>OX422207.1:526651405-529062078 GCA_949130495.1 Sambucus nigra
TTTTTATTTTTATGAAAAAAATTTAATTAGCATATAATAAAAAATTGTTTTTTATTGGAAAAACATTGAAAAGGTAAAAAAAATAAGAAATTTTGGAATATATTATAAACATAGTTTGTTTTTAACTGTATGCTATTTAAAAATGTTTTTTTAAATTTTTTCTATAAATAAAAACTTTATGTTATTTTCGTTGTTTTTTATTTTCAAAAAACTACGAGAACATTTAATTGTTTTAGTTTTAATGTACGCTATTTATTAAAAAAACTATATGTTAGTAATGGAAGAACTTTTTTAATTATTTCCATAAATAAAAATAGGGAAAAACATTTAAAATATTTTTCTAATTTTTCAAAGTTATTTAAAAAATATTTTTTTGATAGTTAAAACATTTGTAATAGTTTCTTTAAATTTTGTAATACTTTATTTCTAATTTTTAAAGTTATTATTTGAAAATACACTTTTAGTTTTCATTTTTTATAAAATAGGTAAAACGTTATTTTAAATTATAAAAGAGTTAAAACATTTTTTATTTTTTAAAAAAGGTTAAAATCATTTTTTTATTAGAAAATGTTTTTTTTTATCTTTTACAAGCTCTGTTTTTTTAATTAAAAAAAATCTGTGTTTTATAATGACCTACTCTTAAATTTTTTTTTCATAAATGAAAGAACAATCTTTTACATTTTTTTAATCTCTTTTAAGAAATACAAAAAATAATTTTTATCTTATTTTTCGGACCTTTTAAAAATTTGACAACTTTTTTGAATTTTTTAAATACATATCGATTAAATTTTTATAAACGAAAATAGTTTTTTTCGAGTTAATAAATTGGGGGTATATTTCTAATTTGTTTAAAAAATGGGGTTATATTACAAAACATGTCGTCAAAGTGGGGGAAAACTGAAAATATCAACAATAATTATTGTTAACTAGCTGTTTTGATGAAGAGTTGAAAAAATAGAGGTATATTGTAAATTTTTAAGAAAATGAAAATTTATTACAAAATTATAAAGGCAAGAATAAAATACCAAATATACCATAAAAATATAAACTTAGATTAATGCAATAAAATTATACTAGAATATTGACGCTAACTTTGATTCTAAAACACACACAAACACACACACACAAATATCCATATAATATATAGCAACAAAACGAGTAGATACAAACCCCCTCCCAAATTCCATCAACACAGTAACACTGTTTTGTCTCCAGGTAATATATAATGTAAATGTGATACATTGAACCTCATATTAGGATTTTGTCTCCTTTGAAAATAAAGACAAAGAAAGAAATTATTATGTATGTAAGGATAAAGCCAAAAAAACTTCATAATTTAATTTATTTGAGGATCATTTAGGAAAATGAGACTCCTGGATGGCGCTCCAAGTATTAGAATATAATCCCCTCAAATTTTCTATGAACAAAATTATAATTTTTCATGCTTCAAAATGTTTTATATCTTGGATGGATGAAAAAAAAATCATGAAAAATCCGAATGGGTGGGAAAAAAATTCAAGGTAAATCTTTACAATCAAATACACCAAAGTTGAATTTATAAAATCTTTCATATTTTTCATGGAAAATGCCATTATTAATCAAACATGCTCTTAGCTCTTTAAAGGTACAACGTAGCACTGGCAATTAGTGCAAGATTCTTTAGTGAAAGAGTTGCGCGTGCATTCAAATTAAGAAATTATATAATTAAACTTCGATTCACCCAAATAAACCCTAAACATGCAACTAGGTGTGATTGAACAAGATGTAAATCATGCAAGAGCATTCAAACACACACAAATGAGGAAAAATCTCCCAAAGGGGCAAAACCATTTATTTCACTATAATTTTGTAAAATACAATTTACACGGATTGCAATGAAATAAAAGGGTGACACAGAATTACCCTCAGGCGTCGGTTCTGTAGTCAGCGGCTGGAAGTTTCCCTTTCCAGGAGGGCTGCAATGAAGAAGAAGGTCGGTCTTCTCCACAAGGGTATGAACAGCAAAACAATTTGTGTTCTAGGGTTTCAAAACGATTCACAAATGATTTGGAAATTTGTGTGAATCAAAAGATGAGTTTTGGTAACTCAAAATGATGAAGACTTTTAGTTTATGGACTCTGAAAATCGTGTATGGAAGTCTTGTAAAACCACTTCCCGTAGTGGGTTTATAAAGGAGTAACTTGGCCTAAAAAATCTCTGCACGATATGTTTGAAATTATCCCAGGCGGACCGGTCCGAGTCTGAGGCGGATCGGTCCGAGGTGGCGGACCGATTCTTTTAAAATTTGGCATTATCGGTTCGCCTGCAGTCCGGGGTGTACTGGCTTTTCATCAAGTGGATCGGTCCGGTACAGGGGCGGACCGGTCCGCAGGCGGATCGGTTCTTTTTCTCTGGGCGGACCGGTCCGGCGTGTCAGACTTTGATTCCTCTTCTTCTTTTGATATTTGGATCCGTTGATGACTGTATGAATCTTGAATTTCTTCAACGGTGTAACGGCGTATGACATAACAAATTGATAATGGAAAAAAATGTCCTTACAAATCTCCCCCTATGTCTATGCCGGTACATACATAAAAACAAACATCTGAATTATCAAATATCAAAATGCCTATACAAATCTACCCTTCCGTGAACCCAAAACTGGAACGATACAAATGAATAAGACTTCATCGTTTGCTCTTCGAATCTTCAGGAATCTCAACGCTTTTCTCATCAGGGTGTGCAATTCAGAGATCATCAAAGTAGTACCTACACACATGAGAAAAAGCAAAATACCAAGTGACATATCGAGTTTGAAATGAGATAAATAGAGATACCAATTTATGATGAAACTCCCCCGTAATATGATAATTCTTTCTCCCCCTTTTTATGATGTCCCCAAAAAGACAAATGAGAGAAATAAATCAACCAAGCAAGTGCGGGGTGTCACAAGGACTAAATAATACCATGAATGAACACAAAACAACCAAGTCGATGATGGCGTAAATGAATGGGTGTGATCAAATTCGATAGGAAAAGCAATGCATACAGGCATGACATATGTGCACGATGAATATCAGATACTCCTAACGAATGAACTCAAAGTCTTCCTTTGGTGTAAAAAGGTGTAAATATAGGACATTGACTCAATCAAATCATCAAATCAAAGCTCAAAGTGATTTCCACACCAATAACGTCCAAAACTATTTCATGCCTTTTCAGGACTTTCAAGGAAGTGCAAACCCGTTTTTATTCTCCAACCAAACTCCCTCAGATTTTAATTTTGAATAGAGGCATTCTAAATTCTCAAACTTTGGAGAATTGATGTTGAAACCTAGTGGCCCATATTTGGCATGTATTGCTTTTTATTGCCTTTAAATTTTTTCGGGCTCTTTTAACCTCTTTGGACCCCGGATAATAAAATTCCTCCATTTTTTAGGTCCTTTGGAATGGTGGATTTTGCGCAAAGAAGTGATAATTACCTTTCGCAGCCCCTCCCCGTTCTTAAACAAACACTCAGTCTCACAAAAACGGTTTTTACATGCATTCCAATCATGTTAAGTTTTATCGCATATTGTAAGTTGTATAGACAAAATTGAGATAAAAATACTCAAGCCAACATGTGATAGACAAGTACAATAATCAAATAAAGCCGTGCATGTGTGTAATAAAGGATATAGGAGTCAAACATGTAGGAAGATATCACTAATGACATCTCAAAAACTCCAAACAATGTAAAGCACATGGATGAAATGATGTAGCCTCTCAAATCTCTATCAAACAGTCATATGGATATATGGAATGAAGTTGTGACTTGGCTATCTTAAATGCTCATCCATAAAAAGGTGAAAAAATAAAAAGCAAAAATCTTTTTGGATTTTTCAGAATTTTATCAAAATAAAATATTTTTGTGCTTTTCTAAAAAATTTTCAAAAAAATAATAAAAAGCAAACTAATGATACAATCTAGCAATATGAAACAGATGATATGAAAATGACAAAGCAACCTATGCTAGACACGGACCAACCCCTCAGTCAACTGTGAAAATTCCCAAAGACTTCCTAAGACACTCAAATATAAGGGAATCTAAAGGTTTTGTGAAAATATCGGCTAACTGATGGTCGGTGGGAACAAAACTCAGGGATACGACTTTCTCCTCAACTAACTGACATATAAAGTGCTCACGTATCCTGATGTGCTTTGTGTGCGAATGTTGGACAGGATTGCGGGATATGTGTATCGCGCTCGTGTTATCACAGGAAATGGTCATGGTATCTTGTGAAATCCCATAATCCTCCAGCATTTGCTTCATCCACAAGAGTTGCGTGCAACAACTCCCGATGGCTATGTACTCAGCCTCTGCAATAGACAAAGAGATGGAATTATGTTTCTTGCTCAACCAGGAGACAAGAGCATAACCAAAATATAAACACCCACCAGAAGTGCTCCTAAAACCATCTACATCCCCGACCCAATCGGCATCTGAATAGGCGGACAAACGGTCATCAGTATCAAAGGAATACCAAATACCGTATGAGAGAGTCCCACTCACGTATTTAATAATACGTTTTAGAGCAAGTAAATGTGACTCTTTCGGGGACACCTGATATCGCGCACAGACTCCAATACTAAAGGCTATGTCGGGACGACTGACAGTCAAGTAGAGAAGACTACCTATCATACTTCGATATAAGGTTTGCTCTACGTCCTTGCCTGAAGTGTCCTTACTAAGCTTGGTAGTGGTACTCATAGGTGTACGAGCATGATTAGCGGAGTCTAAACCAAATTTCTTCACTAGGTCTCTAGCATACTTGGAATGAGAGATGAACATCCCATCCTCTAGATGACGAACCTAGAGACCAAGGAAGAAAGTAAGCTCACCAACCATGCTCATTTCAAACTCAGTTTTCATCTCCTCTTCAAAGTGATGAGCATATTGAGAGCACGTGGATCCAAAGACTATGTCGTCCACATAGACCTGGGCAACCAAAATTGCACCGTCATCTCTCCTGACGAATAACGTCATATCAATTCCCCCTCTCTTGAAGCCACGGGCTAAGAGATAGGAAGTAAGCCTCTCGTACCAAGCACGGGGTGCTTGCTTCAAACCATACAAGGCTTTTCTCAGATAGTAGACGTGCTCCGAGTGCTGAGGGTCTTCAAACCCTTTTGGTTGTTCCACGTAAACCTCCTCCTATAAAATGCCATTCAGAAAGGCACTCTTGACATCCATCTGATATAACTTGAAGCGCAGATGATATGCGATGGCGAGTAGTATACGGACAGACTGAAGCCTCACAATAGGAGCAAATGTCTCCCCAAAGTCTACACCTTCTATCTGTGTGTAGCCTTGAGCGACCAACCTAGCCTTATTTCAGATTATGGTACCATTTTCATCCATTTTATTCTTAAAAATCCACCGAGTACCAATCACATTAGTCTCACTAGGTCGGGGGATAAGTTCCCAAACATTATTCTTTTTAAACTAAAGCAACTCATCCTGCATAGCAGATATCCAATGTTCATCCTTGAGTGCTTCTTTATGGTTCTTGGGCTCGACTTTGGACATGTAGCAAAGATGGCTAACAACATTCTCTAGCTGAGCACGAGTCTTGACCCCTAGAGTGGGATCGCCAATAATGGCAGACGGGTCATGACTCTTACGAACCCAAGCGGGTGTGTCCCCTAACATAGGAGTGGGGATCACAGAGTGTAGGTGGGGGACAAGTGGATCACTGTCAGATGAGTCCTCATCCTCACACTGAAGGTTAGGATCAACAACCGTCGTAGGTTTATCATCTTACACGGTAACGTTTATTGATTCCCTAACCTTAGAGCTCTTCAGGTTAAAGACCCAGTACGCTCTGCTATTCGATGAATATCCTAGCAATATTCCCTCATTGTTTCGGGAGTCAAACTTTCCTAATTGCTCTCTATCCCGTAGGATGTAGCATTTACTCCCAAAAATATGGAAATATGCCAGGTTGGGTTTCTTGCCCGTCCACAATTCATAAGGCGTTTTAAGTGTGTGTGGACGCAGGTAAACCCTATTCACCGTGTGGCATGCAGTAGACACTGCTTATGTCCAAAATCTCCTAGAAACATTACGACCTAGAAGCATAGATCTAACCATTTCCTGGATCGTTCTATTCTTTCTCTCAACAATCCCATTTTGCTGAGGAGTCTTCACAGTAAAAAACTCATGTTTGATCCCAAGGCTATGACAATACAAATTTATATTTGCTTCCTTAAATTCAGTGCCGTTGTCACTACGTATCCTGTTAATAGTGACTCCGTGTTGATTTTGCAGGACACGACACTTGGTCGTTAAAAACTCTACAACATCGGATTTCTCTCTCAGAAAACCTACAATGGAGTACCTGGAGAAATCATCCACCATCACGAGGATATACCTCTTACCACCCAGACTCTCGGTACGAGTGGGACCCATAAGATCCATGTGTATAAGCTCAAGAACACGAGAGGTGGTAATGGAATGCAACTTCCTATGGGGACTACGAATTTGTTTTCCCAACTGACAGGGTCCACAAACCGTCGAAGTTGGCCTTCCAAGAGATGGTAAGCCATGTATTAGGTCCTTTTTAGCTAAGCGAGTGAGATCTCTAATATTTATGTGACCTAGACGTTGGTGCCACAGATCCATAGGAGTGATCGTGGCGCTGTTGCAGACAAGTGAGGAAGTAGGAAAAGTACCATAGCAATTATCCTCGGTCCTCACCCCTTGCATTAAGAGTTTACCGGCTTGATTGTAAATATTACATGCGTCCCGGTCAAACTTTACTGCAAAGTCAGTGTCGCACAACTGGCTAATGCTGAGAAGGTTTGCTTTCAAACCTTTGACGTACAAAACATTTTCTAGCTTAGGAAATCTAGGTAACTCGATAGTACCTCATCCTATAATGCTAGACTTGCTCTGGGTGAAATTTGGGACGTGGAGGCACCATCATACCCAATTCCCTACCTATCACCAAAACCTAATGCGGGGCCGAGGAGAATCTTTCCCATTTTCCCAGATCTGTCCTCGATTTGTACCTTGACTTCCCGTGCTTTCTCAAGATCATGAGTCAGCTGGGCAACAAGGGCTTCAAGTTTATTCCGAGTCTCCATGGAGGAATGGAGCTGACTCGTAAGACTAGCCACTTGTTTAGTCAAGTCCCCTCTCTCTTTCTCAAAAGTGCTCTCTCTCTCTCTAAACAAACTTTCTTTCTCAACACAGGCAAATTCTCTCTCTCTCAGGGCGGTGCAGGTGGAGGACTCTCTCTCTCTCTCGCTTTTCTTAATTCTTCCTCTAAGATAGTGATCTTAAGGACTAACGCTTTGTTACGCTTTTTAGTTTTAAATGACTCAGAATAGAACTCAGCGTAGGCGCGTTGAATATCACTATCGCTCTCACTTGTGTCATCCTCCCCCTCACTCACATCGCTCTCACTGTCGAGGTGTCCCTGTGAAGCATCATCCTCATTGTCGTGAGGAGAACTATAAGTGCTCACATGACTAGCCATGAATGCGGTGACTCGACTCCAGAATCCACCGACTCGACCTCACTGTCGTCGCTAAGGGTAGCATTAAGGACAACTTTCCCTTTTTCTCTGTTCAGACGTGTGGCACACTCAAAAGCTCTATGACCCCTACCGTCGCAGTCAAAGCATCTCTCACTTTCTTTCTTAGGAGGATCTTTAAAAACTTTTTAATTTTTCTTTTCAAACTTATTTTTCTCAAATTTCTTTTTATCTTTAAAATTGCCATTTTTCTTAAATTTGAGAATCCTCTTGAAATTTTTAGCAAAAAGAGCCAAATCATTTAAGTCAAAATCACAATCAGAATCTGATGTGTTAGTCTCTCTCTTTCTAGATGACTCTACCCTCTTTCTAGTCGACCCCTCACTCTTTATCTCTTGGGATTTAAGTGCAATTCCCTTATCTTTAGGCCTAGCAGTTTTAGGGAACATATCAATTTCATATGTTTGCAAATCTCCTACAAGTTCTTCCAATTTTAGCGTATTAAAATTACCCATAGAATTTAGCACAGTGACTTTAGGGATAAAACGCTTAGGCAAAGAACGATGAATCTTTTTAATAACTCTAGCATTAGGAATATGTTCACCAAGATTAAAGCTAGTATTAACAATGTCAGAAAGTTTAGCATAAAAATCATCAAAACATTCAGTCTCATGCATGGTGATGGCTTCAAATTGAGTTGTCAAATTTTGCAATTTAGACTCTTTCACAGCATTAGTTCCTTCATGGGTGAGTTGTAAGACATCCCATGCCTCTTTGACGTGGTACACGTCATTATGCATTTGAACTCATCAGGTGTGACAAACCCAAAAATAGCACTTAGACCCTTAGAATTGAATGATGACTGTGGATGCAATTATTATGCAACACAAATAAATATGAGAGAAAGATTATCAAGAAGAGGATAAGTAATACAAGATACCAATCACACAACAAAGGATGTACGTGGTTCAGCCAAGATGTGCCTACGTCCATGGTGGTGTAGTCGATATTATTTCTATATACTCCGTAGAGTGATTACAGAGAATACAACTTGTCCTTTTGCCCCGGACCTAGGGTTTAATATATACATGTGCATGTAGATGAGTGGAGGTGATGGGTTCCTCCATGTTTTCCATTTCCCTCATAACTTCCCTTCATGGGATCGTTGGGGGAGACCGGATTAATTATAAAAGATGAGGGGCCTGGACTTTGGGCCGCCAAGACTGGGCTACTCGTCCAGGCCCATAGTTCTAAATTTTGGGTATCCACAATTGCCCCTAAATTTTTTGGGCCGCGTTTATGGGTCCAATGGATTTAAATGATCAGCCATTATGGTTGATTTGTGATTCTTCGAAAACTGTGAAGTTGCTTTGGCGGCACTCGCTTCGCTATCTGTGCGCTATGATTAGAATTGAAGGCTTATTGGGATAGCCACTTTTTCTTCCGTCTTTTCAGCCTTTCCAGTACTCTTCCTTCTTCTGAGAACTCCAGTGCCTCGTACCTTCTTCTCTGAATCCCCATTCCCATTGCTTCTTAGTCGTTTTGAGCTCGTGCTTCTTCATCACTCGAACCGATCTTCTGTTTTGTAAGTTTCTCGTGCCCTGTCTTTGCACTTTCTCTTTGGTTTGTAGAATTTCTTGAGTTTTTCAATGGCGAAGATTTGAAATAGGTCAATCTCTGAGTTCAGGAAGTTCTACAATATTCCTGAGTGGGTAGATATTGAATGTTGTGCCTCCCCTCCTAGGAATGTTAGGGATATAGAGGATGCCCACTGGATCCATGTTTTGTTGCTCTCCCAGGGGGGACTTACTTTTTCCCCTAATGATCTATTTCTGCATTTTTTTGGTTATTTCAATATTGTTCCCACACAGTGCTCGCCCAATGTGTGGAAGATAGTAAATGACGTCCATAGAATAAACCAGTTGTATGGTACTAGGTTAGGACTTGCCGAGATCTGTTTCTGTTATTCCTTCTCTTGAACTAGCTCAGGTGTCTTATACCTCAAAGCTAGGAGTCCTGATAGGTATTGGTATTAAACCTACCTGATTCCCATAAGGACTAATGGCAAGAGGGTTTCCTTGTTTGGAATTGGCAGTTCCCTCCCCAGTTTGAAGGATCGAGGTCTGAGAGGTTTACCGTCCCTTTTTTACGGGGAAGAATATATAGGTAGACATTGTATTGTTGCTTCAACCTTTACTGAATTGTGACTTTTCTAACCTCTCTTTGCTTTTTCTCCCACAACGAGGATAAAGAATTTGACGCCTGCTCTCAGCGAGGTTCGTATCTCAGAGTTGGTGAAACCTTGGAATATCAGGGAGCCTCTGGGTGACGACGAGCATCCCAGGTCTGCTGCCTTTTTTCTCGAGTACAAGAACGCAGTCTATAGCTTCATAGCACGGCCTGTGGATAGTGTTCCAGAGTTTGATTCTTTCAGAGAGACTATTACTGAGCCTATCCAGTTAGACGAAGAGGAGAGCAGCTCTGAGAGTGAGCCTGCAGGAGCTGCGAGTAATTTGGGTGGAGGGAGCTCTGACAGTAGCAGTTCTTCTGAAGAGGATTCTGAAGCTTGAGGATTGTCGAGCACTTCCAGCAGTTCAGGCGAAGAGATACCTCCAAGGAAGAACCTGATTAGAGACGATGATGATGAGAACCATGTGCTTCTTGCACAGAGGTCAAAGAAACAAAAGTCTTCTTCTGGGGCCGTGGCTACTGGTTCTCGGTCTTACACTCAGGAGCAAGAGAGGAAGAGGAGAGAGGAAGAGAAGGTGAGAGAGAGGGAGAGAAAGAAGGAGGAGGAGAGAAAGAAGGTGGAGGAAAAAAAGAGGGTGGAGGAGAGGAAGAGGATGGAGAGGGAGAGAGAGGAAGAGAGGAGGAGGATGGAGTCGAGGATGAAGGCTGGGCAAGCCTTGGTCCCGGTGTCTGCTTTACCCGAGGGGGCCTCGATTGCCATTTCTCCTCAGATGGCTCCTGCGCTTCTCGAGAGGGCAGTTCTTCCTGCAGATCGCCAGAGGGCGCTGGGGTCTGACCAATTAGCCCTTCAAGCTAGCCAGAGACTAGCCTTGGTAAGGTTCTCTCCGTTTTTCAATTCCTTAACAATTTTTAATTGTTTCTCCTTCTTGATTTCTTCTTTATTTTGGCAGTTTGTGACTGACTTCGCCGTTCTTTACCGTTCTCGCGACGAGTTGGTGAGAATGAATGGCGAGCTGGAGCAGTAGAAGTCCACTCTGGAAGTCATGGGTTCTCAACTGGAGGCTGATTTGCAGGCTGCTGATGCCGCCCGAGCTTCATCTGATCTGGCCCTTATTAATTCTAACCGAGAGAGGGATGCGACGGTTAAGGAGCTGAGCGAGCTGAGGCAGGCCTATGACTTAGTCTTCTCAAGCAAGCTGGGTGTTGTGGAGGAGAACAAGGCTCCGACCGAGCAGCTGAAGGAGAAGGAGTCCCAGGTAGCCACCATCAAGGAGGATTCATACAACTCTGGGTGGACTGCTGCTTATGAAGACGCCGAAATTCAGATAGGCTATATCAACCGTTTGAACTTCAAGAAGGGCTGGAACAAGGCCCTCCTAGCTGCTGGTGTTGATGCTGAGTCTCCTCTGTTCGATGAGCATGACCCGGGTCCAAGGCCAACCGTGGATGAAGAAGAATTTTGCCCCAGCCATCGAGGGTGTTGATCTTACCTCTCAGACAACTCCTGCCGATGCTGGTCCTGCCCAGGCGAATTAGGGCATCCCTGTAGAGGGGGATGCCTCTGCTGCTGCTGATAAGGGGAAGCAGCTAGCCACCTCTGGGCAGCTTGAGGTTGCTAGTTAATCCTCTCTTAGGATTATTTTTGTACTTCTGCTTGTAATTTTTCCATTTCTACTCGATGTACTTGACCTTTATTAATGAAATAAAAAGGCTTCTTTTTCCAATGCATTGATTGATTTTTCTTTACCTTGCCCTTTTATGTCTTGTAGTTGACTGATGTAGAAGAGTATATTCCTGCCACATCTCAATTGGGCGGGACTCTTGGTCCCAATGCCAGTCCTCAGGTTCGTCAGGCCTTTGTTAGGCTTTGCAAGTCTCTTAGGTCAAGGAATCAAAAGTATAAGGAGCAGTCCGAGCTAGTGTCTAGGCTGAAGGACAAGCTCCAGGATGTGGAAGGAATTTGTGCCTCTGTATAAGAGGAAGTCAATGTACTGAGAGCTAGGTTGCTGGAGGCTACCGAGATAAATCAAGTTGGGGAATTCCTGCAGCAGGAGAATGAAAACCTGAGGAGGGAAGTCCTGCAAATTAGAGAGCATGCGCCGAGCACTATTTCAGCGGTTCTGCAAGGCTCCTCGTCTTCACGAGCTGGACATACTCCTCCTATGCCGCGAGGTTCCACTCGTCCTCCCCTCCCGCAAGCTGGTAGGAGCACCAGGGGCAGGAACAGGGAAGTAGAAGAACAGCGGCATAAGGAGATGGAAGAGCTCCGTGATGATGTCCGCCGAGCATATGTAACTGTTGCAAGGCTTCAAAGGGACGTTACTCGATTGCGGCATTTATTCAAGAGGGGTCCTCAACAAGCGTGGGCCGACGGTTATGATCAAGGCTGGCTAGATGCTCCCACAAGACTATCCAAGTTCGAGGAACTTTATTTCATCAGAAGGTGGTTGAGTGCCTTGAAAGAGCTTCAGGTCCCGAGGAACTCGATGTTATGGTATCGTCACGAGATATCCTCCTCTACTCTGATGCCCAATCCATTCAGGAGGGATGATAGATGGATCCCCATTGATGTTATTCCTCGACAACTATTAGAGTTTGACATAGATGAGGTTGTGGAAGAGCTGGTCCCTGCTCCTGATGATGGACAAAGATCTAGAGTGGCAGACTATCTTGTTCGGAGGCTTCCACCTTCTTGAATTTTTTGCAAGTTATTTTTCTTTTGATAATGTAAACGCTTTAGGCGAGCTTCGCCGACTAAACATGTATTATCACTGTTGTAAATATAAGATATTAATGAAAAGTTCGTGTTTTGGGCAATTTTACCGACTAAACGTGTTCCTCCAATCTTTTTATATTCTTGCTGTTTCATAATTCTTTTTGTTTTGCCATGCAAGTGTCCCCCCAGTCTAGTATAGTACCAAAATACCATTGTGCCCCATTTTACCTTTTAGGTTGTGTCGTCACACTCCCTTAGGCCTAAGTGGGGGCAATTGGCGAGGACACACCTGGTATTGGATGTCTTCATCAGGTCAGGATTTTGCTCAACCAAATTAGGTTTGATGGCCAGTATAAAATCTGGTCGCATTGCCTAAGAATCCTCTGTAGGGCTTTATATATTGCCAGAGGAAATGCTAAGAGGTCTCTCGTGTTTCATGACGATGACCTGAGGAGGGGTATCCCCCTGCTATATCGACCATCGTGCCTGTGATTTGGAAAAAGATGTGTGATAAAATGCAGTTACTGATTTCATTAGTAATAAGGGGAATGAACTGTTGCTTTCACATAACAAATACAAGAAAAAGATTCATCAATAGAATCCTTGAGAATCTAAAAATAGAATTTCTTGAGATTAGCTGCATTCCATGCTCGTGGTATCTCTCTGCACTCCATCGTTTCCGAATGATATGCACTTTGCAGGTCGTCCCTAGTTATTTTAAAGGGTCCTTCCCAGTTTGGGCCTAGCTTGCCATCTGATGACCTTACTGTGTTTCCCAGGACTTTCCTTAGAACATAGTCCCCAACTTGGAATCTTCTCGGGTTAACCCTTCTGTGGTAATGCTTTACGAGCTGTTGCTGATAGCTCGCAAGCTTCACCAGGGCCAGTTCCCTACTCTCGTCGGCGAGGTCGAGTTCAGCGAGCAACGCTCCATCATTCTGGCCTTGGTCGACAAGGTCGGATCTCATTGTTGGCAAGCCTGCCTCTAGTGGAATGACTTCTTCCATGCCATATGTTAGCGAAAATGGGGTTTCTCATGTTGCTCGCCAAGGAGTTATTCGGTATGCCCATAGGACATGGGGTAGCTCGGTTGCCCATGCGCCCTTGGCTCGATCTAGTCGCTTCTTCAATCCATCGATCACAGTTTTGTTGGAAGCTACTGCTTGCCCATTGCTCTGAGGGTAGACCACCGAACTAAAGTTATGCCTGATCCCGTGTTCGTTACAGAAGTCCTGAAAGGGGTCACTCTCGAATTGTGTCCCATTATCAGTGATGATGGTTCTGGGGATTCCGAATCGAGTGATGATATTCCTCCATATGAATCTTATCATGTCAGCATCTCGGATGTTTGCCAATGGTTCTGCCTCGATCCATTTGGTGAAGTAGTCAGTTGCAACCAACAGGTATTTGCGATTGCCGACAGTAGTGGGTAGTGGTCCCACGATGTCCACCCCCCATTGGGCGAAGAGCCACGGGCTGGTTAGGGATTTTAGGTCACTAGCTGGTTGGTGGACCATTGGAGCGTGAAGCTGGCATTTCGGGCATTTGCGAACATATACTACAGAGTCCTTTTGCATATATGGCCACCAATAGCCTTCCTTCATTGCTCGAAAGGCTAGAGACCTTCCTCCGACATGACTTCCACAGATTCCTTCGTAAAGCTCGCACAACACTTGCTCGACATCGCCTGGGTGGACGCATCTAAGGTAGGGACCGGAGAAGGACTTCTTATACAAGTCGCCTCCTGTGGCTAAGTGAAAGCGAGCAACTTTGACTCTTATCTGGTGGGAGGTTTTCTTGTCCTCGGGGAGCGTGCCCTCCTTTAAATAGTCTTTCAGGGGGTCCATCCAGCTGGGGGCTGATCCCACCTGGAGTATTTGTTCCACGTTTGGCAGCTTACTGTCGTGGTTAATGCTTGGACAAATGAGGAAATCGATGGGAATGACCCTTTTAAGGCTAGAATCAACTGTCGAGCTTAGGGCTGCTAAGGCGTCGGTATGACTGTTTTTCCCTCTGGGAAACTGCTGGATGTTGATCTCCTCAAAGCTCGTCATTAGTTTACTCACCAGGGCGAGGTAGGCTGCCATTCTTTCATCCTTCGCGTTGTAATCTCCACTTATCTGATTGGAGACTAGTTGAGAATCGCCGAACACCTGTAAACGTTTTGCTCCCAGAGTTTGCGCCTTTTGGAGACCGGCTATTAGGGCTTCGTACTCTGCTTCGTTGTTGGAGGCTGCAAATCCAAGCCTGATTCCTTGCTCAAGGATGGTGTTTTCTGGGGTGATGAGAACGATGCCTACGCCTGCCCCCTTTGAGTTGGAGGCTCCATCAACGAATAGTTTCCAGGTTTCCACTGTTCCTGGGTACTCTTTTTGCTTTGTTGGTTGAGGTTGGTCGGGGAGTTCTTCGCCAGTGAATTCGGCTATGAAATTAGCGAGCATCTGACCCTTGATAGCGGTCCTTGGTTGAAATTGGATGTCGAACCGGCCGAGCTCGACTGACCATTTAGAAAATCTTCTCTAAAAATCCGCTTTCCTTAGGACCGCCTTAAGGTGGTGCGATGTAAGGACGATGATAGTATGAGCTTCGAAATAATGCTTCAGTTTCCTCGAGGCTATCACTAGTGCAAAGGCGAGCTTCTCCAATGGCAGTTATCTTTGCTCGGCGTCTAATAAGGTCTTGCTCGCGTAGTAGACGGGGTGTTGGATTCCTGCGACCTCGCATATTAACGCCGAGCTGGCAGTGTGACTGGATACCGAGAGGTACAGGTATAAAGAATCCATTTGTTGTGGTATGACAAGCAGCGGTGAAGAGCTTAAGTAAGACTTGATCTCGTCCAAAGCTCGCGAGCAGTCCGGGCTCCATTCTATTGGTTTACTCCCTTGTAGAAGCTGGAAAAAAGGCTTGCACTTCTCGGAGGATTTGGAAATGAAGCGATTTAAGGCAGCGAGCATTCCAGTGAGCTTCTGCACATCTCAAACTGTTCGAGGGGGTTGTACCCTGTTGATTGCATCGATCTGGTCCGGATTAGCTTCTATGCCTCTCTTACTGATCAAGTATCCAAGAAATTTTCCTGACTGGACACCGAAGGAACACTTGCTCGCATTAAGCTTCATTCGGTACTTCCTGAGGATTTCGAAGGTCTTTGACATGTCTGAGAGGTGATTTTCCTCCTTCTTGCTCTTAACGAGCATGTCATCGATGTAGACCTCCATTGTGTCTCCCATTTGATCCTTGAACATTTTTGTGACCAACAGTTGGTAGGTTGCCCATGCATTCTTGAGCCCAAATGGCATGACCTTGTAGCAATACAACCCAACCGTCGTGATAAACGTCATTTTGTCCTGGTCCGAGGCATACAAGGGGATCTAGTGATATACTGAGTATGCGTCCAGGAAACTCATTCGCTCGTGAGCTGCAGTGGCGTCTACTAGTTGGTCTATCTTTGGGAGGGGGAAACTATCCTTAGGGAATCCTTTGTTGAGGTCAGTGAAGTCGATGCAAACTCTCCACTTCCCATTGTTCTTCGGAACTACTACTGGGTTGGACAACCACTTGGGGAATTGTACTTCCCGTATGGATCCTGCATCCAGTAGTTTTTCGACCTCCTTTTCGATCGCTTTAGCCTTCTCGGGTGCAGTTCTTCGTGCCTTCTGCGTGACTGGCTTAAATGTGGGGTCGACGTGCAGCTGATGACAGACCATATCAGGATCAATGCCAGGCACCTCGTATGGTTCCCATGCGAAAATATCTACGTTGTGTCTCAGCAAGGTCGTCAACTCCTTCCGTTCTTGATCGGTGAGAGATGCTCCAATCAAAAAGACTCTGCTACTGTCACCAACTTCGGCTATAACTTCTACCAGGTCCTAGATGACACGCTCGGAGGGGAGGAGCCTGGTCTCCTCTACTCCTGGTCTTCCATACTTTAGTTGCTATTTGGAAGGTATCACACCCTCTTCAACTTTCTCGCTGGGTTGACCGACTTTCTTCTCTGACTTTGGTCGGATGGCTGCTATGAAGCACTTCCTCGCCATTGCTTGGTCGCCGTGGATCTCCATTACTCCTCTCTCGGTTACATACTTGAGCTTCTGATGGTAGGTCGAGGAGACCGCCTTCATTTCATGAAGCCATCCTCTGCCGAGGATGGCCTGGTACGGTGATCCGATGTCAACTACCAAAAACTCAATCATCTTGGAGACGTTCCCAGTACGAACTGGCAACACTATCTTGCCTAGGGGCATGGTCATTTTTCCAGCAAAGCCGACCAAAGGAACAGTAGCTTATTTTAGGTCGGCGACGCTCAACTTCAATTTCTTGAACAGGTCGAGGTACATTACTTCCGATGAGCTTCCTTGATCGACGAACAGCTTGTCGATGTCAAAGTTGGCTATCCTGAGTGTAATGACCAGGGCATCATGATGTGGGGTCCTTACTCCCATCAAATCTTCATCCGTGAAAATAATATGCTTGTTATAGTTGACGTCCTCTGCTCGTTGACGCTTTTCGGACTGTGACTTTGCTGGATCGATTTCAAAAGCCTTCATTACTGCTGTAATCTTTTTCATCTCCATTGGAGCTGAGTTCCCTTGTATCTGCTTGACGTCAGATACTCCGTGAATTACGGCAAACTCATGTCCAGCATCATCCTCCAGCACATTGTCGGGTCTCATTTCTCTGTTGGCAGTCACTTTCTCTGCCCTTTTCTCCACAAAGTCGTTCAAATGCCCGGACTGGGCCAGTTCTTCGAGGTGAGACTTAAGAGCTTTGCAGTGCTCTGTCTTGTGCCCTCCCTTTTTGTGAAAAGCTCATCTCAACGCATTGTTCCTCTTTGAGGGATCTCCCCCATCTTCCTGGGCCACTTGATGAATGGCTCATCCTTGATCTTCGCGAGAACCTTGTAAATTGGTTCTTTAAAGATGGTGTTGACCGCCTGGAATGCTTTCGACGCGTCCTGGTTCCCTCCATTCTTGGAGCCATTTTTGCCTCCGTTCTTTCCTCCTTTCCTCTGGTTCTCAGTTTTCTCACCTACCCTGGTAGTGAGCTTAGCTCGACCGTTTTCTCCTGTATTAGAGCAGGTGACATCTTCCACCTTTGTGTATTTCTCGATTCGGGCCATAAGGTTGTCAATAGTCATAGCTTCCTTCTTCGTCAGGGATTGGTAGAGGAGGGAAGAACTAGGGAGCCCAATTTTGAAGGAGGCCACTGCCACCTCCTCCGCGTAGTCCTCGATCTCATTGAATAACTCCCAGTACCTCTTCGCATATTCTCGGAGGGTCTCTTGAGGCTTTTTCTTCATTGTCAATAGAACATCCATCCTTTTGGGATGGGAGCTACTGGTAATGAATCGGTCCGTAAAGAGTTCGGCTAGGGATTTGAAATTCTTGATCGACCGGTGGGGGAGCCCTTCGAACCACTTCTGTGCTACATCATGAAGGCTCGAGGGGAAATACGACACATCAGGGCATCCCGGTGACTCCAGAGGGTCATGACATATCGATATTGTCTGACGTGATCGATGGGATCAGTCTTTCCGTCGTAAATCTTGAACCTTGGAGTGGAAAATTTCTTGGGAGCTTCCTCCTCTTCGATTTCTCTTATGAAAGGTGACTTCATCTGGGTTTCGAGAGGTCGCCTAGCGAGCTCTCTAGTTGATCTTGTTCCGCGGTGAGCGGGATGCTGGTCCATCTCCCTGCAGACCATGTTTCGTATGTGCTCGTCGCTGCGAGCAGGGCTCTGGTGGCGGTGAGCTCTTCACAGCTATTCGCGGAGGTCGGCGTCTGATTCGCCTCCTTCGTTCCTTTGAGATTCTCACCTAGGGCTCATTCCTTGGCTGCGAGACTTGCTCGCCTGAGGGCTAGGAGTGCGATATGGGCGTCTTCGGTTATCAGGGCGACGCTCCCTTTCTAGTCTTTCCAATCTTCTTTTCAAGCGAGCATTCTCAGCACTCCCTCTGCTCGTGGAGCCTTGCCTCGTACGCATCAATCAACCTGGATATCTGCGTGGACCTCGCTGGTCCCTGACTTTCTTCTGAGGCTGGTCTTTCCAAGCGAGCTCTCTCATCTGAACGTCGGACTTCAGACCTAATCCTGCGAGGAGCAGGTAGCTCTTGAATATCTCCTGCTTGGGGTGCATTGCTGCTGTGACGAGACATCTTAAACTCCTTTCTTGATGTGGGCTCTTCTTAGGGAAAGATGAACGCTTCCCACAGACGGCGCCAATTATGGATGCAATTATTATGCAACACAAATAAATATGAGAGAAAGATTATCATGAAGAGGATAAGGAATACAAGATACCAATCACACAACAAAGTATGTACGTGGTTCAGCCAAGATGTGCCTACGTCCACGGTGGTGCAGTCGATATTATTTCTATATACTCCGGAGAGTGATTACAGAGAATACAACTTGTCCTTTTGCCCCCGACCTAGGGTTTAATATATACACGTGCATGTAGATGAGTGGAGGTGATGGGTTCCTCCATGTTTTCCATTTCCCCCATAACTTCCCTTCATGGGATCGTGGGGGGAGACCGGATCAATTATAAAAGATGAGGGGCCTGGACTTTGGGCCGCCAGGACTGGGCTACTCGTCCAGGCCCATAGTTCTAAATTTTTGGTATCCACAATGACCATTTAAATTCGTCTTCAGTCCAAGAAGTGACAGGTTTTAAATTGATCACATTATCAACGGTGATGGAGGGAGGTGTCCACCCTCTTTCAACCAAAATCCAGACACGTTCATCAATGGCTTTTAATGCAGATCTCATACGGGCTTTTCAATATGCATAGTTTGTCCCGTCAAAAACTGGCATTTTATTATATAACTTTTCCATAATGAACACACTCGTTTTCAAAAATCGATTTTTCAGAAAATTAATATCTTAGAAAAATTTTGCAAAAAATTACACGGTAAAGTTGTGTAACTGGCTCTGATACCAATTTGAAAGAGTTGTGCGTGCGTTCAAATTAAGAAATTATATAATTAAACTCCGATTAACCCAAATAAACCCTAAACATGCAACTAGGTGTGATTGAACAAGATGTAAATCATGCAAGAGCATTCAAACACACACAAATGAGGAAAAATCCCCCAAAGGGGCAAAACCATTTATTTCACTATAATTTTGTAAAATACAATTTACAAGGGATTACAATGAAATACAAGGGTGACACAGAATTACCCTCGGGCGTCGGTTCTGTAGTCAGCGGCTGGAAGTTTCCCTTTCCAGGAGGGCTGCAATGAAGAAGAAGGTCGGTCTTCTCCACAAGGGTATGAACAACAAAAGAATTTGTGTTCTAGGGTTTCAAAACGATTCACAAATGATTTGGAAATTTGTGTGAATCAAAAGATGAGTTTTGGTAACTCAAAATGATGAAGACTTTTAGTTTATGGACTCTGAAAATCGTGTATGGAAGTCTTGTAAAACCACTTCCCGTAGTGGGTTTATAAAGGAGTAACTTGGCCTAAAAAATCTCTGCACGATCTGTTTGAAATTATCCCAGGCGGACTGGTCCGAGGTGACGGATCGGTTCTTTTAAATTTTGGCATTATCAGTTCGCTTGTAGTTCGGGGTGTACTGGCTTTTCATCAAATGTATCGGTCCGGTACAGGGGCGGACCGGTCCGCAGGCGGATCGGTTCTTTTTCTCTGGGCGGACCGGTCCGGCTTGTCAGACTTTGATTCCTCTTCTTCTTTTGATATTCGGATCCATTGATGACTGTATGAATCTTGAATTTCTTCAACGGTGTAACTGCGTATGACAAAACAAATTGATAATGGACAATAATGTCCTTACATTTAGCACACAATATTTCTTGCGAACAATAATAAAGAAGTCGGAATAATATGGAAAATTGTCTTATATTTAACTTTTTAAACAAAAGCTAGTTGAATCTTCTATGTTAATGAGTGAGAAGTTTTTTTTATATGAAATAACTCAATTTTTCGACTAAGCACATAAGACAATGGAGTTACTCACAAGTATTGTATTTTTATTAACATTATGTCAGTCTTGTCTTGTGTTTACATCATAGAGCTACCATAAGGTAGGGTTACTACACTAATTTCTTGAGATCTAGATCATTTAGAATTACGGGACAACTCAACATGGTAGAGTGATCCTCTCAGTATTTTATTTCAAATAAAAGGTCATAATTTACTCATTTTAGTAAAAATTAAATTTCAAAAGATGTTCATTTTGAAAACAATGTAGTGATGTGGTGCAGTTGTGATAATTTATTTTCAAATAAATGGCTAAGATTTGCATACCTCTACATAGTAGAGTTATTTCATCACTTTAGAGGAGCCAATCCAATTTCTTGAATAGAAAATATGGAGGATGCTAGTATAGTGATGTATGTATACATATATGTTAGATATCATGTTATGTATGAGCAATCCATAATGACATTCACATTCGAAGAAAAATATTTCTCTTAGTTCATAACGAATTGTAACATCCCGCATTTCAGAGTATTTATAATTAAATTAATTCAGTTATTTTAAATTATATGTGTGCTGTAATTAAATTGAATTAAATATTATGTGTTTATTTTAAGTATTAATCGTGATAGATGATGATTAATATTTATGGAATAAATTTATTAAGTGAGTAGTAAATAACTTATGATGATTATTGATAAGCCCAAAGTGCACCCTCCTACTGAGAGTCACTAACCTCGGCCTATCTCACAGACGAGTTGACAAGAATTTTATGACAGCCATCAGAAAGGCCGTCCTCTATAAGGTCAGCCCCTCATTCACCAACCTCGGCTAGCCACCAGCTGAGGTAAGCAGAGTCTCATGGGCTCATGCAATTTCCAACATCGTACTCGGCTTGAGCCGACATTACATCCTACTTCATGCCCAACCTCGGCCAGTCTTCTTCGCTGGGGTCATCGTGGTTATTTACAAGACAAATCTACACTGTCGGACATCACTAACCTCGTACTCGGCCAGGCCGAGGTTACATCAGTCAAGGACACAAGTTCGAGCCTATGCAAGCACATGTAAGGTTTGGAATACGTGGACAAATCCGTTATAATCGAATCATTTCCCTCACGTGAGGGAATATTGTGGTCATCATTATCTACATAAGATCAGCCAGGTGTTATTCCCATACTAGTTCGATTCTCATATACATGCTCATTGCATGCTTGGGGGGTACATTACACCCCCTAAGCACAATATATGGAGGTTTTCCTCTACCTTGTAAAGGGATCGATAATTGCAACCCTAGATTAAATTCTATTGGTTTACACAGTAGAGAGATAAATCTTGAGAGATTGTATCTATGGCCAATAGTGCCTTCATCTAGTGAAATTACTCACACACTCATAGTGGGCGTAGGCCTGATTGGCTAAACCACTTAGATATTAGTGTTTCTCCTCTTCTCCTCACATCCCTCTACTAGATATGTACTCCTCTGCTTCCATTGTTATTTCTGGTTCGAGCTTATTAACATCTCATACCGGTGGTGCTATTTCTAGCATCATCATTTTGGCACCGTTTGTGGGAACGAGAGGATTCATCTCCTTCTCTTTTGCTGCTTAACCTCACCGGAGACTCTGGTGGTGAAACAGGCCTCACCCTTCGCGTGAAGACGTGTCACCATTGAAAGAGGTCCTTTAAGGTATCAAGCTCTCCAATGTTTTTTTTCCAAGCTCTCTAGTCTTATCATATGGCACCGAAGTTACCACCACCTCCTCCACCACCTAGTGTTGGAGGACCAGCTCCACCCAGGCACCACCCCAGTCCGAGATGGCTGAGGTGGCATCAACCTTGAACTCCTTGGCTGCAACTTAGCAAGTGATGCAGGAGAAATTTTCCCAGCTAAGCCAAAACATAATGAGACCACCTGGGCTCTCACCGGAGATGATTACTCCAGAGGAATCTCAACTACAGCATGAGGCCAAGGGACCACCCCAGGCACCACGAAATGACCAACCCACTCCTCAACGGAGGAGAAATGTTGCTGACCCTAGGCGTTTACGCCCGGGGAGGCAAGGAAACCCTTTCCCCGAGGTTAGTACGACTACATTGAGACAGGAGATGCCCCAGCAGACTGTTGGGAGTAGTATGAGGTTGTAAAAAACACTGTCCTTCCTATACCGCAGAGCCGATGTTATGATGCAAGACGAGATGGTGATGCACGACAAAGAGGATCAACTTTTGATCACTTAAGAAGAGGGTCAGCCTTTGAAAGGCTAGGCCCAGCCAATGACCTGAGGGAAAGGCTGTTTAGATTAATAAGTCTCACTGGCTCCAGAAGAGAAGGAGGTGACTGTCGTCCCCGCAATGGGCGACCCCCACATAGCCGAGACTGTGGTTAGGGGGAAGTCAATAGCCGACGTTGTGCAGTAGCTGGGGAACCCTCAGTTCACCCATTGGATGTGGTTGGGGACTACCTCGGCCAGGTCGACATTGCTAAACCATGGAACGAATCCATTCAAAGGCTGGAAGAGAAGATATGGAACCTCATTAAAAGTCGAGACCCATTACTGAGGGGATACTCAGAGGGCTCACCCTTTGTGGCAAGGATTGTCAACTTCCCAACTCTTGCCAAATTTAAACCTCTAATGGTGCCTCCCAAGTACGATGGAAGTACCAACCCAGTCCATCTTATTGAAATGTATCAATCTATAGCAGACATTTATTCTATCTCTGATGAGATGGGGTGCCTAGCTTTCTCAAGCACTCTAACTGGGGCTACACATATCTGATTCACTTCTCTTCCTAAAAATTTAATTGAGAATTTTAAAGGATTGACCGAGCGGTTTATTCACAATTTATGTTTTGGGGTAAAACGTTAAAAGAAGATAACACACCTACTCTTTGTAAAGCAAGGGAAGAATGAAAGCCTCATAGACTATATCGCGAGGTTCAATAAGGAAAAATTAGAGGTAGAAGATTATGAAGAGAGTATAACCATGACAACCCTTATTGGAGGACTTCAAAAGGGAAAACTACTTTGGAAGCTTGCTGAAGACCCTCCTAAGTATATGGACGAGCTGTTAGCAACAACTAGAAAGGTAATGAACGCAGAAGAAGCAATGACTACAAAGTATAAGGATGAGAATGGAAGTAGCAGTGGGAAATTTTAGAGGAAAAAGGATGGAAAGAAGAGGAATGCAGACGATAAGTTTGCACACTATACTCCTCTAACTGTGAGCTGCGAACACATCCTTAATGAAATAAAGAATGATAGATCCCTGAGAAGGCCGAAGAAGCTGAAGGATACTCCACATAAGAGAAATAAGAATCTATGGTGCGAGTTCCATCAAGATCATGACCATCTAACCGACAAGTGTTTCTCCTTGAAGGATGAGATTGAAAAATATTGAAGTCTGGAAAGCTCAAAAAGTACATGGATGGTAGAGATCCTAAGGGGGAAGAGACGACCCTAAAGAGAAAAAAAATGATAAATACCGAGAAGATGCCCCTTCCAGAAGAGATGATGACTCAGATGATGATGACGATGACCCTGACCTCCCACTAAAAGACGACAATGTCCCAGTGAAGAGGGTCATTATGATCTCTTTCGGTATGAACACCATTTGTGGAGGACTAGCAATGGGTGGCTCAGAGATAACTGATCGTAAGGCTCATGTAGCAGAGGCCAAATCGGTAACTAAAGTCGAGGTTGTGAACTTGTCATATACAGAGGTTAAACGTGAGAAGAGAAAGAAAGTAGATATGGACACCCTTGTGGTCGGCTTCTCACGACTTAATTTCAAGGGTATCTTAGCTCCCCACGATGAACCTTTAGTCATTACCACAAGGGTGCATGGGTGTGAAGTTCAGAGGATCCTGGTTGATGGAAGAAGTTCTGCAGATGTTATGTTTTGGCCCTGTTTCAAGAGCTTGGGCCTTAGCAGAGCTAGGCTTATCCCTTATCATCATCCCTTGATTGGCTTCAGCGGTGAAAATGTTCATCCATTAGGTATGTATGAAATGGATGTAAGAATGGGAGATGAACGGCCTAAGAGGTTGACCAGAAAAATCAATTTCTTTATGATGGATGAAAATGTCTTCTCAGCCTACAACCTCATCATGGGATGAGTAGACCTTAAGGAATTTGAGGTCGTGCCTTCAACGGTCCACCAAATGCTAAAATTCCTGACTCCCTATGGAGTAGGGAAAGTGCAAGGTGACTAAACGTCGATAAGAGAATGCTACTTCAACTCTACAGAAGAGAGAGAGGCTCATAAAAGGGCAACAACCACGTACAATATTGACACACTTGATCCTAGAGATGAAGCAAAGCTCAAAAAGGGAGAAGCCACTGATGAGGTAGAATCCATCATCCTCAATGAGGATGAGCCAGAAAAAACCATCCAAATTGGCAAATCCCTAAAGCCCGAGGTGGAGGAGGAGCTAGTGAAGCTATTAAGGAAGACACAAAGTATCTTTGCCTGGAGCCATGCAGACATGACATGTATTGATCCTTATATGATGTGTCATAAACTCATTATTGTAGAGGATGACAGGCCCATCAAGCAAAGAAGAAGAGTATACTCAAGAGAGAAGTATGATGCCATCACGTAAGAGGTTAGAAAGCTTGAAGAGGCTAAGTTCATTAGAGAGGTCATATACCATGAGTGTTTATCGAACGCTATCATAGTGCCTAAAGATAATGGGAAATGGAGGATGTGTGTAGACTTCACCGATTTAAACAAGTCTTGCCCAAAAGATAGTTTCCCCTTACCTCGTATAGATCAGATGGCAGATGCCACAGCAGGACATGAGCTCATGAGCTTTATGGATGCATATTCTGGGATTAATCAGATCTTTATGGACTCGGCAGACTCAGAGAAGACAACCTTCATTACAAATAAGGGGACCTATTGCTATAAGGTCATGCCCTTTGGCCTGAAGAATGCATGGGCTACTCACAAACGTCTTGTAAATAAGATGTTCAAAGATCAAATAGGCAAGTCCATGGAAGTTAATGTGGGAGACATGCTGATAAAGAGTCTGAAGGCTGACACTCATGTGGCCCAGCTTGAAAGAACTTTTAACACTATAGACAAATAAATAATGAAGCCCAACCATTCCAAATGTGTCTTCAGGGTAGGAAAAGGGAAATTTTTGGGCTTCATCGTCAACCAAAGGGGAATAGAGGCTAGCCCTGAGAAGATCAAGTCTTTGTTGGACATGAAGACACCCAGAACCATCAAAGACGTTCAGAGGCTAACCGAACGAGTTGATGCACTTAACAGGTTCATCTCAAGAGCTACAGATAAGTGTCTTCCTTTTTTCAAAGTGATTAGAAAGACCTTCAAATGGGATGAGGAATAAGACAAAGATTTTAAGGAGCTCAAATCCTATCTCGGATCCCCTCTACTCCTATCTCGACCAATTCAGAGAGAAAAGCTATATGTATATTTAGTTGTCTCAGATTCATCCATCAGTACTGCGATAATAAGAGAAGAGGATGGATTGAAGAGGCCAATGTACTTTAATAGAAAAGCACTCCAAGGGTCTGAGAAAAAATACCCTCGAATTGAAAAGTTGGCTTATGCTTTGATACATGTTTTAAGAAAAATGAAGCCATACTTCCAAGCCCACTCCATGGTCGTCCTCACAGACTCCCCACTCATACAGGTCCTCCATAAGCCTGAGAAGTCAGGCAAGTAAATGACCTGGGCCATCGAGTTGGGGGAATACGATATTGTCTATCAACCTAGGGTTTCCATCAAGGGATAAGCACTTACGGATTTTGTGGCCGAGTTTACCTAGGATGAGGCTGAGGTTGAGATTAATCAAGAGGTTACACGTGACCCAGAAGAGAGAAACGCCGGCTACGAATCAGACGAGGTTGAGTCAAGTAGAGCCAAAAAAATAATAGTTAAAAATAAGAAAGAGAGATACCTCTTCAAGCAAGGGACCCTATCAGAAGGAAACTTCTCTTCAAATGCAACCATTTGGAATGTCTTCGTTGATGGGTCATCTTGTAAAAGCGAAAGTGGAGTGGGGCTGATAGTGTCAGCACCAAATGGTATCGATATTGAATATGCATTAAGGTTCAACTTTAAAGTTTCCAACAATGAGTCAGTGTATGAGGCATTAATAGCAGGTCTCTCTTTAGAAAAATCCATTAGTGTCAGCCAACTCCTAGTCCATAATGACTCAAGGTTGGTTGTCAAACAAATCCTGGGGTTGTATGAGGCTAAAGACGAAAGGATAGCCAAATACCTGAAGAGGGTGATAATGATGTTAGAAAGCTTCAAGGAAGTAAATATGAAGAGAATACCTCGGCTAGACAACAACCAAGATGATGCACTCGCGAGGTTGGCCTCAACAATAAGGACATATATAAGAGGAACAATATCAGTTAAGATTTTCCTCAAGCCAACCATCGAAGAAGAAGAGGTTGTCAGACCTTGCATAAATTTGAGTATGGGAGCCTCATGGATGGATCCTCTTATCAGATACATCAGAGAGGGAGAGCTGTCAGAGTCGAAGTTAGAAAGGAGAAAGCTAAGGTTCAGAGTTACCAAATTCTCAATTGTAGGAGATGTCTTGTATAAAAAGGGTTTCTTACTCCCTCTCCTCAGATGTGTCCACCCTTTAGAGGTTCCACACATCTTTCACTACATTTATGAGGGATATTGTTTAAGTCACATAGGAGGAAGGCCATTGGCTAAGAGGATAATCACTCAAGGGTATTAGTGGCCGACCTTGGCCAAAGATGCAGTTGTGTATGTGAAGAAAAATGTCAAAGATTCTCCACTATCCCTCATGAACCTCATCAACCCATGACTTCATTCAGCTCCCCTTGGCTATTTGCAATATGGGGCATTGATTTGGTAGGACCCTTGCCAAGAGATGTAAACAACTATCGGTTCTTAATAGTGGCAATTGATTATTTCTCCAAATGGGTAGAAATTGAGCCAATGATCACAATCACTGAGCAGAAGGCCTTCCAATTCATCTGGAAGAACATCATATGCAGGTATGGTCTTCCAAACACCCTCATATCAGAAAATGGAACCCAATTCAAGAACATATCCTTGGAAAAATGCTACCAAAGAGTGGGGATTAAACAGTTCTTCTCCTCTCGTGGACGAATCCAGGAAAATGGCCAGACTAAGGTCATGAATTGAACAATACTTGATGGGATAAAAAAGAGGTTGGAAAAGGCCAAATGAAGATGGATAGAGGAGGTATATGCAGTGCTTTTGGCCTAAATGACGATAGCGAGGACACCAATGGGGGAAACTCCATTTATGTTAGCCTAAGGCTCAGAAGCAGTAATCCCAATAGAGGTAGGACTTCCTACTCATAAAATTCAGATATATGACCCTCAGAAGAATGGGTAGGAAAGAAGACTTGATCATGATTTAATTAAAGAAAGAAGAGACGATGCAGAGATAAGACATGCAGCTTACCAGCAGAGAATCGTGAGATTCTACAATCAAAGGGTGAAGCCAAGGCTTATAGCTGTGGGAGACCTAGTCCTAAAGAAGATGTGGCAAAAAGCTAATAAGCTCCATCCTAATTGGCATTGTCCTTATAGGGTCATTGATGAGGATGTGCCAGGTACCTACAGGCTAAAAATTTTTGAAGGAGAACCTTTCTCCAACCCTTGGAATGCCGATCACTTAAAGAAATATTACATATGATGTTGCAGTGTTTTTATCTTTCTGTAATACGTGTATCAGTTTATATTGAGGATGTTAATGAAAAGATAGCAATGTTGTGTTGGTACTTTTGTTGTGTTTTAAATATCATTAGTTTGTTGAAATATGAGGTAAAACATCATAATTTGGTGACCTCAGACCCTTTAAACATCATTAGTTTTGTGAAATATGAGGTAAAACATCATAATTTGGTGACCTCAGACCCTTTAAACATCATTAGTTTTGTGAAATATGAGGTAAAACATCATAATTTGGTGACCTCAGACCCTTTAAACATCATTAGTTTGGTGAAATATGATGTAAAACATCATAATTTGGTGACCTCAGACCCTTTAAACATCATTAGTTTGATGAAATGTGAGGTGAAACATCATAATTTGGTGACCTCAGACCCTTTAAACATCATTAGTTTGGTGAAATACAAGGTAAAACTTCATAATTTGGTGACCTCAAACCCTTTAAACATCACTAGTTTGGTGAAATGTGAGGTGAAACATCATAATTTGGTGACTTAAGACCCTTCAAACATCATTAGTTTTGTGAAATATGAGGTAAAACATCGTAATTTGGTGACCTCAGACCCTTTAAACATCATTAATTTTGTGAAATATGATGTAAAACATCATTATTTGGTGACCTCGGACCCTTTAAACATCATTAGTTTGGTGAAATATGAGGTGAAACATCATAATTTGGTGACCTCACACCCTTTAAACGTCATTAAATTGGTGAAATATGAGGTTAAACATCATTACCTTGGTGACCTCAGACCTTAAACATCATTATTTTGGTGAATATATGAGGTTAAACACCATAATTTGCTGACCTCAGACATTTAACGTCATTAGTTAAACAACATAATTTGGTGACCTCAGACCTTTAACATCAGAATTTCGTGAAAATGTGAGGGTAAAACATCATAATTTGGTGACCTCAGATCCTTTTCACATTGAGAAATAAGAGATGAAACATCATAGACATAAAACAGCAAAGCAGCAAGTGAAGGAAATATAATTGCATTCATTCAAACCAAAAAACATTACATTATTCTAAGAGAAGAGATTAGTTCATCATTTAAAAGGGGTTATACAAAAGCTTCACAAAAACTCAGGCATGCAAAGGAGATACTTAGACACTCAGGCTTCAGTCGACCCACCGGTAGCAGGGTTGATTTGCTCTTGGACTTGGTTAGTAACTTCAGCCTCTTCATCCTGATGTCTAGAATCCTCAGTCTCAGTCACCTCAAGTTGGCTTGACTCTATTGGGACACCCTTTTTAACTTACTGTAGGGCCTTAGCAAGTTGGGCATTTGCACAATCGAGGCGAATAAAGTCCTCGACCGACAGACTACCAGAACTTTCTTCCTTCATTGCAGCCCATCTGCTAGTTGCCTTGATGCCCCTCTCTAGGTATTCAAGGCTGAAGATGACAAATTCGTTAGAGGTTTGATACTCCTTGATGATTGACTCTGAGGCATCCTCTAAGGTAGACTTCACGATATCATCAACTTTGGATTAAAGGCTACCATCCTTTGCCTTCAGAGCATTGGCATGATCAATCTTCATTTGTGAGATCTCATTACACTTGTCCTTCAAACTGTTGTCCAAATCTTCAATCCTCTTATTCAGACTCAGACAGGTCCTCTATAAGCCTGAGAAGTGAGGCAGGCTAATGACATAGACCATCGAGTTAGGGGAATACGAAATTATTAATCAACCTAGGGTTGCCATCAAGGGACAAGCACTCGTAGATTTTTTGGCCGAGTTTGCCTGGGATGAGGCTGAGGTTGAGATTAATAAAGAGGTTGCACATGACCCAGAAGAGAGAAACGTCGGCCACAAATCAGATGAGGTTGAGTCAAGCAGAGCTAGATAAATAATAGTTAAGAATGAGGAAGATAGATACTTCTTCAAGCAAGGGACCCTATTAGAGGTAAACTCCTCTTTAAATGAAACCATTTGGAACCTCTTCATTAATGGGTCATCTTGTAAAAGCGAAAGTGGAGCAGGGCTAATAGTGTCAGTACCAGATGGTACCGATATTGAATATGCGTTAAGGTTCAACTTTAACGCTTCCAACAATGAGTCAGAGTATGAGGCATTAATAACAGGTCTCTCTTTGGAAAAAGCCCTTAGTGTTGGCCAACTCCTAGTCCATAGTGACTCAAGGTTGGTTGTCAACCAAATCCTTGGGGTGTATGAGGCCAAAGTTGAAAGGATGGCCAAATACCTGAAGAGGATGAGAACTATGCTAAAAAGATTTAAGGAAGTAAAGATGAAGCGGATACCTCGACTAGACACCAGCCAAGCTGATGCACTCACGAGGTTGGCCCCAGCAACAAGAACATACATAAGAAGAACAATATCAATTGAGATTTTCCCCAAGCCGACCATGGAAGAAGAGGTTTCCAGACCTTGCCTAAATTTGAGTATGGGAGCCTCATGGATGGATCCTCTTATCAGATACATCAGAGAGGGAGAGCTTCCAGAGTCAAAGTTAGAAAGGAGAAAGCTGAGGTTCAGAGCTGCCAAATTCTTAATTATAGGAGATGTCTTGTATAAAAAGGTGTTCTTACTCCCCTTCCTCAGATGTGTCCACCCTTCAGAGGTTCCACACATCTTTCACTATGTTCATGAGGGCTCTTGTTCAAGTCATATAGAAGGAAGGCCATTGGCTAAGAGGATAATCACTGAGGGGTATTGGTGGCCGACCTTGGCCAAATATGTAGCTGCAATTGGGAAGAAGTACGATAAGTGTCAAAGATTCTCCACTATCCCTCATGAACCTCATCAACCTATGACTTCAATGAGCTCCCCTTGGCCATTTGCAATATGGGGCATTGATTTGGTAGGACCCTTACAAAGAGCTGTAAATAACCATCAGTTCTTAATAGTGGCAATTGATTATTTCTCTAAATGGGTAGAAGCTGAGCCAATGATCACAATCACTGAGAAGAAGACCTTTCAATTCATCTGAAAGAAGATCATATGCAGGTATGTTCTACCAAACACCCTCATCTCAGACAATAGAACCCAATTCAAGAACATATCCTTGGAAAAATACTGCGAAAGAGTAGGGATTAAGCAGTTCTTCTCCTTTCCTGGCCGAACCTAGGCAAACGGCTAGACTGAGGTCATAAATTGAAGAATCCTTGATGGGATAAAAAAGAGGTTGGAAAAGGACAAAGGAAGATGGATAGATGAGGTATATGCAGTTCTTTGGGCCTACATGACGATAGTAAGGACACCAACATGGGAAACTCCATTTATGTTAGCCCTGGCTCAGAGGCAGTGATCCTAACAGGGGTAGGACTTCCTACTAATAGAATTCATACATATGACCCTCAGAAGAATGGGTAGGAAAGAAGGCTTGATATTGATTTAATTGAAGAAAGAAGAGAGGATGCAGAGATGAGACAAACAACTTACCAGCAGAGAACTGTGAGATTATATAATCAAAGGGTGAAGTCAAGGCCTATAGCTGTGAGAGACTTAGTCCTAAAGAAGAATTGGATAAAAGCAAATAAGCTCCATCCTAATTGGCATGGTCCTTATAGGGGCATTGATGAGGTTGTTCCAGGTACCTACCGGCTAGAAAATCTTAAAGGAAAATCTTTCTCCAACCCTTGGAATGACGATCACTTAAAGAAATATTACATATGATGCTACAGTTATTCATATCTTTCTGTAATATGTGTATCAGTTTATACTCAGGATGTTGATGAAAAGATAACAATGTTATGCTGGTACTTTTGTTGTGTTTTAAACGTCATTAGTTTGGTGAAATACGAGGTAAAACATCATAATTTGGTGACGTCAGACCCTTTAAACATCATTAGTTTGGTGAAATATGAGGTAAAACATTATAATTTGGTGACCTCAGACCCTTAAAACATCATTAATTTGGTGAAATGTGAGGTGAAACATCATTATTTGGTGACCTCAGACCCTTTAAACATCATTAGTTTGGTGAAATATGAGGTAAAACATCATAATTTGGTGACCTCGGACCCTTTAAACATCATTAGTTTGGTGAAATATAAGGTAAAATATCATAATTTGATGACCTCAGACCCTTTAAACATCATTAGTTTTGTGAAATGTGAGGTGAAACATCATAATTTGGTGACCTAAACATCATTAGTTTGGTGAAATATGAGGTAAAACATCATAATTTGGTGACCTCAGACGCTTTAAACATCATTAGTTTGGTGAAAGATGAGGTAAAACATCGTAATTTGGTGACCTCAGATCCTTTAAACATCATTAATTTGGTGAAATATGAGGTAAAATGTCATTATTTGGTGACCTCGGACCCTTGAAACATCATTAGTTTAGTGAAATGGAGGTGAAACATCATAATTTGGCGACCTCAGACCCTTTAAACGTCATTAAATTGGTGAAATATGAGGTTAAACATCATTACCTTGGTGACCTCAGACCTTAAAAATCATTATTTTGGTGAATATATAAGGTTAAACTCCATAATTTGGTGACCTCAGACCTTTAACATCATTAGTTTGGTGATTATAGGAGGTTAAACACCATAATTTGGTGACATTAGACATTTAACATTAGAATTTGGTGAAAATGTGAGGGTAAAAAATCATAATTTGGTGACCTCAGATCCTTTTCACGTTGAGAAATAAGAGATGAAACATCATAGACATAAAACAACAAAGCAACATGTGAAGGAAATATAATTGCATTCATTCAAACCAAAAAATATTACATCATTCTAAGAGAAGATATTAGTTCGTCATTTAAAAAGGGTTATACAAAAGGTTCACAAAAACTCAGGCATGCAGAGGAGATACTCAGACACTCAGGCTTCAGTCGACCCACTAGTAGCAGGGTTGATTTTCTCTTGGGCTTGGTTGGTAACTTCAGCCTCTTCATCCTGATGTCTAACATCCTCAGTCTTAGTCACCTCAAGTTGGCTTGTCTCTGTTGGGCCACCCTTTTCAACTTCCTGTAGGGCCTTAGCAAGCTGGGCATTTGCAAAGCTGAGGCCAATAAAGTCCTTGGTCGATAGAGTGACAGAACTTTCTTCCTTCATTATGACCCATCTACTGGTTGCCTTGATGCCCCTCTCTAAGTATTCAAGGCTAAAGCTGACAAATTCCTCAAAGGTTTGATACTCCTTGATGATTGACTCTGAGGCCTCCTCCAAGGTCGCCTTCACTGCAGCATCAACTTTGGATTTAAGGCTACTATCCTTTGCCTTCAGGGCATTGGCATGATCAGTCTTCATCTGGGATATCTCGTTACACTTCTCATTCACACTATTGTCCAAATATTCAATCCTCTTATTCAGACTCTCCTCAAGCTTTTTAGCGTCCCTATCCTTATGGATCAGAGGCAACCTCGCCAGAGTATAATTATCCAGATGATGAAGAGAGAGAGCACTCTGTAAAAAGAAGAATCAGATATATTAGTAACAATGAAATGCTAAGAGTAGAGGTAACACTTGAGAAAATTGCAAATAAGTACCTAAACTTCCCTATAAATAGCAAACTCTGCTAGTAGAGGGACATCTATCGAGTGAAGAAAGTGCTTATCATCCTCGATCATTGCGTGGCCGAGGGCATCAGAAGTTCGAGCACTGTTGCCTATTAGGCTGCCATTAATTTTCAAGTGAGCAAGCCGAGCTGATAAGGCGTTGTTTAAGGAGATTGATATACCACGCTCAGTATGTTGATCTTTGTTGGGCCTTATATGGGAAGGGTCTGTTGGTCCCCTCTTCTTCTTTGATGTCTCAACAGGATCTTTTCCCTTATTTGTGTGGGCAGGGGGTGGTACAGTCTTGCCCCCACATTTCTCTATTAATTTTGTGAAGCTGGGAGCAAACATATTCCAAAGGTCTTCAGAAACTCCTTTTGGCTTCTCTGCAAAAAGAAAACATCGGAAGAGGAAGATTAGACACATGAAATTCACAAGACTAGACTCGATGTAAAATTGATTTTACTAGAATACTTACGAAGCTCGACCAAAGGGACACTTCCAGTACCCTTCTGAGATAAATAGTAAGGGGTCATCAAATGCTCGTACTTGATTAGATGACCATCTTTGCCCTGACTACGAAGATCCTTAACATTCTTTTGATTATCTTAGCTCAACCTAGGGTTTGTTTTGGCCAAGAAAATACCTTGGCCCACCTCAGAGGTCTCCATGGAACAGATCTTCCACAAGCCTCCTTAGGACCAAACTCCCATTCCCCTGAGGCAAAGAAAAATCAAAGTTTCCAATTGTAGTTTGAGGTCTGAGTCACTAGCAACATCTTCTTCTCAGGCTTCTTGGATAGAAAGTGATAGTAGCCAGGATGATTTTTAGCGGATGAGGGTATGCAACAAGCTAAGAACACCCTAACTGGAAGGTCGATATGATGAACCACCTTCCAGAGTACGATGCCCCCAACCAAGACCCTCCAGGCATTGGAGGAAAGTTGAGAAGGAGCAAGGTTGGTATAATAAAGAACGGCTCGAATAGTGGGGTGAATTGGGAGACGAAAGCCGAGTTTGAACATTTTCTCATAGACGCAGAGTTCTCCATCTCGACCGTCGAAGGCCCTCTTATACTTCAAGGGCTTCCTTAAAGTAATATATGAAAGAATGGCATACAGATGTCTAAAAATAAGAAGGTCATATTTTGTGACAGAAGACTCAGGACCATCAACCTTGGAAGTGTCAAGATCACTCCCTTCATCATCATCATTTTCATTAGTTGTCTGAGGCTGAGCCTCAGAGGGGGCACCAATAGGAAACCTTTTAGCAAATTAAACTTCAGTAGCAGTTGATAATGGAATGTCATCAATAATAAGAGGAATTTTGACACTCAGCACTAGGATTTCAACAGAGGAAGACCTACGAGAGGTGCTAGCCTCTTGGTGGGATGAGGAATAATCAGACCCTTCTTCTTCCTCAGAGACTACACTTCCCTTGGGATAGCAATCCATAGCCTCTTAAAAAGAGTCTACGGACTCGAAAGCCTCAGAGGTGGACCTAGTGTATGAGGAAGATGACTCAGACATCGGTACATTAACCTCAGGAGCCTCTGTGGGCTCAACAGGCTTGGCTGGCTTAGGGTATATAATTTTCAAGGGGAAAGAAAGGGTCAAATAAGGTTACCTGGGAAACGAAGAGTGAATAACAAAGGCTTATAGGCCTAAGATGCATAGGAAACCAGAGAAGCGATCAACCTTTTGGCTACGGAGGATTTGTGGGTTTTCACAACAAAGAAAACCTTGGCGGGAGAAATGAAAAAAAAAAGATAATGAGGAAAGAGAAGAAGGTTTTAAACCTTCTCAATGATGGGGCACACATTCCAACACACCATCGTTATCGTAGAAAACCCAAAAGGCGCAGTTAGAATTATCAACACCTTGGGGAATACGTTAGTCACTTCAGTGAGTGACATGTGTCAAGGAATCACTTCATACCCCAAGTCACTAAAATAAACTCATCCTCAGCCTAGCATACTCCTCAATCACCTACTCACATAGGATACTAAGGGCTAGGGGGTTATTGATATGACCAAAGTGCACCCTCGTACTCAGAATCACTAACCTCGGCCTGTCTCACAGCCAATTTGATAAGAAGCTTATGACATCCATCAAAAAGGTCATCCTCTATAAGGTCAGCCCCTCATTCATCAACCTCAGCTGGCCACCAGTCGAGGTTAGAAAAGTCTCATGGGCTCACGTAATTTCCAACATCGTACTCGGCTTGAGCCGACGTTACGTCCTACTTCATGCCCAACCTCGGCCAGTCTTCTTGGTCGAGGTCATTGTGGTTGTTTACAAGACAAAGATACAATGTTGGACTTCACCAACCTCGTACTCGGCAAGGCTGAGGTTACATAAGTCAAGGACACAAGTTCGAGCCTATACAAGCACATGTAAGGTTTGGAATACGTGGACAAATTTGTTATAACCAAATCATTCCCCTCACGTGAGGGAATATTATGGTCATCATTATCTATATAAGATCAGCTAGGTGTCATTCCCATACTAGTTCGATCCTCATATACATGCTCATTTCATGCTTGGGCGGTACATTACACCCCCTAAGCACAATATATGGAGGTTTTCCTCTACCTTGTAAAGGGATCGATAATTGCAACCCTAGATTAAATTCTATTGGTTTACACAGTAGAGAGAGAAAGCTTGAGAGATTGTATCTATGGCCAATAGTGCCTTCATATAGTGAAATTAATCACACACTCACATTGGACGTAGGCCTAATTGGCTGAACCAATTATATATTAGTGTTTCTCCTCTTCTCCTCACACCCCTCTACTAGATATTTACTCTTGTGCTGCCATTGTTATTGCTGGTTTGATCTTAGTAACATCTCATACCGGTGGTGCTATTTCCAACATCATTAATTGTTATACACCGTAGTGAGTGATATCGACGTGACTGTGTTATATCTCAACTGGGAGTCACGTGTAGACAATATTGAGGTCGAGATAGGAAATTTATGTAGAGTGACTCAAATTGTGATTTTGAGGTCACGGTGAGTTCCAAATGGATGGAAATAGTCAGAGTAGTATACCCGGGTGTATTGATTGGGTCCCGGGGAAATTTTAGACCAACCCATCACCATGTAACGGCGTTTCGGTCATTTAGGAGCTTAGGGTTGAAGGAACTCCAAAAATTAGAGTGTTATATCATACGCTATGGGCTAGGTTTACAACACTTGAGATAGAGAGGATGCCATAGGAGAAAAAAAAGAGAAGATACCTAGGACATTCCACACCGTTTCACAACACGAATGTTGTCGAGTTCGAGATCAGAGCAAGAAAATGACATTCTCACCATCTCAGAACGTAAATTAGACCTACTTAATCAAGAAAAGTATTTATCTTGCATTGTTTTGTGCATATTATACTACCCATGTAGTGTAGGGTTTAATTTTATGATTAAATGATGATTCTTGGGATTTGGGTGAGTAGAATTCATGATTCGGAGTAGGAATTCATGTAGAAAAAAATTCATGTATGTAGATAACACAAAATCAGAGGATATGTGATGATTAATATGGAAGAAATCTAGGTAAATTGATACATATGCATGAAGAACACATAAACTATGGTTTTGACGAAATACGGGTTTTAATATGTTCTTGGGTAATTTTTTGTAGTCTTGATGTGTTATTTACCTTAAAAGTTATCCCTACACGTATATTTAATATTAGGGTATGATGGATGGGAGTTTGGAGAAGTATTATGACTTTGTTAATCCTAATGAGGGTAAAATTGGGATTATGATCGACGATAGTTAATCAACTGGGATGGTATCATGAATTTATGATTTGGGTTACAGGAAGAGTAAATCATGACCTAAGACAAATACTAGTAGTAGAGTGATGTGTTAACTTTTGAAATAACTTAAGGGATAATTGGGATCCTTCGAATAGTGAGTGATACTCGAAAAATACAAGAATAATAATATGTGTGAATTATTACTAAGTCGAGTATTCAAGATATATAAATACTAAGTAGGGGATATAATGTATACCTATACTGATGATATATATCAGTTGGGTGAATATGTAATACCCTAGATTTTCAGAATAAAATATTATGACATAAATAAATGTAATAATTTTGGATTTATTTTGGGAATAAATTAAATCGGATGGATTTGAATTTAAATGGGTAAGATTTAAATTGAACAAAAATATTTATTCAAGATTATATAATTAAATGACTCAATTTGGTGTGATGAGTTCATCCGTGAAAATAAGGCATATGTCAATAAACTTATGGGTGCGTGTCGTATTAAACACAATAAAAATGTCTAAGTGGAACGAAAATAATCAGGACGCATTTTGGGAGACTTTATAGGCTCATTTAATTATTTTATATTTTTAAAAATAGTCCCGATGTATAGGTATGTAAGTTGTAAGGTTATTGGGCTGTTTTAAGTATGGGGTTGGGTCCATTTGGAGGTCCAAAAATGGGATAAAAGGCTTAACTCGGGATTTGGACTAATACAAGTTTAAAAGTAGGGTTAATAACTCCCCATAGATAATCAAAACCAAAATCTAGCAGCCACACCTTAAGGGAGAAGCAAACAAAGGCCAAAAAAGAGAGGCGACAAAGGATTCAAGAACAAGTCATCAAACCATTATAATTAGGCAATAATTCTCTTCCTTAAATTTAAATGTCCAAACTACTTCTTAAATCATTGAAGTTTTCTTCCATATAGATTCTGGATTTCGTATGGAATTGATGGTAAAAAGATATTATCAAATTGCATGTATGTAGACACTACAAATCCGAAATAAATTAGTTGTATCCAGAAATTAGGATTGATTTTAAATGATGAACATGCATTCAAAAGTTGATGAAATTGGACACATTGATTCATATGTAAAGGATATGTATTCATGTTTAGAAATCTGAAAACTTTGATAGTTGAGACTCTTGTATATGGTAGAATATGGTGGGACTAAATAAACAAGATTTTATTTATGTAAGTATGTTAAGGGGTTAAATTTTGGGATTTTTGGGAGTGAAATCCATGTCAATTTATGAAAACAATTAACCTAAGATGATAATCTAAGCCCTAAATACATGTTTTAATAATTATATAAATGTATAAACCATTGGGATGGGAATGGAAAATAAATAGAAACTTGCGCGTTAAGAAAGCGTAGCAGATCTGGGCTTCTGCCCAAATCTGAATCGATTTGGCCTCCTTGGCAAATCGATTCGCCCCCCCGCGAATCGATTCGACTCCAAACCAAAATCAATTCGGCCCCTAGGGCAGGTTGAGTTGGGATTGGGATTTGATTCAGAATATTTTAAGAACCACGACTGAGTGGGACGATTTTTGGGTAAATGTTAATTTTGTTAAAAATATGTTTGTGTCACAAACATCAAACGGGGAACTATTATAGATAGTTAGATATTTTTAAAGAGGAAGAATTTAATAAATAATTAGATGGTTAATTATAAAGGCGTAATTATTTATGGGTAATTATTTAGGATATTTTCGATGATTATAGGGTAAGTACCTATACATAGTATATGAGTATAATATGTACTTATATTTTTGCGTGAACATACCTATGTTCGTGAATAGTCCTATCGGTTGGGGTTACGCGCATTCGGACCATAGCACACGTCGGTGCATGTGGGATAGACGTTGTGCAGGTCATTATTATAGGTAATAGATAACATCTCCACTTACGAGAAGTAAGTGTTAATGCTAGGTTCCTTTGTCAGTGCTTGGTTTGGGCCGTGAACTGGTGTACTGCGTAGGATCCGCTCCATTATGTGTGTTTGTGTTATCTGATTGGATAAGAGATTCATTCGGAATTATCGATAGAGAAAGAACAAGACACTACTGGTAGATGCCTTGAAGTGTCATTTATATGAAAGGACATATATGATGCGAAGGGGAACCGAGTGTTCATGTAGGGACACTATCGTTGATTTCGGCTCCTGCTCTACATGCAAAAACCTAAGCTACTATTACACTTGCGAGGCAAGCACAGCGGTAAGTCGGGCATCGTAAGAAATCCATAGGGAGTGATTAAATTTTAGATTTTAATCGTTTAATTACTTCAGGAATAAAAATGTAAAATAAATAAAAGAAAAGGTGATGGTTGGTAAAGGTTAAAACAAAAAAAGAGAAGTTACGCTACTCAAAAGTAAAGCGAGGATCGGGATCACATTCTACCCCACGGATCGAAACAACTAATAATTAGAATTTCGGCTGGAAAACAACTTAATCGAGAATATTCAATTAAGTATAAACTTCAAACAATAAGGAACTCATTCCAAAGTTGCGAGATTAATCATTCAATGGAAAATGTTCACACGCAGATTAAATTCAGAATATCGCTATAAACACTAACGTTGCGTGGCAAAGAAAGTTAAACACAAAATAATCCGGCCTTAATATACGAGCTTTCAATTAAATGAAATTTTATACGATACCCTAACTTTCGAGGTCCAAACTCGTAAGTGGAGGAACACAACCCTAACCCCATTTATCTAAGGGTACATCATGAACTAAACTAATTTATACTAATTAAACTAGGAAATCAAGAAATAAAGCAAGTAAACTAATTAATAAAGCATGTAAATTAACTACAAAGAAATAATAAAGGAAATACACACTATATTAATGGAGAGGGAAGATGAAAGTATCAATTACAAACCTAAATGGGTGTCAAACCAAGAGAGGAAGAAGAAGAGCTCTCAAATCCCCCCAAACCCTAAGCTAAACTATCCTAAAAATGAATTATTTCTTCTCTCAAATGAGAGAAGTGAGTTATATACAAAATATCCCATGGAAAAATTGTAAATAAAGAGAAGAAAAACAAATATCTGCAGGGCCGAATCGATTCGAATGAAAATATCTCGAGGCTGCCAAAGGGCCGAATTGATTCGGGTGAAATCCAAATCGATTCACAAAGGGAGGCGAATCGATTCGGCTGAAATCTGAATCAATTTAGAATGGAATAACTGGTACTATGTCTCAACCCTAATTAATTCATATTTGTGCCGAATCGATTCGGACTTACAGGTTTTGAATCTTTCCCTGTTTTTGGTATGTTAAAATTCCCTTACGTTCAACCCATAACTTCTTCGTTCAAACTCAGAATTGCGCACAGTTCACGGCCACGCGAAGCTTGCGAGGAGGGATACAACTTCCGTGTAGATGTTGGGCCAGGTGACCAAGTTGTAAAAAGACTAAAATTCCCTTAAACTTGCGACTGCATACGGAATTTGAGCAGAATACGTCTGAACTTCATACTTAGTACCTAAATACCTACAAAAGCCCAATTATACCTCATATAGCATGTTAACAATATAAACCGAGGTTGTATGCTTAATGAGCTTAAATATAGGGAATAAGATACCCGAGGGGGCTAAAATGCGTAAGTTCGAGGGATGAAATACGCAATATTTGCGTCATATCACACCCCCTAACTTATACATTGCTAGTCCCTAGCAATGACATAGGATACACCAAGAACTACAAGCAAAGAAAAAGAAGGAAATAGTACAAAAGTATGGTATAAAAGCATAAGGCCACTTTCGTGGGCGATTTGATTGCATTTAACGTATGCAATAAGCCGTTAAACCCCTAGGTTACCCTAGTGGACGAGTGTCGTCTCGTGAAGGTTTTCAGGGATAATACCCACAAACATCATATAGTTTCCTCAAAATATGCCCAATCACATGCGACAAAATCAACAATACGAAAAAGATTTCAACATGTTATTAGCATAGCAAACGAATGTAACACCCCGCCTAATTAAATACCGGGTGGCCAGCCCCATACCAAATTAAAACAGAATATACAGTTGGCTCATTCTTAGCATCACTGTTGAAAACATTACAACTCACCCAATACTTAATTAAGCTGGTGTTAAAAACTTTCCAAATTTTAAATTTCAACAAAACCATTTTTAGTTTAAGAATAACACTACACATTTTATTCTACCAAACTGATAACACAATAAATAACTCAAAAGAATTTAAATGCAATTAGAATAAACATTCCCAAATAATATAAATCCTTTACAATAATCCCAACAATGTTAAATGTATTAAAAAGTCCCGAATACAATAGAATTTGACCTCGATAGACAAGATAACTGAATCCTTTGGGCGACATGCCCTAACTAAGAATACTGTGAGTCAAATGAAGATAGGCGTCTAAGCAAAACTCCATAAATCCATAATTCAATCATCATTCGCTAAGGTTGGCGTCCCTGTTGCTGGACACCTGATATAGAGATACAATAGAAGAGAAAATATGCAAGGAAACGGGTCAGAGCCCGAATGTGTAGATTATTTTTAAAACAACAAGTATTTAACAAGTGCAATAAAGCATTTATTATGTACATGTTAGATCCAACTCTCACTTTCAATTCTCACCTCTCAAATAGAGTGCACACTTAACGTTTCCTATTAACCTCTTATTTAATTGTTCATCTTTTCTAGTCTCCATATTATAAATTCCATTCCCATATCATAATCCCTGTATGTCCCATAACATACGTCACATTATTATTCATTTACATTTCTCCTTTATATGATTAGTTTCTCATTAACCTGAATCATTACTCATCAATATGAATCGTTTCTCATTAACATGAGTTAAGCTTTTTAATTCTATAAGCATAAACATTCATTAATTTAATTCCATTATCTTTCTCTATTCACCGTTATCTACAATTATCACCGTAGATAGATTTAACCACAATATATCCATTTAATCATTTAATCCATTATATATATATTCATATATAATACGGCACCCCGAGTCACAGCTGTGGTGCAATGCATTACTCTGCTATCATGTCCCATCATCGCAGGTCACCGAATATGGGACTACCGGTTCGGTAAGATTACACAAACCACAAACAACAACAAATAAATTGGAGGCGAACATAGTTCTCGTATCCATGGGTCACGCACATACCTACGTACCCACAGTCAGCGGACTTATCAACTCCCCGATAAGTCTTTCATAAACCTATGTTCTCGAGCGACAAATCAAAGATCCCATGGAATCATCAGGATATGACTTCCCTCACGCGCAAACCTCCCACCGATAGCAAGTAAGCTAGGTATGTCATACACTTAAATCATCAATCAATCAAATAGGTATTATCATACCTATAATATAATATCAATAAGGTAATTATCACTACCCTAAGATATTTCCCATACGTAGCATTATATCTCTTTTAAATTCCACGTATTAACATATCATATATTTACTTCATAATTTAATTATCCTCGCATCCTATAACATCTCTCCACTCCCGACGTCATTAAGGTTCATGCACGGAGCGTCTCGCAAAGCGAAATCCAAACAAGGAACCCCTCCAATACACTACTACTTATCTTTGTCGATCGAGGAGGTCCGACAACTACAACTATGCGATCGGGATAACCTCATACCTCTTTCAACCAAATGTGTTCTAAACTCCCATCTCTATCCAGGAGACACACCACTACGCTCTTGTACTACACTCAGTCCTTGCGTAATCAATACTGAGTTTAAACTCAGTCCTTGATGTTCAAATTGTAACCCTAAGGCTACCCTCACTCAATACACAAGATTCAAATAGGTTTTTCCTCAACATATATTCAGTAAGAAGTCACTAATATCCTACTGGTCCATAACATCATTTCTCCCGAATTACTATGAGTTTAATTCTCCTTTTCATTAAGGTTAAAATCGATAGTTTCAAATCTCTTATAAACACAACTTCTTTCACTTTGGATGAAACCCTCTTGTAAACTTAAGGATACCCAGGTGTTATATTAAATCACCCCTACTGGTCCTATCTTTAATCCTCATACATCTCCATTTAGAATTTAACAAATGAATCTAGCAACCGAAATTCCATTCGATATAATTTTCATCATTTTAATCACTTGAATCCAAATCAAATTAATTCAAATCTTATCAAGGGTTTACTGATATTCTCTAGGTCCCATAATATCCAAATAATAATCACCAAAGATCCACAAAAGGTTTGGGATAAGAATCAACATTTAAAAAGAAACAACTTTACATATTCTGGGGAGGTCGATCGATCGAAGGAAGGGGTCGATCGATCGATCCCTCGCTAAGCCTGGTTTTCTGCATTTTCTACAACTACGGGTTTCACCATTTTTACTCATTCAAACCTTCATATTAACCTCCAAAATGAGTTATAATTATTTCTACATGATATATCAACATATATGAACGTTTTCCAATACTCTAAACATCCTAGAATCATCAAGGGATTTGATTAAAAGCATGTTTCTCTCCTAATTTCTAGAAAATCATCAACATATTAATTTCAAGAACACTTCAATGGTTTTTCAGATTTTTCTTCAACATATTCATGATCATTTCGTGGATTATTATCAACCTGAAACATGAGTTTAATTCCTATATCATTTCAGTTCCCAGAAATCCATTTAATACTCCATTATTTCTTCCAAACATAAATAATCTTCTCATTTCATACTATTCTAATATGGACAATATACAAACTTAAATTGCCATTATGAAACACTTACCTTTTCTGTAGGTCTGATCCTTTGGTGTAGTATATCTCAGTTGGTTGTCCCTTCTCCGGTCAAACTCCGGTGGTGGTTGGTGGTGGTGAACCTTAGTTCTTGTTCTTCTCCTTCCCATGTGGGCTTTTCCCTTCCCAAGCACTCTTACACTCTCTCTAGGAAGATGGCTGCTCTTATTTGTGAAGAGGAGATGAATAACCCCCATACACTTAATCTACCAATACTTATAATAGTTCCAAATCCGAAATCACTATTCATCCCCCCTAGAAAAATGACCAAAATGCCCTTTCGGGTTGTCTATTCATTCCCAAATGACCCGAGACTCAAAATTAACATCCAAATAGACTTTTCTGACTATTTCGAACCTTCCGGACGCAACGACGCAGTCGAAATGACTATTAGATCGATAGAAAATAAATTTCCTTTTTAAATTAATAAACTAGTCCCGACACGTCCCATTCCGCGTCTGACTAAAAATATAAATTACCGAATTTATATCATACAGTCATATCAATGACATCACATTCATATATTACCTAAATAACTTTAAGTAATATTCAGAATCATCCATTTTAATATCCACCGTCCGGATAAAACCCGAATGAATTAATTAATAATAAAATCTAATTAATCCATTAATTTAAAATATAACCCATTTTAAAAGTCATTTAAAATTACGGGGTATTACATACTTCCCCCCTTATAACAGAATTTCGTCCCGAAATTCAGGAATATAAGTCATACCGGTAAGGTCAACTCCGAGTATAAATCTCACATCGCAAGAAATCCAAGATGTACCGCTCATACAGTACATTAACAAAATCCCTATCGATGTTATACGCCAAGCCTCACCATATAGTTTCAACTGAATCAAATTTAGGCTTTACCTAATCTTCCCTATACCGTCCTCATGACAAACTTTGGAAAACTGATCCTCTCGTAGTGAACAAATAAATCCTGAAGTCACAATTTACTTACCTTTTTCACAAGTATGAAAAATACTACAATCTAATCATCCAGGGCGCCCATACACCCTCTCGTACCGCTTTCAATATTAAAAGTTTTCGCAAAGGTTATAAACTCGTTTCCCAAAGACCTAACTTATTTCGACTCCCAACGGTTATTAGTTTCATGCGTGGGGTGTCTCGCAAGCGAAATTCAAATAAGGAACCACCCCGATACACTACTTCCTAAAGTAGTCGGTCATCGAAACTCCTAAGGTCCTTAGTCAATAATATATATAAAAATTTTGGTTTATATAAAAAAAATCAGGTTTATCGATTTAAAACAAAATTTTGGTTTTTCGATTTCAAATAGAGTCTACACATCTACTCTCTTATAGAAGACAAGATGCAGACATATGCTCTCATATACCACAAGTCAATGCATGCCGATAGTCACATCACGCTCGGACATGCCCATGGTAAGTAATCCCATGATAAAAATCAAACCCACGTGATAACAAGTAATATATAGGTGTCCCACACCCCTCAGCGAGTCTACGTAAATAACGATGCCATAGGCTAAGTTTAACAGCCCTTTTGCCCTCACAATATCAATCACTACAAAAATCAATACACCTCATACTTCCTTAGATAGGAAACATACCCTCATTTGCGGGTGATGGCTGTTGAATCCCAATATTATAACTTTGCTCCGATAAGTCAAGAAAAATTTTACCCAAAATTTTCAGTTCTAGTTAATCACACTACACTATATACCCAAGCCTTTCAATATATTGACTTCATTAAGGAACATATACAATTCACGCATTTCAAGAACTTCTATTGATGACTCTCCTCAAATTTTCCATAATAGGGGTGACCTCGACTACGGTCATCATACTCGAACATACTTCATAACCTCCTAAGTACGATCTCCGCTATTCGTCCAATGACCCTCATTTGCCATACGTACGTAATGAAAGATTCCCCAATAAATGTTGTCGAATTTTATATTACCACCCATCAGTGAACATTAGGACTCTCCTCTCCTCAGTAGGTACTTCAGCTGGGACCAAATTAGTTAAACTCGTAAACTCTTCCTCATACTCTGCCACAGTTTTCTCTCCCTGTTTCAAATCAAGTAGCTTCCGCCTCATCTCTGTCTTGATGGCGGAAGGAAAGTACTTCCCATCAAACCGTATCCAAAAGTCTTGGATAGTCATTGAGTCCCTTTCCTCCATAGTGGTCGTAGCTTCCCACCATTGCAAAGCTGCCCCTACTAGCTTGAATGTGGCTAGTATTTGACGTTGAACCTCAGTACATTCAATCATTCCCAAGTGCCGTTCGATATCTTTCTTCCATTGGCTAGCAGTCACAACATCTGATCCTCCCTGAACCTCAGGTGGGTGCGCTTTCTGAAAGGCATCCCTCGCTCGTTCCCATGAAGTAGGAAACACTTGCCCTTGCACGGGTGGCACATCCGGTGCTGGTCCTGGAGCCTGCTGAACAACAGCTAAAGACGCATTGACTGCCTGAGCGATAATTGCAGCAACTTCGGCCGCAGTCATCGTACCTTTGAAGGCGTAAATAGAAAAGCAATAATCCTACTCATAGGGCTCTACATCAAAGAACGCTAAGCTGTAAACACAGTAAGCCGTACAGATCCTAAAGGACACTAGAACCTGATGCTCTGATACCACCTGTAACACCCCGCCTAATTAAATACCGGGTGGCCAGTTCCATACCAAATTAAAACAGAATATACAGTTGGCTCATTCTTAGAATCACTGTCAAAAACATTACAACTCACCCAATACTCAATTAAGCTGGTGTTAAAAACTTTCCAAATTTTAAATTTCAACAAAACCATTTTTAGTTTAAGAATAACACTACACATTTTATTCTACCAAACTGATAACACAATAAATAACTCAAAAGAATTTAAATGCAATTGGAATAAACATTCCCAAATAATATAAATCCTTTACAATAATCCCAACAATGTTAAATGTATTAAAAAGTCCCGAATACAATAGAATTTGACCTCGATAGACAAGATAACTGAATCCTTTGGGCGACATGCCCTAACTAAGAATACTGTGAGTCAAATGAAGATAGGCGTCTAAGCAAAACTCCATAAATCCATAATTCAATCATCATCCGCTAAGGTTGGCGTCCCTGTTGCTGGACACGTGATATAAAGATACAATAGAAGAGAAAATATGCAAGGAAACAGGTCAGAGCCCGAATGTGTAGATTATTTTTAAAACAGCAAGTATTTAACAAGTGCAATAAAGCATTTATTATGTACATGTTAGATCCAACTCTCACTTGCAATTCTCACCTCTCAACTAGAGTGCACACTTAACGTTTCCTATTAACCTCCTAGTTAATGGTTCATCTTTTCTAGTCTCCATATTATAAATTCCATTCCCATATCATAATCCCCGTATGTCCCATAACATACGTCACATTATTATTCATTTACATTTCTCCTTTATATGATTAGTTTCTCATTAACCTGAATCATTACTCATCAATATGAATCGTTTCTCATTAACATGAGTTAATCTTTTTAATTCTATAAGCATAAACATTCATTAATTTAATTCCATTATCTTTCTCTATTCACCGTTATCTACAATTATCACCGTAGATAGATTTAACCACAATATATCCATTTAATCATTTAATCCATTATATATATATATTCATATATAATACGGCACCCCGAGTCACAGTTGTGGTGCAATGCATTACTCTGCTATCATGTCCCATCATCGCATGTCGCCGAATAGGAGACTACCGGTTCGGTAAGATTCCACGAACCACAAACAACAACAAACAAATTGGAGGCGAACATAGTTCTCGTATCCACGGGTCACGCACATACCTATGTACCCACAGTCAGCGGACTTATCAACTCCCCGATAAGTCTTTCATAGACCTATGTTCTCGAGCGACAAATCAAAGATTCCATGGATTCATCAGGATATGACTTCCCTCACGCGCAAACCTACCACCGATAGCAAGTAAGCTAGGTATGTCATACACATAAATCATCAATCAATCAAATAGGTATTATCATACCTATAATATAATATCAATAAGGTAATTATCACTACCCTAAGATATTTCCCATACGTAGCATTATATCTCTTTTAAATTCCACGTATTAACATATCATATCTTTACTTCATAATTTAATTATCCTCGCATCCTATAACATCTCTCCACTCCCGACGTCATTAAGGTTCATGCGCGGAGTGTCTCGCAAAGCGAAATCCAAACAAGGAACCCCTCCAATACACTACTACTTATCTTTGTCGATCGAGGAGGTCCGACAACTACAACTATGCGATCGGGATAACCTCATACCTCTTTCAAGCAAATGTGTTCTAAACTCCCATCTCTATCCAGGAGACACACCACTACGCTCTTGTACTACACTCAGTCCTTGCGTAATCAATAATGAGTTTAAACTCAGTCCTTGATGTTCAAATTGTAACCCTAAGGCTACCCTCACTCAATACACAAGATTCAAATAGGTTTTTCCTCAACATATATTCAGTAATAAGTCACTAATATCCTACTGGTCCATAACATCATTTCTCCCGAATTACTACGAGTTTAATTCTCCTCTTTATTAAGGTTAAAATCGATAGTTTCAAATCTCTTATAAACACAACTTCTTTCACTTTGGATGAAACCCTCTTGTAAACTTAAGGATACCCAGGTGTTATATTAAATCACCCCTACTAGTCCTATCTTTAATCCTCATACATCTCCATTTAGAATTTAACAAATGAATCTAGCAACCGAAATTCCATTCGATATAATTTTCATCATTTTAATCACTTGAATCCAAATCAAATTAATTTAAATCTTATCAAGGGTTTACTGATATTTTCTAGGTCCCATAATATCCAAATAATAATCACCAAAAGATCCACAAAAGGTTTGGGATAAGAATCAACATTTTAAAAGAAACAACCTTACATATTCTGGGGAGGTCGATCGATCGAAGGAAGGGGTCGATCGATCGATCCCTCTGGTCCAAGCCTGGTTTTCTGCATTTTCTGCAACTACGGGTTTCACCATTTTTACTCATTCAAACCTTCATATTAACCTCCAAAATGAGTTATAATTATTTCTACATGATATATCAACATATATGAACGATTTCCAATACTCTAAACATCCTAGAATCATCAAGGGATTTGATTAAAAGCATGTTTCTCTCCTTATTTCCAGAAAATCATCAACATATTAATTTCAAGAACACTTCAATAGTTTTTCAGATTTTTCTTCAACATATTCATGATCATTTCGTGGATTATTATCAACCTAAAACATGAGTTTAATTCCTATATCATTTCAGTTCCCAGAAATCCATTTAATACTCCATTATTTCTTCCAAACATAAATAATCTTCTCATTTCATACTATTCTAACATGGACAATATACAAACTTAAATTGCCATTATCAAACACTTGCCTTTTCTGTAGGTCTGATCCTTTGGTGTAGTATATCTCAGTTGGTTGTCCCTTCTCCAGTCAAACTCCGGTGGTGGTTGGTGGTTGTGAACCTTGGTTCTTGTTCTTCTCCTTCCCAAGTGGGCTTTTCCCTTCCCAAGCACTCTTACACTCTCTCTAGGAAGATGGCTTCTCTTATTTGTGAAGAGGAGATGAATAACCCCCATACACTTAATCTACCAATACTTATAATAGTTCCAAATCCGAAATCACTATTCATCCCCCCTAGAAAAATGACCAAAATGCCCTTTCGGGTTGTCTATTCATTCCCAAATGACCCGAGACTCAAAATTAACATCCAAATAGAATTTTCTGACTATTTCTAACCTTCCGGACGCAACGACGCAGTAGAAATGACTATTAGATCGATAGAAAATAAATTTGCTTTTTAATTTAATAAACTAGTCCCGACACGTCCCATTCCGCGTCTGACTAAAAATATAAATTACCGAATTTATATCATACAGTCATATCAATGACATCACATTCATATATTACCTAAATACCTTCAAGTAATATTCATAATCATCCATTTTAATATCCACCGTCCGGATAAAACCCGAATGAATTAATTAATAATAAAATCTAATTAATCCATTAATTTAAAATATAATCCATTTTAAAAGTCATTTAAAATTACGGGGTATTACAACGAATTCACATGTAAAGTACGTAGTTATTAACATTATAGAATGCACCTCATTGAATTGAAACTTTAAAATGTGGGAGGGAAGCGAGCACATGCAAAGTGTGATTTGGAAAAAAAATTAAATAAATCGGATACTAAATAAAGCAATCATATATTCAATCCTCACGGGCATTATGCTCATCAAATTAATTCACTCGAAATAGGGAGGTAACATACGGAACATGCGGGCATAAGGAATAAATGTAAATGGAAACTAGGCCGCACACATATAAAAAATGAAGAACTATATATATAAAATGAAAAATTGTAATCTCAATGAAAGATATTGCTCATTAACGAAAGCGAAATATATTTTCACATATTATCAAAACTATTTTAACTTTTAAATTAAATGCACCCTAAGATCACATAGGACTTGATAGGGTAATAATGTAGGCTAAGCCAGGGTACGAAATGAAGGATATATGTACGGATTCAAAGTGTTCAAAAGGAAAACTTAGAATAATGGTAAATAGTGGGCAATATCAAAATTTGAAAACAAGTTCCAAAACAAGGATTAAATATGAATTGGAGAGTAACAAGGATTATTGAACTATACAAAACATATACAACTTTCTCTTTTCTTTTCCTTTCCTTATTTTTCTAACGTTTTTCTTTTGTTTTCTACTTTCCCTTTTTCATTTTTTTTCACATGTTTCTTTTCTTTCCTTTTCTCACTCTCATATGCCTGAATTGCAACCACAACACAAGAACATCATCAAATATCAAGCATCATTCCAAACAAAGGTATGGAAGGTGTATGTATGGTTTAAAACTCCAATTTGGAGTTGGTTATGGAATTTTGGGTAATGAAATGAAAGGCTAATATTTAGGCTCAAAGGGGTTGATTAAGGAAACATATAAGGTGAGGTCAAGGATAATATGGGTGATATAACAAAGATGTCCTATGATCATTTGATAAAGTTTACACAATTCTCGAGTCAAAACAATATATGAAAATCATGCTCAAGTAACACATTTCATGAATGAAATCAATTAATGAATGATCAAATGAAAGAATAGAGAGAATACCGACGAATTCAACGTTTTCAAAGAGGAAGAATAGTGTATACAGTCACAAATGATTAAAGGTAAAAATATTACTCGGTGTAAGTATATACAATGCAAAAAAATATTACCAAGTTATAAAAATCTTAAACCAAATCAATATAATAAGAAAAGCGCATGTGCTCATGGGATAAAGTTTAATTCATGAAGTTATTCACAATATCAATGATATGAGGACTAAATCTAATAACTTCTAAAATAGAGAACATGCATCGTTGAGTTGTCAATTGGATCAGGCAATTAGTAAAATTTATCATCGAAAACAAGGCAAAATGTTTAATGGCTCAACGATGTCTAAAATAGAGAACATGCATGTGAGAAAATCCAAGGGGTAACTAAAATAGAGAACATGCATAGTTCAAGAATGGGGTCAAAGTCCTAAAGACTTTCAACCGATTCTTGTGATAAATTTAATGGCTCGCTAATAGTAGGGAGTAAAGGAAAGGAAGGACCAACAACCTCAATACAATTGAAAGAATTAATAAGAGGTTAAAAATCTAAAGTGCTAAAGCTTGTCTCACTCTCAATTATTTCCTCATCAATAAGGGGTGGAGGTGAAATGCAAGTTTCAACCTCAACCCGATTTTGTGAAGAAATAATCTCATCGAGCATGGCATCATTTTCAAGAAACCAAGCTTGAGAACTTTCAGATCGGTCATTAATTTCCTTTATCATTAACTCATAATCAAACGAACAAGAAGACATATCATCTTCTTGTATGGTTTGATCATAGCTAATGGAATCACCATTACTATTCAGATAAGAATTAAAGTTATCTAAAGAGTTATAGCGAGACATTTCAAAATAGGCAATTCAATAAAGAGACAAGCACCGAGATTCCAATTTCTCAAAATAATCTAGCACAAGTAAAAAAGAAAGGGGAGGATAAAGAATACAAATATGAATGAAATAAATACTACGAAATAATAAAACAATTACAACCTAAAACACACTCCCCGGCAACGGCACCATTTTGATGCCGAGGGGAATCGAGTGTTCGTGTAGGGACACTGTTGTTGATTTTGGCTCCCTCTCTACATGCAAAAACCTAATCTACTACTACACATGCGAGGCAAGCACATCGGTAAATCGGGTATCGTAAAAAATCCACAGGGAGTGATTGAATTATAGATTTTAATTGTTTAATTACTTCAGGAATAAAAATATAAAATAAATAAAAGAAAAGGTGATGGTTGGGAAAGGTGAATAAAGAAAAAGAGAAGTTACGTTACACAAAAGTAAAGCGAGGATCAGTATCGCATTCTACCACACGGATCGAAACAACTAATAATTAGAATGTCAGCTCGAATGCAATTTAATCAAGAATTTTCAATTAAGCATAAACATTACACAATAAGGAACTCAATCCAAAGTTACGAGATTAAACATTTAACGAAACATGGTCACACGCAGATTAAATTCAAAATATCGCTATGAACACTAACGTTGCGTGACAAAGAAAGTTAAATGCATAATAATCTAACCTTAATGCACGAGGTTTCAATTGAATGCAATTTTACATGAAACCCTAACTTTCGAGGTCCAAATCGATAAATGGCGGAACACAACCCCGACCCTATTTATCTAAGGGTACATCATGAACTAAACTAATTTATACTAATTAAACTAGGAAAGCAAGAAATAAAGCAAGTAAACTAATTAATAAAGTATGTAAATTAACTACAAAGAAAGAATTAAGGAAATACACACTATATTAATGGAGAAGGAAGATGAAAGTACCAATTACAAACCCAAATGGGTGTCAAACCAAGAGAGGATGAAGAAGAGCTCTCAAATCCCCCTTAAACCCTAAGCTAAACTATCCTAAAAATGAATTATTTCTTCTCCCAAATGAGAGAAATAAGTTATATACAAAATATCCCATGGAAAACTTGTAAATAAAGAGAAGAAAAATAAATATTTGCATGGTCGAATCGATTCAGATGAAAATATCTTAAGGCTGCCAAAGGGGCGAATCGATTCGAGTGAAATTCGAATCGATTCGCAAAGGGAGGCAAATTAATTTGGATGAAATCCGAATCGATTCGAAATGGAATAACTGGCACTCTATCTCAATCCGAATCGATTCGGATATTCGTACCTACAAGTCTTGAATCTTCCCTTATTTTTGGTATATTGAAATTCCCTTCCGTTCAAAAGCCCATAACTTTTTCGTTCGGACTCGGAATCACGCATCGTTCACGGCCATGTGAATCTTACGAGGAGGGATACAACTTCCATGAAGATGTTGGGTCAGGTGACCAAGCTATTAAAAGACTAAAATTCCCTTGAACTTGTGACTGCGTACGGAATTTGAGCGGAATGCGTCCGAACTTCATACTTAGTACCTAAATACCTACAAAAGCCCAATTATACCTCATATAGCATGTTAACAATATAAACCGAAGTTTTCTCGTTAACGGTCTTAAATATAGGGAATAAGATACCCGAGGGGGCTAAAATGCGTAGGTTTGAGGGATAAAATACACAATATTTGCGTCGTATCAATATATAATACTATACAAATATAATGAGATTAATTCATGTGTCTAAGAACTTAGACAATAAAATTATAGACCCAATACTATGTAATGTGCATAATAGATGTATAGTCACTTTTACGTGTAGTATGATTGTGTATCTTTGGGAAATCGTAATATGAAGATAGATGATTATGTTTTATTATGTTGGTTATTACTTAATGCATATTATATCATATTGGCACAATCAATATTATTATTTAGGACTTGTTCAGTTTTACGGGATATATCACACTTAGATGAGGGGTTAGATATTTGACACAAGCGAGCGACGATGGAGGTTGCTTACGTTGAATTAACTGTATTATTGTACTTTAAATTTGGTAAGATAATTCTTGCAACTCTAGGGTAAAGAACCAAAATTATAAATGTCCACCCCCGATTTTCTTAGACAGGGATACCGGGATTAGAGGTATATCAGACTTGCTGTCAAAAGATTCTTCTCGAAGATTCATTTATTGATTCTAGTCTAGGTTGCTACTTCTTCCTCTATATATTTATTTTGTATTATTGTAAAGGCATAAGCCCAGAGTCATTTTATTTCTGAGTTGAGACAGTATTTGTTCATGTTGATTTTATTTTGTTAGATGTCGATGTTAATTTCATTATTACATACTGTCTTTTAAAATTTATCCAACTTTAATTCAAATGTGGTTCATTATATGAATATTTACTACGATCGATGCTAACAATGATATAGATTGTATAACAAGCCCTATCTTCGATGTAGTGTGTATGTATTGCGTTCATTACATTCCACGTTGCGTTCTTTGATGCACAGAGCCCTATGTTTAGGAATCATTGTATTCTTTACGATCCGTTAGTCATACGAATCTCATTTTCTTTCATATGGAAAAAGATAGGAGAGTCAAACTAATATGTGTCAGCATGCCAGCTATAGAGGACATGACTCAGTAAGATCCACAACAACAGCCACCACGATCCCCACCTATGGTTGGACCGATAGACATCACCATTATCGTGGCTCAAGGAGTGTCCATCGTGATGGAAACTATGTTAAGGCATTTTCCATTACCGCAGCCTCAACAAAAGCCACCACCACCACCACAGCAGGTAGTGCTACCAGTCTATACACCTGGATTGCTCAGGGACAGAGCTAGGGAGGCCTTTACTAAGGGTCAACCCCCGGAGTTCACCCCCAGTTCAGATATTTTAGTGAAAAGTAGGTAGAAGATAGATATTCAGTGACATTTGTGAATTATGGAGCATACGCCACTTAATAGGCGAATGTTAGCCTCATTTTGACTTGTAGGAGTAACACTTTAGTGGTGGGAGTCTGTCCCTTCGGAAGCAGAGAGGGATAGGTTGACCATAGATAAGTTTTAGGAGAAATTTGAGGGGAAGTACTTTTCTCAAGTGATGCAATAAAAAATGGAAAAGAAGTTCATGTATATAAAGTAGGAGAGTCTAACTATGGCCGAATACGATGAAGAGTTTACTAATCTTTCCTATTTTGCTAAGGATGAAGTAAATATAGAGCAGAGGAAGATGGAGAAGTTCGTGTCAGGGACAACCTGGTACATCAAACCGTCAATATTAGGGAATTATGCTTTCACTACATATAAACAGATAGTGAATGCCGCCTTACTACATTGCCAGGATCATAGGGAATTCCAAACAAATAAAAGGGAGAAGAGACACCACTTTGAGATGCCAAACTTACAGGGTTAGGCGAATGGGAGTAACACCCAGGAGGCTCAACAACTTTGGGGTCCTCAAACTTTATAGCAACATAAGAGATTTATAGGTTCTGGTGATCAAAACAAACAGAGCTAAACAGACCAGGGACAACAAGGATAATAGAAAAAAGGCCACCAGGGCCAAGGGAAACAAGATTAGGGCCAATAGGGGCGACAACTAGATATGAATCACTTCTTGGAAAATTGTTATGTTTGTGGTGAGAAGGGACATTTTGCCAGAAAGTGGCCTTAGGGAAATAGAGCAGCACGGGAGTTAGGGGGAAAGCAAGGACACCGGGAACCTTAGGGAGAGTATAAACCACTGTAGGTCCAGCCAGTGGCAGTAGTTCCATCTTTACCAGCGCTACTAGCACCACCTCAAGGACATCAGTCGCAGTTGCAGTATGAATATATGTATCACGTCACACCCGGAGAGGAACCAAATCCAACATAGACAGTATTGATATGATCGAAAATTTATAATCTTGTAAGACATGATTAGTTTAGTACTAGTGGATACCACTCCATAGTAAATACTATCTCATTCGTACATTGGGGAGTGTGGAATACGTTTTATCAAAGCACTTTACGTTATTTCACCCGGGAGTTGAGGGACAGGAACCTATAGTGCCTCATGTGTAGGGGTATTAGAATTGACCTTAGGAGGACTTAGGGTTGCGAAAAACTTATTTTTGTAAGTAACTTCATATTACGATAGATACCTAGGGATGGATTGGCAAGAAGATCATAATGCTTGTGTTGATTTTACGCAACCATTTAAAATAAATAATCGAATGTAGTGTGACTAGTTGACATTAGTGTTCATCATCACCATGGGAAATATTGAGGGAATTATGATACCTTGAGTATAAATATGGTTAAATGAACGACGATAAGGCTCAGGGAACCTTATAAATTAGTTAAGCAAATTACAGACATGGGTCATGGACTGACAAATCTGAGTGATCGACAAAGCTATGTAGTAGTGTATCGAGAGGGTTCCTTTTTTGGATTTCACTCATGAGACGTCACACAAATGAAAGTACAAAATGTCGGGAGTTGAGAGATGTTGGATCCTACGACATTTTGGTCAGTGTTCTTGATATGATCAAACGAATAAATCTATCAGGATTTTTTGTATCCCTTCTAAGTAAGGAAAGTTTTGTTGAGAATCGTCGTAATCTGAAATTTATGTAATTAGCGTAAATAATTATTTTTATTTTTTCTTAGGCCCATGGATCTCAATAACTGACTAAGCCATGCAGTAGTGTATCGAAAGGGTTTCTAGTTTAGATTTTTCTTGCGAAATTGGCAAAAGTCGGGAGTTGAGGGAAGTTGGACACTAAGATGTTTATTTTATTTATTTACGTTTTACATATGTGGAGCTATACTTTTCTTTTTGTATATGCATGGTATGCATGGTTCATGATTAGATGTATATACGCCATCCATATTTGATTTTTGTGCATGTGTGTGCATGTAATGTGGATTTATGGACACCCTAGTGATGTTATGATAGGCATAGATAGGCCTTTTCTTTTATCCCATGGGATATGAGTATGGACTAATTGGGTGTAAAACTAGGGTTAATAATGTGGATTAAAGTGTAAGGGTAAAATTCAGTGAATTTCGAGGAGGAAATTCCGTTTGGGGGGTGGAGGGAGGGGGATAATGTAATACCTCATATTTTCAGAACAAAATATTACGACATAATTTTTTTTAATAATTTTGGATTTACTTTGGGAATAAATTAAATCGGATTGATTTAAATTTAAATGGGTAATATTTAAATTGCAAATAAATATTTATTTATGATTATATAATTACATGAGTCAATTTTACGTGATGAGATTACCCGTGAAAATAAAGCATACGTTAATAAACTTATGGGTGCGTGTTGTATTAAACACAATAAAAATGTGTAAGTGGAACGAAAATAATTGGGACACATTTTGAGAGGATTTATGGGCTCATTTATGTGTTTTGGACTTTTAAAAATGGTCCTGTGGTATAGTTATATAAGTTGGCAGGTTATTGAGCTGGTTTAAATATGGGTTCGGTCCCATTTGGCGGTCCAAAAAGGGATAAAAGGCTTAACTCGGGATTTGCGAGTAATATAAGTTTAAAAGAAGGGTTAATAATTCCCCACACATAATCAAAATCAAAACCTAGCAGCCACACCTTAGGGAGAAGAAAACAAATGCCAAAAAGGAGAGGAGGCAAAGGATTCAAGAACAAGTCATCAAACCATTATAATCAGGCAAGCATTGTCTTGCTTAAATTTAAATGACCAAATTACTTCTTAAATCATTGAAGTTTTCTTCCTATAGATTCTGGATTTTCTATGGAATTGATGGTAAAAAGATATGATTAAATCGCATATATGTAGATAATACAAATATGAAATAGGTTAGTTGAATCTAGAAATTAGGATGAGGCTAGGTTAATTTTAAATGATTAATTCGTGCATTGGAAGATTGATGAAATTGGATAGAATGATTCATATGTAGAGGATATGCATTCATGTTTAGAAATATAAAAACTTTGATAATTGGGACTCTTGTATATGATAGAATATGGTGGGGCTACATAAATAAGATCTGATTTATATGAGTATATTAAGCGGTTAAAATCTGGGATTTTTGGAACTGAAATCCATGTCAATTTATGAAAATCATTAACCTAAGATGATAATCTAAGCCTCAAAGACCTTCTTATATAATTATATAAATGTATAAACCATTCAAATGGAATATGGATAAGAAATGAAAACTTCCATGTTAAGGAAATGTAGAAAATCTGGGCTTCTGCCCAGATCAGAATCGATTCGACCTCCTTGGCGAATCGATTTACCCCCCCCCCCCCCCCATGAATCGATTCAACCCCTGCAGCAGGTTGAGTTGGAACCGGGATTTGATTCGGAGTATTTTTTGGAACGCATACGAGTGAGTGGGACGATGTTTGGGTAAGCGAGCATTTGATTAAAAATACGTTTGTGTCACAAATATTAAACGGTGAACTATTATAGATAGTTAGATATTTTTAAAGAGGAAGAATTTAATAAATAATTAGATGGTTAATTATAAAGGCGTAATTATCTATGGGTAATTATTTAGGATATTTTGGATGATTATAGGTTAAGTACATATACATAGTATATGAATATAATATATACTTATATGTTTGTGTGCACATACCTATATTTGTGGACGGTCCTATTGGTCGGGGTTACGCGCATTTAAGACTATATCACACATCGACACTGGTGGGTTAGACATTGTGTAGGCCATTATTAACGGTAATACGTAGTAGCGCCACTTTCGAGAGGTAAGCATTGCTGCTGGGATCCTTTGTCACCGCTAGGTATGGGTTGTGAACTGGTGTACTGCGTAAGGACTGCCTCACTTGTGTGTGTTTTGTGTTGTCTAATTGGATAAGAGATTCTTTTGAACTTAGCGATAGAGCAGGAACGAGATACTACTGGTAGATTCCTTTAAGTGTCTTATATATAAAAGGACATATATATGACTATAAAAATATAATGAGAGTAATTCATGTGTCTAATAACATAGACAATAAAATTACAGACCCAATACTATGTAATGTGCATAATAGATGTTTTATCACTTTATGGGTAATATGATTGGGTTACTTTGGGAAAATGGTAATATGAAGATTGATGATTATGTTTCAGTATGTTGGTTATTATTTAATGCATATTTTATCATATTGGCACATTTAGTATTTATTATGTGGGACTTTTTTATTATACATGATACATCATACTTAGATGAGGAGTGAGATATTTGACACAAGTGAGTGACGATGGAGGTTACTTACTTTGAATTAATTGTATTTTTGCACTTTAAATTTGGTAAGTTAATTTTTGCAACTCTAGGGTGCTGACCCAAAATTATAAATGTCCCCCCTAGGTTTGCTTAGACAGAGATAACGGGAATGAAGGAATATCAGACTTGCTATCAAGAGTTTCTTCTCGAAGTTTCATTTATTGATTCTAGTCTAGATTTCTACTTCTTCATGTCTTTATTTATTTTGGATTATTATTAGGGAATAAGCCCAAAGTAATTTTATTTATAAGTCAAGACGGTGTTTGTTCATGTTGATTTTATTTTTTGGATATGGATGTTGATTTCATTATTATTTACTGTATTTTAAAATTTATCCAACTTTAATCCAAATGTGGTTCATTATTTGAATGTTCATTATGGTCGATATCGAGAATGATATAGATTATATAACAAGCCCCATCTTTGGCATACTGTGTTTGGCCAACCTTTACGTGAAAAAATGTGGGTTGTTACAGAATACATATAATGTGATTTGTTATGTGCGTGAACATACCTATGGTACCTGCTATCACATGAGGTTTCACGCAGAGGGCGATCCCACCTTGGCGATTCCATCAAGATCTAGATGTGTTCCTCAGAACATAGAACTTAAGGCCTCCCACTATGTGCTGTGTATTAGTGGGAACGGTCTGTCATTTGAGTACATTAGGTATGTGCGTGGCCTAAAGGCTTATAATTATTTTTTCCTCCATTATGTGTTGTTTGATTTATGGTTCGAGGATACATTTCGAACGAATAATCCCTGATTTGGTACGAAAATTACATGAACTTGATAGAGGAGTATGCCTGCATCACGGTGGCTATTTCAGGGGATGTTATATTTGTATATATTATAGTGTAATAAATATATACAAGTATATGATTATCCTACTTGTGTGTTATGGTATAAAATATAAATCGTGTACATATAAAAGTAATTTTAAGTATGAAAAACTTAACTAATGCTGCAATAATAATATTCGATTAGTATGAATTATTGACTTGTTGGTAGCGTATCATATGGGTGGTATGGGGGCGCTAAACCTGTTGTAGTTAGTTAGATAAATATGGCTAGTTAGGCTGGGTAGCATAGCTAGGTGGGTTTAATAAGAGATGTTAGGTGTGTACAATAAATATGATGTGAAGAATTCAAGGGAGTATACGCTAGACTAACCTGTGTATCTAAAAACTTCTTTTATAACTGAAATTTAAATACTTGCTAAATGTTTTTAAAGGTTTTGGGCTCTGACCTGTGCCAGATCTATTTTCCAAATTTTTTTAGGTGTCCAGCCATAGGGACACCTAGCTTGATGGCTCATTATAGGGATGCGCAGTTACGGCACTTGTGGAGGCTTGTAGGATTTATGTAAACACTTCAGTTGTTCATTCCTAGATTAGGATCTATAATTCAGTATTTCATTGTGTATGTTTCCCCTTCAGTTGTTACATATATTCAGTTTTATTTTCATAGCCTTATGGTTTGAATATTAGTTTTGGGGAACAGATGGTTTATTCGGTATTTATCATTTACTTATTTATCTTGTGATGATTCAGACTTCTATTAATTATGTGGACGGTTAAGTTATATTATTTAAATTTTAGCATGTTGTCATATATTAATGAAAGATAAAATTTGGCATCAACTTAATTTAACATAGGTGGTTAGTAATTTAAAAAGTTTCGACAGTGATGCTAAGAATGAACCAAATGAGATTCCTATTTATTTTAATGAAGGACTGATCACCCTTGATTAAAATATTATGGTTGTCACACGAACCTTGTAATCCATCAACCGGGACACCAAATCAAAAAGGAACCTAACAAGTTGGTTCAATTCTCTTATTTTATAAATGTTTACTATTGCCTTCCACAATAATAAGTGGTCGTTTGGGCATAAAAATACATTTGAAAACTATTTATCTCCACTTTATTTACATATATATGCATCAAACATGTGGTTTATCTATTAAGTAAAGAAATTTAAAGTTTGTCACTTCAGCATTATATAATTCAAAATGGTTCTCAATGGTAAGTGCGTATAATAAAATATATCATGTGTAATATGGAAACAAGTGTAGCAAATGTAACATCATGGCATCAAAGTTTGTTATCACGCGTGTGTGAAAAATTGGTTAGGTTATCACCTCCAAAATTATTAGATCACATTAATGATGGAGAAGCCCTTTCCCAGTGGCTTACACAAATAAGATAATACAAATTAAAACTAGGACTGGTCTTGAGGCCTGATATTTGGCCAAATACATCAAACAAATTATAAGGAAGAATAAACAAAATATAAGAAGGAATTCGTAGAAGCAAAAGACAAAATAATAATGACCAACACGTTACTAACCCAATCCTTTGACCATTTAGATTTAAGGGATCTTGAATGTATTAACCGAAGATATCTTAGCAGTTGCTCTTCAATGGGCCAAAAAATAAGAAATTTATGGCATAGGTATCCTAGCAGTGTCTCCTAACGACTCATATATGCTGTAACACCCCGCCTAATTAAATACCGGGTGATCAATCCTTTATTAAATTAAAATCAAGGTGAACCGTTGGTTCATTCTCAACATCACTGTCGCAAAATAATTATTTCCAATTCAAACACCCTAAATAATTAAGCTAAGTGTCAAAACAATTTAAAGTCTTATTTTTACTTTATTAAATTCCAATATGAAAACCTCTATTAATAACCAACAGTTTAAGAATCAGATAAATACTAAGGATGACAATTAACACACAAGAATTAAACCATCTCGATAATCCAAACCAAGATTAAAAACCATAAATGAAATCATCCTGACACTAGTTAACTTCCAAGGAGTACTAAATACCAGAAATATAAATGAACATAAATCTCTGACAAAATCCAAACGGAATAGGAATTCGAGCGACACATGGCTTAACTAAGTGGAACTAAAGTAGTAACATAATCAATGATGAGGTGGTCTAAAGCAAAGGCCTACAACTCCCACATATGCTGCAGCTCGTCCAGTCCAAAAAATTTAAGCATGACGTCCCCGTGGCTGTGCACCTAAAATACATACATATATATACAAGAGAAAGAGAAATAACAGGAAACAGTTCAGAGCCCGAGTGTAAAATAGTTTTAAAAATAGTTTAGCAAGTATTTAAAATGCTTTCCGGCTAATATAACCACCATGTTAGTGCGCGCCACTCTCTTAAGAATTCTCAGCTCTCATCTAGTGTGCACGCCTACCGTACTACTGATCACATAAGTCTATCTAACTTATCCTCCCATAAAGTTCTATCCCGATAAGTACTAAGGCCATAATATTTAGTTTTAGAAAATCATTCTCTTCCATATTCTTACGTTGCTTAGAACCACTTAGTTACTGTTACAAAATTTACGAACACTTGTTATAAAGCTGAAGCATTTATTCATTACTTAACTACTTATACACATAGTGTACAGTTTCCATATATATATATATATATATATATATATATATATATATATATATATATCACTCATATAATATACATATACTATCGGCACCCCACATAAATCTATGGTGCTGGAATACTCTGCTATCAAGTCCCAGTTTCACTCATATTAAGGGAATTGCTAGTTCGAAATCACTCTCGAACTGTATTAACACAATACACTTACAAATGGAGGTGAAGCATAGTTCCGAATCCTAAGAGGTCAGCACATACCCTCACGTCTCTTAGAACATCTGACTATCATTTTTAGATACATGTATCTGGAATACTATCTTCTAGCGTACGAGTCAATATCCCCCATAGAGGTCTAATCAAGATAAGACTGTCGCGGTGCGAAAACCTTCGTGATAGCAAGTAGCCTGGGTATGATTTTTACACAGATACATAATATATGCACAATCACACAGTCATATAAATAAATATTCACATTTTCCAAATTAGGTTCACCCACGACCCATAATTAGTATCATCCGTTCTTAGTATATATTTTACTCAATTATCTCGCATAACGGATTCGTCTCTTTTATTCTCATTTATAATTTACTTCATACTTACTTCTCATCTCTCGAAGTATTCTCTCACTAAGTATAAATTTTAGTAGGTATACCCTCACTTACCTTCTAGTCTTAATCTTTCATGAGTCTAAATCTTTTAGTAAACATAAGCATAATTTTCAATGTATGAATAACTCCCCGTTAACCCACAATTTCATCTGATAATAATTTCACTCAACGGAGTCTACTTAGATCCTATTGATCATCTTCATAACACCTTATACTCCATAAATAATAATCAAGGGTTCCTACGTATCTTAACTGGATTAAACGAAAAGGAGAAAAATATGAACTTTTGTAGGAGGGATCGATCGATCGAGGAATGGGGTCTATCGATCGATCGATGCTCTTGGTTGATCGATCAATCAAGCAGTTCTTGCCCATTTTTTTGCAAATTTCAACCTGCGGGTTCAATCATTCTAACCCCTCCAAACCTCAATAATTTCATTCCAAACTCCCATCAAAGTTATCCAAAGGTATATTCAATATATATAAACAAGTTCTAACATAACAACATCAATAAATCCTCAACGAATCAATCAAAAAGGGGTTAATCCCAAAGTTCTTTATAAAACCAAATTTTGCATGAATAATCACGAACCTCTATTTTAATCCAGATTTTCTTCCCAAATATCATAATCAATTTGTGGGTAATCCTCTACATATGATCAATATTTCAGACTACATGGATTCTCCCTACAACACATATAAATTCTCTTCCAAATCATATAATTCTTTAATTAAAACATATGATTTTCATTCCTAGACTAACATGGAAGAAATATCAACTAGAAATCAGCAAGATATATACTTGGCTGGGATTAAAGGGTCTAATTTGTTAATGAAAAATATATGGTTGCGCTCCTCCTCGTGCGACCTACATTTTGGTGGTGGTGGAAGTGCTATGGGGTGAGTTCTAGGCCTTGGATTGCTTGGAAAACTCTTCACCTTCTTCTCTAATCTCTTCACCTTTTTCTCTAATCTCTCCACCTTCTTCTCTAATGGCTAGGCTTAGGTTTTGTGTTTGTTAACCCTAAGAGACAACTCCAAATGTCTAATATATACTAAGAAAATTCGTGGGTTTAATTACCCAAAAATACAAAATGTCTATAATACCCTCCCGAGATGTCAATTAGGCCTAAAAACGCCCCGAGACCCAAATAAAACCCCCGGGTACACTTTTCTGACTATCTCGACCCTTTAGGACACTTTAGCGCACTGAAAATGACCATACGAGTGACTTATAATATATTCACTTTTATAATAATAATTTAGTTCTGACACGACACAAGCGCGTCTCGACTAAAATTTCCAGAATTGCCATATTATTCACTCATGACAATATTAATAAAATCAATCTCATATATTACTCTTCTCATCTAGTAATATTCAACAAATTCCCAATAATTACTAACTCACGTCACGTTGGTAAATATTTAAAATAAAATTTTGAATTAATATTAAATTAATATCTCACTTAAATTTAATAAATCTTCAAATTTAAAAGCCATAAAAATACGGGGTATTACATACTTCCCCCCTAATAACGGAATTTCGTCCCGAAATTCCGAAAAAAAGGTATGCCTGGTAAAAATAGATATGGATAGTTTATCAATTCTCAAAACGGACTTTCGAGTAAGGTGAATTTCTATAGTCCCCCCCGCCTCACAATAAGAATATTTAACACTCTCAATACTATCGGTTATAGAGTCACACCTTAATAATGTCACTTCACATTGTGCTCCAATCCATTGTTATTCGCATAAGGCGAGCCTACACATCATTGGCCCCCATTGTCTCAATATTATTGGGAGGCCGCACTTCACTACGTAACAATTGCTCGTATTTATCTAATCACAAAACTCTCTTTTTGAGAGAAACCCCGCGAACATTTGACCACTCTTGTCAGTTCTTCAAATATCGATTCTCGGTGATGTAACTCTTATGACATTCAAAAGTCACCTAAAACAGCCGTGGTAATTCCACCACAGTCATCAGACTCTAACTCGGTCGATCAAAAATTCTTATTATCCACTCACCTCTAAACAACTAGAGGGAGAATAGTTATAGTTTTTCCACACAAAATTTCAATAAGTAGTTTGTCCACATTAAACAGGTATGAGTGCTTCCACGAAACTCTACTGTACTAAACATCACTTGCTAGATACATCCGTTGTGGAAATGAAATGATCACCATGTATTCAAAATTACTTTGATGTGGTTCCACTAATCTTTAATCACTTCTCTTTCTCCCCAGCTAAGGGTGATAAAACCTACTCAAAACGAAACGTTATTTCCCACTGCTTTCTGAAATCTTGGTTTCAAAGTGGGTTTCAACGATCCCATTCTAGTTCAGAATAATACCGATAAAGAACCTCTTACCGATGCGATTCTTATTTTCAAAGAAAGGTTAGGGCACACTGTCTAATAGTGTATACCACCTAAAAGAATAATAATCACTTTCTTTTAGGTCAACTTGTTCCACACATTCTAAGGAACTCGTGACCTTACCTTGAAGTTAGCACCCCATCTAAGAAATTTTACTAAATTACTCTCTTCTATTCTAGGAATTGTAGGTCTGTTACAAAATTCTCTTATTGATCCTCTCGTTCCAACCGATTTTCATCTATGAGTGGTTCCCGTGGATACTACTCACTATGTCCCCCCAACATCGACGTCTACTTATAATTATTCACGTCAACTGACAATTATCACTCCCTTTCTTTTCTTAGTGTATATCGAAAGTTCCGACCCGTGCACTTTTCTCTACGATGTGCACTGTTGAGCCTGTGTACCTTACTAACATCATCATTCAACCTACATGCAAGTCGCTCGCCACACTTGACTAGGTAAAACTCTGCTCAGAGTGTTTCCCATAATAGTTAAGTTTTATCCTTCTCAAGGAATACCCTTAAATGGCTTCCCATAGCCTTCAAACTAAATTCGTTTTTGCTACTCTAATTGTACATGCAGATATGAATTATCGTCCTTCGTACCAAACTTAATCCACTCTACTAGTTCAACTTTGTTACATCGTTCGCATAAACATATATTCCACGCGTTTATCCCCATGTCTCTTCAACTCGAACGATTTAAACAACTAACCAGGATGCCCACATACCCTATAAACAGTGCATACTTGTGTAAGCATCACCTACTCTTCACACATAAGACCCAATTCTCTATTTCCCTTATGATACAATGTGTTTACACCACTTGGGTACTCTCAAACCTCCTTATCATCATTCCACCCTTAGATTTAGTGATAAAACAAACTTCCAATGTTTCCTTACCACACAACTGGATCCACTGGCCTTAAATAGTCACTTAACTTTAACTTACAATCAATAATTACCGGCTACTCTGACGACCGAGGTACTAAACTCATCGACTAATGACCAAAAATCACTTTATTTCCAACCTTACGCTAAGTTTCATGCGTGGGATGTTTCGTAAAGAGAAATCCAAACAAGGAGCCCCCCTGATACAATACTACCTATCAATGTCGGTTATCAAAATCCGTTGGGTCCAACATCCATAACCTATACTCTTCTATTCCATCTCTTAATATAAAATCTACCTCTCCTCCCGCAATTTTTTTTATTGAAACAAAGAACTTTTCACTTATTGCACTATAGTTCAGTATTGGTGGTAATCACCTTCTATAAACCTTATACATATACAATCGGTACTCTCAAAATCCAATTCCCAAAAATATGAATATAAGTCTTAACTTTCACATTCCAAAAGATAAATATAACGATGAGCTCCTCCTAGCACTATGTCCTGAGCGTTACATATAATAATAAGTGAAATCTTTTCGGTAAACCCAATACACACTAAATCATAATAACAAAGTCCCTAAACACCCTGGGATGAAACATTTTTGTACCACTATACCCTTCGAAGTCGCTATAATATATAAAATGAGTGCGAGCCCGACCCACTCACATGTGAGGTATTATCAGAACAAAACATGCTGCACTAGGGAAGCAATCCCGACAGCCTTGCAATCACTGCTTACTAATGTTTTAGACATTTTTTTTATAAAATCTTAATCAGTACAATAATATACTCTCATATCACATCACTAAAATGAGAAATCTCAATAAAGTATATAAATCACTAACAATGCACCCATTTGTCCTCCGCGGAGAACACTAAATACAATCCCACTATACCAGGGAAAATATACACATAATAATAATGCTATAGATATACGCACTAAATTCTTCTCACATGCGAATCTAGCAAGAAACAAAAATTTAGTGACTCACTCTCATCACATAAAACATGCCTCATCCTACGAGGATAAACTCATACTAATACTTTGCCAATCGGCTTGGCTACTTAATGGTCTTCTGGACATAATGTGTCCGTCTGAACAAAATCAAAAGTTACATTAACCTTTTCCCTTGCAAGAATCATACCCTTGCCCTTTTTCTCGCTTCGAATTTTTTTTAACTCGTGTGGTTTTACTCTCCACAAAATACCCTAACTCATAACCCACTTATCTCCTGTCATACTGACCCTATTAGGGTTGTCCTTCTCTCAGACTTAAATAGTCTCGATCCTGATGGATACCCCCGTCATTCCCTTAGCTTTCTTGACCCTAAGGAACATGCTACTGTCTTCAATAACCCTTACTAGATTCACCATCGCTTGGTAAGAGTTTATCTATCCGAATCATTTAAATGAGCCCCCTGATGGGTCTCCCCCTTACGGCGCGTTGCTAAATGCTTTTCATCAAGTCTCACTCTCCAATAAATCTTTCGATTTCTTTAACTCCTTTAACACAAGAGCGTTAACATCTCTACAGACAATGCATGACATTGACACCATATGGATCGACTGTCCAACATAATTCTGTTTAATTGTTGTCGACTTTCCTCACGAGTTGATCTCCCACTTGAAATCTTCTCTACCATTGGCATCCACTTCCGTTAATACAAGATTGGATAAAAGTCTAAATTCATTTACAGTTGGACCCCTGTCCGGCCCTTCCATGATGGGTTCAAAACAACGTTCACATCTTATTCTGAACAACTGATGAAGGAACGTGTGATTAAACTACACCTAAAGTCCTTTCATTTATGCAACATTTCACAATTAAATGTGGAAGTTGACTCCCACTATTATAACTTTTCTCCGACGAGACAAGAAATTTTTTAACCCAAATTTCTTTTTTTTTACTTCCAGTTAACCACACTCCGCCATATTCTCAATTCTTTGAATATCTTGCCTTCGTTGGGTAACACACACAATCCCCACAAATCTAGAATTTTCGCTAATGCCTCTCCTCAATTTTCCATTTGACCCTCTCCCAAGCGTACTACGTTGGGTGAGTCTAATTCGGCTTCTCTTTTGAATATAGCAACACTTGGAATTTTTAAGCTGCGTCCTAGCCTTCTTTATAGTCTTGGCCTCTCATGCCATAATAGGGGTGACCTCGACTACAGTCATCATCCTCGAATATACTTCACGACCTCACTAAGCCTTGCATCCCGCTACTCTCCCAACGGCCCTCATCTTCCATACTTCATTATTCGAACACGCCTGAATGTAAATAAGATTCACTAATATATGCGTGATAGAAGGAGAACAATCCTAAACATAGGGATCTATATCAAATATAAGCATATATATACTTATACACACAGATACACTTGTTATAAAGCTGAAGCATTTATTCATTAATTAACTACTTATACACACATTATAAAGTTATCAAATATAAGCATATATATATATATATATATATATATATATATAATAAAGTAGGAAACTTATGTATGTCATAAGATTGATCGATGATGTCATCTATATGAGTTATTCCTGTAATGTCTCTTTTGCCCTTAAATTATTTGGTTTCCCTCTCTTTTCTTTCTGACTAATGAGTTCCCCTCTTTTACTTTAATTCAAACACAAGGGTATTTTAGTAAACACACACCAAAATTCCTTCACACCATATGCTCCCATACACTAACCAAAATCCTTCCTTTCATTCTCTGAGATTCCCTTCATCTCACCCAGACCAAAAACCCTCTCGCTCTCGACAATAACAAATATACAACCCAGTTTGCATTTTGTAAACGCCTCTTCTTCTCCCACGATGCATCCCTCTCACACTTCTACCCTCACCCCGTGTTATTGCCTTCATCCCTCTCCCGCTATAGGTGATCTCTATCTTACATGCACGCACACAATCACACACAAGAACATTCAAGACATGTGTACATATTTAGGGCCTTTATTTGCTGATAAATTGAGGGCTTTGTAATTGACGGCTTTGTGTACATATTTTGTTCATTTTGTTACAGATTTATATATGTTCCTGCTTATGTTTATCTTTGGGGATCTAATTGTATTTTGTTGATTCATATGATTTTATACCTATTTCGGTATCTTTTGATTTTGTGTTTGGATAACATTGTACATGAATACCCATTTCGTCCCGATTTAATGTTTGATTCGTGTTTTTTTTATCTTCATCTTTGATTTGTGTTAATCATCGTTGGGTATCTCAGATTTGAGAGCAGAGAGGGGTAATATGGTTTGGGTATTGATAAATTTAGTGCTTTGTTCATTTTGATTTCAGTTAATATCTGTTTCGATAATTTTAGGGCTTTAGTTTAGTATGTTGTGTTTTAATTTTATGCTACTCAATTGAGAATCTTTAATCCCCCCATTTTTCTATGCACTCCCTTTGTTTATTTTATTAATCATTTGTTATTTTGATTTCAGGATACGTTTGTGACTACGTTTACGATTGTATCAATGGTATTTTCTAACACGTCTTTTTTTTTTCAAAATTTGAAATTAGGGCTTTTGAAACACTAATTTTAAGATGTCACTTTATTTTGTTTGTCAAGGTTAAAAAATAAGGGTTTGTTTGTTCAAATTCCATTTTTTTTGTTCGTTGATGGAGGGTTCAATATAAGTTTTATTTTTTATTTATAACTATAGTGGTTCATGGTCCTAAGTTTTGATTTTTGGGGTTTAAAACTTAGGGTTTATGTTTGTGTTTGTTTTGGTTTTGCAGGTTCTATGTACGTGACTCGAAACTTTTTTAGGTTTGGATTTATGGTGTTGGACATAACCTAGGTTTACTCCCTGTTTATATGTCTTATCGGGGTTCCAATATTAACATTTGTTTTTTGTTCTTTTGACAATGTGTAGGTGTTTGTTCTTTTGTATAGGTGCACATTACTACACATTAATTCTTTTGACAATGTGTAGGTGTTTGAGAATATTTTAACCCGCCATTTTTCTCTGCACTCCCTTTGTTTCTTTTATTAATCATTTGTTATTTTGATTTCAGGATACGTTTACGATTGTATCAGAGGTATTTTCTAGCGTGTATTTTTTTTTTCAAATTTTGAAATTAGGTCCTTTGAAACCCTAATTTTAAGATGTCATTTTATTTTGTTTGTCAAGGTTCAAAAATAAGGGTTTGTTTGTTCAAATTCCATTTTTTTTGTTCGTTGATGGAGGGTTCAATATAACTTTCATTTTTTATTTATAACTATAGTGGTTCATGATCCTATGTTTTGATTTTTGGGGTTTAAAACTTAGGGTTTATGTTTGTGTTTGTGTTTGTGTTTGTTTTGGTTCTGCGGGTTCAAAGTACGTGACTCGAAACTTTTTAGGTTTGGATTTATGGTGTTGGAGGTTTACTCCCTGTTTATATGTCTTATCGGGGTCCAATATTAGCGTTTGTTTTTTGTTCTTTTGACAATTTGTAGGTGTTTGTTCTTTTGTACAGGTGCACATTACTACACATTAATTCATCCTGGTAATGTTTTGACATTATCCAATCTTTACTCACGTTTTAATTCACATGTTAGTCATTCTTTGATTCAAAATCTCGCTAATTTATCCATTGATTTTGCACAAAATCATATTTTTCAAGCAAAGATTTTTAATGTTTGGTACTTTTGTATATACCAATAATTATGATCCACTAATTTGTGTATAATTTGGAACGTATTGTGATAATGTAAGGTTTAATATCTGCGTATTGTGATAATTTGCAACATATTATGATAATATATCTTATTGGATTCATTCTTCCCGTCAAAACTGTTACAAATGTAAGGTTTAATATCTTCTTTTTGTACAATTTTTTGTACTATTCCAAATGTAAGGTTTAAATGTGTAATATCTGCTTTTTGTACACTTTTCGTTTCAGTTTTAGTTTCCGATTTTTGTTTTATTAAGGTTCAATTTGTTTTGTACGATTTGTTTTGGGTTTAATATCAACTTGGTTTCATTGTTATTAATATTTTGTGTTGTTTTATTTGCACGGGTCTGTGTCACGGGACAAGATTTAAGTAGTGCCATCGGCAAGGGAAAACGGTAGATGGCGATGATATGAAGTTGATGAAATCTTGATAAATGATTTCACTGAAAATGTCCTTCATCAATGCTCGCCAAATTTACAATGGATGGTGTGGGAGTTGAACATCTGTCGGGGTCCAACGGCCAAGTCGGAAATTACAATGATAAAAATGATAAAAGCTCCTTAGAAGGAGTTAATGACCACCCAGTTAGAAAGAGACACTCACCACACACATAGCCAACATTAGAGTTTGCACATATCCAATGGGCAATAGCATTACCCTCTATAGGACTCCATAGAAGCATCACATCCCAGCCAATAGAGATCTCCCTTATGTTAAAAACAAGGGATCGGATATCCGAGGGAATATAACAGGAGTGATTGGTCCAACAGAAACATCTTATCATATCCTTATGCCAAATGATAATGCAGAAGCAGGTGGCAGTCCAACTAATGGCAGTGATGAGCTCAGTCATAAGGTAATGATGTGGCACTAGCAGTGATAAGCTTGCACTTTTGCATTACAATTCCACCACTAAGCACTTAACATTAATACTTACAATTCAACCTCTCTTTCAAAAAATAATTATTTTACAATTCAACCTCTCTTTCTATATTTTTATCCCATATCTTATTTTACTATTTAATTTACTTTTTCATTTATTCTTTCAATGCTGCGAGGCTGCTTGCCCTATAGGCGTATAAGTCTGATTGGATGCTATTTTTGTATGTCCAGGGAGCTTTTTACCTCTTTGATTTTGGGCCCTACTTACCCCTTCAAAAGACACAAGGTTTGGTAGCTTTTCGCAGTCTGCGTCAGACATTCTGAGTGACGACGTACGATCAAAAGAGCGTAAAATTGACGTGCTGGCAAAAAATTCCTTCTTATAGAAATTCTGACTAATGTCATACATGTTTCCCATTTTATATACAAATCCACTGGACAGTTATATACCGGACAGATTATCAAACGAAAAGGATAGGGATGCACCCGATATCATGTTGTACAGACTACAGTTGCTATATGAAGTTGTACAACTGTAATATCAAGCTGTACAGTTTCAATAATTTGGTCGCAAAAGCCTCCAACATCAAGATATACAATAAAATATTGCATATACAATCTGTACAGCTACGTGAGAAACTTTTCAGGTTTGGATTCCTATTCTTTGGTGATATTTTTGGTGCATAATTTTGCAAATTGCACATATAACAATATATACCCTCCACATTCCATATTCCTTTTGAGACAAACTTTTCGGTATGATTTATTATGTTTTTTGGTATAATTTTGGTTTAAGTTTATAATTCATAAAATAAACACTAAATCTCTCTTTGATCACATCGCTAAAACTCCCATATGATGCCGTAATTCCTATGACATGACTACATGTACATTTCAATCACTTTGTTGTATTTTACAATTTCAATATTCTAGCGACTAAAAAGGAAGCAAACTAGAACTTACATAGCATCTATAAGCTGCCCGATTCAATTCTCTCTTTTGAAAGTTGTGACACTTCTTCTATTTTACTAACTCGACTCCACATAGGGATGTGTTTTTCGTCTCATTGCTGGGTAAGTACAAGAGTCTTAAAATCAATAAGGATTAGATTAAGGGATGTGTATGAAACTTCCACATAGGGATGTGTTTGAAACTTCTTACTTAATTCATTATTTTTTAAATCTAATGATAGAATTGCGACGGATAATACATGCTTGATTCTTCATCCAGTTTGAATCATACGTGTTTGATTCTTCAGTATACATGTTTTAATCACACCTATTTGATTCAGCATACCAATTTACTTTAGCATACCTGTTTGAGTCTTCATCCTTTAATGTTTATTACTTTGGCATACCAGATATTCTAGCCGAGGACTTCAACGACCTGTTCTGACCTGCTCAGCATAGTTGTTTTCAACTTCAGCTTCAGCATACCGATTTTAAACATTTCTCAAAATATATCTTTAAAACTTCAGCTTCAACTTCAGCATACCTGTTTTAAACATTTCACTATGATTTCACATGGGTTAGTGGTGTAAATGAGCCAAGCCGAGGTGAGCTAAATTTTGTGATACCTCTGTTTAATTAGTTCATTTTTCTTATTAACGTTATTTGTTCTATTTGTAAACCAGATCTGATGGGACCTAACTCTAAACACCATTTCTATATAACAGAGGTAATCAAATATATGTGATGGTGAATGGCCTACTGTGAAAGCCATTTCTTTAGAACAGAGGTATACCTGTTGTGAAAGCCAAAATGAAAGCAAAAGTGAATGCTGTAAAAGCCAAATCAAATAACCCCATTTTTGTTGAGCTACTATAGATGTCGTTCTGATGTTATTTCCCCCTTTTCTTATGCATCCACAAATGAGCTATTGTCATTATGGTATTCAAGATTCTCATTTGGTTAGTACCGCAGTTTTTTTTAATGTACCGACCTTTTTTCTACCTTTTTAGTTTCATTTTTATATAGTTTTAGATTTTCCTTTCTATTATTACACACTATCTATTTGACAAAATGGTTGATATAATAAGTCATATATCTCTGATACATTTTTTTTCTTTTTTTTTTTAGTGTAGGATGAAATGGAATTGTAGGTTTTGGTAAGTGACCCATTCACTAATGAGTTTTTCCAAATTTTCCAATCTGTTTATAGGCAGTAAATGCTGTGCTTGAAAAATTACAGCTAAAAAAGAACAAGCTTGATAAGAAGCTTAAGTACATTCATTCTTGGCGAAAGCTTTCGAATGTGATCTTTGTGTCTACTTTTGCTAATGTTCTAATTTGCTTGGTGGTGGCAGCGGCTATGGTAGCACCACCTATGACAGCTGCTCTTATTGTCGCAACTTCTATACCATTGGGCTCAATGAGTAAGTGGATTGATACTCTGTTCAAGAATTATGAGAATGCTGTGAAGGGACAAAAGGAGGTTATACGTTGTTCAAGAGTTAAAAGAATGTTGTCATATACATGTCCAACATTGGACATGTTTAAGAACTTTTTAGTATCCCAACAGTGAACTCATCAGAAACATTTTTCTGTTATACCTCTCATATTTGTGAGAAACTTCTTTTCTATTTCTTTAGGATGATAATTCCATAGTCCAATGTTGGGAACAACACCTCTTTCAATTTTGAATTCATACAAAATAGCAGTTGGGAATAACATCTCACCCCATATTTGGTTAATTTTTATGTGTTTGGTTCTTACTTTTCTTATACATGATTTGTTACTTTTGAAGGATGTTTCGTTACTTTTCTTATACACGGTTTATTTAAAATGTGTTTCTATATTGGAATCGTTTTTGGACTGAGGTAAATATGTGTTTCTATGCTGATTTTTGTACTTTGTTTATTATAATTTGTTGATAGAATCTGCAGATTGACCCTCAATTGATAAAATCTCCATTTCATTTCATGATTTTTGAAATTACAGTAAAATAACTTTTTATTTGCTTCTATTTTAAGTATAAATGCATATTATCAATTGTGTTATGATTTTAATTGAATGAAATTTCAGTTTCATGGGCTTGGGGGGTTGACTAATTCATGCAATGATGCCATTAGAATTAAATGGCAACTAATTTTGTTATGCACTACTTATGAATTTGTTATGGCCTACCAATGAATTTGTTTACACCCCATGCCATTTTAACTTGATAATTCAGTACCTCCGTTATGGTAGAAGATTTACATTGTTTGTGATAATAAACTTGCATGATTTGTTTTTCTTTGCATATAGTAAATTCATGGCCACGGGAAGGACGACCGTCTGCACTATTCACCAAACTAGAATCGACATTTTTTTGGCAATTGATTAGGTAAATCACGCCTTTTACCAGAATATTATGACATATCGTGCCTTCAACAATTGCAATTGTATGATGAAACGTACTAAGAGTAGTTGAGAGCACATTTTTTTCTCATATAATACATATTGTGTTCTTTCTTTCTTTTATAAATTTAGTGATTTTCTTTGGCAGGATTGTTATCATTTAGCAGTGTCCACAATGTCCCCAGCTTCTGTTGTCACAAATAACCCAATAAACAAAAGAATTCTTCCCAAAATTTCTAAATTGTTTACACATTTGTGTCATAAAAAAATTGTAGAATTTAAATTTGCACGATTCTATACTTTAAAAATTTACGCTTCTAATATATAAAACATTTATTATTTACATTATATTCAACTTTATACTTTTCATAATTATAAGCATGCCTTCAGGCACGGGCATACCCTAGTGTGTGTGTGTGTGTATATATATATATATATATATATATATATATATATATATATATATATATATACTATCGACACCCCGCATAAATCTATGGTGCTGGCATACTCTGCTATCAACTCCCCATTTCACTCATACTAAGGGAAATACTAGCTCAGAATCACTCTCAAACTGTATTAACACAATACATATACAAATGGAGGCGAAGCATAGTTCCGAATCCTAAGAGGTCAGCACATACCCTCACGTCTCTTTGAACATCTGACTAACATTTTTAAAATAGCCTGTATCTGGAATACTATCTTCTAGGGTACGAGTCAATATCCCCCATATAGGTCCAATCAAGATAAGACTGTCCCGGAGCGGAAACCTTCATGATAGCAAGTAGCCCGGGTATGATTTTTACACAGATACATAATATATGCACAGTCACACAGTCATATATATAAATATTCACACTTTCCAAATTAGGTTCACCCATGACCCATAATTAATATCATCCGTTCTTAACAGATATTTTACTCAATTATCTCCCATTATGGATTCGTCTTTTTTATTCTCATTTATAATTTACTTCATACTTACTTCTCACCTCTCAAAGTATTCTCTCACTAAGTATAAATTTTAGTAGGTATACGCTCACTTACCTTCTAGTCTAAATCTTTCACAAGTATCAATCTTTGAGTAAATGTACGTACAATTTTCAATGTATGAATAACTCCACGTTAACCCACAATTTCATCTCATATTAATTTCACTCAACGGAGTCTACTTAGACCTTATTGATCAGCTTCATAACCCATTATACTCCATAAATAATAATCAAGGGTTCCAATGTATCTTAACCGGATTAAACGAAAAGTAGACAAATATGAACTTTTCCAGGAGGGATCGATCGATCGAGGAATGGTGTGGATCGATCGATGCTCTTGGTCGATCGATCGATCAAGCAGTTCTTGCCTATTTTTTAACAAATTTCAACCTACGGGTTCAATCATTCTAACCCCTCCAAACCTCTATAATTTCATCCCAAACTCCCATCAAAGTTATCTAAAGGTATAAGCAATATATATAAACAAGTTCTAATGTAAGAAAATCAATAAATCCTGAACGAATCAATCAAAAAGCTGTTTAATCCCAGATTATTTTATAAAACCAAATTTTGCATGAATAATCACAAACCTTTATTTTAATCCAGATTTTTCCCCAAATATCATTATAAATTTGTGGGTAATCTCCTACATATGATCGAGATTTCAGACTACATGGATTCTCCCTACAATACATAGAAATTTTCTTCCAAAACATACAATTCTTCTAAAAAGTGCCCAAAATGTGTGTTTTAAACAAAAAAAAAATTCTCCAAAAATTATCCAACTTTTAAATATGCACCAAACCAAGTTGTGAAAACCCAATACTTACTTTGAACCAATTTTATCTTGATTAATCCTAAACATGCATCCAGTGATTAAAGCAAGTAAAATAAAGTAAAGAATACTCACAACGCCGGATGTACGAGGAAAAAACCCAAAATGGGAAAACAATCTCGCATGACCCAATCCAGACAATCACTATGAACAATGGTTTTACAAAGACAGATTAGCCTTACTCAATTACTCGATCCCCATAGGTCTTGATGCTCCTTCTAATCTTCAACCATTCTTCAATAGTGCCCAGGCAGAAATTTCATCTTCCACGATACCTGTCCACAACACACGCATCCACTTATATCTCGGTGTCGACCAAATGGCTTTGATTTGTCTACGATGTTGAACAAGAAGTTCTGTTCTTTTCTTCACCGCAAAACCCTTATGTTCAATGATAAAACAGACAACTTTGGTGCCACAAGATCACGTAAGCATATAAGAATGGTAGCTTGGATATTTGCAAACTCTAAGGATGTTTTTATTCTTTTTAAACCTTAGAAAACATGTGCAAACAACGTACTGGATGGTATACTGTTTTTTCAGTTGCACACTTACGAAACTCTGATAAAACATGCTTTAAATAAGATTTAAATGCCGCCTCAAAAATCATGTTGTTTGAACGACAATTCCACATCATTCACGCGACATAGGCATCTCGTTCGAACGAGATCCTTATGTCGTTTGAGCGAGCTGACATGTCAGTTTGACTTTTAGTTCAAAACGTCTCTTTTAAAGGAGATCCAAATAAGTCAAACTCTATTTCGAGTATATCAGAATAAAACGTAGTGTAAACACTTAAAATACTTTTAAAAACTTTTTAAAATATTTTTCTATATAAAAATACATTCTTATCTTTTATAAAAATAATTTCGAGCACCATTAATTATGCGCATTCATACCTAAGTGATCTCGGAATGCAATTAACTTTGAAGACAATTAAACTTGAACTAATTAAACTTCGGCATGATTAATTCTTTGAAGCTTTTCCACAACGTCTTCAATTTTTTTCAATACATCATAGACCGAGTGGGATCGTGGAAAAAAAAAAATCTCCCTCTGACATATTACAAACACAGTTTTGATCATGGAATTAAGTCAAAACAATACAGGGACTCAATTGGAAATTTATGTCCTAACAAATCTCCCCTTTTGACTATTCCGAGACAAAAATAAACCAGTGAAATTCCTAAGTCGGGCCGTCATGCCGTATGATGCCTAAATCCCATCCCATAAACCCAAAATCAAAATACAGGACACGGACTAATATATGTAGCACCGATAAGCATGAACTGTCTGAATGTGATGTAGACTTGTAATCTCAAATTGCTGAAGCATACCTACACATATATAACAGACAAAGAAATACCCAAGTGAAGTATGGAGGAACAAATGAAACCAATATATATATATATATATCCAAATGATACCAAACAACAACAGATACCAATATGAATAAACTCTGAAAAAATCATCTGTTAGACAATTTGAGTAGCAAAAATGATACCAATGTGTAATACCAATTTGAGACACCAATTTGTAAACATATGTAAACAAAAGCATGCTCAAATCTCCCCCTACATCACATACATCTCTCCCCCTTTTTGTCTCGAATAGACAATCCGGTGAAAAGATAAACCAATAAAAATATCTAGAATGAAAATATAAACTAATATGAATCAATGTGAAATCGCTAGATAATCATGAAACAACAAGCTAAATATGATCAATAGATGACAAATCAGTAGCTAGTAAACCAAGGAATCACAAAAAAATATAGCAATTTAATCAGGTGTGATAAACGGACTATATGCAAAAATATGAATTTTGAACCAATAAATCGTGCATATAAACCAGTCAGTCCAGAAACACTTCCAACAGTACCAAAAATATACCAATTTAAACTAGAGGATGACAAACCAATCAAAAGACATAATTCATCTTGTCGTTCGAACGAGCCAGGGATGTCACTCAAACGAGTTAAGGACATTGCTCGAACGAAGTACAACTGTCGTTCCCGTTACATGGATATGTCGTTTGAACGACTTCTCGTGACCTGCCAAAATTGCCCATATTCCCAGAAATAAAATATAATATTTCCCAGTGAAAAATTTTCCACAAAAAAAATTCCAGGAAGGGCCCGATAGAAGCAAAACAGTGTTAAAGTAGTAGGTTTTTAACACAAAATGCAAAAACTCATAAAACTAAAAATGTGAGTTACATGCAAACATAGTACCGATGTGCTTAAACATGGATATGGAATGTATAGGTGTGAAACTAAAAACAAATGAGTCACAACTACAACACATTGAAATGATCAAGAAGCTCTAATTGATAGCGATAAATCATCAAACTTTATCATAGCCATATGACAATAAAAGTGTGAGCTTAATGAACTAACCATACTACATGGATACAAATCCAGAATTTTGACGATTCTACAAACGATAGCGTCAAATTGCAATGTTTCAACATTAGGATTAGTTGTGCAAACCCGTTTAAATTTTTAATCCATCCAAACTCCCTCAATAATATCATATTTTCTTTGGAATAAACTAAACTAATTTGACCATTTTCTTAGCATATTGCGTTTTCTTTTGGGCTCTTTTAAACGGTGGCTTTCACGACGAGTTAATTTTGAACTCTCGCAGCCCTTTCCCGTGAATCACTCATCATTTTTTCAATTCAAATCCTCACTGTAAATGGTTCTTACATGCACACTTCTCCTTAATTCTACTTACGCATAGATGACAAGATTGAGATAAGAACGCCTCACCAAATTCAAATATGCAAGAGAAGTTAAACATCCATATAAAATCGTGCATGTGTGCAATGTTGGCATATATACAAAGTCGAATCAAAATGCATATAAACTTCAAAACAACCCCATATAAACAATGGTTAAGATCATTCTAATCATCGATAATAATGAATAAATGTCCTAGCCACACGGATAATGAAATTATGGAGGGGGGTCTAATCACACCAATATGCCACATCAAACATGTAAACTCAAAAACAAAACCGAAAATCTTTTTGGATTTTCAAAAGTTTTCTCAAAAACAAAATCTTTTTGTATTTTTCAAATAAGACTCAAACACATGAAAAATATAATACAAAGAGATAAACATGTCATAACACTAGTAAATTATAAATCATGATTTATGGGCTAGCGTATGACAAAACATGCAAGCTACTATCCATAAGAAATAGTAAGAGATGAATCATGTGCATGCATGTGAGAATCAACCAACGAAGCCTTTAGCATCTCCTAAATGGATTTCCTAACCCAAACAAGTGTATACCTAACAAAACGGGTTTCGAGAACCAGTGGGACACTACTTTTAACCGTCCTAGGGTCTTTTCTAAGATCAAAACAAAAACTCCTAAGATGACCTTTCCTACCATAATGCGAACATGTGAAAACACAATGAGGAACGGGACCTTTAGGTTGACCTTTTCAAATACCCTCGGATGTGTTTGACGTTCTAAAACAAACTACGGTTTTGGCCTTTACATTAGCACCACTAGAATAAGATAAGATGCTACCATCACTACTCGAGTCATTTAAATTATTTTTTAACTTCAAAACTTTTGACTCAAGCAAACGATTAGACTCCTCAACCTTTCGGGACTCCTTCTTTAAATTTTAAATTACCCCTAGAAGATTATCTCGCTCCCCATCATTGTGAGCAAACTTATCCCTAAGTGCCTTTTCTCGTGCCACAAAATCATTAATCGAATTATTTTCCTCAACGACACAAACTTTAGGAATTTTCAAATCCTCTAACTCTTTTTCTAAAACGAGGACTTTATCATCACTCTCCTTTTTTTCCAATTTTAATATATTAAAATTTTTAAACAAGAAACTAAAGTGCTCACGACAAATATCCCTTTGAATTAGAAACGTTTGCAAATATTCAATCCTATTTTTGAAACCGTAATTTTCTTTCTCCAAAACTTCAATACGTTTTGCAAACTTTAAATTTAAACGATGTAAATCGTCAAAGCTTAGAGAATCCATCGAGAGAAAACAAACACATGAGAGATAAACAAACACACAGGATCACAAAAAAAATAAAATATGTTTTGTAGCTCTGATACCAATTTGAAAAGTGCCCAATATGTGTGTTTTAAACAAAACCAATTTTTCTCCGAAAATTATCCAACTTTTAAATATGCACCAAACCCAGTTGTAAAATCCAATTCTTACTTTAAACCAATTTTATCTTGATTAATCCTAAACCTGCATCTAGTGATTAAAGCAAGTAAAATAAAGTAAAGAATAATCACAACGCCGAATGTACGAGGAAAAAACCCAAAACGGGAAAACAACCTCGGACGGCCCAGGCACAACAATCACTATAAACAATTATTTTATAAAGACAGATTAGCCTTACTCAATGACTCAATCCCCATGGGTCTTGACGCTCCTTCTTATCTTCAATCGTTCTTTAATAGTGCCCACACAGAAATTACGTCTTCCACGATACATGTCCACAACACACACGTCCATATATGTCTCGATGTCCACCGAATGGCTTTGATTTATCTACGATGGCGAACAAGAAGTGCTTATCTTTTCTTCATCGCAAAACCCTTATGTTCAATGATAGAACAAACAACTTTGGTGCCGCAACATCACGTTAGCATATAAGAATGGTAACTTGGATCTTTGCAAACTCTAAGGATGTGTTTATACTTTTTAAACCTTAGAAAATATGTGCAAACAACGTACTGGATGGTATACTATTTTTCCACTTGCACACTTATGAAACTCTGATAGAAACACGCTTTAAATAAGATTTAAAACCCGCCTCAAAAACCGTGTCGGTCAAACGACAATGCCACATCATTCTCCCGACATAGGCATCTCGTTCGAATGAGATCCTTATGTTGTTTGAGCAAGCTGACGTGTTAGTTTGACTTTTTAACTTTTAGTTCAAAACGTCTCTTTTAAAGGAGATCCAAAAAAGTCAAACTCTATATCAAGTATATCAGAATAAAACGTAGTGTAACACTTAAAACACTTTTAAAAACATTTTAAAATATTTTTCTTTATAAAAATACATCCTTATCTTTTATAAAAGCAATTTCGAGCACCATTAATTATACGCATTCATACCTGAGTGATCTCGGAATTCAATTAACTTTGAAGATGATTAAACTTGCACCAATTAAACTTCGGCATGATTAATTCTTTGAAGCTTTGCCACAACGTCTTCAATTTTCTTCAATACGTCATAAACCGAGTGGGATCGTGACTAAATAAAAATCTTCCTATGACATATTACAAATACAGTTTTGTTAACGGAATTAAGTCGAAATAATACAGGGACTCAATTAGAAATTTATGTCCTAACATCTTCAATTAAAACATATGATTTTCATTCCTAGACTAACATGGAAGGAATATCAACTAGAATCAGCAAGATAAATACTTGCCTGTGATTCAAGGGTCTAATTTGTTGAAGAAAAAAATATGGTTGAGTTCCTCCTCATGTGATCTACATTTTCGTCGTGGTGGTGGTGCAATCGGGTGAGTTCTAGGCCTTGGATTGCTTGGAAAACTCTTCACCTTCTTCTTTAATCTCTTCAACTTCTTATCTAATCTCTCCACATTCTTCTCTAATGGCTAGGCTTAGGTTTTGTGTTTGTTAACCCTAAGAGACGACTCCAAATGGCTAATATATACTAAGAAAAATCGTGGGTTTAATTACCCAAATATACAAAATGTCTATAATACCGTCCCGGGATGTCAGTTAGGCATAAAAATGCCTCGAGACCCAAACTAAATCCCCGGGTATACTTTTCTGACTATCTCGACCCTTCTGGACACTTTGGCGTACTCGAAACGACCATACGGGTGACTTATAATATATTCACTTTTATAATAATAATTTAGTCCTGATACGATACAGGCACGTCCCGACTAAAATTTCTATAATTGTCATATTATTCACTCGTGACAATATTAATAAAATCAATCTCATATCTTACTCTACTCATCCAATAATATTCAACAAATTCCCAATAATTACTAACTCACGTCACATTGGTAAATATTTAAAATACAACTTCGGATTAATGTTAAATTAATATCTCAATTAAATTTAATAAATCCTCAAATTTAAAACCCGTAAAAATACGGGGTATTACATATGCCTATCACCATAAAGTTCTATTTTTCTTGCACTAACAACATAACAGAGTATGAGGCATTACTATCAGACTCCAAGTGGCACTCGAAAGAGGAATTCAACATCTCAACCTCTAGGTGGATTTAACCCTCATCGTAGAATAAGTCCTCAGGACGTGGAAAGAAAAGGATGAACAACTCCTACCAATCAATGCATACATTGAAGAGATTAGATCCCTCTTTAAGGAAATCACATTCCGTTATATTTCCTATTCAATAAGTAGTTTTTCCAACATGATGTAACACCCCATAATTTTGAGTATTTATTTTGTAGCATTTTAAATTACATGTGTGCATGTAATTTAAATAAAATGAGAAATAATAAAAATTAAATAAATACTAATTAGGTAGAAAAGTATTAATATTTATGGGAAAATATATTTAATAGTGTGATAAGTAAATAAAATTATGTCAACTGATATTATGTCGTAAGAGAGTAAAAATCGACGGGTTTGACAGTATCTCATTCAGAATGCACATGTAGGGTCGTGTTTGGAATGGAATGGGAAAACTATGTTAGATGACTTGGATGGTGATTTCGAGTTCACTGATAATACGAAAGGGGTTAACATAGTCAGAATTAGGTACCCGAGGGTTGTATTCGGGTTCTGGGGACTTTTTACCCTAAATGGGACCCGTGTAGGGGCCTCTGAGTCATTTTGCACTTAACCCTAAGCATAATTTTGAGATTTTTGATATAATTAGTGAAGGTGGATGGAGTGAAACGGTATTCAGATTAAAAATTCATAATTGTCATGTTATTTTACAATGACTCCTCCTTGATCGTATTAGTGGATATTTTCCCAAGGATGTTTATATTGCATTAGTTGAGTTAGGATTTTCGTTTTAAAGATTTGTCTTGTAAGACATTGAAATTGGAAGATTTAAGAACACTAGGACATACAATCATTTTGATCTTATGAAAACTTGAAATAATATATACACAAGTGTTCATTGATATAATGTTCCAATTAGCAATTCACTTACCATGAGAGGAAATACTTGATGGATCAGTGCAATATACATGTATGTATCCAATTGAGAAATGATCCTATATAACCTTTTCTTTTGATTAGTTTTAAAATTTTCGAGTTGATCTCTAATTATTTAATATTTGATGTTTGGCTTGATGTTCAATGATAATAGGTATTTGGGTACTCTTAAGGGTTATGTGCGTAATAAAGCTCACCTTGAAAGTTCAATAGCAGAGGCTTATATTGTAAACGGGTTTTTAACATTTTGCTCAATATATCTCAATGATGTTGAAACTAAATTCAATCGAGAAGAACTAAATTATGATATAAAAGTTAAGTAGGATGTATTGAATGTGTTCTCTAAAAAGATTCGTCCTTTTTGCTCAATATATCTCAATATATCTCCATGCTCGTATGATTTTTTGACAGAAACATTGTGTGAAATATCGCATTGGCACATATTGAATAATTATGAGAAAGTTGACATATATATTGTGTTAGTTTTTCATTTATACTTTATTGGTTATTTTTAAAGGATTGCTAGATAATATGGAGTTAGCCTTATACCTGATATATTTATATAGTGAGCATATGAGGGAGATTTAAAATAAAAGTCATTTAAATCTAGAACAGAGATAATGCGAGCATTTTCCAAGTTGGTATGAACAACGTGTAATTAATTTTATAAGTTTAATATCATAATAATATATTAAAATCCAATATACCTAATATTCTTGGCATTCAATTCTTTACAGATGAAAAAGTTCTACACTAAAAAATCTGAAGAAGCGACCGATCAATTGCATGCATTAGCATGTGGTCCTGATAATGTCTAAGGGAGTATATGAGTTGCATTGCTAATGGAATTAGGCTTCACACTAAAGATCATGATTATTGACAGAGAAGTTAAAACAATGGTCTGTTTATTAAAAGGGATCATGACGACATTGAAATTGACTTTTTATGGAGTGTTAACTAATGTTATCGAGTTGGAATATATCAAGGGAAATCGAATTATTACATTTGAGTGTGAGTGGTATGAAGAAGATAAGAGAAAAAAATGGTAATCCAAATAGATGATCACTTTACAAGTGTCAATGTTAATGGTAGGTGGTATAATGATGACTGTTATGTTATAGCAGAGAAAGAAAAACAATTTTTTTTTATCTCAATGATACAAAATTAGGTAAAAAATTGGAAAATTGTACAAGGGTTTCAACATAGAAAAGTTTTGATCCCGATGGATAATTTGTGGAAATTGTTACACTTGAATAAGATGGTTATGTCATATATCAAGTGAATGAGCTATTGGGGTCTGCTACTATTGTTGAAGGTGATGTGGGGTTGTTGCATAGAGATGATGTTAATCCGAAAAATGTTGATGCTAGAGTTGTACAAAGAAGTGAATCATTAATTTCGATTGAAATCGATTTTGTTCTTGATAACAGTGATGATGAAGATGAAACACTGGTTAAGCATTGCGATAATAAAGAAGATTTCATTTTCTCTTATGGAGATGATAGTGACACAAATTTCGAGGTGCATTTTTTGGTTAGTGATTTTGCATCCATATCCGACATTTTATTGTGAATTCTGAGAGTAGATGGTATTTGAAATTGTTTATGTGGGAAATTGTTAGTAATTGAGATGTTTGAAGACTAAATGCACGTCATTTTCATGACATTAAAATTAGTTCATTTGAGTCTTATTAATAATTACAGTTGACATATTAAATTGATCATCTCTTACATTTTTTTCACTTCCAATTTAAAAATATAATGATCTTGAGAGTAGATACATATAAACTATTATAAACATTTGTTAGTAATTTATCACAACATTTTGTGGAAAATCATATATATATGTATATACCTTTTTTACTTTTTCAATATTCAGCATGGCACCAGGAAAGTAAAGGTTCCAGATAACAAGAAACACATCACAACAATCAATTGATGGTGATCAATCGTATCTTCTGATCAACCATTATCCTCTAGTACAAACCCCATGAGTAGCGCAAGTATAATACTAAACATCATTTAACAATTAATTAATCTGTGTGTGTACTAATATTGATACATGATATAAAATACAACTTTCGTCGCAAAGAAAAACGGTCGTGGTGCAGCAAAAGGAAAAAGGTCCAAAAAAAATTAACAAATTGTGTGGTATAAAAATGATTATTGAGATTGATAGAGAAAAAAGAAGACCGGTTGATCACGAGAAATTTGAAAAATTGTTCAATGTTCTTGGAATAATTTCTTGCAATCGTACCTCGATACCACAAAATGGAAGGCCCTTAGTGAAGAGGACAATCAAGTTTCTTTCGAAAGATTGAATGTAAGTGCACTATTTCCATTTTATTTAATCCCACAGCCTTAAAAAAGTTTGCAATGTTGGCATTAAGTGTTAGAAATATTTCAAATAATTCCCCTACACCTTGTTATTTGAAATCCTCTAAAACATGGATTTTTTTTAAACCATCCAGCCATATTATGGAAATTCAAATTGTAGCTAAGGATTATTAATATTGAATTTGGATAATCTCTTTCCTACATTTTTTTCCCAAATGGAACCTAAATTTTTCTCTTTTTGATAACATATCCCGATAACCTAATAACCTAAACTAATTCTCATGAGTGTAATAACCCTCGCTTATGAGACCGTATTTTATAATAATTACTTAGTATAGTAATTGGAGACCAGTGTTGGGTTATGATTTGAATGCTAAATCAATGTAGAAAAGTTGATATTTATTATGAGGTTGCATACATATCATAATTATGGGAAAATATTGCTATGTCATGCTTATTAATATCATCTGAATATAAAATGATATTTGGCTTAATTATGAGACCGGAACCTAAATTGAATTTTAAAATGTCCGAATGATAATTTGGAGGTTGCCGTTGATTCCGGAACGTGCGAAATAGTCAAATAATGTACCATATTGTATTTTGTAGTTTTGGGCATTTTTGACTGGTTGTTCTTTAATTATGCTATTGCGTATTATTTTATCGCACTTTTGGTTAATTAAGTGGGGCATTTACCTCAAGTCACGAATTAAGCCTATTAAGTCTTCTAATTTTCCCAAAATCCCTTCCTAAACCTAAGAGAGTAAGAGAAGAGAAGAGAGAAAGCTTTGGAGATTGAGAGAGAGATTGCTACTACACCAAGGAATCTGCATATTTGCTGAATCAAGGCAAGTTTTTACTTGCTATTTGTGTCTTGAGATAGATGATGTGTTATGATAATGGTGTATTGATTTTAGTTTAGAAAACTTAGGGTTTTCTTATGTATTTTGGGTTTTGATTCACTCAAAGATGATTCATGAGGATTTAGATGATCAATAGTGTCATTGATGTCATTTTAGTGTTGGTGTATAAGCTTGGTTGGCAGAAATTGGAGTTTGGGTTGAAAATGGAGTCCAAGACTCCATAGCCATTTCTTGGCAAAATCGCAGGCCCGAATCGATTCGGCCCCCTGGGCGAATCGATTCGGTTAGTTCCAGTGCCCAGGTCTTGTTGACCGAATCGATTCGGAATTTATCCGAATCGATTCGGCAGTTATGCAGAAACCCAGATTTTCAGTCCAAATCGATTCGGCCCTCTGAGCGAATCGATTCGGCTATTATGCAGAATCTCAAACTTTCTGGCCGAATCGATTCGGCCAAGGGGGCGAATCGATTCGGTAGCCCTGCACTTTTCAAAATTTTTCTTTTTCAGTTTAGCCCCTTTTCTTTAGGATTATTGATTAGGGACCTTCTTAAATGAAGTAAAATAGGGTTTAGAGTTCTAGTTGAGTTGGGACGACATCCTAGGCTCGAAAGGGTTCACCTAGGATTCATTCAAGGGGGAATTTAAGGTGATGTTTAGGCATCACTTTTGTTTTGTAGTTTTATATCGGTCTAGAATGTATTAAGGTCAATTTTGGAGACTTTAGAATTCGACTTGAGTTACATTTTGGCTTGATGGTTTATATTAAAGCCAACGGAGGCTTTGGGGATAACTTTGGAGTCTAAAATTCCTTTTGAGGATGCTATGTCGGTACCACTTATACTTAGTCCCGAATTAGCTAATACATTCAATTAAAATGAGAAATTGTTAAGGTAAATGATAATTTACTAATCATGAATGGAAATTAATAAAATGGATGTTACACACCTCTCTAAATACCATCTTAAGGGAAGTCCGCTCGATAGGTGAAGCCCCCTGGCTAATGAATGCAGGGTGGATATAGTCCTAGGCCATGGGAGCGCTTATGGTTGTATATTTTTCTGCGGGGGTAGGGAGATTCCGGGTGTGGTCTTGGCTACCACGCAGGATCATGGCCGCTTCCCGACGCTTTCGATAGGATCCCAGGTTGTCTTATGTTAGGCCCTGGAAGATGATGGTTATTTAGGGACGCGCTCAGTGGGGAAACCCGGACGGGCGGTCTTAGAAGCGTTATATTTATAATTATGACTATTCTAATTATTGAGTTGGACTCGATGGTACATTAATGCCATAAAGAGCAAATTTATGCCGCAAAGAGCATGTTATTGAGATTAGTGCCATATAGAGCACATGATGACAATTATATTCCTGATAAGGAATGGAAAATGAATATTTGAATTGAAATATGATTAAAGATGTTAAAGTCTCATAAGCACTTTTAATTCTGTTTTATTATGAATCTCACTCTATGTAGTCCTTCACCAGTTTCAGTTCCTTATATGCTGTTAACATGCTAGACTATCATCCATGCCTAATTGTGCATCATTATCATACTTGTCATTTATCTATTGATCACATATACCCGGCCCTGACCGGTTTTCTTTTCTTGTGGTATCTCTATATGTATATGATCCGTTCAGGTGTCCCGCCGCACGGTCGCCAGTAATGACTTTTCCTTCCGCATGTTTTTGAGGAGCCGTGACACTGTGCGGGTTTCACGGGATTTTTGCGTAGACGCCACTGTTTATGTTTCTAGTTATGTTAGGTTCATTCGGGCTTGTTGCCCAAACTGTTGTAAATGTATAATGAATTTATTATGTAACACTTGGCACTATATGTATGTTGTATGGATGGTTTTGACCGACGTTTCATTCGGTCCTTTGTATCTTTCGGAATTTCTTATATGCGCTTGCGGGGGTTTCCACCCTCTATTTCTATTATGGGTTGTTGAAAATGTTTTTCTTTTTATTTCAAATCAAAGTTTTTGATAACCCGTTTTCTGGAATATAGAGTGGTTATTCCTTATACTTTGTATATTGTCGTGATGTTGAGGATGATATTATCCATGATTTCCTATTTTATCGGGGTATAGGGTTGGCCACCCTTTATTTCGGATAGCGGGTTGTCACAATGAGATAATTATTATTTATTCGAAGAATTTACAGATCTACCAATTTAGTTGTTTTATTGTGCAATAGTCTCAGTTGGGGATTTAATATAGCTATAAATGGGGCAGATGCATGTCTCCAACTTCCATGTTTAAAACACCATTGAGTTTATTTTTCAGTCAGTCTTGAGCAAGTTGTATATAATAAATCCTATTAATGTTAGAATAAACCAAATTTGGATATGATATTGGAATATATAATTTTTTTTCATAATCCAGTAATAACAATATGAGACCACACATATATTTACTTTAAAATAAAGTTTCAGTAACTTGATTGATGAGGTAATATGCCATATCTATACTTTTATTTAATAACAACTAATCAAATCATATTTTAAGTATAATTTTATTAAGTATTTTTATGTACTAATGTTGAAAGAAGTGGTAAAAAGATAATGCTTTTTAACTCTTCTCTATACTAGTACGTGTTATTATGAATACTAACTTACTTAGTTTGTTATGGGATTGTTTTGTGGAATATATTAGAAAAATGTTTTACTTCTGCATTTATCACAATTAAAATTATGTAACTAGTGTTACTGCTTGAATATATTGTCTGGTTCTGAAAATTCCTATTTTTAAATGAGACACTATATGGTCATCACTAGGGTGAGGCATTATATGGTTCTTAAAATGTGTTAACTCTACTTAGAGATACTCAACTCAACTCAACAAAGCCTTTTTCTAATTATTTGGGGTCGGTTACATGAATCCTATTTTTCCATTCCATTATGTCTAGTGAAATATCTTCTATGAAACCACATGACATCATGTCCTTTTTTATAATATCCCACCAAGTCAATTTAGGCCTATCTCTACCCCTTGTGTTACCATCAATACTAACTAAATCACTCTTCCTTACAGGAGCATCCATTGGTCTACGCTTGACGTGTCCAAACCATCTAAGTCGATTTTCTCTCAAATTATCTTCTATACGAGAGAATTTTACCATTTCATGAATTTGTTCATTTTTAATATTATCCTTTCGTGTTTTACCACAAATCCATCGTAGCATTCGCATATCTGCCACACTCATTTTCTGCACATTGTGTTTCTTGGTTGCCCAACACTCTGTCCCATATAACATGGTGGGTATAATGAACGTCCTATAAAATTTTCATTCTAACTTTAGAGGTATACACCTATCATACAAAACATCGGTAGCACTTCTCCACTTAACCTAGCCTGCTCTAATCCTACGAGTAACATCATCACTAATATCTCCATCATTTTGGATAATCGATCCTAAATAATGAAAATGATAATTTATAGGTATCTCTTGACCCTCGAATTTCACCACATCTCCATTTGTCCTCCTATTACTACTAAAATCGCAGCCCACATATTCTGTTTTAAATTTTCTTATATTAAAGCCTCTTGTTTCTAAAGTTTTTCCCCATAATTCCAACGTAGCATTAATCCCAGTCTTAGTCTCATCCACTAAAATAATATCACCTCTAAATAGTATACACCATGGCACCTCATCTTGTATTTATCTAGTTAGCTCATCCATAACAAGAGCAAAGAGATAAGGACTTAATGCTGAACCTTGGTGTTGAACTATCGTAATTAAAAATTCACTACTTTCTCCGACTAATGTTCTTACTGTAGTCATCACACCATCATACATACCCTTGATCACATCAATATATGTGCGAGTCACTCCTATTTTATATAGAACCCACTATATTATATCTCTGGGTATCTTATCATGCGCCTTCTCTAAATCTACTTATATATACATTTCATTATATATAATGTTCTTACATATCAGATTTTAGCTTCTGAAAATTCTTATTTTGGGGTTAAATTCAATGCTATTTTTAAGGCAACTTCTGAAAATTCCATCTTGATTGATATTATGTGTTCACAGGCCATATTTTAATTTGATTTGACTAAAAATTATGTGAAGGAGAATTATAAGGAATTATTATCACACAGAAGTAACGTTTGTCAATACAAATATCATATCAAGTCAAAAGGCAAATTTCAAGTGAGGAAGCACGTCAAAATCGCCCTAAAAATGTGACTCAAGAGAATTATAATGAATTTTGTGATTCGTTTGAGGATGAGAAATACACGGTTAACAATACTTTTAATAATTCATACACTTGGATTACATAAAAAAATCAAAATACGTTTTCACACGGTGATAACTAATGTAGGGTCGATGTAAGATAAATGAAGACAATCGGTCTAATCACACTATTACTTGCAATAAGGGCATTCATTGTAGAACGTCACATCTTGGTGTTAACTTTGTTACTTAAAAATAACATATTTATGATTTTACTTATTACTAATTTTACTTTATTAAGGCTCGTGAAACATAATTTGGAGACTGGGGAAGAGCCTGGTAAAATTCATTTCTATAAGAAAACCGACTCTACCAACCAAAATGGGTGGACTTCTACCAAAAAAAATGGGTGGACTTCTACTAAAGACAATTCAAAATATGTAAGAATATATTCTATAAATATGACATCTTACTTATATCCCTATAAGGCTGCCATGTGTATTTTTACGAATCCCCGCATGTCGTACAACTCATTATTTTATCAATTAATTTTTATTAAAATTCTACTAAGATATAAAGCTTGTAGAATGAGATGATGCATTTAAAGACTCTATCCACTACAGAGGAAGGTATTTAGATGAGTGTCTATGAAATAGAAGACCAACTTCTTGGAAACAAATTAGGATATAACAATAGACTTGGACATGGTCGAAAGCAACTCCATTGCGTTCTTCACAACAGACTCATAAAGAAAATAAAACTCAACAACTAGGACTGTATAGAATCTCTGAAGGAAAATCGTGAGGTAGAAACTTGGTCTCGTGAGGCTGAGGATGAGGCAAAATGTGCTAAACAGGATGATGTCTTGCCTCATGTAGAAAATAATGAGAGGATCTTTGAGTCGTTGATAGCATCATGAATTGTTCCGCCTATATTGCCAACTTCATGATATGTCATTACGAATATATACTCCCTATGCCTACCCCCTCATCCTGTCCTAGAACATTAAACATGATGGAATTTATATCACAAACCTCTATCGTTCCACCCACATCGCTAATTAGTCCATTCCTAGGATACTATCACACTTGTATGATACATCACTAGGACTTGTAATTCCAACATAGATATACTCACTGTGCCTACCCCCGCTCTCCCTGTGAATAGTACTAAAGAGATCCCCGCTATACAAAGGTTATTATACACACATTCTAGTGCTATCAATGATATACCCACTAAACTAGTCTCACACGTGAATCTAGTGCTAGCAGAATTCTGTAACTCACTCGTGGCATATAAAACCTATCCCATTTAGCCGAGGATAGAACTCATACTTCCAATTATCAATAACACTGGTGGCTCAATTGGTTTCTAGACATAACACCCTCGTCCCAACCAAACCAAAACTTTTATAATTTGTTGCCCTAGTTAGCATCTTATTCTTGTCCCTAAACTCGCTGTGGACAAGAATCACACATGTGCTCATGTTCTTTACACATAGACACCTCTCTGCGTCATTCCCATTTCTCTTCCCCAACTGGCAATTCCAGGATAGTCCTTCTCACGGACCTGGTAGTCTTGACCTAGGCTGCTACCTCAGGTGCTCCTTGGGCCCCACTAGTCCTATGGAACTCATTGTTGGCCTTGCCTATCCTGACTAAACCTACCATCACTTGGTCGTAAATTCCATTGATATGAAATATTTCAATGGAACCCTAGTGTTTATGTAAGCTTGAGACCAAGGATTTTGACGACATTAACACTGGTCATCCTAATAGGAGTTCTCATTCACTCCTGTGTATTCTTTACATAGTTCCAATCTCAACCTACGGATCCCTTTATCAAGTCCCCGTATCCCTTCATCGGGTACAAGTTCACTAAGCCAATCCTCGTGTGCCTACCTACAATGTTGGGTAAGTATGAAGTTGTACCATTGTTTTATAAAATGGTTTTTTGGTAAATTACCATCCCCAAAAGATTAACCTGCTCATCATCGACTAGAACAAAATTATGATGATCTCTATTGTGATGACCATTTTCTGGATACTCTGAGACTTATGCTGAGTCCTTTGCTCCTGCAGTCCTTCTAACGCTCTTCTCTGGCTGCCTTACAATGTTCAATGTACCATGCCTAATCGAACTCGTATATGAATCGCATCAACTATACTTAATAGCAGAAGAACGTATGCCACTTACGTAGAGGAATATGTCAATCCTATGATAGGGATCTATATCAATCAAACGATATGCTGAAAACATAGTAAGCCGTACAGATCCTAAGGACACTAAAACATGATGCTCTGATACCATATGTGACACCCCACCTAATAAAATACCGGGTGATCAGTCCTATACCAAATTAAACATGAATATCACCTGGTTCATTCTTAGTATCACTGTCAAAGCCTTTTTTTTAACATTTCTAACCACCTAGTATTAAAAAGATGGTGTCAAATTTTAACTTTTTAATTAAACAAACCCAACATGCAAAAATATAAACTAAACCAAACACACCATCTGAAACTGAACAAACGAATAATTAAAAAAACTTGCCTAAAGGGATAATAGAATATTCTGAAAACTGAATCTGAAAGTAATTAGGAAACATGCCCTACATTAACAGCGACTGAGAATAAATCCCTGATCTAGGACCAAAGAAATGAAGCGTCTAATACAAACTCCTTATAGCATCCACGTGTGATGAAGCTACGTGTCCCTGGAATAGATATCAAGTCTGAAATCCCTATGGCTAGACACCTCAAAGGTGTAGAAAATATTTTTATAGCAAGGGTTAGAACCCAAAATATTTTGAAAATATTTAGCAAGTGAGTTAAAATGCAGCAGTTTAAAATTAATGAACACTCTTCATATTTAGGTTAGTGTCGTACTCACTTGAGATACTACTCACCCCTCATCTGAAGTGCACACCTAACATTCTATACTTAGCCCACCTAGCTATATTACCCACGCTAACTAGACTATAGTGATTAACTGAACTTATTTACACGTCTAAGTTCTCGTACCATCCATACAGTACATTATTTATTAACACCTCTCATATGTTAATTACTTCCAATGTAACCTTTAACATATGTTATTTATCCACATTTATCACTAAGTCTCACTACTTAATTTATTCCCTAGATGATCACTATCTAACATTTAAATCTTTATAATTAAGCTCCTCTACATAATTTACTTTTTAGATGTATGCACGTCATCTAACTATCTGCTATCCCATATAAGTAGATTATTCATATGGTATATACTTCACACACAATATATACTATATGTGTATACTTCACTATAAATTCCTAATAACATATTGGTTCAGACTGTTCCATTGACCCCAATTCATCCTCTGATTTACATTGGTCCGGACAACCATCAACTGTATATATATATTGGTCAGGATAACCATCGACCCCAATATAATTAGTATGCATTAGGGATTCACACCGCCTAAGTATGTGATATGGTAGGAATTCACTCCACGTGCAGGTTTACATTGGTCCGGATAACCATCGACCCCAATATAGTTATTATACTTTATGCTTTCATACCGCTTAGGTATTACTACAGAGTACACAAATATATATATATATATATATATATATAGAGAGAGAGAGAGAGATGCAAGCTCATGTGCACACTGCTAACGCACACCAATTTTTTTAAAGCAATAAAAAACATATTTTTGAGTTGATTTTTTTTATGTGATATTTAAACATTGCAACGGACCCAACAATCATCTAAAAAAACATTTTTTACTATTTTTAAAAATTCGGTTAAACTTTCACAGCTTTTAAAGTTCTTAAAGCAGTGAAAGTTTGACCGATTTTTTAAAAATAGCAAAAAACATTTTTTTAAGCTGATTTTTTTTACATGGGTCCGTTGAAATGTTTAAATATCACACAAAAAAATCAACTGAAAAATAATTTTTTGACTATTTTAAAAAAATGATGTGCAAACTTAGTGTGCACATGAGCCTCTCTCTCTCTCTCTCTCTATATATATATATATATATATATATATATATAAAATTTAAATTCGTCTAATCCGTGCTCAAATCCCGTAACACCAGCCTAAAATACCCAATTCTATATCCCGACTTGTAATTTAATTAATCACACATGCCAACTACATTACCCCGACTTTCTCATTCGGTCCCTACCTTTATCCTTTAGGATTTATTACACCAAGTCCAACTATTAAGGTTAACACCTCTCATTAAATTTAATATACAATAATTTATTATACATCTCTATAATAAATTTAATCGGCTACTATGTGCCAAATCCCCATCGCACTAGCCCTTAATATTCGAGTTAAATTTCCTGAATCTTAATTTAATTAATTTTACATTAATTAATTTATTAAATTTGTGTCACTCAACTATGACACCCAAACACACTCACACGATCCGAAATTAATTACTTATGAATTTTTTCTCTCCAAATTCCTTTCATAAGATTCACGTCCTTACATAAATTTTAATTCCCTTAACACCATCTTCCCAAAGTCTTAGGTATTAAGTTGCATTTGATTTTCCCTAATTAATCTACCTTAAGAGTCCCCCAAAAGAAATGAAGGCTAAAGAATTAAAATAAGGGCCACTGTCGAAAGTTCTGCTTAGTCGTTCGATTGACTAGAACTTCTTCTTCTCCAGCCTTCTGTTCGGCCATTGTTGAACACAAAAGATTTTTAATTCTCTCCCAAACATTCACTCAACCATAAATAACCTTATGGCCAATAAATATTAGTTCTAATACTCCTAGATACCTTCAATTCATACATGAATTTACATATCAATCCATATTTCCTAATTTGGGTTTTTCCCGAGTTTTATTCCACCGATTTTAATTCATCATTCAGATTCGAAGTCATCAATACTTACTAATTTTTACCCTACAATCTGATTTCAACAATTCCATATCATAGTCTCACATCTATTGCGTAATTAATTTACACATATTACTCTAATCCGAAACACCTATTTTAATTGTCAACACACACCCAAGAACGGATTTGATTATACACAACCATAATATGAATTGGTTATCACAAAATTACAACTGCAACAAATTAACCAATTGCCTTAACAACCGTAGAGTCTGATTCCTTTGGTGTTGATGACGATTCCACAAAGAACACCCTCAATTTCTCATTGATTTGTCTCCCAAAGACTCCCAGTTGATCTCCAATTTCTCCCTCTGCCTTGCTCTCAATTTTTAGGTTGAGAGTTATGTTAACTATCGTTCCATACACTTACAATTAGGTTTAAAAATCATAATCTTGTTTTTAGGCTTATGGGCCAAGCCCATATAACTCGAACACCCCCGTGTGGGCCCTATTATGCCTAAAAATGGCCTAAGACTCGATTACTACCCCAGGTACTCTTTTCTAACTATCTTGACCTAATCAGAGTCAACCGTGCACTCAGAATTGTCATTCGAGTAACTTAAAATATATTTCTCATTTCTCACCTCAAAATAGTCTACACACGACTCTCGGTGAGATAAAATAAAATACGCACATATTACTCGATATGCCGTATAACCATAATTATCAGTTATTTACTATACGCACTTAGTAAATATCATAATACAATATTAATCAATATCTATCTCTCGATTAATATTTAATAGTCACAATTATTATCTAATCGCATTAAATTACTTTACTCGCGTAATTTAATTAAAATGTATATACACAAAAATACGGGGTATTACATCTCCACTCCTTAGATGTAGTAAGAAAATTTTGCTTTTTTCCCACTTAATTATAGCAACTATTTTCTCATATCCCCCCCCCCCCCCCCACAATCATTATCTAAAAGGGAGGGGGTGTTCTTTTTGGAGGGTGTATTTTTGGTGTACAAAACTTTCATAATATCACATGACGTTAATCCTTCTTTATTTTCTTATTTGTATAAGTGGGTCAGTGCATCTAAGAATGCATGGTTTAAATCAATGTTAAAGACGAGAAAAATAGCTCTTTAAGTGTTTTATGTGGGTGCATATACTTAAGTTGAGTGGTAAATTGGGTGTTCATTTAGGAGATATGGTTTTGTATATACTATGTGTTGAACACTTATGATATGGATAATAACTTTCATGAGAGTAAAGATTTGGGTAGAAAACATTGAATTTAATTATTAAATTAAAAACGGATTAGAGAAAAAGTCATGCATCACATGATGTAAGGATAATATGGGTAATTTGGATTGGGAAAACCGTTGTCTTGATTATTTGTATCAGTTCCTTGATTATCTTAAGGGGGTGCTTGGAAAAGATGAACGTCCTTCATGGGAATGTCTAGATAAAAGGATGTGGGGCGAGGAAAAAGTTCATGTGTGTCCCAATATGTCATGTTGGTTGTACTGGTCTATTAGGTTAACTAAGTAGTCCATTGTTAGGTGTAGAGATTGCTAAAACTTTGGAACATTAGGATGTTTTTGAATTTTTTTTCCATTAGCCAATCAACTTCACGCCATTATTGATGATCATGGGATAAATAGGTGACGATGTTCTGAAGGGTGTCTACATAAGTCATAAGATGGTCATAAATAGAAGTGAAGGTAGAGAAGTCACGAGTTAAATTTACAAAAATTGAGTGCCTAAAATTAGGGTCTTAATGGGGAGTGCCATGGGGAATGTTATGGGGAATATTATGGGAATGCCATGGGTGTTGCCTTTTTTGTAATATTCTTCTTCTTCTTGAGTCAACCATTCACCATATTGTTCAAGATGCCTATGAGTTTAAAGATACATTCTAATAAGTAAATAGTGTCGGATGAAGGTAAGGAATCGTGTGCGCAGAAGAGCAAGATTTCCTTAATTTTGAAAAGTTTGGTGCTAGCTATCCCGAAAGGCAAACATGTACGACCTCTTTTTGAATAGTTAAACATGTGGTTTTAATTCAATTTTTTTGATAAACATATTAACCAAGTTTATCTTAACCTAAACATGCATCTAAGTGAGTGTAGGATAAAATAAGTAAATCAAATCACAATGCCTTATGTACAAGGAAAACTTAAATGGAAAAAAAAAGGAATGGCCCAACCAATGTAATTCGCTATGACGAGGAATTACACAAGACAAATGGTAGACTTACAACATAAGCTCGACGCCCTCGCAAGACTCGGCACTCATCAGTCCTCAAACTCTTATTCACAGTGACATGTAGGAGTCCACCTACACAGTGACACAACATGTGAGTCTAAACACACCTCGGTATTTACTGATATAGGCTCAACAAATGTCACACATAGAGTCCACCATATGTAAGAAAAACTGGCACAAAATTTATCACACAAAATATTTCTCAACAAGATGTAAAAAAAAACTAATGGTTATCACAAAATTGATCTCAAAGGATATATATATAATAAATACTTGTATTTTTAAATATTTGGGTGTAAACAAGGTTTGGGATTGAAAAACTTGATCACGAATGATCACATTAACTCAAAGAGCTTTTTATAACAGTTTGGGAACTCAAAAACTATGTTAAATCCTTAAATAAAATTGTTATTCTAAACTCCCATTTATAGGAGGTTTTTCAAAATTGAGATAAGGATGAAAATTTTGAAGAAAATCTCAAAAAAAATAAATGATTTCTTAAGGCCCGTTCAAATCACTCCACGAAAATTCGTTGAGACCAACATTAAACGAGATATCAAATGAAAAATTGAAAGAATATAAAACATGTCATTCTAAGTTTGTTGGACCCTAAGCCTCATTCGAACGACATCATGAATGTCGTTCTAATGACTTAATGAATTTTCCAAAAACATTAAAAATAGTTTAAAATATTTTAAAACCATTATTATAAATCCAAAACCCAAAATTAAATATGCAAGGATAAATAATATATATGCATTCATACCTGAGAAATACTTGGAATCTGAAGACAAAACGTGGAACGAAATATGACAAGACAATGTAGATCTTCTAACTTGGAGGCTATGTCTTCAATAAACACGACATTGGCTTTAAAGGCAAAACAAATGAAGTCATAACTTATAACTCGAACAATTTTGTCCAAGCATGGAATAATAAAAAAAATTGACTCAATTCAGAAATTTGTCATTACAATTAGGATATGAATGATTCTTGAGGTATCGTTGAGTTTGTTGAGGGAGAGAAGGTAGGTTGGTGGACATGACATTTCTTCCTATAAGGAAATTAAGTGACATAACAGGATTGAAACCGGGGTCCTCTATCCATTTGTGGGAGACCTAGTTATCAAATTTGGTGTTAGGAATATCGAGGATAGTTGAGATATTATTGAGCGTTAATTTGAAGGATTTTTTAGAACATAAAAATATATGATATTATATTTATTATACAGGTTGGTGTAGGATACGCGAAAAAATGTTGGATGTGTGCTTTTGGATGTCTTAGGGAAGTTGATCAACCCTTAATTTTTGAACATGTTGTGGATGTACGGAGATTCGATTTCAAGTAATCTTGAGGGAACAGTCCTCATGGATGTGACTGTTGTAGTTATTTTCATTCTTGGATCATTTGTAAGGTGTTCCTGAAGAGGGATCCATTAGAGTTTATCTTTGAGGAAAGGACTTTGGGTGATGAAGATATAATATTTATGAAACAGAGGATGGTTGATATATGAGGTTAAATCCTATAGTTTTTATAGAGGAGATATATGTGTGTAAATTTAGCATTGTGTGAGACATTCATGGATAGTAAATAATACATTTAGGAAGTAATTAGGTGGGAAAATACAACTTTGGTTGCTACAGGGACTTTTAGTTGGGTTTGTGTTAGCTTACACAATTTTAGTTGGCTGGTTTAGTCAACTAAATCCCCTAGAATTTTTCAATTTTTTTGTTTTCTTTGTTTTGATTGTTATGACTTTCGATTAAATTTTCTTAGGAAGGCTCAAGGTGACTTGGAAATGATGATATGCATGAAAGCACGTGTAAGTGTGTAAGATTGTGCAAGTGAGTTATAGTGTAAGAAGAAAAATGTGATGTGACAATTAAATAACTTTAACTTCTTTTAAAGGGTGATAAAATTATATTCACATGTATAACAAGTGAGATGTGACAATTTAATGGCCAAGTTATTTTCACATGCTCTTTTTTAATCTGGATTTCGTTTCCTTTCTTTATTCTCTTGAGTATGATGATGACTTCTAAAGTTAATGATAGGGATTTTTGCAAGTGTTTTATTTTCATATGTAGGTTCTAAAGGGATTATTTTCTTGTTGGGACAATAAGCTACTTGTTTAGGTATTTCTTCCTAGTTGTTTGTTCCACATTTATCCTTTCAAATTCATTTGTTCATAATGAATAAAACCATATAGATGATGATGATCATTTCCTTTGGGTTAATTTCGAGTTTTGAATTGATTTTGAAATTATTTTCTTCTTGAATATTTTAATTAATTGGTAATTTAGGTTTGTTTACGTTTCTGAAACAAATTGTTCCTTTGAATTTTAATTGTAAGAGCCTTTTTCTTGTGGTGATAAATGGTGTTTTAAGTGGATAGTTTACATAAGTTTGATATTTTCTTTTACATTTGATTCAAAAATAATCTTTTCATTTAACTTTTTATTTGGGGATGGTCTTAAATTCATTTTTTGTTTGTTGAAGTTTTTTTGACAAATTTTTGATTTTACAAAAAATATATCTTTGTTTTGATTTGTTATACCATTTTCTTGGGATTTTTACATTTGATCTTTGAACAAAATTCTTGAAGTGAATTTTTTGTATTTCATTCCCCATCAATTTGAAAATTTCCAAAAAGTAGGTATACTGGGTTTTTACAGAATTTTCCAAAAGAGTTTCTAAGTAAGTCAAGTTCTTTTCGTAACTGGTTGTTTTCATTTTATAGACATGATATGTATTTCCCTTTATTCATAGACTCAATTTATTTTTGAAGTTAGTTATTTTCTCATGTTACAATATCATTTTATTTCTTCGTGTGTTTCTAATTTAATGTATAGACTTTTGTTCTTTTTAAATTGCTACATGAGAATCAATAAGTTTTTTATAACCTGTAACTAATGTTTCAAAAAGTTGGTCTAATTCATCATATGCATTATAATTTCATTCTTAGGAAGTTAATCTATATCACATGATTTTGAGTTTAACTCATCGTCAATTTTTGTCAAAAAACACAGTTCATTTTCTCTTCGGGTGATGATGTTGAGAAATCTTCTAAGATATGGGACGATCATTTCTTTGCAAAACATATTCTGGTTTTTCATAATTTGTAAACTCCTTCGAAAAATATGGGACGATCATTTCTTTGCAAAATCATTGCAGAAATAATATCCATTTTGATCTTTAAACTCAAAATATACTTTTAGAAAATAAGTATCTATGAGCTCGGGTTTAATACGAATTGTTGGCTTGAAAATATACCCAAGAGTGGGTTCGGGCTGAATTGGGTATATGGGTTTAGTGGAAAATTTAAAACCTTTTCAACTTATTTGTAATTATGAATTGGAATATGATAAATCTAGTTATAAGTAATAAATAAATGAAAACGATAATTATAAGGAGCCAAGAGAGAGATAGAGAGATAAATAGATAAATAGATAGATAGATAGAGAGATTAATGAAACTTTGCAAATCGAGATTTTAACATGGTTCCATTCCTCTGCCTACATCCATACTCGAGATGTACTCAAGAAATTCACTATCTACGATCCACTTACAGTGGAACGAAAAACTCAAAGGAATATTGCCTTATAAATCACAACTAATAAGATGATAACCTCGTATTTTCCTAAGAAGTACCCACACAATAGCTCAAAAATTTAAATGCCTTGACTACCAGCGACAATGGCACTATCAATAAAGAATATACAATGAAGTTTAACCGTGAGTCATAACAATAATATCCTTAACCCAAATTTAAAGAAAAGTTCCTTTACAAAATAAATGGAGTAATGAGTTTACTTTTTCTCTCTAAAAAGACATGTAAGCATGTATCGCAAGTATATATCTCAAATGGGTAATTGGTTAGGGTTTTATCACAAGTAGGTATTAAGTTTTTAACTTTGATAAATGGGTCTTAGGGATGGGTATTTATGTTGAAGTGGGTTATCTTGAAGAAATGGCTTTAATGGAGTATTTGGGTTTAAAACTCATAAGTGGGTTATCTTGAATTATCTTTTTAGAAACTCAAGGATGGAATGAAATAAGATAGGATGATGGATCTTTTCTTAAGGAGATAGTGTTTATGCTTATGTATTTTATAATGTAAGTGAGGGGATCTATATATAGTGCGATGTAGCTAAAAGTTGGTAATACTAGGTTGGAAAAGTTAGGGTTTTAGGATAAAATAATGGAAGGTTGTGCCAAAATAAATTCTTGGAATCCTGACACTTTTAGTCAACTAAAAGTGAGTTGTAATGGACTAAAACTCCTTATGCATGGTAGACTGGCTAAGTTTAGTTAGCTGTCAAAAATTTTATCTAGCTAAACTAGTTTTAGTCAATTAAACCTAAGGTTTACTCGACTAAACCTCCCAGGTTTTAAGAAACAAATTGTTTGGTTTAGGTTCATGCTTTAGGGAAGGTTCAGGGAGCTCTAAGATGGGTTTAAGTGTGTAGGTTTTGAGTATATACAAAATAAAACATGGTACTTTACTTTTTACAATGGTTGCTAAAGTATAACAAAATAAATTAATAATCATCTGGGATTTTTAGAATTCCATGACTTATTGAATTCATCAATTGTGGGCTTATCATGTGATGTTTTCATGAGTTTTATCACCATAGTTTATGGGATGTGGTAGAACTTGTTTGATTTGTCAGGTTGATATTTGAACTGTAATTGAGGATTGAGAGATGATCTCTTTTAGGGTTTGATGCAAGCATTAAATTAACTTCGAATATCTTGTGATCTTTATTATCTTGGTTCTGGTCTTCATTGTCTTGATTGGAAAGATCCACCATATTGCATGGATATGACAGCATGGTCTATTGCATGATGTATTCCTGGTAATAGATCTCATGATGTATTAAGTGCTTGTTTAATCTCAAGTACGTTTGGAGAGAGTATAATGAAGTTATGATCTTATATCAATTGTGTGGTCATCATATATAATTATTTTGCTTTAACACATTTAGTTTCATTGTGACACTAGAAAAAGCATTCGGGGAAATATCACATTATGTGCCTTTGTACGAACGTCTTATTGGTTCATAACATGGTATGTCCCAAACAATTTAGGGGGGAATTCGATCGTTTTACCGGGGCATAAATGGGTATGCTCTGAGTGAGATGGGTGGCATAATTAAAAAGCATAATATTTGTATGAACATTATCTTTATTCATAATGATGGTGGTGCAAAGAGATACATCATAACTAAAGAAAAAGAATCTACTAAAACTAAATGTTGAATGTAAATAAATGGATACAAATATGTTTCATAGATTCTAACGGCGTAAAGGTGTTTTGTCTAGATTGAGAGTCATTTTTTGGCTACTGATAATATAATTCCAGGTTTTCAACACTCCATGATCGGGGGAGAGAATGTCCTTCATGAACCCTTAGCTCGTAGGTTCCCGATCATATTTTTCGAGCAACGTTATCTATCGGCCAACTTATTGTGACTTGGGTTTTGATTCGATTTCACCGCCATTTGGAGGACTAAGTCACCGACCTTAAACGTTCAGTTCCTTACCCTTTGATTATAATATTTTATGGATTTCTATTGGGTTGCATCCATCTTCATGTCTACTTATTCTCTTCATTCTTCTAAGAAATAAAGGTCAGATTCAATTCTTTTTTCATTCTTTCCCCTTCGAAGCAGTGCAGCCACAAATTGGGTATCTCAAGTTCAATCGACACAATTATTTTAGCCCCATAAGTCAGAGTGAATTTTCCCCCCAAGTGAACCCCCTTATTGTTGTCATATACACCCATAGGATGGACACCAGTTTCTCAACCTAGAGTGTTTTAAAATTATGAAGTTCAATTTTTATCCCATGTAGTGGTGTTTGGTTCGTGACTTTTATATGCCCGTTGCACCTGGAATGTCTAGGAGTGGAGAAAAATTGCTTGATTATGAACTTTTGATGTAGTTTGGCAATCGTCATGCTATCAAATTATTGGTTGTTATTGCACACTACGACATGTGGGATGCTAAACCACGGATAATGTATCTTCAACTGAACGAATGCACTTTTTGGTCGTTAATCTTTACTACGAGATCAATCTTTACCCATTTTGTAATTTAGTCTATCACTACTAGGAAAAAATTGCATTGAGCCTTACCTATTGGAAATGGACCGTGTATGTCCATCCCCATAAGGTTAATGTCCATGATGACATAATTACTGATAACTCCTAAGGGGCTAGTTGATATAGTTCATAGTCTGATATCATCATCGCACTTCCTAACATATTGATGGACGTCTTTTCTCATTGTCATCCAATAATAACCATACATTAATGCTCTTTATTCCAAGATCCTTTTTACTGGATGTCCCCTGCAAATGCCTTCATGAACACTTATCAATACTATTTGCAAATTCGTCGGACGAACACAACGAAGGATCAGGCGGGCATACCCCCTTGGGCATAAGATGCCATAATAGAGAAATTAATTTATTTCCTTGACCCTTACCTTCTTATATTCCATCCAAACTTCTGTAAAGTTTCCCTCTTTTTTGTACTAGAGATATTCATCCATTCAATTGGGACCTCGCTCTATAATGCTGAATATCTTTATCTCCTCTATCCGAATAGGGTTGATCTACGGTCTCTATGAGGGGATTCCCTTAGTCTATTGAGTCCATTCTGAACAGCTGATCACCCTTCTCATTATCCTCTCGTAGATTATATCTGATAGTGAATGCCTATAATCGATTTGCAACTTCCTAAAACTTTTTAAAGTATGCCATCATGTTCTTTCCCTCCGCTTTTCCCCCCCATTACCTACTAAATGACCACATTAGAATTATAAAAGAATTCTACCTAGTCTTCTTTGAGGGATATGTTGAGTTATGCTTCGACGATTCAAGATCCATACTCTACCTCGTTATTGATTTCACTAAAATTAAAACTCACTGCATATACCACACATAATCCACAATCGCCTTTATTGGAATATCCATCTGCATGGACTACCCATAATTAATTTACTTCAAGCATTTCTCAAATGGTTTATACTATGAATCGAACTCCAGGATCTTAACAGAAAACTTTATCAACCATCCTGAGACTTATGGCTTGTGAAGAGCTTATCTGAGTGGATAGTGAGTTAAGATAACTATAGAGTGAGCTTATAAGTAGATTCTTAATTTTTGGTCCAAGAGGATGAGCATGAACGCTAGATTCTATAACATTAGTTACCACAACGTATCTCCCTTGAACACCATAATAATGTAATATACTAGTTGTTGAATTGCATTATCATCCATGATTAGAGCTGAAATCACCGTCAGGGAAGAGATGGCCAATCAAATATATAATTCTTCCCCCGAGACTGGATTTAAAAGGAGCAAAACCTCTAATACATAAGTCTTCATATCTTGTAAATATTGTTCACATTCCTCGGTCAAAACATATGATTTTTTCAATATTCTAAAGAAAGGAATGCACTTTTTACTTGCTTTGATGACGAATCTATTTAATACCATGTCTCCCTAATTCTCATCAGATTCCCCATGTCTAAAACTGCCTGAATTTTCTTCAAGTTTTCCTTTATCCCTCTTTGAGTAACTATATAACCCAAGAATATTCTCGCTGCCATGCTAAATGTGAATTTATCCAGGTTTAGCTTCATCTGGTACTGGTTGATAATTTTAAAGGTTTCCTCCGAGTCGATAATGTGATGATCCTCCCCTTCAGACTCTTTACTAGCATGTTTTTTTAAAAGAACTAAGTCCTCAGATTTATTAGATAAGGTAGAATGTCCCTACTAAGATGGCTTTTTCAAACTAAAGAAAATTCTGAACAAAATTGAAGAAATAGAAGATTAATCTCTAGAAATCCTAATTGAAGGAATCCCATTAAGGTCGATACGATAAGATCCTCTAGAATATTTAAGAAGGTCCTTAGAGTTTGATAACAAATCACTGACATTGGAAAGAACCCCATAGTTGTCTAAGGGTCCGTTTGGTTGTTAGTGGGCAAAAGCATGGTCATGGCAAAATTTGCCTAGGCAAATTTTACCTAGGCAAATTCAGATGACGCTATCAAACAACATTAGGCGAAATTAAAGTCAATCCAATTAATTTATTTAAAAACAATTTTTATATTATATTCAAAAATGTTAAAAATAGTTCTTGCAATATTTTTATATTACAATTTTTATATTATATTCAAAAATGTTAAAAAATTTGTAAAACATTCTCTTAACAATTTTTTATAATATCAAAAACAGTTTTTAAAATATTACAAAACAAATTTTAAACATTCACAACAGTTTTTTTAAACTCTTTAAAACAGTTTTAAAAAATATTTTTTAAAACTTTAAAACAGTTTTTATAATATATCCAAAACAGTTTTTAAAAATGTTAAAAACTGTTTTACAATATTTTTATATTACGGTTTTTCAAAAAATTTGTAAAACATTCTCTTAACAATTTTTTATAATATTAAAAGCAGTTTTCAAAACATTACAAAACAGTTTTTAAACATTCACAACAGTTTTTTTAAACTCTTTAAAACAGTTTAAAAAAATGTTTTTTAAAACTTTAAAACAGTTTTTATAATATATCCAAAACAGTTTTTAAAAATGTTAAAAACTGTTTTACAATATTTTTATATTACGGTTTTTCAAAAAATTTGCAAAACATTTTCTTAACATTTTTTTATAATATTAAAAGCAGTTTTCAAAATATTACAAAACAGTTTTTTTACAATATTTTGTTAATACGGTTTTTTAAAAAAATTGTAAACATTTTCTTAACATTTTTTTATAATATTAAAAACAGTTTTTGAAACATTACAAAACAATTTTTAAATATTCATAACAGTTTTTTAATTACTTAAAACAGTTTTTAAATTATTTTTTAAAACATTAAAATCGTTTAAGAAGTTGGCAAATTTGTGGGCAAATATTTCTCACTCAAATAGGTAAGCAAAATTTGCCCACAGATTGTGCATAGGAGGTGTTGTACATTGGCAAATAATGCCTAGGCAAATTATGCAACCAAACAGCCAAAATGTGGGCAAATTATCATATTTGCAAACTTTTTGGCATTTGCCTAGGCAAATTATGTCAACCAAACGGACCCTAAGAGATCTTGTACTTGATTGGTTTCTCTCCAGATATGGGAGAAGACTAGAGTAATCGGAATGGCCATTATCTCCTCTATGATATCTATAACTGACCAAGGGGGCATGGGATTTTTTACTTTTAGAATATCAATAGCTACTTTAGATCAGTTTCCACAATAACATTTTGCAGGTGAAGGGAGATACATAGATTAAGGCCTCGAAGGATAGTCATGCATTCAGCTCTAGTGTTAGACATTACCTCTTCCTTAGATGAGAAAGATTTGATAAAACCTCCTTTGTGATCTCTAATGATGCCACCAGTTCCAGCTATGCCTGGGTTTCCTTTTGAGGCCCTATATGTGTTGAGGTTAAAAAAAGGGGTTGGAGGGAATGAACATTTAACAATATGGATAGAGGATGAAGAAGAGTCAGATGATAGGCCATACTTGGCTTGAATTTCTTCATGATGATGAACAGAGGATTTGAAGGAATTTTTTGCGGAGCAGATTTTGATGAAATTAATCACATCAGAGATAATTCTAGAACGGTTCATTGGGATCCCATCATATAGGCAAGAGTTTCTGTTGACCCATATTTCCCAGAGAATGCAACAGGGGATCATCAAGTGCATAAACAAACACTGTAACAATATGTCCCAATATTCTTCAATCCGAACGAAATTACTATATAGTAATATGTCCTTTGGTCCGTCATGAATGATGTTTTCTCTGCATCAGCTGGATGCATCTAGATATGGTTGAATCCGAAAAAGCATCTATTAAGGAAAAAATCTCATGACCAATAGTGGCATTCGCCAATGCATGAATACTTTATAATCGATACGAGTAATTCAGACATGACTAATTAAATCTAAATACTAGGGCTGCAAATCGGGCTGGGTGAGCCGGGCTTGGGGTTGCTCAGGCTAATCCCTAACTCACTTACCCATAATCAAGACCGAGCTCGACCCAGATTATTTTTCCCACCTAGGCCCGAACTCGGCTCATAAATATTAAAGGCTTCGGGCCCGATTTCGGGCAAGCCTATTTTCAATTTTTTTATTAAAAAAGTTTAAAATAATTTTTTTTCTTGTATTTCCATCAGGGACGAAATTACACATTAAAATCTAATTGATATTTCATGAAATAAAATATATAATTATGAAATGTACTAAATTAAAATAAGGGAAATAAGAGTGAAAACCTACAAATGCCTATTAAATTTTATACATTTAGTAAAATTTGATTACTAACAAAGGCCTATTGTGACTTGAGCAATTATTAAATCAAATACCCATAACAATAAAATCACAAATGTAAAAATCACATGTAATCTAATGTATTATGACAAATGATTTTTTTTTTAAAAGTAGTAAATGAAATGAAAAAATGAAACCTAATTAAACAATGTTAACATAAATATGTTATATTATATAAATTATTTATTTATTTATTTATAAATATGAAGTTCGGGCTTCGGGCCCAATTCGGGCTTAACATAGTTCGGCTAAAGTAGACTTGAAATTTTGGTTCAGGCACAGCTCGGCTCGGGTCAAGCTCAAATAAAGCTTGACCCAAAAATAGAGGGCCGAACGGGAGAGCTTCGGGCCTTGGGCGCTCTATTTACAGGCCTACTGAATACTTTATAGAGAGCCACCATTTAATGTTTAGACTTTTTAACAACATGATGTCTGCCCCAATATTTTATTTATTTCGCCCGCAAAAATGGTAATAATATAAGGTGACCGAGATTTGGATGATAATAACTAAGTTTATATTCTAATTTGACCTCTCTAAAGACTTGATGGTAATTGTCGAAAGGTTGAGGGGTCAAATTGGAATTTGGAGGGTTCGAACAGCAGTAGGGTCATTAGAATGAGATTTAGGTGTTCCTAGAAGCTAGGTTCAAATGACCTTCAAGTGATATCTCACTGGTTTATAGTCCCAGGTCGCACGAAGGTTGTGCGAAGCCATATATTGAATGACATGGATATATTGTTCGAACGAGGCTCATGTTGTTTGAACGATGTGCCTTGAAAAATATTAGATCCGACTTGGCCTTATGTGCTGTCATGTTTTGACCCTTGGATCATTGAGCTGGCGAGCCCAGATTGGAAAAAATGGGAATTTTAGGCTTTGTAGGGTTTTATAAGGGCTTCTTTGGGGATCATTAGGGTCATTTGAAGAGAGAAGAAGATGGAAGAGGGGGAGAGAGGGTGGAGTGTTCTTCCACCATTGTTGGATCCCCTCCACCATTTCACTACCATACAATACCATATTCTTAGTGTATTCCCGCACATTCAAGCCTACAGCATCCATTTCCACCATTGTTAGGGTAGAGCTATAAATTTTAGAGAAGTGTTGGGGAATTTTTAAAAATTATGATGGATGCTTTCATGGAGTTTGAAGGGGTTTTGGCTTGGAAGCCTAAATGGAACACATATGGAGCATTTTTAGAGGATGCATTTGGTAACCCCTTGAAGCCACCTTTGGAGGTGGCTCTTCCTACACCAAACTTTTAACCACCAAATGATTGCATGAGTAGGATGCATTTGATTAGATGATGAAAATAATATATAGCAAGTAATAAACTTTTTTATGAAATAAAAGTGTTGTAAAAATGCTATTTTGTTGAAAAATAATGATGAATAAATATTTCAATGTTTCTTGAAATGAAGATTGGGATTTTTATGAAAATGGTGCATTTTTTAGGAAATTGATGTTAAACCTTTTATGAAGTAAAATGTTTGAGAAATGAGGTTGGCTATGAAATAAAATAATTTTTGAAATAACAACCTAAATTTTCTTGCAAAAATGGAGATTTTGGGAAAAAATGGACATTTGGTAAGTTTGAAGAAATTAAAAATGTCTTTATGTTTTGATTAGCACAATTTTGCAAGTGTTGTGATTTTCTGGAATGAAATATATGTTTAATCCATTTAATAAGATTTTAGGACTTAAAATCCATATGCACATAAACTTCGACTATTTTGATAACAAATATGTGAACAAGTATAAAGGAGGTTTTGTTAGGTTTAGATCATAAGGAAAAAATAGAAATTCTAATCTTCAAAGTGTTTGAAAAGGGAGTTAAAGGTGTAATGAATATAGACTTTTAAGACTATATGTATTAATAAAAAGGAAATGATATTTTTTTTATAAAATTAGTCCTTAAGTGTAATTAGGTTTCTTGAATAAAGAAGTAAGGAAATGTCTCAATTGGAAATATGGTTAGTAAAGGTGTTGGATAAGTGTTAATGGTTAAACATTGGGCAGTTCATGTGTGTAACTTAATAATATTTTAAAAGATTAACACCGATGAATTTGGAAGGGAGATAATAGAATAATGATGTTTCTAATTGAAAGGAAATTTACTCCCAAAAGGTTAAAAGGTGTTAATGTCTTTAAAAAAACTTAAGAAGTTAGTGTGAGTAACTTAACGTTAGTTTGAGAAATTAACACTTGTGAAATTGGAGTAAAAGGCGAGTTTGGAAACAAATGGGTAAAATGATAATTTTATGTAAAGTGGAACATTTTAATGAAGTAAAAATATTGGAAAGGGTGTTACACATGATAGTACGAATGAATATGATTTTGGAACAATATCATAGTTAAAGTGTAAGGGACCTAAAATGGTAATTTTCAAAGTGCAACTCAAGTTGGGGTGAAACCCCGAGATTTTCTTCTGTCGGTTAAAAAGGAAAATGGGAGATATCGTGTACATTGTATAATGTTAGAATACATATAAAGGAACTTGAATAACACCGTGATAATTAAGATGGGATCGGATCCTTGGGTGTGAAAGATCCAAAACCATTGGCCAGAGCATATAGTGGCATCATCGGCGGTGTGGATCCCATAAAGTACGCGGTTATTGGAAGATTATGAAAAAAAGATGTCAACCCAAATTGTCAAGAAATGGATTGTGTGGTGAAAACGTGTTAAGACGACCCAAATTGAATGAATTAATAAACGTTCCGATAAAGGTTAAAATGGACAAGTAAATGTGAACTTTATTAATGTCCATAAGTTAAGGAAAAAGGTAAAGCAAGTGGGTAATTGGATGGTTAAGTAACCTGAGTGGTTCAACCCATAATTAACACCAAAATGTGTTGTAAAGGGTCTTCAAAGACTAAATAATTTTTTTCTAACACACTGTTCATGTGTGTTGTAAGGGTGATTTCAGTGAAAATACTAATGTGGATTGGTTAAAATTAAAAGGGTAATTTTGATAAAGAAATGGCTTTCGATCAATTCAAGTGTAGTTGTTTCAAATATTTAACCATATGTATTAAATGAAGGGATGGATGTCAAAATGAGGAAAGGGAAGTCTTTTACAAGATCGTGGTGAATTAATCTGGGTAAATAAGATTTTCGAAAGTAAAAGAGTTTCATGGATAAGTATTCCTATGTGTATATATGTATATATATATAAGCTAATTGAATGTGCACATAGGAATAACGTGTTACAGTCTTCTTTCTTCCATTCGATTCTATATTGCATTGTTGTATATATCCCACTAAGCATTCGGCTCACTCCCTTGTTTTATTATGGTAGGTGGGGTGCAGTTTTGTATTTTAAGAGCGTTATATAGGTAAGTAATCTTTTCTATTTTACGTTTGTAGCTCTGTCTGCTTGGACTCCGGAGTGCTCCCCATGGGTCCCTCACGTATTTTAATTTGAAATTGGAATTGCATGTTAGGTAAGTGAAACTTTAATTAAATAAAATTGGATTATCAACATTATATAGGTTGTTTCATTGCACTTCACACCTAGTGCTCAGATCGGACCAGGTTGACCATGGTCTGGGCATTATAAATGGTATTAGAGCTCTAGGTTTAAGGTTTCTTTCGAGAGTGACGTAGTGAGTTTAGTATTGGATCTTTCGATGTTGGTGTTGTTTTGGAACGGTTACGCTAGTTTGGTGACTATTTAGTTTGTGTCCTCGACGATAGAGTCAAAGATGTTAGCATGATAAGAAAGTTAGTGCCAAGTGGTACGTGATCAAGTTGATAGTTATTAATCTCTTCTACGGTTCTAATTAGAGTTATTAATAAATTATGAGTGCCCATTCAATCCAATAGTGGTGACAACTTGGTTGTTAGTGTGAGGTGATTATGTGCCGATGATTGCATATAGCCTTCTGAGATGCTAATAGGGTGTCATGAATAAGCACCGGTGATTGGTGATTGAAAGGTATATATCCCTTAGGTGCGGCGCTTACAGGTAGTTAATGCATATAATGTAATTAGGAAAATTCGATCCTTGGGGTGATATTGCAATTGATGATAGTCTAATGAACACATGAAGTTATGTAGGCCAATAGAGGCAACACCGTGATCCTTTGCATGAGATGTATTGTGTGGTAACTTTGATGATGAGAGTAGCCTTGGTAGTGACAACAGTGAGTGGTGTTCATTGCGACCTAAAGGTAAAGATTGTATATTTCATATATAGGGGTTAGATGACTGAGTGTCATTCATAAGTATTGATTATGTGGTAAGAACGTATTGGGTCCCTTGGTTGAGAACTTGGGTTTGGTGTATGTGGATTATAATGTGGTATTGAGGATTAGGATACTTCGTGGCATCTGTGGTGTAGGACTTCATATTTATAGGCAATATAAGACGTCTCATATCTTACTAAGAAATTAGAGTCGTATTAACTTGTAGATTATAACGTGGTGTGATGTTTAGATAATGAGGTAATTTAATTGTCATAGTTTATCATTCATCGAGGATTAGATGAGGTAGACTTTGAGGTTTATAGGTTGAAGGAGACGTCCTATACCCTGTCATAATCCTTAATAGTGATGGTTGTAGTTTGGGCATGGAACATGATCACAGTCGTTGAGAAGAAAAATAACATTAGTATCTAAGTGTAAAGGCTCATTTTAGCCACCGAAGTAATGGCTAGGTACAAGCTAATCACAGCGTGAGAGTAGTTTAAAGACATTTTGGGGTACCCATAGAACAAATTATGTGTGGCATCTTTGGTGATAGAAATTTGCTTGTTGCGATGTTCTGAGGTGTTTTATGGTTAAGGTATGCCATAGGTGGAAGCTCATGGACTAGTGTACTTACAAGAACCAAGTAGTTGTGTTGTTAATATTGGAAGGTATGTAGAGTGCACCTATGATGGTAAAAGTAAGGAAGATGAAATCTTATCAGGTCTTGAGGATGGTTATACGGAATGTGCTTGGTTTTCATAAGAGACTAGATAAGTTCGATTGAAGCACGCCTTAGTGTCCTAGTAATGATTATGTTGAGGGTCACGTGATGATCTTAGATTGATGTTCAAGGTTTAGAAGAGTAATATAGTCTACGTGTCGGGTGCAGTTTCTCGAATCGGCATAAATGAATGGTGTATCTTGTAAGGAAGAATTAGAAACTCGTGTCGATTATAGGGAATAATTCTCGCGTGTCATGGAATAACTAGTATTTGTGTTGTGATAATCGGTTTTGAGATGTACTAGGAAATGTATTTGAGACTTAGGTTGATGACGCCATATGGAGACTTGAAAATGGCAGCCAAGGTGGGGTAATATCGAAGCATGATAGGACGGTTGTCATGTGTCGATGTTATGTGCTAGGATAGACTTAGCATGGTAAGGGATAGTTCTTGGCACGTCCTTGCATGTCGGTAAAAATTAGAAGATATAGCCCTGTGGGATAGTTCTTGGCACGTCCTTCCATGTCTGTACAAATAGTACTATAAACTATTTGGACATGATCATAAAGTGAGTGGATACTTGGAATTGGTTAGGTGTCAGTCATGCTTAGTGAAACGGTGAATGTTAGAGCATGTCGCATGTTGATTATTTGGTGACAATACCCACAACACCCACATAAGGTGTGTTGTGTGACCTTAGTATGTAGGATTTTACAATTTTGTCTTCGAGGATTTCTCTGGTTTAGAATAGATGGTGCGACCACAAATGTGTTTAGTGTGCGTGCTATTTAGGCTCAAGTGCAAGTCTGTCGCTCAAGTAATAATCAGATAAGTCGGGTATCGATCCTCAGGAAAACAGTACGAACGAAGTCGTAGCGACGTTGGAAAAACAAAGGTAACCTAAATTTGACTCTAAAATAATGAAAAAGATTATTTGGATTGTGAAACAACTACAACTAGATGCAATTTTGAAAATGATTAATTAATGAGATTATGAATAAATGAAATGCAATTACTCTAACAAAGAACTAATAACGAATTAACTAAAACTTTAACTATGAAATGATAAAGATAAGTCGGGTTACAATCCCCCACACCCTAGTAATTTACTTCGTAGTCTACTAGATTCAAAATTAAAACTTCAAAAGAACCCGGTTTTTAATGCTCCTAAGTATTAATATATGAGGGATTATAGCCCGCACAGTATGTAAGCAAAGGATGAATTAAAACCTGGTCTTTAACACTCCTAATTATTACATATATGAGGGATCGTAGCCCGCACAGTATGTAAGCAAAGGATGAATTAAAGAAATATCGCATAAACTACGATACAATTCACCTAAGATTTTAATTAAAAACTCTATTTCCACTCTCGTAAATTACATTGGGTGCGGTTCATGCACCCCGACCCTTGGAAACTTAGCCGGACATATTAGAACTAGAAGAAACCATGTTTTTAATAAAAAAAACATTTTTACTAACAGATGAAGGTGAAGAAGAATGAAATTACTAACTAGAGAATTAACTACTACAATAATGAAAGCAAAAATTGGAATAATATTACTTGAATTGCATAACTGGAATAAAAACTAGGGTTTCTTGTTGTTCTCTTCTCTCAACTAATTACAATGCTTCTCTAAGGAATTAGAAGCCTCCTCAATGTCTGGGAGGTGTTTTAAACTTATACTCTATAAATTTCTCAGAGTTTCAACCATACAAGACTCTTATTTTACAAGTGGATAAGTCCAAATTTTTTATACCTGAACCGATCCTATTAAGGTCATTTGGTTCGGTTTTCCTTTTGACATAAGTTTTTCCTTGAAATGGCTCGGTTTGTTTTTCTTCTTCTTCGGTTTGGTTCCATCTTTTCGTGCTTCACAGGAAGTTTTCCCAGGATAGGATCAGTTCATTTTTCCAGTCCTTTGGTTCGGTTCTAGCTTTTCAGGAACATTTCCTCTTTGTAATTTTGAAGACTTGTAACTTTTGATCCAGAACTCGAATTAGGATTCCGATTCTTCCTTGTGTGCATTGAATTTCTGCAAAATAGATAGGAGATACACGAAACTCGGTGTACTAATTAGAAAATGTCAATAGCAATGATATGAGATAAACCCACTCCAATTATACTTTTTGGAGAGATAAAAACCTCTAAATTATGGGGATAAATGGGAAGGATTTATTCCTAATCAAACCCCCTAACTTAGAACTTTGCGCTTCCCAAGCAATGTAAAAGAATCAAAACATGGTCCACTCTAAAATGGGTTAGAATACCTCTTTCGCGGGCGAGCGATTGCATTTAGCATATGCAATAACCTTTAAACCCCTAGGTTACCCCAGTAGGACGAGTTGTGTCTCATGAGGGTTTGCAGTGAATATACCCACAAAATTCGACTCAAAGAAAACTCAAAATATGCAAAAAATTTATAACTCAAACTTTTCTAGAAAATAGTCATCATCAATTCATGTTCAAGAGTCTCAAATCATAGTGCGTGTGTGCGAAGACAGAAATTTAACCGCGAATTTCCCTCGATTGACCATTACGTTACTTACCCAAAAATTCGTTTTGATTTCAAATTCTCACGGGATGCTCTCACAAACGAATCTCTCGGAAGGGTGGCTATTTTCTCTCGGTATGCGTGATTTATAAGAGTAAATGCATTGTAACCAAGTTCACGCACACAAATAAAAAGACGTAATTTTATGGTAATTAGATCTCATCATCGAGTTGCGATTATAAGAATATGGGAAAATTTCCTTTAATTCATATCTTTAATATCGTTTATTATCTTTATGTGTTTTATCTCTCCTCGCGGTAACCAATTTCGCATTTTGGAATCAGTTAGGACTTTTTCGGGTTAAAGGTGTATTGGGAAAAACGGGAATGGTCGGAAAATCTGGAATTGGAAAATTTTATAATGATGTCCATTTGTGCTTTTCCGGGCCTTTGCTCATTTTTTTCTTCTTTTTCTATTTTTTTTCTATTTTCCACACTTTTCTTTTCTTGCTATTTTTGTTGAGCATTCGTCTATTTTTTTCTTGCCCCTTTTTATGCACTTTCCGGACTTAATTTTCGGGATTATTAACTTTCACAATTCCGGGCCAATTTGGGTTTTTCGGGTTGTCAAACGAAAGGGAAAAATTTCTTCGGCTCAAATTTTTGGTCTACAAAAGGGATACTTTTTTGCTACTTTTTCTAGCCAATATTTTTGGGTAACAAATGAAGGCCTACTTCATTGTAATAAATACTAATTGCATTACCATATGCGTCTCGAGATTAAATTAATTTAGAGATCTATTTAGCACGTTTTTCAAGGCAATATCACACACGTTTTCCATAATCGATCAAAGTGAAAGAATTAAGATCCTCGACGACTTATTAGAACGCTAAAAAGAACTTTGAGTTAACAATTAACTCAGATTGAATTATAAATTCTCAATAATGAAAGGCTCGAATCTCACTGGGTGTGTTCATCTCCACATTTATTCGTTAAGCCGTCTACATTCGGTCAATTTCCATCTTTGGTCAATTTTGGCTTTGTGTACAATGTTTTTACAATTTGAGACTTTAAACCAAATTTTCATGATATTTTTGAAAATTTTGAATTCCAATTTTTATTTATTTTAAGGAAAAATATTTTTGGATTTTTCAAAATTTTCAATTTTTTTGAAATTTCTGAGCATTTTTGAAAATTTGTGATGTTTTAGAAAGACGCACTTGTGACCCCCCAACTTAGACTTTTGCATTGTCCTCAAGAAAAAAGGACTAAAATCTAACTCAAAGCGAATAAAAAGCATGAATAAATAAAACGAACAAATAAAATAGAAATGAAGATTTTTATAGATACTGAGAACCTGTGTTACAAGGGAGAGGGGAAAAACACACAACCAACATTTTTAAATATCCAACACGACATAACCCAACCAGCAAACAATGAATACAAACAGTAACAGTAGACATGGGCTTCACTGGGGCGGGGAATTGGAGGTTCCGGGCGCACTGGGGTCATATGGGTCATAAAAGAAGGTTAGTGGGGGTTCACCGAAGTTGAGCTCGTACAAATGAGTTTGGAGATGATGCATCATGCTCGTATCCCTTCAGTAGGCCTCTTGATCCTATTGATATTGTGTGAGGAATCCATCAAACCAGGTTTCCATCGCCGAAAGGTGCCTATCAAATTATGCACCCGGTGGCTCAAAATTTGAGTCATCATCTTCGTCATACTCTTCTTCATCAGCCCCGCCCATCACGACGTCCTCAGACTTGTGCTCATCAACAAAAATACCCTCATCTTTGGATTCATTAACCATTCCCCTTGATTCTCGAAGGGATGCCATTTGTTGGGCGCTCCTATTTCGTGATGCTTGCCCAATAGGCTCTGGGAGGCGTGGAGAGGCTCGAGGCGGATGGATACCGACATCGACAAGAATGTAGGTGATGAGTCGTGCATATGGGAGGGGCACCGCACCTTTTTTATCCAGGGCCACATAAATAATATTGGTGTACAACACGCGGGCAAGATTGATAGTGAAGTTGGGATCATAAAGGTGATAGACGAGGGTGGATTGGCGAGGGCGCATCGCTGAGTCATTAGTGGTTTGAAGCAGGTTGGCACAAATAATAAGAAATGTAATGCGCGCCTTATCATTGAGGCGTCCCACGAGGAAGGTGACCCTTTACCAATTCTCGTTGGGTACGAGACGGTCGATGCATGTCTGCTTCAGGATGGTGGGGGCATTGACGGGGTAGTCATTGGCGTCCGGGTTTTCAACTCCCTTGGAAGAAAGTTTTTGGGACAGAATATCCAAGGAGAAAGGGATGGGGCAGCCGTCCACAAAAGCTTGTCCCTCAAACTCGCCCGTGCGGACGAGAGATCCATAAAAAAGATCGGACATCGTCGGCCCACACTAAATTGTGGGGTTCTGCGAGATATTGTGTCCACACTCGCGGACTGAAAAAGGGTAGTGACCGAGCGGGGCAGCTCATCTCATTTAACGACGCGCTCGATGTGAATCTAGAGGCATATGCTGCAAACAATTTCACTCCAAAGGCGCTACATGTGAGAGTGGTATTCCCCATTAGGGTTAGGAAGGACCTCGGTAGACATGTATTTTGGGGGAAGACTTGGATTGGCCATGGGAAATTCTAGGGTGGTTAAAATGGAAGAGATAGGTTAAAGGAGGTAATATGTGATGTAGGTTTGGAGGAATGGTAGGGTAGAGGTAGAATTTATAGGTGGGGGGTTGGGTTTGGGGGAAAGAATTTGGAGGGAAAGAAGGGTGGCGTTTGGAGGGAAATGAAGGGATTGGGGAAGGGGCAAAGACTGCAGAATTCGAAATGATCCGGTACAGGGGAGAACCGATCCAGTTCTGGGAATTTTTTTTTTCAATTTATCACAACCGAATCAATCCGAACCAGGGGATTCGGTTCGGTTTGCCTCAGATAGAACGCTCCCACTCAGAATGCTGAAAATAAAATCTCGCACCCTCGAATTTCTGAACACTCTCCTACTTATTCTCACACTTGAACTTCCTCGACTCCCTCACAAAGTGCGTGTTGGTGTCCCTATTCTTAAACCTAACCTCTCTTCACCTAACTACAGACTCTAACCAATCTACCTACGCACAACTACTATACACAAGAATTCACCCCATGCGCGTCGGGGGTGCGGCGACCTCTCTGTATCAGCTCACTCAACCCCGTAAATGGGGCTTGACAACCAAATGGTGTCGATCTCTTCTACGCATGACTCAACATATAGCTTTAGGCATTGTCCATTAACTTTGAATGCGTTCCCCCTTTTGGATCTTCAAATTCTACTGCTCCATGGGGGAATACACTTTTCACAACGAATGGACCAGTCCATCGAGACCACAATTTACTCGAAAATAGATGAAGCCGGGAGTTATAGAGGAGTACCTTTTGTCTTGCTTGAAACTCTTTTCGTAGAATAATCTTATCATGTGCTAGTTTCATCCGAGATTTTGCAATCTTGGCATTCACATACGCATCATTGCGTATCTCCTCTAACTCATTTAGTTGAAGCTTGTGAGCTTCACCGGCTTTGTCCATATCGTAATTTAATCTCTTAATGGCCCAATACGCTTTGTGCTCCAACTCAACGGGAATATGGAAAGGTTTTCCATACATAAAGTGGAATAGGGACATTTCGAGTGGGTTCTTGTAAGATGTACGGTAGGCCCATAGCGAATCGTTCAATCGAAGGGACTAATCTTTTCGATCGGGATTGACGGTCTTCTCTAGTACGTGCTTGATTTCGCGATTTGACAATTTGGCATGTCCATTCGTTTGTGGGTGATATGCCGTTCCCACCTTGTGAATAAAACCATACTTTTTCACAAGTTTTTGAAATTCCTTGTTGTAAAAGTATGTGCCGTTATAACTAATTATCGCTTTAGGTGCACCGAAGCGAGAAAGTATGTGTTCATGTAGGAACTTTATCACTACTTTATTTTCATTATTATTGGTCTCTATAGCTTCCACCCATTTAGAAACATAATTTACCACGACTAGGATATACAGGTATCCAAAGGATGGGGGAAAAGGGCCCATGAAGTCAATACCCCAGCAATAAAAAACTTCAATGATGAGAATCGAGGTTAATGGCATCATATCTCGTCGGGTAATCGCCCCCATCCGTTGACACTTGTCGTAAGATGTACAATAATTATTAATATCCTGGAGCATTGTGGGCCAGTATAAACCGCATTGGAGGATTTTAGCGGCTGTCTTTTTCATGAAAAAATGGCTTACATATGCTTCTGAATGACAGAATTGGATGACTTTTATAATTTCGTCATCCGGTACGCATCGTCACATGATTTGATCGGTGCAATATTTAAAAGGGAATGGATCATCATAGAAAAATATGCATGACCAACTGATGAATCTCTTCTTATCTTACGGTCTCCAATCAGGAGGGATGACTCCCGTGACAAGATAGTTCACTATATTCGCCAACCAGGGCAGAGAAGAGGTAGAAAATAGTTTCTCATCCGGAAAATACTCGTCTATGGGTGTAGGATCACTAGGTAAATCTGACCAAAGACGTGATAAGTGATCGACACCGACATTGTCTACTATTTTTTATCATTAATAGAGAGATTAAACTCTTGTAGGAGTAGGATCCACCTTATGAGGAGTGTCTTTGCGTCTTTTTCGCAAGTAGATATTTTAAAGTCGCGTGGTCGGTGAAATAGGTGATGGGAGAACCGATAAGATAGGATCAAAACTTGTCAAGAGAAAATACTACTGCTAGCAACTCCTTCTCCGTGGTGGAGTAATTGAGTTGTGGTCCGATAAGGGTCCGGCTAGCGTAGTATATGACATGAGCCTTATTGGTTTTTCTATGGCCCAAAATAGCCCCTATCGCATAATCGCTAGCATCACACATAAGCTCGGATGGTAAGGACCAATCCGGAGCTTGCATGATGGGAGAGGACACAATCATGTTTTTCAGTTTTTCAAAATCTCTTTGTCATTCTTCCGTCCATTCAAATGGGGTGTCCTTCATAAGAAGATTGCTTAAGGGTCTAGCGATGGTGCTAAAGTCCTTAATGAACCTTCGATAAAACCCCGCGTGGCCTAATAAGGAGCGCACTTCTTTCAGCGATTTAGGTTGGGGTAGGTCACCTATGACATCTATCATTGCGCTATCAACCTCGATCCCTTTGGATGACACGATGTGGCCAAGAACTATACCTTTAGTTATCATGAGATGACATTTTTCCCAATTCAGCACTAAGTTCTTTTCCACACATCGGGCTAGTACGTTCTCAAGATTGGCTACACATAAGTCAAAGGAGGTTCCAAAAACACTAAAGTCGTACATAAATACCTCTAGCCCCCTCTCAACCATGTCACTAAATAAGCTCAACATACACCGTTGAAAGGTCGCCGGTGAATTACACAAGACAAATGGCATACGTTTGTAGGTAAATGTTCCAAAGGGACAAGTGAAGGTTGTTTTCTCTTGATCAATTACATCTACCTCAATTTGGTTATATCTGGAATAACCATCTAGGAAGCAATAATATGGGTGGCCCGTAACTCTTTCAAGCATTTGATCAATAAATGTTAAGGGGAAATGGTACTTCCTAGTTCCCGCATTGAGTTTCCGATAATCAATACAAACACGCCATCCAGTGGTGGTACACTGGGGGAGTAGCTCTCCCTTGGAATTTTCAATCACAGTCTTGCCCGACTTCTTCGGGACAACTTTAATGAGTCTCACCCACTTTCTATTCGAGATTGGGTAAATAATCCCAATATCCAATAATTTTATGATTTCAGTTCTCACCATATATTTTATTCTGGGGTTTAGCCGTATTTGCATTTCTCTCAAAGGCTTATCATCCTCCTCGAGGTGAATCTTGTGGGTGCAAATTAGAGGGTTTATTCCCTTTAAATCAGCTATACACCAACCAAAAGCACTTTGGTGCTTCCCTAAAATCTTTAATAACTTACCCTCCTGCTCTTCATCTAAGCTAGATGAGACAATAACAGGAAATGTCTCACTTTAACCTAGGAAAGCATATTTAACATTAGAGAGTAGTTTCTTAAACTCGAGAGTCGAGAATGTGTCGTTAGAGGGAGCCATGCGTGCTTCCCTTGGGGTAGATCTTCGAATCGAGAAACCCAATTAACATCTCTCGCATCCTCGTCCGATGCTTTCTCATCGAGTAAACCTCACAACTCCTCTATCTCCCTCTCATACTCGGTCTAGGCTCCCTCATTCTCATGACCAGAAGATAGGCAAGCTTCTAAGATGTCTCTAGAGTAATTTTCCTCAAAGTGTTCTTCTACGATCTCCTTAATTAGGCTCACCTCGTGAAGATCATCTTCTTCCCCTGCTTGTTGGGCTATGTTGAAGATGTTAGTTTCTAAAGTCATATTCCAAAAAGGGAGTTGCATCTGCCCATTTCTAGTATTAATCATTGCCTTAGCTGTAGCTAAGAATGGGCGTCCAATGATGATGGGAATATGATTTTTCGAGGCGAAGGAAGGATCCATGTCCCAATGATAAAATCTACCGGGAAGTAGAAAGTGTCCACTTGGGTTATCATGTCCTCAACTATACCCCTTGGTATCTTCACGGTTCGATCCGCTAACTGAAGAGTGATACTTGTGGGATTAAGATCACTTAGATCACCTTTCTTATAAATAGAATAAGGGAGGATATTGACACTTTCCCCCAAATCTAGTAACGCTTTTTTGAATTTGTTCTCTCCAATGGTGTAGGAAATGGTGGGGACACCGGGATCTTTATATTTAGGTAGGAGATCATTAAGAAGGATTGAGCTCACATTTTGTCCTAGAAACACGTTCTTTTTTACCTTCATCCTCCTCTTGACTATCAATAAGTCTTTTACGACTTTTGCACAGGATGGGATTTGCCTTATTTCATCGAGGAAAGGTAAGTTCAATTTCACGTTCTTAAGCACTTCTAGCACTTCTTCACTTATGGTCCTTTTATGGACAGGAACCACTCTTTGAGGAAATGGCATAGCAGAGGGAGGTTTTACAACTACCTCGGGCTCACTAGTATTTTTCTTTTCACTCTCGTTCAAGGAGATATCTTCGACCTCTTTCGTGTCGGGAGAATTATCCTTATCGCTTGAAACGTCGTGTGGGGGAGGTGATAGATCAACAACTCTCCCATTATAAAGAGTGGTTACAGCTTGGCAGTGCTCCTGTTGTTATGTAGAGGCGCACTAGGTTGACCTTGGGGAGGTCTTCATCCTTGGGATGGAAACTTGTTCTTCTCTTGGATGCTTAATGCAGATTACATCTTGGAGATGTTTGCATTCATTTCGATGAACATGTGTTCATATCTAGCATTGTTTGCACCTTACGAATTTATGAATTTGTTCATTTTATCCTCAAGGATCCTCCGAGGTGGAGATACATATAGGGATAGAGGTGGTGGTGCTTGTTGGTATTGAGGAGGGGTGGATGTTGGAAAACTTGTGAATGTGGGTTCATCGCAGCTTGTGGTTGTCCGTAGTTGAAAACAGGATAGTTTCTCCATGACGGGTTATACGAATTCCCATATGGGGTATTAAAATTCCCCTCGAATCCTCTTATTGAATCCACCTTATCGGTGTGCATGGGCTTGTAGGCGTAAATCATTGGGCATGCCTTTGTGGAGTGGCCCGCCTCACAGATAGCACACACTTTTTCTTTCGAACCATTGATGGATCCGGAGATGTTTCTCAACCGACCATCAAACCACTCTTTCATATCTATCTAAAATTAATCGAATTGATGGTCTATTTAGGTATTGATATCCAAATGGTATAGACCGAATGCAGTCTGATTGATGGATGATTGTCTAGTTCGAGCTTGGTTAGGATCAGATGTGTCCCATGCTTGAGTAGTCTCTACGACATACTTAAGATGGGCCTCAGCATCGTACGAGTTTAAATCCCATAAGAGTCTTTCACACATTGTTTGCACAAGTTGTTTGGAAGATATTTTCAACCCATTATGGAAGAAAGATATCACAAGGTGTTTGTCAAAACCATGATGGGGGCATGCGCTTACTAACTCTTGGAAACATTCCCAACATCTGTCAAAACTCTCATTATCGTGTTTTCGAAAAGGTTGGATTTGAGTTTTGGCAGAGTTGGTCTTGTGTTGTGGATAGAATTTTAAGACAAACGACTGCATATCTCTCCAGGAAGTGATGGAGTTAGGGGGTAGAGACCATAGCCAGGTCTTGGCTTTATCCTTTAAGGAAAAAGGAAAAAAATCTTTAGGCGAATGACATCTTGCATGCAAGCTTGATCACTAAATGTGTCACACGCCTCTTCGAACACACGAATATGCAGGTAGGGTTTCTCCGAATCCATGCCATGAAACGTAGGGAGAATTTGTATCATCCTATTGCGAAAGTGGAATTGACCGGCATTATACGGAAGTAAAATGCAACCAAGGGTGACAGTCCGCTCAGGAAAGAGTAAGTCTTTCATCGGTCGATAGAGGAGATCTCCCTCTCCACTATCAAAACTCGTTGTGTTATACATCGACCTTGTGCTCTCCTCAAATGACTCTGTGTACTCACCCGGTGTCCTAGATGTGTGACTTGAAGTTTGACTTGGAGTGTAGATACAAATAGAGTGCTCAGGAGTAGGAATTGGAAACTAGAATTGTGGAACACGATATGTGGGGGGGCTTTCAGAGTTTTACTCAACGATTGGATTTTCGTGGATTCTAGTTGGGGTATTCTGAGGAGTCTAAGTATGTTTAGGATTTTGCATTAAAGTCTTTTGAGAGACAATGGATTTTTTTTTATATTTTTTATGTTTTTTTGAATTTTCTTTGTCAAAGTTTTAGATTGACTTGATCTAACCTAAGTCTACCTAATTCCCTGGCAATGGCGCCAAAAAGTCGGTGCGACCACAAATGTGTCTAGTGTGCGTAATATTTAGGCTCAAGTGCAAGCCTATCACTCAAGTAATAATCAGATAAGTCGGGTATCGATCCTCAGGAAAACAGGACGAACGAAGTCGTAACGACGTTGGAAAAACGAAGGTAACCTAACTTTGGCTCTAAAAATAATGAAAAAGTTGATTTGGATTGTGAAACAACTACAACTAGATGCAATTTTTAAAATGATTAATTAATGAGATTATGAATAAATGAAATGCAATTACTCTAATGAATAACTAATAACGAATTGACTAAAACTTTAACTATGAAATGAGAAGGATAGGTCGGGTTACAATCCCCCACACCCTAGTAATTTACTTCGTAGGATACTAGATTCAAAATAAAAACTTTAAATGAACCCGATTTTTAATGCCCCTAAGTATTACATATATAAGGGATCGTATCCTGCACATTATGTAAGCAAAGGATGAATTAAAACTCAGTCTTTAACACTCCTAAGTATTACATATATGAGAAATCGTAGCCCGCATAGTATGTAAGCAAAGTATGAATTAAAGCAGTATCGCATTAACTACGATAGTATCGCATTAACTACGATACAATTCACCTAAGATTTTAATTCAAAACTCTATTTCCACTATCGTAAATTACATCGGGTGGGGTTTATTCACCTCGACCCTTGAAAACTTAGCCGGCCGTATTAGAACTATAAGAAAACATGTTTTGAATGAAAAAAAATATTTTTACTAAGAAATGAAGGTGAAGAAGAATGAAATTACTAACTAGAGAATTAACTACTGCAATAATGAAAGCAAAAGTTGTAATAATATTACTTGAATTGCAAAACTGAAAAAAAAAACTAGAGTTTCTTGTTGTTCTCTTCTCTCAACTAATTACAATGCTTCTCTAACGAATTAGAAGCCTCCTCAATGTCTAAGGAGGTGTATTAAACTTATACTCTATGAATTTCTCAAAGTTTTAATCATACAAGACTCTTATTTTACAAGTGGATAAGTCCAAATTTTTTATACCCAAACCGATCATGTTATGGTGATTCGGTTCAGTTTTCCTTTTGACGAAAGTTTTTCCTTGAACCGGTTCGGTTCTTTTTTCTTCTTCTTCTTCAGTTCGGTTCCATATTTTCATGATTTATAGGAAGTTTTCTCAGGATATGATCGGTTCGTTTTTCTAGTCCTTCGGTTCAGTTCCGATTTTTCAGGAACTTTTCCTCTTTGTAATTTTAAAGACTTGTAACTTTTGATTCAGAACTCGGATTAAGATGCCGATTCTTCCTTGTGTGGACTGAATTCCTGCAAAATAGATAGGAGATACACGAAACTCGGCGAACTAATTAAACAATGTCAATAGCAATGATATGAGATAAACCCACTCGAATTACACTTTTCGGAGGGATAAAAACGTCTAAATTAAGGGGATAAATGGGAAGGATTTATGCCTAATAAATAGAACTTGGTGAACCCTATAAGTTTAAGTATTGACAGGTCAATAATTTCAAGAATGAAAATCCCCAATAAGGGAAGTTTGTAATCTCCTGCCCTAATATTTTATTTATTCTCCCTGCATAAGTTGTAATAATATAAGGACGTGGAGATTTGTATGACAAAAATTGAGTTTATATTCTTATTCGACCGTTTTGAAAGCTTGATGGTAATTGTTAGAAGGTTGAGGATTCAAATGGAATTTGGAGGGTTCGAATGGTAGTAGGGTTGTTCTAACAAGATTTAGGTGTCATTAAAAGCAAGGTTTAAGTGACCTTCGAGCGAGATTTCACTGTCTTACAGTCCCAGGTTACGCGAAGGTCACGTGAAGCCATATATCGAACAAGAAGGATATACCATTCGAACGAGTCTCATGTCGTTCAAAAAATGGGCCTTCAAAATGTTAGATTTGACTTACCCTTGGATTATTGAGCTTTCGAGCTCCAACGATCCCAGATTAGGCAAAATGGGAATTTAAGGCTTTTGAGGGTTTTATGAGGGCTTGTTTGCAGCTCACTTAGGCCATTTGAAGAGAGAAGAAGGTATAAAAGGGAGAGAGAGGTTGGAGTGGTCTTCCACCATTATTGGATGCTCTCCACCATTCCACTACCATTTCACCACAACAAACCATCATTTTCTTAATATATTCCACCACATTCAAGCCTATAACACCCAATTCAACCATTGTTGAAGTGGAGCTACGAATTTTGGAGAAGTGTTATGAGCTTTTGGAGAAGATGATAGAAGTTTTCGTGGAGTTTAAAGGATTTTTGGCTCGGAAGCTTAAATGGATCACATATGGAGCATTTTTGGGGGATCCATTTGGTAACCCCTTGAGGTCACTTTTGGAGGTGGGGGTTGCTCCTCCTACACCAACTTCCTTACCACCATTTGGAGCTTTTAGAGGTGGAAAATCTTACTTTTAGTATTAAGACTATATTTTATGTAATTGTAGTGTTCTTGTTAGATTACATGAGTAAGGTGCATTTGATTAGATGATGAAAATCATGCATAGTAAGTAATAAACATTTTTATGAAATAAAAATGTTCCAAAAATGTTATTTTGTTGAAAAAAATGACCAACAAATATTTTTAAGTTTTATTGAAATGAAGATTGGGAGTTTTATGAAAATGGTACATTTTCTAGAAAATTGATATCGAATATTTTATGAAGTAAAATGTTTGATAAATGAGGTTGATTATGAAACAAAATAATTGGTGAAATAATAACCAAATGTTTCTTGCAAAAATGGTGATTTTGAAAAAAAAATGGACATTTGCTAGTTTGAAGAAATTAAAAAAGTCTTTAAATTTTGAAATCATAATTTTGCAAGTATTGTGAATTTCTAGAAAGAAATATATGTTTAGACCATTTAATAGGATTTTAGGAATTAAAATCAATCTTCTCATGCACATACACTTGGAGTATTTTGATAACAAATATGTGAATAACTTCAAATGAGGTTTTATTTTGTTTAGACAAGAAATAAGAAAAAATCAAAATTCTAATCCTCAAAGTGTGTGAAAAGGGGTTTAAAGGTGTAATGAACATAGGGTTGTCAGAATACATGTATTGATAAAAAGAAAATGATATTTTCTTATAAATGTAGTCCTTAAGTGTAGTTAGATTTCTTCAATAAAGAAGTAAAGAAATGTCTGAATTGAAAATATGGTTAGTAAAGGTGATGGATAAGTGTTAATGGTTAAACACTATGGATTTGATGTGTGACTTATGAATTTAGAAAAGTAATAATGGAATAAAGATATTTCCAATTGAAAGGAAATTTACTCCAAAAATGTTGAAAGGTGTTAAGGTGTTTAAAAATACTTAAGAAGTTAGTATGGGTAACTTAATGGTGTTTTGAAAAATTAGAACTCCTAAAATTGGGGTGAAAGGCCTGTTTGGAAAAAAATGGGTAAAATGATAATTTTATGAAAAGTGGAATGTTTTTATGAAGTAAAAATATTGGAAAGGGTGTTACACATGATAGTCATAATGAACATGATTTTTGGAACAAATTCAAATTTAAAGTGTAAATGACCTAAAATAATAATTTTCAAAGTGTAACACAAGTTGGGTTGAAACCCTGGATTTGGCTTCGACCGAGTAAAAAGTGAAATAAGGGATAATGTAGACATTGTATAATGTTAAAATACATGTAAAAGAACTCGAATGACACCGGGATAATTAAGGTGGTACCAAAGCCTTGGGGGTAAAAGACCTAAAACCACTTGCCAGAGAATATGGTGGCATTATCGTTGTGTGGAGCTCGTTAAAGTACGAAGTTATAGGAAGATTATGAGGAAAAGGTAAAGAAATATGGAACATGTCAAGAAATGGGTTGTATGGTGAAAACATGTTAAGACAACCTAACTTGAATGAATTAATAAATGTTTGAATAAAGTTTAAAATATACAAGTAAATGTGAAATCTATTAATTTCGATAAGATATGGAAAAAAGTAAAGTAAGTGGATAAATGGGTGGTTAAGTAGTATAAGTGGTTCAACCTATGATTAACACAAGAGTGCATTGTAAAAGGTTTTTAAAGTCTAAAGAAGTATTTTCTAACACGATGTTCGCGTGTGTTAAAAGGGTTTTTTCAATGAATATACTTATGTAGATTGGTTAAAATGAAAAGGGTTAATTCCATAAAGCAATGGATTTCGGTCAATTCAAGTGGAGTTGTTCCAACGATTTAACCGTGTGTGTTAAATAAAGGGATGAATGTCAACATGAGGAAAGGAAATTTTTTTACAAGATTAAGGTGAATTAATCTAGGTAAATAAGGTTTTTGGAAGTAAAACAGTTTCATGCATAAGTGTGCGTATGTGTATGTATGTATATATATAAGGTAGTTTCATGTGCATATAGGAATAACGTGTTGGAGTCTTCTTACTACCGTTCAATTCCATGTTGCATTATTGTATGTTTTCCATTGAGCATTCGGCTCATTCCCTCATTTTCTTACGGTAGATTGGATAGTAGTTTGAAAGCATTATATAAGTATGTACTCTCTTTTATTTTACGTTAGTAGCTCTGTATGCTTGGACTTCAGGGTGTTCCCCATGGGTCCTTCATATAGTTTAATTAGAAATTAGAATCACATTCTCTGTAAGTTGAACACCAATTAACTAAAACTTGATTAACATCATTATATAGGTTGTATCATTGTACTTCACTCCTAATGATCAGGTCGGACCGGGTTGACTATGGTAACCCATAAATACGGATCGAGGAGTTACAGGGAAACCATTCGGGGTATTTAATGTCCCTAACAAAACTTTCAACAAGTATCTTCCCACTTCGACATGGTCTATTTGAGTTCTCTCACGGGTGAACTCCCTATTCTTATTTTGTATTTTTTGACTGGATGGATCAACCATTAGTTGGTGGGTCATAATCAAGGCATAAATGCCCAATATATCCTCATGGCTCCACATAAACATTTTGTGCTTCATTTTTGAAGAATGAAATCGGGTCCTCCCTTTTCTCACAGTCATCAATGATCCCACGTATACCACCTTCTACGATTGATTATCATATAGTGGGATAGAGATTAAATCCTCAATCAATGACCCTATAATCGGTTATTCATTTCGGCCTAACCCATCCACATTAAACTCGTTATTTTTCTTATTCTTAAATGATGAAAAATAGCCTCCCCTAGAACACGATTGTCTCTCTCACACTGTTCCCGCACTGTTCGATATTGGTAACCGAAAGGTAAGTGATTTGATTGATAAAACCATAAAAAGTCTGTTAAAGGTCATTCGGCCAATAAAAATGGTATGGGCCGAAGGCGACCTAAATATCAAGAACCCCACGAGCAATGTAGTCGAATTAGGGATCCACCGTATTGTGATTGGTAATTCAATTGATACCTTTCGATACACTTTCAAAATAATCATAATAAATAATTTCTTCTAAACTTCTAGTGTCGATAATGTTCCTTTCGATCGTACAGCTTGGTATCAAACCCTCAATTAGGAGGGGATTGTTATGTAGAGTAACCAAATCCCTATAATTCTTCGACATGAAAGTGTTTCCCTACCAATCTTCTAGGGATTTATCCATTTGGACCTTCATTAGATCCCTTTTTTTACTCTTTTATGCTCTCGGGTCTGACATTGATTCCCCTCCAACCATAAATCCACCTGAGATCATTTTAACCCTCCTTTACTTATCTGTAGTTTCTACCTCTTTATGCACCTCACACCTTGGCTCACATTCTTTTAATTGCATTCTTCTTCAATCCTCCCTTCGTTCGTTATAGCATTCATCACCTCATCCACCCACAAACTCTCGTAGATGCACCCACTTGAACCAATGCCTCAATCCCGTCTTCAGATGAAGACAATCATTTATATTGTGGCCATAATCAAAATAGAATTGGAAATATGAGTTGAACTTCAGCGTGATAGGTCTATTCTTGGGCCTGTTCAACCTTCTTAACATATTTGGGTTCACTATTGTACTCGAAACTCGTCATATGGTCATGTTGAGTGGAATAAACTAACCAACACGAACTTGGTTACCTAGTAGTTCCTATTCGGGGAAAATATCCTCTATCTACTATCATTTCCTACTCTTTAGTCTCCTAAGTCTCCCTCCATATGAGTGTGTTGTCAACTGTTGATGGTGTAATTTGTGTACATGTGTTTTCCATATTCTTCTTCAACTCCCCGGTGTTGATGGGAGGTTTTTTTTAACAATGAATATATGGCTTTGATTCCATAAAAGTCACATATCAAGGCTGATATGACATTCTCTCATTAGAGTGGTCGACGTGAAACAGCTCGTTATTAATTCTCTTCACATACTCCCTCAGTGTCTCGTCCTTAATCTAGAGGATGTTCAATAAGGGGTATGTGGTCTTGTTATGAACCTTGCCTCTTATGAAGTGCCTGACTATACCTGTAGAGAGTTCTCTAAATTAGGAAACGAAATTCAGTGGGAGCCGATTAAACAAAGTCCTTGTTGAACCCTCTAGTGTGGTCGTGAAGGCTTGACACCTAATTTAATCTGGACTAGAAATAAAATACATGTGTTATTTATAATTAGGTTCTCATCGACCACTTTAATGTCCCATCAAATGAATCGATCCTTTAGAGTTTCAAATTTGATGTCATTGGGAAGTCCACCACCTCTCAAAATAATGACGAAGCGTCCTCGGTGTCTTTGGAATTCACAAGAATTAGAGGGGTTCAATCCCTTGTAACTGATACTCTGTAAACAGTGGATGAGAGGCTCGATGGAGGTGGCAGAAGGTGGGGAACCTCGTTCTTGAGATTATTTTTGAAGAGAAGGTCTTGATTCACCTATTTCTCTGGTGCGAGTTGCGGATTAGGTTGTAAACGATTTACTATTTGGAGGAGCTGGAGTTGGAGGGACTCTTTCTGCTCCCTGAGGCCATTGATGGCATGTGTAATTTAGTTCTCATTCATGGATTTGGAAACAATCATTCTCAATGAAGGTACCAATTATGTTGAGGTAAAAATTTAATTTTCACTCACAACATAAAAATGAAATAATAATAAAGTTAAATAGTATCATTGAAATGAATGAATAACAAAACAGATAAATACTGAATATAAGTGGTACGTCCGGATTGGCCTACGTTCACGGGAAAAGGGTGATGTGAGTATTACTTATGGATTTGGAGGATTACATTTTTCGACCATCCTTCACTGATGAAGGGGAGTGTTCGTCTATTCACTCTATCACTGAGCTACCGATCATCTAATCGGAGAATGGATAAGGCGTTCGGCATGATTCTTCGAGTGACCATGTTCGGGCTTATTATGGTAAACACTATGCCTAATTATTAATTATTAAAGTATTAATCTTTGGATTCTCTCCTTACTCTAAATGCCTTTAGCCAACCTTGGTTTCGACAAGTATTTTAGGTTTCTTGGAATGGGGATCTCGTTTCATACAAGTCCTTCTCTTGTTTGAAATTATTTCAATTGAGGGAAATTTATCATCGGACGAAACCATAGATGGATTCTATCTTCTCAGGAGGTTGTAATACCCCGTATTTTTGTGGCTTTAATTATGAGATTAATTAAATAAAATTGCTTTTAATTCTGGGATTAATTAAATTAATTTGAGACAATTAATTGGAAATTAATCCGGATCTAAATACTAGCGAGACGATAGTTGGTAATTAATTGTGATAATAATGTTGAATATTATTGAGTGAATATGGTAATATATGATTATTGAATTTATTAATATTGTCGCGAGTTATAAATACGACAATTTGAAAATTAATTTGGGATGCGCGTGTCAGTCGCGTCAGGAATCAATTTGAATGAATTTAAAAATAAATTATACTTGTATCATCTGAATTGTCATTTTGAGTGTGCCAACATGTCCAAGAGGGTCGAAATTGTCAGAAAACACTAGTGGGGGGCTTAGTTTTGGTCCCGGGACATTTTTTAGGCCTAACTGACAACCCGAGAGGGTATTTTAGTCATTTTAATTTTTAATGAATAGTGACCTACGAAAATTAATCTTTGTTTATCAGCCAACCTTAGGGCCATTAGGGACATTATCTATCAAAACCAAATAGTGGGCAACGTGAGATAAGAGGAGAAGTCCCAAGGGATTCCAAGGCCATAACCACCACACACCTCCAATATCGTCGGAATTGTGATCGAAAAAAGAAAGAGAAGCAACCTTTATCATCTTCAAAGGATCAGAATCTTCATTACCAGGAAAGTGATTTAACTTGTTAAAATTAAGTAAATATATATTATCCATATAGTTAGAATTGGAGACTAGACTTGGAAAATTGAGAATTTTATAAATTAGGAGAATTAAACCTTGAATATGGGTAGGGTTTGCATGTAGATGAACTTCTGGTATGTAGAGACAATGAAATCATAATCCATGTGTAGAAATTCATGAATTATTGTTGATAAATTTGATGTTCTTGGAAAATTTTTGAAGAACTAGGTTTAGCGGAATAATTATGACTTTTGATCCAAGAAACTCTTAATTCATGGTGGTTTAATGATTCTAAAATGTTAGGGATTGTGGAAACATGTTGGTGTAATGAGTAGTATACTTAGTTGGGAGTTTGGGACATTGTAATGGATGTTTTGGGGTGTAAATTTGGAGAACCCATAACTGTTTAAAGAATTTCTAGGTAAACACTTGCTTGATCGATCGTTCGACTCAAGAATTTCGATCGATCGACTATTTCGATCGATCGACCCTTTGCCTTTGATCGATCGACCCCTCCTGATTTTGGATAGTTTTCACCTTTACAGTTTAATATAAATCCCAATCCTACAATGATTCTTAGGGTGATTAATATAGTATTGTGGGACTTAGTGAATGTCATTAGGGTCTTACTTGATGCCCAGAAAAATGATTTACCTTATGGAATTGAATGATATTACTTACGAGGGTCTATCGAGTGAGGTATGGTAAAAATCGTTCGAATTGAAACTATAATGCGAATGAATGATGATGTAAAGATAAGAACAATAACGGAGGGACTTTAAGTTATTGAGATAACATTAGAAGCTAATAGGAGACCTAGTAACCTTTTGGGATAAGTTTACGTACTCAAATTGATATGATGAGAGAGTTATCACGCTAAATATATACTACGTAGAATATTCGGTATAAACGTACTACGTATGAGATTTAAAAGATGAAATTTGTGAATACCTATATTGTTATATAATTACTTAGGTTGTGTGAATGCCTAGTTTATGTATTTCTTATGTGGGTGACATACCTACCATACTTGCTATCACGGGAGGTTAGCATTCAAAAAAGGACCATATGATCTTAGTGTGCCTACGGGGGGGATTTAGATTGGTACCTTAAGGACATAGACTGTGAATGACTTATTTGTGAGTTGATAAGTCAGCTGACCTTAGGAGCATAGGTATGTGCATGACCCATGGGTATATGGACTATGTTCGCCTCCAATATGTGTGATGTGTATTAAGACGGTTCTTGAGTGATTCAAAAGGCATGATCCTTACGTACGTGATGTACATGGATTTGATAGCTGAGTATGTGTGCACCGCATCTTACCCTGGGGGTTCTATATATGTATATATGTATTGAGAGTGATTTACATATATACTTGTGACTGGCTCACTATTGCTTAGTAGATATGAGTAACTAAGATATTGGAATGGGCTACGAATATGAGAATTTAAATAACACTTGTGATAAGTAATTTAATGAATGTGAATGTGAGATATAGTATATAACTTGTTCGTGTAATACGAGTAGACACCTTATATTAGAATGTGAAAGCAGGGTTTAGTACGGACTAGTTAGATAGTGGCATAACCAGGATGGATTAAGGGTATACGTTAAGTGTGAATGTTAGTTGAGAGGTGAGAAACTCATGTGAGAGTACACAACTAACATGTATATAATATTTACTGTTTATTGCAATTAAACACTTGCTATATTTTTAAACTGTTTTCACCTCGGGCTCTGACCCATTTGCTTCCAAATCTATTTTTGTAAAAACATTTTAGGTGCTCAACCATAGGGACGCCAAGCATAGGAGTTCCATTACATTAACGTGCTGTAGCTGCTATGGAAGTTACAAGATGTCGGTATTAGACAGCTCCACATTCTACACTTGAATCTATTCAGGGTTACTCATCTGTTAGGGAATGTCGCCCATTTCCATTTACAGATAGCATTCTCAGACTTTTAGTTTTATTTCAGATGTTGTTTTATTTATTCAGACTCTTGTATCGGGATTTTTTTTACTCTGGTATTATTATTGGAGTGTTTACTCCAGACTTAGTTTATTTTATTTCGTTGGTTATTCATATGAGATTGTTTATGCGATTGTTGGATGATGATTTAATTATTTGGTTAATTGTTAACTTAATTAGTAAAATTTGACATCTCTCTTTTTAAATATTAGGTGGCTAGTAATCAATTAAATTTTGTTAATAGGGATGCTAATACTGAACCAACTTGATATTCTGTATTAATTTCATAAAGGAGTAGCTACTCAGTATTTAATTAGTCAGGGTGTCACAGGTGGTATCAGAGCATCAGGTTCTAGTGTCCTTTAGGATCTGTGCGTCTTATTATGCTTTCAGCATAACTTTCTTTGATATAGAGACCTACGTCTAGGATTGTTGATTATTTGGTGAGATTTCATTTTCCTGCCATAAAGTAAGTGATAGTGGATCTTATTTGCACTCGAGTGTGTGCATGTGCTGAACCATGCAGTATGTCAGGCAAGGGTAGTTGGGCAGACAGCAGGAGGCAAAGCTCAGTTGAGATTATAGGTTATATTCAAGAATGATGACCGTAGTTGAGGTCACCCCTATTATGTAACGGAAAGTCATGACGGTAAAGACGGCTAAGGCACAACATATGACTTCCAGATACCACTGTAGTAAAAAGTGGGGTTAAATTAGACTCACGTACCCAACAACGTTGGAATGAGAGAGAGTCCGACGGAACATTGAAGAGAACCAGCAGTGGAAATTCTAGAAATAGGGAAATGGTGTGAGTTAGCCAATGAAGATAAAATATCCAAAGGCTTGTGCATGTGTCGAAGTGTGGCTAACCGGAAGTGAAAATTTGGGGTAAGAATTTTTTTCTTGGCTCGTCGGAGCAAAGTATTAAAGGTAGGAGTCAACCACCACATTTATAAGTGGAATGTTGTGTCACTGGAAGGATCTCAGGTACAGTTTAACCGCAAGTTACTTCATTAGATGTTCAGGATAAAGTGCAAACGTTGTTCTGAACTCACACCATAGGGCAAGAAAGAGGTACCTTTATGAAAGGGAATTTAATTAATTAGAGAATCTTGCACCGGATGAAGTACATACATTGGAGAAGAGGATTCTAGAGTGGTAAATTAACTCATAAAGAGAATTCCTAGCACTTCTGGGGAATTCCGCTTGGACAGTCAATGTAGATGGTAACAATGTCACTTTTATCAATATGAATGTTAACACTTCTTGGTGCGGGGAGATACAAGAATCGGAGAATTTAGTCAGAGAGTAAGACTAGGGGAAACGGTGTTGGTGAAGAACCACAAGGGGGAGACCCATCAAGGGACCCATTTAAATGATTCGGATAGCTGAATTTTTACCTAGCGATGGTTAATTCGGTAAGGGTTGTTGAACCCAGTAGCATGTTCATTAGGTCCAACAAAGCGAAGGGAACAACGGAGGTAGCCATCAAAGTCCAGACTACTAAAGTCCGAGAGAAGGATAACCCTAACGTGGTCAGTATGACCGAAGATAAGTGGATTATGTGTAGAGGCATTTTGGGGAGATTAAAACCCCATGTGTTAAACTTTCTCGAAGTAAGAAAAGAGATAAGGGTATGGTGCCTAGAAAGAGCAATAATTAATGTAATTTTTGTTTTGGTTGGGATAAGCGTGTTAACTCCAAGAACCATTTAAGCATCCAGGACGATTGGCAAGGTAAAAGTATTAGTTTTACCCTTATGGGACGAGGCGTATTTTATGTGACACGAACGAGTCACTACATTTTATTATTGCTAGATTTGCATGTGAGATGAGTTTAGTGCATATAACGACAACATTATTATTATGTGAATATTTTTTTTCCTTGGTATAGCGGGGTTACCTTTAGTGTATCCATGGAGGATGAATGGGTGTATTAATAGTGGTATATCCTTTATTGATATTACTCATTTTTGTGATATGCATACGAGTATGATATTATCCTGATTGTAGTTCTATAGTAATGTTAGACCGATAGTGTGAGGATATTGCAAGTCTATCGGGGTTACTACAACAGTGTAGGATGTTCTGTTGTGGATAAACCTCACCTGCAAGAGGGTCGGCCTTGCATATATATATATATATATATATATATATATATATACATATATATATATATATACATTATGGAGACTTCGAAAGGTATAGTGGTCTCGGATGTTCGATCCCGGTATGTGTAGGGACTTTATTAATATGATTTGGAGTGTATTGAGTTTACTGTTTAGTGGAAAGATTCAGCTTGTTATTAAGTTTAACGCTCAGCCCTAGGTAATAAGAAGAACACATTGTATATCACCCTTTAGAGACGTGGGAGTTAAAAACTCATAGTTGTATGTCTAGGAACAGGATTTTGAGAGCCCTGATTATATGTTCACGATGTTTATGGAATGTGATTTCCACCAATGTTAAGTGACAGTGTCTTTCAGAGAAAGTTCCTTGTTTAAGTGTAATTACGGAAGGAGATGTAACTTTGTTGTCAAGAGATGGGAATATAGGGGTACATGTTATGGACTGAGGGACTAACAGATTCCGATGACCAACAATGCTAGGTAGTAGTGTATCAGGGGGTTCCTTATTTGGATTTTTCTTTGCGAGACATCTCATGAATGAAACTTAGAGTAAGGTTGGTAGAATGGAGATGTTAGGACATTCGTCCATGAGTTCGATACCTAGATCGTTATAGAAGTATGTAGTTATAACTAAAGGTAAAAAGGTAAGTTACGATATAAGGCGAGTAGATCCAATTGTGTGGTGAGGAAGTACTGCAAATTTTGTTTTATTCTGGCAGGTTAAAGGATGGAATGATGTTTAGGAGGATTTATAATTTCAAATTCGGGGGTAATTGAGAACGCCCAAGTGGTATAGCCACATTGCGAATGCAGGGGAAATAAAGTGTTTGGAGTACGTATGAAGCGTATAGGATGTTTAAACCCGTATGCACGATTTATAAGGGGTATAGACACCCTAGTTTGCGGATGTAAGAATCACCGAAAGAATAGACATAGAGATGGGTGAAACTTATGCTGATGGGACTAACATGACAAAATGGAAGTGGTAGAGTGGATTAAGCATCGTGAGAAGAACGACAATCTATATATTCACGTACAATCAGAGTAACACGTCCGAACTTGGTTGAAAGGCAGTGGGAAGCCATTTGAAAAGGGGGTATCCCTTGAGAAGGCAAATACTTAACTATTATGGACAATCTGGAGAAGATTTCTACCCAGTCGAATGTTGAGAGTGATTGCGTGTAAATAGAATGATGATGTGAATAAGGTATAGAGATTCCAGCAGTGCACATCGTGGCGAAAAGTGCACGGGTCAAAATTTTTGGTATATGCCGAGAGAAGAAGAGGATTATTAAGTACCACTAAATGGGAGAAATTATAAGTGAAAGTCGGTGTGGAGCGCGATATTATAAGTAGTCTCCACGTGCACCGCTCATAGATAGAAAACAATTGGAGTAAAAAGATCAGCCAAAAATTTTGCTTTCAGCGGACGATTCTAGTGATGGTAGAGTCAAATGGTAAATTTCTTTGATGGGTTGCCAACCTAAGATAAGTAAATGGTTCCTACGAATGTGTGGAATAGGTTATCTGGAAGGAAAGTAATTGTTATATCCTTGGGTGATTTACACTATTAAATAGTGGATGCGCCGATACGTGGACCTACCTTGTATTATTCTGAACTAGAATGAGATCCCCGAAATCCACCTTCAACATGGGGTAGCAGGAAGTAGTGGGGATAATAATTCTTTTTGAGAAGGGTGTCTTACCTATAGCCCGAGGAGTAATCACAAGGTGATTGACGACTGGTGGAACTGTATGAAAGTGATTTTGTACTCATTGCGATCATTTCATTTCCACAACGGGTATAACTAGTAAGTGTAGTACAATATGTAATGGGGAGAGGATATTACCTAATGGTAGAGTTGTGTGAAAGCATTCATACCTATTTATAGTGGACAAGGTACATACTGAGGCTTTATGTGGATAAACCATACTATTCTTCCTCTGGATGTTTAGAGGTGAGCGGATTATCAGAGTTTTGTATCAGTCAGAAGTTAGAGTTCGATGACTGTAATGGGATAACCACCAACCGTCTTAAGTGGCTTTTTCCTTTTGTAAAAGTCACACCGCCGAGAGAAAAAATTCGAAGAACGAACAAGAGTAGTCAGATGTCCTATGGTTTCCTCGAGGATAGGAGTTTTGCATTTTGATAGATGTGGGAGTTGATACAAGGTGAGGTGCGAACTCCAAATAATATTGAGATAATGCGGACAATGATGTGTATGCTATTCATATTTGAATTTTGTTTAGTAAGAGCACAACGTGAGGTGCATTTATTGAGGTGTGACCCTATAACTGACAAAGTGTCGAGAGTGTTCAACAAACTTGTTGGGAAGTGGGGGTTGTAGTGATTGAGCCTTACTTTAAATTTTGTTTCGAGTACTAGAGGATACCTAATTTTTCCAGGTATGGCTTACTTTTCTGAATTTCGGGACGAAATTCTGTTATTAGGGGCGAAGTATGTAATACCCCATATTTTTTTGGCTTTAATTATGAGATTAATTAAATAAAATGGCTTTTAATTATGGGATTAATTAAATTAATTTGAGATAATTAATTGGAAATTAATCTGATCTAAATACTAGTGAGATGATAGTTGGTAATCGATTATGATAATAATGGTGAATATTACTGAGTGAATATGGTAATATATGATTCTTGAATTTATTAATATTGTCGCGAGTTATCAATACGACAATCCGACACTTAGTTTGGGACGCGCGTGTCAGTCGTGTCAGGAATCAATTTGAAAGAATTTAAAAGTAAAATATATTTGTATCATCCGAATGGTCATTTTGAGTGCACCAACGTGTCTAAGAGGGTTGAAACAGTCAGAAAACACTAGTCGGGGGTTTAGTTTGGGTCCCCAGACAATTTTAGGCCTAACCGGCAACCTGGGAGGGTATTTTAGTTATTTTATTTTTTAATGAATAGTGACCTACGAAAATTAGGCTTTGTTTATCAGCCAACCTTAGGGCCATTATCTGCCAAAACAAAATAATGGGCAACGTGAGAAGAGAGGAGAAGTTTCAAGGGTTTCCAAGGCCATAACAACCACACACCTCCACTATCGCCGAAATTGTGATCGGAAAAAGAAAGAGAACCAACCTTTATCGTCTTCAAAGGATTAAAATCTTCATTCCCAGGAAAATGATTTAACTTGTTAACATTATGCAAATATATATTATCCATTTAGTTATAATTGGAGACTAGACTTGGAAAATTGAGAATTTTATAAATTAGGAGAATTAAACATTGAATATGGGTAGGTTTTGCATGTAGATGAACTTCTGGTATGTAGAGACAATGAAATCATAATCCATGTGTAGAAATTCACGAATTACTGTTGAGAAATTTGATGTTCTTGGAGAAATTTTGAAGAACTAGGTTTTATCTGAATAATTATGACTTTGGATCCAAGAAACTCTTAATTCATGGTGGTTTAATGATTCTAAAATGTTAGGGATCATGGAAACATGTTGGTGTAAGGACTAGTATAGTTAGTTGGGAGTTTGGGACGTTGTAATGGAAGATTTATGGTGTAAATTTAGAGAACCCATAACTATATAAAGAATTTTTGGGCAAACACCTGCTCGATCGATCGATCGACTCAAGAATGTCGATCGATCGACTATTTCTCGATCGATCGACCCTTTTCCTTCAATTGATCGACCCCTCCTAATTTTGGATACTTTTCCCCTTTAAAGTTTAATATAAATTCCAAACCTATAATGATTCTTAGGGTGATTAATATAGTATTGTGGGACTCAGTTAAGGTCAGTAGGGTCTTAGTTGATGCCGAAAAAAATGGTTTACCTTATGGAATTGAATGTTATTACTTATGAGGGTCTACGAAGTGAGTTACGGTTAGAAATCGTTCGAATTGAAACTATAATGGGAACGAATGATGATGTAAGGATAAAAATAGTAATGTAGGGACTTTAAGTTACTCAGATAACATTAGAAACTAATAGGAGACCTAGTAACCTTTTGGAATAAGTTTAGGTACTCATATTGATACGACGAGAGAGTTATCAAGCTAAATATATATTACGTAGAATGTTCAGGATAAACGTACTACGTATGAGACTTATAAGATGAAATGTGTGATTACCTATATTGATATATGATTACTTAGGTTGTATGAATGCCTAGTGTATGGATTTCTTATGCGTATGATATACCTACCATACTCGCTATCACGAGAGGTTAGCTTTCGAAAAAGGACCATCTGATCGGTATCTTAAGGACATAGGACTGTGAATGACTTATTTGTGAGTTGATAAGTCAGCTGACCATGGGAGTGTAGGTATGTACATGACCCGTGGGTATGTGAACTATGTTCGCCTCCAATATGTGTGATTTGTATTAAGACGGTTCCTGAGTGATTCGAAACGCGTGATCCTTATGTACGTGATGTAAATGGATTTGATAGCAGAGTATGCGTGCATCATAGCTTAGCCTAGGGGTGCCATATATGTATATGTGTATTCAGTGTGATTTATATATATACTTGTGGATGGTTCACTATTGCTTAGTAGATGTGAATAACGTAGATACTAGAGTGGGCTACGAATATGAGAATTTAAATAACACTTGTGATAAGTAATTTAATTAATGTGAATGTGAGATATAGTATATGTAACACCCCATCTAATTAAATACAGGGTAACTACTCCTTTATTAAATTAATACAGAATATCAAGTTGGTTCAGTCTTAACATCACTGTCGAAAACAATTATTTTATTACTAGCCACCTAATATTTAAAAAGGGAGATGTCAAATTTTATTAATTAAGCTAACATAAACCAAGTAATTAAGTCAACAACCATTAATCGCATAAACAATCCCAAATGAATAATCGACGAAATGAAATAAACTGAGTCAGGAGTAAATACTTCAATAATAATACCAGAGTAAAATAAAGTCCTGATACAAGAGTCTGAATAAAAAAAACAACATCTGAAGTAAAACTAAAAGTCTGAGAATGCTATCTCTAAATGGAAATGGACAACATGCCCTAACAGATGAGTAACCCTGAATATATTCGAGTACAGAATGTGAAGGCGTCTAATACCGAGATCCTGTAACTTCCACAGCAGCTACAGCACGCCAATGTGATGGAACTCCTATTCTTCGCGTCCCTCTGGCTGGGCACCTAAAAATGTTTTTACAAAAAAAAAATAGATTTGGAAGAAAACGGGTCAGGGCCCTTAGTTAAAACACCTTAAAAGTTTAGCAAGTGTTTAAATTATAAATAAACAACACATATTATAAACATGTTAGTTGCGTACTCTCACATGAGTTTCTTACCTCTCCACTAATGTGCACGCTTAATGTAATCCCTTAACCCATCCTAGTTATGCCGCTAACTAACGAGTCTGTATCACTCCTACTTTCGCATTCTAACATAGGGTATCTACTCGTAACACCCAACCAAGTTATATTAATAACCCATATTCACATTCATTAATTTACTTATCTCGAGTGTTAACTACATTCTCACATTCTTAGTCCATTATAATATCTTAGTTATTCACATCTACTAAGCATCAGTGACCTAGTCACAAGAACATATATAAATCATTCTCAGTATATATATAAGGCACCCCTAGGCTAAGCTACGGTTCACGAATACTCTACTATCAAATCCATGTATATTACGTACGTAAGGATCACGTGTTCCGAATCACTCAGGAACCATCAGAATACAAATCACACATATTGGAGGCGAACATAGTTCACATACCTATGCTCCCATAGTCAGCTGACTTATTAACTCACAAATAAGTCATTCACATGTGACACCCCGCCTAATTAATCCCGGGTGATCAGTCCTAAATAAAGTTAGAACAGGATTCTCATTTGGTCCATTCTTAGCATCACTGTCGTCTTATTAAATTACTAACCACCTAAGTGAGAAAATAGACCGGTGCCAATTTTTATCTTTCATTATTTAAACAAAAACCCATGCGGATAATAAAACAATATAACAATCACAGATAACTGAAATAATCATCCACAAGTAAAAATAATTAACCGAATAAACCATCGGTCCAAATAATAAATCCCGTAAAGACAAGAATGAACTCCCAACAAGTCTACTACAAATAAATGGAATGTGAGCAACATGCTCGAATAACTAATCATGAATTTCTACATTTGGACTGAAGAATGAGGCGTCTATCAAAACCCCGCAACATCCACATATGCTGCAGCAACGGATCCCTGGAATTGAGTCAAGGCTGGCGTCCCTGTGGCTGGACACCTAAAAGGGTTTTTAAAAGTTTTTATAGCAAGGGTTAGTACCCAAAACATTTGAAAAACATTTAACAAATGATTAACTTGCAGTAATAAATAAATATGCATGCTCTTCATATTTTAGTTAGTGTCGCACTCTCTTGAGGACTTCCTTACCCCTCCTCTAACGTACACTACTAACGCTTTAATTATATTACCTAGTTATTCATCTCATGACTAGATAATTAACAAAGTTCCTTTATACCCACCCTACTCTAACTGAGTATGTAGTGATTATGATTTTTAAGTTATTAGTAACATTAACTTAACTAAATCATTTCCCTTTTTAAATTCATATAACTTCTACACTTGTTATACATGTGAATTAACTCATATTTTTCATTAATAACCCGTATATAATTAATTATCCAATTATATACTTATAATCATATTTCAGCATTCACAATCATACTGTAATATATTTAACAACTTGCATCCACCCGAGTAAAATACTCACAGAATGTAAATTCTATAAAGTGCTATCTCACTAGGTACAATCACATAGCCTAGTTATCCCAAGTCAGAATGTCACACCAACTTGATAAAATAAATAATTGGAGGCGGTCATATTCCTTCCCTGAAAGTGAGATGTCCCTCACCCATATAATGGACGCTATGACCTCGGGAATATACTCACCCTACTCCTCAAGCTAGGGGATTCATCCACTACGCGCAACCTCCCCCTATAGCACTATAGTATAAAATATCTAATCACAGATATTTATGTATACACCATATATATACACTATCACATCCGTATATAAATATAAAAGTCCCAGCCATATCGTGCGCTAAGTCCGTGACATAAGCCTATTAAAATCATTAAGAGTTTATGGTCCAACTCTAAATATTAATTAAATTGCACCTTAATTAATTAAGTTACTTTTGGTGTCGCCCCCACCATAAATTTACCCGAGTCAAAATCCCCGACTCTAATTTATTAGCCTCAAACCTTAATTAATTTATCTACAATTAATTAGATTTAAACTCATGTATTTAATTTCTCAATAATTAATTACATAAGATTTTTATATGAATTTCCCCTTTTATATAACTAACTGGCGAAACTGCCAAATTCTGGCGACCGTCGATCGATCGACCCCAGACCGTCGATCGATCGATCGAACAGGTCTTCGTCTTCTTCCCGAAGACAGGGCAGCCATGGACGGATTTTCTTAAACCCTAATCTCTTCTAACATGAATTTCAAGTCTTCTTAACACCAGTACATATTAGAAAACTTATTAGGATTCCCCAGAAAGTCCACAACAATCATCAATTCGTCCATAAACTACTGATTCATAATTTTGGGGAAAAATCTATCTTTATCCTTAAACACATTTACACCCCAAATTTCTTCATCAAACTCGTTCTAATTTATCCGGATATCATTCTAACAGATACACATCAATATTCCAATATCAGATTTTTACCTAAATCCTCATAAATTCTGGCAAATCAGATTAATATTTTCTTTTGTTTATCAAAACCCCATGTTTATGCCATGAAACCCCAAAACGAATTTTAATTCATTACATCAGACAAATATGAATTGAATGACATATTTAATGCTATTGCAAGTTATTCACTTGCCTTAGGTTTCGTAGTGTCTGAATTTGAGATAGACTCCAAGGTTGAAGATGACCTTAGTTGGTTCTTTTGAGATCCCCAAATGGCTTTGGCTGCTGTTAGGGTTTTCTAACCCTTAATTTCTTTTCTCTAATTAAACTCAGCCATGCCCTTACTTCTTTTTATTAGGCTAATTACCCAATTCCCGTTTTTTGACTAATGGACCAAGCCCAAGTGACCTAAATGCCCCCGAGTGGGCCCAACTATGTCTAAAAACGTCCCGTGACCCGTTTACTACCCCCGGGTACACTTTTCCGACTATCTCGGCCCATCCGGACTCAACTGTACACTCAGAATTTGCATCCGAATTAATTTATAAAAATACTTATCCCCCACCCAATATAGTCTATACCGACTTCCGGATTTGATAAGTACATACCTCGTCATTAATACTAGAAAAGACGTAATTACATTATTACTATTCACTTAGTAAATAAATTTCCCTAAATATTAACCATTCAATCCCAGATTAATTTTTATATTTTATTTTACCATAATTAATTCATTAAATTACAACACACTAGTAATATAGAATTTCCGAATTAATTAAATTTTAAATGTACCAAAAATACGGGGTGTTACATACTCCCCCCCTTACAAAGGAATTTCGTCCCCGAAATTAGATCGTACATGCGGTGAAAAGCTCTGGATATTGTTCCTGCATATCCTCCTCCCGCTCCCAGGTAGACTCGTCAACATTGTGATGACCCCACTGTACTCTAACCAATGGAACAACCTTGGATCGTAATTTCCGCTCACTATGATCCAGAATAGCCACCGGCCTCTCCTCATACGAGATGTCTGGCTGTAAGTCGATCTCCTCGAGTGGAATGTGCCAAAAGGCTCTCTCGCCCCTTCAATATTTCTTCAGCGATGCCACATGAAATACATCGTGTATCCGCTGAAGGTGTTCTGGTAACCCAAGCTTATATGCCACCGGTCCCACCCTCTCAATAATAGGGAAAGGTCCTACGTACCGCGGTGCTAACTTACCCTTCTTGCCGAACCTCATCACCCCTTTCATTGGGGATACCCGGACTAAAACCTGGTCCCCAACTTCTAGCTCCACATGTCTTCGAGAAGCATCAGCATAACTCTTTTGCCTGTCCTGAGCTATTCGAATTCTTCCTCGAATCAACTCTATCTTGGCAGATGTCTCCTGAACAATCTCCGGCCCCAAGAGTTTGTTGTCCCCCACCTTTAACCAACAAACGGGTGAACAACAAGGTCTCCCGTACAGTGCCTCAAATGGTGCCATGCCAATCGTGAATTGGTAAGAGTTGTTATACGCAAACTCTACCAAAGGGAGATATTTCTCCCATCCTCCCCCGAAGTCCAAAATGCACATTCGGAGCATGTCTTCCAGCATCTGATTAACTCTCTCAGTCTGTCCGTCAGTATGTGGGTGATACGCTGTACTCAAGCGTAACTCCGTGCCCATTGCCTCCTGAAAGCTCTGCCAAAAGTGGGCGACAAAGATTTTATCTCGGTCGGATACAATATTTATTGGTACCCCATGCAGCTTAACAATCTCTGCTATGAATAGCTGTGCATATCGCATCGTCTCAAAGTCGGTGCGTACCGGTAAAAAGTGGGCCACCTTAGTCAACCGATCCACAATAACCCATATGGAGTCGTGACCCCTCTGCGATACCGGTAACCCTGTGATGAAGTCCATGGAGATGCTCTCCCACTTCCAGACGGGAATTTCTAACGGCTGTAGCATCCCTGATGGTCTCTGGTGGTCAACTTTCACAAGCTGACACGTGGCACATTTCGAAACAAACTCCGTTATGTCCCGTTTCATCCCTGCCCACCAATACTGCCTCCTCATATCTTGGTACATTTTATCCCCACCGGGATGTATCGCAAATTTCGAACCATGGGATTCTGTCATAACAGCGTGCCTCAAATCCTCATCCTCTGGCACCATTAACCTCCCATTAAAGCGTAGGCCTCCTTCTGAGCTAATTGAGTAACCCTCAGCTCCCTCAGCTAACAACTGGCTCAACCTATCCCGGCAAATCTGATCCTCTGCCCTAGCCTTCACAACTCGCATAATGATCTCGGGTGTGATGGATAATGCTGACATGCAAGCCTTGGCTACGTCATCCTCATATCGAAGCTCTCTCCACTTTGCTTTCCATACCTCCGATATCTCCCCAGTCGGCCTTCGGCTCAATGCGTCTGCTACCACATTGGCCTTACCAGGATGATACTGAATATCAAACTGGTAGTCCTTCACGAATTCTAGCCACGGCCTCTGCCTCATATTTAGATCCTTCTGTGTGAAGAGATACTGAAGTGACTTGTGATCCGTGAATAGAGTAAACTGCTCTCCTAGAAGATAATGTCTCCATATCCTCAAAGCAAAAACGACCGCTGCCAATTCTAGGTCGTGAGTGGGGTAATTCCTTTCGTGGGGCTTTAGCTTCCTGGAAGCATAAGCTATATCCCTTTCCTCCTGCTGGAGAACACCCCCAAGACCCCGTAAGGATGCGTCTGTGTAAACCCGATACTCTAGCCCTCCCTTTGGCAATGCAAGCACGGGTGCAGATGTCAACTTGTCCTTTAGCTCGTCGAACGCTAATTGACAATTATCATCCCACTTGAAAGGTACCCCTTTCCGAGTCAGATTCGTCAAAGGTCCTGCAATCTTAGAGAATCCCTTAATGAATCGCCTGTAGTAACCGGCCAAACCCAGAAAACTGCGCACCTCGGTCGGTGTCGTGGGCTGTCCCCACTCCCTCACCGCCGACACCTTATTCGGATCCACTGTAATACCCTGATCTGACACGACGTGACCAAGGAACTGTACCTCTCGTAGCCAGAATCCACACTTCCCTAATTTGGCATAGAGCTGATGATCCCTCAGTGTCTGTAAAACCATGCGCAAATGCTCTGCGTGCTCCTCCTCGGTGGGCGAGTAGATTAGGATGTCATTAATGAACACGATGACAAACTGATCTAGGTACTCCCTGAAAACCCTGTTCATGAGGTCCATGAACACTGCTGGTGCATTGGTGAGCCCGAAGGGCATCACCCTGAACTCATATGATCCATACCGCGACAAGAAAGAGGTCTTAGGAACATCCCCCTCTCGGATACGCAGTTGATGATACCCTGACCTCAAGTCCACCTTGGAGAAGTAAGACGCCCCTCTCAATTGGTCAAATAAATCATCAATCCGAGGTAACGGATATTTATTCCGTATTGTCACCTTGTTCAGCTCCCTATAATCCATGCACAAGCGGAGTGAACCATCTCGCTTCTTTACAAACAACACCGGCGCACCCCACGGTGATGTACTCCGACGAATAAAACCCTGACCCAGTAGTTGCTGAATCTGTTCCCTCAATTCCCGCATCTCTGAAGGGGCCATACGGTAAGGTGCCCGAGCAATCGACCTCGTCCCCGGTGCCAAATCGATAACAAATTCGATTTCTCTGCTGGGTGGTAATCCTGGTATCTCCTGGAATACATCCTTAAAGTCCCTTACTACAGGGATAGAGTCTAAAGGGACTACCACCTCCTGTGAGGTTTCCTCCTCAATGTAATATAAGTGAGTGCACGACCCTCCCTCAGGAAGCGGCATTGCTATCAGGAACATCTCCTGTCCCGGAATGGAGAACACGATTGTCCTCTCATAACAATCCACCGTAGCCCGGTAACCTGCCAACCAATCCATGCCCAAGATGACATCATACCCCTCCATATCTAACACTAAGAGGTCTGCTGCTAAACTAAGCCTCCCAATCAAAATGTCTACTCCTCGACAAATCGAGCGAATCAAAGCCCCGCTGCCTACTGGCGACTCTACACTCATATGGAGGCTACCCGCTGTCTCTAATAACCCAGCCCGTTTAGCAAAATTAGATTTAATGAATGAATGTGATGCTCCCGTGTCAAAAAGAATGCTACCCTCATGCCCATGAATGAAAAACATACCCTCAACCGCTGGCGGCGCCTGCTGTGCTGGAGGATTGGGAACATCCCGAACGTTATACACACGTCCGTAGTGCATCTGCCCCTGCTGCTGTGGGGCGGGTGGAGCTGGTGCTGCTGGCGGCATCTGACCCTGTTGCCCCTGCTGGGCACCCTGCTGCTGGCCTCTGCCCCTCTGCGGGCACTCCCTCTTGAAGTGTCCTAGCTGGCCACAGGTGAAACAGCATTTCTGGTCGTCACCCTGCCGTTGGCCCTGCTGGCCCTGACGTTGATGGCCCTGTTGGCCTCCCCCGTTGTTCCCTTGGCCCTGACGGCCTTGAGGAACCTGCTGTTGCTGATTAGGGCCTGGTTGCCCCTGCCTGAACCCCTGTCCTCCCGGTCGGAACCCACCAGGCTTAAGCTTCTTAGCCTGATTCCCTTGCTGAATGATGACCTGCTGCTGTGTGCCACTTGTCTCACTACTACTAACCGCCTTGCCCTGCTGGCTCGGCTCACCTGCCTTCTTGTTCCCCTTAGCATGGAAACGATGATCCTGGCAATGTACAAGTACGGCATTAACAACATCTGTATAAGTCACTAACGCCGGATTTCCAATCAAGTGCTGCCTGATTCTCCAGGCTAAGCCATCCATGAACTTTGACTTCTTCCGCTCCTCATCGCTCACCTCATTTGGCACAAAGTTTGACAAACGGTTGAACTCCTCCTCATATTCCGCCACTGACCTGTCACCCTGTACCAACTCGCTGAATTTCTTTCTCATCTCAGACTCTACTACTGGAGGGAAGTACTTGCGGTCAAACCGCACCCAGAATTCAGAAATCGGCATCAAATCTCGCTCCTTAGCGGTGGTAACAGACTCCCACCACTGTAAGGTTGCCCCCGACAGACGAAAGGTAGCCAGCATCTGTTTCTGCATCTCTGTACCCTCTAACATGCGGAGATGGCGCTGAATGTTTTTCTTCCAGTCACAAGCCTCAACCACATTGGTGCTACCTCGAAACTCAGGTGGGTGACCCTTCTGAAAGGTCTCCCTCACTCGCTGCCAAGATGGTGGCCCCACTGGAGCCTAAACTGCTGGAGCCATTGGAGGTGGTGCCTGGGGCTGTGGAAAATGAGCTGCCATAGCTCGCATCGCTGTCTCGACCGCTTGGGCCACTATCACTGCCACCTGAGTGGTAGAAATCAACTCGGGTGGGGGTGGTGGTGGCGGTATCTGTGGCTCCTGGCGAGCCTCCCTCACCTCATCTCTAGCCTCAGCCCTCTCCGCTCTCTGTCTCTTTAGTGGCATCTGAAATAGATTGAATTGTATAAGTACACAATTTATACAAAACTAATAGCAGGAATACGATATCTCACAAGCGGAAAATATAATCAACAGTCCTAATAATAGGGCTCTATAACACCCGAACGATACGCTGAAACATAGAAAGTCGCACAGATCCTAAGGACACTAGAACCTGATGCTCTGATACCATCTGTGACACCCCGCCTAATTAATCCCGAGTGATCAGTCCTAAATCAAGTTAGAACAGGATTCTCATTTGGTCCATTCTTAGCATCACTGTCGTCCTATTAAATTACTAACCACCTAAGTGAGAAAATAGACAGGTGCCAATTTTTATCTTTCATTATTTAAATAAAAACCCATGCGGATAATAAAACAATATAACAATCACAGATAACTGAAATAATCATCCACAAGTAAAAATAATTAACCGAATAAACCATCGGTCCAAATAATAAATCCCGTAAAGACAAGAATGAACTCCCAACAAGTCTACTACAAATAAATGGAATGTGAGCAACATGCTCGAATAACTAATCATGAATTTCTACATTTAGAATGAAGAATGAGGCGTCTATCAAAGCCCCGCAACATCCACATATGCTGCAGAAACGGATCCCTGGAATTGAGTCAAGGCTGGCGTCCCTGTGGCTGGACACCTAAAAGGGTTTTTTAAAGTTTTTATAGCAAGGGTTAGTACCCAAAACATTTGAAAAACATTTAACAAATGATTAACTTGCAGTAATAAATAAATATTCATGCTCTTCATATTTTAGTTAGTGTCGCACTCTCTTGAGGACTTCCTTACCCCTCCTCTAACGTACACTACTAACGCTTTAATTAAATTACCTAGTTATTCATCTCATGACTAGATAATTAACAAAGTTCCTTTATACCCACCCTACTCTAACTGAGTATGTAGTGATTATGATTTTTAAGTTATTAGTAACATCAACTTAACTAAATCATTTCCCTTTTTAAATTCATATAACTTCTACACTTGTTATACATGTGAATTAACTCATATTTTTCATTAATAACCCGTATATAATTAATTATCCAATTATATACTTATAATCATATTTCAGCATTCACAATCATACTGTAATATATTTAACAACTTGCATCCACCCGAGTAAAATACTCACAGAATGTAAATTCTATAAAGTGTTATCTCACTAGGTACAATTACATAGCCTAGTTATCCCAAGTCAGAATGTCACACCAACTTGATAAAATAAATAATTGGAGGCGGTCATATTCCTTCCATGAAAGTGAGATGTCCCTCACCCATATAATGGACGCTATGACCTCGGGAATATACTCACCCTACTCTTCAAGCTAGGGGATTCATCCACTACGCGCAACCTCCCCCTATAGCACTATAGTATAAAATATCTAATCATAGATATTTATGTATACACCATATATATACACTATCACATCCGTATATAAATATAAAAGTCCCGGCCATATCGTGCGCTAAGTCCGTGACATAAGCCTATTAAAATCATTAAGAGTTTATGGTCCAACTCTAAATATTAATTAAATTGCACCTTAATTAATTAAGTTACTTTTGGTGTCGCCCCCACCATAAATTTACCCGAGTCAAAATCCCCGACTCTAATTTATTAGCCTCAAACCTTAATTAATTTATCTACAATTAATTAGATTTAAACTCATGTATTTAATTTCTCAATAATTAATTACATAAGATTTTTATATGAATTTCCCCTTTTATATAACTAACTGGCGAAACTGCCAAATTCTGGCGACCGTCGATCGATCGACCCCAGACCGTCGATCGATCGATCGAACATGTCTTCGTCTTCTTCCCGAAGACAGGGCAACCATGGACGGATTTTCTTAAACCCTAATCTCTTCTAACATGAATTTCAAGTCTTCTTAACACCATTACATATTAGAAACCTTATTAGGATTCCCCAGAAAGTCCACAACAATCATCAATTCGTCCATAAACTACTGATTCATAATTTTGGGGAAAAATCTATCTTTATCCTTAAACACATTTACACCCCAAATTTCTTCATCAAACTCGTTCTAATTTATCCGGATATCATTCTAACAGATACACATCAATATTCCAATATCAGATTTTTACCTAAATCCTCATAAATTCTGGCAAATCAGATTAATATTTTCTTTTGTTTATCAAAACCCCATGTTTATGCCATGTAACCCCAAAACGAATTTTAATTCATTTCATCACACAAATATGAATTGAAAGACAGATTTAATGGTATTGCAAGTTATTCACTTGCCTTAGGTTTCGTAGTGTCTGAATTTGAGATGGACTCCAAGGTTGAAGATGACCTTAGTTGGTTCTTTTGAGATCCCCAAATGGCTTTGGCTGCTGTTAGGGTTTTCTAACCCTTAATTTCTTTTCTCTAATTAAACTCAGCCATGCCCTTACTTCTTTTTATTAGGCTAATTACCCAATTCCCGTTTTTTGACTAATGGGCCAAGCCCAAGTGACCTAAATGCCCCCGAGTGGGCCTGACTATGTCTAAAAACGTCCCGTGACCCGTTTACTACCCCCGGGTACACTTTTCCGACTATCTCGGCCCATCCGGACTCAACTGTACACTCAGAATTTTCATCCGAATTAATTTATAAAAATACTTATCCCCCACCCAATATAGTCTATACCGACTTCCGGATGTGATAAGTACATACCTCATCATTAATACTCGAAACGACGTAATTACATTATTACTATTCACTTAGTAAATAAATTTCCCTAAATATTAACCATTCAATCCCAGATTAATATTTATATTTTATTTTACCATAATTAATTCATTAAATTACAACACACTAGTAATTTAGAATTTCCGAATTAATTAAATTTTAAATGTACCAAAAATACGGGGTCCTTAATTAAATTACAGTCCTATGTCCTTAATGTACAAATCTAAATCCCCCCGAAGGAACACAAAGATAAGATGGCCCTTTTCCCAAAAATCGACCTCTCATGATATGCTAGATATGTCATACAGATAAGAAATCCGTACACTAGGCATTCACACAACCTAAGTAATAATATTTTAATATAGATATACACATTCTATCTATTTAGTCTCGTACGTAGTAATTTTATCCCGAACATCATATCTAAATATATATTTAACTTGATAACTCTCCCATCGTATCAATTTGAGTACCTAAACCTATCCCAAAAGGTTACTAGGTCTCCTATTAGTTTCTAATGTTGTCTCAGTAACTTAAAGCCCCTCAGTTACTGTTCTTATCCTTACCTCAGCATTTATTCCCATTATAGTTTCAATTCGAATGATTTCTAATCGTACCTCACTCGGTAGTCCCTCGTAAACAATATTATTCAACTCCCTAAGGTAATCCAATTTTTTTCGGGCTTCAACTAAGACCCTATTGACCTTAACTAATTCCCAAAATATCATATTAATCACCTTAAGAATCATTATCGGCTTTGGGGTTTTCCTTAAACGTTAAAGGGAAATAATTACCAAAAATCAGAAGAGGTCGATCGATCGAAGAAAAGGGGACGATCGATCGATCAAGCATGTATTTACCTAGAATTTCCTTAAACAGTTACGAGTTTCCTCTTTTTACACTTCTAATTCTTCATTTCAACATCACAAACTCCGAACCAAGTGTACTAATAATCCTACCAACATGTTTGCATAATTTTCAACGTTTTAGAATCATCAAATCAAAATGGGACATCAAATTCTTGGATCAATTTACATAAATTTTCATATAAAAACCCTAGTTCTCCTATTTCTTCAAGAAAACTATATAATTCATTACAAATTCATAATTCTCTACACATAGATCATGATTTCGTGTCTGCTAAAATCCCAGAAGTTAATCTACATGCAAAACTTACCCAGATTACGATTTGAATTATTCAAATCCATTCAATTATCATTATTCAAGGTTATTCCCCAATTCTCACCTAACATGGATGATATATGCACTAATTTATTTCAAGTTAAATCACTTGCCTGGTAATGAAGATTCTGATCCTTTAAAGTAAATGGTATAGTAATGCTTCTCTCTTTCCGATCTATCCGATGGTGATGATGGTGGTGCAAAAAGTCCAAAGATGGTGGTTCTCCTTTGGTAACTTCCTCCACTTCATATCTAATGGTTGTTTGTGAAACTAGGTGATGGAAACCCTAAGGCTCTAACCTATTGGATAATAAATCTTTTTAAATTTCGTGTGTCACTATTCACCAAAAATGGAAATGACTAATATATACCCCATCACATTGTTAGTTAGGCCTAAAATTTCCCCGGGACCCAAACTAAACCCCGGGCTAGTTTTTTTTACTATCTAGACCCTTACGTACACGTTGGTGCACTCAAAGTGCTCATACGGATGACATAAAAATAAAATACTTTTAAATCCATTAAATTGGGTGCTGACACGACTGGCACGCGCATCCCAACTAAATTACCGAAACTGCCGTATTTTTAACTCACGAAATTTTTTAATAAATTCAATAATCACATGTTACCATAATCAATCAATAATATTCAACATTATCATCATATTTAAATACTAACTCTCGTCTCGCTAGATATTTAAATTCGAATTAATTTCCAATTAATTATCCCAAATTAATTTAATTAATCCCATAATTAAATGCAATTTTTTTATTTAATTAATCTCATAATTAAAAGCCATAAAAATACGGGGTATTACATACTTCCCTCCTAATAACGGAATTTCGTCCCGAAATTTGAAAAGTAAGGCATACCTGGAAAAATTAGGTATCCTTCGGTACTCAAAATGAAATATAAAGAAAGGATCAATCACTACAGCACTCGCTTCACAACAATCTTGTTGAACACTCTTGACACTTAATAAGTTATAGGGTTACACCTTAATAAATGGACCTCACGTTATGCTCTTACTAAACAATATTCGAATAAGAATAACCTATACATCATTGGTCACATTATCTCAATATTATTGTGAGCTCGCACCTCACTTCATATCGACTTCCGCATTTATCTAAACACAAAACTCCCATCCACGGAGAAGCCACAAAACATCTGACTACTCTTGTTCGTTCTTTGAGTTTTTTTCTCGGCGTTGTGACTTTTACACAAGGGAAAGTCACTTTAGACGGTTAGTGATGAACCCATTATAGTCATTGGACTTTAACTTCAAACTAATCAAAAATTCCGATACTCTGCTCAACTCTAAGCATCCATAGGAAGGATAGTAAGATTTATCCACACAAATCTCAATAAGCACCTTGTCCACTATGAATAGGTACGGGTGCTTTCACACAACTCTACTATTAGGTAATATGCTCTCCCCATTACCATATTATACCTCCCTTACAAAAAAAATGAAATGATCGTAATGAATCAAAAATTTCTTTCATACAATTCCACCAGTCGTTAATCACCTTGCGCCTATTCCTCGGACTATAGGTGATACAACTTTTTCAAAATGAAATTATTCCCACTACTTCCTTATACCCCATATTGAAGGTGGGTTTCGGGTATTTCATCCTCATTCGAATTAATACTGGGTAGGACCTCATGCCGGCGCGCTCACTATCTAATAGTGTAAATCATCCACGAATATAATAATTTCTTTCTTTCTTGAAAATCCATTCCACACATTCAAAGGAACTCGTTACTCATCTTTATGATTGCAACCCATTAAAGAAATTTACCATTTTGACTCTTCCGCTACTGGAATCGTCGGCTTGACACCAAGTTTCGGGTTGATAACCCTACTCCAACCAATTTCTATCTATAAGTGGTGCACATGGGGTCTACTAATTATGTCCCTCTTAAAATCGATATCCACTTATAAATCCTCCCATTAAGTGCTACTTAATAACCCTCTTCTTCCTGCGGCGTATACCAAAAGTTTCGACCTGTGCACATCTGGACTCTTTATACCTTATTGACACCCTCACTCTATTTACGCGTAAGCAACCCTCAAACTTCGATTGGGTGGAACTCCGCTTCAAATTGCCCATAATAGTTCAATATTTGTCTTCTTAAGGGATACCCCCTTTTTAAATGGCTTCCTACTTCCCTTCAACCAATTTTAGATGTGCTACTCTGATTGCACATGAATCTATAGATTGTCCATTTTGTTATTTCCATAAGTAATAATTTCACCCATCTATGTCTCTTCTTCCGGTGATCGTGACACCAGCAAACCAAGGTGTCCATACACCCTATACATTATGCAAACGGGTTTAAACATCACATACGCTTCATAAGTACTCCAAACTCTTTATTGTCCCAGCATTTGCAATGTAGCTACACCAATTTGGGTATTCTCAATCACCCCTGAATTCGAAATTCTAAATCCTCCTAAACATCATTTCATCCTTCAACCCGCCAAAATCAAACAAAATTATCAGTACTTCCTCACCACACAATTGGCTCTACTGGCCTTATATCGTAATTTCTTCTTTAACTTCCAGTTATAACTATATACTTCCCTAACGATCGAGGTACCCAAACCATGGACGAATGGCCAAACATCCCCTTACTACCAACCTTATGCTGAGTTTCATGCGTGGGATGTCTCACAAAGAGAAATCCAAATAAGGAACCCCCTCGATACACTACTACCTAGCATTGTCGGTCATCGAAATCCGTTAGGCCCTCAGTCCATAACATGTACCCCTATATTCTCATCTCTTGACAACAAAGTTATATGTCCTTTTGCAGTTACACTTAAACAAGGAACTCCTTCTGAAATACACTATCTCTTAACATTGATGGTAATCACATTCCATAAACATCATGAAAATCTAATCGGGGCTCTCAAAATTCCATCCCCAAACATACAACTATGAGTATTAACTTTCGCGTCTCTAAAGGGTGATATAACAATGCACTCTTCTTATTAACACATCCTGAGCGTTAGTTATAATAACCAGCTAAATATTTTCGCTGAACAGTAAACCAAATACACTCCGAATCATATCAATAATGTCCCGACACATACCGGGAACAAATATCCGATACCATTATACTTTTTGAAGTCTCAAAAATATATATACCTATATAAAAATATATAAATACGAGTCCGGCCCTCTCGCAGATGGGGCATTGCCATAACAAAAACATTCTACACTAAGGTAGTAACTTTGATGGACAAGCAATAAATTCACACAATCGGTTTAGTCATTATCATAAAACCATAATTAGGATAATATCATACTTGTATAACACATCACCAAAACGAGTAATTTTAATAAAGTATATACCACTATCGATACACCCATTCATCCTCCGCGGATAACACTAAAGGTAACCCCACTATACCAGGGAAAATATTCACATAAATAACAACATTGCCGAGATACTCACTAAACTCGTCTCTCATGCAAATATAACAATAATAAAAATGTAGTAACTCGTTCCTGTCACATACAACACGCATCATCATCTGAGGATATAACTCATACTTCTTTCTTGCCAATCACCCTGGATGCTCAAATGGTTCCTGGACTTAACACATATGTTTGTACCAAACCGAAAATTTCAATAACTATTGCCCTTGCTAGGCACCATACCCTTTATTACTCTACTCGCTTCGAAAAAATTTTAATGCATGGGTTTTACTCCCCACAAAATACCTTTACACATACTCCACTTATCTCCGATCACACTGACCATGTTAAGGTTGTCCTTCTCTCGGAAGTTGGTAGTATCGACTCTGATGACTACCTCCATTGGTCCCTTAGCTTTAACATCCCTAAGGAACATGCTACTGGCTTCAACCACTCTTAGTGAAATCATCATTGCTTAATAATAATTCAGCTATCCGAATCATTTAAGTGGGTCCCCTGATGGGTCTCCCCCTTGTGGTGCTTCACCAACACCTCCCCCCCCCCCCTCGGTCTTACATTATCTAAATTCTTCGGTCCTTTTAGCTCCCAACACGAGGAAGCATTTACCTCCATATTAACAAAACGTGACATTGTTACCATCTGCATTGATCGTCCAAGCAGAATTCCCCAGAAGTGCTAGCAATTCTTTTTGTAAGTTAATTTTTCCCTTTAATGTCCTCTTCTCCATTGCACCTACTTCATCCGGTGTAAGGTTCGCTAATTAATTAAATTCTTTTCACAAAGTGACTTCTGTCCAACCCTCTTGTGTGAGTTTAGAGCAACGTTCTCATCTTATCCTAAACATCTGATGAAGGAACTTATTGTTAGACCATACGTTTGCGCCTTCTCTTCACAAAACATTCCACTTTTAAGTGTAGTGGTTGACTCACACCATTGTAACTCTGCTCTTACGAGCCAAGAAAAATTTAACCCTAAACTTTCACTCCCGATTAGCCATACTCCGACATATGCCCAAGCCTTTGAATATTTTACCTTCACACGCCATATCCGCATTTCCAGTATTTCCACTACCAGTTCTCTTCAAAGTTTTGTCTGACTCTATCCCATTCCAACCTTCCTGGGTTAGTCTAATTTGACCCCATTTTCTACTGTAGATGTACTATAAAGTCACATGTTGTGCTTGAGCCACCTTTACCATCCTGGCTTTCCGTATCATAATAGGGGTGACCTCAACTACGGTCATCATTCTTGAAATATACCTTATAACCTCAACTGAGCTTTGTCTCCTGTTGTCCGTCTAACTCACACGACATACTGCATTGTTCGACACACGAACACTCCCACATGCAAATAAGATTTACTATCATATACATTATAGCAGGAGAACGAAACTTCACCAAAGAAATCAACAATCCTAGACGTAGGGCTCTATATCACAGAAAGCTACGCTGGAAGCATAATAAGTCGCACAGATCCTAAAGGACACTACAACCTGATGCTCTGATACCACCTGTAACACCCCTTCTAATTCAATACCGGGTAGCTACTCCTTTATTAAATTAATACAAAATATCAAGTTGGTTCAGTCTTAGCATCACTGTCGAAAACAATTAGTTTATTACTAGCCACCTAATATTTAAAAAGAGAGATGCCAAATTTTATTAATTAAGCTAACATAAACCAAGTAATTAAGTCAACAACCACTAATCGCATAAACAATCGCAAATGAATAATCAAAGAAATGAAATAAACTGAGTCTGGAGTAAACACTCCAATAAGAATACCAGAGTAAAATAAAGTTCTGATACAAGAGTCTGAATAAATAAACCAACATCTGAAGTAAAACTAAATGTGTGAGAATGCTATCTCTAAATGGAACTGGGAGACATGCCCTAACAGATGAGTAACCCTAAGTAGAATCAAGTACAGAATGTGAAGGCATCTAATTCCGAGATCTTGTAACTTCCACAACAGATACAACACGTCAATGTAATGGAACTCCTATGCATGGCGTCCCTGTGGATGGTCACCAAAAAATGTTTTTACAAAACAAAATAGATTTGGAAGAAAAAGGGTCAGGGCCCGAGGTGAAAACAATTTAAAAGTTTAGCAAGTGTTTAAATTACAAATAAACAACACATGTTATAAACATGTCAGTTGCGTACTCTCACATGAGTTTCTTACCTCTCCACTAATGTGCACGCTTAACGTATTCCCTTAACCCATCCTAGTTATGTCGCTAACTAACTATTCTGTATCACTCCTGCTTTCGCATTCTAACATAGGGTATCTACTCGTAAAACCCAACCAAGTTATATTTGTAACCCATATTCACATTCATTAATTTACTTATCTCGAGTGTTAATTACATTCTCACATTCTTAGTCCATTATAATAACTTAGTTATTCACATCTACTAAGAAACAGTGAACCACTCACAAGAACATATACAAATCACTCTCAGTATATATATACATATAAGACACCCCTAGGCTAAGCTGCGGTGCACGCACACTCTGCTATCAAATCCATATACATCACGTACATAAGGATCACGTGTTCCAAATCACTCAGGAATCATCAGAATACAAACCACACATATTGGAGGCGAACATAGTTCACATACTTATGGGTCACGCACATACCTACGCTCCCATGGTCAGCTGACTTATCAACTCAGAAATAAGTCATTCACAGTCCTATGTCCTTAAGGTACCAATCTAAATCCCCCCGGAGGCATACAAAGATAAGACGGCCCTTTTCCTAAAAACGGACCTCCCGTGATACCAAGTATGGTAGCTATGTCATACACATAAGAAATTCGTACACTAGGCATTCACACAACCTAAGTAATCATATTTCAATATAGATATACACATTCTATCTATTTAGTCTCTTACATAGTAATTTTATCCCGAACATCATACGTAAATATATATTTAACTTGATAACTCTCTCGTCGTATCAACTTGAGTACCTAAACCTATCCCAAAAGGTTACTAGGTCTCATATTAGTTTCTAATGTTATCTCGGTAACTTAAAGCCTTGCTGTTACTGTTCTTATCCTTACCTCAACATTTATTCCCATTATAGTTTCAATTCAAACGATTCTAATCGTACCTCACTCGGTAGTCCCTCGTAAGCATTAGTATTCAATTCCCTAAGGCAATCCATTTTTTTTTCTCGGGCTTCAACTAAGACCCTACTAACCTTAACTAAGTCCCATAATATCATATTAATCACACTAATAATCATTATCAGCTTTGGGATTTTCCTTAAACCTTAAAGGGAAAAAATTACCAAAAATCAGAAGAGGTCGATCAATCGAAGAAAAGGGGTCGATCGATCAATCGGTCGATCGATTGACATTCTTGAGTCGATCGATCGATCAAGTAGGTATTTGCCTAGGATTTCTTTAAACAGTTACGAGTTTCCTCTTTTTACACTTCTAATTCTTCATTTCAACATCCCAAACTCCTAACCAAGTGTACTAATAATCCTACCAACATGTTTGCATAATTTCCAACGTTTTAGAATCATCAAATCAAAATGGGACATCAAATTCTTGGATCAATTTACATAAATTTTCATATAAAAACCCTAGTTCTCCTATTTCATCAAGAACACTATATAATTCATTGTAAATTCATAATTCTCTACACATGGATCATGATTTCGTGGCAGTTAAAATCCCAGAAGTTAATCTACATGCAAAACTTACCCAGATTACGATTTCAATTCTTCAAATCCATTCAATTATCATTATTCAAGGTTATTCTCCAATTCTAACCTAACATGGATGATATATGAACTAATTTCTTGCAAGTTAAATCACTTGACTGGTAATGAAGATTCTGATCCTTTGAAGTAGATGGTATAGAATTGCTTCTCTCTTTCCGATCTATCCGATTATGGTGATGGTGGTGGAAAAAGTCCAAAGATGGTGGTTCTCCTTTGGTAACTTCCTCCACTTCATCTCTAATGTCCACCTGTGAAACTTGGTGATGGAAACCCTAAGGCTCTAACCTATTGGCTGATAAAGCTTTCTAAATTTTTTGGGCCACTATTCACCAAAAATGGAAATGACTAATATACCCCCTCGGGTTGCTGGTTAGGCCTAAAAGTGCCCTGGGACCCAAACTAAATCCCCGACTAGTGTTTTATGACTATCTCGACCCTTCCGGACACGTTGGCGCATTCAAAATGCTCATACAGATGACATAAGAATAAAATACTTTTAAATTCTTTAAATTGGGTCCTGACATGACTGACACGCGCGTCCCAACTAAATTACCGAAATTGTCGTATTTTCAACTCACGTCAATTTTTAATAAATTCAATAATCACATGTTACCATAATCACTTAGTAATATTCAACATTATCATCATATTTAAATACAAGCTCTCGTCTCGCTAGATATTTAAATTCGAATTAATTTCCAATTAATTATCCCAAATTAATTTAATTAATCCCATAATTAAAAGTAATATTTTTTAATTAATTAATCTCATAATTAAAAGCCATAAAAATACAGGGTATTACAGTATATAACTTTCTCGTGTAATACGAGTAGACACCTTATATTAGAATGTGAAAGAAGGAGTTAGTACAAACTAGTTAGATAGTGGCATAACTAGGATGGGTTAAGGGTATACGTTAAGCGTGCACATTAGTTGAGAGGTGAGAAACTCATATGAGAGTACACAACTTTCATGTATATAATATTTAATGTTTATTGCAATTAAAACTTGATATATTTTTAAGCTGTTTTCGCCTCGGGCTACGACCCGTTTGCTTCCAAATCTATTTTTGTAAAAACCTTTTAGGTGCTCAGCCACAAGGACACCAAGCATAGGAGTTCCATTACATTGACGTGTTGTAGCTCCTGTGGAAGTTACAAGATCTCGGTATTAGACGCCTCCACATTCTTTACTTGATTCTATTTAGGGCTACTCATCTGTTAAAGCATGTCGCCCATTTGCATTTAGAGATAGCATTCTCAGACTTTCAGTTTTATTTTAGATGTTGGTTTGTTTATTCAGACTCTTGTATCGGGATTTTTTTTTACTCTGGTATTATTATTGGAGTGTTTACTCCGGACTCAGTTTATTTCATTTCGTTGGTTATTCATATGAGATTGTTTATGCGATTGTTGGAGGATGATTTAATTACTTGGTTAATTGTTAACTTAATTAGTAAAATTTGACATCTCTCTTTTTAAATATTAGATGGCTAGTAATCAATTAAATATTTTCGATAGGGATGTTAGTACTTAACCAACTTGATATTATGTATTAATTTCATAAAGGAGTAACTACCCGAAATTTAATTAGTCGGGGTGTCACAGAGGTATTCTTGATATAATTTCTTATTTAAAGAGGTTCTCTCTCATTCTAACGAAATCCTTTATTAGAAACCATGTTTTACTTGGAGTGTTTTATGCTGCAAAGTGTAAATAAAATACGAGGCATATTTTTGTATGAAAAAAACTATAATAACTATTATTCTTAATATATATATATATATATATATATATATATATATATATATATAGAGAGAGAGAGAGAGAGAGAGATGGTAATTAAAGTCAATGTGAGGAAAAATAGAGTCGAAGAATTAGAGAGGAAAAAAGGGAAGAAAGAGAAGTATTTGTTCAAGGGCTTCAAGATTGTAGCCTCAAGTGGTTACCACTCAACGTTTTTACTTCATTGGATAATATACTAGAAGATCCAATTTATATCTACATCTTAATCAAATATTACTATTGTTACAATATCACCTACAAAATCCACAAAGGTATGATGATCGAAACCCTATATATATTCTTTAGATCAGGTTGTTTTAGTTTAGTTTCTAAACTATAAGCAATCAAAGTTTTTGGGCACACAAAGTTTTTATATTATCAATAACAAGAAGAACTAACACCTTACATGGATATCACACAAATTTTAACTGAAACTAACAAGGTAATATTACTTATTTCCTAAGATGATATGGCCTTGATTAAGGAAACCTTCCATGACTTCTCGTACAAAGGCATTATCGACCGGGAATATACATTCTTGTTCTTAGCTTTCTGGGATTGCCAAACACCAGATACGTTGTTTGATTAACATGCGTTTATATATTTAACACTTCATAATAATTTATCCTTTATGAGAAGATGAAGTGTTGATGATCTTAATGATGTTGATACTATTGGTGCAACTTTTGATGTTGAAAAAAAATTCCTTGTGTTGTAAAAGATGAGCTTCTTTGATGTTGTTGTAGATCAGATTGACTCGTTTATTTTCCTCTCTTATAACTATTTTTTTTTCTTTAGGAGCTTGATCATGTAGCAGTGTTTATGAAACTTCTCCCTTTTCTTTAAGATACCTCTAGTTGTGTTGGAATAACTATTCTTCTTGTGTTGGAGCTTTGATGATGATAAAGATCAAACTATCAATGCTTAATACACATCGATGTTTTTGTTGTCATCGAATCTCGATTCCAATTTTTCTCTTTAGAATATTCCTCTGTGTTGTTTAAGATATTAAAAATAATATGTTGAACTCGAGTTTTTTTGTCGAGGTACAAGAACTTTTCCTCTCTTTTCAACTTGATATTTTTACTCTTCATTTGATTTTATTTAAATTTCATTATGAACTTTAAGGTGAGATATTGCTGGTGTTTGGTATGTGTTTCAGTCTCCAAATTTGAGTATATATAATGTTCCAGGGCGTAATTATATTGAGAAGAAAACTATCCAGTATAACATTATTCAATAAAGTTTAGTCGATTAAATCGGGTCCAGTCGACTAAACATTTTCTTTAGCCTACTCAACCTCCAAGTGGTTCAGTAAAATCTAGTCATAATGGTTTTTCCCATTCTAGTCGACTAAACCTGGCTAAATTTTTATATCATGTTTTTTAAACTCATTTTAATTGTTTCTCAAAGCCCCAAATGTTGTGTTTTATTATGAGTCATTATTGGAGCCGATTTATATCAATTAAGATAGTTAAACCCGACATTAATCCTAAATCTCTCAAAACTCAAATTTTTGGCATGTTCTTGAGTGTTTGATGAAGAGTCGCTTGAGTACTTTGAACTTATTGAGATGATCATGAACTTTTCTTCTATTCTTGAGATCTCATAGACACCTAAATCAAATAGTTAGTAAGACTAATATCATCAATTGAATTATTACCCTTAAAAGAAGTTAATAATGTTTTTGCCTTTTTTTTTGCATTAAAAAAGGACGTAAGCTCATGAAACCGTAAGTAATCAATTTGCATAATTAAATATAAAAGGAAATAATTGAACATAAAATGTAAATGTATGGTTTTTCATTCATGTACAACGACCAATTGTGTTCAATAAGATCACCACATAGTTAGTTATGTCCATCCAGGTTATGTAAAATTGCATCGTGGAAATGGTACAAGTAATGCCCTATCATATAATTTGCACTTACAACCAACATCAGTTGACTACTTTCGTAATTTCTGCACCAACATCCTCCGAATGGTCTTCCTATATGACGATGATGTGAATTATAATACATGCCTTTATTGTCACTATCAAATCCTTTTATGTCATAGCCTTGCGGGACCTCTAACGAATGTGAACTACGGTTGTATGATATCAAAATCCCAGTATTCAACTTTCTCGAATTCTGTTATTGCTGGAAAAATACCTTGTGATAAATAATAAGAAATTTTGTATGTGTGTCCATTGACGTGATAGTTAATGGGTGTTATGCATTATTTTTAAGAGCTTATTAATGATGAGTCACCAATGAAGTACATTTAGGGTGTGCTTGATTGCAAATATAAAAAATGCGTGGAAAATAATTCATTTAGATAAGAAGTTGGAAAATGAGCGGAAAAAATTATGAGTTTTTGGTCATACGTTTTCTATTTTCCGTGAAAAATAATTTTTTGGTGGGTGAAAAAGAAATATTTTTCAATAAAAATGAGATTTAAAATGGAAAACTTTTTACCTGAAAGTGTTGTTATTATATAAAATATTTGCAATCAAAGTTCTACATAAACAAAACGTGAGCCCAAATAATTATTTTTCATGAGTTTTTTTTTCATATTAATCAAACACACCATAGATAATTACACGCATCTCGAATCTCAAAGAAGACCATTTCATTTAATCATACAAAGCCACTACTTCGCGGATAGTCATAGATACATGAGTGTAACCGGTGTAATGCCATTTATCAATGCTTTGATAATTCTTCCATTTCCAGTGAATGAAATTGGTACTTTTTCTCATCCTTGATAAGATTCATCCAGCATTATCCATGGGCACGCTTCCAACATCAATTGTAGAAATAGTTGGTGACAATTTTTATCACGACATATGAAGAGTTTTCACATCCTCTGGTTTTTTGCTCTCACTGATATTTATTTATTCATTATATAATATCACTATATGAAAATTCATAAAATCCTCAAAGGCTGACCAAGAAGGCTTGCGGGAAGAAAAACCTTGAGAATTTCTTAGCCTTTCATTAATAATGAGAGCTAATTTCTGAAATCTTGAAAGGTTAGAATATAAACAAAGGTAATTAGTACTCGGTTGTGAGGACCCAAGAGACTAAGGTAGACCATTGGGCTATGAAAGGCATTCTTGACTTGGGAGCGAGTGAGATATATATGGCAAATGAGGATAGGTTATGGAGTTATATTTTTTTTCAGAACCATGATAATGATATTTTTATGACATGTTAATATATTTTCTTTTATTTGTGGTGCATTAATTGACTCTAAGTGTCCCATTTACGAATTATTTTATATGTTCTAGGTATGTGGGTCCTGATTTAAGATGAGTTGGTTAGGATGATGGCAGGTGTTATGTGCATATTTGTTACTTATAGTATGGAGCCATGTCGACATAATTAGTAAAATTTATGTGCTATATGTATATATGGTGTGTGGATTCAGGATGGAGAGTGACCTGATTAATAAAATATATGTAATACTAGTATGTACTCTGAGTGATGCGCGTGCATAAATTTATAGTACGACATTTTTTAAAAGAAGCAATAAAATTTCACTATACTCGTAAAAAATAATTATTTCATTAATTCTAATTTGGAGAGCTCTCTGATTTTGTGAGGCAATTATGAAAGTTTAAGTTGAATGAGAGAGGATTGAGCCATAACCTGCAAAACATTGTCAACAAATAAATTAAAGTGGTAATGCTTTTTTAAAGATCTAAAGATGTTTAGTTTCATAGAGAGAATACCAAACACATATATACAAATTGATCCCTCTCGCTCTCTCTCTCTCTCTTAAAGCATAAAACAACAAAGATAAAATGGGGAAAAAATAGTTAGGTGATTAAAACAACTCACTGAATGCAAAGATCATCGCTCACAGCCACAATATAGCTCCCTTACTAAATGGGTTTTGTCGGTTGCTTTGCTAGAAACGAAGGAAATTGGGGTTCTCTTTATGAAAGAGGTAATTTGGAAATCCATGAGTCTTAGAAGTAATGAGAAGATCGAACAGAAAGACGAAAGAAAGTGAAGAGGAAGGGATGCACAAAATAGGGGCATTAATTGCAAGGGTTTCGCATTTACACCTCTAATACTATCGTATTAAAGGTATGATATAGATGTGTTATATATATAATCTTACTTTATGTCTCATTTGCAAAAAACAACTAAGTTCTACAGAACTTGATTGTACAATAACCAAATGTGACCTTCTCATAAAGTTCAGGTATCATGGTTGAAATCTAACTACCATTTCAACAGAACAATCTTCCCATAAACAAGTCCTTGAACAATAGTATGTGATATGTCAAAAGAAAACATACAACCTGTGCATCTATACACGCAACACCCACAATGTCTTTTGACTATTGCATATAACCTGCACTACACAGTGCCTACTACAGCAACACCATTGGAGAAATAACATGAGTCTCGCATTTGGATAGTGGTTTCTTTAAAAGGTGAAGTTCATACATAAAAGACAAAACAATAAATTGGTATCTTCTCTTTATTAATTGAAGAGTGCGCTATAGCGGAATAAATGCGACTACTCAAATAAAATCAATTTTAATTGAACCCAAGTTTTAATTCAGTCCTAACACATGCATCTAAGTGATATATAATCATAAAGCAATAAGCATGCAAATGAAACCAAATTTCAGAAAAACTCCCCCACTGGGGAAAAACCTTTTATTTCTAGAACTTTGACAAGTTTACAAGACCATTGACTTACATTCAACCTTATAATCGCCCACAAGTGTAATGCACGGTGTCTTCGTCAAACCTTCAAAGCATCGGCTAGAAATCAGCAGTGGTTCACACGCAGCTATTCCATAACGGACACGCAATCTTCAGCAAATAATCAACATGCAGAAGATCATCAATGACACGCACTCATAAACGTCGTAGGGACTCACTCCACAATAACACGCTACTCTCGATTGTAGAGATATCCCCACAAAGGACGAACAATAGGAAATTAGTGTTCTTGGTTTCCACAAAATAACTCATAAAAAAATACTTAGGGTTTTGTGAATTGTAAAACAAGAGATTGAACTCTTAAAATGTTGGAGAATAAACCAAAAAGCTCAAAATTGTATTCTATTTAAAACCAGAGTTTCTCCACCCAAAAATCAGAAGCCTGCCACCCTTATTTATATTAAAAATCAAGGCGGTGATGTGTCGGCAGAAAATAGCTCTCGTTCGAATGACATGCGACGTCATTCGAGAGACACTCCATCTCGTTCGAACGAGATGTGACGTCATTTGAACAACAATCACTGATCCTTTTTAAAAAGTTTTAAATATTTAAATAACTTGGAATCCTCAAAAATCAAAATTGTTCATAGGATCAGGAGACGTTTATCCAAAACGTTTATGATAAAAAAAAGTTTTTATAAATTAAAAATAATTTTAAAACATTTCTAAAAATATCCCAACACTTTTAACGTCAAATGTAAACAAAACTTAAACACATTTTACCAAATTCATCCTTGTTGGGCTTGAATATTGAATAACCTTGATATTCGGATCCATCTCGATGTTTGTATGATCTTTGAACATTCTTTCGACGGTGTATCGATATACGCTACACTAAATTGATAAGGGACATTTATAATATCATGTCCTTACAAATCTCCCCCTATGTCTATGTCGGTACAAAATAAAAATATCTGAATTATCAAATCAAAATGCCTATAAAATCTAATACCCACCCATGAACCCAAAAGTGAAAAGGTCTTCGAAAGTCTTTCATTTTTTCTTCAAAAGTCTTCAACATCAAATCGACTTTTCTCGTGAGGGTGTGCAATTCAGTAATCATCAATTCTTCGTACCTACACAAATGAGACAAAGAAAATACCATCGTGACACATTGAATTTGAAGTGATATAAGAATAAATCAATCAATATAATCAAATCTCCCCCATAATCTAAAACTCCCCCATAAAATAATTCGATCTTCCCCTTTTTATTTGTCTGAAATAGACACGGAAAGAATAAACACAATAAAACACTGAGTTCTAACGACAAGTAAGCGCAAATATTGATCAAACTACGCGCATGTAGAGGAAATACTTAAAAGATCCACAAATTATTTTTGATTTTGAAAATTTTCATACAAAAATGCAAAAACGATGTTACAAAAATCACACACCATGAATTTACATTAAATGACCAAATCGCGAAAATGGAATGAATGTGTGTAAACAAATTCAATAGGTAAATCAACTCAATCAAGCATATGTGCACGATGCATAAGTGTACTCCTATCTAATGAACATAAAAAATATCCATAGGTGTAAAATTATTGAATTTAGATGATATCGACTAAATCAAATCAACAAATCAAAGCCTGAGTGATTTTCACACTAATAACATTCAAAATAATTTAGTGTCATTTCGAGAATTTTCCAAAGGACGTGCAAACCCATTGATTACTTTTCAATCAAAACTCCCTCATATAAAATAATGCATGTTTTTACATCTAATGAGGTACTAAATTCTCAACATAGAAAAAAACTATTGACCCATTATTGGCATAATATTCTTTTATTGCCATTCAATTTTTCCTGGCTCTTTTCAAATCTTATTGGACCCCGAATAATGTTTAATTCCTCACTTCTTTAGGTCCTAAAAAAATTTCTCATGGGCAATAGTTTTTACGTGCACTACTTTTATTGCTCTCGTATTATTGCACTTGGTTTCATTTTAAGGACATGATTGAGATGAAAATTCTCGACCAACATGTGATAGACAAGTCCAATAATCAAACCAATTCGTGCATGTGTACAATAAAGGAAATAGTGAGTCAAACAGGTAGGAAGTATTATCTATAACATCCGAATGACTCCAAACATTGTAAAGAAAATGGATGACATGATATATTATCTCAAACCACTTCAAATTGTCACATGGATAATTGGAATGTAATTATGACTCGGTCATCCTAAGTGTCCATTCATATATGGTGTAAAAAATATAAAACTCTTTTTGGATTTTTCAATTTAAAAAAAAAATGAAAATGTTTTTGTATTTTTTCAAATTTTTAAAACAAAAAATCCATAAATACAAACATGTTACACACTAGCAATAGGCATAATATCGACATGAGCAACATCATATGCTAGAAGACAGTAATCACACAAATGAATCATCAGTCAAAGCAGGTGTGATTAAACGAACAATGCAGTATTAGCAATTAAGCATGAAAACTAAGAATAACTACATATAAACTATTCCAGAAGCAATCAGCAGTACCAAAAACCTAAGAAGATGAACATAGGGTACTGTAAACAGAAAAGTACTGAAAACCAAACATGTCGTTCAAACGAAGTATAATGTCGCTCGAATGAGAATGCTTGTCGTTCAAACGACAACCTCTCGCGACATTAAATCTCGCTCGAACAAGAAAACAACATTTTCACAATTTTTCCCAGAATATTAAACAGAGTTGCTCAGTGCAAAAATTTCCCTAAAACAGTATCAAGAAGGGGCTGACAGATCCAGTACATTGTGGAAATAGTAATGAAATAGCAAACTGAATAAATAAGTCAAAGTGAGTCATAACACTAGCAAAAGTATACGAATATGCATAACTAGTGTATGATAAATATCATAACGATCAACCACAATATCTCACACGGGGTGAATCGCGTGCAAGAAGACGAGAGTCATGAACAATTAGACCATAGGCCCCTAATCTGATTTCCTAACCCAAATCGATGTGTAACAAGGTGTGGAGGTTTTAGGAATCTGTGTGACTCTCTCTTTAAACTTCTTAGGTCCATTCAAAAGTTTGTAACATAAATGCCTAAGATGACCTTACTTACCATAATGTGTGCAAGTGTAAGCTAGGCGGTGAATGTTACCTAACGGTGGGCCTCTCCTCAAATTTCTAGGTGGCGCTCTCCTCAAATTCCTAGGTTCCTCTCGCACGTTGTTCCTAGGTGGATATCGCTTGACAACCCTCGATGTATCTCTCTTAACACCCATAGGAGGCTCTCTCACACGTGTGGGTTTGGCTTTGGAAATGGGTGCGATACTCTCATCGAAGCCTAGACCACCCCGATCTTCCTTAATTTGGAAAGTCCCTAAAATTTTATCAATCTTTTCAGACCTAGATTCCAAATCGCATTTCACTTCACTCAAATCTTTCAAACTTTTCTTAAGTTCACATATCCTAGATTCAAGTAAGAGCCTAGAATCCTCAAACTCATGAAGCTCCTTTTTTCATAGCTTCCATCATTCCTCGAAGACCATCTCTCTTACCCTCGACATATACAAGCTTCTATCTCAAATTTTTTTCTCGTGCCATTAGTTCTTCAACCAAAACATCATTATCATTTTTAAGGCACTCTCTTGCTATTGAGCTTTCAATTTCAAATTTTCTTTCTTTATTTTCAAAGCTTCAGCATAAAGTTCATTGAAAGCAGTTTACAAGTTACGCTCATCTACACGTCCATATTCACTCTCATCACCCTCATGATCATCACAAATCACACGGATGGGAAGCTCTCGCCTAGAAGCATAAAAAAATTCTTCTTTCGAATCACTCTCACTAAGGGGAGAAACATGAGACATCGATTTTTTCAATTGTTTCCTTAAATTTTTGGGACACTCATCTATCGTGTGACCAATTCCCTCACATCCCGAACAACTCTCAGAATCATTTTCAACAGAAGATATAAAAATGGAGTTCGTGTGAATTTTCCAATTAGAATTTTCAAAAAGTTGACATCAAAAATCATCAAAACTTCCAAAAGCCATTTTTAATTAAAAAAAAATAGGATCAATCACAATATCTTAGTACAACAGGCTTTGACATAAAAATGCATGCAAAAATCAGGATCACGCGATAAATTAGCGTAACCCGCTCTAATACAAATTTGAAGAGTGCGCTACAGCGGAATAAATGCAACTACTCAAATAAAACCCATTTTAATTGAACCCAAGTTTTAATTCAATCCTAAGACATGCATGTAAGTGATATATAATCATAAAGCAATAAGCATGCCAAGAAAACCAAATTTCAGGAAAAATCCCCCACAGGGGCAAAACCTTTTATTTTTAGAACGTTGACAAGTTTACTAGATCATTGACTTACATACTACCTGATAATCGCCCACAAGTGTAAAGTACGGTGTCTTTGTCAAACCTTCAAAGCATCATCTTGAAATCAGTAGTGGTTCACACGTAGCAATACCACAACGGACATGCAGTCTTTAGTAACGAATCAACACGCAGAAGATCCTCAATGACATGCAGTCATAAACTTCATAGTGACTCACTCCATAATAGCACGTTGCTCTCGATTGTAGAGATCTCCCCACAAAGAACGAATAATAGAAAAGTAATGTTCTTGGGTTCCACAAAATAACTCACACAAAAGTACTTAGGATTTTGTGAATTGTAAAACAAGATATTGAACTCTTAAAATGTTGGAGAATAAATCAAAACACTCTAAATTGTATTATGTTTAAAACTAGAGTTTCTCCACCCAAAAATCAGAAGCCTCGCACCCTTATTTATATTAAAAATCAAGGCGGTGACGTGTCGACAGAAAACAACTCTCGTTCGAACAACATGCGAAGTCGTTCGAGAGACACTCCATCTTATTCGAACGGGGTGGCGTCGATTGAATGACAGTCACTGATCTTCTTAAAAAAGTTTTAAATATTTAAATAACTTGTAATCCTCAAAAACAAAAAAATTGTTCATAGGATTAGGAGACGGTTATCTGAAACTTTTATGATAAAAAAAGTTTTTGAAAAATTAAAAACCATTCAAAAATATCCCAAAATTTTTAATGTGAAATGTAAATGAAACTTAAACACATTTTACCAAATTCATTCTTGTTGGGATTGAATGTTGAAGAAGCTTGATATTCGGATCCGTCTCGATGTTTGTATGATCTTTGAACATTCTTCAACGGTGTATCAGTATACTACATACTAAATCGATAACGGACATTTATAATATCATGTCCTTACATTAATTAATTTCTTTTATATCCGAGTAATCTTTTGATGAGGAAAAAATATTACGAACACCTTTCTCTTTATTATAAATATATTGATATAGAAATAAGTAAAAGCACAATACAAAAAAAACTTAAGTTACTAAGATGAACATGTAAAATCAAGCTATATATTATCGAATAATTGGAAAGAACTAACGTAAGATAAAAAAAAATGCCTATAATGAATAAAATGATAAAGGCCGATTCAATTTCTAAATACCAATTTTCCATGCCTGTAGTTTTCTTATTTGTTGGCACAGAGAGTGCATTGCGAACTTGAAAAGTTAAATCCCAATGCCCAAATTTTATATAGATCCGAGTATGAGCTCCTAGCTTTTCGAAGGTGTCTCCATGTAAAAAATTTATTGATTGTGGATTATAATCAACCTATTCTCATGTTCACACCATACTAATTTGCTGCAAACAATACAAACTATAGATTAGAATATGAAGAGATGGCCATTGCTATGAAGGTCTCTCTTACAATTTGAATCTGCCATTCATAATCATTGACCTTGCCAATATCAGATCAATCAATGAAGATATTAAAAACGACAGCGCGTGGATCTAGTTTGGTGCAACGGTTGGCAAAATCTATTACTGGATCACCAATAAAAGTTTGATCCGTGATTTTGTAGCTATGATGTGCCCAAGAGTTAGTGTAGGTGGTCACTTTAGTGGGGGAGGGTTCAGTATAATATGATAATACGCAAATATTGCGTATTTCATCCTCCAAACCGATGCATTTTAGGCCCCTCGGGAATTTTATTCCCTATATTTATGCTCGTTAACCAGACAACCTTAGATTTTTATGTTAACATGTTTTGCAGGGGTCAATTGAGATTTTATAGGTATTTGGATGCTAAGTGTGAAGTTCAAACGCATTCTGCTCAATTTCTGTACATGATCGCATGTTCATGGGCATTTTAGTCTTTTCATAGCTTGGGTACCTGACCCAACATCTACAAGGAAGTTGTATCCCTCCTCGCAAGCTTTATATGGCCATGAACGATGTGCGATTCCGATTCAAAACAAAAAAGTTATGGGAGTTTTAGAGGACGGGAAATCCAAGAAGCCCAAAACAGCAATGCAGTTGGCTGATACTTGCTTGATCGATCGATCTACGGTTTGAGTCAATCGATCGATCCTTCGTGACAGTGGAATTTTTTGTTCATGATCGATCGATCGACGGTTTGGGTCGATCGATCAATCCCCTGCTTCCAGGAGATATTGTTCCTTTTATTTTGTTTTCTCTTTTGTTTTCTATTTCTTTTCCCACTTGGTATATAAGGTATTTTTTATTGTAAATATCCGATATGAACGTTTTAGTATAGATTTTTGCTTAGAATAGCTTAGGATTTTAGGGTTTTGGACAGTTCTTCTTCAATTGTTCTTGGTTTGACACCCAATTTGGGTTGAATGTTGCACTACTCATCATCCTCTCCATTAATATAAGTTGTATTTCCTTATTTCCTTGCTTTCTAATTAGATTTACATGCTTTACTAATTAGTTTACATGCTTTGATTACGTGCTTTCTATTATAGTTTTATCACATTTTTATCATGTTTTCTAGCTAATTTAAATTAGGTTGTGCTTGAATTGAACTCACTCGAGTTGACGCATTGCTTTTCTTTGGTGATGGTGTTTATGGGTCCATTTCGAGTGCGTTGTCCTAGTTTTGGCGCCTAGGAGATTTGACGGGGCATATAATGTATGTCCTGTGCTTACGACCTTGCGTGTGCAATTTCTGGGATATTTATTGATGCCAAAATCTTATTAGGCTTTTATACGAATTTAGAGGCGTGATAACCCTTAGTTCAATTAACTGTCGAAATGAGACGCGTTCTAAATAACTCGTCGACCCATGTATCCATTTTATACAAATTAACTCAGGTGAGGGATATTCGATGCAACCTATAGTTTTACTCGCTTTGTTAGTCTAGTTTCAATACACTTTCCTAGAATAATCATTTCCCTTTTATGCATCTTTTCCTTTTTAGTTTGTAATTCATCTTTTACACTTTTATTTCAGACTATTAAATCATATAAATTCTAGCATCTCATCCCTGTGGATTTTCGATACCCGACTTACCGTTGTGCTTGCCTCGCAAGTGTAGTAGTAATTTAGATTTGTTTGTATTATCGTGGTGAAACGAAAACAACGACTGTGTTCTAACATGAACACACTTTTCACACTCAATCAAAATGGCGCCATTGTCGGGGATGAGTTTGTTTTAGACTTTATTTGATTTAGTATTTCATAGTATTTTCTTTCTATTTGTATTATTTGCTAATATTTTGCAGGACTTCCACATTTAAGCACTTAGAAACGCTCGAATTTTTCCCCCGCGCACCTACTTTGTGAAAGTTTCCATTTAGAGCCATTTTTGGGGTATGCATGTCTTATTCTAATTCTTTCGGCGATCCTTGTTATAATCCTCAAAATTCTCGCAAACCTATGACTTTCGATGAATACTTAGAATCCCAAAGTATTAGAAATTCAAATATGACTTTGGGCGAGTATAACGAAAGTCAAAATTTAGGTTATTAGAATTTTGATGATGATGATAATGATTTTGGGCCTTTACCTCCTGATAATAGGAATTTTGAAACGAATTGCAATAGTTTTAAAATTTTCTATAAGAATGAGTTTTCGTTTAAATTCGATGGTAATTTTCAATGTTCCCATTTATGGATCCGCACCTCGACCTATGACATTCGATGAGGGCTTGCATATGTGTGAGAATGAGAAAATTGAAACTCGTTATCGGGAAGAAAATCATCTGTGGAAACATGAATTGGATTTATTATTTGAGTCCGACGATGATTTTTCTTCCGAGACTTTCGAAGTCGAGGAATGTTTTGAGCCAAATGAGGTACTTGTGCCTACTTTGGAACAAATCATTCAAGACTTTGACCATTGCATAATAGATATTTAAAATGAGGATGAAAATGACGTAATATCCATTTGCAATAATGATTTCTTCTTTACCCCCCAAAGAAGAACATTTCATTGAAAATGATATTATTTCCTTTGAAACTCAATCTTCATGCGATGATGATTCATCTCATGAGTTTAATTTATTTCATCCTCATTTTCATTCTCTATTATCACACCTTCATAAGTACCCGATAATTCAGTTTCAAACTTTAATGTTTTAAACCTTTTCGCCGATGAAGAGTACTTGCTCGAGTCGCCCTCCACGATCGCATCCGTTCCTTCGTGTGCATCGCCTCCCATTCCAATTTGAAAATCATTGCGAGGTTATTCATCTTTTCTTGGTCCCCACATGTTTCTGTCACCCGTTCAATCCAAACCCCCCATCGTCCATCCAAAACTTTTAATTGACGATGGATCATTTCTTCCGCCTTACACGCCTTCCGTTGTTCAAACGAAATTCATATTTTTCGGAAGGCATGCTTGTATGTGAGGGTATACCGGTTATCCTCCAAAGTCAAATCGTTCTTATGGTGGACCCTCAGCTATTTAGACTTCTAGTGTATAGTTAGTGTGAAGCCTAAATAGTGAGTTGTATATAGTTAGCTTTTTATTCTTTCTTTCTTTATTTTTTCTTCTTTTAAATCTAGTCCAGTGTAATTAGTTAACTTTTTGTTATTTGTTTTTGTTATGCTTGGTATTAACTTATTTTGTAGATTCTTTGGACTTGGTCTTATGGGGATCGCTCCAATTTTGGGTAATATCTCTCTTTTCCTCTCTTTAACTTGGTTCTTAATTTACATTGAGGACAATGTCAGGTTTTAAGTTAGGGGTTGTGGGATATTCTATCCATTTCTTTGTTTAGTCCATGTTTTTGCTCACATGTTAGTTACTTAGTATGCTTTTCTTAGAAAATTCAAAAATTTTAAAAATATTTTCTTTCTTTTTTCTCCCTTTTTGAGCAATTTTGCCTTTGTTTCCGATGACAAATTCAATAATTGCCCGATCCAATAGATAGCCCAATGATTTATGTTCTTGATTTAGAAGTTGTTAGTCTTTAGTCCTCGATTATGGATATTATGAATAAGTTCATAAATTAAAAATTTAATCCCATGAACACATGCACTTTTATTGTCCTATTGATTTGGTTTAAGATTTTTATAACTCGGTAATCTTTTGTCGCATTGTATATACTTACACCGAGTAAGCTTTGTACCTTTCATCATTTATGAGTGTATACACTATTCTTTTCTCATTGAAAACATTGAATTCGTCGGTAATCTCACTATTCTTTCATTTGATCGTTCATTAATTGAGTTCATACTTGAAATGTGTTACTTGATCATGATTTTCATATATTATTTTGATTCGAGAATTGCGTAAACTTTGTGAGATGATCATAGGTTCTCTTTGTTATATCACCCATATTAGCCTTGACCTCACCCTTATATGTTTACCCTCGTTAACCCCTTTGAGCCTAAATATTGCCTTTCGTTTCATTACCTTAACCAACTCTGCATTGGAGTTTTAACCCATATATACACTTTCCATACCTTTGTTTGGAATGTTACCTAGGATTGAATGATGTTGTTATGATGTCGGTTGCAATTTAGCCATATGAGAGTTTGATAAGTAAAGAAAAGAAAGCAGTGAAAAAGTAAGAGAAAAAGAGAAAGCCAAAAGCAAAAGAAAATAAAAGAGAAAAATACGAAAAAAGGAAGAAAATAAAAAATAGAGAAAGTTGCAAATGTTGTATATAGTTCGAATAAGCTTTGATTACTCTCCCCGATGATATATCTGATGCCTTTTTGGAATTTGTTTTCCAATTTTGCTATTGCCTGCATTTTTCCATTATCTCGATGTTTTCATCCCGAACAATTTGAATTCGTACATACATTCCTTCATTTCATACCCTAGCCTAACCTACATTACAGCCCTATGCAAGTCCTATGTGATCTTAGGAGCATGTAATTCAAAAGTCATAATAGTTTTGATAATCTGTGAAAATGCATTTTGCCTCCTTTAGTGAGCGGTATCTTTCATTGAGATTATAGTTTTTCATTTTATATATAGCGTTCTTCATTTGTGACATGTGTGAGGCCTAGTTTCCATTTACATTTACTCTTTATGCTCGCATGTTCTATGTGTTACCTCCATGTTTTGAGTGAATTCACTTGATGAGCGTAATGGCCGTGAGGATCGAATGTATGCTTTCTTTGATTAGTATCTGGTTTATATATTTTTTTTGCCAAATCACACTTTGCATGTGCTCGCCCCCCCTCCCCCCCAACACATTTTATGGTTTCAATTCTATGAGGAGCATTCTATAATGTTAATGATTCGGACTTTTGTTTGAATTCATTTAATGTGCTAATAATGCGTATGAAATCTTTTTCGCCATTGTTGGGCTTGTCGCATGTTGGGTTGGGCATATTTTGAGGAAACCATGTTATGTTTGTGGATACCATACCTGAAAATCCTCACGAGACGATACTCGCCCACTAGGGTGACCTAGGGGTTTAACGGCTTATTGCATACCCTAAATGCAATCGAATCGCGTGCGAAAGTGGCCTTTTTCTTTTAAACTATACTTTTGTACTATCTCCTACTTTTGGTTTAGTTCTTGTTGCATCCTATTTCATTGCTAGGGACTAGCAATGTGTAAGTTAAGGGGTGTGATAATACGCAAATATTGCGTATTTCATCCTCCGAACTGACGCATTTAAGCCCCCTCGGGTATCTTATTCCATATATGTATGCTCGTTAACCAGATAACCTCAGATTTCTACGTTAACATGTTTTCCAGGGGTTAATTGAGCTTTTATAGGTATTTGGATGCTAAGTGTGAAGTTCAGACGCATTTCGCTCGATTTCTGTACGCGATCGCACATTCAAGGTCATTTTGGTCTTTTCACAGCTTGGGCTCTGACCAGCATCTACACGGAAGTTGTATCCCTCCTTGCAAGATTTGCGTGGCCGTGAACGGTGCGCGATTTCGATTCAGAACAAAAAAATTAGGAGATTTTTAGCGGACGGGAAATCCAAGGAGCCCAAAACAGCAATGCAGTGTGCTGATACCTGCTTGATCGATCGGTCGACAGTTTGGGTCGATCGATCAATCCTTCGCAATAGTGGAATTTTTTGTTCATGATCGATCGATCGATGGTTTGGTTCGATCAATCGATCCCCTGTTTTCAGGAGATATTTTGCCTTTTATTTTGTTTTCTCTTTTCTTTTCTATTTCTTTTCCCACTTGGTATATAAGCCATTTTTTGTTGTAAATATCAGATATGAACATTTTAAGATAGATTTAGCTTAGAATAACTTAGGTTTTGAGGGTTTTGGAGAGTTCTTCTTCAATTGTTCTTGGTTTGACACCCCATTTGGGTTGAATGTTGCACTATTCATCATCCTCTCTATTAATATAAGTTGTATTTCCTTATTTCCTTGATTTCTAATTAGATTTACATGCTTTGTTAATTAGTTTACATGCTTTCTAGTATAGTTTTATCGCGTTTATTTACTCGCTTTATTTATCGCGTTTTTATCATGCTTTCTAGCTAATTTAAATTAGGTTGTGCTTGAATTGAACTCACTCGAGTTGATGCGTTGCTTTGCTTTAGTGATGGTGTTTACAGGTCTATTTCGAGTGCGTTTTCCTAGTTATTGCAGCTAGGATATTTGACAGGGCATATCATGTATGTCCCGTACTTATGACCTTGCGTGCACAATTTCTGGGATATTTGTTGACGCCAAAAATCTTATTAGGCTTTTATGCGGATTTAGGGGCGTGATAACCCTTGGTTCAATTAACTGTCAAAACGAGACGCATTCTAAATAACTCGTCGACTCATGTATCCATTTTATACAAATTAAATAGAGTGAGGGATATTCGACGCAACCTATAGTTTTACTCGCTTTGTTAGTCTAGTTTCAATACACTTGCCTAAAATATGTGACACCCCGACTAATTAAATACCGAGCAGCTACTCCTTTATTCAAATTAATACAAAATGTCAAGGTGGCTCAATTCATAGCATCACTGTCAAAAATATTTTTAACAATTACTAGCCACCTAATATTTAAAAAGTGAGTTGTCAATTTTAATTAAATTAGATTAACATGCAACCAATAAAATTATGAAATACTAATACCACAACAACATCACAGTCGTAATAGAATAATAATGTAATAGACTGAAATATGGAGGAATACGCCTCTGAATAATCCGAATACTGAATACAACCAATTACAAAATCTGAATTACTAATTAATTAAATCCAACACTGAAATAGAACAGAATAATTAAGATGTCTCAAAGAGAAAAGGGGAGACATGCCCTAAAGATAAGTGAGTCTGAAATGGAATCAAAATGGAAAGTGGAGGCATCTCTAATTCAAGGTCATGTAACTTCCACAGTAGCTACAGTATGTCCCTAGAGTGGAATTTCTAAGCTTGATGTCCTTGTGGCTGGGCGCCTAAAAGATTTTACAAGAAAAATAGATTTGAAAGAAAACGGGTCAGAGCTCGATTGTGAAAACAGTTTAAAATACCGTAAATGTATAATATCATTAAACAGTGAATATAAAATACATGATAGTGCGTGCACTCACATGAGTCCCTCACCTCTCAACTAAGTGTGCACTCCTACGTTCCGGTACCCATTCTAGTTATTCCACTAACTATCTAGTCTAATACAATATCTGAGTTTACTATACTATTCGTAGTTTAATTCCCGACATTTTAATATAACCTAGAATTTTACCTTCATTCCTCAGCATTAGTTACAATAATTACTAAGAGTTTTCCCATTTTTAACACGACAAAGATGTTACATTAATTCACACTTGTACTTATATAAAAAATTCATTTCAGTATTCCAGTATATCGTTCTCATCATAAATATACAATAATGGCACCCCTAGACTAAGCTGCGGTGCACACATACTCTGCTATCAAATCCCGATACATCACGTACATAAGGATCACGTATTCCGAATCTCTCAGGAACCGTTTTGATAAGTAACAATCACACACAATGGAGGCGAACATAGTTCACATCACATGGATCACGCACATACCTACGCTCCCATGATCATCAGACTTATTAACTCCTCAATAAGTCATTCTCTGACCTATGTCCTTGAGGTACCAATCTAAACCCCCCCGTAGGCACACAAAGATTAGATGACCCTGATCGAACGCCGACCTCCCGTGATAGCAAGTATGGTAGGTATGTCATACATAGATAACCACATATACTAAGCATTCACATATCTTATCTATCTTATAATATTAATAGAGGTATATTTTACATTCCTATACCGTCATTATTGTAGTACACTCACAAGCCCACAAATAGTATACGTCATCGATAATTAACTCTTCTCACGTCCCAATTTCAAATACTCATTTCCTAGCCCATATATATCATCCGTTATATTATAACATTATAAGTTTTACTCCTCAACGTACTCCCATCTCACAACTTTACCCACTAGTCAACAAGGGAAGGTTAACACTCGATTAAAATAGGTCTACCAGAAGTTCGAAATAAAAATCAGGCCTAAAAGTCCATTATTTCAACTCGTTAGAAATCTCGTTCGAACGAGGTAGTTCGAATGAGTGTCGTTCGATATGTAATACCCCGTAATTTTATTGATTTTCATTTAAGGGATTAATTGAATTAAATGAGAATTAATTGGGAATTAATCCGGATGTAAATACTAGCGAGACGTGTGTTGGTATTTGAGTATGATGTTAAAATTTAATATTACTGAGAATATATGGTAATATATGAGTATTGAAAATATTAAAATTATCGCGAGGCAGAAATATGGCAATTTGGGAAATTTAGTTAGGACGCACGTGTCGGTCGCGTCAGGATTGAATTTATTTAAATTAAAAAGTTAATTATATTTTTATTAACCGAATGGTCTTATTGAGTGTGCCAATGTGTCCGGAAGGGTCGAAATAGTCAGAAAACACTAACCGGGGGTTTAGTTTGGGTCCCGGGGCATTTTTAGGCCAAACCGGCAACCTAGAAGGGCATTTTGGTAATTTTAAAAATTGAGGAATTAAAACCCACGAATTTTAGAGTTTATTTTTATATTTTTAAATAGGCCACTAAGTTCAGTACCAGCAAAAGGCAAGAGAGTGGGCTACGGGAGTTTTGAGAGGAGTTAGAGAGAAGTTAAAAGAGGTTCCGCCAAACCATCTTCCTTCACCAGCGTTTTGAAAGGAAATTGTGACTGGAAAGAAGAGAGAGAGCCAACCTTGATCATCAACAACAAATCATAACATCGGATTTAAGGAAAGTGATTTGATGTCATTAATTGCAATGAACATTTCCTCCATGTTTAGTGTAGAAACCTTATATGCTTTGAAAGTTTTGGGGAAAACCTAATGGGATTGTTGTAGAAACTTTTAATTTTGGTGAGAAATTGCATGTAGAATGATTATGGACGAAATTGATATCCAAAAAAACTTAACTTTTATGATTTAAAAATGGATTAATAATGAGTATTTAGGTACAATAAAATTCTGGGTTCATGTTCATAGGGTTTGGGGCAAAATTTGGAGATTTATGATAATTGCATGTTGATTTAGAGGATTTGGCCCTAATAATATGTTAAGAAGCGACCTAGGAGGACTTAGAGTAGTTTAAAAACATTAAAACGTTATTGGGATGATCTTAGGATGGATTTAGAGAAGAGAAAAATGAAGAAAAACGAATTTGGGAAAATTTTGGGCGTTTTCTGCCATCTCGTTAGAAGACCTGCCAAGGTCGTTTGAACGACCTCATTCGAGCGAGACTTCTAACGAGATGACAGTACCCCTTCTAACGAGTTCGTTCGAACTACCTTGTTCGAACGAGATTTCTAACGAGTTGACAGAATGACCTTTTAGGCCTAATTTTTATTTCGAACTTCTAGTAGACCTATTTTAATCGAGTGTTAACCTTCCCTTGTTGACTAGTGGGTAAAGTTTTGAGATGGGGGTACGTTGAGGAGTAAAACTTATAATGTTATAATAAACTGGATGATATCTATGGGCTAGGAAATGAGTATTTTAAATTGCGACGTGAGAAGAGTTAATTATCGATGATGTATACTATTCGGGGGCTTGTGAGTGTACTACAATAATGACGGTATAGGAATGTAAAATATACCTCTATTAATATTATAAGATAGCTAAGATATGTGAATTCTTAGTATATGTGGTTATCACTGTATGATATACCTACCATACTTGCTATCACGGGAGGTCGACGTTCGATCAGGGCCATCTAATCTTTGTGTGCCTATGGGGGGATTTAGATTGGTACCTCGAGGACATAGGTGAGAGAATGACTTATTGAGGAGTTAATAAGTCTACTGATCATGTGAGAGTAGGTATGTGCGTGACCCATGTGATGTGAACTATGTTCACCTCCATTGTGTGTGATTGTTACTTATCAAAATGGTTCTTGAGAAATTCGGAATACGTGATCCTTATGTACGTGATGTATCGGGATTTGATAGCAGCGTATGTGTGCACCGCAACTTAGTCTAGGGGTGCCATTATTGTATATTTATGATGAGAATGATATACTAGAATACTGAAATGAGCTGTTTATATAAGTACAAGTGTGAATTAATGTAACATCTTTGTAGAGTTAAAAATGGGAAAACTCTTAGTAATTATTGTAACTAATCCTAAGGAATGAAGGTAAAAGTCTAGGTTATATTAAAATGTCAGGAATTAAACTACGAATAGTATAGTAAACTCAGATATTGTATTAGACTAGTTAGTTAGTGGAATAACTAGAATGGGTACGGGAACGTAGGAGTGCACACTTAGTTGAGAGGTGAGGGACTCATGTGAATGCACGCACTATCATGTATTTTATATTCACTGATTAATGATATTAAACACTTGCTATAATTTAAACTGTTTTCATAATCGGGCTCTGACCCATTTGCTTTCAAATCTATTTTTCTTGTAAAATCTTTTAGGTGCCCAGCCACAAGGACATCAAGCTTAGAAATTCCACTACAGGGACGTACTGTAGTTGCTGTGGAAGTTATAGGACCTTGAATTAGAGACACCTCCAGTTTCCATTTTGATTCCATTTCAGACTCACTTATCTGTAGGGCATGTCGTCTATTTTCTCTTTGAGACATCTTAATTATTCAGTTCTATTTCAGTGTTTGATTTAATTAATTAGTAATTCAGATTTTGTAATTGGTTGTATTCAGTATTCAGATTATTCAGAGGAGTATTCCTCCAGATTTCAGTCTATTACATTATTATTCTATTATGACCGTGACGTGGTTGTGGTATTAGTATTTCATAATATTATTGGTTGCATGTTAATCTAATTTAATTAAAATTGACAACTCACTTTTTAAATATTAGGTGGCTAGTAATTGTTAAAATTGTTTTTGGCAGTGATGCTATGAACTGAGCCAACTTGACATTTTGTATTAATTTGAATAAAGGAGTAGATACCAGGTATTTAATTAGTCAGGGTGTCATAGGTGGTATCAAAGCATCATGTTCTAGTGTCCTTAGGATCTGTACAGCTTGTTATGTTTCCGCTGAGCTTTCTTTGATATAGAGCCCTATATTTCAGGATTGTTGTACTCTATTGTGTATATTTTACTCTTCAGCTATTTTGAGATAATAACTGCGAACTTATAATACTTTACTCTCATTTCAGATGCTTCCACGACGTGCACAGCGAGTTCCAAGGGATGATCATCCCGAGCAACAGCCTGCACCAGTTCAGGGCTCCATGAATGTCGTAGAGGTTGCCGCTATTGTAACCCAAGCGGTAAATGCCTCTCTAGTAGTCATGCAGCAGGCTCCGCCTCAGACACCGGTAGTAGCGCCAGTTCAGGCTCATGCATTCCCGTCTGCTTGGGAATGCGTCCATTATGCTTTTCAAAAATCACACCCTCCGGAGTTTGCAGGTAGCTCCGACGTCGTTGTGCCCAGTCAATGGAAGAAGGACATCCAAAGGCACTTGAGGATGTACGAGTGTACGGATGTACAGAGACAGATACTGGCTACTTTTAAGCTAGTAAGATCAGCATTGCAGTGGTGGGAGTCCATTACCATCGCGGAAGAGATAGAGATATCCTCCTATTCAGGAGTTCTGGGTGAGGTTCGACCGCAAGTATTTTCCATCAGTCGTTCACACCGAAATGAGGAGGAAGTTAATGAACCTCAAGAAGGAGGGGAAGATAGTGGCAGAATATGTGGACGAGTTTACTAATCTCTTGAACATCGTTCCCGGTGAGATTTTGACAGAGGAGAAAAAGATACAGAAGTTCATGGATGGGTTGACTTGGAGGATCCGTTAGCACTTGTTGGGTAATTTCTCATTGGCTACTTATTCTGATGTGGTTAACGTAGCACTGCTTCACTGCCAGGACCACCACTTTCATTTATCAGAGGGTAAGCGATCAGGAGAGTCTAGCCATTATGGAAGGACAGGGGGAAATGGTAACGACGGGGCACAATCAACTCAGGGTCAGCACAGGCAGGGCGATCAGGGTGCCAACAGGGAGATTTTAAGTGGTTTAGAACTGGGGGTTTCAGAAATGGTCAGGGAGGTTTTCGTCAGGGCCTGCAGGGTCAGCACGTCCATCAGGGACAGCACGACCAGCATGGCCAACAACAGCAGTTTCATCAGGGCCAACACGGCCAAGGGATGAATGGCAACGACCACAAGGGCCGTGGGAAGTAGGGTCAGAGAGGGGGAAATTTTTCGGGGAAATGTTTCACTTGTGGCAAAATTGGCCATAAACACCAGTAGTGTCCTGAAAGGGGCAGGGCCCCACAACAGCAGCAGCAGGGAGCTCAACACGAGCCCCAGAGACCTATATTTCTCGCCGCCTTCCTAGCACCACCGCTGATGCCAGGCTTGCCACCCATTCCCGCAGTCCCAGTCCAGCAGGGATAGCTTCACTATGGGCAAGTTTATTAGCTCCAGTAGGCTGCAGTCCCACAGGATCCACCTGTTATTGAGGGTATGTTCTCTATTAAGGGGACTATGGGGCGTATTTTATTTGATACGGGAGCCACACACTGTTTTATTGCCATGAGATTTCCGTGCATGATAGGGTTGTTAGACACTGCAGAGAGTACGATTACTTGCGTAGATTCACCGTTGAGTAAGGGTTATGTGATTTCCCTTTTTTGTAGAGGTGTGGGTATAGAGATCGGGAGGTTTACTTTACCTTCTAATATGTTAGAATTAGATATGACTGAGTACGATGCGATTGTTGGTATGGATTGTCTAGTTGTGTATCGAGCCATGATTAATTGTTTTAGCAGGAGTATTATTTTTACCATACCCGGGCAAGAAATGTTCTTAGTGGCGATGCCTCGTCCTGAGGGAGGATCGTCCACTCACTTGTACAATATAGAGGAGGAGACCTCTAAGGAAGTGGTATTACCACTCTATTCGATTCCAGTTATTAGGGAGTTTGCTGATGTATTCCAGGATATACCTGGATTACCTCCTAGTAGAGAGATAGATTTTGTTTTCGATTTGATGCCGGACACTCGGCCAATTTTCCGCGCACCTTACCGTATGGCTCCAGTGGAGATGAGAGAGCTAAGGGATCAGATAGAACAGTTGTTGGGTCAGGGGTTTATCCATAGGAGTACTTTGTCGTGGGGTGCCCCTGTGTTGTTCGTAAAGAAGAGGGATGGATCGTTGAGGTTGTGTGTAGATTATCGGGAGTTGAATAAAGTAACGATATGAAATAAGTATCCGTTGCCCCGAATCGATGACTTATTCCATCAGTTGAGAGGAGATTCCTTATTCTCAAAGATTGACTTGCGATCGAGATACCATCAGTTGCGTATCAGGGAACAGGACGTCTCGAAGACTGCTTTCTTGACGAGATATGGTTCCTACGAGTTTCGAGTTATGCCTTTTGGCTTGACCAATGCCCCAGCCGTGTTTATAGACTTGATGAATAGGTTATTCAGAGAGTTCCTAGACCAGTTCGTCATTGTATTTATTGATGACATTCTAGTTTACTCCCATACAGAGGAGGAACATACTGAACATTTGAGGCAGGTTTTGGAGACGCTGCGTCAGAATGAGATATATGCAAAGTACGAAAACTGTGGGTTTTGGCTGAAGGAGGTTCAGTTTTGGGGCATATCATTTCAGACCGGGGGATATCTGTTGATCCGAAGAAGGTATCCGCGATGAGGGAGTGGGGACAGCCCACGATACCGACTGAGATCCATAGTTTCTTGGGCTTAGCAGGATACTACAGGAGGTTTATTCGGGGTTTCTCAAAGATAGCGGGTCCTTTGACACATCTGACTCAAAAAGTTGTGCCATTCATCTAGAGCGATGCCTGTCAGTTGGCATTCGATGAGTTAAAGGACAGGTTGACCTCAGCACCTGTGTTAGCATTGCCCAGACCGTGAGTTGAGTATCTAGTCTACACCGATACATCCTTACAAGGACTTGGAGGTGTACTGCAATAGGAGACTCAGGCCATAGCTTATGCTTCCCATAATATTAAGCCTCATGAGAAGAATTACCCCACCCACGACATGGAGTTAGCGGCAGTCGTATTTTCTCTTCGGATTTGGAGACACTATCTCCTGGGGGAGAAATTTCGGTTGTTGACCGACCACAAGTCTCTACAATACCTCTTCACGCAAAAGGAACTGAATATGTGTCAACATCGGTGTCTTGAATTTGTGAAGGATTATCAATTTGATATCCAATATCACCCAGGGAAGGCTAACGTGGTAGCAGACATGTTGAGCCGTAGGCCAATAAATGAGGTGGCCGAGGTGTGGAAAAATAAGTGGAAGGAATTGGGACACCAAGTGCAGTGGCCCGATGTTTTATGTCTGTGATAACTGTTACACCTCAGATTGTTACGAGAGTGATAAAGGCCCAGGAAAAAGACTCGTTCTGTCAGGAGCAGATAGTTCGATTACTAGCAGAGGGAGCTGAGTCCTATACCGTTAGTTCAGACGACGAATTACGCTTCAATGGGAGACTGGTCGTTTCGTAAGGGGAAGACTTGCGACACGAGGTAATGACATTGTCGCACGTCTCGTGATTCGTAGTACACCCTGGTGTGGATAAGATGTACCAAGACATGAGACGACAGTGCTGGTAGAGCGGGATGAAGAGAGATGTTGCCGTGTTCATTTCTAAATGCGCCACTTGTCAGCTAGGAAAGGTGGACCATCAGAGACCGGCAGGACTTCTACAGCTGTTAGAGGTTTCGATGTGGAAATGGGAGATCATATCCATGGACTTTATCACGGGGTTACCTACGTCATAGAGGGGTCACGACTCCATATGGGTAATTGTGGATAGGTTGACCAAAGTTGCTCATTTTCTTCCCATGAGGACAGACTACACTACGGGACAGTATGCCCAGATTTTCATTACGGAGATAGTGAGACTTCATGGGGTGCCTCTAAATATTGTGTCTGACCGAGACAAGATATTTGTTTCACGATTTTGGGAGAGTTTCCAGGAGGCAATGGGTACGGAGTTGCGGCTGAGTATGACGTATCACCCACACACTGATGGGAAAACATAGAGGACAAATCAGATGTTGGAGGACATGTTACGTATGTGCATCCTAGACTTTGGAGGTTGTTGGGAGCAGTACCTTCCACTGGTGGAGTTTTCTTATAATAACTCCTACCAGTCACCATTGGCATGGCTCCATTAGAGGCATTGTATGGTAGACCTTGTCATTCCCCAGCATGTTGGTTAGAGGTGGGGGATAACAAACTCCTTGGGCCGGAAGTGATTCAGGATACCTCGGCAAGGATAGAGATGATACGGAGCCGTATTCGGGTAGCTCAGGACTGACATAAGAGTTATGCTGATGCCAAGAGGTTCTTCAGAGAATTTCAGGTAGGGGACCAGGTGCTACTCAAAATATTTCCTATGAGGGGGATTATGCGTTTTGGAAAGAAGGGGAAACTGGCACCAAGATATGTGGTCCCATTTCCTATCATCGAGCGGATTGGGCCAGTTGCATATAGACTTGGGTTACCGGAGCACTTGCATAGGATTCATGATGTGTTCCATATTTCCTCGTTAAGGAAATACCTTAGGGACGATTTGGCCCATACTCACATTACTTTAGAGGACATCGATCTTCATCCTGATAGTTCCTATGAGGAGGGGCCGATTGCTATTCTGGAACTCAACGAGAGGAAACTGAGGTCGAAGATAGTACCATTAGTACGCGTGCAGTGGCGGCATCATAATGCCGAGGAGTCAACATGGGAGCGCGAGGATGAGATGCGCGAACATTATTAAGAACTATTTTTACCAGGTATTCTTTAGTTTCAAATTTCGGGATGAAATTCTGTTATTAGGGGGGAGTATGTAATACCCCTTAATTTTATTGATTTTCATTTAAGGGATTAATTGAATTAAATGAGAATTAATTGAGAATTAATCCGGATGTAAATACTAGCGAGACGTGTGTTGGTATTTGAGTATGATGTTACAATTTAATATTACTGAGAATATATGGTAATATATGAGTATTGAAAATAATAAAATTATCGCGAGGCAGAAATACGACAATTTGGGAAATTTAGTTGGGACGTACGTGTCGGTCGCGTCAGGATTGAATTTATTTAAATTAAAAAGTAAATTATATTTTTATCAACCGAATGTTCGTATTTAGTGCCCCAATATGTCCGAAAGGGTCGAAATAGTCAGAAAACACTAACCGGGGGTTTATTTTGGGTCCCGGGGCATTTTTAGGCCAAACTGGCAACCTAGAAGGGTATTTTGGTAATTTTAAAAACTGAGGAATTAAAACCCACAAATTTTAGAGTTTATTTTTATATTTCTAAATAGGCCACTAAGTCCATTACCAGCAAAAGGAAAGAGAAGTTAAAAGAGGTTCCGCCAAACCATCTTCCTTCACCAGCGTTTTGAAAGGAAATTGTGACTGGAAAGAAGAGACAGAGCCAACCTGGATCATCAACAACGAATCAGAACATCGAATTTAAGGAAAGTGATTTGAGGTCATTAATTGCAATGATATTTTCTCCATGTATAGTGTAGAAACCTTATATGCTTTGAAAGTTTTGGTGAAAACCCAATGGGATTGTTGTAGAAACTCTTAATTTTGGTTAGAAATTGCATGTAGAATGATTATGGACGAAATTGATATCCAAAAAAACTTAACTTTGATGAATTAAAAACGGATTAATGATGAGTATTTAGGTACAATAAAATTATGGGTTCGTGTTCATAGGGTTTGGGGAAAATTTTGGAGATTTATGATAATTGCATGTTGATTTAGAGGATTTGGCCCCAATAATATGTTAAGAAGCGACCTAGGAGGACTTAGAGTAGTTTAAAAATATTAAAATGTTATTGGGATGATCTTAGGATGGATTTAGAGAAGAGAAAAATGAAGAAAAATGAATTTGGGAAAATTTGGGCGTTTTCTGCCATCTCGTTAGAAGACCTGCCGGGGTCGTTCCAATGACCTCGTTTGAGCGAGACTTCTAACGAGATGACAGTGCCCATTCTAACGAGTTCGTTTGAAGCCTTCGTTCGAACGACATTTCTAACGAGTTGACAAAATGGCCTTTTAGGCCTGATTTTTATTTCGAACTTCTAGTAGACCTATTTTAATCGAGTGTTAACCTTCCCTTGTTGACTAGTGGGTATAGTTTTGAGATGGGAGTACGTTGAGGAGTAAAACTTAGAATGTTATAATAAACTGGATGATATCTATGGGTTAGGAAATGAGTATTTGAAATTGCGACGTGAGAAGAGTTAATTATCGATGATGTATACTATTCGGGGGCTTGTGAGTGTACTACAATAATGACGGTATAGGAATGTAAAATATACCTCTATTAATATTATAAGATAACTAAGATATGTGAATGCTTAGTATATGTGGTTATCTGTATATGACATACCTACCATGCTTGCTATCACGGGAGGTCGACGTTCAATCAGGGACATCTAATCTTTGTGTGCCTACGGGGGGATTTAGATTGGTACCTCGAGGACATAGGTCAGAGAAGGAGTTATTGAGGAGTTAATAAGTCTACTGATCATGTGAGCGTAGGTATGTGCGTGACCCATGTGATGTGAACTATGTTCACCTCCATTGTGTGTGATTGTTACTTATCAAAATGGTTCCTGAGAAATTCGGAATACGTGATCCTTATGTACGTGATGTATCAGGATTTGATAGTAGCGTATGTGTGCACCGCAGCTTAGTCTAAGGGTGCCATTATTGTATATTTATGATGAGAATGATATACTGGAATACTGAAATGAACTGTTTATATAAGTACAAGTGTGAATTAATGTAACATCTTTGTATAGTTAAAAATGGGAAAACTCTTAGTAATTATTGTAACTAATCCTAAGGAATGAAGGTAAAAGTCTAGGTTATATTAAAATGCCGGGAATTAAACTACGAATAGTATAGTAAACTCATATATTGTATTAGACTAGTTAGTTAGTGGAATAACTAGAATGGGTACGGGAACGTAGGAGTGCACACTTAGTTGAGAGGTGAGGGACTCATGTGAGTGCACGCACTATCATGTATTTTATATTCACTGTTTAATGATATTAAACACTTGCTGTATTTTAAACTGTTTTCATAATCGGGCTCTGACCCGTTTGCTTTCAAATCTATTTTTCTTGTAAAATTTTTTTGGTGCCCAGCCATAAGGACATCAATCTTAGAAATTCCAGTCCAGGGACGTACTGTAGCTGCTGTGGAAGTTACAGGACCTTGGATTAGAGACACCTCCAATTTCCATTTTGATTCCATTTCAGACTCACTTATCTGTAGGGTATGTCGTCCCTTTTCTCTTTGAGACATCTTAATTATTCAGTTCTATTTCAGTGTTGGATTTAATTAATTAGTAATTCAGATTTTGTAATTGGTTGTATTCAGTATTTGGATTATTCAGAGGAGTATTCCTCCATATTTCAGTCTATTACATTGTTATTCTATTAAGACTGTGATGTGGTTGTGGTATTAGTATTTCATAATTTTATTGGTTGCATGTTAATCTAATTTAATTAAAATTGACAACTCACTTTTTAAATATTACGTGGCTAGTAATTGTTAAAAATGTTTACGACAGTGATGCTATGAATTGAGACAACTTGACATTTTGTATTAATTTGAATAAAGGAGTAGCTACCCGGTATTTAATTAGTCGGGGTGTCACAGAATAATCATTTCCCTTTTTATGCATCTTTTCCATTTTAGTTTGTAATTCACCTTTTACACTTTTATTTCGGACTATTTAATCATTTAAATTCTAGCATCTGGTCCCTGTGGATTTTCGATACCCGACTTACCGCTGTCCTAGCCTTGCAAGTGTAGTAATAATTTAGGTTTGTTTGTATTATCGCGGTGAAACAAAAACAACGACTATGTCCTTACACGAACACACTTTTCACGCTCGATCAATAATGCTGAGAAAATACGGTTGGGTTGTTGATCACATAATCTATGTTTTTACTAGCCCTTAAAAAGTTTTGGTTTTTAACAAACCTTTCCATAAAAATATTATATATATATATATATATATGCTGCTAAGCCAGATGAAGACATATGGGTGCTAATGTATTAAATGAAAGGGAGAGGAAGGGGCGTCAATTGTTATAAGGGGAGCTAAAGAGATATGGAGTGATTTCTTTTGATAGAATACGTTTAGTTCTTAAAGTTTTGGTTTCCAAGAAACATGACTTACGGAATGAGAGAGAAATTGAGTAGAAATAGATAGAGAATAATAGGCTTAAATGGGTATTGACATTAATTGCATTGCTTTATCATTTACAACTCTAATACTATTGTACTTGAGGTATAATATAGATATGGGTATATGTGGTTAGGAAAATACTATGTAATATATATGTCAATGTTTAGTTTTAGTACATAATTGTGGGATGCATGGGTCAATAACAATTTGTTATTTTATTAAGTTATTTTTTTTGGCTTATATTTCACTAATCTTGAGTTTGAATGATTATTAATATTCCCTAGAGTGAGGTTTTCATTTGTTATAGATTGTGATAAGTGGAGAAGAGATAAATATTAATATAATGTTACACCTCATTAATTAGTTTTACAAATAAAGTCGATAATAGTTAACCTAATGACACATAATAGGTATGTTTTATTGTTTCACTATTTAGGATTATGTATATTGGTTAACTCGCATTTCCTTGACCACCCTTTTGGAGTTCAAATATTTTGAGATACTATAGGATCGAGTCTTACAATGATACATGAAGTCACGGGCGGGCGAACGTTAGGACGAGCTGGGGAGACCACCCTGGTTCAGATTTGAAATCCTATATCCTTTTTAGTGTGCAATAGTGCTAAGGTCTCCACCATAGACCCTTGGAATCAACAACTAGGTCACGTCAATTTTAGAGATCTTGCGAGATTAGTTAAAAACGACCAGGTTTGTGACTTTCCATCACTTGGAGAATCAAATTCCCAATTTTTGGCCCTAGACAATAAGGAAAACAAATCAAGAGTCCCCATAGAAAGTTGAATACCATTATCACCTCCTGTGTTTTAGAGTTTATACACATGGATGTTTTGGGTCCCATGCGTATAGAGATTATTGGATGTATGAAGTATATGCTAGTGATGGTTGATGACTTTTAAAGATATTCCATCATTGGATTTCTTAGAGAAATGTTTGATGTTGTTGTGTTTTTAACCATCAAGTGTCGTGTTCTTCAAAATCAATATGGTGTTAGTATAAATCGTATTCATAGAAAAATGGAACTCAATTTAAAAAAGTCATTATTGATGGTTTTTGTGATGAAGTTGACATCAAACACGAATTTTTGATCATTCGTACTCTTCAGCAAAATATAATTATTGAGAGGATGAATCGAACAATTCAAGAGATAGAAAGGTGTATACTTTTTGGAAGGAAAGTGTTGAGACATTTTTCAGGAGAGGCAGGGAACACCACATGCCACACCGTAAATCAGGTTTATCTTAGTCCACACACACTTCACACTCCATATGATTTTTGGACTAATAATGAACCTAACCTATCGTATTTATGACTTTTTAGTATTCCATGTTATATCCTTAAAGGTAGAGAGAACATAGGGAAATTCAACTCTAGAAGCGATGAAGGAATACTTTTAAGATATTTATTATCTATTAGATCCTATAGGGTGTATAACCTTAAAATCTCTAAGGTCGTGGAATTGATAAATGCTACGATTATAGATGATGAACCAGCTACGATATTGATCATGATATGTGTGTGATATCAATGCACCCCCGATGACGATCTCATTGTTCCCCACACAACCACGGTGGACCCCTATATTGACATCTTGTGTTTGAAAGAATCATGACCCTAGTGTCATACTTGGGGATCCCACACTAGGTGTCAAGACTTCCACTCAATTAGATAATGGGGTTAGATACTTTTTCTACACTTCCAAAGTAGAGAGAAAGAATGTGAAGGAAGCACTCAAAGATGACAATTTGATAAGTTCTATAAAAGATGTGTAGCTTAAATTTTGAAAGCATAATATTTGGGAATTAGTCCCTTGACCTAGAGAGACTAACGTGATTGTTACCAAATGGGTGTGAAAAACAAGATGGGTGATAATGGTACTCTCATTTTTAATAAGGATAGGTTGGTTCCTCAAGGTTAAATGCAAATTGAGGGTATAGACTTTGACAAGACATTCTCTCTTACTTCTAGGATTGGGTCCATCTACTTATTACTCACCATAGCGTGTCATCCACGGTTTAAGCTTTACCAAATGGATGTCAAGAGTGACTTTCTCAATGACATTATTAAGGAGGAGGTTCACATGGAACAACCAAAAGGGTTTGAAGACCTAAAGCACCCAAGACACGTCTTTTATCTAAAGAAGGCCTTATGGGGTTTGAAGAAAGAAACCCATGCTTGGTACAAAAGGTTAACTTTTTATCATTTAATTCATGGCTTCAGGAGATGGGGAGTTGATATTATGTTGTTTGATAGGAGAGGGGTGGTGGTATCTTGATTACCCAAGCCTATGTGGAAAACATACTCTTTGGATCCATGTGTTCCCGACATGCTAACACTTTTGAGGAGGAGATGAAGAGTGAATTTGAGATAAGCATAATTGGTGAATTCACATTCTTTCTAGGTTTGTGAGTGCGTCAACTCAAGAATGGGATATTTATATCTCAATCTCAATATCCTAGGGATCTAGAGAAGAAGTTTATTTAGGACTCCGCTAAGCACTATCTCATTCCTATGAGTTCCTAGAGAAAACATAGCAAAGTCACTTTAGGTAAGGATTTAGGGAAACACTCTATCAGAATGTGATAGGTAGTCTCCTCTACTTGACTATTAGCCATCCCAATATTTCCTTTAGTCTTAGAGTTTTGACACATTACCAAGCGTCCCCAAAAGATTCACACTTACTTGCACTTAAAAAATTTCCAAATACGTGAGTTGTACTCTTTCTTATGAAATTTTGTATTCATTCGATACCGATGACTATTTTTCGCCTTATTTGAATGCCCATTGGGCCGAGGATGTTGATGGTTATAACAGCACATTGGGTGGATGCTTTTACTTTAGGAGTGAACTTGTCTCATGGTTGAAAAAGAAACAAAACTCCATTTCTTTGTCTACAGTGGAGGCCAAGTACCAAGCTTCCGAGAGTTATTGGAAACAATTCTTATGGATGAAGCAAATGATGGAGGATAATGGGATTATGCAAGGCACAATGACTATTTCTTATGATAATACGAGTGCAATCCAAATTTCTCATAATCTCGTGCAAAATTCTCGTACGAAGAATGTCAGGATTAATGAGCATTTTATTTATGATCTTGTTTAGCACTAGATCGTTACCTTGAGCTTAATTAGTACCGAACGTTAATTGACCGACATTTTCACTAAACCTTTAGGTGCACTTAGGCTTGAAGATCTTAGAAAGTGTTTGGATTCAAAAACATTTTTCTATTTTGTTTCACACTGTATATGGATGCACATTTAAGATGTTTGAATCACAATTTTATTCAATCCATTCATATGACTTAATCGTGATGTTCTTTGACTTTACTACATCTTTTTCTGTGCTCAATTATGCATGTTTAGCATTGCGCCGTTCATTGTTGATTACTACCTCCGTGGTAACCTCATTATATTGTCGTGATTACACACATGCACGAAACATTGCACTTACTTGTCATATGTTGAATAGGATATTCTAATCCTAATCATGCTAAATAACGAACCAAGTGTACTAGGAACTAATTGTGCATGTAAACCGAAAAATTGATTTGTGTTTAAGCAATGGAAATGGGCTACGAAATAAGAAATCTTCTTTTTGTTAAAGGAAACTATTGGCAAGAGCCTAAAAGATAATTTCGACACTAAAAATAGAAGTGCTAAGGTCAATTTTGTTTCATTGATGTTTCATTAATATAAGCAATTTGACTCCAAAAAATTTGAGAGTTTATTCTTAAAATATGATATTTTGAGGGTGTTATAAGTTTAAATCAATGAGTTAGAATAAGAAAATTCCTTCTGAAACATTAAATAGCTTGGCTCTATTGATTTGAGAGGCATTGAAATTCGTGACACTTTATATGAGCTAAGTCAATTTCCCATTGTTCAATTTTTTTTTTCAAAAAAGGATGAATTGAGTTCTTTCTTTAAGAGTGTCTCTTTAACATTATGCACCATTGCTATGTATTCCTATGTTGACTTTACCGTTCATTAATTTCTCACAAATTCATTCCATATCCATAATTCAAAAAATTTCATGCTACTCCATCGTGTGATTATGTGTATTTGTATGTATATGTATATTTACATACTCAAATATTTCAAAAATAATTTATTGGTTTGTTGAAGTTTCATCATTCTTGCTTAATTGTCTATACTTTATGATGACATTTTAAATTGGTTGCCTCATGATGCTAACTTTTCAGGTTTAACTTTTGACCCTTTATTTATTATAGATAAAAACGAGGTGAGCCTATGGAGGGGAAGTTTTGTTTTCTTTAAACTCCATGCATTACGGTATTTCCTTTGTTTAACGTATGTAGGTTTTTTCCTCCATGATGATATCATGGATTACACGATGAATATTTTCGGCATAAACAATTTTACAAGTGTCTTTTTATTTTCGAGTTTGGGAGGGACATTAGTAAAACTTGTCTTAGTTTTTTTTTCGGTTTTATGTTTTGTACTAGAATATCCAAAGGGAGAGATTTGTAAGAGCAAGTATTATGATTGCTCATTATATTTTAGTTTGGCATTTTCCATTACATCCCACTTCAGCATCATGTACATTCTCAAGACTTCATTATCGATCGTCGCTACATTTATCCGAGAAGGTATATGTAAACATTTTACTTGGGAGTATTTTAAAATTTTTGTTTTAATAAAAATGTTTGATCCAAGATTGTAAAAGTTTTTTAGAGAAAATATATTTTCCGTTTTTAAGTCGTTCCAACGAATTTAGTGTGTTCGTTCGAACAAGATGTAGCTATTTGTTTAAACGACCTTCAAACAAACATCAATGAAGATTTCTTTGTTAGAAAGAATAAATATCATTTGAAGCTCGTTAGATGTTGGTTCGAACGTGATGAGTTGTTTGTTCCAATGAGTTTTGTTTTGGTTTGAATGAGTTATATACTTTCATTCAATCTAACTCTTATTTTTGTTCATTCGAGTTTTCTAAAAAAATGTGTCGCCTCTAAAATTGTGTTTTTTATGAATAGGAGTGTTGGAATCAATTTTTGGTAGGACTTTTGGAAAAAAATATTTTCCCATATATATCCAAAAGTTCTCCAAACCCTTGTTTTTTTAAAACACTTTTGTTTTCCAAATCCAAACCACTGGAGATTTTTTTGTGAAACACTTTATCAAACCTAGTAGAACACATATTATGTTCATACTCCTATAAAGTTGATTCTCCATTACCGCTATGGAGCATTGTAGGATCTGCATAGATTTCTCTCAACAGCAAGGAAGGAACACATAACTGTAACACTTAGTGGAGTCGAAGTCTTTAAGTCTATCCATATCATTCTATAATACCTAGTTGTAACAATGATGAATAACGGTTTTACCCAAAAAGTTTTTTTTCCTCATATCATGTCTTGTGGTTTGTGGTTTGTGGTTTGTTGTGATTTGATTTAGATTCATATATCTTTCATGTTTAGGTTCACCTAATTAATAAATATAAAAGTTGGATTAAATTGAATCTGGATGTTTTGTGACCTAATCTATGAACTCGACATTTGACCATATAACTAACACACTCGATAAAGCAATTTTAGGCTCTACTTCCAATTTATAGGAACCAATTCCGAAAGAATAATACAAATAAGGAAAGAACTGACACTAAGCCCCTTATCATTTCGTAGTCTCCCAAAATACTAATTCACCTGAGTATTTATCTCAATGAATTATTATGAGTTTTCCAACATCTATAGCAATAGCAATAAAAGTCCAATTGACAAATAGCTCAATGACGTAATACAAAAGATGTAACATCTCAAAGTTATATATGAATTTACTAAATGACATATTAAATTTTCAACATCTCAAATCATAAATTGACATACCGCATGTCTATGGAATAACAATTCACTGTTATCAATTAATCAATTTATAAATTTCATAAAATTACGAGGTATTCAATTATTATCCGTGTGCGCATCTATCTTAATCTCTAAGGGGTTGGGGGATGATGCATTTTTGCATCTTTTCCCTTTATTGAATCTGGGTATCCACATGGGAGACTCTATTACGTCTTATAAAGGAGTAGTCTTTGTTTTTTGTGACGTTTTACATTTTCTTCCTTCTCTTATTTCATGATTCTTCTTTATGTACACACACACACACATATACACACACACACATATATATATATATAGGGAAAGGATCAAGTGAGGTCCCAATTTGAGGACTCTCAATGAGGACCTTTTTTTTAAAATAGTAAAAAAAAAAAATTGGGCTGATTTTTCCCATTCTTTTTAAACATTTCAATAGGACAATAAAAAAATAATCAGTTCAAAATGAAGTTTTTTGTTATTTTAAAAAAACAGTCAATCATTATCATTTTTTAAGTTGTTTTTAACTAACAAAGTTCGACCAATTTTTTTAAAATTGTAAAAAAAATCACTTTGACCTGATTTTTTTTATATGGTCCTACTGAAATGTTTAGAAACTATAAAAAGAATTAGATCAAAAAAAATTTATTACTATTTTATCAAAATTGGGTCGTGCTAGCGGTATGAAAACAGAGGTCCTCATGAGATCCTCTCTCTCTCTCTCTCTTACTTATATATATATATATGTATATATATATATATAATAAATTACAATGGAGTTTTCACTATTCATAAGATGGGAAGACACTTCACGGTTCAGATCGAAGCCAACAAGGCAACGATCCAATGGTTGAGATTAAAGTACCCCTCTTACCATTTTTATCCCTTACATATTTGAATTCCCCCTCTTTTTTAACCCTTTATTTCCTTTCCTTCTTTTACCCAAAATTCAAATCCATGGATAAAATTGGAAATTACACAATTGCTGCCAAATAGCAATTACCAAAGCACACCTTCTCTCTCCCCGACCCATTTCATAAGCGCGCACACAAACACACACACACACACACTCTCTATATCTCTATCTATCTATCTATCTATCTATCTATCTATCTATCTATCTATCAATCTATCTATCTATCTATCTATCTATCTATCTATCTATCTATATATCTATCTATCTATATATCTATCTATCTATCTATCTATCTATCTCACACTCCCTCGTCTCCACTCCACACAAAACTTACCCCCCTACCGTCGTACCTCTCTCCTCGTTGTGCATGCGCCTGCGCCACACCTCTCTCCCCGCCGCCTCTTCTCTTAGGTAAGTTTTGAATGGTTTTGATTTATGATTTTAGGGTTTTGTGGTTTTGATTTTAGGTTTACGATACACCTGCAAAAGCACAAAATTAAACAACTTTTATGCTTTGATTTTCAAAGCAACTGAAATTCTTAAGAGGCCCGAGATATCTTTGAGTTGTGGGTACCGTCATGGTACGTGGTTGTTCTGACTTTACATTTCTATGCTTTGATTTTATTTTTCTTCTTTTGATTATTACTAACATTTCAAGAAGATTTGTTCTTCTGATTCTATTATATTGGGTTTTGAAGATTATGTGGTTTTGAAGATTATGGTTTTGAAGATTTATACTGAACCTTATGTTGGTATAGTAGATTTTTTTTTTAATTTTCATATTTTCTTTTCCTACATAAAAAAATTCATGTATTCATGGATCTTTATTCATGGCTAGAGTTCTACTGATATCTTTGGGGTTCCTCAAAACATACCATCTATTTAGTACTATTATGGTTTTCAGCTTTATAGGTACTATCACTGTACAATATAACTTGATAGGGTGACATATGGAAGTTCTCTTAATGTACAAACATATGATCTTTAAAGACAAAAAATTGATCGTACTCAATCAATCAGGTATCTCTGAAGGTTCCCTAATAATGGTAAGAATTGGTAAGTCCTACGTCTGATAAGAGTGGAAGATTTCGTAATGTCCTTCCACTCAACCCCTCGCATGATTCTGTAGCTTCAAGTAAATGTTTATACAGGTGTATTGTAGTTTGATGTTCTGGTGTTATCGCTTCACTCAATTTCTCTTTTAATCTACCATAACTTGGGAGAATCAGGTGTTCACCATCCTGCACCTGGGAATTCGATAAGATTCCAATCAATAAAAGTTCTTGCAAGGAGGACCGTAATATTTCATAATGTGCTTGGAGAGTTGGAGATCCCACCTACACTACCTTTGTAGCTGCAGCAAGGCTTTCAACTTCAGTTAGTAGTAGAAGATTCTATTAAGGTTTTCACTTTTATATTGATTTAGCAGTAGAAGATTCTATTAAGTTGTATATACACATACAACGCATCCCATAGCAGGCCTAGAGACAAGGAAAATGCCAAATGATTATGTTTTTAAAGAATTTAAGATATTAATTGTCTTAAGCATTTGGGCAGGACTTTCACTTAGCTTTTCAGGCACATACATTAAGTGTTAGTATATCTCTCAAGTGTTTGGCACAATACCTAAGTGTATTTAACTTATTTTTTCCTTAAGTTTTTATTGTATTACAATACCTAAGAGTGTGCTATCTGTTTCAATAGTGTGAAAATGATCAGGAGGGGGATACCTATTTCCAAGAGTGTGAAAATGATCATTACACAGGTTTTATATTTTGTTTTGGGTTTTAGTATTTGGTGTTTGCATTTCTAAGATGGGTTTTATGTTGTTTTTTTGCATATTGAACCCTAATCATTAAAGCTCTCAAGATATGCTCACAGGTAGTAACTCGAAATGCAAAATTCATTTGTTATTTTTAGAATTTTTATTAATTATTTTCATTTGACGCACTTTGTTTATGGCTTCTGTTTTCAAACTGACTTTGCATGTTGTGTGTGAATGTAAATTGTTTTGGATTTTTTACATAATTATGTTTTGTTGATTCAAACAGCTTCCTAATGTTTGCTTATTGGCTATTAAATTTACTTCTCTTAGTTGGCAATGTTTATTAGTTTTGCTTATTTTGTTATGTAACACTCTGATTTTGCGTTGTCATTTGTTTCCGATTTAGTTGTTCAGAACCTATGCCTAAACATCTTGAAATTACACCTAAATTGAATCCTCTTTTATCATTTGTTTCCAATTTAGTTGTTTAGACGTTTTAGGGACTTTTTGTTGTTGGTGAGATAACAACCTGTGCCTCAGCGCACTTAATTTATTTGTGGCCTATTTATCAAGGACATGATTTTTTTTTTACTTTCAGCGCACTTATTTTCTCCTCTTTTGGGATCATTTTTCTACGCAGATAATCTATGCGAGGTTTAAATCTTATTAGTTCATTTAATGTGCGAGGTTTAGCGCGTATTAGTTCATTTACTATTTTTTACTTTATAGTATTTTCTTCTCGGGTGATCCTGTTTATATGTTTGGTTTATGATGTCTTCAACGATGGCATACTTACACATTTGTTAACATACTTACATGATGGCATACTATATGCTTGACAAAATGCCTAAAAGTGTGGGTATTCTCTTTAATCATTTTCTTTTCATTGTAAAAGTGGGAAATGAATAGTTTGAAAATGTAAAAGTATTTTGTTTGATTATTGAATGGAGGTAATCAATTTTATTTTTATAATGTATAACAAGTGTGAATAATGAAATTTGTTTAAGGGGTGTCAGTTTAATAGTGAGTTTGTTATGTATTTCCATTTATGTTTTCCCATCCTAATTAGCAATTAGCATACTCAAGTAGTTATGTGATAATGTATACAAATATTTAAATGGATACCTTTGAGTACAATTCATCCCATGATCCCAACTTGGGTACATTTGTAATTATATGTGGTGTTATCTCGGTGAAGAAGAGAAAGCCATTTGTAATTCTTATGATCGTCGTACAATTTGTGTTTAGTTGCAACAATCTATGCCTTGTTGATGCATGCGTGTGATTCTTGGATTCTAGAAAAAAAAAAGACTCAGTGCCCACTTGGCGAGAGGGGTATTTACGTATCTTTTAGGCAATATTGATCATTTATGGGGTTTTAATTCTCTCTAACGATTGACTGATCAGTACATGCATCTATATCTTCCTCATTTTATTACTTGGGTTCATTGAGTATTGTGTGCTTATGCAGATTTGGAAATCAAAGATCTTGATTGATTATAATTATTAACTTTTTAATTGATATTAGAAGTGGAAGAAACAAATTTTTAGCAGAATTTATTTGGCATTCAAAATTTTTCTATTCAGTTGGCCCTGCCATCCAATATCATACATCTTTATGTTTGATAATTCTATTTATATTGCAATCTAATGAAACATGGAAATTAAATATAGAAGCTTTGGAAGATTGGGGTGTTATTTTATTTGTGGGGGTGGAATATGCCTGCCCTATTTCAAAGCCATATCTAGCTAGCACTACAATTTTACTCAGGATAAAATCTATTCTCTTTAGATTGGAGGGTCTATGTAGTTTATATGAAATGTATCTTTTATAGAGATATTGGTCAAAGCCAATGTTCATTAAAATAATTGGCCTTTAAAATTAGTTATGGTCGTTTGTAAATCCGAACTTCATTAGATATTTTCATAGTTACATTTCCTAACCTAAATTGTTCGCATTTCATTAATTTCCCAACCTAAATTTAAAATTATATGTATGTCCCGTTTTTTCTCATGTTAAAACTGGAAATTTGGCCACTGCGATAAGGACTTTCGGCTACTTCAAGTTGTGACATGTTAAAACTGGAAATTTGGTCAACTTCTATATTGGTCACATTTCTTAACAGTGGTTCGTTCTTCAATGTAATATGTTACCTCCCCATTTTCTTCTTGATGTTTGGGGTTTTAAGTTTTCGCAATATCTGGACTTCCCCTGTTAGACATGACCTTTATTATTGATAAGTTGGTTTTTTAGGCTTCATTGATCTATAGAATGTTCAGTTTTCTGTATGTTTTTCTTTCTTTGGTTCATGAATACATAATATACTGATTATTTTGCAATGTTAGATGGTGATTTTTCTTCGTTGTGCCTTAGTTTAACAGGTATGATATTAGATATCAGATAACAGGTATCATATTAGTTTAACAAGTATAATAACAGGTATTTTTTTGGTTTATGTATAATATTAGATAAGAGGTAGATATGAGTTTAACAGGTATGTATGTATGTATGTATGTATGTATGTATGTATGTATGTATGTATGTATGTATGTATGTATGTATGTATATTAGATATTAGATATCAGGTGTAATATTAGTTTAACAGGTATGTATTATTTTGCAGGGCTTAAGGAACAATAGTAGTGAATGATGTTGGTTTGGTGGACCCTAATTACTGGCATGGCACCTTCTACCCTCGGTAAGTTTGGTGGACCCTAATTACTAGAATTTATGCTCCTCACTCAACTGTGAATCTTACGATCTTGCCCAGGAGTTAACATCGGTAAATGTTTTGGCCATTTCATTTAAAGACATTTATGTGTCTAATAGAGTATGTGCTTTGGATTTACGATTTGATATGCTTGTCTTGGAAGCGAAGTATTTTATCTCAAGTATGTGTTACTTTTGACATATAGTGAATGGGTGTTTCATATTTTTAAATTTAGTTTATACTACTGGAAGGCCTAATGTACCTACTCGACTCTAGGTACTAATTTAGAGAACATGTTCAAACTCATTATAGGCACTGATTTTAACTATAAATTATATCTGTTGACATGATTTATTCAAAGATTTATTTCTACTCATGTACTGAGATCATCCCTGGCTTCTAGTCATGCAGATTATAAGTGGAGCAGATCATCCCTGGTTAAGCAGATTATTTCTACTCGTGTACAGAGATCATCCCTAAACCAGATTATTTCAAAGTTCTTTGTGAGATCATCCCTGGCTTTATGCTCTGGTCTATTTGGTTAAGCAGGAATCAAAGTATCTATGAAGGAGTCCAAATGAATTGAAATACAATTATCAACAATGTAACCCATCTCATTTTTTCTTCTTGCACAAGTATAACTTTCAAACCCTCAATCCCACAAAATGATATTATCCAGAAGAGATTCTTCATAGCTTTCTTTACATTAGAACTAACAGGTAGTCCTTTGTTTATCTTTCATTACGTGGCTGCTGAAACATTTCTAAACAAGTTCATGTCCTATAAATATTCTAATTAGTTTGTACGAGGCTGCTGGTCCTTAACGAAAATGATGTTTTTATAACAGAGAATTTCAGCATTTCTCTCGAACACATTTTAGTATTTCAGTATTCGTTAACATATGTTTGCGGAGAATTTTGTAAACTATTGTACATCCATAATTAACGAATTTCAGTATTCCTTAATGAATATGATATTTATAACACATTCCATTTGCTAACTTCAGTTATACTACAATTCTCTACATTTTAAATTATTGGCTTTGCGGTTTGATCTTTGTCCCCATTATTTTAGTTGATTAATCGTAAGCGAGATTACTACTCGCTCTGTTCGATTGAAAGACACAAAAAAATACTCCCTTATACTTGATTAATCATATATATATTGGGGGTATCACCCTGAAATTTTATCATATATTGTTATCCTTTATTTATCTTAATTCTTGAGTAGCATGTTAATTGGATGGGCCTGTTGGACAAAATGGAGCTGCTGTATTTCCTTATATATTTTCGTCAATGTTCTTCCCCTCTTGCATTTTGGTAGTGTCTGGTAATGGTCTGACACGTGGGTTGGTTTTATGGGTTAATTTGTATGTTTGGAAGCAGTGTATGTTTGTCAGTGTGCCCCCTACTATTTGCTACATGTATGGTCGCCCAGGGCATTTGTCCAAAGATTTCTCTTCCGATCCCAAGTCTTAATATACTACCCTCCCATGCCCTCATCCTTCCCAAAGCCTCCCGCGCCATTCCCCACCCTACTCCAGCATTGAATACATTATTCTCCCTCTCCCGTTGCAGATCTGAATCATATGTAAATTTTTTCTTTTGTTGCCTTTTGTTTTCATATGGAAGGTTTATGAAGATTAGAGTGAATTTTTGAAATATCTTTTAGATCTGATCGATATGTTATTTTCTTTGCTTCTCTGTATGTGTGTTCCTAACTCTTACTTTTGTTTCTCTCTGTATGCATCATCGGGTATGTTTTCTTCTTGCATATCCACACCCGAAAGCTCCTCACCAACAATTTCCACAATACAAGTCAGGTTTGTCGTTTGAGTGACCAAAATTGCACAAACACAAGCGCTGATAAAACAAGGACACAATCAACAGAGTTTTGGCTATATAATACGATGACCAAACAAAAAAATATTGTTCAAATCCAAGGTTCCAGGCAAAGTGGGCATGTACGTTTGCGGTGTCACAACTTATGATCTCAGCCATGCTCACATCAATATCTCCTTTGACGTCTTTTTCTAGTCCGCTCGACCCCCCCTCTCTCTCTCTCTCTCTCACACACACACACACACACTAACTTATATCTTCTCAAGAACCAAAAAAGTATTAACTAATATCAGCTGCATAGTTGATATTATTCACCTATAGTTGATATTATTCAATAAATAATATTCAATAACTATACAACTGATATTATATCTGTTATTAAACTATATTCCGTGACCCTAAATCACCAATGGTCTCACAAATTTTCTCTCGCTTGCAGTATAGTGAAAACCAGGTGCCGCTCGAATCTTCTATATATAATCAGTTAGGCTGTCTTTAATTGGACTGAGCCGCGATCCAACTCGAAGAAAATAATGGTGATTTATCCATCTTATTATCTCGCCGAGTCTTCATGTGGAAAAACAATTCTACTCCACGTGGAAATACAGTGCTATGGATCAAAGCCTCAACTTGCATTATAATACTCCATTTTCAGTTTTACTGATCAAAGTCTTTGTTTATGTTTCTGTAAACAGTGACTCACAACTATATCCACATTGATATGCTTATGAAGAAGCTTCCAGGTGAATATTGACATCTTGATGGGGAAAGAGATACCTAATAAATTATAATTTTGTAGGTATCAAAGTATTAGGTATTAAAATGCTGCCACATAAATATAATTGTGTTTCATTATTTTCTCTATTTTTTACTTATTTGCATTAACTTCGGTTGGTACAAATATATGGTACCACCAACTATTTGATGGTGAGCATGACACATTTAATTACAGTTCGAATGAGAAGGAATACAATTGAAGTAGGCAAACATAGGAGTATTATGCTTTGGGATTTCTAAACCATGTAACGAGATGGCATTGATGAAAGATGGTGTCGAATGGCGTATGGTTAGGGCGACTCAAATGAGTGAATCGACGATGCTTGCTTGCTTTATGAGTTTGTCTTCATTTCTAATGAAATATTTGCAAGAGATTTCATTGCTAATGCAATATACTTCAATTCAATTCATTAATAGAGTCATTTTTGTTTTGTTTTTAGGTTACTTGAATTCGATTCAATCCATCTTGAGAACCATCTGTTGGTTAATATCAGTATTAAAGTAACAACATTCCTGATGGTTGGCTTTTGTTAATAGGTTATATTGTTGTTACTGAGGATGCTTGAATGATAATTGGGGTAGTTTAGTACGTATGGAATTCGGCACTCGATATATCATTATTCATAAAATTAGATAGCATAAGATATTCACGAGGACCATGACGGACTAATTATATTGTTTCGTTGTATTTTTTATTTCTTAAACACTGTGGGTAGTCCTATAAATAGAGAAAATTATGTCTAAATTTTCTAAATTATTTATCGGGGAACGAAAATTTTGCCGTTATGTAATTAAGCACTTTGGAATTTTTTTTCGTTTTGCGATTACGTATTTTAGAAAGTTTCGGCGTGCCTTCAGGCATGGGCATACCCTAGTGTGTATATTTATAAGTGAACATAAAAAATGAACATTTTAATGAACCTTAACAAAAATCTTGTAACAACTCATTCATTTTAATTCCTTGTTATAATTGGTCTGCCCCAGTGGAAACGAACACGCGTGTTTTTTAATACACACACATCACAGAACTTACCCCCCACCTCCACCCCCACCCCCCAAACTCCATCACTACACCAGCTATCCAAAATCGACAGCCATTCCCCTGGTCAATTAGCCACCATTGCAGCCCTTACCCGCAGCCAATCGACCCATATCCTCCAAATTCGGCGACCTCTCACTCAAATTCGGAAGCAACCAGCATTCCTCCCTCTCCAGAGATACCCAAAGTCCATAACCCACCCACTTCACCATTAACCCCAACTCGCCTGAACCTATAGCCCAAAAAAGTTGCAAGCTCCAGCAGACCAACGAAGCCGCGAGCTCCGGCCGGCGAACCCACTTCAACCCACCTGACCTCTGACCAGTCGACGATAACTCGACCCCATGCCTCATCATCCTCGAAAACCCATTCCACCTCATATCGTCGGTGAGCTCCTCCACTCCTAACTCTGACACGAGTACCTTTCAAACTATGATGAAACCACCTTGCTACCTGGATTTGTTGTTCTCTATAAGTTCCAACCCTTATCCCTACATTCAACCATTAGTGAGGTGGATACCTAGCCTCATCAATCATACATTAATTTGCATGTTACTTTGATCTAAACTATGTGAACTAAATATTACAAGGTTTGCATAATGGAAGATTGTGGGGGGGGGGGGGTGTTTAAGAAGTCATCCGTGTCACACGCATGTTCGTTGTCGTTGGCGCGAAAAAATTACAGCTTAGTAATTAAAATTAATGAGTTGTTAGGAGTGTTTTTGTTAAGATTAAAATGTTGATTTTTTATGTTCGCTTGTGAAATTCTCTCTCTCTCTCTCTCTCTATATATATATATATATATATACTAGGGTATGCCCGTGCCTGAAGGGATGCTAATAATTTTGAAAAGCATAAAGTCATTTCTTGGTGCGATGGCAAGTTCCCTCGCCAAAGCTACGATTGGTCTAGGGTTCAAAACACGGGAGTAACCTCTTCATATATGGAGTAAGCAAGCCGACATCCGCCTATTCAAGATCCTGCAGTTAAGCATATTTCCCTTTGACTGAAGGCACAATTTTTTTTTTTCAAAATATCAAGTCATGTATAATTTAAGTCTAATGTTTTTATATAAAATTAATATTGATAAACAATTTAAAAATTTTGGGCAAAATTTCGTTTGTTTATAGGATTATCTGCCCTGTATAAGAAATAAAAAATACACCAACAACAAAACTAATAGTTTGAAATTTAAATATAATATCATTGTCTATTTAGATATGTATAACATATGGAGTACTCATTCGTAGTTGCTTTCAGATTTTGCAAGGGCCAAACAATAACATTGTGTAGAATGTGTCCAACTAAAATAAATATTTTACAAAAGAAATAAATAAGTTCTCAATATTACCAACATACATCATATTGACTTATGAAAACACTTTTGAAGAAAAAAGAGAAATGGAAGATGCTTGCTCTATCGGTTTCCTATCTTCCATCCCACTAAAGATCTCATTTTCATCGTCTTTTATATAATGGCACCAATTCCCATACAACGGGAGCTACTGCACAATAACACTTTTGGTCAATCGATCTTCTCCTCAAGCACGAACTATAAATAGAAAATAACCATAATAATTATTATCATTATGTAAAATTCATATTAATAAAAAATGTCAAGGGCTAATAAATAGGAAGAAGATCTTTAAATACCTTTTATAAATTTGTTGTTGCACCCCCAAATGGGCACTGAGAGTCTATGGGTGACAACTCCAAAGAAATCTGTGGGAGGAGAGCTTGAAAGATCAAGTCTTTGTTGTATTTCCTCTTTCCAATAATCCCATCGCTCAAGTCTAGTACATTATTCCATCGAACACACCCCCATTAAATGTTGTAGCTTCACAAAGGAAGCCAATTTGAGGGATTTAGTCATGATATATGCGAAGCTGATCCTTAATTCTTCAATAGTTCACATCAATAATTTTGTCATGATATTTACACTGTTATACATCAAGAGTAGAAACCAAATGAATATAATAACGAATCTACTTCAATATGCTTATGATTGAAAGGATTTAAGTAAATAGAATAACAAAAAGTCCAACAATGCACACTTCGCCACAAACCTTCATGAAAAAAGCAAAACAATAATTCATGACTTTGCTCAACAAATGAAAGAAAAGAAAGTGGTATTTTAACTTTTACAATTAAGATTTCAATTTGAAGGAATTAAGTATATTGGTCTCATAAATCATAAATCATAAAGTATGTTAACATACTGTTTTTTAAATCAGAACAACAGCAGCTTGTACCACTTTCTTTTGTTTTTTGAAGTTCAATACAATATGTTTTTGAATCAGAACAACAACAGCATGTTAACATGATAAAACTTCTATATTTTTGGAATAACATGTTTTTTGAATCAGAACAACAGCAGCATGTTTACATGTTTCCCTCTAATCATAAATTATGTTTCCCTCTATTATGTTGCATCCTCGCACATAAAATCATGTAAAACAATGCCATTTACATGAACTGAATACTGAAATCTGAGGTCAAACCTTAACCACCAACCAAAACTCTACTGAGAAGGGCGCCAATTTTAACAATGACCAACAATGCACCAATGGTAGGAAAATTAAGTTGGCAAAAGTTTTGCCATGATACCTGTCTGTCTTCCTTATTCTCTGTCAACATTGATGAACATCAATGCAACCATACTACGGGCCACTTCTCTTTCCTCCCGTAGTCTATCATTTAACAGATTTACAGCATTCTCTGTCAACGCCTTGTACATCAATGTCACCATACTACGGGCCACTTCCCTTGCCTCTTGTAGTCTATCATTTAACAGAGGAGAGAGTATGAATTTGGTTTCGAATAGGAAGATCCCAATACTGAGTAAAAATACATCAGTTAATCATGAGTAAAAATACATACTGAACACACCAATTAAATTCAATAAAATGTATATAGTATGATTTTTAGTCAATGAAACACCCCAATTACCTATTATATTTGGTTTTGAATACCAAGATCCCATTACTGAGTAACACCAGCATCCAAAAACACCTAGCATGCTGCAGCATTGGTCCTGCACTTATGAACAGAAAACTTATTGAAACTTCGTTTAGCACCAACCCCTTCCACAGCAATACACACTCATAGATTTATCCTCGCTATCATCTTCTTCAGCTTTGATTTTTCCTTCACCCCATTTTATATGCCCGAGTATAATCTCATGAACAAAATGTAATCTTCTAAATATGGATTCGGAAACATGTTTGACATAATATACGGATACGATTTTGACCTCCTATTTTTCTCATTCGAGTGATGGCATTATATATCAATTTCACATAATACATTCATAAACAATAATTAAGGTCATTTGAATTGTATAAAAAGTCATACCTATGGCAAAGAAAATGCAACCGAAGCTCTAGAATCGTTTTCCAATGCCTATGAATTCATAAGTCACTGTATGAACACTGCATAGAAATATGTAGTTATAATGCTTCATTATGAAATACACTAAGGAGGGGTTAGATTGTGGTTCCCACCCAAAAAAAACATAAAAAATTTCATCCTATGCTTATAGTGGACTGTGCACTATACAAATTTAATAAGTATCTAATCCAAATACAGGTTTTCCATAAAGTGGACTGTATGTTCAAAACATTTTATGGTCAAATAAAAGTTTTGAATAAAACTAAAAATAGCACAACTAACACCATACTCGAAGTCGTGAAAGCAAATGCTAAACCGTCTGTGATTGTCAGCTCAACCACCTATGACATGAAAAATGATCGAGCAAGCAAATTAGATACCTCCGTAGCTTCATTCACCGTCGGCTCAACCATCAGTGACAGTAGATGTGCAGCTCCAAGAATCCGTTCTAAACTTTGGCATGAGAATATACCTAAAGCCTTATCCATGAAAGTGGGTTTGCAAAACCCAGTTAAATCCTCGGGAATCGATTCACACCTACACAATAATTTAAAATAAATCCTATGTATTTTGTTAACATAATATATTTAGTTAACATCATATATATTTAGCATATCAGTACTGAAAATCTCAGAAAAACACCAAAGCAATATACGAAAATTTAAAGAAGATTAAAGAGAAAGATAAAGAAGAAACTCGGGTAGAGAAATTGAAAGATACCTTAGGTGTTTTTTCTAGAAGAACAATGATACAACAGTGGTGCTGAAGGTGGACAAACACAGAGCCTTATGATACCACGGAGCCTTATGTTAATTCTTTTTCAGTTTCCTAACCTTTATAAACAAAGTAATTTCATTTTAATGCATGATGCATCTGAATCCGCAAAATCCAGCATTACAATATTTAAGGGCTCAAACTGAAATCAGAACTGATTCCAATTCCTATAAAGCTTTATACATGAACTGAAGAATGTTTATATGTATTTAAGGAAAAAAGCTAAAGAATGTTTAAAAGCTTTATACATTTCAAAAATATTCTGTTCATAATTCAATACATTTAAAAAAATTTATACATTTCATAAAAATGTTTTCATGCTGATGTATAAAAATATTTTATACATTTAAAAAAAATGTAGAAAAATGCTAAAGAATGTTTAAAAAATGCTTCCAAAAATATTCCAATTCCTATACAGCACTATAAAACTTTATACATGAACTGAAGAATGTTTCATGCTCCCAATATCTATCTGACCAACCTTCCACGGTTGCTGGACTAATAGTAGCTAACTGTTGTTAACCGAATGCTTCTTGGGTTTATAATCGGGTAGAGTCAACCAAGGGGAACAAATGTCTTATCATTTATACAATCATGATTATTCATAGACGGTTTTTAAATGCAGATGTATATCAGAGTCGAATTCACCGCCCATCTCCAAAGTCTTATTTTACCGGTTTCTATTGTTATTTCTTATTGTTTGTATCTAGCATCTCCCCTGATGGAACTGCCAAAACTAACTTTGCCTTCCATTAAACCTACGTATGGGTAAAAACTAATAGGATGCCCTCGAGAAATTTAAATAAATCCCACAACATAATAAAATAAAGAACTTCAGACTTAATTCAATGGAATAAACGATCCGGAGCTTCACATCCGGCAGTCTACACACATGAGTTCAGTCTTTTCAGGATTTGAGAAACTTATAGACTATATAACTAAAGTTTTCTTTTGGAAAGTTAAATGAATAAATAATTCATGCACACAACATCTCTCTCCTTCATTTCATCAATCAACACAAGTGCCTCATTGATGTCCCAAAAACCAAGTGTCATTTGTAAGACTACAATAACAAAATATAAATTTTAGATAAGGTAGAAAAATTGTAATTAGGTCTTTTTAAAAATCCAGATTAAGAAAGAACTCTGACAAATTATATCAAATGAAAACACAAAAATGTATTGTGAATAAACGAATGAGTTATATTAATAGAAAAACACAATGTAGATTACCTTAAAACACCACTAAGTTTATTTAGTATCTCCTTATTAAGACTACTCAATGCATTACTTGACAATGCAAATAACACCAAACTCACTGGTTAAGCTACCAATTTAAAAATAAAAAGAAAACACAAAACTAATCGTGAGTGAATCAAATTATAAACACAATAATATTCAAAATTCAAATACATATATTATCAAATATGTTATGTCACTACTCACTACTAATCACTAATAAACAATTATATAACCCAAAAAGAAAGAATTCATGTGCCCATACCTTGAGTCTCATCAATAAAAATCATCATCTTCTTCCTTTTAATACTAAACTCTAACATTATTGTCGTCTTCCTACCATGTCCATAACAGGAATATTACCACAGTTGATTAATATTCAAATATCCACTACGCAGAATCCCTTTAAAACTATGAATCCTTGCAAACCCTCACATGACATTTGGTCACATACTCCTTCAGTTGGTCACATTTTTCTTGAACAAAAAATATCAACATAAATAAACATTCTAATCTTAATAAATGTATCTGAGAAACTAAAAACCCACTAACCTTGAGTAATGCCTCAGCCTCCTCTTTAGTGAAATAAATTCCCCCAAGAAATTGCACAAACTTGAATTAAGCACTCGGATGTGAGCATGGCAACATAAAAAATCTCAGCTCCAAACATCCCAACCCAAATAGAAAAATACAAATGAAAAAACCTAAAATCCAAAGACTTGAAAGTAGTCCAAAATACCCAAGAGAAATGAAACACTTTCTAAATCAATGAACACTTGAAAAACCAACACCTGAGATCTTAACCAAGAACATGAGATGCCGTACCTGATAGCTTCGAGTAAAATGAATTAGAGATGAAGTACCAAAAGTAGATCTGCAAACATCGACACCAAACGTATGTCAGATTCCAAAACCAAATCAAATATACTAAAAACCATTTTCATGAAAAACAATGACATATAATTATACATGAAACTCATCAAAAACTTGTAACAAAAATAGGTATATGATTGACTGTAGACAAATTTAATAGGGAGGTAGTGGTAGTGAGATGGCGTCAACGGAAGAAGGTGGCAGTGGCTAGGGTTTCTTTCAGGAGGGTCTGTGTTGAAAGGGGGATAGAGAATTGAGAGGAAGAGAATGAGGAACGGGTTTGGGGGGTTGCTGATGAGAAAACGGGTGAGGAGCGGCTTGTGTGAGAAATGAGATAGTGGAAAAATCAAGTGATTTTGACCAAATTACCCTCAAATTTGAATTGAAGTATCAATTTAGTAACTAAAAAAGAGGGTGAAACTAAAGATTTGAGGGGCAAAAGAGGTATTGTTGTAAAAATTCATATTGATGACATCATCTAGGAAACTTATGACATACATAAGTTTCCTACTTTATTTTATATATATATATATATATATATATATATATATATATATATATATTCCATGTTTATTTGTATGTATTTTATATCATATATCATTGTATTTTCTCAACTTGCCTTCCATGTACTTCCATATGTATATACATGTTTCACTTACCGTCTCTTTATTGCATTTTAGTTACGCCATATTTAGTTCCATTTATTGCATATATCTCATATTACCTATACATACATTCTTTTTATGTTCAAATACCCCTCTATCTTAGATATCATAAATAAAATCTGCATAATATTCTAATAAAACTTGTGTATTTTGCACACTATACCCACAAGCATCAAATATTTACCTTATTTTTTACCCTTACTGGGAGCTCTCTCACCTGCATCAAGCATATTAAACTCGTTCCCACACGTGCCATCACCATAAGGTATATAAATATATGGTTTATGTAAACTCGGGTAGGTTAAATGGATTGCATACATACGGACGAATGATTAATCTTATAGAAAAGAGGTGTAATGTGGAGTCACACAAAGTGTTAGAAAGCATTTATAAACCCTAAATGAGCTCTCATGTAATCATATTTCATTAGGACGCTCGTACTTAGATTGTAAACTTTAGCATGAAACTCTGCTAAATTTTCTTGTCATTATAGTGTCTATTTTTTTAGCCATCACATGTTTTTCAAACAAAAGTTTATCCATTAGTCTAGAACTAAGTTCAACCTTAAACTACGTTTATGATTAACCTTATCTCAGACTCGGGTCTTTTCTAGTATTTCCCTTGAGACCTAGGTGCAACATAAATACAATCGATAACTAAAAACATAATAACTACACCGAACTTTCTTCCTTCCCCATTAAATCGCTCAATAATTACACTATCCCTTATTTTAAGATTATTCATCTCTAATGAGTAAGGTTGTTTCTCTAATATTGGCATTATGTCTAATTGTTGTGATCCTCCCCATCTCCACCTTTGAGTTTAGTCACGAGGTTCCCATTGCCACCTTCATTTGAGGGAATAAGTAGTTCTTTATGTTATTGCCTCGTAGAGAATCAGAATAAGGATCTCAATTCACAACCAAATTTTTTGAATAATATGATGACCATACTAGATAATGTGCAAGGTAAGGTACTTTCATATAAGGGAGAGAGAGATCATTATAGAGAGGGCCGCGATACAGAGTAGTCAAATTAGAATGGTAATAAACAATTAGTATATGTTGTATCGGCCTGTCATAACCTTGAGAATGCTCGAATGTATTTATGCTCTTTATAAATATCATCCTATTATAGGGAATTTAGTTCACCTTGTTATGGTTACTCATCCTATCCCTACTATTAATTCCTTTGGAAATACATTTGGTCTCATTATAGAAATTCCTCTACCCCCTCAACGAAGGCTAATCAAGAATTTTAAGTTGATTCTAGAGATGTTGAACAAACTAAGATGAAACAATATTTCAAGACACTCTATGAATAATTTGACCAAGTTAAGTTATATAGGAACTATGTTAATTATCATCACATGTCACTTTACCTAACGGCCTGGTTGCCTAAGAAATTTGAGATGCCAGACATGAAGTGGTCTTTCCATTTTTCATATATAAAATTATAACTCAACCGTGAGACTTTTGGACCCCAAAGGATAAATCATAGCACAGATGCTCCAATAAACCCTTACAAAAAATGCGTTTATATGGTTCCTATATTTAAACGAGCTTGAATTTCTAGTTAAGAAGATGTTTCAGGAGAATTCTTGACTTGGTATAAGTATAATTATGGGATCTAGGTGACGCATCGTGATCTTAAGTTTCTTAGTAACAATGTGGGAGAGCCTATCAAAATTGTCATCACTTGGTTAGGAGAGAAGGACCCCACTATGACCAATCATCCATCATAAGAATAATAAGTCAGTATCATGAAGAAGAACTTCTTGCATCCTATTAAAAATGTCATGATTATATAATATTAACCTCACTTTAGAGTGCGTCGAGAAGCTAGGGTTGACATTGAAGAAAGCCTAAAAAATCATCCATTGAAGGTTGAAACAAAATCGAAGAGTAATTTAGGCATGTTCATCCCTAAAAATAGTGAGAAAGCAATCGTTATTGCCAAGGTTAACAACCTATTTGTAAACCCTTCCATAACTTGGGAACTAGAAACCCGATCCCTTTTCCCACCAAAGATAACTTTCATTGAAATATATGATCCTTTATTTAAATTATTTCAGTATTTACTATCGCATAACCTCATTAAACCCATTGATCGTAAACCATTTCCTGATCCACCACTTCCAAACGTTAAACACAACACTCATTGCGTAAATCACTATATGTACGACTATGATACCAATCAATGCTTCTAAATTTGTAATGTTATTAAGAACATGATTGACAAGGGCCTTGTTACCTCTCTAGTTTCTCCTAAACCAAACAATATCCATATACACTTCCCCCTTACACATCTGGTGTCAATCCCATCCTCACACAAGGCAACTAAAATTTTGACCCTTCAACCTTAATCCAATTGAAAACTTAACATTTAGACCTCATAATCCAAGATAAACCTTTCACATAAAGTGTCCTTCACCCAAACAATGCCTAAGATTATTTTCTAATCCTTCTCACTCGATCTTGTATTGAAGTCAAAACTCAATATGAATATTAGATCACCAACGTTCTTGTCATTCTTACTCAGCTAAAAAGTTTTGGAATTGATATGACCATGAACTTGACCTTGTAGATTAATGGTTACCTGAAGCTTAATGATATGTACATGGTCGCCCAAAACTTAGTGTAACAATCTAATAATTAATTTTTTCACCTGATAAATCCAGGTTTGATAGAATAGGCAAGATTTTAACTAGATTAAGTTTCAACCAAGGGTAAGTTTATGGTCCTCTTGATCTCCTCACCACCATCAGTGGAAATGGAGTTTTGGTCATATTTGATAACCACCATTTTTCTACATTGGGTGATATTTACATCGAAGCTTATCAGGTTGTTAAGTTTATTGAGCTATCTCCTAATACCACTTATATTGGACGCGGTGATGATTTTGATGCTTATGAGAAATGAGAGATTATTTTGTCAATTTTTGTATTTTATTCTCTTGACTTTTTATGTGGGGTTGTATCTATTGAGGAACTGTTGTGTAAGATTAATGAAGTCTCTATCACACATTAAGTTGATGAAGAAATAGGGTTTCTCTTTTATTATTATACTCTTAATCAAATAACCTCATTAGGGAAATATTACAAGGATCTTATCCCTACGCATGAAACTACTTAGGTTGATAAAGGCAACCAAGTTGCTGAAGAACCCTTAATGACGGAGATGACTGTTGAAGAGAGTAAAATTTTAGCGAAAATTAATAATACCCATGATAATATAACCTTGTGGATACTCTTTATGTCCTCTTAAGTACATGGACTACTCTACTCAACCTTATCTTACGCCTAGGTTACACCAAATATCTCTTTTGAACAAAAAATCATTCTTGTGGGGATGCTAACTTCCAAGAGACACATAACTACTAGAGACAAAGAAATATGTATTTTAGCCAGAATCACAATTTGACGATCAACATTCGAGTTGTTGTTCTTCATAAAATTATTTATTCGTACTGGTCTATAACGAATATGCCCTCAACGTGTTGTCTCTCAAATCGCTCAAGCTCTTGGTCCTATAAGTTGGTGATTTCACTCCCACATCTGTAGGAATGCACTCTTACAATATTACCTAAAGAGGGGTCGTTAGTTTTATCCTTCTTACCCTCGGGGCTATCCTGATCACTCTTTAATTCATATTTTAAGTTATAGATATCCGAACATTTTTTGACCTTCTACTAAGATGCCCTTGGCTCCAGAACATTTGGGGTTGGTTGTATGCCTTCCTTAGAAGATCAAGTTCCTTTCTAAGAATGAAATCATTACAATTATAGGTGGTGCCAAAAATCCTAACGACATCCATCCTAGTAGTCTTATACATCAGATTCACCATAATTCTAATGACTTAAGGCTGCTAGGATTCAATACTAATCCACTACCTCTATTCGCGGGATAAAAATTCAAAGAGAAAATACATCAAGAGTATAACCCACATGCGGATGTAAATATGATACATATCTTCTAGAAAATGCATTTCCCTCCTAGATAGAGGCTACAAAGCCACCACTAAGAAATTACTAAAGGCTTTAATGTGAAACCATCTCACCTTTCTCGTGGTTTGGTTTATCAATTGTCTTATCAAGATTTGTCTCAAATACATCATAATTACTTGAAGAAAATGTTGAACATGAAATAATGCATATTTGGAGATTCTGTGAATGGTCATTTTGTCAAGGAATGTGAATAAATCCACCCCTGTGGTCAAAATCTCAAAATAATTGAATTTTGGATTTTCTTTATAGATAAAGTCACCTTGAAGAAGGAACTGGGTCACAACACCTATGATTATCTCATAGAACCTGTTAAATTAATCTCTTACAATAGAATGATCAAAGACAACGACAAATACTTTGATCTAGCCACTTGATGTTTGCATGATCAACTCCGAGATCGCTAAGGATAATCAATCTAATAAAATCAATCTAATAAAGTAACATTTGTGCAATTAGTGGAGTGTTCCCACTTATATGGATACTAAAATTAATAAATTTCTTTTCTCTCATCCCTTCGAATCTAATTTACACTTTTGCCCTATCAATGGTGTATCCATGTAGTCCTTTGATCTTGTCTTGAATGTTGCTTTTCCTATTGAGGGAATTATTATTTTGAGTGTCTCATCGTGCCTTATATTAATTGTGTTGATTTAAAAACTTGTAAAGATAACTTAATGAATGAACAATACTTAATCGACCTCAATAAGCAAAATAATAAATGGGATAATCGTATTCAAACTAATGATGATGAAACTATTATTGTTAATCACGATTGTATGGATAGTTCTCGTGAGATTAGGAAAGGGGACACTTTAATGATCAGGAATAGTCTGAGTTTAAATATTTGGTAAGATGTCTTCAAAGGGAAAAATTATTTATTATGAGAATATACAGAGATATCACTCTTTTTTTCGTTTTTTTTTTAGTTGTATTTTTGGGGATTCGAACATTGGTGTAGGCCTCTTAAGCATGACATGATGGTCACAAGAGTGCAATGTGTGATGGTTTATCATTTAATGGATAGTACTAGTAGGAAAGTTAATTTCAGGTAATGGATACATGGGTTATTCATGTTATTCAAAACTTTGTATGTCAAATTTATTCTCTAGAACTTTGGATGCCCGAACTAATTTTGATGTCTTATCTGTATTAAATGCTTTATCAAAACAACTTGACTGCCTTGATAATACAAACTTCTCTAACATGTTTTTAAAAGAATTTGGTCACATAATCAATTTCACAAAATCATATTTAATATATATAATTTTCATATCTATACACAAAAATAGTCAAGTATTTAATTTCACAACGAAAATTTTAATCTCTTCATCACCGTCTCTCTCCTTTGGGTCTAATGGTATTGCAACATGAAACAACAAGCACAATGAATAATTAGCATATAAATACGCAATGATATTGTTTAATGTTATTTTCTGAATTGAAAAGAATAGCTCAATTATAAGCTGAAAAAACATGTAAAGTTTATTGTGCTTCTAGCAAATAGTCCCATATTTTACCTTTTTGATTATGCTAACATGATATTGAGAAAGTTCGTAATTGATCAAATGTGGTGTCCAAATCGCAAATCAAATAATTAGCCAGATAAAAAAATTATAGATAAAAAGAAAAATATGTGCACTTATGAATTGAAAAATGAGAAAGAAATATAAACTTGCCATTCTTACCATTTTGAGGATTTCCTAATGGTGGATTAAGGATGGATTTGACTTCGTTGATTATTGATCAGTGGTGGGTTGAGGTAGAGGTTCTCACAATGATCCCACTGGTGGCACTGGCATACACCATGTTATTTGAGATAAGACCCTTTTACCTGTAAATACCCTATGTTATTCAAAGTTAACAGAACATTAAAATCATGTATAATATTAAACGTAGATAAAGATTGTAAAGGTGTAAAAAAGAGTAAAAATAAAGTTGATTACATTAAAAAATAATATTTTTTAAAAGATGGAATGTTTAAACCAAAATAATTATTGGCGTTGACACAATCCATGTAAAACTAACGAATTTAATTTAATACACATGTGTAAAACTAAGAAATTAAATCCCAATGATTGAAAGTCAAGGCCGATACTGTGACGATACAATTAAGTTGACTAGGAATCGGTAGCCACAGATCTGATTTTGAGTTATGAGTTGAGTTTTCTGTTATTGGTGTGAATCAACCCTATATCAATAATTCCTCAGTAGTATAGGCTCATATCGGCGATATTGCGGTATTATCAGCTCATATCGGCGATATCACAATAATATCTACCTATAACGGTGATATATCGACTGAGATGGTATAAGTTACTAAATGTCGATCTCTCTATCTCAACTTCTAACTCACTCAATTGAGCCTTGATTTTGGATCTATGTCACGATCAGAGCAATCACTTTCATTTTAGTATGGGATATATGATGTTTCGTGGTCGCCAATAGGGTTTTTTGGTTAAGTCTTTCATTTCTTTTCGTGCAGTGTTATAAAAGGGGTTATTTCCCATTTAACCTTTTTTTTATATTTACTTAATTTGTATTTAAACGTATCATAATTAATATATCCTTAAAGTATATGATTATTTACATTATATATATATATATATATATATATATATATATATATATATATATATATATATATATATATATATATATATATATATATATATATATACGGAGAGAGAGAGAGAGAGAGAGAGAGAGAGAGAGAGTTAATATTATGTACTATTATAACATTCACGAAGAATATATTACTAAATATATATATATTAATTTAAAAAAAGTTATGCATACTAAATGGTAATTTTGTACCTGTTTAATTGATACATACTATTATTCTTATTTTCCTAAACTTTTCTATATTTTTTCAATTTTTTTTTTGAGTTCTCTAAATAATGTATATTTGCATATCGCCCGAGACTGAGATCCATACCGATACCGAGTCAAAAATTCAGCATTTGAGTCATAGACTAATATAGTGACTTTGAACCATATAAGTCCGTGAATTGATGTTGACACAATCCATGTCATATACAAATAACAGATCTACTTCTAGACACAAATGCATTGAGAGGAACAAAATAGTGACCAAACACTAAAAAAACTAACATGTTGAGGATGTTTTAAAACTCATATACCTTGGTCAAATGCATTGGGTATCAAAGAATAAACCACATCCCATAGGCCCATTAAATGAAGCTACAAGAAGCAATCCATATCCTTCTTATTGGATAATATTAAATTTGGTTAGCAAAATATGAAAAATGGGTGAAGTAAATTGATCAAACAAAACTCAAAAATTTATTATTTTCATTTTATGGTTGGCTCCATAGCTCATTTTTAATGAGAACTTACATATATCGAAGTGATATAGCATTTATAGTAAATGCAATGAACATTATCATATTTCCATGTGTTTTCGGTAGCATTATCAATTTCATAATAATTTAGATTTAACTAGGTATAAACCCGTGCGATGCGTGGGCCATACTATTCTCATTGTCGTTTTGTAAAAATCATATGTATACAATTGAAAAACATGAATATTTTTCTCAATTTTCCAAATTATGCTTCACATTACCTTATCTTAGATCTTTGTTTATTATATCGACTTTGATGTTCCGGGGGTAATGGATGCGCTTACGCTATCGTCTTGGTTTTTGGTATTGGGAGAGTTTGTGTATATATTAGTTATATTTATGCATATGGGTCTGGTTTTCTTGAGGCGCAAATCAAACGACAAAAATTTCTTGTTCTTGTAGACTTCCCTAAGGGCAGTCTTCTATTTCTTGAAATGATAGTCCACACCCAGGCAATTAACAACCTCACAACTTTTCTGTTTCCAAAGAAAAACCATTCCTAAACTCAGATCATATAATGAGATATACATCATTCTAATATCAAATGAATTGTAATTCTAATAAAACTAAAGCATACAGATAGAGGAAATGACAATCTTTTGAGTGTGAGTGTGTATCAGTAGGCCCCCATTTGTTCAATTAATACTATCAATGACATCACAAATTATGTAAAATCTAACACTGGTAATTGTTATTCAGATTAACCACTAACAAAAGAATAATGCAATTACTCTCCTGAGTATAGTAATGCTATATGGTGTACTTAATATGGATCATAGTGTACAGTAAACAATTATGAATATTGAAACAATAGTCAGCAAGGGATCCAAAGTAAAGACAAAATTAATGAAGTAAATAGGATATTATAATTTTGGATAATAAAAAAATGAGTAAAAATGAATAGTGGGTGCATTTGTTTTTTCTTTCTATAATTGAAGTCCCTAACCTGAACTCTAAAATCTAAATCTTAAAATGGAATTCTGTATCAAATAAAATTTCCTATATAAAATTGCCTGGTCTGTCAGATCGGAATACATAGATGTTATATAAAGCTCATATGTTTCACTTATTTCTGTTGAATCAAATGCTTATATGCATTTTCTATTTTCACCTCTCGAGACTTTTTTTTAGTTTTTGGTAATTCTTCTCAATTCCACCTAATAGAAGAGTCACCTGCTTTAATATAAAATGACAAATTATTTTAAGAAATTTTATTTATCATTGATATTTTTTCTAAACATCAATTTTACATAATTTCTATCAAACAACATTCATTCAACAAATTATCCTTCACTCGTTCAGAATAATTTTCTAATTCTTTAACCCCATGAGGAAAAAGTTCATTTTGTTATAAAACATACACCATTTAGTACCTTTATAAATAAATGGTTTATATTCAAATGCAAAAACAAAGAGCCCTAACAACATATAAATAACCAAAAGCCAAAGAAGTATGTATGAGATATTGAAATTAGATCAATACATATGAAATGTAAAAGATACAGAGATAAATTTTACATTTTGGAGTGATTGTTAGGAGCACCAACGGTGACCTTAGCGACACAAAGAAGGGATATCTTAGCTTTGAGATCTTTTACCTAGATTAACAAATCAGTTTTGTTTTTACTCCTCAACTCATGAACTCTAATCCTTGTCTTTATGGTGGTAACTAAAGCAAGAAAACTACAAGAAATGAAAATATAAAGTCTACTCTTTGCTCTCAAACCCTACAAATGTATTATATTCACTTTTATATTAGTAAGGGTCCAATCAAGTCTTGCATTTTTAGGGGAATTGCAATAGACATTAGGGAAGAAGAAGCGTTGAGTTTGAGAAAAGTGAAATGGGCATAAAATTATTATCGTAGAGGGTTTCAGTGAGAGAAATAGAAAATTCATTTCATGTGCCACGTGGACGCTCTAAATATAGAGGAGTTTTTAGTCTTGTATAGAATTTTGGAGTATATTAAAGATGTACAATTTTTTATTCGGCCCAATATCACTATTTTATTATATGGCATCAATACTCGAGACATATTTGAGACTATAACCTGTAACAAAGTAGGGGTAAAACTTTAAACTATAGACATTGTACTTAGAATCACCTTCTAGCTCGCATCAGGACGGCTATTGTATCCCTTTTATGCAACTCGTTTCTCGCGTCTATTCTCATATTACTGTTATTGCATCCCATCTACCTTGCATCAGGGTTGCTAATGGAACTCTAATTTTATTCTTAATAGTATTCTAGCTTGCATTAGGGATTCTTGCATCAGGGCTGCTGCTACAACTAAAAACCTTAGTCTTCATATTACTTTTGACCCTTAACATTATTCTTTCGCGGGTGCAAAAATTCTTACCAACACATAATTCCAATTAGCTAGAAAATATGAATAAATAATACTATGTATGAAATAGAACTAATGACCAAATAAAAAGCAGAGGAAAAATAAACTAAAAATGTATAACATTAGAGTCAAGAGGTTGTTCATTTAATGAAAACATAAAGAAAATGAATAACTAATTAGAGCATAGATAAGAAATTAAAATTATATTTGAACAAACAAAAAGGTGTTTTTTTTAATTGTGTACCCATACAATAGGTGCATCAGTGGACTGAAGATGCATGTCCAACGATTGAAGTGGATTTGGGCATGCCACGTCTCAACATATTGAATCGAAAAAGATTATAAGAAAAGTATGAACCAAAAAACAGAAATCAAATGTTAAGGACACATCATTTAAAACCTTAGTTCAATACCAAAGACAATAAAATGATAAAAAGAAAAACTCTTTTTCAACACTTTCCTATTTTCCTCATTAATGTAGTAAAACTTAAATAAGAACAAAGACATGGGTTATAAAAAAGAGTACCCTAGAAAAAAGAGATGAGTGTTTGTGAAATTTTACAATTTTTATACTAGTTTCATTGCATTCTCATTTCTAACTAGGGGTTTAGCGCTTGGTAAGTATTTTGTAAGGTGGTTTCACAATTAATGTAATGTCGCATAATGCTTGCTTATAGTGTTGTTGTTTGGGACAATCTATTAAGTATTGGGTTTGACTATGAACTATATTATTTTTAATGTTATTCTATATGAGGTGATCTTACCATTATTCTTATTTCCATATAAGAGAAATTATTCACTCTATCATCAGGACTTTCTTTATCTTTTAACTAAACATACACTTGGAATTTTTAGTTAATCTTTCCTTTTATTCATGACAACTTGCATTTTATTGATCTGCCAAGTTGACTTAGTTTCTATTGTCTTTGATGATTTGCCTTTTAATACTTATTCATGTTCACAATATAACTATATGTTATCCCTCTTGGATGTGATTTGGTGCGCTTTAAGATCACATTATATTTACGATGGATAGATCTTGGATTTCCATGAGTAGATTATTAAATGAATATGAAGAAGGAATTGAGGATTTTTTTAGAATTGCTGAAGCACATGAAAAGGGGAGTAATTCCATCTCATGCATATGCTCTAAATGTGGTAATGGATGTACGTTGGGTCTACAATTGGTTGAAAATCATTTATATACGAATGGTTTGGGTAAAACTTATCGTACATGGATATAGCATGGAGAAGTTGTTAAAAGTGTAGCCCCACCTAATAACAACACTTATGATTCAAACTTTTAAGATTATGTGATGGAGACTCCAGAGGATCTTGAAAACACAGTGGAGATGGTTCAAGCCACACATGGGGATTTTATAGGAAAATTTGAAATCTTTGCAAAGTTTCTTCACGATGCACAGAAGCCTTTATATAAGGATTGTAAAAAATTTACTAAATTATCAACATTAGTAATTATTCTCATCTTCAAAGCAATGAGCTGGTGGATTGATACAAGATTTTCAAAGTTCCTGGAATTATTAGGAAAAATGCTTCCAAAAGATAATGGAGTGCCTATAACTATGGAAAAGGATATTAAATCATTATCGATTTTTAGAATGGGATATGAAAAATACATGTGCGTCCTAATGATTGCATATTTTAGAAGACATAGTACACCGATGCTACTATATGCCCTACATGTGTAAATTCAAGGTATAAGTTAAGGAAGAATACAACTGAGCCAAAGGAGCGTGTGTGTGCAAAAGTGTTATGATATTTTTTGCCTATTCCACGGTTTAAACGATGGTACCAATTTGTTCAAACATCAAAAGATTTGACATGGCATGCAGATGAAAGAGAAATTGATAGTAAATTATGTCGCCTGAAATATTATCCATTATGGAAGTTGGTAGACGAGAAATGGCCAGAGTTTGGGAAGGAAGCAAGAAACCTTTGATTAGAACTTTCAGTTAATGGGATAAACCCACATAGTTCTCTTAGCAGTATGTATGGTTGTTGGATACTTATGTTGATGACCTACAATTATTATCCTTCATTGAGCGCAAAGAGAAATTTTTTTATGCTGACAATATTGATAGTTGGTCTACGACAGCCAGACAATGATATTTATGTTTACTTGGCACCATTAATTGAATATTTACAAACTTTATGGCGTGAATGTGTTTAGGCTTATGATTCTTACCAATATGAACCTTTTACATTAAAGGCTATACTTTTGTGGACTATTAATGATTTTCTTTCATATGGGAATTTGTGTGATAGTGTTCTAAAGGGATAGTATGCATGTCCAATTTCTTCGGAAGAAACCAATTCTCTTAGATTAAAAAATTCTAATAATAATATATATATGTCGCATAGAAGATTTCTTCCATACGACTATCCATTTCAAAAGAAAAAAAGGCTTTTAATGGTCAGCATGAGTTTTGAGTACAACCTGAACCGTTGAGTGGTGAACAAGTATTAAATAAATTGGTAGGGATTAAGGCATCTTGGGGAAATAAGGTGGGTTTGAAAAAGACTGTAAAAATAAAGAGAAAGCGTCATGAAGACCACGTTAAAGGTAGTTCTTCCTCCACAAATGATAATGCTTTTTTCTTATGTTGGAAGAAAAAATCCATATTCTTTGAGCTTGAGTATTATCAGCATTTTCTTATTCCACGCAACTTGGATGTCATGTACATCGAGAAGAACAGTTGTGACAGCATCATAGGGACCCTACTTAACATTCCTAGAAAAACAAAAGATGGAGTTAAGATCCATATTGATCTTGTAGAGATTGGAATACGGGATAAATTGGCACCACAATATAATGGTAAATGCACTTATTTGCCTCCATATTATTACACATTATCTAGGGAAGAGAAAATAAGGGTTTGTGAAACTTTGCGACGACTTAAGGTCCTTGATCGGTACTCCTCAAATTTTGTAGATCTTGTTTTCGTGGATGAATTGAAATTGTTTGGTCTTAAGTCCCATGATTGTCACATACTAATGCAACAAATATTTCCCATTACAATACGATCTATGTTACTAAAGCATGTGAGATATGTGATTATTAGAATTTACTTATTTTTTAATGTTATTTGTTAAAAAGTGTGGGCATCTCAAAATTAAAAGAAATTCAAAACGATATTGTGCTAACTCTTTGTTTGCTAGAAAAATATTTCCCTCCCACATTCTTTGACATCATGGTGCATTTAATGGTACATCTTGTTAGAGAGGTTGAACTTTGTGGTCCAGTTTTCCATGAAGGATGTACCTTTTTGAAAGATAAGTTCTTTCTTACAATTATGAAATTAATTAATAACGCATTAATTAGTTAATACTATTTAAATTTTTTAACACTGATGTAGGAACATGAAATTGATAAAGGGTCAAGCAAAAATAGAAATTATCCAGAAAGTTGTTTTACGGAATGTTATATTGCAAAAGAGGCGGTTGAATTTTGTACTGAGTTCTTACATGTACTTGATGCAATTATAGTTCCAATTCCTAGAAATATGAGGACTAATGATGATGATGATGATGCAACACAAGATGGAAAACCAATAGGTGGTGGTAATGTCATTGAAGTGGATGACTCATTATGGGAACCGGAACATCGACATGTGTTGGAAAATAAAAATAATGTCCAACCTTTTATCGAGTAAATATTATATATTTCATTATAATAAGAATTACTTTATTTTCTAATCATAGGATCTAGATGCAAAACCCCGTAGTTTTTAAGTATTTAAAATTAAATTAATTGGGTTGATTTTAAATTACACAATTGACGTAATTTAATGGAATAAATTATTTTGTGTTGATTAAATTATTAATCGGAGAGAAAATGATTAATGTTTATGGAATAAAATTACTAAGTGAATGTTGATTTAGTTTTTTTGTCATAGCAAGTGATAGTGACTTGATAGTGATACATCTCAATCAGGGGTCGTGTGTAGACTATAAAAGATCCAGATAGAAAAATATATAAGAGTGAAGTGGATGATGATTTTTAGGTCACGGTTGATTACGAAATAGTCGAAATAGTATACCCGGGCATATAAATTGGGTCCGAGGTAGACTTTAGACAAAACCAACATCACGAGATGGCATTTTGTTCATCCAGAAGTTTGTGGTAGAGAGAACTCCAAAAATCGAAGAAGTATACCAGTCGAAAGGAGTGTAGGGCTAGAGTTACATAAATATTTAAAGAAAAGAGGCCACGAGGGAGGAAGAAAATAGAGTTATTGGAGGTGCAACACCTTTTCTCTCCACCAAGTTGCCAAAATTTATGATTGGAAGGAGGGGAAGGCACTCTCAACATTCACAACACGAAATCAAGCCTACCACTGATAAGGAAAGTGTTTATCTTGCATATTTTAATGGTTATAATACCCATGTAGTGTAGGGTTCTTAATTTAATGATAAATGATGACTTTCTTGGGATTTGATGAATAAAACTCATGATTTGGGGTGCTATTGCTTGTAGAATGAATCCACATATGTAGAGTACACGAAATCAGTTTATATGTGAAAATAATTATGGGAGAAATCAGGGTAAATGGTTGTTTTGGGATGAAGAAATCATAAACTAGGTGTTTGGTATAAATTTGGGCTTTAATCCATACTTGTGTAGGATTGTATGGATTTAATGTGTTTATTATGTTATAAAGTTTCTTCATACTCGTATTTGAGGTTGGGATAAATCGTATTGGTGTTTGGGTATGTTGCATGAAGAGTTATGGTGTAAAAATGGTTGAAAATGTAAATGTTAAATAAAGAAGATGACATGTGACATTTCGAATCGATTCGGATCAGAGAGAAAATCGATTCGATAGGCGAATTGATTCGACCTCTTCACCGAATCAATTTGGTTACCTAGATTTGCCTAGTTTTTTTTATTTATGCCCCAAATTTGCGAATAATTAACCTAGAGGATTTTGGGTTATTCATAAACCACAGTGACGGATGTAATGAATTTCAGTAGGCCCATACGATAGTTTAGGCTTAGCCAAGAAGGGAGAGTTAGAGGCTAGAACCTATCAGGATAATGTGAAAGTTTATAAATTCAAAAAAATAGGATGGATCATGGAGAGATAAGTGAATATATGATTTAGACTAGTGGTGTATGACTGTATTAGCTATTGATATTTATGAAGGGGTGACTAGGACCCTTAGGGTTGTGCATGATACTCAGAAATATACAATCAGAGGTGATAAATGTAATTGTTTATACGTTGAGTATGCGAGAGATACATATTATGTACGGACTTATATGATGAGCTGTGTGTATAACTAATGAATAATATGTGAATATAGGTTGTGTTAATACCTTTGGTTATGATTTTATTATGTGTGTGAACATACTAACGTTGCCTGTTATCTGTATGTTTTCGCACAGAGGGAAATCCTACCTTGATGATTCCAGTGAGGTCTGGATGTGTGTCCCAGAACATGGAACTTAAGGCGGCTCCTTATGTGTTGTTTATTAGTGGTATTGGCATGTCATTTGAGTACATAAGGTATGTACGTATCCCAAAGGTGTAGAACCATGTTTGCCTCTAGTATGTGTTGATTAATTTTGGGTTCGAGGAGACATTCTGAACTATTTGTCCTTGATTTTGTATGAAAGGTACATGGACTTGATAACAGATTATGTCATCATCACAAGGGGACATCCCGGTGATACTATAGTTGTATATATTATATATGTGATGAATATATACAAGTGTGATATATTTACCTATGTGTGATAGTATAACTGATGGATTGTGTATATCTAAAAGTATTTAAGTAGAGAAACTTAATTAATTAACTCAATAATAATATGTGACTAATATTAATTCTTGCGATAGCGTGTCGTACATATGATAAGAGGGATACCTATTGAGGGTAATTAGATACGTTATCTTGTTGGGATGGGTAGCATGGCTAGATAGGGTACGTTACGCGTGCACATTAGTTGAGAGGTAAGGATCTCAAGAGAGTGTACGTGGAACTAACATGTGTAACTAATAACTGATTTAATTTGTGATTTAACCACTTGCAAAATATTTTCAAATTGTTTTCTTGGGTTATGACCTATGTCAAAATATTTTCAAAACCTTTTAGGTGTCCAACCATAGGGATGCGAAGTGTGGTGATTTTATCTAGGGATGCATGGTTGCAGTACTTGTGGTGGTTTACAGGAGTTGCTTTAGACGCTTTAGATTATTCATTCTAGATAAGATTTCATCTAGTATTTCATTTGGGTGTGTTTCCCCTCAGACTATTTACTTTTCTAGTTTATCATACTATATTCATATTCATTTTTATTTACTTCAAATTGTGATTGGATTATTTATTTTGTGAACCGATGGTTTATTCGGTCTTATTTATTTTTATATGTCTCTTGTGACTGTTTAGATTATTATCGTGTGGATGGTTTCGTTAATTTAATTTATTTTATTTTTCACATGATGTTATAATAATTGAAGATAAAATTTGGCAACAACTTAATTTAACATAGGTAGTTAGCAATTAATTTTTTTTCGACAGTGATGTTAATAATGAACCATATGAGATTTGTAGTTATTTTGATAAAGTACTGATCATCCGTGATTAAAATAGTCAGGGTGCAAAGATGGTATCAAAGCATCAGGTTCCAGTGTCCATCGAACCTGTACGACTTACTACGGTTTCAGTGTAGCATTCTTTGACATAGAACCCTATTATTAGGACTATTTCATTCACGACTACACATTGGAAATTCTGTTATGTTGTTATTATATTTGTATTGACTTTGAACTCAAACAATTTGTTATGTTATCAGATGCCACCTAAGAGAGGATGAGCAGTAAGATAAGCGGCTAGAGATGATGTGAGGGAGGCTCAACAGGAGCCACAGGTACCGTAACCATAGCCACCACAGGGGTCAGTTTCAGCATCAGAGGTGGCAACGATTATGACGCAGGCAGTTAATGCAGCGATGACTATCATGTTTCTCCATTTTCCTTAGGCCCAGCAGCCACCACATCTAGTGGAACCGATTGGTAGAGAGTTAGGGAGGATTTTGAAAAGGTCCACCAACCCTAGTTCCAGGGTAGCTCAGATGTAATTGTGGCATGCCAGTCAAAGAAAGATATTCAATGTCACCTATATACGATTGAGTGAAGCAATGTGCAGAAGCATATATTGGCCACTTTTAGGCTGGTTAGAGCAGCATTACAGTGGTGGGAGTCAGTTACCTCTGTTGGGGAGAGGGACACGATGTCTATTGTAGAGTTTTGGTTTTCGTTTGACAAAAAATACTTTTTCCAATCATTGAGATAGAGATGAAAAAGAGGTTTAGCGAGGTGACTCAGGGTGACCGTTCAGTAGCTGAGTACGAGGAGGAGTTCACTCTTCTGGCTAATTATATTCTGAACGAAGTGAAGAGTGATGAAAGGAAGAAGATTAAGTTTATGGATGGGCTATCTTGGAGGATCAAGTAGAACTTGATTGGAAACCCCACATTAGTGATATATACAGATGTCGTCAATTCCCCGTTGTTACATTATCGGGATCATCGCTTACATGTTAAGGGAAGTAATAGAGGAGGTGAGCTTAGCCAATCGAGTAAGGCAGGGGGAAGAGGTTCTATAAGAGAACCACAAAAACAATAACAATCATAGAGACACTATAGGAAGGAATCCCAATGGGGGGATCAGACCAAAAGGTTTAGATCTAGGGGCTATCCACCTAATGGATGTTACAAGCAGGGCCAACAGGGTCCTCAACAGCAACAGGTTCCTCATGGCCGTTAGGGCCAAGGGAATAATGGGGGAGGCCTGTAGAGCTCAGCCATTAGGGCCAATAATAAGGTCATTATTGTCAGAGACTTTAGGGCTAGAGATAGAGAGAGTTCCTAGTCCAGTGCTTTATTTATGGTAAAATGAGACACAAGAGGAGGGACTGCCCACAATAGGTTAGATCACCATAGTAGGAGGGTGCTTCGCAATAGAAGCAGACATAGAGGCCACCTATAGAACTATCCCCACTAGACATACCATAGTAAGGACAGTTACAATACGAACATGTCTATAACGTCTGAGATGTTGTCATACAGTAGTCCCCACGAACAACACCAACAGTAGAGTGCATGTTTCTTTTTCATGGGATTGAGGGTAGAATTTTATTTGATAATGGGATATCATATTATTTCATAATGACCAGGTTTGGACGAGATGTCGGCCTATTAAAGACAACCGGTAGTCTCCTTATGTGTGTTGAGTCACCGTTGGGTAGCAGGTCGCTTATACACTGGATCCATAGGGGAGTGAAGATTGGTGTGGTTAGATTATGTTTAGATTATGATATCCTTATATTAGATATGGAGGGGTATGACATTATTTTGGATATGGATTGCTTAGATGGATACCGGACAATGGTGGATTATTTTGGGAGGTCTATTGTGTTCTTAATTTTAGGATAGGAGATGTTCTTAGTGGCCATGCCTTTTCCCAAGGGAGGGTCGAGCACACAATTGTATTACATTAAGGGGGAGACCTCACATGAGGTATTTGTTTGGTTAGACTCGATCCCAATGGTGAGGTATTTTAATGATGTATTCTAGGATATGCTTGTGCTATCGCCTACCCGAGAATTTGAGTTTATTATCGACCTAGTGACGGGTACGAGGCCTAGAACCCGAGCACCTTATCCCATTGATCCATACAAGATAAAGGGGGTAAAAGATCACATTTAATATCTCCTAGGGTAAGGATTCATCAGATGGAGTATTTCACCATGGGGTGCACCGATGTTGTTCGTCAAGAAGAGGGATGTTTTATTTCAGTTGTGTATTGATTACAGAGAGTTGAATAAGGTCACGATTTGGAACAAGTGTCCACTACCTAAGATTGATGATCTCTTCAACCAGCTAAGGGGAGAATCTTACTTCTTTAAGATAAATCTAAGGTCTAGTTACCATCAGTTGCACGTGAAAGAGATGGACATTCCTAAGACTGCTTTTCTAACACGGTATGGGTCATATGAGTTTAGGGTGATGCCATTCGGTCTCACCAATATGACAACAGTATTCTTGGATTTAATGAGCTGGGTGTTTAGAGAGTTCCTTGACAAGTTTATGATCTTGTTCATTGATGATATTCTGGTTTAGTCTCACTCTGAGGATGAGCATGCCGAGAATTGTTGAATGGTTTTACAAACACTACGGGATCACCAGTTATATGCCAAATTTTTGAAGTGTGGATTTTGGCTTCAAGAGCTGCAGTTATTGGGCCATATTATGTCTAATAGGGGTATAATAGTTGATCTGATCAAGGTATCGACGGTGAGGTAGTGGGGACAGTCCACGACACCGACTAAGGTTTATAGTTTTTTAGGGTTGGCTAGATACTATATATGATTCATTCTTGGTTTCTCAAAGATTTTGGGTTCACTAACGAATCTGACTGGCAAAGGGGTTCCATTTGTTCGGGATAACCATTTTCAGTTTCTTTTTTATGAGTCAAGGACAAAATGACCTTAGCACCTATACTCTCACTTCCTATGGGAGGAGTGGAGTACCGTGTTTACCTTGATGAATCCTTGTAGGGACTTGGGTGTGTATTACAGTAGGAGGAGAGGGCTATTCCTTATGCATCTCACAAGCTTAATCCCCACGAGAGGAATTACCCCACCCATGACTTGGAAGTAGACGCAATTGTATTTTCCTTGAGGATTTGGAGGCACTATCGGTTCGGGGATAAGTTTACCCTATTCACGAACTATAAATATCTTCAGTGGCTTTTCAAGAACAAAGATATGAACATGAGGTATAGGAGGTGGTTAGAGTTCGTAAAGGATTACCAATTTGATATTCAGTATCATCCTAGGAAGGATAATGTAGTGGCAGGCGCTTCAAGCCAATGGGCTGCAAGAGTGATAGCAGAGGTTTGGAAGGCAAAGTGGAGAGAGCTTAGACACAATGATGATGTTGCCAAAGCTTGCATGATCATATTAGATGTCAGGTCTGAGATTATTATGAGTATGATGAGAGCATGGACAGGGATCAGTATTGTCCGAAAAGAGTCTGAAGGTTATTAGCTGATAGGGAAGAGTCGTACTCAATCAGTTCAGAGGATAATTTTTATTTTAATGGGAGACTCTTGGTTCCATAGGATGATAATTTAAGACATCAAGTGATGTCAGAGCCTTACGGGTTCAAATTTTCAGTACATCCTGGTGGGGATACGATGTCCTAGGATATGCGCAAGCAGTATTGGTGGTCGGGGATAAGTGTGCTACATGCCAACTAGTGAAGTTAGACCACCAGGGACCTATAGAGATATTACAGTTACTCGAGATTCTCGTGTGGAAGTGGTAGAGTATCTACATGGATTTCATTATCGAGCTACCGACATTACAGCGGGGTCACAACTCCATATGGGTGATAGTGGATCGATTGATGAAGGTGGCCCATTTTCTTCCAGACCGTATGAATGTTGAGACGAGGCAGTATGCACAGATGTTCATTGTTGAGATAGTATGATTACACTGGGTTAGAATTAATATTGTGTCCGATCAAGACATGAAGTTTGTGTACCATTTCTGGTAGAGCTTTCAGGAGGCGGTGAGAACAGATTTATGGTTGAGTACAACGTATCACCCACAGACAGATAGGCAGATGGAGAGATTTAATCAAATTCTTGAATATATGATATGGATGTTCTACTTGACTTCGAGAGTGGAGGGGAGCAATATCTTCTTTTGGTAGAGTTTTCATATAACAACTCCTACTAGTTCACCATCGGCATGGCAACATTTGAGGCATTGTACCCTCGGCTTTGGTTTTTGCCCGTTTGATGGTTAGAGGTGGGGGATACCAAGATATAGGGGGCAAAGATGATTCAGGGCAGTACTGATAAGATTGAGCTAATTTGAGGGCACATCCGAATAGCTCAAGATAGGCAGAAGAGTTACGCCAATGCAGATAAGAGGAATATAGAGCTTGAGGTTGGTGACTTGTCATTGGTGTGGGTGTCTCCTATGAAGGGGATGATGAGTCACAATAAGAAGGGGAAGCTAGCATTAAGATGTGTGGGACCATTTCTTATGATCAAGAGGGTGGGGCCAGTGGCATATAGACTATTACTATCGGAGTACTTATAACAGATTCATTATGTGTTCCACATGTCATCTCTGAAGAGGTATCAGAGGAGCGAGAGAGATTTTGGGCATGTTCCATTAGAGGCAATTGACTTACAGCTAGATATATCATATGAAGAGACACCAGTGGAGATACTTGATTGTAGTTAGCATAAGCTACGGTCTAAGGTGGTTCCCATGGTTAGAGTTTAGTTGGGGCACCACAATGTTGATGTGGCGACGTGAGAGTGAGAGGATGGCATGCTTGAGTGATATCCAGAGTAATTCAACGTAGGTACGTCCCAATTTCTAGGAAAAAATTCCTTCGTAAGGGAGGAAGTATATAACACCCTCTATTTTTTTAGTATTTAAAATTTAATTAATTGGGCTAATTTTAAATTACACACGTGACATAATTTAACGAAATAAAATATTGTGTGTTGATTAAATTATTAAGAGGGAAAGAAAATTATTAAAGTTTATCGAATATGATTACTAAGTGAATAATGATTTATTATTTTTCATCATAGCAAGTGATAGTGACATGACAGTGATATATCTCCACTGGGGGTCGTGTGTAGACTATATGAGGTCGAGATAGGAAAATGTGTTAGAGCGACTCGAATGATGATTTTTAGGTCACGGCTGATTCTGAAAGGGTCAAAATAGTTGGAATAGTATACATGGGCATATAGATTGAGTCTCGTGACAATTTTAGACAAAATCGGCACCACGAGAGGGAGTTTCGATCATTCAGGCATTTGTGGTAGAGAGAAATCCAAAAATTGTAAGAGTATATCAGGCCAAGGGAGTGTAGAGCTAGGGTTACATAAATATTTTGAGATAGAAGGCCACAAGGGTGGAAGAGAAGAGAGTTCTTGGAGGTGCAACACCTTTTCTCTCCACCAAGATGTCAAACATTGTGATCGAAAGGAAGTGAAGGCATTCTCGTCATTCACAAAAAATCAGACTTACCACTGATAAAGAAAATGTTTATCTTGCATATTTTAAGAAGTTATAATGCCCATGTAGTGTACATTCTTGAGATTTGATGAATAAAACTCATGATTTGGGGTAGGATTACATGTAGAATGAATCGACATATGTAGAGGACACGAAATCTATTTATATGTGAAAATAATTATGGGAGAAATCTGGGTAAATAGTTGATTTGGGATGAAGAACACATAAACTAGGGTTTTCGTATAAATCTTGGTTTTAATCCATTCTTGTGTGGGATTGTATGGATTTAATGTGTTAATTACGATACAAAGTGTCTACATACTTTTATTTGATGTTGGGATATATCATATTGGGATTTATATATGTTGCATGAAGAGTCGGGGTGTAAAAATGTAATTATTGAACGAAGAAGATGATCTGTGACATTTCAAATCGATTCAGCTCAGAGAGCGAATTGATTCGGTAGGCAAATCGATTTACCCTCTTCACCGAATCGATTCGGTTACCCAAATTTTCCTAGTTTCTTTTATTTATGCGCCAAATTTGCGAATAATTAACCTAAAGGAATTTGGGTTATTCTTAAACCATAATGATGGACATAATGAATTTCAGTAGGCCTATAGTTTAGGCTTAGCCGAAAAGGGTGAATTAAAGGCTAGCTACTATTGGGATAATGTGAAAGTTCATAAATTCAAAAGAATAGGACGTATCACAGAGAGATAAGTGAACCTATGATTTAGAAAAGTAGTGTATATGTGTATTATCTACTGATATATATTAAGGGGTAACTAGGACACTTAGGGTAGTGAGCGATACTATAAAAATATACAATCATAGGTGATAATTGTAATTGTTTGTATATTGGGTATGCGAGAGATATATACTACGTATGGACTTATATGATGGATTTTGTATATACCTACAAAATAATATGCATATATAGGCTGTGTGAATACCTCTGGTTGTGATTTGATTATGTGTGTGAACATACCTACATTGCCTGTTATCCGAAGGTTTCCACTCAGAGGGTGATCTTACCTTGACGATTCCAGTGAGGTCTGTATGTGTTCCCCAGAGCATGGAACTTAGGTCGGCGCACTTTTTGTTGTGTATTAGTGGGACCGACGTTTTATTTAGGTACGCTAGGTTTTTGTGTATCCCAAAGTCTTATAACCATGTTCGCCTCAAGTATATGTTGATTAATTTTTGGTTCGAGGAGACACACAAAACCATTTGTCCTTGATTTTTTACGATATGTATATGGACTTGATAGCAGACTGTGCCAGCAGCACGAGGGGTCATCCCGATGATGCTATCATTATATATATATTATATATGTGATGAATATATACAAGTGTGATATATTTACTTATGTGTGATAATAGAACCGATGGATTGTGTATATCTAAAAGTATTTAAGTATAGAAAGTTAATTAATTGACTCAATTATAATAGGTGAGTAATATTAATTTTGTCGTACGTATGATACGAGGGAGCTAAACCTATTGAGGGTAATTAGATACATTATCTAGTTGTGATAGGTAACATAGCTAGATAGGGTGCGTTAGACATGCACATTAGTTAAGAGGTGAGGATCTCAAGAGAGGATATGTGGAACTAACATGTTTAACTAATAACTGATTTAATTTGTGATTTAAACACTTGAAAAATATTTTCAAACTATTTTCTTTGGCTATGACCCGTATGAAAATATTTTCAAAGCCTTTCAGGTGTCCAGCCACAAGGATCCCAAGCTTGATGATTCTATGAAAGGATGTGTGGTTACAACACTTGTGGAAGCTTGTAGAAGTAGCTTTAGATGCTTGAGCTTATTCATTTTAGAGGATTTCTTCTAGTATTTCATTTGGGCGTGTTGCCCCTGAAAATATTTAGTTTTTCAGTTTATCAAACTGTATTCAGATTCAGTTTTATTTACTTCTGATTATGGTTGGATTATTTATTCTTGGAACCGATGGTTTATTCGGTCTTATTTCTTTGTATATTTGTTTTATGATTGTTAAGATTATTATTTTGTGGATGGTTTGATCAATTGATTTTTATTTTATTTTTCCCATATTATTAAAATAATGAAAGATAAAATTTGGCACCAGCTTAATTTAACATAAGTGGTTAGCAATTAATTTTTTTTTATAGTGATGCTAAGAATGAACCATATGAGATTTTTGATTATTTTGATAAATGACCCGTGATTAAAATATGTATGGTGTCACACTTGATGGATGACTGTATATTTTATTTTAATAACTAATGAGCACATGGAGAGCTTGAAGTAAAAATATCCTCAAAAGTGCAAAAAAATGGTTACAAGATGAGCACAATAAGTCTTTTATTGTTTAGTTAAGTCAATGTGTATGATTAATTTATGAAAATTAAGACTCTAAAAAACTCTAATTATTTTAGCTAACATTCTCAAAAATTCGGTTGATGAAATTCAACAAATGGGCAACAACATTTTAGATACCTTAAAATGGGTGTCTCGAGGACCACGTCGAGACATAATAAAATTTCTCAGTTATGTTATTCATGGATGTCATTATAATACAAGGGAATGGGATGCTGATCGAGTCAACAAAAATAGTTGAGTGAGAATTATTGCCCCAACAATGTAAGTTTCTAGTGCTAAAGATAAGAATGTAGTGGTTTTTAATCTATGTTATTACCAAGTCGTTACTGAAATTTGGATGTTTGATTATATAATATTTAAGATTCTGGTTTTCAAGTGCGATTGGTGTGACAATAACAACGGTGTTAAGATAGATGAACTTGGTTTCACATTGGTTGAACTTGGTAGGGTTGGCCCTCAGAATGAGCAATTTATATTACCTTCTCATGTCAAACAAGTTTTTATGTACCCAACCAACTCAATCCAAATGGTCAATTACTTTAGCAACTCTTAAAAGAGTATATAATGTTGATGATAATGGTGAAGACTGCATTGTTGGTTGCATTGGAGATCATGGATCGAGTAGATCATTGCCAAATGTTGAGGAAATTTATAACTCGCCACCCACATATGAGAGAACATATTGCGAGGGGACTTGGGTAGACAATTAGATCAAAATGTAGTTATTTTAGGGATGTGTTTGATTAGCTGATTAACTTTATTTGCAAGGAATGCACTTTATGTTTTGACTTTTGTCTAAAAAGATCATTTAGGACCTGAAATATGGAATTTTTTTGGCTTTATAAGTTGTTTTTCTTAATTAATTATGCTCATAGTTTCATAGTCTATACATGATAGAAACATGTTTTGTTCAGTGAACTAAAAAAACTATTAGTTGACATTTAAACAAACACAACATTTATATTCCTTACATGGCGCAAGTGTTTACATTTCTCCATTTCATTGTAAGGTATAGATTATCCACACACATCATGGTGGTTTACATCATATTTGAAGGAAATTGTTTTTCCTTCTTGTAGTCTACTGGTAAAAAATTAAATACTGATTAAATTCCTTATTAATGTTATACCTATGGTAGTGTGTTGAGAAATATGTAAAGGGATAAATAGGGCATTCTATGATGATGTTTCTGTCAGGCACTACAATATTCATCATTGTGACAACTCTCAATTATTTTTCTTAGAGTGCCATATGATTCAACTAGTTTGGGTGTTCTTATCATATCTAATGGGATTTGATTTTGGCAAAAATAACATTTATGTTATGAGCTTAGGGTTCAAAGAAAGTTCTCAAGACAATTTTAAATTCCTTAGTAAGGTTATATCTATTGTATTGTTTTGAGAGAGATGTAAAGGGATAAATATGGCATTCTATAATGATGTTTTAGTGAACCACCACAACATTAGTAATATTTTCTTACTAATGTTTTTAATCTATAAAAAACTAATGAACATGAATAAAATTACACAACTTACAAAATTAACCTACATGCACAAAATAATTTCAATCTTGATCAACACGACACCTGATTATATGATGATCTAAAGCAGACTTGTCCAATTTTCCATTATATTGCTTCAAATTCCCTGAACATGGTTTCCATAATTTATTTCACAGTTTCATCATATCATTTACTATAAAACTAATTAAATAATCTAAATTTATCTTAAATATGATAGTACCAAAATGGTTTGATATATTTGAAGTCTGAATTAAATAATAAAAGGTTAATGAACAACGCAAGTTGAGTCTCCTAAGGATGCTGAGTCGATTGTCATTCTCTCAGTTTGGGATGTCAAACTAGAGTCCGAAATGAATTAGTGGAATCCTTGGATTCTTATTTTATCAAACGGTCTTCTCATCCAATGAGTTTCAAGCTATGAATATATTAATCATCGTATGTCAGCCTTATTTTTCTTTGATAGTCCATGTAAAAGGTTACAAATGCAATGTTTTCCTATTTAATAAAGCATTTTCCTTGTACTTATCTGATCATGTTGGTTCTTAGTCCAAATAGTCTTCTTGGTGAGTATCATTTATAAAACTGTGTAGATTATTTGGTTTGGTTCTTAATAATTTAAGTTTACTAATTTCTAATAGGAATAGGTTGATGTCGTCCAACCAATATCATGTAAAATGATTAAAATTCTTTTATTATATAATGTCGATATAAACCTCCAAGAGAATATAAAAATAAAAATGCGACATCTTTATTTTATATGTTCGTTATCTGATGTCTCCTTTTTTTGTGTTGTATCATATTCATGTGCTATTTTCAATGCCTCCATTTCCTTTTCCTTGCAGAATCATTGTACGGATTTTGGTGGTGAGGCTTTGATGAAAGGAATTATTACCAATTATGTTAATGCACTTCCCAATTATACATAAACGAGAACCTCATAATCTCCAGTTATATTAAATTTATGGTGTAATTGATCTTGTGGATGTGGTTGTCTAATAGGTCGTCTGAGTTTAGCAATTTAAGGGATTAAAAAGCTGAAATAAGAGGGAAAATACTTTGAGAGTTAAAGAAGATTGATTTTTTTTCCAATCCTATTCTAAAAATATCCTTGGATGAATAACTATAACAGAACATAAAACATACCCCGTGGAAGATAATTTCCCTATCATGAGAATGTTTTGGAGAACTGACTCCAAATTAGATCTAAAAATGCTAGAAATCAAATTGACCATCCTCGACAAACTAACGAATGCAACCTGACAAAAAATCCATGTGCTCACCTTGATTAACTAATATAAACTATTAGATCTAACCCAACAATTAACCTTGAATTAGTCAATGTGATGAAGTAAACCGTTGGATCTAATTCAGGGATTGGTGTATTTAGTTCATTTTGCATTCTTACTATTAAATGCTTCCTTTATTTTTCTCAATTCATTTAAGAGTTACATCTAAATCATTTCTTCATATTGCTCAATTATGATCCATTATTGTAACATATTAAATCACACTTTGTCACACTTTGTCACACTTGCTCCTCATATTTACTTTATAGTGGTGAAATCATTTGTGTATATAAGACTCTTAGTAACATGCATATATTTCTCTAACTATCCAAATATACATGTTCATTTACGTGTTCTAGTCTTACTAGAATAGTGATTGTTATCTCTCTGTTCAATAATTACTAGATTAATGTCGGTTATCTCTCTATTCAATAATTATGCTAAGATGCTTATTACTAACTACTATCTCTCTATTCAACAATTATGTTAATATGCTTATTACTAACTGTTATCTATTTGTTCAATAATTATGTTGAGATATTTAGTTGTAATGTTCTAAATGTATTCTACACTATCCAAATTCTGGTTTTAAGTTCTCTGTCATTATAGGAACATGGACGAAATAGAGGAACAGAATATAGATAACTTGGAGCCTTTAGAAGACAATTTTAATAACACAAGAAAATGTAGAGGTATTTTTATCTGTCAATGGATAACTCAAATGGAAGACGACAAAATAATTCAACTCGATCACAGCATATCTAGGCAGCCCTCTAGTAAAACAAGACTTTATTTTGCGAGTTATAGAGGAGTCATAGTTAAAAAGATTATTCCAATACGTTATGGATATTAGAAGAAAGTGCCTGTTCATTTAAAAGAAAATTTATGGACAACTTTACAAGTAAGTATTTGATTTCTCCCATGTGTCTATTGTAAGAGTGCAGACCAGACCACATTATATATATATATATATATATAACCTATTGTAGGAAACTATTAAGATATACCAAGCCTAAGACAAGCTAATGTATCATGCCTACATAGTGTGTGTAGTAAACACCGCATATCATGTCTAGGAAACATCATTTATATTAAATGGCTATTTAAATTAGGAAACCAATAAGAATTGAATAAAAAAAAGTAGTCATGCTATGGGAGATTAATAGTCCAACATCGCTCTCTTTGTTCGCATCAAACATAATATCATAATGTTACTGACAATACACATAGTACCATGGAATTTGTAAAACACTGAAATGTCACTTACATTTTATTCAATTTTAAGAGCTCACAAGCCCTTTAAACGCCTTAAGAAAGAGGCCTAAGTCATCGCTTAAAATTAGAGATTTCTTGTTTTAGTATGCCACTCCATGAGTATATAGGGAATTCATATAAATCCAAATAAATATCATTCCTTCACAATTTATCTCACTGTCTTCCTATTTTTAATCCATAGTTTTCTTTGACAATTTCTACTTCCCATAAAATCTGCGGAGGTATCCTAGCCATTATAGATTTATTTTTTTATCTTCGTTGGATGAAAATGTGTTTGATTTTCTTCAACTATTTTTATTTCCTCGGATTCTTCTTTTATTCATCAAAGCTCATCATAACCTCCATATAGGTTTCAACATTAGCCTTGTCTTATCATCTACATAACGGACATCGAGATTTATTGACTAAAACAAAGTTGAATAGTTTAGGGTTACTTTACAAATTAGAAATAATTTATTGCTATTAAAGGCAAACACATTAACATAACTATGGTGACAATTATTATGCAACACAAATAAATACAAAAGAGGTGATTACCAAGTAAGAGCAAGGAATATAAAATGACAATCACACAACAAAGGATGTACGTGGTTCAACAAAGATGTGCCTACGTCCACGGTGGTGCAGTCAGTGTTATTTTTATACACTCCGGGGAGTCATTACAGAGAATACAACTTGTCCTTTTGCCCCAGACCTAGGGTTCAATATATACATGTATGTTTAGGTGAGTGGGGGTATTGGATTCCCCCACGTCTTCCATTTCTCCCTATAGCCTCCCTTATTGGGAACGTGGGAAGAGATCGGATAATCCAATAAGAGATGGGGGGCCTGGACTTTGGGCCGCCAGAATTGGGCTACTCGTCCAGGCCCATGATCTTAATTTTGGGTACCCACAATTGCCCCTAAGTTTGTTGGGCCATGTTTTGGGCTCAATAAATTTAAATGATTAGTCATAATGGCTTTTTTTTGTACATTGTGCAATTCTTGAAAGTTGTGAAGTTGATTTTGGCGGCACCCGCTTCGTATCTTGTGCACTATGATTAGCAAAATTTGAAGGTTTTCTGGAATAGCCACTTTTCTATCGTCGTTTCAATCTTTCCAACACTCTTCCATTCTCTGTGAGTTCTAGCACTTTGTATCTTCTTCTCTCAATCTCCATTCTCATCGCTTCCTAGTTGTTTGGGCTCGTGCTTCTTCATCGTTCGAATCGATCTTCTATTTTGTAAGTTTCCTGTGCCTTTTCTTTGTACTTTCTCTTTGAGTTTGTAGCTTTTTTAGGGTTTTCCAATGGCGAAGATTGGGAATAGGTCGGTCTCTGAATTTAGGAAGTTTTATAACGTCCCTTATTGGGTAGATATTGAGTGCCGCGCTTCCCCTCCTAGAAACGTTAGAGAGATAGATAACGCCCACTGGATCCATGTTTTGTTGCTTTCCCAGGGGGGGACTCACCTTTCCTCCCAACGATTTGTTCTTGCATTTCTTTGGCTATTTTAATATTGTTCCTGCACAATGCTCGCCCAATGTGTGGAAAATAGTTAATGGCATACATAGGATAAATCAGTTTTATGGTACTAGGTTAGGGCTCGTCGAGGTCTGTTTTTGTTATTCCTTTTTTCGAACTAGCTTTGGTATCCTCTATCTCAAAGCTAGGAGCCCTGACAGGGTATTGGTAGTAAATCTACCTGATTCCCATAAGGACTACTGGCAAGAGGGTTTCCTTATGAGAAACTGGCAGTTCTCTCCCCAATTTGAAGGGTTGAGGTCTAAGAGGTTCTCTGTTCCTTTTTATAGGGAAGAATACATAGGTAGACTTTGCTCTGTTGATTCAATTTTTGCAGGTTTATGATTTTTCTGATTCTCCTTTGTTCTTCTTTTACAGCGAGGTTAAAGAACTTGGAACCTGCTCTCAGTGAGGTTCGTCTCTCGAAATTGGTCAAGGCTTGGAATATCAGGTAGCCTTTAGGTGATGGCGAGCATCCCAGGTCTGCTTCTTTTCTGCTCGAGTATAAAAACGTTGGATCTAGCTTCATAGCAAGGCCTGTGGACAGTATCCCAGAGTTTGATTTCTCCGAAGAGATTGCTGCGGATCCTATCCAGTTGGACGAGGAGGAGAGCAGCTCTAAAAGTGACATTGTAGGTGCTGTAAGCACTTTGGGGGGAGAGAGTTACAGTAATAGCAGTTCTTCTGATCGTGGGGAGGTTTCTGAAGCTCGAGAGTCCTAGAGCACATCTAGCAGTTCAAGCGAGTAAATGGCTCCTCCAAGGAAGAACTTAATCCCGGATGATGATGATGAAGACCACATGCTTCTCGCACAGAGTTCAAAGAAGCAAAAATCTAGCTCTAGGGTTGTGTCTACTGGTTCCCGGTCCTTTTCTCAGGAGCAGGAGAGAAAGAGGAAGGAAGAAGAGCAGGTAAGGGAGAGAGAGAGAAAAAAGCAAGAAGAGAAGAAGAAGATGGAGGAGAAGAGGAGGGTAGAGGAGAGGAAGAAGAAAGAGAATGAGAGAGAGGAGGAGAAGAGAAGGATGTAAGCGAGGATGAAGGTTGGGCAGGCCTTAGTCCCAGTGTCCGCGCTGCCCGAGGGGGCTTCTGTTGCAATTTCCCCTCAGTTAGCCCCCGCTCTGCTCGAGAGAGCTGTTCTCCCAGCTGATCGTCAAAGGGCGGTGGGGTCCGAGCAATTGGCCCTTCAGGCTAGTCAGAGGCTAGCTTTGGTAAGATTTTTCCTTTCTTCCCATGTTTTTACGTATTCCATCATTTCCTTCTTTTAATGTTTTCTTCTTTTTGCAGTTTGTGACTGACTTCGCCGTGCTGTATCGTTCACGCGATGAGCTGGTGAAGAAAAATAGCGAGCTGGAGAAAGAGAATGCTACCCTGAAGATAAAGGTAAAGATCTTAAGGCTAGCTTTAAAGCCATTGACGTTGCTTAAATTTCATCTGACCTGGCTCTTGCTACAGCTAACCGGGAGAGGGTCGTAGAAGTTAAAAATCTGAAGGAGCTGCAATAAGCCTACGACTTGGTTTGCTCGAGAAAGTTGACAATTGTGGAGGAGAACAGGGTGCTCTCTGAAGAGCTAAAGAAGAAGGAGTCTGAGGCTGTCATTGCCAAGGAGGACTCATATAATTCTGGTTGGGCTGTAGCATACGAAGATACTGAAGTTCAGATAGGCTATATTAGTCATCTGAACTTCAAGAAGGGCTGGAACAAGGCCCTTTTGGCTGTTGGCGTTGATATTGACTCTCCCCTGTTTGACGAGCATGACCCGGGTCCGAAGCCAACCGTGGATGAAGTCCCTGCCCCAGCTGTTGGAGGTGCTGACCCTGTCCCCCATATGACCCCTGCTGATGCTTCCCTTGTTGTGACGACAGAGATTATTTCTGCCGAGGGTGTTGCCCCTGCTGATGGTGACAAAGGGAAATAGCTATCGACCTCTGGACAACCTGAGGTTGTTAACTAGCTATTTTCTAGGATTTCTTTGTATTTTTGCTTTTTCTGTCTGTAAGCTTTTTTTTTGCTGTTCGATGTAATTTCAACCTTTATTAATGAAAAGGCTTCTTTTTCTAGTGCACTAATTTAGTCTATCTTTTTTATGCTTCCTTATGTCTTTGTAGTTGGTTGATGTAGAAGAATATATTCCTGCCACATCTCAATTGGGCAGGACCCTTGGTCCTAATGCGAGTCCTGAGGTTCGTCAGGCCTTCGTTAAGCTTTATAAATCCCTTAGGTCTAGGAATCATAAGTATAAGGAGCAATATGAACTTGTGGCCAAGTTGAAGGACAGGCTCCAGGAAATGGAAGAGGTTGGTGCTTCAGTGCAAAAATAAGTGAATGCATTGAGAGCAAAGATTCTCGATGCTTCCGAGATCAACCAGGTTGGTGAGATGCCTCAGCAAGAAAATGAAGCTTTAAGGCAGGAGGTCTCTCGACTTAGGGAATATGCGCTGAGCACCGTCCCTTCAGTGTTATGAGGCTCTTCATCAACGCGAGCTAGGGCTGGCTCGAGCGGTATTCATCATGTGCTGCTAGGTTCTCCATCGGAGCAAGCTGGAAGGAGCAATAGGAGCCGAGATAGGGAAATAAAAGAGCTTCGAGAGAGGGAGATGGAAGAGCTTTATGGTGATGTCCATCGAGCATATGTGATTGTTGCTGGGCTCCATAGGGATGTCACTGGATTTCGGTATTTGTTCAAGAAAGGTCCTCGGCAAGTGTGGGTTGACGAATACGACCAGGGCTGGTCAGATGCTCTAACAAGATTGTCAGAGTTAGAAGAGATTTCTTTTATCAGGGGGTGGCTGAGTGCCTTGAAGGATCTACAAGTCTCGAGGAACTCGATGCTCTGGTATTGCCATGAGATTTCTCCCTCTACCCTGACGCCTGACCCCTTCTAGAGGGATGATCGATGGATCCCCATCGATGCCATTCCTTGAAAATTATTGGAGTCGGATGCGAATGAGGTTGAGGAAGAATTAGCTCCTGCTCCCGATGATGGACGAAGAGCTAGAGTGGCTGACTATCTCGTTCAGAGGCCTCACTTCCATTGAGATTTTGCCAGTTATTGCTTTTTGTATTTTTGATAGTGTAAATGCTTTGGGCGAGTTTGCCGACTAAACATGTATCACCATTGTTGTAAGTATGATGAATTAATGAAAAGTTTGTGTTTTGGGCAAATTTGCCGACTAAACAAGTGCATCATATTCTTCATATTCTTGCTGCTTTATGATCTTCTAAATTTGTGTTGTCATGCAAGTGTCCTCCCAGTCCAGTATAATATCGAGATACCATGTGTGCATCACTTTACCCTTTAGGTCGTGTCGTCACTCTCCGTTAGGCCTAAGTGTGGCAATTGGCGAGGACACACCTGGTGTTGGATGTTCTATTCGATCGTGATTTTATTCAACCAAAAAAGGTTTGATGACCAGTATAAAATTTGGCCATATTGCCTAAGGATCCCCTGTAGGGCTTCATATATTGCCAGGGGTAATGCTAAGAGGTCCTTCGTGTTTCATAACGATGACCTGAGGAGAGACACTTCCATGCGAAGGCGTGGTGATCATTGTGCCTGTCATTTGGAAAAGATGTGCAATAAAGCCTATATAGCTGTTACTTATTAGAATGCAACTGTTTAAATAACTTTCATTAATGACAAAGGAAATGAACTTCTAGTTACATAACAAAAGAATAAGTGATAGAAAAGATCTAAAAATAGAATCTCTTGAGATTGGTTGCGTTCCATGCTCGTGGTATTTCTCTGCCTTCCATCGTTTCTAAGTGATAGGCACCCTGCAGATCATCTCTGGTTATTTTAAAGGGCCCTTCCCAGTTTGGGCCTAGCTTGCCATCTGATGGTTTTACTGCGCTGCCCAGGACTTTCCTTAGGACGTAGACCCCAACCCGGAATGCCCTTGGGTTAACCCTTTTGTTGTAAAGCCTCGTGAGCTGTTGCTGATAGCTCACTAGTTTTACTAGGGCTAGCTCTCGGCGCTCGTCGGCTAGGTCGATCTCAGCGAGTAATGCTACATCATTATGGCCCTGGTCGTCAAGGTTGGACCTCATTGTTGGCAAACCTGCTTCTAGTGGGATGACTGCTTTCATGCCATATGTCAGCGAAAATGGGGTTTCTCCTGTTGCTCACCGAGGAGTGGTTCGGTATGCCCATAGGATATGGGGTAGTTCATTTACCCATGCGCCTTTAGCTCGCTCCAATTTCTTCTTTAATCCATCGATCACAGTTTTATTGGAAGCCTCAGCTTGGCCATTACTCTGAGGGTAGGCCACCGAACTGAAGTGGTGTCTGATACCGTGTTCATTACAAAAGTTCTGAAAGATCCGCTTTCGAACTGGGTTCCATTGTCGGTGATGATGGTTCTGGGGATGCCAAAGCGAGTGATTATATTCCTCCATATGAACATTATCATATCAGCATCTCAAATGTTTGCCATGGGTTCCGCCTCGATCCACTTGGTGAAGTAGTCAGTTACGATCAATAGTTATTTGTGATTGCCGGTGGCGGTAGGCAGTGGTCCGACGATGTCTATTCCCCATTGGGCGAATGGACATGGGTTGGACAGTGATTTTAGGTCGCTAGCAGGTTGGTGGACCATAGGAGCATACAGTTGGCATTTAAGGCACTTGCGAACATACATCGCAGAGTTCCTTTGCATGTATGGCCACCAATAGCCCTCCTTCATTGCTCAAAAATCTAGAGACCTTCCTCTGATATGGCTTCCATAGATTCCTTCGTGAAGCTCATGTAGCACTTGCTCGACATTCCCTGGGTGAACGCATTGGAGGTAGGGACCGGAGAAGGATCTCTTATACAGGTTTCCCTCTGGGGATAAGTGAAAGCGAGCAGCTTTGACTCTTATCTGGTGGGCAGTCTTCTTGTCATTCGGGAGCGTGCTATCTTTCAAATAGTCCCTTAAGGGGTCCATCCAGCTGGGAAATGATCCCACCTGGATTACCTGATTCCTGCCTGGTGGCCTACTCTCGTGGATGCTCGGGTGACTGAGGAAATCGATGGGGATGGTTCTTTTTAGGTCAGAGTCGACTGTCGAACTCAGGGTTGCTAGGGCATCAGCATGGCTATTTTACCCTCTGGGAAACTGCTGTACATTGATCTCTTCGAATCTCGCCATTAATTTTTTAACTAAGGTGAGGTAAGCTGCCATTCTTTCATCTTTTGCATTATAATCTCCATTTATTTGATTGGAGACTAATTGGGAATCGCCGAACACCTATAAATGCTTTACTCCCAAAGTGTGTGCCTTCTGGAGGCCGGCTATTATGGCTTCGTATTCTGCTTCGTTGTTGGAGGCTGCAAATCCAAGCCTGATTCCTTGTTCAAGGATTATATTTTCTGGGGTAACGAGGACAATGCCTACTCCTGCCCCTTTGAATTGGAGGCTCCATCAATAAATAGTTTCCAGGTTCCCACTATCGCTTGGTCCTCTTTTAGCCTTGGTAGTTGAGGTTGGTTGGAAGGTACCTCGCCCGTGAATTTGGCTATAAAATTAGTAAGGATCTGTCCCTTGATGGCGGTCCTTAGTTGAAATTGGATGTCAAATCGCTCGAGCTCGACTGACCATTTAGACAGCCTGCCCGACAAATTCGCTTTCCTCAGGACTGCCTTAAGGGGGTGCAATGTAAGGATGATGATTGTGTGGGCTTTGAAATAGTGCTTCAGCTTCCTCGAGGCCACTACTAGTGCGTAGGTGAGCTTCTCCAACGGTAGGTACCTTTGCTCGACATCGAGTAGGGTCTTGCTCGCGTAATAAACAGGGTACTGGATTCCTTCAACCTCGCATATTAGCGCATAGCTGACAGTGTGGTTGGAAACAGAGAGGTACAGGTATAAAGAATCTATTTTCCGTGGTATGACGAGTCATGGTGGAGAGCTTAAGTATGCTTTGAGCTCGACCAGTGCTTGCGAGCAATCTGGGCTCCATTCTACCATTTTATTCCCCTTCAGAAGCTGGAAGAAAGGCTTGCATTTCTCGGAGGATTTAGAGATGAAGCGATTCAAGGCATCGAGCATACCAGTGAGCTTCTGTATGTCTCGGATTGTTCGAGGTGGTTGTACCCTATTAATTTCATCGATTTGGTATGGGTTAGCCTCTATGCCTATCTTACTGACCAAGTATCCAAGAAATTTTCCTGACTGGACACCGAAAGAACACTTGCTTGCATTAAGTTTCATTCGGTACTTCCTGAGGATTTCAAAGTTGTTTGATAGGTCTGAGAGGTGATTTTATTTCCTCTTACTTTTAACGAGCATGTCATCGATGTAGACCTCCATGGTGATTCCCATCTGGTCCTTGAACATCTTGGTGACCATCCACTGATAGGTTGCCCCTGCATTTTTTAGCCCAAAAGGCATTACCTTGTAGCAGTATAATCCAACTGTCGTGATGAATGTTGTTTTTTTCTGGTCAGGGGCATACAAGGGGATCTGATGATACCCTGAGTATGCGTCCAGAAAACTCATTCGTTCGTGAGCTGCAGTGGCGTCCACTAGTTGGTCTATTTTTGGGAGGGGGAAACTATCTTTAGGGCACGCTTTCTTGAGGTCAGTGAAGTCGATGCAGACTCTCCACTTCCCGTTGCTTTTTGGAACTACTACTGGGTTGGATAACCACTTGGGGAATTATACTTCTCGTATCGATCCTGCATCTAGTAGTTTTTAGACCTCCTTCTCTACCTCTTTAGCCTTCTCGGGTGCAGTTCGTCGTGCCTTCTGCGTGATGGGTTTGAAGGCAGGATCGACGTTCAGCTGATGGCAGACCAAATTAGGATCGATTCCAGGTAGCTCCCATGCGAAAACATCTATGTTGTGTCTCAGTAAAGTAATTAAGTCCTTTTGTTCTTGGTCGGTGAGAGATGCTCCAATCAAGAAGACTCTACTACTATCGCCATCTCCAGCCGTAACTTCTACCAGGTCCTCAACGACCCGCTCGGAGGGGAGGAGCCTGGTTTCCTCCACTCCAGGTCTTCCGTAATTTAATTGCTATTTGGAAGGTGTCAGACCTTCTTCTGTTTTCTCGCTGGGCTGATCTTCCTTCCTTTTTGGCCTTGGTCAGATGGCTGCTATGAAGCACCTTCTTGCCATTACTTGGTCGCCGTGGATCTCCATTACTCCTCGCTCGGTTACATATTTGAGTTTCTGATGGTAGGTCGAGGAGACTGCCTTCATCGCATGAAGCCATCCCCTGCTGAGGACGGCCTGGTATGGCGAGTCGATGTTAACTACCAAAAACTCGATCATCTTGGAGACTTTTCCAGCGTGCACTGGTAGTACAATCTTTCCCAGGGGCATAGTCATTTTTCCAGCGAAGCCAACCAAAGGGGCAGTAGCTTCCTTTAGGTCGGCGACGCTTAACTTCAATTTCCTGAATAGGTTGAGGTACATTACTTCGGACGTGCTTCCTTGATCGACGAGAAGCTTGTCGACGTCAAAGTTGGCTATCCTGAGTGTAATGATCAGAGCATCATGATGTGGGGTCCTTACTCCCACCAGATCTTCATCTGTGAAGACAATATTCCTGTTATAGTTGACGTCATCCGCTCGTCGACGCTTTCCTGACTGTGACTTTGCTGGATCGATCTGAAAAGCCTGCATTACCGCTGTAAGTTTCTTCATCTCCATTTGAGATGAATTTCCTTAGATCTGCTTGGCATCCGATGCCCCGTGAATTACCGCGAACTCATGTCCAACGTCATCTTCGAGCACGTTATCAGGTCTCGCTTCTTTATTAGCAGCCACCTTCTCTACCCCTTTCTCCACAAACTCGTTCAAATGCCCAGACTGGGCTAGTTCCTTGAGGTGAGACTTAAGATCTTTGCAATGCTCAGTCTTATGTCCTCCCTCTTTGTGAAAAGTGCATCTTAGCACATTGTTCCTCTTCGAGGGATATCCTCCCATCTTCCTGGGCCACTTGATGAATGGCTCATCTTTGATCTTCGCGAGAATTTTGTAAATTGGTTCTTTGAAGATGGTGTTGACCGCCTGGAATTCTTTCGACGCATCATTGTTCCCTCCGTTCTTGGAGCCATTTTTGCCCCCGTTCTTTACTCCTTTCTTCTGGTTCTCAGCTTTGTCACTGCCATTGGCACTGAGTTTAGCTCGACCGTTTTCTCATGTACTGAGGCGGGTGACATCTTCCACCTTAGCGTATTTCTTGATGCGAGACATCAGGTCGTCAATAGTCATAGCCTCCTTCTTCGTCAGGGACTGGTAGAGAAGGGAAGAACTGGGTAGCCCAATTTTGAAAGAGGCCACAGCCACTCCCTCCGAGCAATCCTCGATCTTATTGAATAATTCCCAATATCTTTTCGCGTAGCCTCGGAGTGTTTCTTGAGGCGCCTTCTTCATTGTTAGTAAAGTATCCATCCTTTTGGGATGGAAGCTACTAGTAATGAAGCGGGCCATAAAAATTTCGGCCAGGGATTTGAAACATCTGATGGATCGGTGGGGGAGCCTTTTAAACCATTTATGCGTAACGTCATGCAAGCTCGAGGGAAAAATTCAGCACATTAGCGCGTCCCGGTGGTTCCAGAGGGTCATGGCCTGTCGGTACTGCCTGACGTGATCAATGGGATCAGTCTTTCCGTCGTAGATCTTGAACCTCAGAATGGAAAATTTCTTGGGGGCTGCTTCTTCTTCTATTTCCCTTGTGAAAGGTGACTTCAAATGGGTTTTGAGAGCTCGTCTAGAGAGTTCTCGGGTCGATCTGGTACCGTGGTGGGCAGGATGTTGGTCTATCTCCCTGCGGACCAGATTTCGTATGTTTTCATCGCTGCGAGTAGGGCTCTGGTAACGGCGAGCTCTCCATAGCTGCTCGCGGAGGTCGTCGTCTGATTCGACTTCTTCAATCTTTTGAGACCCCCGCAAAGGGCTCCTTCCTCGGCTGCGAGACTTGCTCGCCTGAGGTCTAGGAGTGCGATATGGACGTCTCATGTTATCAGGATGAAGCTGCCTCTCCAGTCTTTACAGTCTTCTTTTCAAGCGAGCATTCTCAGCCTCGTATCTGCGAGAAGACTCCCTCTGCTCGTGGAGCCTTGCCTCGTATGCATCAATCAGTCTGGATATTTGTGTGGACCTCGCTGGTCCTTGGCTTTCTTCTGAGGCTGGCCTTTCCAAGCGAGCCCTCTGATATGAGCGTTGAACTTCAGACCTAATCCTGCGAGGAGCAGGTGGTTCTTGAATATCCCCTGCCTAGGGGGCATTGCTGCTGTGACCAGACATTTTAAACTCCTTTCTTGGTGTGGGCTCTTCTCAGGGAAAGATGAACGGTTCCCACAGACGGCGCCAATTGTGGTGACAATTATTATGCAACACAAATAAATACAAAAAAGGCGATTACCAAGTATGAGCAAGGAATATAAAATGACAATCACACAACAAAGGATGTACATGGCTCAGCAAAGATGTGCCTACGTCCACGATGGTGCAGTCGGTGTTATTTCTATACACTCCGGGGAGTCATTACAGAGAATACAACTTGTCATTTTGCCCCGGACCTAGGGTTCAATATATACGTGTATGTTTAGGTGAGTGGGGGTGTTGGATTCCCCCACGTCTTACATCTCTCCCTATAACCTCCCTTAATGGGAACGTGGGAAGAGATCGGATAATCAAATAAGAGATGGGGGGCCTGGACTTTGGGCTGCCAGAATTGGGCTACTCGTCCAGGCCCATGATCTTAATTTTGGGTACCCACAATAACATATTATGATGGCATATAATGTTTGTGTGCATATAAATGAGGATGAAGCCTTTATTGTCACAAAAGTTGAAGAAACCCATTTCATAGATGAGGTGAACTAAGGACCAAATGAGGAGGAAAATTTAACTTAATATGGAAAATTCAGATAAAATAACTAGCTATGATTCAAGTTCAATGTCTGATGAATAGTAATGTAGTCGTACGAAGAAAAAAAAATATCCTAGATTGCATTTAAACCTGAGAAAGGCATGTCTAATCCAATTTTGGGGGACAAAGATAGTTACTACATGGACAACACTTTTTTAAAATATGTTACCACCATTTGTATTTTTTTCCAAAACAAAAACAAACAACTGATATCCAATTGATGTGTTTTAACATTAGTGGTTTAAAGTTTATAATTAAATGAAGCACTTACAAATTCATTTCTATTTTCTGTTATCTTCCCCCATCTGAACTGCATATAAGTAAAAATGCCTAAATAAAAAACTCTTTTAATTTAAGCAAGAGCATCATGAGGGAAAAATAACTAGTGTAAATACGAAACAAATTGGTTGATTTTAGTGTAGGTGTTCATCCATTGCATCATCTTGCTTACATGTCTAAGATCTTAATTGAATCATTTACTTACGTGTTATGAATAGGACTAATAAATCTGACTCAGTTTGGAATTGACCCTAGTAAATAGAAGTTCACAATACTATCCCCTAGTCCCAATCCTCTGTCATAATCTACAACTTCATTTGCATACCCAGACCCAATGTTACTCAATATTCGTTGAAGATCAACGAGTTTCATAGGGCCTGATGGAGTTACATTAGTAGTTACTTCAGCACCCATGCTTGGTCCACTTAAATTTCTAGCCCTTGATAAGATGTCTTTTTCAATCATGTCTTCAAAATTTTATAAGGGAAATGAAGCATCAGTCTCTTCTTCACTAAGAAAATCCACAAAAGGTTAATTGATGTAGAAGTTAACCGAGCTACATATTTGTGTGTCACAATCAACTTTGGTCTCCTATATAAAAAATTACTTTATATTATCACTATGGAACTTTAAAATGTATACTCTTTCGGATTCTTGATTAATCGTTTCAAAAACTGCCTCCTCATGGAAAATGATCTGATCATCTTGAACAATATTATGGTCTCGATCAAGCCATTATAAATGGACTATTCCCTCTTTACCCCTTTTTATGATTCAGAGTAGTTCATACAATTACTTTTATGCATGTAATGCAAGTGTAATTTTCACTTTACCTTTGTCTTTGTCATTCCTCGTAACAATTACTTTGCTTAACCAATAAAAACATATTAAAACTTCCATGAAATGCATGCAACAAGGAGACTATGTCCAAGCATCATGAAAGGAATGAAAGTCTAATTTGGTCTTGATTACTCACCAAATATGTCTATGCCAAGCCTCTTATAATTGGGGCTAAAGTAGTTATATAGTTACATAAGCATCATATGATGTATGACAATATTTGAATGAGTATTAGTTACATAAAGGCCGGTTGATTCAAATCCTTGGTCTAATTTTAAACTTGTAACATGTGTATATCTACTTACCATGTGCATTGTGCGCAAACAATTTTAAACAACTATGTGTTTCCATGCCCCATGCCCTAACTTCCCTACCATTCAAGATGAAAGCACTCGCTACATGTCAATAAAATATTGCAGTTTTGTTTATTAAGTGTATTTGGAAAGTTAGATAGCATTTCAGGATACCATTGCAAATAATAGAAAGATGTATGTAGATGGGAAATTATATGTGCTTAATTTACTGACTGAAGTTTTGGGGTTGGGTTTAACTTAAAGAAATTAAAGTAATACACTCATACATACATATGGGCAATGCACTCATTGATTATGTAGCCTAACTACATGAATGTATATAATAAGATATTTTTCTCTTGTATTCGTTAATTTATTTTCATTTTTAATTCACAATCTAAATTTTGATATGGATCCGAAGATAAATAAACAAGTGATATCTAATAAGTTGGCTCAATGGAATTTTTTTAAAGGAGATTTCACTAGGCTTTACGTCCAACCATTCAGAGATGAACCTGATCAACTCAAGCATAATCCAGAGATGTATAAAAAAATATATTGAACAGGAGGATTGGGAGGAATTCATAAAAATAAGAATCTTAAAGGGGATTGAGGTACATAGAAAATGCTTATCATATATTTCTCTAAGTTATTTGTATAAGTTAATCACTCTTACGTGTTTATAAGGTGCTAAGCACGACATAAGATGAAAGACATAGGAAGAATATATATAACCATCGGATGAGTAAGAAAGGTTATCCTGGACTTATCGAAGACCTTGTATGTATTTGTTTTTCTTAGTTGAAAAAACATTGATATTTATGAATTAAACTACACAATATAAGTTCAGCCAATTTTTTTATCTAATATATTAACATAAAGAGACTGGTGATAAGTTTGATGACGACAATAGGGCTTATATGTGGAAAAAAGGTCGCTAAGATAAAAATGGGTGATTTAGTGATGAGGATACTAGAGAAATGGCGTATAAAATTATGAGTTTCTACATATGAGTTTATTAACATAAATATTCAACGTCAAATACATCTAATTGAATTATTGTTAATGTTATATATCTTCACTTGATTAATTGTTTTTACAGGATATGTTAAACAATCATATTAAAGCTAGGAGCTTGGTCACCAAAGGAACCTCATACGTGCTAACTTTAGCATTAGGGATACCTGAGCACCCAAGTCGTGTTAGTGGTAAAGGGAATGGAGTCACCCCAACAACGTTTTTTAACCTCACTAAGCAAGGATCAAAGAAGCATATTAGGGATTTGGAGTCTAAGATGCATGCAGAAAGAGATATAGGCAAAGAAAAGGATAAGTGGATGTAAGTATTTCTAGAAAATGTGTTCGAGTACGAGAGGGCAATGATGAAATTCAGGTTAAACACCCCCAAAAAGTTCCAATCGATTACACAAAACAATTTCATCAAATGTTAGTGCATCATGTGATTCGCATGCCAAGAAGCCAAATAAGAAGAAAAAATATCAATTTAAGAATAAGTATTATATATTATTGTTGTTGACTTTTGCACTAAGAGCATGTTATTGATTTGAATTTTTATTTTTATTTTTTACGTATACATAGTTGAAAGATGATGGAAAGAAATCCGCTCACATGACATCTCCTAATCCCACACTTCATAATGGCATGGGCAAACCATGTAAATTGGCGTTAAATTCATATACCAATATTATCGCTAAGTGTTGTGTATATGAGATGGTTGGGCCAGACGACAAAGTGCATTATAAACATTTGAGAGAAAATTACGTGGGAGTGTTGATGGATAGTGTTTACACTTTGGAAGCCCCCTTCCCATACCTTATGGTGATGAGTTAATAACAGTTATGAATGCACATAATTCAAATGTTATAAATAATTTGTTATAGTAGACACATAGGTAAAGTTTTGAGCAGTTTTTTTTAAATCAAAGGTACCATAGTTAATATGTTTTAATACCCTCTCTCTTCACTCTTTATTACTCTCTCTCACTCTAAAAAATATATTTTTAAATTAACTATTTTATAACCAATGCAAACCAAGAAGAAGATAGAGAAAATGGTGTTTAGAGAGGCACGCTTATTATATTTGTAATCATGCTAGATTCAATCATGACAAGTGATACTGTTAAAATTTCAGTTGGGATATATGGAGACAAACTTCAATAAACCTACATTCCTAAACATGAGTTGGTCTTTTTTTGTAAAATGTAGGATCTTGATGCCATTTGTCTAATCGAATACATGAGGTGTGAGAAAAGCTATTTTCATCTTAATTTTAGCTACTCCTTTTTAATATATTTTTATTTTGTTTAGATTCTTGTACGAGAAGTTTCAAAATAATCAGGATTTTATTATATTTGTTAATCCCGAGAATGATCAACAAGCTTATTTAAAGAAAAAATCCATATTTTTATTAGGAATGCAATGAAAGATGCTAAAGAGAACCAAACATATTTGTTGTTATAATTATATCAAAACATGTTTGTATCATTGATGTTAACAAGTCATTACATTATGGGTTTCATTGGTCTTTAGTCGTTATCGATTTCTCTTCAAGGAATATATTCTATTTGGATTCTTTCCACATGGCCCTAGACTGAGACTTGAAACTCTTTACAAACACGTGAGTATATATATACAGTCAGGCTCTCCAACATACCTCACTTAACATAGCTATGAATGTACCCATTTTTTTAAAATAGTAAAAAAATGTGTGAATATACCCATTTTTTTTAAATTGTAAAAAAATGTATTTTTAACCAAACTCGGTGTATATGAATTTTTTTATGATTATGTTTTTGTTATTTTAAGAACTAGGTATGTTCATAGGAATGTTGCTAGGAGGTATGTTGGAGAACCTGACTATATATATATATATATATATCTGTGTGTGTGTGTGTGTGCCATTAGTCACATTGTCTTTGTACATATAATTTTTCATTTCAATCTTTGTCTTGAAGTGAATTTAAAGCATAATGGGAGGAAGAATTTCAGGTTCAAACTGGGAGGATGTTAAAGTACGATAAGAGTAATGAATATACATTACTGACTTATATCTAAAATACTAATATAATTATTATCTTCAACATATCATTCTATAGGGCCCTCTACAATCGAAAAATGTCAAATGTGGGCTTTACATATAGAAGTTCATGAGAGATCTAATGGAGAATCCGTCTAAATCTACTAAACTAAAGGTAATAAATATTTATTTTATAATATTTTGCTTCCCTATTAATTACTTTTATAAGAAAAAATTGAATACAACTTATGTTATTTGATTTGTTAGATGAAGGAGTTAGTTGAAAAGGAAATCTATGAAAGTCATGACATAGAAGAAATTCATAATGAGTTCATAGATTTCTTTCAGGATTATTTTTAGTGAACTACAATTGTGGATAATATTGGCATATCTTTTCAGGTATTTTTTTTCTTCGATCTAATTAATTACTTTGTGTCGATGTTAGTAATGTTTAATATAGAGAATCAAAATACTATATATAAAAATATGACAAAAATCGCAATTCATATTATGAAAACACTATAAAAATATATTGTCAAGAATAATGTTATTGTTAGTGAATGGACGGAGTGAGATTTATATTATTATTATTTTTTATGATAATGAATGTCCGGGGTGGGCTTTATATTATTGATGGTAAATGCCTTGGGAGGGCTTTATTTTGTTGAGTGTGAATGCTCGGGATGGGTTTTATATCGTTATTGTTTGTTAAACACGTCATGCTTGATTTTGAATTATTAAAAAAAGTAAGAAAACTCTGCCGAAATTTTCATTAAACCTTCCCCATTTATCTCTTCCCTTCCTTAAAAAAAGAATAAAGTAAAAATTAACTTTGAGATTTTTCAAATGTTTTGTGATTCTTGTGGTGGACTTTTATTGCTATTGATTATTAATCCCCGAGGTGGTCTTTATATTGTTACTATTAATAATGAATGTGCATGACGATGTTTGTATTGTTATTGTTGATAGTGCATGCTCACGGTGGGATATATATTGTTGTTATTGGAGATAATGCTGAATGGCCTAGGTGGGCTTTATATTGTTGTAGTTGGTTAAACATTTCATGTTTAATTTTTTATTATTAAAAAAATAAAGGAAACTCTGCCGAAATTTTCATAAAACCTTCCCCATTTATCTATTCCATGCATTAATAAAGAATAAAGTAAAAATTAACTTTGAGATTATGAAAATATTTAATTGTGATGTCCTTTTGGGCTTTTATATTATTTTTTATTGTGAAAGCCTACGGTGGTATTTATTTTATTATTATTGATAATGAATGTGCGGGGTGATATTTATGTTGTTATTGTTGATAGTGAATGCCCAGGGTGAGATTTATATTGTTGTTGATGGTGAATGCCCATATTGAGATGTATATGGGTGTTGGTTTAAAATGTCATATTATTTTGGATTGTTAAAAAACAAAGAAAATTCTGATGAAATTTTCATGTCACTCTCCCCATTTATCTCTCCTATACCTTAATAAAAATTAATTAACAGTTAACTTTAAAATTATGAAAATGTTTATTTTTTTATGCTTGATTTTATATTAGAATATAATTATTGTTTGGCCTATATTCTTTATATGGTTAATATGTTCTATTTGTTAACTGCTATTTATTTTCTCATTTTGTTCATATATCAATCACGTTGTTGCCTATTATGTATCCAATGTAGCTGTTGCTAAATTAGGTTTCCATGATACACGAATGGAGCTAATGGTGTTGTTTAATTTGCTTATTTTTTTGTCTATAGTATAAGTCATTTTAGATATAATTTTGTTTCTGAGTTGTCCAAAATTCCATTGAAAGATTGTTGGTTTATATTTATTTTCTTTTATTTCAAATACTAAATAATTTTTTTATACTTAATGTTCAAGTTATGTTGGTTCTCGGAATTTGCTACTTTTAGTATGGAAATTTGTGCCTTGAATTGACAGATCGTAGTTTTATGCATAACATGTTTGGGATATTGGAATAGTTTAATAGAATTCAATGCAAAAAAAGAAAGAAAAAAATAATTTTATAATGGCTTATAGTTCACAGTAATCATAAAAACGTCTTAATAGGTACTTTTATGATTGTTTTATGTACGTTGTCATTATAATGAACAAAGTAACCATTGTAATAGGAAATTTTTATGACTGTTTTATTAACATCCCTCATTTACATAAGTTTATAACGGCATTTCAATGAGCATGATATTATTGTTAATGACGGTTTGTACGAAAACCGTCGCAATAGGAAAGTTTATTATGATGATTTTGTTAACACCAATTTATTATGACACATAAAATCATGATCGTTTTTAAAGCTTTAAAAGCCATCATAAGTATTCTTTTTTCACCCTTTTTTCCCGTCATAAAAATATCTATTTCTAGTAGTGAATTAACTCCACTAAATAATCACGACTGCACTCCAATTTAGTTATCTTAGAAATTAATTGGATACAATGAAGTGTTATTTCCAAAGTTGATTACGGTGAACAATATGATTTCCCACGTTAAGAGTTTAATACCCGCTTGGTCAAATTAATTTACTGTTAATCGATTTTAACCAATATCTAATCAATTTCTTAATTCTCAGACTTAAGTTATTTACTACTCCACTGGGATTATCAAATAATCCACCGACTGGATTTTTCTTGGTGAAAACAAAACATATAAATATATGAATAGTGTATCACATTTTAGGGAATCACCTGGACATGGATTCCTTTGAATTATGATCACAAACCTACTTATATAACTGTTAGCCAATACGCGGAGATCATTTGACCTGATATAAATCAAATTGCACCCATAGCAATCAAAGTGACAATTCATTAAGCATTCCAATTTTATAATTATTGGAATTGAATTTATGAACCCTTTTCAAATAGTGTAAGATTGTTTGAGTCTAATCAAGACAACCCTTAGACTCAAATCTCATTGGTGGATCAATTCAATACCTTCCTGGAATGCACCGATCACAATCCTTCGTCTAACTATCGAACAAGTTCTTGAACCCTCAAACAGGTTCCCATAGTTTGAGATGAATTAATAGGATTGCATTGTAACCATTTCACTAGGGTGTTAACTCCCTATCTAGGTTATGAACATATCAATAGTGCTAGAGCCAAAATTCTAATCTCCTTGTGATCAATTCGATGTCGCATCACTACAATTCCTACTAAACTCTGGACCGTTTATGATATATTTAAACAAAATATAAGTTATTCTTGTAACCTCAATTCTTATTTAAAAATTAATTGGCACATTTTTACATAAAAGTGTCATACGTGATTTTAAGAATAAAACCCCAACAAGAATATATTGACGGGAGTTTTATTTTTTGTAAACTCCATGCGTCACAGTATTTCCTTTGATTCATGCGTGTTTGTATTTTTTCAAAATGATGATATCATAGACAACAAGATGAAGATTTTTTGCAAAGACAATTTTACAAGTGTTTTTTCCTTTTCATGTGAGGAGGGACATTAGTAGAACTTGTCTTAGTTGTTATTTTTTTGGATTTGTATTTTGTACTATAATAGCCAATGGGAGAGATTTGTAAGAGTAAGTTTTATTATTTCTCAATAGATTTTAATTTGGCATTTACCATTACACCCCACTTGACACCATCATGTACATTCTCAAGACTTCAAGTGAAGATAATTTAGTGACCGAGCGCCATAATCGAAGATCAATAGGCACTATATTTATTAGGAAATGTATATGAGGTTGATTTTGGGTAAAAAAATATTCAGAGGTATTTTAAAAGTGTTTGTTTTATAAAAATATTTTATGGTAGTTTTTGAAAGTTTTCAAAGAAATGCTTTTTTTCAATTTTTAAGTCGTTCGAATTATTAGTCTTCGTTTGAATGAGTTGTATTTGTTAATTCAAATGAAATTGAATAATATTTCTTTGTTAGCACAACAAATATTGTTCAAAGCTCGTTTGATGTTGGTTCATACGAAATGAGCTGTCATTCAAAGAGTTTGTTTTTGGTTCGAACGAGTTTTATAGTTTTGTTTGAATGAACTTTGTTCTCGTTCGAATGGATTTTCTCAAAATTTTTGCTGCATTAAAAAATATATTTTCTACAAATAGGAGTATTGGCATCTTCTTTTGGTAGGACTTTTTGCAAAAATTATTTTCCAATACATATCCAAAAGGTCTCCAAACCCTAGTTTCTTTGAACACTTAAATTTTCCATGTCCAAACCCCTTGGATGATTGGTGAAACCTAGAGGAACACATAGAATGTTCATGCCCTTGTAAATTTGATTCTTCACTATTGAAGATTGGAAAGGAGTATCCTAAGGCTGATCGGTGGACACCGAGGCAAGTGGAACTGGCTGTGGAGCATTGTTGGATCTGCATCACTTTCTATCAATAATGAGGAAGGAGGGCATAGTTACAATACTTAGAGGAGTCTAAGTGTGTAAGTCCGTCCATATCATTCTATAATACCTAGTTGTAACAGTGCTAAAAAACGATTTTACCCTGAAGGTTTTTTTCTCATATCTTGTCTTGAGATTTGTGATTTGTTTTGATTCAATTAATATTCATATATCTTGCACGTTTTTGTTCATCTAATTCTTCAAGATAAAAAATGGATTAAATTTAGTTTGGCTTGTGTGCGACCTAATCTACGAACTATACATTTAACCATATAATCGGACCACTCTATAAAGCATTTTGAATGAGTTTTAGGGTGCGTCGGTTACCAGTTATACCAAATACCATTGGTCATTATAAAAAGGGTCGAGGAATTTATTTATGACTATTTAATCCGATAAAAGAATCGTGTGGTAAAATCGTATGTAGTAATTTTTAAAATCAAAATATGGTACCCAAGAAATGGTTAAAGAAACGAGTTAGTGCATTTAATCTAATGACTCTTAGGTAGGATTTAGTTTAGGTACATAGTTTGTTTTTATAATTCCATGCATCTTTATCGTATTTGAAGACTTAATAAAATGTAAATGATTCATACATTGAAATGTATGATATACTCATATCTATTCATTGTTGTGATTATATCAGGCAAGTATTTTCCCTATTTGGAAATGCTCACATGCCTTTTTTATAACATAACCCGAGTACTTAGGGTAAGGATGCAAATATGGGAAAGGAGAATCAAAGATGATCATTACTAAGCTTCTATAATTGGTATTGGTGCCTACCTTAGTCACGATATTTATTTCATATAACCATGTAGTAATTGTGCATTAGAAACTATGTCATTTGGCCTATAATTATTAAATATTTATATTAATATTATTTATTTAGCTATATTTTAACCTAGTTCTTTCTCAAATTAAGTAATTCAACTGTAATAAAATTGTATTCAAGTGGTCACTTATATTACATGTTAAAATTGGAATAACGCGGATTTATAGCTCAATCTCTATAGTGTGAGTGCTAAGTGTGCTGGCAACACCTCGATGGAAGTATGGGTTAACCTAAAAGGGGGACCTTATTTTGGGTCATGATGCACAAAATCTTTGACCCTTTTCAAAATGCTTATTCATTTTTCATTTTTAAAATTGCTGGATTTTTCTTTCCCTCCTTCTTGACCAAATTGATTCCCTTACCATATTTTTTTTGTTATATTCACTTGACGTCAATTTAATTAAGAGTTACCAAATTTATTTAAAGAATGTGGGTATTCTTTTACAAAAATTATCATTTTAATATAGGAATCTACAAAATCGTGAAGGTCGAGGCCTTTTATAATTATGGAATCTAACATTTTCCACAATCATTTTGTCAATCTTCTTGTACATTTCCTATAACTCAATTTTAACCTACTTAAACTCTTCCAAGTGTACCACCAACATATAAATTTTTTATTACGAATATTTTTTCTCGTTTTTGAAAGGCAAACACCCATTTTTTATATGGTCAACAACATTGAACAACCCAATCTTTTAATTTTCAAGATCTTTATTATTCTCAAGGAGGGATTATTTATGACCTTTTATGTTGACTAATTAACTTAATGTTATTTTATTTCAGATTTCTTCATGTTTAAGAAACTTAACCTTTGTTGTGAACTTTATGTTTGTTTTTTGAGTTTTAAACATACTTTGTAAAACTTGTTTCATGTAATATCGAGTATGTCATTATCATCTTCATCACTAAATAACTTAATGTTAAATGAAGACCTAGAATAAAATACCTATTTAGAAATTTATAATCTCCTCCAGCTTGGTAAGGAGTTATATCTTCATACATGAGTGATATAGTTTTCCCATTGGGGGTAAAAATGTCGATATTTATTGTATTTCTTCAAAATATTAAAAAAATAATTCTTAGATATTATATGATAATTTAATATACTCGTGATTAGATTCTTTATATTATTTTAACAAAAAAACACTTTAGTTAACTAAGTTGGGCTTGATTCCCCTACAAATCAATAGATTTGACGAGCATGCCGCAACAAAGGATGGGTCCTTATTCATTTCTTTCTTTATGAAAGTGAAGCAAAGAATGCCCCCGTCATGGAGTCTTAGTTTCAGATCTGTCTATCAAGATGTTTGTTCAATATTTCAAGTCATACTTCATGCATGCCTCACCTTGAATATGCCTCTTAGGATGAAGGAAAAATATAACTTAGAGACTTACTTTTACCATTAGTTAATAATAAGCTTAAAATGGATTTTTTTTAACATTAGCCTAGAATGGAACTTTAGATACACTTATATAAGATATTTAAAAAAAACTATAATCATAAAATTCATATTACATATTTAGAAGACTTTAATTTTAGGTTATTTCAAAGTCCTTTAATTTATTGATTTATGAACTTATGAAACAAGATTGCTAGTCCATAAAGTCTTTGCATTATATTCATAGAATTTTCACTCCCCGTGAAATTCTTACAAATTTTATTGGATACCTAGCCTCCCACAAACCTCTTTAGAGTAATTTTAATAATTTTATCCTTGAAACTAACTTACGATTTGCAAAACAAATACTCACTACTCGAGAACTAATATTGGTTATTATTTAGATTTTATTTTGTCGCAATGAATGATATCTTATGATATTTTTTTTACCTCGCACCTTCAAATTGGTTGCAAATATCATGCAAAAAATTTCAAAATGTTTAAATTAGAGATTTAACATGAGTTTTTTGTGGTTTTCCGTATAAAAATACTTTAAGCCTTACCCACATTAGGTTATTCTTATGTTAGACCATATTTGAACTTATTATTTTTTGTATCTTGATAAGGTTGAACATGCAACCAAACTCACGTTCATGAAACAATTCTATCTAGGAAGTATATTTTTTATGTGTATAAATTCTATGTCCATTCTGAGAAAATTTATTGAAGACTTGTATATTATTCAACATGAGATTTAGTATTAAATATTTCTACCTTTTAGTTATTCAGTTGTTTTCTTCCTTTTGAGTTGTAAAAACTTTATGAGGTTTAATGTAGCCTAATATACGTTTTTTTACACCCTTCAACCTTTAGTCTCACAAATCATAGGTAGTAGATTTTAATGGCCACGATTAGTTAATTTTCTTATATATTGATTTTTTTTCATCTATAAAGAAGACTTTTTTTAGAGCGGATTAGAGTATATCAACCGAGGTAAATATGTTACAGATAGTGAAGTATTATCTAGATGTTGGTGTCTTCTATCTGAGAGATATGGTGTGAAAGAATGGGTTATGAAGCAAGTACACAAATTTTGTAAGTCATCATCACCCTCCTATTTGTCTCTCATATAGTTAATTTGTTTTTATCATTTAATCTTGAGGGTTTTCTCCTTAGTGTGCTTCATTATTATATCCAATGTTGTGTGAATGATTTACATTTTTGCGCCTTAGAGTCATTATATTAATAAGAAGATAAAAAGGATTAGTACAAAATTGATAAAACATCTTGACATGTACATGTAAGTTATATTGTATACCATTGAAATTGGAAAGAAATTATGTTTTTACTTGATAATAATATCATTAGGTAACTAATGTGGAGAATATCCATTTTCATATCTAACTACATCTAGATCTAAAAATGACACGTTTTATCGAAAAGACTATAATGCCTTTCATTTTTAACATCTTAAATATCCAAAATGTGAGTATAAGAGATAAGATAATGACTCCAGATATACATGGTTAAGCGTTAAGTTAACATTTCTCATAGATGGTGAAAAGGTTGTTGATTTATACTAAGAAGTTGGGTGATATTGAAAGAGTTTATGTCGTTGAACTGTCATATGTATCAATGTTCCCCTAATGGATTTATATAAGATCATTACAGCATACACATTATCATCATACTTCAACTGTTCTTCTCAAATTTTAGGGAAACTAGGGTTCTTTCAATTGTTGTGTTTTTTTTACGAACATTGTGCTTTTCGGTGGGTTATTTTATGTTTACTTCATCCCACTATGGTGGTATCCGGGTGGTGATTCTTATTTACTAGGAGTATAAGAGGTGGTTTAATAGTACATTTGAGGCTTTAGTATGGTTTGTTTGTGTTCTTTGGTTTTCCAGCATCATCTCTAGTGTGGGTTACCTGAAACTGGGTTTAGATGTTCTTGATTGTTCTTGGTTTTCGTTCCCAAAACTCATACCCTTTATCCATTTTATCTTTTACCCTTAGATCCTTAACAACCCATTGTCCGTTAACATGCCTAAGTCTGTACGGGACTTGGGTATAGTTGTAATACCTTCACAATTATGTCTGTCAAAAGGTGAAAGAGGTTCACGCTCATCTTAATCGACCAAGTTTGATGATATGATTGACTTTGACACGCATAATAGTAGAGAAATCATATCTATATCTTACCAATTGCGCCCACTATTACACCACACTTCAATAACCAATTGTTATCACTATGAGGAGTAATATAAGGTCGCCTTCCTCTAAGGGTTATAGTCCCTCTGAGCACTTGGGTCTCCATGAGGATGCGATAAACTATGGCCTTGACTCTTTTGATGAGGACATGAGGGTGGTTGTGTCTTGTCTTGGTATAGTCGAGATGGTAGATGGTATACGTTGACTAATTGAGCAATAGAGATCGTCCAAGCACCTTTTCTCGTCAGTAAGGGGATCCTTAGCCGTCAATTTATGATGTTTCTAATAACGAGACTAATGATCATATTCCCCCACTCCCTCAAAAGCCTCAACCCTTGGCCTCCATGATTGAGGTAGGATTTTAAAGTTGAGACCCTAAAAGGCCCATATCATTTCAGATGATGAGGGTCAGGATGCCTACACACTAGACATAAGTTTTCCTCGTCCTACCCTAGTGACGTCCGAAAGACTGACTTGATTGTGAGGTGACACATGTGTGGAATAAATGCCTGCATCAATATGAAATAACTTTCTAAGGACGGGCAGGCATACACCCTTAGAAATAAGGATGAGATGGGCATGTACGAATATATGCTTAAGGTTGGCTTTCACCTTCTTTTTAACTCGGCCATTAGCGGTATGCCTTCTTATATTAGGATTACTCCAATTCAGTTGGCCCTAAATTCTTATAGTATCTTATTGGGGTCGGACATTTGCTGGAAGCTTACGTATGAAGAATACTTTTCTACCGATGTCTTCTGAGCATGTTACTCGATTGTCTCCACAAAGTTAAATCCCTGCTACTATCATTTTGTAGCCCTCTAACCCGAACAAAAACTTGTTCATGTTAACCAGAATTCTAATCATGATTGGAAGTCTTATTATTTTTTCATTTTCGATGCACGAGAGTTCAAAAATGATGATTGGTCGAGCCTTTACGAGATGAATGTGTCTCGTCAGTGGGACCGTATTACTATCTACATAATATTGATTTAGGCCTAAGAATAGAGATGAGAATGTCAATTGATAAGTTGAAGGGCCCAAAAGGTCTGATAAGTTTTTAGGATCTGTTAACTTATGTGATCCTCAGAGAGACTAGAATGGGTGTAAACCCCTTAGAAACTCTTCGTAAGCATTTTTTTAACAATTTGCTGATTTGTTAACTTTATTATTGTCTTTCATTCATTTTTTTCAAATAGTCCAATAGTGATGTAATTATATTTTACATATCATCCAACAAATGTTCCTGATAACATTTGGGAAATGGCAGCTTCGATGATTGGAAATATCCTCGCCCGAATAAAACGAAAGGCAACATAGCCGACCCTAACTAGACAAAAAAAACACAATTGTCGATCCTAGCACAACTGAGAGGAATAATAAGAGGAAGGAAGTTGGTAAGACTTAGGATTGACCCACCTAATTGAAAAAATTCGAATTTCATCTAAGAGGATACCCTACTCTATGTGTCCCCATATCAGACGATGTGTCAGCAGCTGTGCAGCTAACCTAGTTTTCCCTGAACTCTGAATCTCTTCTTAGGAGTTAGGATAAGTCCATAGAAGTCATTTCCTCGGTGGCTCCCTTATGTAATAGATAATACTTTGAGGCCCAGGACAACTCAAGGGTGTATGGATTTTCACTCCATAGGGATACCCTTAGAAAATTCTCCATCTTTTCGTTCATTATCTTATGATCTTTATTAAGTCGGATACCGTCCTTTGTTTTTTCATACTAACCTCTTTCCTTTCTATTTATAGCCATTTATTTCTCTTTAACATCTCTATCAGTGGATGTTATAGGCATAGTCTAAAGTTAGGCTTGCTGAGGAGGCAGTGTCTCAACTGTTTGACCTGAAGCAGTAACTTGCAAAAAAAAATGACAAGTCGTGATGAGACTTAGTAGATTCGAGACCGATAGAAGGAGAATATTCCTATTTTGAAGGAGAACTATATATTTCAGTTAACTAGTTCTAAGGATGACCTCGAGTAGAAAAAGTACTTTAATAATGACCATTTTAGAGAGGGTGCAATGAAACTAGTGGAGGAGTTTTAGGAGATGAACGAATTTTCTAACACCGCCCTCTAATATTTAAAATGGGGGCAAAGGAATATTTTAAACGAGTGGTCAACTAGTTACCTGACCTCATTTTTAAGTTTCCTGACTTTTCCTTGGTCCTCAACTCCTTCATCTTCATTGATCCTTAAAGTATCACTACTTTTCAGGATTGTCAAGCTGAGATTAATAATGTTGGAGCTACTGAGAAGGTGTATGCGAGGGAGGAGATGACCCAGATGGCCAAAGAGGAAGGAGAATAAGATGGTGACCAAGATGTCACCACTATTATTCAAGATGAGTAACCTTTCATCCCTAAAGCCATAGATATTGATGGCTTCACAGCCGAGATCTAAAGTGTCATTACTCTTTAGTATATTCAAGTTGAGATTGACAATGTTGGAGCTACCAAGCATGAGGTTGTGGGAGAAGACACGACCCAAATGGATGAAGAGAAAGAGGCATAAGTTGGTAACTAAGATGCCACCACTAACATTACAGAAGAAGAATGAGTCATCTAGGAGGCCACAATCATAGATGTCTTACTGATGAGGAAGCATCTCAACTGTTTGACTAGAAGAAGTATCTTTATGAACGAAAGACTACTTATGAGGACAACATCGAACACACAGTTAGTTGGTTTTAATTCCATTTTATACCGTTCCATTTCATAAAAAAATTTCTCGAGGTCGACTACATGATTTTTTTCCCTTCAGACTCTTCATCATCATGTTGACAGCATAAATCTCTATTATTTTACCGATCTGATCCTTGAACATTTTATTGACTAGACTTTGGTAGGTAGCCTTTGAATTCTTTAAGCCAAACGACTTTACCTTATAGAAATACGTCTTTTTATCAGTTATAAAGGACATCTTTTCGGCATCAACTTTATACATAGAAATTTGATTATAACCCGAGTAAGCATCCATGAAGCTCATTAGCTCATGCCAAGCTATATCATCTACCATCTGATTAATTTTTGTTAAAAGAAATTTTTCCTTTGGATATGCTCTATTAAGATCGATAAAATCTACATACATCCTCTATTTTCCGTTCTTCTTATTCATCATGACGACATTAGACAATCACTCTGGATATTGCATTTCCTCAATAAAGTCTTCTATATATACTTTTTCACTTCTTCTTGGATGACTTTATACCTATATCTAGTGAAGGTATGCTTACTATATTTATCATCTTCACTATGTCGTCGAGGTCAAGGTTATGGAAGATGATGTGGGGGTCAATCCCCGGCATGTCACTATGACTCCACGCGAATAATTTTTTTCCTTATTCTTAACAGTTCCATCAGCTCCTTATTATTGATGGTTTTAGGGACGGTCCAATTTGGATGGTTTTTTTTTTCATCCTCATTGAGAATGATGAATTATACTTCTTTCGCAGGCTTTCCCTTCTTTAGTTTCTAATCGTCTCTTGGTCTAGGAGTATCAATGTTGTATGAGGTTATCTTTATCTTGTGGATCTCACTTTCTTTTATCAAGGTGAAGTAGCATTCGCATGTCTCCACTTGACCACCATTTACTATCACTACTTCGTAAGGAGTTAGTAATTTCATCATTTGGTGTATGGTAGAAGGCATGACTTCAAATTTTTTTAGAGCTACCATCCCTAGTATAATGTTATAAGTTGAGAAGACATTCTCGTCCATTACAAAAAAATCTTATCATCCTAGTTAATCATCCCATCCAGGTACTCATGAAAACATCCATCTCAAATACTCCTAGTGGGTAGACTTTCTCTTCACTAAATTCGATCAATGGATCATGACATGGGGTGAGTCTTTTCTTGCAGAGGTTAAAGCCTTTGAAACAATCCCTGAACATAACATCAATCAAGTTCCCCCCCCCCCCCATCGACCAGGATATAAGACACATAATAACAATTGACTCATGTGCTGACGATGAGTGGGTCATCATATGGGGCTAAAATCTCCATGAAGTCTTGGCTATAAATTCCTACTATGAGACTCTCCATGTTGACCTTCTTCAACATGCTCAATTTTTCCTCTAGTTCCATCAGATTTACATCAACCCTTTTTTTCCTAGCTTTATCTTCAATGATGTGAGCTATTCTATCAGCTGGATCCATTCATCTACTTACTATTCATCTACATATCATCTTTACATAAAAATAAATCATATTGAGGTTACCTTTAACTATGCTAATTTTTTTTAGAAGATTAGGGTCATCCTCATTGTCATTGTTTGACTCTGGATCATTTTGATTCACATGTACCTCCTTTTCCTTTAGCATGTTGTCTTTTGATGAGAAAACTTTTTTCTCTTTTAGTCTTGGCTTCTACCCTTGTCGATGTAATTTCACAGCTTCCCCTGCTTCACTAACTTCTCCATCTCATCCCTCAGAGCAAATCACTTATTAGTTGTGCAATCGTTATCTTGATGGAACTCACACCACTTACCCTTGTTCCTATTGTGGGGAATATCTCTTAATTTCTCAGTCTATCTAACTTCTTTATCATCCTTAATCTCTTTCTGAATGAGATCAAGACTAATTATCAGCGGGGTGTACTTTGTAAACTTATCACGTTAGACTTCTTCCCCTCTTAATCCTTTTCCTTGTCTCAACTCTACCTAGATTTTCTTCCACCGACCTTTTTTCAGTCTCCTCTTTTGGACACCATCACATCCTTCGAATTCATAATTTTCTTAGCCTTAGTAATAATTTCTTTTATGGACTTTGGAGGATCTTTTTGGAGGTTCCAATAGAGCTTCCCAATTGGATCCCATTGATGGAGGTTGTCATAGAAATGCTCTCATCGTAGTCTTCAACTTCTAATTTTTCCTTGTCAAAACAACAATATGAAGTCTCCTTAGATATAATTCTTTCCTTGTCAGATATTTAAAAAGCGAGTCACTCATTTTTGGGGATTCATGCCGAAATAGAAGTTATGAATAAAGTTTACAGCCCTCTCCTTAAAGTTCTCTATCAATCCCCTCGGCAGGTCATTATACCATATGTGGGCAGCACTGGTGAGAGTGCTGAATAAATCCCGACACCTCGTCACATTAGGATTTGAATATATGTCAACAACCGATTGATATATCTTAATGTGATGGACATTGTTCATATTTCCATCCAAGTTGGGCATTATAACTACCGGCTTGAACTTGCTAGGTATTGAATAACTGACTGTGCTTGGCATAAATGGAGAACCTTTCATATATACCATGGCACCAAGGTTTTGTATTTTTATGAGATAGCTAATATTGTCCCCTAGCCTCTAGATTGAGCTATTCCAAGGCCTCTCGTCTAGATTTGCACTATCACATGCGCCTTCAACCTCAGAGACGACCTTATAAGAGGACCCTTTGTTTGGATTCCTCTTTACGCAATTCACTTCTCTGTGTTACCACAAGTTTTGGTTGTGTCTCGACTGAGCTTCATCGAGATGAACAGTGATTCTAGTTCCACATATGCTTTGGGATGATACGATCAAAAGTTGATCCCCTACTTTTCCTGGTGAATGTGATGTTCCCCTGACGAATTTGAGGTGTGTATTGAAAACTTTTAACTTGATGAGTTGCATTAGGGGTTGTGTCTGGATAATACGATGCGTCTTACATCTTGTACCTATTGTTATAGTCCTATTATCCCTCCTCCTCACATGCCAAACCCTCTGGTTCTCCTTGAACCTCCTTCCCAAGGTGAAGACAATATGGATCTACGATATCTTTTTACCTGCGATCATACTGGGATTATTTAGTTAGAGTTAGAAATAGTCCCCTAGCTACTAGTTGAACCGCCTCTTTAGTGACCGAAGTGATGAGATTAATAGATGAATTTTCTGGGATCGGGCTCATGATATCTCAGATGAACGCTAACAACTATTATTGTATATGTTATTACCTAGCCACAAGATACCTAAACGTCGCTGCTATGTTGGCCATTCCAAACTAAGGGGGTGGTTGGTCAGAACTAGCCCTAACATTTTATGGTGGGTTAGAAGCCATATCTGATCAATGAGAGGAGCAACAACAACCAGAGTGAAAAACCCCCAGAAAATAGGATAAACTAGAAAAGAGATATTGTGAGCTCCTCCTCCAAATAAATCTAAGATCAAGATGAGAACGATAAAATCGTTCCCATGGATGGTGCTGAAATGATAACACTAGGATCATACAATGAGTTCAACTTGAGTTTGGGACTTTCACAAACATGGTGATACATTAAATAGAGAGTAGTTTAGTATAAGAGATAAGAGAAATTGTGACAAACTCAGAGATATAATTGGTTAAGTCATTAGCCTATATCGACTATGCAAAGTGAGATGGTGTTTTCACAAGAATAAGGTAAAAAAAGGCCATAGATGATACACAATCTCTCTCTCTCTCTAGAACCAGTTTGATAGAGTAACAATAAGGTTATAAAAATTCAATCCTAATGAAGAAGACACATGTGCCTTATATAAGATGGGAGTGCACGGTGTTATCCCCAAGAATGTGTTCCATGCTAAGTTCAGGTCATGACCAATGCGAGAGTGCTAATTATGAGTGTGTAGAGTAACGATCGTCACGAAGTATATTACCTCACGTGGGTTATTGATTTGTACTAAAGATTTCATGTAGTATGCCTAAAATACCCTTATCATTCTTTCCGTCCTTGTAGAACATGTCGATAGGAGGTCCCGATCGAGTTGAGACTACAGGAGCCCCGCATTATGTACAGCGTCGAGGTGAGACTAGGTGGTCATATGTAACTGATGCACCTATATTAGATCGAGGTTGTTACTTTCTCACACAAGTGTCGTCTGAGGCAGACACCGATATAGGTGGGGACTAGGTTTGCCTCTTTACTGAGATGAGACTAAGGAGCCTGGTAAGTTGCCTCGGTGTCATCCAGATGAGCCTTTTGTTTGACGAGGCATCTATGAATGAGACTACTCGTGTGGTCTTAGGTGGATATAATGGTCTCTTCTGAAGGATGTTTGTGGCAGTCACTTTTTCCAAGGTGTCGTCCAGACAATACCACACTTATATATATATCAATTATATTAGCTTTTGCATTTGAATATGTGTTTAAGTGTGTAGTTTTGCAACATGCAACAAAGTAACAAGCTTGCAAATGTACAAAAAGTTATGTGTTGTTCATGTTGTACTCTTTTCCTCTTATGGTTGGGGATTGAGTATTAAATGAGATTGATACCCTGCTGGAGTTCTTATATTTTTTGTTTTACCCCGAAATAGGCAAAGGGAGAAATTTGTAAGGATAAATTTTCGAATGTAGTCAATTCATATGTTATGGCGTGTTTCATTTTTGGATAAAACTCTTTGATTCATAGGTTCGGATATGAGTGTCTTGAACTTTCAATCCTAAGACATGATTTCTGAAAGACGTAATGGCCAATTTAGAAGATCTACATCATCGTGTTGTTCTTCATGCTCATTTTTTTCTTCATGTTCTAAGGATTTCTCAGTTATGAATGCGTATTTATAATGAGCCTTAGAGATTTTAAATTTGGGTTTTAGGATTTTATAAATTTGTTTTAAAATTCTTTAATATGATTTTATCTCTTATTATTTTTTTAGAAGAAAAATATTTTTTCATGACGTCTTTTGAATGAGAACTGGTATGTAGTTAGAACGAAATAACGTACCTCGTTAGAATAGGTTCCAACAAACTTCAAACTATCCAACTTTGGCCTTCGCTAGAATCAGGTTTGATATCTCGTTGGGTATTGGTTCAAACGAGATCATATACTTCATTCGACTGAGACTCAAAGTTGTTAAAACATGATTTAAAGTCATTCGAACGACCCGATGCATTTTTCAATATAAAATTCATTTTTCGTGCTTATCCCATTTTAAAAAAAAATCCTATTAATAGGAGTGCAAAGCAATGGTTTTCTTGGAGACTTTTTCCTTATTTTGAGTTGCCAGACTCTTCCAAAAATCTCCTCGTGTTTACCGAAACTCTAGTTTATACCCAAACATTTTTAGATCCAAGTTTCATCATAATATGATTTGAGATCTAGTTTTTAGGCACAACTAGTTTACTATCCTCAACTAGTTGAGAATTATTTTGTGCAGTGGAATACGTACTTATTATTCTTTACACACGGTGGACACGTGGTGTGGTGTTACCGCAAAAAAGTGGTGGATTTTGTATTCCAATCCGTAAACGGTTGTTGAGTTTCTTGGTGGATACTAAGGCGTGTGTGGACTCACACATTATGGCAGTTGCGCGGGTGGACTTATGCGTTTGGATATGTAGAGGTTGAACGAACAAAGAGAGTTAAGGCTTTAGAGGGCGTTGAGTTTGTGTTGTAAGTATACGGTCGTGTCCTTTTTAATTCCATACATAGTGAATTTGTGTGGTTGGGTTGTCCGAGATTTTTTCCATTCTGGGTTTTCCTGATACATCAGCCATTATGTAACTAGATGCATATTTTAGGATAAAATAAAATTGTCTAAAATTGGTTTACACGACTTTCATTTAAGCTTGGTGGTATGATTTATATGGTGTTTATTTTTGTGTAAGTTTAATGTTGAATTTGGAAAAAAATGGCTTTTGTGTAAACAATCCTACATATCTTAGACTTTTACTCTCAAAATTAAATAAAAATATTTGAATTTAGATAATGGATAGCCACCCACAATAGTCATTATAATGGAACATTTGAAAAAAGAAATAAAAACGTAATAAATTGAAACCCCTTGTACTATGGCTAACCACACGTGCAAAATAGACTATAACTCTACTTCTTTAATTCCCTTGATTGTATGACTAAACGGATTCCATCAAAGATTATAAAATATTAGGAACTCAAAAAATTATGAGACACCTTACGGAAGCCTTCGCGGTCACTAAACTAACTTATCACCACCTCCCTAATCCTTATTGGAATCGACTACAACCCTCTTCACCTGCACCACTAGGAACTAGTATAACCTACGCTAGTATCTTGGTCAATGGCCTCTAAATATGCCTCCATTGTTTTATTGTGTCTTCGTACTCCACCATGATCAGGCAAAATATAGTTGTCCCATCTTAGCCACCGTTAATTTATACACCATCTATACTATTTTATGATGATCACAACTACCATGGAGAATGTATATTGCATTAAATATCAATAAAATTTAATTTTCATAGATCATAAGCCTCCATTAATAAAATTCATAATTATCAATATTAAACAATCAAGAAAATGTGAATTTTGTAATGTATAAAAAAACTGGAGCAAAATATAAATACGTAATAAAAAAATCCATTTATTTAGACCATGATAGACGGACGTTGAAATTATCTTCAACAACATATTAACTTATAATATCTATACAAGAAATATCGTGATTGATATACCCATATGTACCCTCGGCCAGGCCGAGGGCGCCCTGCAACTGGACGAGACCCAAACGACCCTCCAGGGGCCCGACCCCCCATCAGGCCCAGATGACCCTCTGAGGGGCCGACCTCTCATCAGGCCCAGACGACCCTCCAGGGGGGGCGACCCCTCATCAGGCCCAGACGACCCACCAGGGGGCCGACCCCTCATTAGGCCCAGACGAACCTCTAGGGGGGCCGACCCCTCATCAGGCCCAGATGACCCACCAGGGGCCGACCCCTCATCAGGCCCAAACGACCCTCCAGGGGGACGACCCCTCATCAGGCCCAGACGACCCTCTAGGGGGCCGACCCCTCATCAGGCCCAGACGACCCTCCGAGGGCCCGACCCCCCATCAGGCCCAAACGACCCTCCGAGGGTACGACAGTCCGAGGCCCAAATTGGGCCAGACTCACTACCGGAGGGAACTTTGCCCTCGGCCTCATGTCACAGGCCGAGGGTGACATCACCACAGCGTGTGGCTTAGGAGATGCGTGGAATAGTGCGCGTGAGGCTCACATGGCACGTGGAAGACCGTTATAACAAAATCACCCCCTCACGTGAGGGAATATTATGTCATCATTTGGCATCTACAGGTGTCAATAGGAGATTGGCTAAATCATCATTCACATGCACCATGCATACTTGGGGGGTACACTACACCCCCCAAGACCTATATATACTTATCACCTACAACCCTACAAAGGGATGGATTGTTAATGGAAACCCTAGCAAAAACTCTGCTTGTACACATAGTAGAGAGAGAAACTGAGCTTATGTGCATTGTATCCAAGGCCATTAGTGCCCATACCTAGACACTCATAGTGGATGTAGGCCTAATTGGCTGAACCACTATACATCATTATCTTATTCCCCTTATACTCATCTCCTTCTATATACTTATACACATACATCTCTATGGCGGCCATGGTTACTACGGTTTGAGCTCATCATCACTTACCTGGTGGTGCTAGATTTCAGCATCATCAGTTTGGCGCCATTTATGGGAACGAGATATTTCAATCTTGTTTCTCTATATATTTGAGTTCTTAAACACCTTATTCTATTCATGGGGATCCTCTGGATCATCATCGCATGAGTAAATTTTGGTTATTGAGCTCTATTTTATACTTACACCCTTAAGTGGGTATTTCGTACCTTCAGATCTACTCTCGGGTCTCCATTTTATAACCTTAGATATATTTTGCATACCCCTGTGATATCACACCACCTAGATAAAGCTGGAAGGCTTGATGGGCTTTAACCCCGTAAAGGTGGTTGATTAGGGAAGAATTATGTTTACACCCTTTTTGTGATTCTTTGCCTATGATCTGGGGTTTTACCATTAGAATTGTGCCATTATGCGCACAAAGAGGTTATCCTCTCATGGATAGACCCTAGTAGGCATGCTCTCCCTGTGTTTCGAGAGAAAAACTTGGTTCCTGGGCTTCGATTTTGGGGGTTCCTACCTTAACCTGCCTAGCAAGGGATGCGACAGGTAGATTAAATACCGTCATGCCCCGGCCTGGGCTAGGATAGTATTTACATAACCTTCAAAACATCAAGGAATGGACGTGGGTGGTCTCCAGCTCAACCTTGGTGAAAGACATACAAAGGCCGCGACAATAAAACGTTGCATCCCCATTTCCTACTTGGTGCTTCTGTGATTACTCACTTTTGCTAGTTTTTTCCCAGATTACATATACTTTGTAAAGATTAACAAAAGCAGAAAAGTGGAGGGAGAGTCCAGCCAGAGCACAAAAATCAAAGACGAGATTGTGCAGCAGTACAATCACCTTAACCACCTCTATGATAGCCATGCCTCACTTCAGACCCAGGTCAACTACCTAACTTAGAGGGTCCTAATGTTAGAGGCCGCGGCCTCTCCCAATGTGGGTGCGGCACCTATGAAAATAGCACCAGCCTTCCATGTCGCGGCAGTTCAAGAGGATTCGATCTCGAAATCAGTCAGCAGGATCCAGAAAAGGAGAATGGAGAAGGAAGAGAAGAAATCGGGGGCCTACACTCCATTGAACTTACCTATTGAAGAGATCTTTGAGTTCATCAAAGAAGACAAACTATTGAAGTGGCCAGAAAAGCTGAGAGCTCCAAACCAAAAGAGGAACAAAGCTACCTGGAACAAATTCCACCAGGACCATGGCCATGAAACTGAGCAATGCTATGCTCTGAAGGATGAAGTTGAAAGGCTAATTAGGCAATGGATGCTGCAGCGATTCCTGAAGAATGCATAAAGAATTCATCCAAACCTGACAGAGGCTGCATACTGCATCTCATCCTTAGTTTTTCCAAATTTTAACTATTTCTATTTATGTTTTAAGAAGCTCATTATAGCCCTTATCTTCAAGACCTTATGTTTTATTAACAAAGTTATTAGCTGGAGCATACATATATAAATATATAAATTAGCAAATTTTTCCATATCTGATTTCTCTCTTGTTTTCATAATCTGTCATCTCACAAAAAGACCTTTTGTCCTAACAGATTCCAAGGGAAGAATAATAAATTATCTCTAAGGATTATTATTATTTCGGGATGCACCTATGGAGGGATTGCGATCTTAATTAGCTCAGAAATTCCCCTCACGATGTGCAACTATATCTTATCGTACGATGATCATATTCACGAGAGCATATGAGGATTCAAGGAGCTTTTATTAGCTACGAGGGCTTATAATGCCCGTTCTTAGCTTTTGGAAAGCATCATTAGCCACGGGGGCTTACAATGCCCGTTCTTAGTTCTCGGGATGCGTCATCGAGCTGGGAGGCTTATAATATCCAGCCAAGGATGGATTTATATATATCTGATAGCTATGGGTGGCTAAATAACATAACCCAGCCTGAGGAGGCTTGAAAATATCCTATATTTTAGCTATGGGTGGCTTAATAACATAACCTAGCCTGGGGAGGCTTGATAGTATCCCGTATAGTAGCTGTTAGTGGCTTAATAACATAACCCAGCCTGGGGAGGCTTGATAGTATCCCGTATAGTAGCTGTGGGTGGCTTAATAACATAACCTAGCCTGGGGAGGCTTGATAGTATCCCGTGTATTATTCATGGCTGACTTAATAACATAACCCGACACCGAAAGGCTTGAAAATACCACCATGTCTACGGAGGCACATTGTTCAGATGCAATGGCCAAAAATGTGTCGGCACATAATCAAACATTCATGAAAGTACTGAGGCACTAGCATCCTGAAGCATGAGAAACTACAATGTATCAATACTGGGAAAATTAGAAAAGGGTATAACATCTCAAAAGTCGTTCTTCTATGGAACGGTGATTTGGCAATTAAAGCACTAGAAGAAAGGGCTTCTCTACATGTTCCATATTGATATGGGATAACAACAACTAAGCAGTTCAGGCAACCAAGTGCAATGAAGGAAACCTGCAAAAATCATTGAACTCAGAGTGCCATAGGCTTACAATCACGTCTGCAGCCATCAAGTGAAATTTCTCAAGAGGATGCGGTAGTATACAACTTGAACACGTTTAAATGGAGAAAGGGCCGCGGCCCGTATACAACAGCCATGAGAAACAGCGCAGCCCATGACCTGTACTTCAGAAGGTAACATCACTATTTATGTGGATGCGGACATTAGAAAATAATCATCCTATGAAGGAATCACATTCTATTTGCGGACTGAAAATATTATGTTCGTCTAATCAAGAATGCATTTTCAAGTATGGAAAGCAATTACGTTCAACCATTCATTAAATCAAGCAAAGTAATAGAACAAAGAGTTACAAGCAATCAAAAATGGTCGTAGCCTTGATATTAATAGTTTACAGAAAAGTAGGCCACAGCCACAACAGAAATAAAGTAGAATGAGGGACACAACCTTGTATTAATGATGAGAAAATACAAGTTCAAGAAGCTGCGTCATCATTCTCATCAGCTTCCTCGCCGTCCGTGGCTGTCTCAGTTTCTCCATCTGCGGCCTCTGTTGCTGCTACTTCTGCTTTTGCTCTCAGCTTCGCTCTTTCTTCAGCCACGGCCTTAAGCTCAACAATGAATTCTTGATGTTCGGTATCGCTTAATTTCCAAGCAAGGACGTTCTCCTTAGTCTCAGGGAAGCTCTTTATAAATCTCGGTCACAGCTCCTGATAGCCGCAGAGGTATGCCCTGTTGTTGATAAGAAAGAAGTCCTTATAGCCTTTGAATGACTCTACGACGTGGTCTACGGCTAGCTGGAGGGCGTCGCCATGATCAACCTCCATCTTTTTTATTACCGCGGCATTCTCTTGGGCTTCCTGGGCAGACTTCGCCTCTAGCTCTTCGTACTTCTCTTGAAGAAGAGCGAGCTTACTACTTGAAATCTCTGCGACACGGGAAGCTTCCGCAGTCTGGGCCTGGGAGGTTTTAAGGGATTCCGCGGCCTGTTTGAAGTTCTTTTCTGCTTCCTCCCTTGCCTTGTTCACTTTTTCTAGGTCCATGTGGGTTGCCTAAAGCGCCGCGGCAGAAGACTTCTTGCCTTCTTCAAAGGATGAAGTCCGTGCAGCTTCCAGGTTAGAAGTATGCACCATATTTGTAGCCTCTTTCATCTTATAAAGTTCTTCATACTTCCTCTTTAGGGCCACCATAACATCCACGGCCTGTAATAAAATAAGTTAGAAGCAAAATATGGGATGCAAAAAAGTTAGTAACAAAATTAAAGAATGGTGGCACTTAACCTCAGAAGGCTATGGAGACCATAGTCCTCCAAATTGTCGTGGTCTACACCCACCAACCTATCCAGGTCCGCGACATCAATAATTCTCTTCATTCTTCGCGCAGCCTTAGCGGTAGTGTCCCATGAAGACTCTGGGTCAAGCTACCTCAATTGGGGCCACGGTCTACCATCAGGACCAGCTCCGCCGCGGAACTGGGGAGGTGTCAGGTTTGCATTTATGGCCATCACAGGTGGTGTAGGTGGAGATGTTGAATGATGGGGCTCGTCAGTTGACATCAAGCCCGCCGCGGCCAGGTTTGCCCCTATGTCATCATCAAAATCATCTTGCAGGGGGTTCTCAACGTTATCCATTTTATTCGCGGCAGGAGTTGTATTTTTGTTGGCAGAATGAGCCACGACAGGGGTAACATTTATTTCTACGGAATGAGCCACGATAGGTGCCTTGGCTTTGGACCTTTTTCTCTTTCTGCTCCTTGCAGTGTTGTTTAGGACGACTGCGTCCTCGTCCATTTCTGCCAGTTGCGCGGCGAGCAATTCCCTGTCAACTTCCTCACCTGAAAAAAGCAATAGAAAATATTGGAAAAGGAATTTAAGAGCATATATGACCGCGGAATAAAAATCAAGGCGCAGTGAATTACCTTTTGCGCCCATCTGTTGAGGAATGTACTTGTTTGGGAAAAACCCTACTTCAAATATGGTCGATGATGTAACAAGTGTGTTGAACTTTTTATGTTCAGCAGGAACTGTCGTGGCCTCAGCAACTCTCTTCTCCTGTCGCTTATTCAAATGCAAATTGTCAAGAACTGCAGGAAAGACAAATTAAAAGGTTAGTGGAAGTTAATATACAAAATATGATGAAAGGACGTGGCTATAGTCTTAGTACCTAATTTGGAGGGAGACCCCCATTGTCGCGGCCTTCTATATGACCTTTCCCTCTCATTCTCCTCGGGGTGAATCTCCCAGCCTTCACCGGAGATATAAAAATATTTCCCCTTCCAGTTCTTCACACTTGTCGGCCTCCCAGTGTAAAGGTTCTCATCCCTGCTGCGGACTGAGAAGTAGTAATATCCCGCGAACTTCACTGAGTTCTCCTTTGGGCGCTAGAAGTGAAAGAATTCTGTGGGAGTGATGTCTTTTTTGAACAAGTTCTCCCAAAGGACAACCACGGCAAGAATGGCTCTCCAACCATTTGGATCTAACTGGGCTGGGGCCAGTTTCATTGTCTGAAAAAGGCGACGAATGGGAACAGGAACAGGCAGCCGCAGCCCATAAATAAAGGCATGGAGTGGGAAGCAAACTCCATCGGCTAGAACACTGCAAGGTCTTTGGTTCGCGGCAGGAGCCGAGTACATCAAATTTTCTGGAAATTCGAAGGCCTTAGCCACCTGCTCAACCCAGTCTTGGGTCATGGCACTGTGGATATCAAGCACAGCTAAGGGTCTCTCAACTCTCCCCGATGTTCCAGCTGGGTTACCTCTGACTTTCACGGCATTATCTCTTGCATCCATTGGATGTGTGCTGGAGTTAGCTTCCTCTTCCATCGGTGCGGATTGAAAATCCTTCCCAAATGTAGAGTCCGCAGAGTCTGAGTCAAGAATCACGCAGTTTGGGCAATCCTTTAGTTTACAAGGCCCTATTGATCTTAGAGGGGGTATGGAAGGGAGTTTAGGAGGAGAGGTTCCAAAGTGCTTTGCTCAAAAGCCTCTGAGGAACTCGTCTGGGTCAAACCTCATATGGCTGCAGCAGTACCTGAAAGGCAGAGTTCGTAGTTAGGCGCCGCATCCAGTATGGTTTGGAAAAGTCTTCAAGAAGCCGCGAAAGAATTATTATAAATAGTAAAAATATGTTCGAACACAAGGGGTCGCCCTCTGGCCCTACTAGCCGCAGCCACCTACTTCATCAACAGGGGAACTTATATTGCCGCAGATATAGGCTCAAATTGGTTTAGGAGACTTAGGCAAGGCCACCCTAAATTTGCTAAAAGCCGATTCAATAGATTCTATTGGCCAATACAGTTATTTAACATGGATGTGTATTTGGTTCATGAAAGTTTGAAGGTTGTTCAAAACTACAAGTGGTTATTCAAAGCCAAAAAAGACTATACCGCCGCGACAAAATACGTTGTATGAATAAAACTGTCGCGAATGATAATTTAAGGGACCGCGGCTATTTGGCATGGTATGACATAGATAAGGACCAAAACAGCTCCGTGGAATGGGTTATTGAAATCCTATCATGCCGCAGCCTCTCTTTTAAACAGTTGATTATCCTACATTTAATCATTTTTATAATCAAATTCACAGAATATGAAGAGTTTAACTATGAACAACAAGAACAGTCATATGATTTTCATGGCATTTCGAGGATTAGGGGTTCAGTTCAGCATATGAAGAAGATGGATCCTAACAAGTATTGATTATTCAATTGAAACCTAGTGCTTTATCAAGTAAAGGCAGAAGCTCATGTGTGTATATCCAAAGAAGAAGAGCGAGCTATGAAAACTATGTACAGATATTGGTTGAAAAGATACCTGGAAATGAATAAATCAGCGATGCTCAGCCTCGCACCACTTTGGAACCGCCACACACAGCCACGAAGGATCGCCGAAAAGTGAATAAAGATGGACGCGCAGGAATTCGCTCTCGATTTTCTCTCAAAGTTTTGGAAACGTAATGAAGTGCACGGCTAGGAACAATTTATATAAGGGAGCGCGAAAGACGAATCGTCGCATTGGAGGCACCGTGGCACCCAAGCTACTAAGCCGTAGCCCCAATTGATTTCTCTTGGCACTACGGCTAGGGAGGCAAGGAAACCCTTGCCCTGAGGACAGATATGATGATATGGAGGGGGAGGAGGCCCGCATAGAATGATGGGATCCATATGAGGTCTCCAACAATACTGTACGACCTCTCCAGGAGAGTAGAGGGAAGTGCGGGAGGCAAAATCCTGACGATCTCCCAAGAGGCTCTACTTTTGACCGCTTGAGCAGGGGGTCGGCCTTTGAGAGGCTAGGCCCAATAAATGACCTGTGGGAAAAATTATCTAGATCAAGGAGCGTTGTGAGGTCCAGAAGGGAGGAAGCAGATGGCCAACCCCATGGGGGCCGGCCCCTAGGACGAGACAATGGTCAGGGGAAGTAAATAGTCGACACAGACCTACCGCCGCAGAACCCTCTGTCCACCTCAAAGAGGCGGCAGGGGATAACATCGGCCAGGCCGACCCTACGAGGCCCTGGAATGACTCAATTCAGCGACTAGAGGACAAGATTGGTGATATTCTGAAGAGCCGGGACCCTCTTCAGAGAGGATACTCCATAGGCTCTCCCTTTATGGTGAAGATAGTCAACTTCCCTACGCCATCAAAATTTAAGCCACCGTGGTCACCCCAAGGTATGACGGGAGTACCAACCCTATCCATCATATTGAGATGTATCAATCAACGGCAGACGTATACTTTATCTCAGATGAGATGAGGTGTCGTGCCTTTTCTGGTACTCTGACTGGAGCTGCACATGTCTGGTACATGTCTCTTCCAAAAAACTCCATTGAAAGCTTTAAGCAGTTGGCAGACTGATTTATCCACAACTTTTGCTTTGGGGTGAGACCACAGTAAAAGACCACACACCTGCTCTATGTTAAGTAGGGGAATAATGAGAGTCTAAGAGACTACGTAGCCAGATTCAACAAAGAAAAGTTAGAGGTGGAAGACTATAAGGAGAGCATAGCTAGACCCTCCGAGGATGATGGCTGAATTGTTGTCGACAGCAGGAAAGGTGATGAACGCAGAAGAGGCGATGGCTGCAAAATATAAAGATGAAAAAGGAGGCACTAGTGGGGGTAAGTACCCTAAGAAGAACAAAGAGGGGAAGAAGAGGTTTATGAACCACAAGTTCGCTGGTTACACCCCTCTAACGGTCATCTATGAACATATTCTCAATGAGATAAAGAGTGACCGGTCCCTGAAGTGGCCTGAGAAGTTGAGGGCATCCCCCAACAAGAGCAACAAAAACCTATGGTGCGAATTTCACCAAGACCATGGCCATGTGACAGATAAATGCTTTGCTCTGAAATATGAGATCGAAAAAATGTTAAAAGAAGGGAAACTGAAGAAGTACGTTCACAAGAGTGCCTTCAAGAGGGGCCGAGGGGACGACCCCAGAAAGAAGAGAGGTGATGCATGCCGAGAAGATCCTCCAAAAAGAGGGGACGACCCTTATGATGATGAGGACGACCCTGACCTCCCTCTGAGAGACGACCACGGGCCTGTCAAGAGGCTTAATATGATCTCTCTCGGTGTGGGGATGATCTCGGGGGGCCTAGCAGGAGGAGGGTGAGAGGTCGCAGACAGGAAGGCCCATGTAGCTGAAGCTAAGGCAGTGACGAAAACTGTGCACTCAACCTCTTTGGAGGCAAAATCAGAAAAGAAGAAGAAGGTCGATATGGATACGCTAATAGTGGGATTATCAAGAATAGACTTCAAAAGCCTCTTAGCCCCACATGATGACCCTCTCGTCATCACTACCAGGGTAAATGGATGTGAGGTGCCAAGGATCTTGGTAGATGGGGGTAGCTCTGCAGACGTGATGTCTTGGCCATGCTTCAAAGCCTTAGGTCCCAGCCGTTCTAGACTCGCCCCGTACCATCACCCATTAATTGGGTTCAGTTGGGAAAAGGTTCATCCCCTCGGAGTGTATGAGGTTGATGTCAGGATGGGGGATGAGTGGCTGAGATGGCTTACCAAGAAGGTCAGTTTCTTTGTGATGGATGAACATGTCTTTTAGACCTACAATATTATACTGGGGCGGGCAACCCTCAAGGAGTTTGAATCTGTGCCATCTAAGGTCCATCAGATGATTAAATTTCCAACCCCTTATGGGGTAGGGGAAGTTTAGGGAGACCAGACGACAGCACGGGAATGTTATTACAACTCCGCTGAAGAAAGAGAGGCACACAAGAAGGCTATAACCACTTATAATATTGATACCCTAAACCCCAGAGACGAGACGAAGATGAAGAAAGGAGAGGCCGCGGAAGAGGTAGAATCCATCATCCTTAATGAGGATGACCCGAAAAAAACCGTCCAAGTCGGCAAGTCTCTGAAGCCAAATATCAAGGAAGACCTCATTAAACTGTTGAGGAGAAGACAGAGCGTCTTTGCATGGAGTCATGCAGATATGCCGGGGATCGACCCAGAAATCATGTGCCACAAGCTCAACATGGTAGAGGGTGCAAAGCCGGTAAAGAAGAAGAGGAGAATTTACTCTAGAGAAAAGTATGAGGTCATAAGGGATGAGGTCAAAAAATTAGAAGACGCTGAGTTTATCAGAGAGGTCATCTACCCTGAATGGATGTCCAATGCAGTCATTGTCCCAAAGGCCAACGGGAAGTGGAGAATATGTGTGGACTTCACCGACCTCAACAAGCACTGTCCCAAAGACAGCTTCCCTCTCCCCCGCATTGACCAGATGGTTGACGCTACCGCAGGCCATGAGTTCATGAGCTTCATAGATGCCTATTCAGGGTACAACCAGATCTTCATGGACCCTGAAGACTCGGAGAAAACAACCTTCATTACTGATAAGGGGACATACTGTTATAGGGTCATGCCCTTTGGCCTGAAGAATGCAGGGGCAATGTATCAGCACCTTGTAAATAAAATGTTCGAAGACCAAATTGGGAAGTCTATGGAGGTCTATGTAGATGACATGCTGACTAAGAGTTTGAAGGCAGAGGATCATGTGGCTGACCTTGAGAGGATCTTTAACACGATGGAAAAGTACCGGATGAAGCTCAACCCGACCAAGTGTGTCTTCGGGGTTGGGGAAGGAAAATTCTTGGAGTTTATCATGAATCGAAGAGGCATTGAGGCCAACCCTAAGAAAATAAAGGCCCTCCTAGAGATGAAGACCCCCAAGACCATTAAAGGCGTTCAGAGGCTCACGGGGCGAGTGGATGCTTTGAATAGGTTCGTGTCTAGAGCCACGGACAAGTGTTTGCCCTTTCTTCAAAATTCTCAGAAAGGCCTTCGAATGGAGTGAAGAGTGTGATGAGGCTTTCAGGGAGTTAAAGTCATACCTGGGGTCTCCCTTGTTATTGTCCCGGCCAGTACAGGGTGAGCAACTACATGTGTACTTAGTTGTCTCAGAATCAGCCATCAGCGCAGCCATTATGAGAGATGAAGACGGGGTACAGAAGCCTGTGTACTTCAATAATAAGGCACCCCAGGGGGCAGAGCAAAGATACCCAAGGATGGAGAAGTTATCCTATGCCTTGATCCATGCATCAAGAAAAATGAAGCCATACTTCCAGTCCCATACAATGTTCATCCTCACTGACTCTCCTCTTAGGCAGGTCTTGCACAAGCCAGAAAAATCAGGGAGGCTAATGGCATGGGCTATAGAATTAGGGGAGCTTGACATTGTGTATCAACCTAGGAAGGCCATTAAGGGGAAAGCATTGGCAGATTTTGTGGTTGAATTTACCTAGGAAGATGATGAAGCTGAGGATAAGAGCCTCGGGAAGACAGATACCCAGCAAGACAAGCTTATCGACACACCTGCAGATAAGGCTGAGACAAGCACCGCTAGAAGGAAAGTGGCCGAAAACGAAGAGGGAAGATACCTCTTTAGACAGGGATCCCTCACCGAGGGAAATTTCTCAGAGGAAAAAACTGTGGAGCCTCTTCGTTGACGGGTCCTCCTGCGACAACGAAAGTGGAGCTGGACTGATAGTATCAGTTACCGATGGCACAGACATTGAGTACGCCTTGAGGTTTAACTTCAAAGCCTCCAACAACAAGTCCGAATATGAGGCCTTAATAGCAGGCCTCTCCTTAGCCAAGTCTCTTAGTGTCGGTCAAATTTTGGTCCATAATGATTCGAGGCTAGTAGTGAATCAGATACTAGGAGCCTACAAGGCCAAGGATGAGAGGATGGCCAAGTACCTTGAGAAAGTAAGGTCATTACTGAATAGCTTCAGAGAAGTGAAATTGAAGAGGATACCTAGGCATGACAATGGCCGATATGATGCACTTGCCAGGCTGGGCTCGGCAACTAGGACAGATATCAGGAGGACAGTCCTAGTGGAAATATTGCTTCGACCAACTATTGAAGATGCTGAGGGAACACTTGGTACTTGCTTAAATGTTTCTAAAGAAGTTTCATGGATGGACCCTTTGATCAGATATATTAAAGAGGGGGAGATGCCATAAGAAAGGCAAGAAAGGATGAAGCTGAGGTACAGAGCTGCAAAATTCACTGTCATTGGAGACACCTTGTACAAAAAGGGGTTTTTGCTCCCCTTACTTAGGTGTGTGCACCCATCTGAAGTCCCGTGCATTTTGCAAGACGTGCATGAGGGGTCATGTTCAAGCCACATTGGGGGTAGGTCCTTAGCGAAGAGGGTGATCACCCAAGGGTACTGGTGGACGACCTTGGGGAAAGATGCCATGGCATATGTGAAAAAGTGTGACAAATGTCAAAGATTTGCCACCATCCCTCACCAACCCCATCAGCCTCTTACTTCCATTACATTCCTATGGCCCTTTGCAGTGTGGGGGATTGACCTAGTAGGAACCTTGCCTAGGGCCATCAATAACTATCGGTTACTCATCGTAGCAATTGACTATTTTTCAAAATGGGTGGAGGCAGAGCCGATGGTAACGATCACAGAGAAGAAGACCTTATAGTTTATATGGAAAAACATTATATGCAGATATGGTCTCCCCAACACCCTCATCTCGGATAATGGGACTCAATTTAAGAATACATCTCTAGAGAAATACTGTGAAAGGGTGAGTATCAAACAATTCTTCTCTACCCCAGGCCGACTTCAGGATAATGGACAAACGGAAGTTACAAACAGGACGATCTTAGACGAGATCAAGAAGAGACTTAAAGAGGCAAAAGGAAGATGGGTTGAGGAGTTACATGCTGTACTGTGGGCCTATAGGACGATGACAAAGACCTCTACAGGAGAAACCCCGTTCATGCTGGCTTATGGCTCAGAAGCCGTCATCCTCACTGAGATCGGGTTTCCTACTCATAGGGTCCAAATGTATGACCCCCAGAGAAATATGAAAGAGAGGAGACTTGACTTAGACCTGATTGAGGAAAGGAGGGAAGACGCCAAGATAAGGCAAGCCGCCTACCAGCAGAGGACTGCAAGGTTTTACAATCAAAGGGTGAAACAGAGACCAATTGTAGTGGGGGACTTAGTCCTCAAAAAGACTTGGCAAAAGCCCAAAAAGCTCCACCCGAATTGGCATGGCCCATATAGGGTCATCGATGAAGTTGTCCCTGGGACCTATAGACTGGAAAAACTAGAAGGGGAACCCTTTTCCAACCCCTGGAATGCAGATCATTTGAAGAAATACTATCAGTAGTGTTCTAATGTCCTGTCGGACCATAATTCTAATGGGTGTTGCTCCAACAGAACACTTGAAATGTCAATGAGAAATATCAGTGTTTTCCCTCCCATCTTGCGTTTGTCAGTTCTAGTATGACTGGGATCATCTTTAGGGAACCACCCTCGGCTATAATGAGGGTCAATGGTGGGGACGAACCCACCTTTGCCCTCAAGAAAGACGAGGGACGACTTGAAAACCATTAATTTGGTAAAAATAACCCTCGACTATAAGGAGGGTCAATGGTGGGGATGACCCTACCTTTGCCCTCAAGAAAGACGATGGGGGACTTAAAAACCATTAATTTGGTAAAAACAACCCTCGGCTATAATGAGGGTCAATGGTGGGGACGACCCCACATTTGCCCTCATGATGGACGAGGGAGGACACTATTAAAAACCATTAGGTTGGTTAAAAACAACCCTCGGCTATAATGAGGGTCAATGGTGGGGACGACCCCACCTTTTCCCTCAAGAAAGAAGAGGGAGGACTTGAAAACCATTAATTTGGTAAAAACAATCCTCGGCTATAATGAGGGTCAATGATGGGGACGACCCCACCTTTTCCCTCAAGAAGACGAGGGAGGACACTTAAAAACCATTAATTTGGTAAAAACAACCCTCGGCTATAATGAGGGTCAATGGTGGGGACGACCCCACCTTTGCCCTCAAGAAAGACAAGGGAGGACACTATTAAAAACCATTAGGTTGGTTAAAAACAACCCTCGGCTATAATGAGGGTCAATGGTAGGGACGACCCCACCTTTGCCCTCAAGAAAGACGAGGGAGGACTTGAAAACCATTAGGTTGGTTGAAAAAACCCTCGGCTATAATGAGGGTCAATGATGGGGACGACCCCACCTTTGCCCTCAAGAAAGACAAGGGAGGACTTGAAAACCATTAGGTTGGTTAAAACTACCGTCGGCTAGAATGAGGGTCAATGCTGGGGACGACCCCTCATTCACCCTCAAGAAAGACGAGGGGGGACTTAATTGTAAACATCATTAGGCTGGTGTGAAACCACCCTCGGCTATAATGAGGGTCAAGGGCGGGGACGACCCCTCCTTTACCCTCAAGAAAGACGAGGGAGGGGGCTTGTGATATTGTTAATATAAAAAAAGTTCACAATACAAATCACGCAAGAGACGAGTATGGAAGACAACAAGAGTGATGATATTATAAATGAAGTATTACAAAATGATGTTTGTTCTACAAAAATGGGGTACATAAAGAGGGTATTGGATACAAACATCCACCCAATTGAGCAGCATCAGAGGCAGGGCCTCAACATCGATAAGAGAAATCTCCTCAACGACCAAGACAGGCTGATCCTCATATATGTCGATACCCTCGACATGCACTTGGGACTCCACGTGGGCTAAGGCCTCAGTAATTAATGGGTCGTCCAATTGAACTTCCTCAAGAGAGGGACGGACTGAAGAGACGACATCACCAAACTTGAGGACGACCCACCGACAGGCCGTCCTGATCCCCCTCTCCAAGTATTCAAGACCGAAGCCTTGAAACTCATCTGAGAGTTTGTCGGCCTCCACAACATCAGCCTCTGCCTTCTTCACGGCCTCAGATAGCTCAGTCTTGAATTGAGCCCCCAGGTTGGTCAAGGCATCATCCTTCTCCTTAAGAAGCAAGTCCTTGGCCTCCAAGTCTACATCATGCTGCTTTGTTAGCTCGTCCAGGACCCTTGCATGCTCACTCCTGACACTCTCCAATTCAGCCCTTGCAGTCTCAAGCTCTGACTGCAGATTAGCCTCGTGCTGAATAACCCTCTCAGCTTCATGGAATTTTTGTTCAGCCATCCACTTAATGGCCGAGGTAAAGGCACAAACAGACTGCATAAGAAAAAGAAACTCGTTAAGAGGCCGAGGAAACAGTTTGTGAAATAATTCAACTAAGGAAATGAAGTAAGAGCAAGTACCTGAGCCAAAGTGTGTAGACTATAGTCATCCACCTTCGCTGGGAACATCTTGGACAAGAATTTATAGTCGACAGTCGAGAGGGCAGAAAACATAGATGCTTTGGCCGCCCTTAGGTTGGCAATCAGAGAAGACGGCTCGGCCTTAAAAAAATGCTAAGTTTTGGGACCAGAAGGCCCCCATACTGGAAGAGGAGGTGGTCCCCTCATATGCCTCCACCCTTGCCCTCGTCCTACAATCTGGTTGAAGGCCAATAAGGACTTCTGGCTCTTTCCACTTTTTCCTATCGGTGGTCGACTCAACATGCGTCGGCCCCACGGTCTTCATCTTCCTCGAAGCTTACTGAGGCTCCTTGCCTTTCTTCTTGCCCAGACCAGATAGTAAGCTCGGGGCAATCATTTTCCAAAGATGGTCAGATATACCTACAAGACGACCTAAAAAGTAGACGACACATCAGAAAAATACAGAGGCAAAGATGAAACACTTGGAAAAAAGCAAAGATTGGGCAAAAAAATAATATAACTCACATAGCTCTGTCAGGGGGCCGACCCTCAGACCAGTTTCTTTGAGGAATCGAGGGGTCATCAAATCTTTAAACTTCGCAAGTTCACCCCCTTTCCCTCGTTCTCTAAGATATTCGACTATGTCCTTCTCATCCAGACTAAGTTCGGGGTCTGACTTGGCCTTCATCGAAGGGTTAGACCATCTTCTTGGTACCCTCGGACCATCGTCCAAAGGTTGAGCCTCGATGGAAAATTCCCATTCTCCAGAGACGAAGAAGAATCTCTTCTTCCAATCGTGGTTGGAGGTTTGTTCCACGTGGAGAAGTTTTTTATCAGACTTCCTCGCCCCCATATGATAGTACCCAGGCTGCTTAGACGCGGAAGTGATATTATAACAAGTCAAGAACAGATCGTCCGAAGGCTCGTCAGTAAAGGCATTCTTCCATAAGGAGACGTAGCCGAAGATCGTCCTCCAGGAGTTGGGAGGAAGTTGAGAGGGGGCAACGCCGAGGGCTGACAAGATATTCACAATGGCAGGATGCAGAGGGAACCTAACACCGACCTTAAACATCTATTCATATACTGCGATCTATCCCTCTTCACCCTCAAAGACCCTCTCAGACTCAGAGGGGACCATCATACTTATGTTGGGGGACACACCAAATGCATGCCTCCACAGCAGCAGGTCACGATCCCTGACTGAGGAAATATAGGACGAGGCATGGGAGGTGTCAACTGGGTCAGCATCAGAGTCCTCACCATCATCCTCAGTCCCCTCTCTCTCAGCCTCATCACCTGTCAGAGGCCGATGAGGAAATGCCATCTAGAAAGCGTGGGGAGATAAAGTTGTCACAGGAACATCCTCGGAAGGGACCGCACCCTCGGCCTGTCGGCCTGGGCTAAGATCAGACATTTCTCTCCTCCCAGAAGGGCCAGCACCTGTTGGTGACGACACTCTCTCATCCATCTCTTGAGTGACTCTCGGCTGGGCGAAAGGACAACCCACAAGACTCGGATGCATTTATTATGGCTAGAGGAATGGGAAAATGGGTCGTACCCAATTAGGGTCGTCCCCTCATCTTCTCTCCTCCTCTTCCTCTATTCGCCTAATCTCTATAAAGAACTTCTCTCTCAGGGATGGAAACTCCTCCGCTAAACTGTAAAGCCTCCTAAGCATTAAGGGGAAGACCCTACACTTAGAAGAATTTGGCTAAGCCAACTACAAACAATCTCATAGTTGACTAGGTTGGACTTTTCGATCAAAACCAAAGAATTAAAGGGTTTTTTATAAAGAATAATCAAGAACAAACCACCGGAGAAGAATGGCGGAAAATTATGAGACAGCTAACGAAAAGCCTAGTCCTGCAGACCTAAAGCAGTCGGGGTGTAAATAGCAATGGAACATAAAAAGGGCAATAGCTCAGAGGGATTACATGAGAAAGAACAGTGAGGCCTGATCCAGAAATCACAGAAATGGCTAGGGAGATGTTGAGAAGGTGAGAAGCTAGAGAGAGGGAGTTCAGGCACAAAGAAGAAGAAGAAGAAAGAGAAACTTCAAAAATTGCTTAAATACCTTGCTGATGAATGGGCCCATTAACCAATGAAGAGCACAGCCCAGGAGGAGGGCATCATTAGGGCACAAAGTCCCAAGTAGTGTGTAGCCGCCACACCTAGAAAACTAGAACAACATTGGATAAAAATTTGATAGGTGTCACATCAGCTTGATAGGTGTCATTCATCTAACTGACCATACACTCATCTCAAGGGAAACACTATCCCTCAACCATCGTAACAACATCGATGGCTAAGGACTGGGGGTGATTGATATACCCATATGTACCCTTGGCCAAGTCGAGGGCGCCCTGCAACTGGACGAGACCCAGACGACCCTCCAGGGGGCCGACCCCCCATCAGGCCCAGACAACCCTCCAAGGGGTCGACCCCCCATCAGGCCCAGACGACCCTCCAGGGGGGCCGACCCCTCATCAGGCCCAGACGACCCACCAGGGGGCCGACCCCTCATCAGGCCCAGACGACCTTCCAGGGGGCCGACCCCTCATCAGGCCCAGACGACCCTCTAGGGGGCCGACCCCTCATCAGGCCCAGACAACCCTCCATGGGGTCGACCCCTCATTAGGCCCAGACGACCCTCCGAGGGTCCGACCCTCCGAGGGTACGACAGTACGAGGCCCAAATTGGGCCAGACTCACTACCAGAGGGAACTTTGCCCTCGGCCTCATGTCACAGGCCGAGGGTGACATCACCACAGTGCGTGGCTTGGGAAACGCGTGGAACAGTGTGCGTGAGGCTCACATGGCACGTGGAAGACCGTTATAACAAAATCACCCCCTCATGTGAGGGAATATTATATCATCATTTGGCATCTACAGGTGTTAACATGAGATTGGCTAAATCATCATTCACATGCACTATGCATACTTGGGCGGTACACTACACCCCCCAAGACCTATATATACTTGTCACCTAAAACCCTACAAAGGGATGGATTGTTAATGGTAACCCTGGAAAAAACTCTGCTTGTACACACAGTAGAGAGAGAAAGTGAGCTTATGTGCATTGTATGCAAGGCCATTAGTGACCATACCTAGTGGATCACACACTCACAGTGGATGTAGGCATAATTGGCTGAACCACTATACATCATTTTCTTATTCCACTTATAACTCATCTCCTTCTATATACTTATACATATACATCTCTATGGATTCCATGGTTACTACTGTTTAAGCTCATCATCACTTACCTGGTGGTGCTAGATTTCAGCATGATCAAATATTATATTAAAAAACCCTTTTCAATAATGTTTAAGCATAACACGGATAAACTGATTAAGTCATGAATGTTAAAGATACCGCTGATACTAGTTGTTTGGAATCTTCATTCCTGAAAATTCAAATTTAAAAATTAATTAGATCTAGTCCTCACAGTTACATCTTTACACAAAAGACTACAGGAACAAGCTCTTTCATCGCAGGACGAAAGATCCTAATCCCAGATATGTCATTTTTATTAATTCAAAAAAAAATTAGGTGATAAAACAAGACCTGTTAGCTCCCACTCATCCTAATTCGACTCCACTTCCACTATCTTAAACCTTTTCCATAATTTTCATCAGTTCTCATTTTAAGGATCGACAATAAAAGATCCTATGAGGATTCGTTGAGAATGATACTTCAAAAGCTAGTACCTCGATCTCCTTCGAGTTTCATGACATCTAGACCATCCTAATGGTTACCCCTAATTCATTTGAGGAAAGGAAGGCGCCAAAAAGAATGATCCCGAATCTGACGGGGGTGAATTTTTCCTTAATTCTCCAACCTCTCAGTCATGAAAGTGAAAGGGGGTTGGGGATCCTTCTGACCCCTTATCTTGGGGCAGGTTGGCCTTACATTCCTTCCATGAACATTGCCATGTAAGGGGAGACCTTCTTTATTTAATCTTTATCATTTTGTAGGAGGCGCGTTCTTGGAATATAGTTAGTATCAACCGAGGCTTAACCCCTTATCAAGATCGGGATTGGTGATCAAGACAGTACACAATAATGAAAATAGATGAGGGAAAGAGGATCAATAACATTCAACACTCAGAATAGTATTAAATGAGGTTCTTGCACCATAAATTCACTGTAATACAATAAATAGATGGGACCAGTAACTGACTTGGTCGAAAGGAGAAAGAGCAAGCACTCTCGGCACAATAAAGGCAAGAGCTCAGTTAATGCTCAGTAATGAGGGTATTAATGGGTATTGGAAGAATGTTTGGGAAATCAATGTTCTCACAGAAGCTCTCGTGTATAAGGAGAATCCAACAGTAATTCTAGATCAAGATTTTCATCCTTGTAAACTATTTGGTTGATTTATTTAAATGGAGGAAAGGTTATTTGAGTAACCTTGCAAGCATTAAATGTGATTAACTGGAATTAAATGCTAAAGTACCGTAGCATTAATGTATAAGATATTGCCTTAAATGCATGGGATACTATATTTTGACACGAAACTTCCCAACCAGTTAGAGGCATGGTGTCATTAATGAAGGACGTGATGTGGCAGCTCAAAGGCTTACCCTGGAACGGCTATAAAATCATATATGCCTAACTAGGCCTTCCATCCTAAGGATAAACTCACTTGAGTGCTATAACTTGGAATCCCTAAATGCTAGACATTATAACATCATCAAGTAAGTGAATAGTGACCCCACTAGGCGTGTGGTCACATTAGCCAAAAGAATGGTGTATGGTTTTAAGGTTTTAAGGTTTCTTGGCTGGAAGGTGGCTTGAGCACTAGGTATGTTGTTTATTGGATAAGAACTATCTATAGGCCAAGGATATAAGACTGAGGTTCCTCAAGGAGATTCCTTCGAATGGGTTGAAGTCATAGTAGCTCGAACAACCATTTGTACTGAATGAATTTTTGACCAAGTGTGCTAAGAGGGTTGGTTATCTCTTTACCAATGTTTCTTTGCTCCCAATCCTCCAAACTATGTCCCTGCGAGGTTCCCAAGAGGAGGTCATTTGATAGATCATGTAATCTCTCCCATGTCTTGTCTGGCATGGTCCCTCGAGGGTACTGAACAACCTCGCCCAAAATACAATGTAAACTTTATTCAACAAATAAAGTATAGGATCAAATACATTCCTCTTTATATTATAAAATATTATAATTAGAATAACTCTAGTCTTCGAAGAGAGTGCTTCGAGGAGTGTCTATGGTGGGTTTTCGTGGGAAGTTCTTCAAGTGGTCATCATCTTCCTTTTGAGTTGCTAAGTACAGGATCCACTCAGTTAATCAACCTTTGGTGAGGACCTCCACTAAATCTTTCCCTTCGTAGAGATATTTGTTTATTGCATGAAGAAATATTTGTACGAAATACTTGGTTGATCTTCAAATCTTTTCTGCAAACATAGGCATTATCCATAGACAAATAATTGCATCACAATAAGCATCAAATTAGTCAGAAAATAGAAGTGTATGTGAGGGGCTTATCTAGCCCTTCTTTAGAACTACTTCATCTTTTTTAATGCCTTATGATATTTTTGATGGTGCACTTTGTTGACGGGACACTAGGATTGCATGAGACAGTTGTCTTGGGGGAAGTGAAGAGATTTTATTTAAATTTTCCCCAAAGCGCTTCATCTCCCGCAAGTTGAAGAAACTCTGGGCATGCCTCATTATTACTCTGGTCGTATCACATTTAATGAGGTTATTATTTTTACTTTTGTGCTTTACACATGGCGACTTTGGGGTTATCGCATTTTTCTCACTAAAGTGTATTTGCACATCACTTATTGAAGCATCATCATTATGACCTTTGAATTCATGACCCTACATGCACGTGGATGCCACGCAAGGTGAATTAATCATCACCACATTTCCCAAAGCACTAACATTTTGCTTCCTGTTAGGTCTGGTGTTGCCCCTATAAAATGGCATTCTTGCATTTCAAACCTTCACCCTTGGGTTTATTTGTAATTGTATGTTTGAGAGAGAATTTCCAGTGCTTGCCTTCTGCCTTCGTTTCAAACCCTAACCATTAACTTTTTTTCTTCCCTCTCTCACTTCTCTGTATCTATGGCACCTATTGTGAAGAGAACTCCTTCTGCAAGGGGAGTCTCCCCTTTACCCAAGCGCGCCAAAACCAGTGGGCACACTGCCGTTATACTCTATATTTTGGTGAGTCCAACTGCTTCTGAACACTAGCTGAGCATTTCCCCGATGACCTTATGTCGGTGGATTTGATGAATATGCTGATGGAGGAGAGTGATAATGTTGAAGATTTTGCCTACATCCCCACTACCACTATGACCCGATTTCGTATTAAACAAGGGGATTACCATTTTTCAAAGGTGGATCTTGAGTTCACCTCTGGTACATGAGAAGGTCTACATCCCTGGACCGACTATATACATGCCAAGTATCCTATGCAGTTAGCTTTAATTGGCTTTTCATCGAGCAGATGGATGGGTGATCTCACACTTTTAAAGAATAATAATACCCTTCAGTTACTTGTGTCTCGATGGAGCCACTGGTCCCGCACATTCGTTGCCTCTTCGGTTGAATTCACCATCATTCTCGAGGACGTATATGATCTACTACGTATGGAAGTAACATGTTTTTATACCTTATTTGAGGAGGCAGTCTCAAGCACCGAGAATGCCACTCGAGAAGAATTGGAGGCGGTAGTGTAATACTACATAATGACATATAACAAGTGTACTTACTCAGAGGTGATCGGATATTTCTATTTTATCGAGGATAAGGCTGTGATTACGAATCGCCAGGTGACGAAAGAGAATCCCAAGGGGAAGCAGGTGCTTGAGTATCCCCCAACTAGGAAAGTATTTAGTTCGAAGGTTGAGCTTGAGATATATATTTGAGTTGTCTTGTCAAAGATATTTCTTCTCGATAAGCCTCATGACTGCACTCGAAAGGACATGGCCATTCAAATGACCAGTGGCATCAAGCTTCCTCTAGATTACTTCACCCTTGGTTCATTATACACTTGGTTAGATCGTGAGAAATCTTATTTGTCCTGAAGCATTGGTAGGTTTGATGTCTCAAACTATTCAAATCACGTACTGCTGGTAGCCTTTCTGTATGCCCATTTCCCTGAGTATGCCCTGACTGATAATTTCCCCCGCTCTCATCCTATCAAGGTCCCTCGAATCTATTACTCGAACCATAAGAGTTCTAAAAATCCCTTTGTATATTTAATCGATAAGATTGAGAAGTTTGTCACTCGCCCCTAGTTGGGGTAGATCAATTTTTTACGAACCAGTTTTTTACTGATGAGGAACATACCATTACCCCCATCGAGGAATCATTAGCCAGGAACTTTTCGGCGAACAATGTACCTCTATTGTTGATTCCTTCTTATCTTGCTTCATGCACTAAATGGTCCTCCTTTTATTCCATCTACTGCCCAAATCGTGTGGCTATACAATTTGTCTAGGATCAAGGTAATCCCATGTTAAGTCATTTCACCCATGAGAAACCTACCAACTTTTCTTTCGCATGTAGAAACTTTCTTACTTCTACCATTATCAATATTTATTTGAATTATGCTCCTAACCCTATTATCCCAAGAAAGGGAGCTTGAGGCGGAGGTCTACATTATACTGATGGTATTTTGGACAAATCAACTAGGTCATTTCCAAAGTTATCTTCTTAAAGAGCCCCGATACCCCGATGTGGAAAGGTTTACTCTTACTGAGATAGGATTGAGGAACTGCACTACCTCTATCTCCTTGTTCTCTCAGCACCACCAATAATTATATTCCTTCTGAGATGCCCCATTTGTCCCCGGTGGATTAAGCTATAGTATAAAAGAAGAAGGGGGCTCAATCTTTAATTTCGACCGAAGTAGCTGTTATTGCCCCTAGTCCCTCAAGGCCAGTCGAAGGGGGTGAGTTGTGAGGACTACTAGAAAAGCCCCCAAGAATAATCTTAAAGTTACCCAAGAGGTATCATTAAACCTGACTCATAATTCTAAGGTTGCTCGACAAGTGAAACTGATGTTTGATTAGCTTAGACAGAATTGGGAGAACTTTTTTAAAGAGGATAGGGATTTTATACTCTCAAGGGTTTTTTTATGCTCCCCCAGCTGTTGAAGGTAGCAAGAAGAGAAAGTTGGTTAGCCCTCTTAAAATTGTGTTGGAGGAGATATGTGAGACGAGTGAGGAGGATCATTCTGAAGAGGAGGTAATTATTGATGATGAGATGGTAGATGATGATGATGATGATGATGAAGATGAGGAAGGATAAGAAGGGCTGGAAGTAGATTAAGATGAGGAGGAAGAAGACTCTCCTCTTATGCAAAGGCGTAGGTTGCGAATGATGGTTTCTTCTTCCAATCCCGCTTCACCTTATCAAGATTATGAAGTTTTGGAAGATGTTTTTGAGGAAGAGGTATGTCTAAAATTTTCCTTTTAAGTTTCTAACCTTTCCTCTTTTTTACTTATAATATTGACTCCTGCTTCTTCTTTTTAGGTTAATGTTCGAGGTGATTATCACTTTGATGTTGAAGTTAGTGACCTATTGGAAGAGGCACTTGAAGTTTCACCTGTCTGGAATGAGGTTGCACCAAAGGAGATAGATGTCCCTATGACCTCACAGGTAACTATAAAATTCTCCTCAGCGACAGATATATCTCTTTGTTCTGTTTAATCAAATAGTGGCTATTCTCCTAACTCTACCTTCTTGTGTAACCAGGATAGTCTCGAGGCAGGTGCTCACGATGAAGGTGTTGTTGAGTCTATTATTGAAAAGTCCCCTATTATTGTTATACCATCCATTATGGCAAACTTTATTCTTTCTCTTTTGGAACTCCTTTTTCCATATTATTATTGTTCTCATCTTATTCTCTGTTGTTCTTCACAGTTTTCACTCCCCGAACAAACTACTCCTCTATCCCCTCCTCTCTCGAATAACCAGGTCTTCGTTACACTTTATGGGCCCTTAATCCTCAATTCAGTGGGTGCTAAGGTTATTTATATGGTTCAGGTAGGAGCTGGGTAGGAGGAAGTTGCTAAAGTGGGAGGTACTATTATTTTTCCCTCAAAGAATAATCTTTTGATAGTGCCTAGAGATTTTTATAAAGAGGAAGATTCGGTACAGATGGTCATCCGACAGTTTGTCGATGATCAGTATCCAGAGGTATGATCTTCATTTATGTAACTCCTGCATTTAAAAATTGATAGAATTTCTTAATAAATAGAACTTTGAATCTCCCATAATCGAGGGTTAGGAGTGCCAAGTTATATTGGTCTTTTAATCTCCCATAATCGAGGGTCAGGCGGGCTAAGTCATATTGGTCTTTAAATCTCCCATAATCGAGGTTCAGGAGGGCCAAGTCATATTTATGTTTAAATTTCCCAAAACCGAGGGTCAGGCGGGCCATGTCAAATTGGACTTTAAATATCCCATAATCGAGTGTCAGGCGGGCCAAGTTATATTGGCCTTTAAATCTCCTATAACCAAGGGTCAGGCGAACCAAGTTATACAGGACTTTAAATCTCCTATAACTGAGGGTCAGGAGGGCCAAGTCATATTGGTCTTTAAATTTCCCATAACCGAGGATTGGGCGAGCTAAATGATATTGGTCTTTAATTTTTCTTGTAAGCCAGTTTGTATAATTTGTAACTTGATAATCTCTTTCATTTCAAGTTGAAGTTGAGCAATCGACTGCGCTCGACCTAGAAGTTGAAGGTGTAATACATGAGAGTCAGCAATCGAGGACGATGGCTTATTTGGTAGCAATGGGAGAGGCCCCTAATTTGCAAGTTTATTTAGCGACTCCAATTATTGGTGGGATGCCGAAGTGGTTACTTCTAGGTTATAAGAAAGTGGTTGCACTTTGCACACTCAATGCCCTTCTACTAGCGATAGTTTTTCTAGTGTGCACCCTCCTCAAGCATCCCCCAAAGTGGTTGTTAGGGAGAACTTTCTTGATTTCCCACATATTTTGACTGATGGTCCTCTCACATTAATTGATCAACTTTTAGCTAGGTTTCCTTTAACTTTTTCCCCTCGCATCCTTCAACCCATATGTGTGATGATGGCCTGCAGACTTCTTGACCAAGCCACCGTTTAGATGAAATCCTCAATACTCCTCTATAGTCTTTAAGCTTTTATATGATCAATATTTTATTGGGGAAGTTCAATCTTCTTATCAACGATGGATTTTCATTGTCTTGGTTGGTGAAGCTACTGTGTGACTTCAAGAAGGCTAATTTGACTACTCTTTATACCCGGTTGCAGAAGTTTCATCACTTGCATGTGGCTATCTCGTATGAACTAGTAAGCTTAGAGGTCGAGTTAGTTATTTCTGAACAAAAGGTGGAGGATGCTCAAACCGTTGTTGCTCAGGAAAAGGCAGAGTTACATAAGTTCGATCAGAAGCTGGATGATGTTCATCAAAGAAAGGAGCACCGCCAGAATGAATTGTCCGGTCTAGTCTGCGACCAGAGTAACCTCAAGAAAATTCTTCCTTAGCACCACCATCGACTTCTTGTCTCAGCCAACCTGCACTTTATTATGGATGACACCTAACATCTTTTATTTAACTACCCCCTTCTTTGTGTCTCTCCTTTTTTTACTATCTTGGAGCCTCTGTGGCATGTAACAAATTATTTCTTTATTTAAATAAAATTCTTGGCACTTGGTTCTCTTCCTTTTCAATCTTGCTTAAATATTAGTTAAGCTAGTACATCAATGCGATTTTCATTATGTATAATATAGGAAAAATATATGGTTGCTCACCTCTTTAGTTTCGTAGCATCATCCTTGTTTGTTGGCATTACTCCATTCACCAGCATGTCCATGTATGGTTTCCTCTAGTCTTGAGGTTGATCGATGAAGTTTCACTCTCCTACCTGATAAAACAACCAACATTTCCTACAATCCCTTTATAATATAGTGGCATCTTGTCTCATCGAAGCCGGAAGTAACCTGCACAATGGACCCTTCTACACAAGGGAACCTCAGTGGTCTCGTAGCTGTCTTCATGTACTTAGATCAACTTTCTCTTGGCTTCCTCTGGATCCACACATCTGAATAGCCAATCGCCTTCATTCTTGTAGTATAAGTTTACCTTAGCAATGAAATATTGTGCGAGGTCAACTTAACTCAGTGGGCCTTCACCTATCTCCAACTATTTTCATATTTTTTGCCTGTAATCATCACTATAATTAGTGGGTAGAATCTTTAGTATGGTCGAGGGATCTTTCCTCTTGGATATTCGAATAACTGTTGACTGTCCATCAAAAGCAATCTTTTGGGAAATAGTAGCGTAAGCATCATCATGCCGGTTCATCATTCGAGGGTGCCTTTTTATATTTTACTACCTCAAATTACCTAATTAACCTTTATATAATCGTTCGATAAGGCACCAAGCTCATGTGCTAAAAATCAAACTCACCTGTCACATGTTTAACCACCCAGTTGGAGTCCCTTTTTATCATGAGGACCTAGATGCCCTATCTAAGGGCCTCGAGCAGTCCCAGTACCAGTTCTTCATATTCAGCTTTATTGTTTGAACACTTAAAAGATATTAAAATTTCTTCCCCTCTTTTTTTCAAAATGACACCCTCTCCCCTTTTATTTTCATCCAAAGAGCCATCGAATTCCATGCTCCATTCATCTAGGGTGGCTGCTATAAAATTTGCTGGGAGATCATCGCCCAAATGATCCTCTATAGGCGATTCAAATGTACCAGAGGAATCGATGGATAACAGGTCTGCGTAATCTTGACTCTTGATAGGTCGAGGAACTATGCATTTAAGATCACACTCTGAGAGGATTAAGAACCATTGGGCTACCCTACCAATTAGTATAGTTGTAGCAAGCAAAAACTTTATAGGATCACACCTAGTTACAATGTGGACTGTGAATGATAGTAGGTAATGCCTAAGTTTTTGTGATACAAATACAAGGGTTAAACGGTGCCTCTCTATGCTAGTGTATCTGGCCTCTAGACCATGTACGATCCTATTCAAGTAATAAATAGGTTTTTCTATATTATCCATCACTTGGGCTAATAACGCCCCAACAGATCATTTAGTAGATGTGAGATATAGATGTAAAGGAATACCTACCTTCGAAAGCCTTGCCAGTTCACCACAAACATGAGGAACTTCCCACTTGTCACTCCGAACGCACATTTAATAGGGTTCATTTTCAACTTATACTTTCTGCATCGGGTGAACGCCTTCCTCAAGTCATCCAAGTGAGAAGTCTCCTTTTTGGACTTGATTACTAAATCATCAACGTTAAATTCCACGATCTTAAGAAAGAGCTAGTGGAAGATGACCATTATATCCCTCCAGTAGGTGGCTCCTGCATTTTTCAACCCAAACGACATAACTGTGTACTTGAAGTTGCCCAACGGTGTCCAAAAAATGTCTTCTCGGCATCATCTGGGTCCATTTTGATCTGGTTATAACCCACATAACCGTCCATGAAGCTGTGCATCTTGTGTCTTGCTGTTGCATCGATTAAATTGTCTATCGAAGGCAATAAGAACTCATCTTTTAGGCATGCTCGATTCAGGGAGAATCAGTCGGATGGGTTCATAGTTAACATTATTTTGACTATGTGCCGCACTCCTGGATAATGACACAAGACTTTGTGTAGGTTGTATGTTTTGATCAGACATTCAGCTGGTCACTGTCTCGCGATGTGAGGCGTGGATGACCTAGATCCATCAAGCAAATATTGATATAGGACAAGCCATTTTTGTGATTTTGTAGTGATCTCCCATTCTTATTGTTTTCATATGTTCTAAATCCGTTAAGTTTGGGGCTCCTATAGGTCACCGATAGAGGTACAATGAGGTCCCTGATGGTAGGTGCCTTCGTGTGGATATTTTAATACTTATGAGAGTGAATGATATAGTCTAGTGATAGATGCCTTAATAGAGAACCTTATGTCATATTGTCATTATATATGTCTACCTGATAAATAAGGAAACTGACTTTTCTTAAGAGAAGAAGGGCGGAGCCAATAGAGGAAAGCATATTCGTCACCGAGAGGGAAATCATGAGGAATGACATAGAGATTACCAGCCATGGAAGAAACAAAAAAGGAAACAATGGGTTAGCAGTTAGGAGTTCAAAATAGCGTCTTTAGATAATATTGTTATAGATGTAGTGAAGAGGTCCATTTATCCAAGAGGTGCTTAAAATCCAACCCATGGGAGTTTGATGAGCAGGGTAATAGGATCCTATCGCTTTAGATGATATTTTTTGGCATTACAGTTTTAGGCATTAGATGATGTTCTATTAGCTTAGCTAGCACCATAGGATTCAAGGAGATAGTAACAATTGCGCTAGGAGTATGAAAAACATGTTACCATGAGAGAGAGGGTACCATATCGGATGGACATGGTGTCGTTTTTCTTTAATATTTATGTACATTTAGTTTTTCTCCTTATCTCTGTAGGTTTAAGGGAATGCTATGTAGATACACTAAATGTTATAGGTGTAGCTATTAGGATGTGTGACATATGTGATTTTTCGTAGCACAGGTATTTTTATTGGTTTTAGCATACTAGGCCACCACAACATGAGTGAGGTATTGGGTTGGATAGTAAGATTTGTCCTACCACATTGTGATGACCCATTGGGATAAAGAGCATGGTTGATTTTCCATGATGTGAATGACGTGTTGATTGATATTGTCATATTGGTACTACCATTCCTGCTAGTTTGCCGCAATGTGAGTGGGCTATTAGGTTTGATAGTGCGGTTGGACCTACTGCAACACAAGTGAGCTATTACACATAATGGCATGGTTTATTTGTTGCGGCATGAGTGAGCTCTTGGTATTGTAATGTTGGTATTCCCACAAAATGGTTTATTTTCCCCAACACTGATAAGTGTTTAAAATGCTAACCTTAGTTTAGGCATTTTTTAGGGATTCCGTAGGCTATTGGATCCAACGGACAAATGTTAGGTTACAAGTAAATACATGGGTTTCCCTATATGGATTATTTATTCGATGTATGGGCTTCTATCGAGTGTTGAGATCTACCTCCAACTACTTATCGTTTCCTTATCCTTATGTGTGTTATGTTCATGTGAAATTGGGTGCATGGGCACCCTAGTCATGGCATACTATGGTATGCATATGTCAGCCTTATTTCTTTATCTTTAGATTACGTGTGAAGAGGACAAGTGTATATTAGCATATGGTAGTTCTGTAGTCTTCATTACAACATTATGCTCTAGAGTATTGTGAAGACGAAATTCCATTATTAGCAGGGAGAATGTAATACCCCATATTTTTAGAATCAATTAAATGATTATTTAATTGATGAATAATATTTACTCGGGTAAATTAACGGGTAAGTTATTGGGTTTAATGGGTTTGGATTATTAATCGAAATTTAAAATGAGAATTTTAATACTCTATGGATACCTCCTAAATTAAAGTAACTCGATTGTAATTAATTTAATATCTCAGGTTGGTACATTTATATGGGACTTTAGGGGTGTATAGAGGACCGAAATTATGTTTTAATGTTACAAATTGGGACTTGGGAGTTGGTATACCTTTGGGTCGAGTTTTAGAAGTATTCGGTTAGCATTTTGGTCTTATTAGGGGTCCAGATATGGACCCATAATGGAATTGATAATTTAGGGTTTTAAATAGGTTTATAACCCTTATTAAACATGATAATACATCATAATTAAAACCCTGATTTGAAGAGGCAAGCTTTAGGAGGATAAGAAGACAATTTAAGAAGAACTAATTAAGAATCAAGATTCAAGCTTCTTTAAGCCAAGAAATACTATCTTGGTTACTGTGTTAATATATAATCGATTTATGGCATTCTTTGTTCTGTATGAACTAGTAAATTAGAATCATGTTGTTAAGGTATAAATATGATTTTGATTCTAGATTTCACACTAGATTTGAAACGACTTGGAACGTTGATAAATTCAGTCACGGTCTGGAGCCATTACAGATTTAGTCCCATTTTGGAACTTTGACAATTAGTCATGACCTAGAGCCATTATAGATTTACTCACGCCTTTGAGAGATTAAAAATTTAGTCATGGCCACTACATGTAATCACGTGTGAAATTGGAGATTCTTGTAAAAACGATCACCATCACGATTAAAAGTCGTAATAGAATTTAGCCTTAATTTCACACCGCCTTGGACATTTACTAATTTAGAATTCTAATTCTTCACACTGATTATTTCATAGCTTAAGAGAGTGACAAAATGTCTAGATTGGTATTGTGTAATAATAGGTTTATTATAGATTTCAATTGATTAGTTGATTAAACCCGCGTTTATGTTAAAACGCATGTTTAACTTAGAATCATATGATTTATTAGCTAGAATGCCCTTGATTAATACATTATGAATCATTATGTATTATAATTTTGATTTGTGTTATAGTTTAAACAATTGATTTATGTGTAATCACGTGTTTAAAGAAAGTATTAATTATAATTGCATGCTAATTGGGTTGAATTGTGTGGAAAACATGAAGTATTGCTTGTATGTTAAGATATTAATATTGAACCCTTAATTTAATATAAAAAAATCTATTATTATCAATATAATTCGGTTCGGGGATTTGGATTGGCCTCGAGTATATTAGCGTATAGTATATCTTATACGTGAATTATGCCATGTATTATATGTATTATACACAGTGGAGGTTAGACACTCGGAGGGGCCACACAATTGAGGTGGGGTAGTTCGAGTTCGATTAGTTGCATTAGGGTGTTATACCTTATGCTTTGGTTTGTATATATATTAATATATAGGTTGGTATATATATTCATAAATATGTATGGATGTTGTTAGATTATGGGTTAATCTCGAGATTATAAATATATATATATGGGTGCGGATATGGTTAGACTAGGAGTTGTACTCGATGGTATGTGTATGTATGAAAGTGGAAGTGGGTACATAAATATTGTTGGATATTTATTCAACTATGGGAATTAGTCATGGTTATATGTATATGAACACGTCTATATATGAGGATATTTAGTCCAATTTTACGGACAATGCTTGAATGTTAAATACCTAAAAGTCGGGATTGGGGTAGTTTAAGATATATTGGATATTGTGTGTTTCGATGATTATGGTTATTTGGTATAGTTATTGTATACGCATATCGGTATACTTGGGACTAAACTATTGTTTGAGGATAATTTGGAAAAACGTTGGTAAATGTAAAATGTAATTAATGGAGGTGTAACTAACTAGGAAAAAAAATAATAAAATACAGTGCAGATGGGTTAATCATAATGTGTATATAAATATTAACAATATATGATTTGGTATATCCTTTGGAATTAGATTTGTTTAGAGTAGGGGCGATCTTTATATGGATTTATATGTGGGGATTGAGCTGGGATATCGCTTGGTAATTGGACGACTGTGTTATGGTTTTATCCGTTGGGATGATAGATGGTATGAGCAAGTGACTACTCTTTGTTATTGTCAATTGATTTGATGATAGACATTGTCAGTTGGGTTAATACTATTTATTATTGGTCCTTGTTTCTAAAAATGATAAAAAATTTATAACCCTCACAGTGTTCAAAGTTCAACTGTAATACCCCGTGATTTTAATGACTTTCAAAAATGGGTTATATTTTAAATTAATGGATTAATTGGATTTTATTATAAATTAATTCATTTATGTTTTATCCGAATTGTGGATAGTAAAATGAATGATTCCGAATATTACTTAAAGATATTTAGGTAATATATGAATGGGATGTTATTGATATTGCTGGGAGTTATTAATTCAGTAATTTGAATTTTTAGTCCGACGCGGTATGGGACGTGTCGGGACTAATTTGTTAAATTAAAAAGAAAATTTATTTTTACATCAACCTTATAGTCATTTCGACTGCGTCGTTGCATCCAGAAGGGTTGAAATAGTTAGAAAAGTCTATTTGGACGTTGGTTTTGGGTCTCGGGTCATTTGGAAATGAAAAGACAACCCAAAAGGGCATTTTGGTTATTTTTGCAAGGGGGATGAATAGTGATTTCGGATTTTGTCTTATTATAAGTATTTGGAGATTAGTTGAACGTGGGTTCATTCATCTCTTCTACACAAAATTGAAAGGTCATCTTCTTAGAGAGAGTGGAAGGTTGCTGTAATACCCCGTAATTTTAATGACTTTTAAAATGGGTTATGTTTTAAATTAATGGATTAATTGGAATTTATTATAAATTAATTCATTTGGGTTTTATTCGAATTGTGGATATTAAAATGGATGATTCTGAATATTACTTAAAGATATTTAGGTAATATATGAATGTGATGTCATTGATATGACGGTATGATATAATTTCTCGGTAAATTGGATTTTTAGTCAGACGCGGTATGGGACGTGTCGGGACTAATTTGTTAAATTAAAAAGGGAACTTATTTTTATATCATCCTTATAGTCATTTCGACTGCGTCATTGAGTCCGGAAGGGTTGAGATAGTCAGAAAATTCTATTTGGATGTTGATATTGGGTCTCGGGTCATTTGGAAATGAAAAGATAACCCCAAAGGGAATTTTGGTTATTTTTACAAGGGGGGTGAATAGTGATTTCGGGTTTTGTCTTATTATAAGTATTTGGAGATTAGTGTATGTAGGTTCATTTCATCTCTTCTTCACAAAATTTAAAAGTCATCTTCTTAGAGATTGCTTGGAAAGAAAAAAAGAAGTTTGCTTGGGAAGGAGGAGAACCAAAGGTCAAAGGTCACCACCACCTTTGTTATTCAACTCCAAAGGATCAGATCTTCATTAGAGGCAAGTGTTTGATATTTGCAATTTAATTTCGTATATTGTCCATGTTAGGATAGTTATAAAAAGAGATGATTTTCATGCTTGGAAGATGAAAGGATATAGTTGTTAATGGATTTTTGAAATCTAAAAATATATAGGAATTAAACTCATGTTGTAGGTAGTTAGTAATCCAATAAATATTCATCAATTTGTGGAAGAAATTCTAAAAATAATTTAGTGTTCTTGAAGATAATATGTTGATAATTTTCTAGAAAAAGAGGCAAAAACGAGTGGAATGAGAAGAGCTAATTTGGAATGTTTAGATCTTCTTTTTGAGTGCATTTGGATGAGATTTAAGAAAAACTCAAAACACATACCTGACTCAATTTTTCGTGTAGAATCCAAATCTGAAGTCGGATGATGATTTGAATAATTTTTGGATCTGATTTTTCTGAGTATTTAAAATATGAGAATTCATGATGTTGTTTCTTTTTAATGTTGATTCTTATCCCAAAACTTTGGTAGATTTTTGGTGAATTTTAATGGGATATTATGGGACTTAGAGGAGATCAGTAAGACCTAGATAAGATTTGAATTGATTTGATTGGGATTTAATTGATTGGAATTATGTTAGTTAAATTGGAAGAAATTTCGGTTGCTAGATTCATGTGTTGGATTCTAATTTGTATGCATGAGGATTAAGGATAGGTCCAGTAGGGAAGGTTTAATATAAGTGAGGGTAGCCTTAGGGTTACAATTTAAATACCAAGGACTGAGTTTAAGCTCATTATTGATTTCGCAAGGACTGGGTGTAGTTCAAGAACGTAGTGGTATGTATGGCTCCTGGATAGAGATGGGAGTTTAGAACACATTTGGTTGAAAGAGGGTATGAGGTTATCCCAATCACGTATTTAAAGTTGACGGACCTCCTCGATCGACAAAGTTAAGTAGTAGTGTATTGGAGGGATTCCTTGTTTGGATTTCTCTTTGCGAGACGCTCCGCGCATGAACCCTAACGACGTCGGGAGTGGAGAGATGTTATAGGATGCGAGGATAATTAAATTATGAAGAAAAGATATACGTGGGATTTAAAGAGATATAATGCTACGTAAGGGAATAATCTAAGGTTAATGAGAGTACCTTGTTGTTAGTATACTATAGGTATGATAATACCTATTTGATTGATTAATGATTATGTGTATGACATACCTAGCTTACTTGCTATCGGTGGGAGGTTTGCGCGTGAGGGCAGTCATATCCTGATGAATCCATGGGATCTTTGATTTGTCGCTCGAGAACATAGGTCTATGAAAGACTTATCGGGGAGTTGATAAGTCCGCTGACTATGGGTACGTAGGTATGTGCATGACCCATGGGTATGAGAACTATATTCGCCTCCAATGATTGTGTTGTTGTTAATGGTTCGAGGTATCCTCACCGAACCTTTTGTCCCCTTTTCGGCGACCAGCGATATATGGACATGATAGCAGAGTAATGCATTGCACCGCAGCTGTGACTCGGGGTGCTGTATTATATATGAATATATATTTATATAATGGATTAAATGAATGAATGGATATTTATTATGGTTAAATTTATCTACGGTGATGATTGTAGATAACGGTGAATAGAGAAAGATAATTGAATTAAGTTAATAAATGTTTATTGAAAAACTTAATTCATATTAATGAGAAATAATTCATGTTAATGAGAAATGATGAGAAATGTAAATGAATAACAATGTGACGTATGGTATGGGACATACGGGGATTATGATATTGGGATGGAATTATAATATGGAGACTAGAAAAGAGGAACCATTAACTAGGAGGTTAATAGGAAACGTTAAGTGTGCACTCTAGTTGAGAGGTGAGAATAGCAAGTGAGAGTTGGGTCTAACATGTACATAATAAAAGATTTATTGCACTTGTTAAATACTTGTTGTTTTAAAAATCATTTTCACAATCGGGCTCTGATCCGTTTCCTTGCATATTTTCTTTTCTATTGTATCTTCTATAGCAGGTGTCCAGCAACAGGGACGCCAACCTTAGCGGATTATGACAGGCTATGGATTTATGGAGTTTTGCTTAGACGCCAATCATCATTTGATTCACAGTATTCTCTTAGTAGGGCATGTCGCCCAAAGGATTCAGTTATCTCTTTTCTATCGGGGTCAAATACTATGGTATTCGTGTCATTTTAATACATTTGATATTGTTGGGATTACTGTAATGGATTAATATTATTTGGGAATGTTTATTCCAATTGCAATTAAATTATTTTGTGTTATTTATTTGGTTATCAGTGTTGTAGAATAAAATGTGTTGTGTTATTCTTAAACTAGAAATGAATTTTGTTGCATTAAAATTTGGAAAGTTTTTAACACCAGCTTAATTGAGTATTGGGTGAGTTGTAAATGTTTTCGACAGTGATGCTAAGAATGAGCCAACTGTATATTCTATTTTAATTTTGGTATAGGACTGTCCACCCAGTATTTAATTAGGCGGGGTGTTACAGGTGGTATCAGAGCATCAGGTTCTAGTGTCCTTTAGGATCTGTACGACTTACTGTGTTTTCAGCTTAGCGTTCTTTGATATATAGCCCTATGTTTAGGATTGTTGATCTCTTTGGTAAGATTCCGTATATATCAGTGAATCTTATTTACGTTCGGGAGTGATTGAACAAAGAAGTATGGCATATTAGGGCCATTGAATGGATAGCGGAGATCGTACTTAGGAGGTTATGAAGTGTGTTCGAGTATGATGACCGTAGTCGAGGTCACCCCTATTATGGAAAATTGAGGAGAGACATCAGTAGAAGTTCTTGAAATGCGAGAATTGTGTGTGTTACCTAACGAAGGCAATATATTCAAAGGCTTGGGCATATGGTGGAGTGTGGTTAACTAGAACTGAAAATTTGGGGTAAAATTTTTCTTGACTTATCGGAGCAAAGTTATAATAGTGGGATTCAACAACCACCACCCACGAATGAGGGTATGTTCTCTATCTAAGGAATTATAAGGCGTATATTGATTTTTGTAGCGATTAATATTATATGGGAAAATGGGTTGCTAAACTTTGACAATAGCACTGTTATTTACGTAGACTCACAGACGGGTGTAGGATACCTATATTTTCATGTCATCACGTGGGTTTGATTTTTATCGCGGAATTATTTACTTTGGGCATGTCCGAGCATGATATGACTATCGGCATGCATTGACTTGTGGTATACGAGAGCGTATGTACTACTACTATCCTGCATGTTGTCTTCTACAAGAGAGTAGATGCATAGACTCTATTTGAAATCGATAAAACCTAATTTTTGTTTTAAATCGATAAACCTGATAATTTTTTTTTCGATAAACCAAATTTTATATACTATTGACTAAGGACCTTAGGAGTTTCGATGACCGACTACTTTAGGAAGTAGTGTATCGGGGTGGTTCCTTGTTTGGATTTCGCTTGCGAGACACCCCACGCATGAAACTAATAACCGTTGGGTGTCAAAATAAGTTAGGTCTTTGGGATGTGAGTTTATAACCTTTGAGAATTTTTTTTATATTGAAAGTGGTACGATAGGGTGTATGGGCGCCCTGAATGGTTTAATGGTAATAGTTTTCATAATTGTGAAAAGGTAAGTAGTTGAGACTTCAGGATTTATTTGTTCAATACGTGAGGATCATTTTTCCCAAAGATTGTCACGAGGACGGTATAGGGAAGATTGGGTAAAGTTTAAATTCGGTTTAGTTGAAACTATATGGTGCGGCTTGGCATATAACATCAATATGGATTTTCGTTAATGTACTGTATGGGCGGTACGTCTTAGATTTCTTGCGATGAGAGATTTATACTCGGAGTTGACCTTATCGGTATGAATTATATTCCTGAATTTCGGGACGAAATTCTGTTATAAGGGGGAAAGTATGTAATACCCCGTAATTTTAATGACTTTTAAAATTGGTTATATTTTAAATTAATGGATTAATTGGAATTTATTATAAATTAATTCATTTGGGTTTTATTCGAATTGTGGATATTAAAATGGATGATTCTGAATATTACTTAAAGATATTTAGGTAATATATGAATGTGATGTCATTGATATGACGGTATGATATAATTTCTCGGTAAATTGGATTTTTAGCCAGACGCGGTATGGGACGTGTCGGGATTAATTTGTTAAATTAAAAAGGGAACTTATTTTTATATCATCCTTATAGTCATTTCGACTGCGTCATTGCGTCCGGAAGGGTTGAGATAGTCAGAAAAGTCTATTTGGATGTTGACATTGGGTCTCGGGTCACTTGGAAATGAAAAGACAACCCCAAACGGAATTTTGGTTATTTTTACAAGGGGGATGAATAGTGATTTCGGGTTTTGTCTTATTATAAGTATTTGGAGATTAGTGTATGTAGGTTCATTTCATCTCTTCTACACAAAATTTAAAAGTCATCTTCTTAGAGATTGCTTGGAAAGAAAAAAAGAAGTTTGCTTGGGAAGGAGGAGAACCAAAGGTCAAAGGTCACCACCACCTGTGTTATTCAACTCCAAAGGATCAGATCTTCATTAGAGGCAAGTGTTTGATATTTGCAATTTAAGTTCGTATATTGTCCATGTTAGGATAGTTATAAAAAGAGATGATTTTCATGCTTGGAAGATGAAAGGATATAGTTGTTAATGGATTTTTGGAATCTAAAAATATATAGGAATTAAACTCATGTTGTAGGTAGTTAGTAATCCAATAAATATTCATCAATTTGTGGAAGAAATTCTGAAAATAATTTAGTGTTCTTGAAGATAATATGTTGATAATTTTCTTGAAAAAGAGGCAAAAACGAGTGGAATGAGAAGAGCCAATTTGGAATGTTTAGATCTTCTTTTTGAGTGCATTTGGATGACATTTAAGAAAAACTCAAAACACATACCTGACTCAATTTTTCGTGTAGAATCCAAATCTGAAGTCGGATGATGATTTGAATAATTTTTGGATCTGATTTTTCTGAGTATTTAAAATATGAGAATTCATGATGTTGTTTCTTTTTAATGTTGGTTCTTATCCCAAAACTTTGGTAGATTTTTGGTGATTGTTAATGGGATATTATGGGACTTAGAGGAGATCAGTAAGACCTAGATAAGATTTGAATTGATTTGATTGGGATTTAATTGATTGGAATTATGTTAGTTAAATTGGAAGAAATTTCGGTTGCTAGATTCATGTGTTGGATTCTAATTTGTATGCATGAGGATTAAGGATAGGTCCAGTAGGGAAGGTTTAATATAAGTGAGGGTAGCCTTAGGGTTACAATTTAAATACCAAAGACTGAGTTTAAGCTCATTATTGATTTCGCAAGGACTGGGTGTAGTTCAAGAGCGTAGTGGTATGTATGGCTCCTGGATAGAGATGGGAGTTTAGAACAAATTTGGTTGAAAGAGGGTATGAGGTTATCCCAATCACGTATTTAAAGTTGACGGACCTCCTCGATCGACAAAGTTAAGTAGTAGTGTATTGGAGGGATTCCTTGTTTGGATTTCTCTTTGCGAGACGCTCCGCGCATGAACCCTAACGACGTCGGGAGTGGAGAGATGTTATAGGATGCGAGGATAATTAAATTATGAAGAAAAGATATACGTGGGATTTAAAGAGATATAATGCTACGTAAGGGAATAATCTAAGGTTAATGAGAGTACCTTCTTGTTAGTATACTATAGGTATGATAATACCTATTTGATTGATTAATGATTATGTGTATGACATACCTAGCTTACTTGCTATCGGTGGGAGGTTTGCGCGTGAGGGCAGTCATATCCTGATGAATCCATGGGATCTTTGATTTGTCGCTCGAGAACATAGGTCTATGAAAGACTTATCGGGGAATTGATAAGCCCGCTGACTATGGGTACGTAGGTATGTGCGTGACCCATGGGTATGAGAACTATATTCGCCTCCAATGATTGTGTTGTTGTTAATGGTTCGAGGTATCCTCACCGAACCTTTTGTCCCCTTTTCGGCGACCAGCGATATATGGACATGATAGCAGAGTAATGCATTGCACCGAAGCTGTGACTCGTGGTGTCGTATTATATATATATATATATATATATATATAAATAATGGATTAAATGAATGAATGGATATTTATTATTTTTAAATCTATCTACGGTGATGATTGTAGATAACGGTGAATAGAGAAAGATAATTGAATTAAGTTAATGAATGTTTATTGAAAAACTTAATTCATATTAATGAGAAATGATTCATGTTAATGAGAAACGAGGAGAAATGTAAATGAATAATAATGTAACGTATGGTATGGGACATACGGGAATTATGATATTGGGATGGAATTATAATATGGAGACTGGAAAAGAGGAACCATTAACTAGGAGGTTAATAGGAAACGTTAAGTGTGCACTCTAGTTGAGAGGTGAGAATAGCAAGTGAGAGTTGGGTCTAACATGTACATAATAAAAGATTTATTGCACTTGTTAAATACTTGTTGTTTTAAAAATCATTTTCACAATCAGGCTCTGATCCGTTTCCTTGCATATTTTCTTTTCTATTGTATCTTCTATATCAGGTGTCCAGCAACAGGGACGCCAACCTTAGCGGATTATGACAGGCTATGGATTTATGGAGTTTTGCTTAGACACCTATCATCATTTGATTCATAGTATTCTCTTAGTAGGTCATGTCGCCCAAAGGATTCAGTTATCTCTTTTCTATCGGGGTCAAATACTATGGTATTCATGTCATTTTAATACATTTGATATTGTTGGGATTACTGTAATGGATTAATATAATTTGGGAATGTTTATTCCAATTGCAATTAAATTATTTTGTGTTATTTATTTGGTTATCAGTGTTGTACAATAAAATGTGTTGTGTTATTCTTAAATTAGAAATGAATTTTGTTGAATTAAAATTTGGAAAGTTTTTAACACCAGCTTAATTGAGTATTGGGTGAGTTGTAAATGTTTTCGACAGTGATGCTAAGAATGAGCCAACTGTATATTCTGTTTTAATTTGATATGGGACTGGCCACCCGGTATTTAATTAGGCGGGGTGTTACAGGTGGTATCAGAGCATCAGGTTCTAGTGTCCTTTAGGATCTGTACGACTTACTATGTTTTCAGCTTAGCGTTCTTTGATATATGGCCCTATGTTTAGGATTGTTGATCTCTTTGGTAAGATCCGTATATATCAGTGAATCTTATTTACGTTCGGGAGTGATCGAACAAAGAAGTATGGCATATGAGGGCCATTGAATGGATAGCGGAGATCGTACTTAGGAGGTTATGAAGTGTGTTCGAGTATGATGACCGTAGTCGAGGTCACCCCTATTATGGAAAACTGAGGAGAGACATTAGTAGAAGTTCTTGAAATGCGGGAATTGTGTGTGTTACCTAACGAAGGCAATATATTCAAAGGCTTGGGCATATAGTGGAGTGTGGTTAACTAGAACTGAAAATTTGGGGTAAAATTTTTCTTGACTTATCGGAGCAAAGTTATAATAGTGGGATTCAACAACCACCACCCACGAATGAGGGTATGTTCTCTATCTAAGGAATTATAAGGCGTATATTGATTTTTGTAGTGATTAATATTATATGGGAAAATGGGTTGCTGACCTTTGACAATAGCACTGTTATTTACGTAGACTCACCGACGGGTGTAGGACACCTATATTTTCATGTCATCACGTGGGTTTGATTTTTATCGCGGAATTACTTACTTTGGGCATGTCCGAGCATGATATGACTATCATCATGCATTGACTTGTGGTATACGAGAGCGTATGTACTACTATTATCCTGCATCTTGTCTTCTATAAGAGAGTAGATGCGTAGACTCTATTTGAAATCGATAAAACCTAATTTTTGTTTTAAATCGATAAACCTGATATTTTTTTTTCGATAAACCAAATTTTATATACTATTGACTAAGGACCTTAGGAGTTTCGATGACCGACTACTTTAGGAAGTAGTGTATCGGGGTGGTTCCTTGTTTGGATTTCGCTTGCGAGACACCCCACGCTTGAAACTAATAACCATTTGGAGTCGAAATAAGTTAGGTCTTTGGGATGTGAGTTTATAACCTTTGCGAATTTTTTTTTATTGAAAGTTGTACGATAGGGTGTATGGGCGCCCTGGATGGTTGAATGGTAATAGTTTTCATAATTGTGAAAAGGTAAGTAATTGAGACTTCAGGATTTATTTGTTCAATACGTGAGGATCATTTTTCCCAAAGATTGTCACGAGGACGGTATAGGGAAGATTGGGTAAAGTTTAAATTCGGTTCAGTTGAAACTATATGGTGCGGCTTGGCATATAACATCAATATGGATTTTCGTTAATGTACTGTATGGGCGGTACGTCTTAGATTTCTTGCGATGAGAGATTTATACTCGGAGTTGACCTTACCGGTATGAATTATATTCCTGAATTTTGGGACGAAATTCTGTTATAAGGGGGGAAGTATGTAATACCCCGTAATTTTAATGACTTTTAAAATGGGTTATATTTTAAATTAATGGATTAATTGGAATTTATTATAAATTAATTCATTTGGGTTTTATTCGAATTGTGGATATTAAAATGGATGATTCTGAATATTACTTAAAGATATTTAGGTAATATATGAATGTGATGTCATTGATATGACGGTATGATATAATTTCTCGGTAAATTGGATTTTTAGTCAGACGCGGTATGGGACGTGTCGGGACTAATTTATTAAATTAAAAAGGAAATTTATTTTCTATCGACCTTATAGTCATTTCGACTGCGTCGTTGCATCTGGAAGGTTCGAAATAGTCAGAAAAGTCTATTTGGATGTTAATTTTGAGTCTCGGGTCATTTGGAAATGAAAAGACAACCCAAAAGGGCATTTTGGTTATTTTTACAAGGGGGATGAATAGTGATTTCGGGTTTTGTCTTATTATAAGTATTTGGACATTAGTGTATGTAGGTTCATTTCATCTCTTCTACACAAAATTGAAAAGTCATCTTCTTAGAGAGAGTGGAAGGTTGCTTGGAAAGAAAAAGAAGTTTGCTTGGGAAGGAGGAGAACCAAAGGTCAAAGGTCACCACCACCTGTGTTATTCAACTCCAAAGGATCAGATCTTCATTAGAGGCAAGTGTTTGATATTTGCAATTTAAGTTCGTATATTGTCCATGTTAGGATAGTTATAAAAAGAGATGATTTTCATGCTTGGAAGATGAAAGGATATAGTTGTTAATGGATTTTTGGAATCTAAAAATATATAGGAATTAAACTCATGTTGTAGGTAGTTAGTAATCCAATAAATATTCATCAATTTGTGGAAGAAATTCTGAAAATAATTTAGTGTTCTTGAAGATAATATGTTGATAATTTTCTTGAAAAAGAGGCAAAAACGAGTGAAATGAGAAGAGCCAATTTGGAATGTTTAGATCTTCTTTTTGAGTGCATTTGGATGACATTTAAGAAAAACTCAAAACACATACTTGACTCAATTTTTCGTGTAGAATCCAAATCCGAAGTCGGATGATGATTTGAATAATTTTTGGATCTGATTTTTCTGAGTATTTAAAATATGAGAATTCATGATGTTGTTTCTTTTTAATGTTATTTCTTATCCCAAAACTTTGGTAGATTTTTGGTGATTGTTAATGGGATATTATGGGACTTAGAGGAGATCAGTAAGACCTAGATAAGATTTGAATTGATTTGATTGGGATTTAATTGATTGGAATTATGTTAGTTAAATTGGAAGAAATTTCGGTTGCTAGATTCATGTGTTGGATTCTAATTTGTATGCATGAGGATTAAGGATAGGTCCAGTAGGGAAGATTTAATATAAGTGAGGGTAGCCTTAGGGTTAAAATTTGAATACCAAGGACTGAGTTTAAGCTCATTATTGATTTCGCAAGGACTGGGTGTAGTTCAAGAGCGTAGTGGTATGTATGGCTCCTGGATAGAGATGGGAGTTTAGAACACATTTGGTTGAAAGAGGGTATGAGGTTATCCCAATCACGTATTTAAAGTTGACGGACCTCCTCGATCGACAAAGTTAAGTAGTAGTGTATTGGAGGGGTTCCTTGTTTGGATTTCTCTTTGCGAGACGCTCCGCGCATGAACCTTAACGACGTCGGGAGTGGAGAGATGTTATAGGATGCGAGGATAATTAAATTATGAAGAAAAGATATACGTGGAATTTAAAGAGATATAATGCTACGTAAGGGAATAATCTAAGGTTAATGAGAGTACCTTGTTGTTAGTATACTATAGGTATGATAATACCTATTTGATTGATTAATGATTATGTGTATGACATACCTAGCTTACTTGCTATCGGTGGGAGGTTTGCGCGTGAGGGCAGTCATATCCTGATGAATCCATGGGATCTTTGATTTGTCGCTCGAGAACATAGGTCTATGAAAGACTTATCGGGGAGTTGATAAGTCCGCTGACTATGGGTACGTAGGTATGTGCGTGACCCATGGGTATGAGAACTATGTTCACCTCCAATGATTGTGTTGTTGTTAATGGTTCGAGGTATCCTCACCGAACCTTTTGTCCCCTTTTCGGCGACCAGCGATATATGGACATGATAGCAGAGTAATGCATTGCACCGCAGCTGTGACTCGCGGTGCCGTATTATATATATATATATATATATATATATATATATATATATATAATGGATTCAATGAATGAATGGATATTTATTATTTTTAAATCTATCTACGGTGATGATTGTAGATAACGGTGAATAGAGAAAGATAATTGAATTAATTTAATGAATGTTTATTGAAAAACTTAATTCATATTAATGAGAAATGATTCATGTTAATGAGAAACGATGAGAAATGTAAATGAATAATAATGTGACGTATGGTATGGGACATACGGGAATTATGATATTGGGATGGAATTATAATATGGAGACTGGAAAAGAGGAACCATTAACTAGGAGGTTAATAGGAAACGTTAAGTGTGCACTCTTGTTGAGAGGTGAGAATAGCAAGTGAGAGTTGGGTCTAACATGTACATAATAAAAGATTTATTGCACTTGTTAAATACTTGCTATTTTAAAAATCATTTTCACAATCGGGCTCTGACCCGTTTCCTTGCATATTTTATTTTCTATTGTATCTTCTATCAGGTGTCCAGCAACAGGGACGCCAACCTTAGCGGATTATGACAGGCTATGGATTTATGGAGTTTTTCTTAGACGCCTATCATCATTTGATTCACAGTATTCTCTTAGTAGGGCATGTCGCCCAAAGGATTCAGTTATCTCTTTTCTATTGGGGTCAAATACTATGGTATTCGTGTCATTTTAATACATTTGATATTGTTGGGATTACTTTAATGGATTAACATTATTTGGGAATGTTTATTCCAATTGCAATTAAATTATTTTTTGTTATTTATTTGGTTATCAGTGTTGTAGAATAAAATGTGTTGTGTTATTCTTAAACTAGAAATGAATTTTGTTGAATTAAAATTTGGAAAGTTTTTAACACCAGCTTAATTGAGTATTGGGTGAGTTGTAAATGTTTTCGACAGTGATGCTAAGAATGAGCCAACTGTATATTATGTTTTAATTTGGTATGGGACTGGCCACCCGGTATTTAATTAAGCGGGGTGTTACAGTTGCTTGGAGAAAGAAAAGCATGCTTGGAAAGGAGGAGAACCAAAGGTCAAAGGTCACCACCACCATCACCACCGAAAGTTGGCCGGAGGAAGCGAGAACCACCTGTGTTATTCAACCCCAAAGGATCAGATCCTCATTAGAGGCAAGTGTTTGATAATTGCAATCTAAGTTTGTATATTGTCCATGTTAGGATAGTTATAAAAAGGTGAGATTTTTACATGTTTGGAAGATAATGAAGAGTTGTTAATGGATTTCTGAAAAATGGAAGTTTATAGGAGTCAAACTCATGTTGTTTGAAGATAGTAATCCATGAAATAATAATAAATCTGTTGAAGAAATTCTGAGAATCAATGGTGTGTTCTTGAAGATATCTGGATATAATTTTCAGGAAAAAGAGGATAAACATTTGCTTTTAATTCAAACTCTTTATGATTCTAGGATGTTTAAAGCATTATAAATCATTTACAGATGTTGATATATAATGTAGTAAGATTTATAAGTCATTTGGGTTGTTAATATGAAGGTTTGATTGATAAAAAATGGTTAAACCCGTAGTAGAAGAAATGCTGAAATTTGGGTTGTTACCTGGGCGATCGATCGATCGACCCCCTACCTTCGATCGATCGACCTCCCCAGAATTGTTAAAGTTGTTTCTTTTATAATGTTGGTTCATATCGCAAACCTTTTGTAGATCTTTCGTGATTATTAATTGGATATTATAGGACTTAGGTAAGATCAGTAAGCTCTAGTTAAGAATTGAATTGATTTGATTGGGATTGAATTAATTAGAATTATGTTAATTAATTTGAAGGAAATTTCGTTTGCTAGGTTCATGTGTTGGATTCTAATTGGTATGCATGAGGATTAAGGATAGGTCCAGTAGGGGAGATTTAATATAACATATGGGTAGCCTTAGGGTTACAATTTGAACATCAAGGACTGAGTTTAATCTCATTATTGACTGCGAAAGGACTGAGTGTAGTACAAGCGCTTAGTGGTATGGCTCCTGGATAGAGATGGGAGTTCAGACCACATTTCGTTAAAAGAAGGGTATGAGGTTATCCCGGTTGCGTATTTGAAGTTGACGGATCTCCACGACCGACAAAGTTAAGTAGTAGTAGTGTATTAGAAGGGTTCCTTATTTGGATTTCTCTTTGCGAGACGCTCCGCGCATGAACCTTAACGACGTCGGGAATGGAGGGATGTTATAGGATGCAAGGATGTTGATTTTGTTGATAAGTCATATAGTGTGAATGAAACACTATAGACTATGAGCCATGTGATGATGGTATTCAATTCTAGTTGATAAAATATGTGTTTATGATAGATTAGAAACAATCGGTTTTTACCCTAATTAAGGGAGAGTTTAATTCGTGGTAATTCGGGAGATATGATGATATGGACCAGTAAGATATTAGTGATTTCTTACTGAATAAATATTGAGGAAAACCTACTTGAACTTTGAGTAACGAGTGAGACTCTGTAATAATTAAGCCGTAGGATTTAAAGAGATATAATGCTACGTGTGGAAATTATCTGAGGGTAGTGCAATTACCTTGTTGATATTATATTATAAGTAGATGATAATGCCTATTTGATTGGTTGATGATTTATGTTTATGACATACCTAGCTTACTTGCTATCGGCAGGAGGTTTGCACGTGAGGGCAGTCATGTCCTGATGAATCCATGGCATCTTTGATTTGTCACTCGAGAACTTAGGTCTACGAAAGACTTATCGGGGAGTTGATAAGTCCGCTGACTATGTGAACATAGGAATGTGCGTGGCCCATGGGTATGAGAACTATGTTCGCCTCCAATTTGTGTGTTGTTTTTGTGGTTTGAGGAATCCTTAACGAACCTTTTGTCCCCTATTCGGCGACCAGCGATATTGGGACATGATAGCAGAGTAATGCATTGCACCGCAGCTGTGTATCGGGGTGTCGTATTTTATATATATATATATATATATATATATATATATATATATATATATATATATATTGAATTAAATGAATGTATATAGTGGTTAAATCATCTACTTTGTGATAATTATAGATAACGATGAATTGAGAAAACAATTGAATTAAGTTAATGAATATTATTCTTATAGATTTGAAAAGCTTAATTCATATTAATGAAAAATGATTCATGTTAATGGGAAACGTATATGAATGATATATGAATATGGTATGGGACATACGGGATTATGATATGGGATGGAATCATATTGTGGAAACTAGTGAAGAGGAACCATTAACAAGTAGGTTAATAGGAAACATTAAGTGTGCACTCTAGATAAGAGGTGAGAATATCAAGTGAGAGTCTGGATACTAACATGTACATAATAAATGCTTTATTGCACTTGTTAAATACTTGTTGTTTTCAAAATCATTTTCACATCGGGCTCTGACCCGTTTCCTTGCATATTCTCTTTTCTATTGTATCTTCTATATCAGATGTCCAGCAGCAGGGACGCCAACCTTATGTAATTATGACGAGCTATGGAGTATTGCTTAGACGCATATCTTCATTTGATTCACAGTATTCTTCTAGTTATATGTGTATATATATATATATATATATATATATATATATATATATATATATATATATATATATATTGAATTAAATGAATGTATATAGTGGTTAAATCATCTACTGTGTGATAATTATAGATAACGATGAATTGAGAAAATAATTGAATTAAGTTAATGAATATTATTCTTATAGATTTGAAAAGCTTAATTCATATTAATGAAAAATGATTCATGTTAATGGGAAATGTATATGAATGATATATTAATATGGTATGGGACATACGGGATTATGATATGGGATGGAATCATATTGTGGAAACTAGTGAAGAGGAACCATTAACAAGTAGGTTAATAGGAAACGTTAAGTGTGCACTCTAGATAAGAGGTGAGAATATCAAGTGAGAGTCTGGATACTAACATGTACATAATAAATACTTTATTGCACTTGTTAAATACTTGTTGTTTTCAAAATCATTTTCACATCGGGCTCTGACCCATTTCCTTGCATATTCTCTTTTTTATTGTATCTTCTATATCAGATGTCCAGCAGCAGGGACGCCAACCTTATGGAATTATGACGAGCTATGGAGCTATGGAGTATTGCTTAGACGCCTATCTTCATTTGATTCACAGTATTCTTTTAGTTAGGGCATGTCGCCCAAAGGAATTCAGTATCTCTTTTCTATCTGAGTCAAATACTCTTGTATTCGTGTCATTTTAATACATTTACTATTGTTGGGATTACTGTATTGGATTATTATATGGGAATGTTTATTCCAATTGCATTTAAATTCTTTTGGGTTATCTGTTCGGTTATTAGTGTTGTAGAATAATATGTGTAGTGTTATTCTTAAACTAAAAATGGATTTTGTTGAAATTAAAATTTGGAAAGTTTTTAACACCATCTTAATTGGGTAATGGGTGAATTATAAATGTTTTCGATAGTGATGCTAAGAATGAGCCAGCTGTATATTCTGTTTTAATTTGGTAAGGGACTGGCCACCCGGTATTTAATTAGGCGGGGTGTTACAGGTGGTATCAGAGCATCAGGTTTTAGTGTCATTTAGGGTCTATACGGTTTACTGTGTTTTCAGCTTAGCGTTCTTTGATGTAGAGCCCTATGTTTAGGATTGTTGATTTCCTTGGTGAGATTTCATTTTATTGCTATCACGTATATATTACTGAATATTATTTGTATTCGGACCGGTTCATATAAGAGGTATGGTAGATGAGAGCCATTGGACGGATAACGAAGATCGTACTTCGAAGGTTATGAAGTATGTTCCAGTATGATGACCGTAGCCGAGGTCACCCCTATTATGGAAAATTGAGGAGAGTCATCAGTAGAAGTTATTGAAATGCGGGAATTGTTTGTGTTACCTAACGAAGGCAATATATTCAAAGGATTGGGCATATAGTGGAGTGTGGTTAACTGGAACAGAAAATTTGGTGTAAAATTTTTCTTGACTCATCGGAGCAAAGTTATAATAGTGAGAGTTAATAACCACCGCCCTGGAATGAGGGTATGTTTTCTATCTAAGGAGTTATGAGGCGCATACTGATTTTTGTAGCGATTAATATTGTAGGGGCCAAAGGGTTACTAAACTTAGCCTATAGCACTGTTATTTACGTAGACTCACCGAGGGGTGTGGGACACCTATAATTTTCATGTCATCGTGTGGGTCTAATTTTTATCATGGAGTTATTTACATTAGGCATGTCCGAACACGATGTGACTATCGACGTGGATTGACTTGTGGTATATGAGAGCGTATGTACTACTATAGCCATCATCTTGTCTTTATTAAAAGAGTAGATGAGTAGACTTTTATTTGAAATCGATAAAACCTGTATAGAGGTTATAAACTATTGACTAATGACCTGAGGAGTTTCGATGACCGACTACTTTAGGTAGTAGTGTATCGGGGGGGTTCCTTATTTGGATTTCGCTTGCGAGACACCCCACGCATGAAACTAATAACCGTTGGGAGTTGAAATAAGTTAGGTCTTTAGGATATGAGTTTATAACCTTTGCGATAAATCCGAGTATTATGTGGGTAATCATATCCATTTTATCATGAAAGTTGTACGATAGGGTGTATGGGCGTCCTGGATGGTTGGATTGTAGTAGTTTTCATAATTGTGAAACAGTTGTAGTTGTGACTTCAGGATTTATTTACTTAATGATTAAGGATTACTTTTTCCCAAACATTGTCACGATGATGGTATTGGGAAAATTGGGTAAAGTTTAAATTCGATTCAGTTGAAACTATATGGTGAGGCTTAGCGTGTAACATCAATGGGGATTTTCGTTAATGTACTGTATGGGCGGTACGACATAGATTACTTGCGATGTGAGATTTATACTTAGAGTTGACCATACTAGTATGATTTATCTTTTCGAATTTCGGGACAAAATTGTGTTCTAAGGGGGGGAGTATGTAATACCCCGTGATTTTAATGACTTTTAAAAATGGGTTATATTTTAAATTAATGGATTAATTGGATTTTATTATAAATTAATTCATTTGGATTTTATCCGAATTGCGGATAGTAAAATGAATGATTCTGAATATTACTTAAAGATATTTAGGTAATATATGAATGGGATGTTATTGATATTGCTGGGAGTTATTAATTCAGTAATTTGAATTTTTAGTCAGACGCGGTATGGGACGTGTCGGGACTAATTGGTTAAATTAAAAAGGAAACTTATTTTTACATCAACCTTGTAGTCGTTTCGACTGCGTCGCTGTATCCGAAAGGGTTGAAATAGTAAAAAAAGACTATTTGGATGTTGATTTTGGGTCTCGGGTCATTTGGAAATGAAAAAATAACCCAAAAGGGCATTTTAGTTATTTTTGCAAGGGGGATGAATAGTGATTTCGGATTTTGTCTTATTATAAGTATTTGGAGATTAGTTGAACGTGGGTTCATTCATCTCTTCTACACAAAATTGAAAGGTCTTCTTCTTAGAGAGAGTGAAAGGTTGCTTGGATAAAGAAAAGCTTGCTTGGAAAGGAGGAGAACCAAAGGTCAAAGGTCACCACCACCATCACCACCGAAAGTTGGCCGGAGAAAGGGAGAACCACCTCTGTTATTCAACCACAAAGGATCAGATCTTCATTAGAGGCAAGTGTTTGATAATTGCAATCTAAGTTTGTATATTGTCCATATTAGGATAGATATAAAAAGATGAGATTTTTACATGTTTGGAAGATAATGAAGAGTTATTAATGGATTTTTGAAAAATGGAAGTTTATAGGAATCAAACTCATGTTGTAGGAAGATAGTAATCCATGAAATAATCATAAATCTGTTGAAGAAATTCTGAGAATCAATGGTGTGTTCTTGAAGATATCATGGATATAATTTTCTAGAAAAAAGAGGATAAACATATGCTTTTAATTCAAACTCTTGATGATTCTAGGATGTTTAGAGCATTATAAATCATATATATATGTTGATATATCACGTAGTAAGATTTATAAGTCATTTGGGTTGTTAATATAAAGGTTTGATTGATAAAAAATGGTTAAACCCGTAGTAGAAGAAATGCAGAAAATTGGGTTGTTACCTGGGCGATCAATCGATCGACCCCTACCTTCGATCGATAGACCTCCCTAGAATTGTTAAAGTTGTTTCTTTTTAATGTTGGTTCTTATCCCAAACCTTTTGTAGATCTTTCGTGATTATTAATTGGATATTATGGGACTTAGGGAAGATCAGTAAGCTCTAGTTAAGAATTGAATTGATTTGATTGGGATTGAATTAATTAGAATTATGTTAATTAATTTGAAGGAAATTTCGGTTGCTAGGTTCATGTGTTGGATTCTAATTGGTATGCATGAGGATTAAGGATAGGTCCAGTAGGGGAGATTTAATATAACACCTGGGTAGCCTTAGGGTTACAATTTGAACATCAAGGACTAAGTTTAAGTTCATTATTGATTGTGAAAGGACTGAGTGTAGTACAAGCGCTTAGTGGTATGGCTCCTGGATAGAGATGGGAATTCAGGCCACATTTGGTTGAAAGAAGGGTATGAGGTTATCCCGATTGAGTATTTGAAGTTGACGGACCTCCACGACCGACAAAGTTAAGTAGTAGTGTATTGGAGGGGTTCCTTATTTGGATTTCGCTTTGCGAGACACTCCGCGCATGAACCTTAACGACGTCGGAAGTGGAGAGATGTTATAGGATGCGAGGATGTTGATTTTGTTAATAAATCATATAGTGTGAATGAAACACTATAGATTATGAGCCATGTGATGATGGTATTCAATTCTAGTCGATAAAATATGTGTTTATGAGAGATTAGAAATAATCGGTTTAACCCTAATTAATGGAGAGTTTAATTCGTGGTAATTTGGGAGATATGATGATATGGACAAGTAGGATATTAGTGATTTCTTACTGAATAAATATTAAGGAAAACCTATTTGAACTTTGAGTAACGAGTGAGACTCTGTAATAATTAAGCCGTAGGATTTAAAGAGATATAATGCTACGTATGGGAATTATCTGAGGGTAGTGATTACCTTGTTGATATTATATTATAGGTAGATGATAATGCCTATTTGATTGATTGATGATTTATGTGTATGACATACCTAGCTTACTTGCTATCGACGGGAGGTTTGTGCGTGAGGGCAGTCATATCCTGATGAATCCATGGGATCTTTGATTTGTCGCTCGAGAACATAGGTCTATGAAAGACTTATTGGGGAGTTGATAAGTCCGCTGACTATGGGAATGTAGGTATGTGCGTGGCCCGTGGGTATAAGAACTATGTTCGCCTCCAATTTGTGTGTTGTTGTTGTGGTTCGAGGAATCCTTACCGAACCTTTTATCCCCTATTCGGCGACCAGCGATATTGGGACATGATAGCAGAGTAATGCATTGCACCGCAGCTGTGTATCGGGATGCCGTATTATATCTATATAATAAAGTAGAAAACTTATGTATGTCATAAGCTTAAAAAATGATGTCATCAATATGATTTGTTTCTGTAATATCTCTTTTGCCCCTCATTTTTTTTATTTTTTTGTTTTCTTCTGCTTTCTAAACTTTCACTTTAAAACAAAATTTAGGGTATTTCGGTAAAAAACACAATAAACGAGGAGTGGAATTTATCTTTTCTATCTAACGCTTGAGGTTGACGTTGATGTTGAAAGTTTGTATCTGATAGTAAAATAAAGAGCCACGTGGGCTGTAATTTGACGCTTGGCTCCCACCCACCCCATTAACTATACCTCGAGCCTCTCAATATCACTCACACCTCGGGCCTCTTACCTCACCCACCCCATTACGGATACATGACAGAGGCACAACCACTTTGATTTTTCGCCTCTCCATCTATCTCCATCTCTCTCTCTCTCTCTCTCTCTCCCTCTCTCTCTCAAATACACTTCTTCTCCTGATAAAACTAAACAATTCCATTTCTCTTTGCCTCCTAATAAAAGGGACCAGTTGGGCATTTTAGTTGAGAGCATTGCCTTCAAATCAAACGGAAGATCAGCTTCAGCCCCAATGGTCGATTTAAAGAACAAACCCAAAACCAATAATGGGTGCCTTCAACATCGCCATTTTTTGGTAGTGTTGAAGGTTGGGCTACGGTGCCTTCAACATCACGAGGTATTAATTCGGCAGTAATTTTTCATTTTATTTTTTCCAGATCTAACATATTTTTATCAGATCTATGAACGTATGTTCTGCTTTCTTACTGCTTTCTCACTAACATATTTTTACATATTTTTTGGGATTCTTTTTGTTTGATTTTTAATATCTCTACTTTTTGCAGATCTTCACTTTGTTCAGACCTATTTTTGCTTTTTCTTCATTAGTTTGGGGAATCTTGCTATGATTGAAATCATAGCATGTCATAGATACGATAGAACTACGGTATATATTCTATCTGAGTTCTTCAACTTATTGTTTTGAATGTGAATTTTATTTCACTCCATTTCTATGAGGTCTTAAGGGTTCTTCTCAATGAGAATATTTGGTGGATGTTGTTCAAAGTAACTGTTTGTTTATATTTATGTTATCTAAGACTTTTTTATCATATTAGTGTTCAGTTTTATGGGGTTTTTTATCTTTTTGACCAAGCCTGGGTATATGGTCAAGTTTTATGGGGGTTTTCATGTCTGACCGATTCTATCAAATGGGTCTTCAATTCTGTTCCAGTTCTCAACTATTTTTTTTTCTTTCTCAAGTTTAGCTTACAATTACTTCAATTCTGTTTTGATTTATTTCTTTTAGGCAATCACACAAAATCTATCAAATGGGAGTTGGGGGTCATGTTGGGTTCAAGCTTCAGCAAAAACTGACTCTAAGAAAATCGAAGAAACTAACGTTGAACGAGATCTAAAGGGGCAAAATGAAATTAGTTGCAGGTTCAATTAAAACTTATGTATGTATATTAGTTTTATGCCCATTAATATCAATCACAATGTACAATCTGAGATTTTGAACTCATTTGCAAGGTTAGGATTATTTTGAATTCATTTGTAAACAAGATTTTATGTTTACTGTTTATACAATACTAAATTTTTTTTTACTTTGGAGTTCCTAAACTAAGGTTTTATAATATTTTGTTCTCTGTTTATTATCTATTCTTTCTCCAAATTAGGCTTTTTTCTCTAATTCACAACAGGTAAATCCACTGTTTGGATGGGGTTGATCTTGATGTTATTGGGGTTCCTCTAATTCCGTAGATCACTGTTCTATTGTTTTTTAACTGTGGTGTTTTTGCTTTTTAAATATGTCACCAGTTGGTATACTGTACTTACAGTTATTTTGTAATGAATATATTAATATGAAGTTGTCTTTGTATTTTGCTCTAATTTTTGGGTGTGGCTTATTGTACTATCAATTGTTTGATTTTGATTATTGGTTATCATCTTCATATGTATATTACACTTTTAGTAATTTGAGTGACAAAGAAGAGTTTTATGATGCAGGGGTTTAAGGTTATGTTTATTACGCTTTTTTGATGCAGTACTTACAGGGGTTTTATGATGGAAGGGTTTAAGGTTATGTTTATTATGCGTTTAGTAATTGGTGCATCGTCTTTTCATTTATAGAATATTATGCTTTTTTGACTCTATAACTTCTCCTGGTGGTCATTCAATATGCTGTAGGGTGGTACGTTTGGTACACAATCAGGTGGATGGCATGCCACTGCCCCCACATATACAATACTAATACTGGAAATTATAAATATAAATTGATATTCTCTATTGTTTGGTGGTACGTTTGGTACACAATTAGGTATATAGTGTTTGCATGCCACTGCTTCAAGGTGTTTGGTGGTACGCTTGGTACACAATCGCTCATTTTTATTTCTTATTGAATGCCCATTGATAGCGTGTTAATACCCATTGATAGAGTGTTAATACTTATACACTTTTTGGTTTTCAATTTGTGTGATTTTTAGAGGAATGGACATAACATAAGATTTTTTTACAGGAATGGACATAATCACTGATATAATGAAGCATTGGCATCATGCTCTCCAGCAGCAGAGGCCAGCAGCAACAGAGGTTGCTAATGTAAAATGTTCTCCCTTTTTTGTCAAGCAAGAGGATGTTCTGCCTTTTTATTTTGCAGGCATAAGTAGGCTTTTTGGTTGAAGCACAGACTGCATTAGATGGCCTAGATGGATTGCAGCGTTGGAAAACATCAAAGTGCTTAAACATCACAATAATGTACTTTTCTATTTTTGAGATAAAAGTATCTCGATTTAGAATTAGAACTCTATATTTGCGATTTTGGGAAACAGATGTGGTAGTTGAAGAGATAATTGTACCATAAGTTCTATGATTTTTTTTGTGATATAAAGTAATACCAATTATTTTTCAAATTTGTGGCATTGTTCTTGAAATAATCATTGTATGAGTGGATTTATGATTAAGAGATAACGGACATGATTTTTTATTGAGGCATATTTTTTATTTTTGTATTCATTTCCCATCGTATATCAATTGGCCTTTGAGCCATGCATAATGTTTTGACGAATTTACCCAAAAATAATATTTTCTTCAACAATTGAGGGTGCATAAGAATTTTTTAGAGCCATCACAAAATTTATGTACAAGTTTTGTTGGGATTGTTAAATGGGGTTTCAATGTTATGTTTTGGGACAACACGACACGAGATGATTTTTTTGGATACAAACACAACATGACACGGGTAGAAACGCGACTAAAACTATAATACATGATAACACGTTTGTTTGTTTTTAAATTACATTGTTTTGTTGGGAAATGATTTTTTTTTCTAATTACACACTTCGGAAATTTTTACCGTTTTGTAATTACGTATTTCAAATTTTTTTTGTTGTTTCACGATTACGTACTTTGAGAAATTTTCTACGTGCATTTAGGCATGGGCATATAATCAGGTTGACCGTTATTTTGTTATTATTATGTTAGTTTTCCCCGAATATCATCGTGATTTTTTTGAAGAAGTTTGTTTCATTTAAATATTTCTTTGATGAATTTGGACATTTCGAATATTGTACGATTGGTTGTTACTCTTTAACCAGGGTGGGTAGTCCAATATACAAAGGAGACTATGTCCATTTTTTTTAGAATTGACACTTTGCTAATTTGAGGCACAACGTGAATTCGAGAGATGAATTTAGACTATTTGAACGGTGTTGGACTATTTTTCATTTGTTAAGAATCGTGGTTAGTCATATAATCAAAGGAGATTATGGGCAATTTTTTTAAAATTGCATTTTGTTTTCTTGGCAAACGAATTTTTTTCCATCTTGCAATTACGTACTTTGAAATTTTTTCACCATTTTGCGATTATCAGCGTGCCTTCAGGCACGGGCATACCCTAGTATATATATATATATATATATAATGAATTAAATGAATGTATATAGTGGTTAAATCATCTACCGTGTGATAATTGTAGAAACCGGTGAATTGAGAAAAGAATTAAATTAAGTTAAGGAATATTATTATTATAGATTTGAAAAGCTTAATTCATATTAATGAGAAATGATTCATGTTAATGGGAAACGTATATGAATGATTATATGAAGTATGGTATGGGACATACGGGATTATGATATGGGATGGAATCATATTGTGGAAACTAGTGAAGAGAAACCATTAACTATGAGGTTAATAGGAAACCTTAAGTGTGCACTCTAGATGAGAGGTGAGAATATGAAGTGAGAGTCTGGATACTAACATGTACATAATAAATGCTTTATTGCACTTATTAAATACTTGTTGTTTTCAATATCATTTTCACATCGGGCTCTGACCCGTTTCCTTGCATTTTCTCTTTTCTATTGTATCTTCTATATCAGATGTTCAGCAGCAGGGACGCCAACCTTATGGAATTATGACGAGCTATGGAGCTATGGAGTATTTCTTAGACGCCTATCTTCATTTGATTCACAGTATTCTTTTAGTTAGGGCATGTCGCCCAAAGGAATTCAGTATCCCTTTTCTATCTGAGTCAAATACTCTTGTATTCGTGTCATTTTAATACATTTACTATTGTTGGGATTACTGTATTGGATTATTATGTGGGAATGTTTATTCCAATTGCATTTAAATTCTTTTGGGTTATCTGTTCGGTTATTAGTGTTGTAGAATAATATGTGTAGTGTTATTCTTAAACTAAAAATGGATTTTGTTGAAATTAAAATTTGGAAAGTTTTTAACACCAGCTTAATTGGGTAATGGGTGAGTTATAAATGTTTTCGACAACGATGCTAAGAATGAGCCAGCTGTATATTATGTTTTAATTTGGTATGGGACTGGCCACCCGGTATTTAATTAGGCTGGGTGTTACAACAGCATCATCAACTGGGCATGGAAAATAAGGAGTGTTAAAGAATTCTCGTCTGGTTAGTGGCTTGTGGATACCTCGTATCCACTAGCTGAGATATTTTGGTGGATCGTGGTGGTTGATTTCTCTCTACTGTTTGAGGTTCATGCAGATGATAATGAGAAGTATTAGTATTAATGCTCCTGTTGGGATGGATTATAGACCTAATTATAGGGGCTCATGGTTGTTTTCATCATTTTGACAACTGTTGTGAGATGAAGTGTGATCACTGTGAGAATGAGACGCGACTTCTTGTTGGTTTGGTTGGTTGAGAAAGAAAAATCATTTTCCATAAGCGTCACTAATCATAGGTGAAAAAATCCTGCTAGTTATATTCAACACAATCAAGGTCGAGCAAAATTTTAAACATGCACAATCGTACACAAATATCATATTTGCGTGTTTCGGAAATATTCCTACGTCCACGAGGTGTTTCTCTCTTTATTGACCTTTTTCTGGTAACAATGGTTACATGCTATTTTTCATGAGATTAGGGCTACATATATAGAGAAAAAAATAATGTTCAGTTGTGCAAGACTCATGACTTTAGATAGCTATCCATACTAATCTATTGTATCTAATTCCGAGCTTTTCACACGTTAGCATCATTAGTATCTATCCTCTCATGTGAGATCTTTGATAGGATCAACGTACACATGTCCTCTCCTTATTAGTGATTGAATTATTTCTCACAATTATTAAATTAAAATCCACCCCAGTAAAGAACTCACATTGCACTCTAACTAATTCTCTCGATATTATTAATCTTGAGTCCTTCATATATATATATATATATATATATATATATATATAGGGGGCGCGCGCAAACCACATTAAGTTTCATATACCCGTTCATAAAATTTAATTATGTATAATTTAATTTTTTCAACTTTTTAATTTCTTGATTCCTCACTCAAATTATAAATATTGAATTAAAACAATTCAGTAGTCATATTTGGTCTCCAAATCTTATGTGTTTATCAGGGGTATTATGATATACAATAATTGAGACCTTGTATATACCGAAATATTATGTAATATCATATCATATCAATAATAATTAAAGACTTGTATTGAGCTAAAATATAATATCATACTATATCAATACATGGATTATTTTTGAAAAAATGTGAATGTTTCGGAGTATAACCCATAATATCTTAGGGATTATTTATCCATTCTCTACCAAAATAACTTCCAAGGTTTTTCCTAGGGACCCCCTCTCCGTAACCCCTACATAAAATACACACGACTTAATGAAAATCTTGTGCATACCATTTGATAGGAGCTTAATTGATATGTTTTTGTCTTGAAAATCTAAAAGTTACATGCTTTTCATTACCAACTTCATTATAAGTCTCAAGGGAGGATCCAATGGTAGGCTAACTAGGGATGTAGCCCACCCCTCCCAAAATGAAAAAGAAATTAATAGGAAAACTATCCTAATTCACTATAATTACCTCATCCCGCTAAAGTGTTGAAGTTGGCCAAATAACCTAATATTAGCCCAACTGTCCAAGTTATCAAGGTGAGAATTAAAGAAACCAATTATTCAAAACTCTTTTTCACTTGGTGTAATCCCACGCGATGCGTGGGCAATTTTGTTCAAAATATCGGTAAATGGTAAACAATGTACTATCCATTAAAAATGTTATATCATGTTAATTTTGCTACATTGAGAAATGATAAATCAATATTATTTATTTAAATGAGTGAACTATAATTAAACAAGATGAAACTTTAACTTAAATAGTTTAATGGAAATAACACTTTAGCATTAACTTATACTAACGATTTTATCTTTGCAAAATTCATTTTCTTTTATATACCTTTTAAAATATCTAATGATGCCAACAGAGTATATGCCCCTTGCACACAAAACAGTAAATTGGATGATAATAGTTAGCATCTCGTACTTTTTACAATCATTTTTTTGTTACACCCATATTACATACATGTTATGATTTGAGCTATAAAGAAATAAACTTGTATAAACTTGCTTAAGAGTTTAAATGAAAACATAATACACTTTAAACACATGAGGACAATGTTGACAAAACATATCAACAATACATAAGTTACCAAGATAACATATATTTTAATAAAAAAAAAGGGAAGAAAAAATACAACGATGAAATTCAGATGTCTTTGCTGATAAATTATTTAATCACGTAAATGAGGAACAACATCTTTAATAATTGTAAAATAGACATTGTCATCCCTAGCTTGATGTGCGAGGTTCCACGTCCTTGACCTCCAAATGCGAGGGTTTTACTCTGTCAAACGCCTCTATTGAAGGCGATGAGATGGTGAAATGATGCCTATACAGTGTGAACATACCTTATATCCGACATCTTTCAATTTGATCGAGCTCAAGATAGATTTATATTCCTTAACAATGGAAAAAATATAATATAATAAAGTCTAAATTACTAAATTCATTAAAAAATATATAATATAATAAAGTGTGAAGGATGTAAAATGAAGTGTCATTTGTATTAAAAACTCATTTAAAATTTAAATATAGATCGGGATTTATAAATAAATAATATGAAAGTTGATTAATGTATTTTTTGACGTGAAAATAATTTGTATTTTTAAAAAGTAAGTGTGAAGCATTGGTTGCCATGCTATTACATTGCACTTACTAAAGATATCTAAAATAAACAGAAGGGTGGAAAATGAGATAGTCATCTAGATGATAACAACAATCAACTATAATCATCATCTAGATTCCAACAAAAATCAACTGCTAGAAAATAATAAAAAAGAAAAAGATAAAAGAAACCCCCAAACCCCCAACCCATTTATGCCTCTCTCTTTATCTCTGTCTCTCACACACACACACACACACACACACACATCTCTCCTCGTCGACGCCTTCACCCCAGTAAGGAATCACCCCTAGCCTCGCCATAACCCCTCAAATCCTCTCTAAAATTTCTTCCCATGGCTCTTCTCATCTTCATCCTCATTTCTTATGTTTACTCTAAATCTTTAGAATTAAGACAAGTTACGGGTTAACTCAACCCCTATTTGTTTTTTCCTATCCCGAATTTGATTCGTTATACATGGGGAAAAATGGGCAGTGTTCCAGTTGTGAATTTTTTTACGTATGAAGGATATGAAAAAGAAGAAGATGGCAAGAAAAGTGGTTTCATCAGGATGTGAGTTAGATTTACCATAAGTAGTACACATGAGATGATCTCAAATATGTGCGCGGGCGGGATTGCAGTTCACTCTCTCAAGGAGGAAATGAAGAATATTAGTGTGGTTGTGGCATAATAGATGAAAAATAAGTGTTATTTTTTGTTTATAAGGCCCCTGAACTAAGAGATTAGGGAAGGAGAAAGGGCAGGGGGATTTAGAGACCCGGGAAGGAGAAACGACAATGATAAATAAGAAAGAATATTGGCGCCTCTAAATGAATTGAAGTGGCGCAATAAATGTGTTCTTCAATCCGAGATGAATGGTTAACAGGGTATACGGAAGGTCAACTTACGTGAATAATCTGGTGGAATAGGACTCTAAATGTTTGTATAGCATTTTAGAGTATTATAGAGATTCTCTCCTAAACTCTTTACCTCTCTCAATAACTATAACATAGCCAAAGGAAGGTTCTATAGATGCTATGAGTTGGATGATAATTTTTTGTGAGTCTTGTGCTCGTGGAGGTGATTCATTTCATTAGAGCTTAATTAATCAAATATTCATTCGATTTTCAATTAATTTTAACATTGTTTAATTATTATTTTGTCTTTTGACTTTTGAGTTATTTTGAGTAACAAAGTAAAAAATAATTTCTTTTTATTCACTTCTTATCATAAATAGTGAGAATTGTTTTTTTTTTTTTGTGAGGTGTTATTTGAATTAAATTGATTAGATAATTACTTCATATTTATTTTATGCTTAGTTGATTTTTGGAGGCTCTTTACTATTAATTATCCTACTAAGAGCAAAAATGTTGCTTGTAAATATCCCTCAAATTTATTACGGTTAAAAAAATTGTTGAAAATTAATAATTAACTTTTTTATATTAATTTCTTATTGGGGCTCCTGCCCTCCAAATCTCGATATTGGTTGAGGCTTTGGGCCTCGGTAACAAAATCCCCGGGTCCGCCACTATTGTTAGCGCACCCCGTCAACGAATCCTAACTCTCCCCTTTAATAAGTCTTGAGGAAGGAATATATTTATCATATGAAAATGAGTTCAAAAAATATAAATTCACTGGAGTAGCATGAAAACAATTCATATAGTTAAATAAAATAAAATCTGATGGTTTCTATTATTAGACAGAACAAAGCCTATTGGATCTGAGTTGCTTTTCATAACAAGCGACCTAATATAAAATTCTGTCAAACTTTCTAATTCTGCCATGAAACTTTGTTGTTGGCCTAATAGCATATAATCCGAAATTGATTGGTGTGTGTGTGTGTGTGTGTGTGTGTGTGTGTGTGTGTGTGTGTGTGTGTGTGAGAGAGAGAGAGAGAGAAACAGAGTACGACAAATGATTGCACTAACTAATCAACAAATATTAAACAAGTATCATCCTTAACTAAGTGCGTCCTCTGGGTGTGATCCGTGAAAAAGTATTGAGCATGTGAAAAACAATGGTTAGATAAAGCAATCAGTTATGTAAATACGATGGTCACATCTAATACTTTCTGGTAACTCATATGATAGTTGTTGCATTCAAAGCTGAGATATGAAATGAAAAGACATTAAAAATGAAAGACTACGGCGAATTAAATTGCAACTCCATCTCCAGAAATTTGTTTACAAGAGACTGCGACAAACTACAAGGCCTTTCCTTTCATATCATTTATGTTCTTGAAATATATCCACAACATACAATTCAATAACAATAATTGCTAACATATCAATTTTTTCCATTTCTTCACACTTTTTTTCCTCATATTCTTCAGTTTCTACTTGTAATTTCAGATTCCATAATTCCAGAAGCAATCAATATCCACTGGTTCATCAGAAGAGAAATCAGTTTCTGGTTTGAAATTTTGCTTCATGTTTGGCCCATTGTTTTCAAGCAAAATTCTGTTGGTGGATTGATCTTGCGACCAAACTGTCTCTGGGTACTGAAATTGATTGGGAAAAATTGAATTTGAAGAAGAGGAAATATCAAAAGGCTTATCAGCATGAGATTTCCGATCCTCCATTTGGTTGGAGAAGCAGGTCACGTGAGACGCATCCATTAAAGGAGGCAAATTTGAAGTCCCAAATTGATCACCATAATTACTCGACCTCACCAATCCCGAATTATCAATCTTTGTTCCACCCGAACTCTTGTGAAAAACTCTACAAATTACCCACTCATTCTGAAAAATCAAGAAAACGATATCAATAACATAACCCAAAAACAGAGAAGAATAAAAACAGAGTATTGAAGACCATAGGGGGAAAAAGGTATGAAAGGTCTTTACTTTTGTTGCTTTTGGGAGGTTATTGATGGAATAGTTTCCCTCTAGTCTATATTCATGCATGACCCAGTTGGTTTTTTCTCCTTTAGGTGCCCTTCCTTTGTAGAAAACCAAGGTTTTCTTCATCCCCACAAGTGTTTTCTCCTTGTAAATCTCCTTATCTTTGCCTGTGGCCTTCCAATATCCAGCACCAGTAGCCCTGTTTGTCCTTGAACCAGTTGGGTACTTCTTATCTTTCACACAGAAGAAATACCACTCTTTCTCACCCATTTTCGCCTTCCCTTCATTTTCATGAAAAGATAAAATTGTAAGTTGGAATGGAGTGGAGCAAAATTGAAGTAATTAAGAAAATTAAGGGAAAAAAAAACAGAAAACAGAGGGAAAAAAAAGACTTACAAGGCAGTTCCCAAGGCTCAACCTTATTCAAATCGACCTCTCCAATTGCTTTAGCATCGAAATTTGTATTAAGCACCTTTGGGGATAGATAGTGTGTTATGAGCTCTTCATCAGTTGGGTGAAATCGAAAACCCGGAGGTAGTTCCATAGGTTCATCATCCATGCTAAGCCCATAAATGTTTTCCATTTTTTGTTTAACGCATAAAACAGTGTTTTCCAAAAAGCAAAGCTGAGAGGTTTCAAATCTCTAAAATTCAGAGACACAAGGCTTAAAGCTGTAGTTTTAAATTCGGTTTAAAGACACGAGGCAAGTAATTCAGCAAGGACAGAAAAATGTTTTGATAGAGATGATAGATATGAATGGATTGAGATGAATATGCAGAGACAGAGAGAAGGAAAGATGGACTTCTCTAACGGAAAGATTGAATGAAAGGTGTTGTAAGAAAAAAGTGTGCTGAGGAACATAACTCCATAAATAGCGGTTTGGGGAAGGGAAAGAAACGTGGTTTGTAAGGCAACTTGGTATGAGGATTTTAATTTTTTATATTTAAATGAATGGCTTAGATTTGAACCAACTCTACTAGGAGCCCAATTCATTTTTTACATAAGACACACTTTATAATAAAGATAATGAGAAATTTGGGAGAGAACACATGCCATTTTGCAAGTCAAAAGAGATTTAGGGAGTTCGGTTGCCCATATTTTTGATGGAAAATGAGTAATCATTTTTCATATTTTAAGCTATGTGATAGAAGAAAATTTTCATGTAATTATTTTCACAAAAGTTCGTCATATTATTAATTTCCCTTAAAAATGGAATAATTAATTTTTAAGTAAATATTTTACCACCGAAGTGTTGTTGGACAACCATATTTTATTTCTTTTGGGCCTGTTTGGTTTGCAACTATAATTCTGTTTTCTGTGTTTAAATATAATTCTGATAAAAATCTGCGTTTGACAACCTGTTTTTAAACACAAAATTATAATATTTCTGTATTATAAGCAAGTTTTTCAGAAAACAGGTTTAGGATGTTTTATAACTTCAGTTTTTTATTTTTCAACTCAAAATTATTCATTCTTAATATTTTAATGAAGTTATACCTTAATATATAATATATATACATAATACATTAATATGTGTGTAATTCTTATAAATAATATATATATATATATATACACATGTAAATAAAATTACTTATGGAATAATATAAAGTTAAATAATATTATCAATAGATATATGATACTTATATATAATTTTATGCAGGTATTATTAATTTATGGAATAATATAAAATATACATATAGTACATATGTATTAAAAAATATTATCAATCCATGTATGTATATAATTTTATAGTGAATTATATATGCAATATATATAGAGAGAAAGTTAAACTCCCCAACATACCTCATTAAATATACCTAAAAATACATTATATTAAATTTATGATGTATGTTTGTGTAACACCCCGCCTAATAAGATACCGGGCGATCACTCCAATATTAAATTAAAACAGGAGTCTCATATGGATCATTCTTAGCATCACTGTCGAAAATCCATTTAATTACTAATATCCTATTAGGTGAGCGTTAAAAACTTTTATCTAACTACTCTTTTTAGCGAACAAATTAAAACATCCACAATTAAATGCGTAAAGAACTGAAATGAAAATGAAATGAATTAAAATAACCGAACACTCGGTTCAAATGTACAACCATATCGAATGCTGTACTGAAAGAATAAATAAATGCAATTGAGCCATTGGCTCGAATGTTTATACAATATCTCCTATCTAGAGTACAAGGAAAGAAACGTCTACCGATAACCTGCAAGCATCCACAGCTGCTGCAGCAGACGTCTGACTCGAAAGAATTTCCATCCAGGCGTCCCTGTGTCTGGACACCTATACATATATAGTATAGAGAAAGAAAGGAGAGTAGACAAACGGGTCAGAGCCCGAATGTTTTGAAAATATTTTGCAAGTGCATAAATGATTTATTTTTAGAAAAATAGTTTTATCTCATATTTAAATTGGTATCGCACTCTCATGAGATACCCCTCACCTCTCCTCTAACAGTGCACACCTAGCGCATCCCTTCTAAATATCCTAGTCAAGCTACCCTGCTAAACTAGTCTAATACCCAACCACTATCTACCCTAGATAGTTAAACAGATGTACTGGGGGCATAACTTCACTCTAATCTCGACGCTATGTCATGTTCGTGCGTGGGGTGTCTCGCGAAGCGAAATCCAAACAAGGAACCCCCCCGATACACTACTATGCGGCAAGGTCGATCGTCGAGATCCGCCAGTCCCTCAGTACAGAAAGATATATATAATATATATATATACCATATTTATAATATTAGAGCACTAAGGATTAAACTTCTCCCCAGTCTCAACACAGTGCCATATTCGTGCGTGGGGTGTCTCGCGAAGCGAAATCCAAACAAGGAACCCCCCCGATACACTACTATGCAGCACGGTCGATCGTCGGGATCCATTAGACCCTCGGCACTCGATTTATACATATACGTACATCTATAATGTATGTCCGGATAATATCTCCCGGACTGAGGATTACCAAATCAATTGTATCTTATAAGATACATCCGGATCTATCTCCCGGACTGAGGTGCATTCTATACACAAAGTATTTACCAATACTTATCCTTTTCATTTCAAAAACTTCCATTTCCCTTCTCATATCCAGGAAATGTATTTAAAACCAATTCATTAACATGAATTGCTTTACCAAAACATATATCTTTTTAAAAGCCAATTTTATTAACATAAAAATGCTTTTCCTTTTCAAAATATCCCATTTCCCTTTTTATATTCAGGAAATGTATTCAAAGACATTTTCATTATCATGAAAATGCTTTGATCATAACATATGCTTCCACATCCCTTCTTCCATCCGGGAAGTGTTACCGAAGCCAACTTATATATAACCCATTTCCCTTCCTATATCCAGGAAATGTAATTAAAGCAAATCCATTATTATGAACAGCTTTAATAAAAACGCGTTCTAAGACCGCCCGTCCTGATTTCTCCACTGTGCGCGCCCCTAAATGGCTATCATCTTCCAGGGCCTCCAAGACAACCTGGGATCCTATATCGAAAGACGTCGGGAAGCGACCATGTGCCTGCGGGATAGTCGAGACCACACCCGAAATCTCCTAACCAGCGCAGAAAATATAACAACAAACGCTCACATGGCCTATAGGACTATATCCACCCTGCATCATTAGCCAGGGGGCTTCACCATACGAACGCAACTTCCCTTATGATAGCGATTTAGAGAGGTGTGTAATCCATATTTTATTAATTATGAAAAAACATTTCTCTTTTCATTTTGAAAATATTCATTTTTATATTTTCAAAATCATTTCCATCATAATATATATATATACCTAAATCACATAGTATATACATATCCTATATATATTCTTCCTTGAATATACATAAATGGCCATATTTGCCAACTATATATAGCGATGACCATTAATCCCAAAGATTCCCTCGAGGAATCATAATCATGCTTTCATATAAGCATGATACTAAACCCAAAGTATTTCCTTACTTTGTTCAATACTAATTACCTCAATCATCTCTTAAAGGTTTATTTATCCTCAAAACCCTTATTTAGGAATCCCCATAAAAATCCCAAATGGTAATTCAACTCCCCATACTCTTAAAGGGAGAAAATTAGAAATTCTGGCCTAAGCGAATCGATTCGACCCTTTAGCGAATCTATTCGGGTGGGCGAATCGATTCGGTTCCCAATCCGAATCGATTCGGAAAGTATTCTGCAAACAGGTCTATAAATGGCGAATCGATTCGGTCTGTACCCGAATCGATTCGGCCCATTGCAGAAACCCAATTCCCCTTAGGCGAATCGATTCGGCCTGTACCCGAATCGATTCGACCTGTTCGAGGGTCACAGTTTGGGCGATTTCTCAAACTCCAAAATACCCAAAAATCGATCCAAATTCATTTTCATGGTTTCTACTCTACACCAAAAATCATCCCAAACATCTACACAATAATTTCTAGCCTTTATTTTTCTAATTACCGATTTGATTTCCGAGTTGGTACTTTCAACCCGGAGCTGTCATCTTATAAAAATCATATCAAATCGTAAAAAAATCAGAAAAATACGCGGTCGGCGCCCACGCGACCGTATCGAAAATATCTACAAATTTTGTGTTTTGGCCGAAAGCTAAATCAATTATTTTCCTGGCCAAAAATGCCCCCTAAGGTGACGTGTTACTATTCATCGTCTCTTCCGAGACGATTTCGGCCATTAAAGCTTCTCCCAAGCTTTTGTCGCCTCACCCAACGTCCTACAACCTCAACCAACTACAACTACACATATATTAAGGGTTCTAAACATCCTAGAACCCAAAACCACCAATTAATTTAGATTAAAACCTAAGTTCCACAAAATTGAAATATTATTGGGGTTTAATTGTTTTAACTCCCCAAAACCCGTTTTATCCACGATAACCCACCCCAAAACCATTAGGGTTTGTTTATACCAAACTACGGTATGAGATATTTATGCAAAAAGATAAATAAAGCAAGTAAACACTTGCCTCGTGGATAAAATCCGACGAGCTCGAGTCGAATCCGGCGGAGTTGGCCCGAGATCTCCCATTTCTTCTCCTCTTTCTCCTTCCTCTCTCTCTTCTCTCTCTTTTCTTTCTTTCTTTCTCTTTTCTTTCCCTCTCTTCCTCCTTTTATAAGGAGAAAAGGGTTTTAAACCCTTAAAACCCAAAAACGACTCGTTTACCCAATTACGAGTTACTTTTACCTCTAAAATTACCCGAAACTCATTTTCGACAATCGGACACTCTTTTCCGACTATCTCGGCCATTCCGAGAATTATGCCGCAGTCGAAATTCCCATCCGAGGTACTTGACCGCAAATCACTATTCCAACCCAAAATAATTAAATGCGGGTTTTTCCAATTAAAAATCTTACCTCGTGTCGCTTACTCAACGACGACATATAATTAAAATATTTCGACCTATATAGTCCCAAAAATAATTACAGCACCCATCGAAAATCATTCAATCCTCGAAAATCCCAAAATTTACTATTTAGGAAAATTCCCCAAATTTCCACTTAATTTAATTATGGAATTTAATTGTCTAAAAAAGGACGGGTTGTTACATACTCCCCCCCTTACAACGGAATTTCGTCCTCGAAATTCAGATGTAACTTACACCCTCTAACTAGGATTACTACAAATCCTAAAACCTCAAGGAAAAGATACTAACCTAATGGTTCTTAACCATACACTATGCGGCTACCGCAATCATAAAGTGACTCTAATACGTCACTTAATACCCATCCTCTAAAATGCCTCTTGGCATGGATTTCAATCTTGTGTACTACTCCTATCTTAACTAGGCGGTATACACAACCATCTTACCAAGGTGCCCATACACCTCTTTAACTTGTGCACATCTGCACATCCGTAGTGAACGTCTGACACGTAACACTCTATCCCAATAAGGGTCTCCTTTCCTCGGTGTAATACTCACCTATGGGTCCTCCGAACCCGCGCATTCCAATACTCCTAATCTCGGCGCTGCTAATACTAGCGAACCTATATCCTAAAAATGCTACGATCTATGCGTTACCCTATCTACACGAAACTAATATAATCCTAAGTATGTCCCTAGTGCCCAAGGTCTCTCTCAACTCCCGACGATTGCTTGGTTTCATGCGTGGGACGTCTCGCGAAGGCAAAATCCAAACAAGGAACCCTCCCATTACACTACTCCCTCGCGTAGTCGGTCATCGAGATATAACGACCCAAGGCACAGAAGCGGGACGTCCTAAATCCTACTAGGCTAGCCTATGAACGCATTCCTACTATCTTATCCTTCCGCCCATACAGAAGGAAACCTAACTAATCAAAGTGCCCACTTTCTGAAGAAAGTGTCACGAACACAATACCCAAAAAGTACCCCCTCAAAATTTGCCTTTTCATCAAGGCCTGACTATTGTCCTCAAATCAATTTCTCTAAGTCCGACCTCACCCACCCACTTGTGGCGAGGAGACCACTTGAGTGCTCCTCCATAGCACAATATTTCCATAAGAGTACCATCATCACAGGGCTCGTAGTCTATAGTGGTTCATCCACACTATAAGACTAACCCGCATCCTTGCATCCCATAACAGCTCTCCATGCCCTGCGCCGTTAAGAGTCATGTGTGGAGTGTATCGCAAAGCGAAATCCAAACAAGGAACCCCTCCACACATTAACACTTGACTTCGTTGGTCACGGAGTACCGTTATTTCAGACATGCAACCGGGATAATCCTATCCCTTGTCAACAAAAGGTGGTCTGAACTCCTATCTCTAACTAAGAGTCACACCACCCAGCGCTCACACTATTTCTAAGTCTTTGCGCAAACCAATATTGAGCTAAATCTTACCGCTCAACAACGATCCTGTGGGCCTTAAATTATATCTATAAGGTTGCCACATATACCAACCAAAATAAGGAAAACCTCTACTCATCGAGGTTCTATCAATCCATAATGACAAAGGGGTACTCAACCTGTATCCAGGTGAGACACCGCAACCACAATCCGTTCCCTTCAGGAACTGCGGACACGATAGACTTGCCATCATTAGCCTGCTATCGCTCCGATACACCATATACCGTATACGTATATATACAAAGTATAATCACCCGCCTCTATGGCGAATGAAGGGAAATAAAATTCCGCTATCGCGGAAAACACACAAGCCTACATTATTATGTTATCGAGACCGAAACAAAGCTCATATTACACACACGAGTCTAGGGCTAACTAATACCGCGACTTTATCTAGTCACTCCAAATATACATCCTCGATCGAGGTAAATCTCATAACAACATCCTTCTCATTCCGGCTAAATCATGGGGACTCACGATTAAAACTATCCGTAAGGTCCCTTTCGAACCCTCAATTTCAATGAGGAATTCGACTTTAGTACCACTCTCTACTTCAGTGGTACTGCGGTACTCCTAACTACCATTATTCAGTAGTCGCCGCCGAAATCCTTAGCAATTTCCACAAGGAGAGTGACCTATACTAAGGTCCTCATCCCAACCTTCTACTAGTTTCTCCAGCTAAGCCTCACCTCCTGCTGCCATCCATGCTCCGCACACGATTCTCAACGAGCGCGTAACAGATTTCTATAATCTTCTAATATGGCAGGAGATCGAAATCTTACAAGAGATATCAACAATCCTAATCCTAGGGCTCTATACAAATCGAGAGTAACGCTGAAAGCGTAGTACGTCCGCACAGATTCCAAAAGACACTAGAACCTGATGCTCTGATACCATCTGTAACACCCCGCCTAATAAGATACCGGGCGATCACTCCAATATTAAATTAAAACAGGAGTCTCATATGGATCATTCTTAGCATCACTGTCGAAAATCCATTTAATTACTAATATCCTATTAGGTGAGCGTTAAAAACTTTTATCTAACTACTCTTTTTAGCGAACAAATTAAAACATCCACAATTAAATGCGTAAAGAACTGAAATGAAAATGAAATGAATTAAAATAACCGAACACTCGGTTCAAATATACAACCATATCGAATGCTGTACTGAAAGAATAAATAAATGCAATTGAGCCATTGGCTCGAATGTTTATACAATATCTCCTATCTAGAGTACAAGGAAAGAAACGTCTACCGATAACCTGCAAGCATCCACAGCTGCTGCAGCAGACGTCTGACTCGAAAGAATTTCCATCCAGGCGTCCCTGTGTCTGGACACCTATACATATATAGTATAGAGAAAGAAAGGAGAGTAGACAAAGGGGTCAGAGCCCGAATGTTTTGAAAATATTTTGCAAGTGCATAAATGCTTTATTTTTAGAAAAATAGTTTTATCTCATATTTAAATTGGTATCGCACTCTCATGAGATACCCCTCACCTCTCCTCTAACAGTGCACACCTAGCGCATCCCTTCTAAATATCCTAGTCAAGATACCCTGCTAAACTAGTCTAATACCCAACCACTATCTACCCTAGATAGTTAAACAGATGTACTGGGGGCATAACTTCACTCTAATCTCGACGCTATGTCATGTTCGTGCGTGGGGTGTCTCGCGAAGCGAAATCCAAACAAGGAACCCCCCCGATACACTACTATGCGGCAAGGTCGATCGTCGAGATCCGCCAGTCCCTCAGTACAGAAAGATATATATAATATATATATACCATATTTATAATATTAGATCACTAAGGATTAAACTTCTCCCCAGTCTCAACACAGTGCCATATTCGTGCGTGGGGTGTCTCGCGAAGCGAAATCCAAACAAGGAACCCCCCCGATACACTACTATGCAGCACGGTCGATCGTCGGGATCCATTAGACCCTCGGCACTCGATTTATACATATACGTACATCTATAATGTATGTCCGGATAATATCTCCCGGACTGAGGATTACCAAATCAATTGTATCTTATAAGATACATCCGGATCTATCTCCCGGACTGAGGTGTATTCTATACACAAAGTATTTACCAATACTTATCCTTTTCATTTCAAAAACTTCCATTTCCCTTCTCATATCCAGGAAATGTATTTAAAAATAAATTCATTAACATGAATTGCTTTACCAAAACATATATCTTTTTAAAAGCCAATTTTATTAACATAAAAATGCTTTTCCTTTTCAAAATATCCCATTTCCCTTTTTATATTCAGGAAATGTATTCAAAGACATTTTCATTATCATGAAAATGCTTTGATCATAACATATGCTTCCACATCCCTTCTTCCATCCGGGAAGTGTTACCGAAGCCAACTTATATATAACCCATTTCCCTTCCTATATCTAGGAAATGTAATTAAAGCAAATCCATTATTATGAACTGCTTTAATAAAAACGCGTTCTAAGACCGCCCGTCCGGATTTCTCCACTGTGCGCGCCCCTAAATGGCTATCATCTTCCAGGGCCTCCAAGACAACCTGGGATCCTATATCGAAAGACGTCGGGAAGCGACCATGTGCCTGCGGGATAGTCAAGACCACACCCGGAATCTCCTAACCAGCGCAGAAAATATAACAACAAACGCTCACATGGCCTATAGGACTATATCCACCCTGCATCATTAGCCAGGGGGCTTCACCATACGAACGCAACTTCCCTTATGATAGCGATTTAGAGAGGTGTGTAATCCATATTTTATTAATTATGAAAAAACATTTCTCTTTTCATTTTGAAAATATTCATTTTTATATTTTCAAAATCATTTCCATCATAATATATATATATACCTAAATCACATAGTATATACATATCCTATATATATTCTTCCTTGAATATACATAAATGGCCATATTTGCCAACTATATATAGCGATGACCATTAATTCCAAAGATTCCCTCGAGGAATCATAATCATGCTTTCATATAAGCATGATACTAAACCCAAAGTATTTCCTTACTTTGTTCAATACTAATTACCTCAATCATCTCTTAAAGGTTTATTTATCCTCAAAATCCTTATTTAGGAATCCCCATAAAAATCCCAAATGGTAATTCAACTCCCCATACTCTTAAAGGGAGAAAACTAGAAATTCTGGCCTAAGCGAATCGATTCGCCCCTTTAGCGAATCGATTCGGGTGGGCGAATCGATTCGGTTCCCAATCCGAATCGATTCGGAAAGTATTCTGCAAACAGGTCTGTAAATGGCGAATCGATTCGGTCTGTACCCGAATCGATTCGGCCCATTGCAGAAACCCAATTCCCCTTAGGCGAATCGATTCGGCCTGTACCCGAATCGATTCGGCCTGTTCGAGGGTCACAGTTTGGGCGATTTCTCAAACTCCAAAATACCCAAAAATCGATCCAAATTCATTTTCATGATTTCTACTCTACACCAAAAATCATCCCAAACATCTACACAATAATTTCTAGCCTTTATTTTTCCAATTCCCGATTTGATTTCCGAGTTGGTACTTTCAACCCGGAGCTGTCATCTTATAAAAATCATATCAAATCGTAAAAAAATCAGAAAAATACGCGGTCGGCGCCCACGCGACCGTATCGAAAATATCTACAACTTTTGTGTTTTGGCCGAAAGCTAAATCAATTATTTTCCTGGCCAAAAATGCCCCCTAAGGTGACGGGTTACTATTCATCATCTCTTCCGAGACGATTTCGGCCATTAAAGCTTCTCCCAAGCTTTTGTCGCCTCACCCAACGTCCTACAACCTCAACCAACTACAACTACACATATATTAAGGGTTCTAAACATCCTAGAACCCAAAACCACCAATTAATTTAGATTAAAACCTAAGTTCCACAAAATTGAAATATTATTGGGGTTTAATTGTTTTAACTCCCCAAAACCCGTTTTATCCACGATAACCCACCCCAAAACCATTAGGGTTTGTTTATACCAAACTACGGTATGAGATATTTATGCAAAAAGATAAATAAAGCAAGTAAACACTTGCCTCGTGGATAAAATCCGACGAGCTCGAGTCGAATCCGGCGGAGTTGGCCCGAGATCTCCCATTTCTTCTCCTCTTTCTCCTTCCTCTCTCTCTTCTCTCTCTTTTCTTTCTTTCTTTCTCTTTTCTTTCCCTCTCTTCCTCCTTTTATAAGGAGAAAAGGGTTTTAAACCCTTAAAACCCAAAAACGACTCGTTTACCCAATTACGAGTTACTTTTACCTCTAAAATTACCCGAAACTCATTTTCGACAATCGGACACTCTTTTCCGACTATCTCGGCCATTCCGAGAATTATGGCGCAGTCGAAATTCCCATCCGAGGTACTTGACCGCAAATCACTATTCTAACCCAAAATAATTAAATGCGGGTTTTTCCAATTAAAAATCTTACCTCGTGTCGCTTTACTCAACGACGACATATAATTAAAATATTTCGACCTATATAGTCCCAAAAATAATTACAGCACCCGTCGAAAATCATTCAATCCTCGAAAATCCCAAAATTTACTATTTAGGAAAATTCCCCAAATTTCCACTAAATTTAATTATGGAATTTAATTGTCTAAAAAAGGACGGGTTGTTACAGTTTGTATGTATGTATATATGTATATTTACATACCTCATTAAATATACCTAAAAATACATTATATTAAATTTATGATGTATGTTGCCCAACATAGCTCATTAAATATACCTAAAAGTACATTATATTAAATTTATGATGTATGTGTATATATATATATATATATATATATATATATATATATATATATATATATATATATATATATATATATCAAGGTTCTAAAAAACACGGGGCGTGATAGAGGCATGGAGGCCAAGTCTTAAGCCTTAGAACCCTAGTCGGGCCTTAGGCGTGAAATGGCGTTTAGGCCTTCTTAATATATTTTAATATTTTTTAACTATAACAAGGCTATTAAAATACTAAAATTGTACATATCATAAAAATATGTCCGAATATATGCAAAAAAAAAAATACTATTTGATTATCTTGGATAAGATAATAGTCCGGTTTGTAAAAAAAAAACTTTAAAAGGTGATATCGTTTCACCAAAACATTATTGTTTTTAGAAAAAAGTGTGCCCTAAGGGTTTTACCAAGAATAAGACGTAAAAAGATTAAGGTGGAGCATTTATCCTAAGCCTCAATCCTAGACGGGATTTTTAGAACAGTGATATATATATATATATATAATGCTCTTGTACGGACTAGTCCGCATTTTAAGAGTGCGGACCGGACATGTGTCACCTGGCAGTGAGCCTAGAAATTATAGACACACTCTCTTTCTTTTTCGGGCTCACCGTCAGCTGATACTTGTCCGGTCCGCACTCTTGAAATGCGGAGTGGCCCGCACAAGAGCAGTAATACACACACACACACACGCGCGCACACACACACACACACACACACACACACATATATATATATATATATATATATATATATATATATATACAGTATAAATATACATGATTACCAATTTTGTCAAATTTTTAGAAAACTGTATCTAAAAACAAGTTTACCAAATGCGAACTAATAATTATAAACACAAAAAACTAAATTTTAAAACTGTGTTTAAAAACATTGTTTAAATCGAGATTTCTGAGTAGAGAACTAAACGGGCCCTTTATGACCTTGTCCTCTCTTATCACCAAACCTCATCTCTCGTGTTTTTAATCTCGCCAACTATCAAAGGTCTCACTATCTATTTACCTAACGTGAAAGTTCTCTATCATTTCATGTTTCATGTCCTCAAGTTTGTTGGACTAATGATATTGATATGCAATTAGTGTTAGAATTATTCTATATAATTCTCCATTATGTGCTCCATAATTATATTAATTCTAAGAGTCACTTTGGTTAATGAAAGGGTACTCCAAATACCAAGTGTCAAAAGAACTCTTGGACATCTACCTTGATGGACGGTTGATATTAAGTGACTATTGGAGATTTAGACCATATCCCTGCCTATAAATAAGTGACTAATTTCCATCATTCAGACACTTTAAAATGACAACATGATGAATTTATAGGAAAGGGAGAGAAATATAAATTCTCAAGGAGAGTAAATTTTAAAATCGTGTTTTGGCCATACTGGGAGATCTAATCGTTGGAATGCGTTGAAATTGGAATATGTTCTTGCTACATAAAAGATGAAGCTGTGTTCCAAAATTCAGCGTGACCAAACATCGTTAAGGTTGACTTCTCCGTCAATATTTCTAATTGTGACAATTACGAAGGTATGTTATTTTGACACAATTTATGTTTTGCATAATGCTTATATGTGATAATCATGAAGATCCAAGATCATTTTATCAAGAATATTTGTATGTGAAAATTTAATCAAATTAATATATTATTGATTAATATTATGGTGTTCTTCAAAATGATTTTACATGTGGTATCAAGGCTAAAATTTAAGATCTTATGATTTTCCTTTATTGGTATTTGCCTATAATGGTGTTTACATTAAATCAATTTATGTGTGCTTGAGTTTTTTTTTTGTGACAATTTTCTTCTGTCACTACATTAAATTAATTTTTGTAAGCCTGAGATTTTTTTTATGACAATTTTCTTATGTCGCTTATTCTCACTAGTCGGATTGTGAAAGGTCAAAACTTGATCTGAATTTTCTAAAACTTCTGTAGTCGACTGGAAACGTCGAAATAAACAAAACCCATTGCATACGCCAGTTTTATGTTTTGACGTCGTTTTAATGGTTAAAAATATGTTTTTGCCATTTTTGGTAATAATGTCAATGCTAATAACTCTCGGTTAAAAATTTCTTTTGCGATTCCGCATATTACAGAGTAATCCTGGAGTAATTCTTTACATCCCTGTGGTGCTAACTCAAAATTTCTATTTTTGGCAAAAATTATGATTTTTCCTAATATTGTGTATTTTTTCATCATCGGGGTTGTTTTCTTTATTCATGGTTTTCTAATATTCATGTTATGTATTATTTGTATTGACCAAGAGGTTCAATATAAAATTTTGAATATTAGATGTATGGTTATGTGTTTGACAATAACAATTCTTTAAATTAGATTATTGTGCAAAATCTATATTTGGTAGCTCAAATGCCCGAATTGATGTTTCGACACTAATATTTATATGATGTTAAATGTAAAAGACATTAAAGTGTCTTAATCTATAATTGTAAATATTAGATTATTGTGTTTGCATTTATTTTTGGACCCTTAACTATACATTAAGTTTTGAGTATAATATATTTGGGGGCATTAATTTTACATAAATAATTTTTACGGCAATATCTTATTCCATAAAATTGATCTTGAAATTTCACAATTTATTTTGAGATTTTGGATTAACTATCTACATCCCTATAGTGTTAACTAATTTTTTTTTAGCAAAAGTTACCATTTTGTTAAATATTATGCGTGTGTTTTCACAATGGGAATTGCTTTATTTATTCATGAATTTATGTTTGTGTTGGATTAGAAATCAAACACATGTTATAATCATTTCGTGAATATTGAATGTGTGAATATATTTTTGAGATTAATATTCTTGTTTTATGTGCATTTAAATGCTAAACACAAGTCAACATATTTCATATGGTAGGATATTAGACTTGTGTTATTGTTAATATTTATATTTTTATAAGTCTCGTGCAAAACACATGTCAATGATTCATATTATTGAATATTATATTTTTTTTATTAATATTCATATTTTTTATGAGTCCCGTGCCAAACACAGACCAACGATTCATATTATTGAATATTATATTTTTTTTATTTATATTCATATTTTTTACGAGTCTCGTGCCAAACACATGCCAACGATTCATTATTAAACATTATGTTTTTATTAATATTCATATTTTTGATGACTCTCGTGCAAAACACATGCCAACGATTCGTATTATTGAATTTTATATTTTTTTATTGATATTCATATTTTTTTATGAGTCTCATGCCAAACACAGACCAATGATTCATATTATTTAATATTATATTTTTTTTATTGATATGAATAAATCTAGGGAGATCTAGAAAAAAACTCATTTCGTAAACCCAGTGCATTAAAAGCTTATACCTTATGGTTGCGGGTCCCGCCAGGGCATCAAAATGTGCATTAAAAACTTGTACCCATTTTTGTCTTATGAACTGGGTTTACGAAGTGGGTTTTTTTTTCTGGGTCCCCTTAGTGCTACTCTATTGATATTCATAATTTTGATGAGTGTCGTGCCAAACACAAGCCAACGATTCATATTATTGAATATTATGTTATTATTAATATTCGTATTTTAATGAGTCTCGTGCCAAACACAACCTAATGATTCATATTGTTGAATATTATGATATTCATATTTTAATGAGTCTCGTGCCAAATACAAGCCAATGATTCATGTAGTTGAATATCATAATTATTGTTTATTCTAATGCTAGTACTCCCATTAAGTTGAATTAAATGCCAAACCTAGGCCACAATTCATGTGTGGCAGATATTAAATTTATGATTTCATTACGTGCATGCATATTTGAAAGCATGGCTTTCAATTGTGAGACTCATAAGTAGGTATTTGTGGGTACCTTGATTAATTATTCCGGCCCAGATGAGTAGCCCGATTAAGTCCGGCCCAAAGTCTAGAGGCCTCGTGCATAACTGATTCAGTTATGACCCATTCTACCCCTAAAATCTCTCAAGAGATATTTTAGGGATTATGGGTTAACATGGAGGAGTCCAACACCCCCACTCCCTGAAAAATGGCATGTATATATCAAATCCTTAACCCGGGGCAAAGGACAGGCAATTATAACACTCCCCTGCAGTAAAGAGAAATATAATAAAAAGATAGCACCATTGTGGACGTAGGCCATTCTGCCGAACCACGTATATCTTGTGTTGTGTGTGATTGCAAGTTGTTTTATGTTCTTTAATTATTCTAGTAATCGCATTTGCTTATTATTTTGTGCTGAGATTTATTGCCAAGTTCGCCAGCAAGGGCAGTGACAAAGCTGAGAACCAAAACAAAGGAAGAAAAAATGGGAGCAAGAGCGGCCCCAAGAGTGGGAACAAAAATGATGCCTCAAAAGCATTTCAGGTAGTGAACACAGTTTTTAGAGAACCAATGTATAATATTCTAGAAAAGATCAAGGACGAGTCATTCGTTAAGTGGCCCATGAAGATGGGAGGAGACCCCTTAAAAAGGAACAACGCACTGAGATTTTCTTTCCACAAATAGAGTGGGCACAAAATCGAGCACTACAAGGCCCTGAAGTCTCACCTCAAAGAGTTAGCTCAAACTGGACACTTGAGCGAATTTGTGGAAAAGAAGGCAGAGAAGGTCGCTGCCAATGGAGACCAAAGGCCTGACAATGTGCTCGAGGAGGACGTCGGCCATGAGTTCGCAGTGATTCATGGGGCATCCAATCTAAAGTAGATTCAAGTAAACATAGCTTGGATGGAAGTCAAAAATCTTACGACAATAATGCAAGCTTTTCAAATCGATCTAGCCAAAATGCAAGAAGGAAAGCATTAGCGAGCAGAGATGTCGACTACAACAAGCATATTGTGTTCACGGATGAAGACCTAGTTGGAGTAAGGACCCCACATAATTATTCCTTGATCATTACACTCAGGATAGCTAACTATGACGTTGACAAGTTACTCGTCGACCAGGGTAGCTCATCCGAAGTAATGTATATCGACCTATTCAGAAAGTTGAAGTTAAGCGTCATCGACTTAAAGGAAGACACTATTTCTCTAGTTGGCTTCGCTGGTAAAGTGACCATCCCTTTGGGAAATATTGTACTGCTAGTGAGGGAAGGAAGTATCTCCTAGATGATCGAGTTTCTGGTGGTCTATATTGACTCACCATACCAGGTGATCCTTGGCAGAGGGTGGCTACATACGATGAAGGCCGTCCCCTCTAACTACGATCAGAAACTCAAATATGTGACTGAGCGAGGAGTGATGGATATCCATGGAGATCAGGCAATGGCGAGAAAGTGCTTTATAGCATCCATTCGCCCCAAGCAGGAGAAGAAGGTCGAGAAAGCCAAGGAGAAGGTTGAAGAACAAGAAGGTTTGATACCTTCCAAATAGAAGCTAAAATATGGAAGACTTGGAGTGTAGGAGACCAGGCTCCTCCCCTCTGAGAGGATCGTTAAGAAACCGGAGGATGTCGCAGCCGGTGGTAACAAGAAAGATAGGATGTTCTTGATTAGAGCCTCTCTCACAAATAGAGAGAATAAGGAACTGACAATACTTTTACAGAATAGCTTGAACATTTTTGCGTGGGAACCCTACGATTTTCCTAGGATTGATCCCAGTGTGGTTTCTCATCGGCTGAACGTTGACTCGGCTTTTAAGACGATCGCACAAAAGGCACGACGACCTGCACTCAAGAAGGCCAAGGCTGTGGAGAAGGAAGTGGAAAAGCTATTGGATGCAGAATCCATATGGGAAGTTTAATTCCCTAACTGGTTGTCCAACCCAGTAATGGTCCCGAAAAGCAATAAAGATTAACCAGTAGGTGGACGCCACATCAGCTCATAAAAGAATGAGTTTTCTAGACGCATATTCTGGGTATCACCAAATCCCTCTACACTAGTCAGATCAAGACAAGACAACATTCATCACCACTGTCGGGTTGTACTGCTACAAGGTCATGCCCTTTGGACTCAAAGATGCAGGAGTAACTTACGAGCGATTGGTCACCAAAATGTTCAAAGACCAAATGGGAAGCACCATTGAGGTCTACATCGATGATATGCTCGTCAAGAGCAGGCTTAAAGAAGACCACCTCTCTGACCTATCAAGGACCATCAAAATCCTCAAGAAGTACCGAATGAAGCTTAATGCAAGTAAGTATTCCTTCAGTGTCCAGTTAGGAAAATTTATCGGGTACTTGGTTAGCGAGAGAGGCATTGAAGCCAACCTATACCAGATTGACACCATCAATAGGGTGCAGCCCCCCTGTACGATAAGAGAGGTGAAGAAGCTCCTGGGGATGCTCGCTGCCCTAAATCGGTTCATCTCAAAGTCATCCGAAAAGTGCCATCCATTCTTCCAGTTATTGAAGAAAATAAAAAATGTGGAGTGGAACGAGGATTGCTCGAAGGCATTAGAGGAGCTCAAAGCTTACCTCAGCACACCACCCTTGCTTGTAATACCTCAAGAGAACGATTCCATGTACATATACCTCATAGTTTCTAGCCACATTATCAGTTCTGCACTGGTATGTGAAAGAACACGAATCCAACACCCAGTCTATTACGCGAGTAAGACTCTCTTGGACGCCGAACAACGATACCTACCGTTGAAAACGATTGCCTTTGCACTAGTGTTAGCCTCAAGAAAATTGAAACATTATTTTGAAGCCCACTCCATCATTGTACTTACATCCTACCCTCTCAGAGAAGTACACAAAAGGAGGACCTGTCAGGAAGATTATCAAAATGATCAGTCGAGCTCCGGCGATTCGACATTCAGTTCCAACCAAGGAATGCTATCAAAGGACAAGTCCTCGCTGACTTCATCGCAGAATTTATAGGAGAACAACCTTGCGATCCAACACAAACTATTCACAAGCAGGAAGTTCCCTCGGCATCAGGCATCTGGAGACTGTTCGTAGATGGTGCCTCCAACTCTAAGGGGGAAGGAGTAGGCATCGTGCTGATTACACCTGAAGATGCAATACTCGAGCAAGGAATCAAGCTTGGATTTGAAGACTCTAACAACGAAGAAAAATATGAAGCACTGATAGCAGGCCTACAAAAGGCACACGTGTTGGGGGCAAAGCAACTCTAAGTGTTCAGCGACTCATAGCTGGTCTCCAACTAGATAAGTGGTGACTTCAACGCTAGGGATGAGAGGATAGCGACCTACCTCACAACAACAAAGAAATTAATGGCTAACTTTGAAGAGGTCAGCATCCAATAGTTTCCCAGAGGACAGAATAACCATGCTGACGCCCTAGCGGCCTTGAGCTTAGCAATCGATTCTGACTTGAAGAGAACAATTCTAATTGTCTTCCCCCCTAACCAAGCATCAACCAGATCAATGAACTGCCAAACGTGGGACATGTTCTCCAGATTGAGACAACCCCAAGTTATATTAACCCTTCAAGGGATTATTTGAAGGACGGTGCACTACTAGACTATAAAAAGACCGCTCATCAGATAAGAGTCAAAGCTGCTCGCTTTCACTTATCTCCTGAGGGAAAATTGTACAAAAGATCTTTCAGTGGTCCTTACCTCCAGTGCGTTCACCTGAAGGACGTTGAGTAAGTTCTTCACGAACTCTATGAGGGAATCTACGGGAGTCACATTAGGGTAAGGTCTCTAGCTTTTAGAGGAATGAAAGAAGGCTACTGGTGGCCGTACATGCAAAAAGACGCTGGAGTTTATGCTCGTAAATGAAAAAAATGCCAATTTCACGCTCCTATGGTTCACCAACCAGCCAGCGACCTGATGTCACTTACTAGCCCATGGCCTTTTCCCCAATGGGGAATGGACATCATAGGCCCCCTTCCTACTACAATCGCTAATCGCAAGTATTTATTAGTCACAACAGACTACTTTACCAAATGGATAGAGGCATAGCCGCTAGAAAACATTCGAGATGCAGACATGATAAGATTCATATGGAGGAACATTGTCACTCGTTTTGGGACCCCCAAAACCATAATCACCTACAATGGAACCCAATTCGAAAGCGGCCTCTTTCAGGGTTTCTATAGCGACCATGGGATCAGGCACTACTACAGTTCTACAGCATACCCTAAGAGCAACGGGCAAGCCAAAGCATCCAACAAAACAGTGATCGATGGATTGAAGAAGTGATTGGAGCGAGCCAAAGGGGCATGGGTAAACGAACTACCCACATCCTATGGGCTTACCTCACTAGCCAACGACGAGAAACTGGGGAAACCCCGTTTGCACTAACATATGGTATGGAGGCAATCATCCCTTTGGAAGCCGACCTCCCCACCACGCGGTCCACCCTAATCTACTAGACTAGAACGATGCAGCATTGCTCGCTTAACTTGACCTAGATGAGGAACAAAGAGAGCTGGCTCTGGTGAAATTAACTGGTTATCAGCAACAGCTAGCCAGGAACTACAATAAGAAGGTTAATCCAATAGCATTCCAAGTTGGGGACTACGTCCTAAGGAAAGTTCTGGGCAACACTGTAAAACAATCGGACAACAAACTAAGGACAAACTGGGAGGGGCCATTCAAGGTGATAAGAGATTACCTACAAGGAGCTTATCACTTAGAAACACTAGAGGGCAGGGAGATCCCTAGATCTTGGAATGCAACCAATTTGAAGAAATTCTATTTCTAGTTTTTCTTTGATCTTTTTTAACCCAGTGTCGAAATTTTCAATTCTTTTATGATTAATAAAAATTTGTTTGGCAGTGGCATTCTATGAAGTGTTGATTTTTCTCAATTACATTATAATTCATGCACATTTTCCAAGTTACAGGCTCTCCTCTTAACATATAAAAGCAGGGTATTACCCTCCTCAAGTTTTCATCATCAAACACGAATAACCTCCTAGCATTGCCCCTGGCAATATATGAAGCCCTGCAGGGGACCCTTAGGTAGCACGTCCAACCCAGGTTGGTCGACAATAATGTTTGGCTAAAAAAACCTGCTCGGATAGAACATCCAACACCAGGTGTGTCCTCTCCATTACCACACTTAGGCCTAAGGAAGTGTCATGACACAACCTAAAAGGTAAAGTGAGGTAGAATGGTATCCTATAAGCATACTGAATTGGGGGGATACTCACTCAACAAACCAACTCTGCCTATATCAAATATAGTCCGCTAAGAAGACCCAAAATAGTCAAACAAGACATCAATGAAGTAAAAAATACACAACACATGTTTAGTCAGTGAATCGCCCAAAACGTAACTATTTTATTACATCATTACATATACAAAGAGTTACATGTGCTGAGAAAAATAAATCGTAATGAGGATCAGGTCTCCGAGTAAGCTAGTCAGCCACTTGCGCTTTTCGGCCATCATATGGGTGAGGAGCTAATTCCTCCTCTACTTAATTTGAATCTGGTTCCAATAGTTGCCTTGGGATGGCATCTATGGGAACCCATTGATCACCCCTTCTGAATGGGTTCAGCATTAAAGTGGAGGGGGGAGATCTCATGACGATACCAGAGGATAGAGTTCATAGGGACCTGTAAGTCCCTAAGAGCACTCAACCATCCTCTAATGAAGTATTACTCTTCAACCTCCCTCATCTTTGTCAGAGCATCGATCCAACCATGATCATAACCATTAACCCACACTCGCCGATGACCTTTCTTGAAGAGGTGCCTTAACAAGGTAACACCTCTTGGAAGACCGACAGCTATCACATACGCCCGACGAACATCACCTCGAAGCTTGGCAATCTCCCTTGCTGAACCACTGTCATCAATACCAGCTCGCAATTCAATTGATGAATAGTAACCATGCAAAACTCAAGGAGAAATGCTCAGCGCATTCTCTCTAAGTCGTGAGACTTCTCTCCTTAGTGCATCATTCTCTTGTCGAAGTACCTCTCCAATTTGATTGACCTCAGAGGAATCCAGAAGCTTGGCCTTTAGAGCATCCACTTCTTCTTGAACAGACGCATCGATCTCCTCTATCTACTGGAGCTTGTCCTTCAGCTTGGCAACGAGCTTTGACTGGTCCTTATAGTCTTTATTCCTCGACCTAAGAGACTTTTAGATCCTTACAAAGGCTTTGTAAACTCTATTGCTTGCATCAGGTCCAAGAATTTTACCTAACTGAGAGGTAGCAAAAATATAATCCTCAACATCGATGAGATACAAACCATATAAGCATTAAAGAACAAATAAATCAGTACGCGGAAGGGAATTGAATTTTATTTCATTAAATAAAGGTTCAAATTACATCATAAAAAAGAAAGAATAATAAAAATATAAAGGGCTCCCTAAAGAAGACTAGCTAGAAACCTCAGTCTGCTCTGAGGATGCTGGTTGCTTCCCCTTGTCTGCGATAGCTCCAGGTATGCCTCCTCAAACGGAGCAGTCACCATCCCCTAGTCAAGAGGAGTACCAGCATAAATGGTTTGGACAGCTGGAGCACCTTCATTGATAGCAGGAGCAAGCATCTCATCCATAATAGGCTTGGGGCTAGGGTCATGCTCGTTAAAAAGGGGGAGTAAATATCCACCTCGGCAGCAAGCAAGGCCTTGTACTAACACTTTTTAAAGTTGAGATGGATAATATAGCAAATCTGAACCTCAGCATCCTCGTACACTGTGACCCATCCAGCGTTGTACGAGCTTTCCTTCAGGGTGGCAGCCTCAGATTCCACCTTTTTTACCTTCCCATCAAGCATATTGTTCTCTTCAACCACAACCATCTTGCTCGTGCAGACCAAGTCATAGGACTACCTTAACTCTTCAAGCTCCTTGGTCACTGCCTCTTTCACTTTTTTGGCTTGGGATAAGGCGAGGTTAGAGGACTTTTGAGCAGAATTGGCAGTCTTCAAGCTAGCCTATGACTTGGTTGTATAACCCTGAACCTCCACACGAACGAGCCCTTTGGACTCCCCCGTGCAAGTTAAACAGGGGGTGCTAGTGCTAGAGCCACCCTAACACACTCCCCAATTAAAGTCTGGTATCCTTTGGGGGAATCGAACTCGAGACCATGCGCTTAACCCACACAATCTGAACTCGTCCCTTACCACTAGAGCAACCAGGGTGGATTTAGCCCACTATTGATAATCAATATTGTGTGGAACACTCCATATGAAGTTTGATGAAATTAAAAAATTAAGTTAGTTTACATGTTGCACATTCGAACTAATAATAATAGAGATAATATGTAACGAGTTTTTATCTTAGTGGAGTTTGCAAGTTAAACTTCCTGTGCTACAGAAAGTATTTACATTTTATGCAAGGATTTTTTACATTACAAACTAGAAATGCAACTATGATTTCTTCTCTTTCATTCTTGGGGAATCAAGTCATTTGTTTTTCATAAACCCTCAATGCTTCCAATTTTCTTGAAAAATATTTTCCTAGACTTGATTATGAGGGATATTATTTTAGCATTTTTCAGTCCTTCTCAAAGGTTATGGTTATTCCTTTGATGTTTATGTATAAGACAACGTTTGGATATATTTCTTTGAAATATTTTTTTGATTCTGCATCATAATCATAGTATTATTGATAAAACTCTTTAATCTTGTCCTAAATTAAATCTAGACTCCTTATGATAAATTTTTATGGACAAGATTTTTGTAATATCTCTTATAAATATTGATAGTCGAGTTATGCCCTTAACGTATTACAATATCTAGCATAAGGATGACCTATGTGGTCCAAGTGGGAGATTATGAGAAAACTCCTTTAAAGTGGACCTACATAGATCATATCATCGTCATTGACATGTATTTATTGCATTAAAGAAAATCGAATGTCAAATTCATTATGAATGGTGAAATTAGTGGGAGTTGAAAAATCATGAAATATGGTTTTAAAGGAAGGTAGGGCACTTATCCCATTACCGATAACTTTCTTCAATACTTGTTCTTTTAGTTGTTGGATTGTTTAAACAATATAGAAGAAATAAATGATCAACCAATAAATTATGGTATTTTTCACTGTGAGACAAATGTAAATAAAATCATAAAGTATAGTATTAAGAAGATCCCAAATGGAGTCTAGTATTCTAAATGATTATGTGGTGTATCTACATGAATATGAATTTGACATAAGGATAAATATTTGGTTTTTTTTTCACAAATCATAAGAAGTAAACTTACTGGACTACGATATCTCCTTGAATCGCGTTTAAGTTAAATTGTAGTAAAATGTTTTATGTGTAATGAGAAAAATGTTATAAATGAACCTTCTCATTTTTTTCAACGACGTCATTTTTTCAAGGACGTAATATTATTTTGAGATGAGTAACACATTATGATGAGAGTTACATTTAGTGTATGTGAAAACTATTATGCTTGTGATATTTTACACACGTTACATAGAAATTATTATATAAACTTAATTATGTCTCCCACCTATGGTATTTTTAGAAGTAATATCATTATATTTTATAATCATTGTATATTCAATTTATAAAACTTATGATCAGTGGGAGTAAGTTTATATATTCAATTTATTGTAAAGTAGAGAAACAAAATTTTACATAAATTTTTAATATGTAATAGATGAATTTATGAGACACTGAAAGATTATATGCTCACATTAAAGTTGACTGTTCATTTTTTAGACGATCAGTTATTACAACTCAGATTTACTGGTTTTATGGAAAGTATGAAGTTCACTCTTATCTACTTATGTTTAATTTCGGTTAATGACCAATATAATGAAGGAGTGCAATGCAATCCATTGACTATTATGGAAATCTGAATCTGTAGCATGCTTTGAAGCTACAACTTATTGATTATGGCAACGTAACTTAAATTTTGGGACTTGGAGTTGTTGACAATAATGAGAAGCCACTGAAATATTATGATACTGTCATAAGATACATTAGGTATTATGTGATTAACTAAGCACATCGAATGCAAATACCTTTTAAAGAGGAAGTTCTCAAACAAGTGTCATTTAATACATATGTATAAGTGTTAACATAGAAAATGCACATGATTGGGCTATCACAAAAGACATTAATGAAACATGCTTAAGATACGAGTCTTAAAGTATAGACGCTAGAATCTTGATGTGGTGGATTTTTTAGTGCTTATTTTGACGCTACCATATGATATCATACATTATTTCAGAATCATTTATTTCTATTGTTATTGTACAAATGCATGTGAATGAAAGAATATGATAGAAATAGTCTTTTACAAAGACATTATTGGACCATTATGGAATAACCCTATTTATAGACCTTTTTGGATGAGTTGTTAATGTTGTGGTACATGGAAGCGATTATGCTCTTGAATTAGTATGTGAGCGCAATGGCTCGCATTAATGAGTTGTGTGATGAAGGTCTTAATGGAAAACCATTTAAGGATGACTCGAGGATTATTGTGCACTTTATGATAATTATGGATCAAGTGGGAGATTGTTAGAATTATTTTATATAATTATCAATCATGTGATCTATAATTATATTAATTCTAAGAGTTACTTTGGTTAATGAAAGGGTACTCCGAATACCAAGAGTAAAAAGGACTCTTGGGCATCTACCTTGATGGACGATTGATATTAAGTGACTGTTGGAGATTTAGGTCCTGTCCCTGCCTATAAATAAGTGATTGATTTCCATCATTCAAACACTCTAAAATGACAACATAATGAATTTATAAGAAATGGAGAGAAATCTAAATTCTTAAGGAGAGTAAATTTCAAAATAGCTTTTTTTCCATACTCGGATATCTAAATGTTGGAATGCATTGAAATTGGAGTATATTCTTGCTACATATAAGATGAATTTGTGTTAAAATATTCAGCCCAATCAGACACCGTTAAGGTTGACTACTCCGTTAATATTTCTAATAGTGACAATTATGGAGGTATGTTATTTTAACACCATTTATGTTCCGCATAATGCTTATATGTGATAATCATGAATATCCAAGATCCTTTTATTAAGAACATTTGTATGTGAAAATTTAGTCAAATTAATGTATTATTGATTAAAATTATGGTGTTCTTAAATATGATTTTACAATTAGTGATCACAGTCATAGAATATATACTTTCTCGGACAAAACAAGTGAACACAATTATAGAATAAGTACTTAATAGGACAAAACAAGTGGACACTCCATCCTCTCAAATTTGGAAGGTTTTTGAGTGAGTAATTCTAGATTTAGTGTAATTTTTGTTGAGAACATGTAAGAATGCATTTAAAGAGCTTGGAAAGTATTATATGGATCTCAAGGCTAGTCCTTTTTGGTGGGATGAAAACACTAGATATTTCACAATGGAAACATTTTGGAAGAGTATATTATGGTAACCCCAAAAACTTATATTAATATTATTATCAATTTTTTTTATTTTATATCTTTACATGTTTCATATTTAATATAATCCTGAAACACTAAAGTTATAAGGAAAATGTGTCTTTATTACCATGATTTGGGTATTATATATGACAATGACATTGCAACAAGTTATTATGTTTCATTGCTGAAAAACTTTCCTAAAATGAGTGCAAACGATGTTGTTATTATTGTGTGCTTAGACTATAAAAATGCTATGGAGATAATTGTTAGAACAAGATAATTTGTTCAATATGTTGAATTGATGTAAATGTATATACATATCTATGATGCTTCTGTCGCCCTATATGTTATTGGCGAGTCATAAATAAATATTGCAATAGTTATGAAAAACACGATCATCTTAATATGTTATCAATTAGAAAGTTATGTTATAAATACTTAAAGATATAATCACAGAAAATAAAAATGTAAATGCAACTCATGAAAGCTTTTGAGCAACAAAACGAGTTGTACCAGATATTTATTGGGTTTGATGATAACGAGTTTACATGTGCATGGAAATTCGACAATCTTGTGAGGACATTATTGAATTGACCTTGTGTTTAATATTTTTGAGACTTATTGCTTTTATACTACATAAAAAATGTCAATTAGTAGTTATCACATGCATTTAAACTAGCAAGGTTGAAAACGACGCCAAAATTTAACGAGATTAATTAACATTTTGGATTTCAATCATTCCAAAATTAGGCATTGTTTAGAATCATTTCAAATTTGACATGATTAATAAACGAAGTCCCTTTACAATATGTGCAACCAAAAATTTAAAAACCATTTGAATTTTTAATCTGGATCCATTTTTCAATCCACACTCTCTCCTCTCCTCTCCCTCCCCCTTCTCTCTCTCTCTCTCTCTCTCTCTCTCTCTCTCTCTCTCTCTCTCTCTCTCTTCTCTCCATCTATCTATCTATGTATCTCCCTCTCCCAAATTTGACTCTCAAATATCGAAGCCCATCATCTTTCTCTCTACTAAAGAACAACAACCTCCCTTCCCCTGCAGAGGAGGTTCAACTATCGATGAAATGAGTTCTTTTAATAAAGTACGGACCTGAGGTTTATATTATTCATAATAGGGATGAGTTCATGGATCCTAATATTGAGGTGGGTGGAGTCATATGGAGAAGAGGGTAGGGGTTTGGGGATGGTTAAAGGTGAAGAACATGGTGATTTGTGTTGTCGTTTAATATATAAATAATATGTAATATACTAAATAAATGTCAAAACAGTATTTGCAGAAAAAAAAATCAAAATAGTATAGTATTCAGAAATAGAAAAGGAATGTTGAACTTACACTTTGTGATTTATTTAATCATTTAGTAGATTTAAGATCGAGCCTATCGTTAAAAAATCTCTCCTTAACACAGAATTCGCCCCACTATGGTGCACATGGCAGGAACAATAGACATCTATCTTCCAGGATAATCCGGTCTTCAGTAACCACAAGAAGAATTGTATATATAGTCCTGAAAGGGTGTCTTTTCTCGAGAAAAATGTGATTGTTGGGAATAGTCATAAATTTTCAACGCTACAGATTAAATCACGTTAGTGTCAAATTACCTCAAATAAGATGAAATTGTATTTTTTTAATACAACTTATCAAAAAATTTAAAGGAATCAGGGTTATTTTTTATGATTAGGCATGATCTTGTGACCAAGTTCTTAGATGGGGGCTTGGAACATTAAGTTATTGGAGACTATTGTGTCAAACAATGTAGGCCACCACCATTAAATCGTTTCTCCTCAAAACACCGCCGGTGTTTTCTTCTATGAATTGCTCCACAATTTTCTCTTTTCTTCAGACATTATGTTCCTCATACCTGCTTTAAATACACCCCCTTGAAGAATGTAAAAATCAACCCATTCACAAACAAGTATATGTAGATTGAAAAATACGAAGTGTGTATTTTTAAGGATTGTTGTTAGTGTAAGCTAGAAAAATACAGAGGGAGTATTTTGAGAATAAGAATGACAAATAGTGTGTGTAAGCCACAAAAACAGATAGAGTATTTTCAAATTTTGAATGATACATGGTGTGTATTTTGTTAACAATAATTAGTCTAGTAAAAGTTACTGTGATCTGTGGATATAACTAAATTGGTGAAACTCATAAATACTTGTGTTATGTATTTGTGTGTGATTTTTCTACATTTATACTAGCTATATTTTTTTTCATTCAGTATATTTTCTTGATCGATTAAATCTTAAAATCTTAAAAATATTATTGGTAGATATTAGCAGTGTCTAATATCCAATTATATTATTTAGCAGAAATTACGACATTTAATTTCCCAATAGTTGGTATTAAAGCACTTGGTTTGACAACCTTGAGTAGATGGAGTTGTTTGACAGGAACTACTATGCTTAGCTTTTTTTTGTACTCAACATATTTTTGTTGATTAGGAGCAATTGCATCAGAAAAAGAAAACTCTAATGTTGCAAAATTTGACGGTACAAATTTTGGACTTTGAACAATGCAAATGGAGGACTATCTCAACCAAAAGAATTTTTAATTACCACTGGGTGAAAATATAGAAGAGAAGAAGGATCCGGAATGGAATTTGCTTGAATGGAAAGCTCTTGGTAATATGAGGCTATCACTCTCAATGTCAGTGACATTCAATATAAAAAAGTAAGAAGATGACGACGTCTCTTATGGTTACCCTATCCAGCATGTATGAGCAGCCCTATGTGGCATTAAAATTCAACTGAATAAAAAATTATTTAATCTAAAAATAACCGAAGGCGGAAAATTAGAAAACATTTAAACGCGTTCAACGTAGTGATTGGTCAACTAGAATTTGTTAAAATTAATTTTAATGATGAAATTCGAGCTATATTAATTATGGGGAAGTTGCCTGCGAGTCAGAGCGAAACAGTTAATGTAATCAGTAGTTTTGTATGAAAATCCAAACTGAATTTTGATGATTTTTTCAGTATGATCGTGATAGTGAAAATCTGAAAACAGTCAGATGGAGCCTCCACTTCGGCATAGACAGTGAACATGGAAAGTAGAGACTGAAATTCAAGTGGGAACACAATGGGTAGCATATTTAGATCGAGAAATGGCAGGTCGTAATCTTGAAATCCTAAAAATTCCAAAAACCAAAATCCTAACAAGAAGCCGATTGAGTGTTATAATTACGGTAAGACCGGGCATGGGAAAAATCAGTGTAGATCCTTGTTTAAAAAAAGCAAAGGATAAGGCTGAAGTTAATAGATTTTCAAGAGAATCAAATGATGCATTGATATGCTTCTTGGAGAAAAAGGAAAAGTCTTGGGTGTTGGACTTAAGGGCTTCTTTTCATGCTACCTCAAGTAGAGAACTCTAAATGAGTTATGTATTAGGTAACCTTGGCAAAGTGTATCTTAGTGACGAATAGGCTTACGGCATTTTTGGCAAAGGCGATGTACACATCAAGTTGAATTATTTTTTGTGGAAGTTAAAGAATGTGAGATGCATTGTTGACTTGAGAAAAAATATTATTTTAGTGGTCCAGGCAAAGGAAGGTTATGTCACAACCTTCAGTGGTGATGATTGAAAAATTACTAGAGGTTCCATAACTATAGTACGTGGTAAGAAGAGTGGCACACTCTACATAACGAAAAACACTTGTGGATCAATTGCAGTTGCTGATAGAAACGAAGACTCACACTTGTGGCACCAAAGACTTGGTCATATGAGTGAGAAAATGCTCAAATTTATGCACTCGCAAGGAAAACTATCAACACTATAGTCAGTTGATATTGACTTGAATGAAAGTTATATATTGGGGAAGTTAAAGCGAGTCAACTTCCTGAAGTTTGGAAGAACTCTAAAGAAATTAAATCTTGAGTTGGTACATACAAATGCTTAAGAGCCATCCCCAGTCTCATCCATTGACGAAAGTCTTACTTTGTGACTTTCGTTAATGACCGCTCCAGAAAGGTGTAGGTTTACTCCTGGAGACACAAGGTGTGTACACGGTGTTCAAGAAATAGAAGGCCATGGTGGAGAATGAGGTAGAGATGAAGATAAAGAATTGGCATTCAACAAAGATGATGAGTCTGAAGATACCTAGCTCAAGAAATTCTTTTATAAAAATGGTATAAGACTAGAGAGGACTGTACAAGGGATAACACAGCAGAATGTCATGATAAAATGAATGAACTGAACATTATCTGAGAGAGGCAGAAGCATACGCATATATACATGTCTACCCAAGTAATTTTAGGCAGAGGCACCCGACACAACAACCTACCTAATCAACCGAGAACCATTAGTGCCATTGGAGCAAAGAATGCTAGAGGTGGTAAAGATAAAAGGAAATAGAACATTCACACTTGAAGGTTTTCGGTTGTGTCATATATGCATATTAGTGATTATACTAGGGGTAAGTTGACCCTAAGTCACTAAAATACACTTTTGTTGGATATAGAGAAGATGACTTTGGTTATCGATTATGGAATGACCAAATAAATAAAATAATTAGGATTCGACATATGATATTTAATGAAAATGTGATGTACAAGGATAAATACGCTGCACAATTTAGTGGTGTAAGCCAAGATGATCCAGTGTACATTGATTTAGATGATATTTCAAATAGTAGTGTGGCATAGCGAACATATGCAAGTTCTTAGTCAGACGAACCAACACTCCAAAGTAACCTACAACAGACTGACACACCACAGTCTTCTCATCCTGCTCTTAAATTGAGAAGATCCTCCCGATCTTATGTACCAAATAGGAAGCATATTGTAATACCCCGTAATTTTAATGACTTTTAAAATGGGTTATATTTTAAATTAATGGATTAATTGGATCTTATTATAAATTAATTCATTTGGGTTTTATCCGAATTGTGGATATTAAAATGGATGATACTGAATATTACTTAAAGATATTTAGGTAATATATGAATGTGATGTCATTGATATGATGGTATGATATAAATTCGGTAATTTGAATTTTTAGTCAGACGCGGTATGGGACGTGTCGGGACTAATTTATTAAATTAAAAAGGAAATTTATTTTCTATCGACCTTATAGTCATTTCGACTGCGTCGTTGCATCCGGAAGGTTCGAAATAGTCAGAAAAGTCTATTTGGATGTTAATTTTGAGTCTCGGGTCATTTGGAAATGAAAAGACAACCCAAAAGGGCATTTTGGTTATTTTTACAAGGGGGATGAATAGTGATTTCGGATTTTGTCTTATTATAAGTATTTGGACATTAGTGTATGTAGGTTCATTTCATCTCTTTTACACAAAATTGAAAAGTCATCTTCTTAGAGAGAGTGGAAGGTTGCTTGGAAAGAAAAAGAAGTTTGCTTGGGAAGGAGGAGAACCAAAGGTCAAAGGTCACCACCACCATCACCAACTGTGTTATTCAACTCCAAAGGATCAGATCTTCATTAGAGGCAAGTGTTTGATATTTGCAATTTAAGTTCATATATTGTCCATGTTAGGATAGTTATAAAAAGAGATTATTTTCATGCTTGGAAGATGAAAGGATATAGTTGTTAATGGATTTTTGGAATCTAAAAATATATAGGAATTAAACTCATGTTGTAGGTAGTTAGTAATCCAATAAATATTCATCAATCTGCGAAAGAAATTATGAAAATAATTTAGTGTTCTTGAAGATAATATGTTGATAATTTTCTGGAAAAAGAGGCAAAGACGAGTGGAATGAGAAGAGCCAATTTGGAAGGTTTAGATCTTCTTTTTGAGTGCATTTGGATGAGATTTAAGAAAAACTCAAAACACATACCTGACTCAATTTTTCGTGTAGAATCCAAATCTGAAGTCGGATTGATGATTTGAATAATTTTTGGATCTGATTTGTTTGAGTATTTAAAATATGAGAATTCATGATGTTGTTTCTTTTTAATGTTGGTTCTTATCCCAAATCTTTTGTAGATCTTCGGTGATTATTAATTGGATATTATGGGATTTAGAGAAGATCAGTAAGCCCTAGTTAAGATTTGAATTAATTTGATTGGGATTTAATTGATTAGAATTATGATAATTAAAGTTAAAGAGATTTCGGTTGCTAGATTCATGTGTTGGATTCTAATCTGTTTGTATGAGGATTAAGGATAGTTCAAGTAGGGGAGATTTAATATAACACCTAGGTAGCCTTAGGGTTACAATTTAAACATCAAGAACTGAGTTTAAGCTCATTATTGATTTCGCAAGGATGGAGTGTAATACAAGAGCGTAGTGGTATGGCTCCTGGATAGAGATGGGAGTTTAGAACACATTTGGTTGAAAGAGGGGATGAGGTTATTCTGATCGCATATTTGAAGTTAACGAACCTCCTCGATCGACAAAGTTAAGTAGTAGTGTATTGGAGGGATTCCTTGTTTGGATTTCGCTTTGCGAGACGCTCCGCGCATGAACCTTAACGACGCCGGGAGTGGAGAGATGTTATAGGATGCGAGGATAATTAAATTATGAAGTAAAGATATGATATTTTAATACGTGGAATTTAAAAGAGATATAATGCTACGTATGAGAATTATCTTAGGGTAGTGATATTACCTTATTGATATTATATTATAGGTATGATAATGCCTATTTGATTGATTGATGATTTATGTGTATGACATACCTAGCCTACTTGCTATCGGTGGGAGGTTTGCGCGTGAGGGCAGTCATATCCTGATGAATCCATGGGATCTTTGATTTGTCGCTCGAGAACATAGGTCTATGAAAGACTTATCGGGGAGTTGATAAGTCCGCTGACTATGGGTACGTAGGTATGTGTGTGACCCATGGGTATGAGAACTATGTTCGCCTCCAATGATTGTGTTGTTGTTTGTGGTTCGAGAAATCCTTACCGAACCTTTTGTCTCTTATTCGGCAACCAGCGATATTGTGACATGATAGCAGAGTAATGCATTGCACCGCAGCTGTGACTCGGGGTGCCGTATTATATATGAATATATATATATAACATATATATATATATATATATATATATATATATATATATATATATATATATATATATATATATATATATATATATATATATATATATAATGGATTAAATGAATGAATGGATATTTATTATGGTTAAATCTATCTACGGTGATAATTGTAGATAACGGTGAATATAGAAAGATAATTGAATTAAGTTAATGAATGTTTATTGAAAAACTTAATTCATATTAATGAGAAATGATTCATGTTAATGAGAAACGATGAGAAATGTAAATGAATAATAATGTGACGTATGGTATGGGACATACGGGGATTATGATATTGGGATGGAATTAAAATATGGAGACTAGAAAAGAGGAACCATTAACTAGGAAGTTAATAGGAAACATTAAGTGTGCACTCTGGTTGAGAGGTGAGAATGGCAAGTGAGAGTTGGGTCTAACATGTACATAATAAAAGATTTATTGCACTTGTTAAATACTTGCTATTTTAAAAATCATTTACACAATCGGGCTCTGACCCGTTTCCTTGCATATTTTCTTTTCTATTGTATCTTCTATATCAGGTGTCCAGCAACAGGGATGCCAACCTTATCGGATTATGACAGGCTATGGATTTATGGAGTTTTGCTTAGACGCCTATCATCATTTGATTCACAGTATTCTCTTAGTAGGGCATGTCGCCCAAAGGATTCAGTTATCTCTTCTTCTATCGGGGTCAAATACTATGGTATTCGTGTCATTTTAATACATTTGATATTGTTGGGATTACTGTAATGGATTAATATTATTTGGGAATGTTTATTCCAATTGCATTCAAATTATTTTGTGTTATCTAATTGGTTATCAGTGTTGTAGAATAAAATGTGTTGTGTTATTCTTAAACTGGAAATGGATTTTGTTAAATTAAAATTTGAAAAGTTTTTAACACCAGCTTAATTCAGTAGTGGGTGAGTTGTAAATGTTTTCGACAGTGATGCTAAGAATGAGCCAACTGTATATTCTGTTTTAATTTGGTATGGGACTGGCCACCCGGTATTTAATTAGGCGGGGTATTACAGGTGGTATCAGAGCATCAGGTTCTAGTTTCCTTTAGGATCTGTACGGCTTACTGTGTTTTCAGCTTAGCGTTCTTTGATATAGAGCCCTGTGTTTAGGATTGTTGATCTCTTTGGTAAGATTCCGTATATATCAGTGAATCTTATTTACGTTCGGGAGTGATCGAACAAAGAAGTATGGCAGATGAGGGCCATTGAATGGATAGTGGAGATCGTACTTAGGAGGTTAGGAAGTATGTTCGAGTATGATGACCGTAGTCGAGGTCACCCTTATTATGGAAAATTGAGGAGAGACATTAGTAGAAGTTCTTGAAATGCGGGAATTGTGTGTGTTACCTAACGAAGGCAATATATTCAAAGACTTGGGCATATAGTGGAGTATGGTTAACTAGAACTGAAAATTTGGGGTAAAATTTTTCTTGACTTATCGAAGCAAAGTTATAATAGTGGGATTCAACAACCACCACCCAAGAATGAGGGTATGTTCTCTATCTAAGGAATTATAAGGCGTATATTGATTTTTGTAGCGATTAATATTATATGGGAAAATGGGTTACTAAACTTTGACAATAGCACTGTTATTTACGGAGACTCACCGACGGGTGTAGGATACCTATATTTTCATGTCATCACGTGGGTTTGATTTTTATCCCGGAATTACTTACTTTGGGCATGTCCGAGCATGATATGACTATCGGCATGCATTGACTTATGGTATAGGAGAGCGTATGTACTACTACTATAGCTAACATCTTGTCTTTTATAAGAGAGTAGATGATTAGACTTTATTCGAATTAATAAAACCTGTAGAGAGGTTATAAACTATTGACTAAAGACCTGAGGAGTTTCGATGACCGACTACTTTAGGTAGTAGTGTATCGTGGGGGTTCCTTATTTGTATTTCGCTTGCGAGACACCCCACGCATGAAACTAATAACCGTTGGGAGTCGAAGTAAGATAGGTCTTTAGGATATGAGTTTATAACCTTTTATATTATAATTAAAGTTGTACGATAGGGTGTATGGGCGCCCTGGATGATTGGATTGTAGTAGTTTTCAAAATTGTGAAACGGTAAGTAGTTGTGACTTCAGGATTTATTTGTTTAATAAGTGAGGATCATTTTTCCCAAACTTTGTCACGAGGACGGTATAGGGAAGATTGGGTATAATTTAAATTTGATTCAGTTGGAACTATATGGTGAGACATAGTGAAGATGGGGATTTTCGTTAATGTACTGTATGGGCGGTACTACTTAGATTTCTTGCGATGTGAGATTTATATTCGGAGTTGACCTTATCAGTATGGTTCATTTTTCTGAATTTCGGGACAAAATTCTGTTATAAGGGGGGAAGTATGTAATACCCCGTAATTTTAATGACTTTTAAAATGGGTTATATTTTAAATTAATGGATTAATTGGATCTTATTATAAATTAATTCATTTGGGTTTTATCCGAATTGTGGATATTAAAATGGATGATTCTGAATATTACTTAAAGATATATAGGTAATATATGAATGTGATGTCATTAATATGATGGTATGATATAAATTCGGTAATTTGAATTTTTAGTCAGACGCGGTATGGGACGTGTCGGGACTAATTTATTAAATTAAAAAGGAAATTTATTTTCTATCGACCTTATAGTCATTTCGACTGCGTCGTTGCGTCCGGAAGGTTCGAAATAGTCAGAAAAGTCTATTTGGATGTTAATTTTGAGTCTCGGGTCATTTGGAAATGAAAAGACAACCCAAAAGGGCATTTTGGTTATTTTTACAAGGGGGATGAATATTGATTTCGGGTTTTGTCTTATTATAAGTATTTGGACATTAGTGTATGTAGGTTCATTTAATCTCTTCTACAAAAAATTGAAAAGTCATCTTCTTAGAGAGAGTGGAAGGTTGCTTGGAAAGAAAAAGAAGTTTTCTTGGGAAGGAGGAGAACCAAAGGTCAAAGGTCACCACCACCATCACCACCTGTGTTATTCAACTCCAAAGGATTAGATATTCATTAGAGGCAAGTGTTTGATATTTGCAATTTAAGTTCGTATATTGTCCATGTTAGGATAGTTATAAAAAGAGATTATTTTCATGCTTGGAAGATGAAAGGATATAGTTGTTAATGGATTTTTGGAATCTAAAAATATATAGGAATTAAACTCATGTTGTAGGTATTTAGTAATCCAATAAATATTCATCAATCTGTGGAAGAAATTCTGAAAATAATTTAGTGTTCTTGAAGATAATATGTTGATAATTTTCTGGAAAAAGAGGCAAAGACAAGTGGAATGAGAAGAGCCAATTTGGAAGGTTTAGATCTTCTTTTTGAGTGCATTTGGATGAGATTTAAGAAAAACTCAAAACACATACCTGACTCAATTTTTCTTGTAGAATCCAAATCTGAAGTCAGATTGATGATTTGAATAATTTTTGGATCTGATTTTTCTGAGTATTTAAGATATGAGAATCCATGATGTTGTTTCTTTTTAATGTTGGTTCTTATCCCAAAACTTTTGTAGATCTTCGGTGATTATTAATTGGATATTATGGGACTTAGAGAAGATCAGTAAGCCCTAGTTAAGATTTGAATTAATTTGATTGGGATTTAATTGATTAGAACTATGATAATTAAAGTTAAAGAGATTTCGGTTGCTAGATTGATGTGTTGGATTCTAATCTGTTTGTATGAGGATTAAAGATAGTTCAAGTAGGGGAGATTTAATATAACACCTGGGTAGCCTTAGGGTTTTAATTTAAACATCAAGGACTGAGTTTAAGCTCATTATTGATTTCTCAGGGACGGAGTGTAATACAAGAGCGTAGTGGTATGGCTCCTGGATAGAGATGGGAGTTTAGAACACATTTTGTTGAAAGAGGGGATGAGGTTATTCCGATCACATATTTGAAGTTAACGAAACTCCTCGATCGACAAAGTTAAGTAGTAGTGTATTGGAGGGGTTCCTTGTTTGGATTTCGGTTTGCGAGACGATCCGCGCATGAACCTTAACGACGTCAGGAGTGGAGAGATGTTATAGGATGCGAGGATAATTAAATTATGAAGTAAAGATATGATATTTTAATACGTGGAATTTAAAAGAGATATAATGCTACGTATGGGAATTATCTTAGGGTAGTGATATTACCTTATTGATATTATATTATAGGTATGATAATGCCTATTTGATTGATTGATGATTTATGTGTATGACATACCTAGCCTACTTGCTATCGGTGGGAGGTTTGCACGTGAGGGCAGTCATATCCTGATGAATCCATGGGATCTTTGATTTGTCGCTCGAGAACATAGGTCTATGAAAGACTTATCGGGGAGTTGATAAGTCCGCTGACTATGGGTACGTAGGTATGTGCGTGACCCATGGGTATGAGAACTATGTTCACCTCCAATGATTGTGTTGTTGTTTGTTGTTCGAGAAATCCTTACCGAACCTTTTGTCTCTTCTTCGGCGACCAACAATATTGGGACATGATAGCAGAGTAATGCATTGCACCGCAGCTGTGACTCGGGCTGCCGTATTAGATATGAATATATATATATATATATATATATATATATAATGGATTAAATGAATGAATGGATATTTATTATGGTTAAATCTATCTACGGTGATAATTGTAGATAACGGTGAATAGAGAAAGATAATTGAATTAAGTTAATGAATGTTTATTGAAAAACTTAATTCATATTAATGAGAAATGATTCATGTTAATGAGAAACGATGAGAAATGTAAATGAATAATAATGTGACGTATGGTATGGGACATACGGGGATTATGATATTGGGATGGAATTATAATATGGAGACTAGAAAAGAGGAACCATTAACTAGGAGGTTAATAGGAAACGCTAAGTGTGCACTCTAGTTGAGAGGTGAGAATGGCAAGTGAGAGTTGGGTCTAACATGTACATAATAAAAGATTTATTGCACTTGTTAAATACTTGCTATTTTAAAAATCATTTACACAATCGGGCTCTGACCCGTTTCCTTGCATATTTTCTTTTCTATTGTATCTTCTATATCAGGTGTCCAGCAACAGGGACGCCAACCTTAGCGGATTATGACAGGCTATGGATTTATGGAGTTTTGCTTAGACGCCTATCATCATTTGATTCACAGTATTCTCTTAGTAGGGCATCTCTCCCAAAGGATTCAGTTATCTCTTCTTCTATCGGGGTCAAATACTATGGTATTTGTGTCATTTTAATACATTTGATATTATTGGGATTACTGTAATGGATCAATATTATTTGGGAATGTTTATTCCAATTGCATTCAAATTATTTTGTGTTATCTAATTGGTTATCAGTGTTGTAGAATAAAATGTGTTGTGTTATTCTTAAACTGGAAATGGATTTTGTTAAATTAAAATTTGAAAAGTTTTTAACACTAGCTTAATTGAGTATTGGTTGAGTTGTAAATGTTTTCGACAGTGATGCTAAGAATGAACCAACTGTATATTCTGTTTTAATTTGATATGGGCTTGGCCACCCGGTATTTAATTAGGCGGGGTGTTACACATATGAACTATTTATTATTCATTGATGATCGTGAATCTGAATTCTATGATGAATCATGTTATATGAAGGATGTGAGAAAGTTGGAGTTTATAATGAATGATGAGATGAAGTCCCTTGTCCATATCAACACATGAGAACTAGATAATTTTCTGGTATGAAAGAAGGCTCTACATAATAAATGGGTGCACTAAGTCAAAGAGGAACATAAAGGTTCCAATAAATTCAACTTAAGGTTAGTGACCAAAGGATTCCAATAGAAGGAAGGAATTGACTTCATCGGAATTTTATCACCGGTTTTGAAACTGAGTACTATTCGGTCAGTTTTAAGCATTATTACCGCAGAGGATTTGCGTCTTGAGCAGTTAGATGTCAAAACTGCTTTCCTTCATTATGAACTAGAGGAGGATATATATATATATATATATATATATGCAACATCTGGAGAGTTTATCATATTATACACTTAAAGTAGGCCCCGAGAAAGTGATACAAAAAGTTTGACGGATTCCTGTAGAAAATGGCCACTTAAAGTCCAATACTGACCACTATTGCTACTTCTAGAGGTATCAATCTTGTTACTTTCTTTTGGTACTTTTTGTTAATGACATTTTAGTAGCAGGCCCAGATATAGATGGAATTGGAAATTTTAAAAAATCAATTATTGAGTGAGTTCAACATGGAGGTTCAACAAAGACAAACAAAAAGGTGGTTTGTAGTTGCCTCAGGAAGAGTACATCACTTGTGTCTTACGGAGGTTCAACATTGGTAGCACACTAGTAATTTTTATCTATAGAAGGACTAGTAACTCAAGACAGAGGATGAGAAGAACTTCATGGCCAAGATCCCATATGCTTCAGCCATTGGAAGTTTGATGTATTTAGTGGTTTGCACAAGAGCCTATATTGCTCATGCAGTAGAAGCATTGAGAAGGTTCATGAATAATTCGGTAATGCAACATTGGGAGGTAGTGAAATTTATATTAAGGTACTTGTGAGGTACTACCAATAAATGTCTATGCTTCAGAAGAGGCGATACAAGATAACAAGGATATGTAGATGCTGACTTTGTTGGTGAGGAAGATTATAGGAGGAGCAATACCGGTTATATTTTCATAGTAAGTGATACTAAAGTTAGTTGGGCTTCACAGCTACTAGAAGATAATCGTGTTATCCACTATAGAGGCAGAGTACATAGTTATGATCGACACTGGTAACTAGATGATCTGGTTACAGGGATTATTGGCAGAGTTAGGATTCAAACAGGTGAAGAATGCTTTACACAATGATAGTAAAAGCGCAATACATTTGGCAAATAATTTAGCATTTCATTTAAGAACCAAGTACATAGGACTCCATTATCATTTCGTCAAATTTCTACTAGAGGATGGGATGTTAACGTTGGAGAAGATCCTTAGTAGTAAGAATTTCGTTAAAATGTTAACCAAGTCAGTGACTATAGGTAAACTGGAGTTTTGCTCAAATTTAGTGTCTCTTCAAGATTAGAAGATAAGAAAGTATCGCACCGAGTTCACAAAAATTGCAATTGATGGAGAAAATGCTCAACAATATCTAAATGGGACTGACGTGAACACAAATGTGTATCTAGTGTGCATGCTATATAGGCTCAAGTGCAAGCATGTCGCGTTAGTAATAATTCGATAATTCGGGATTGTCTCCACAGGGAAATAAGACAAAAATTCGTGATGACGTAGGAATAGCCGACTAACCCTGAACTGATTCTCGAAAAGAAATGAAAAGATGATTAATTATGAATGAAATGACTATGAACTAAATGCAAAGGGAATTTAACTACCCATTAAACTAAATGTGCCGAAATAAACTATTGCAGTGAAGATAAACCTATCATCAAATATCAAATGAGATATACCATAATTCTTTGGAAATCTGAAATCCTAGGCTTCTGGGACGATTTTTAGTAGCTAAGGGCCAAAACATAACTTATGAATCTTTGAAAAATTCCCTATTAGACGTTTCAGATCCTCAAAAGCCATGGAATTTTACACCAAAATGTAAGGAACTTTAAACTCTATATTTTGAATCCATGGAGGACATTCATAAGGTTTGGTTGTTAGGTACAATCAAATTAAATGAAGTTTTTTTAAACTAATGACTTGGTGTCCAAATTTTAACCCCTAAAGATTTGTCTCCTCAAATGTTAATTCTTGGGTGCATTTTATGGATCTTCCGAATTAATTTTGGCATCCTCGGTTGCTGCTTAAAATTTATAAAGCGATGGTGTGCCTATTAGGATTGACAAAGTAACCTTAGAATATAAGTTTGGTATGTTTGCTAAGGTTCTTGTGGACATAGATTTCTCTTCTTTTTTTCCAATGTGGTTTATCATATAGAATTAGGAAATGATAATACCTATCAAAATAGTTATTGGAAATACACTAATGTTATGTGACTTTTGTGGATTCGGTGGGCATCCTATTTCTTCATGTCCAAAGGTTAGGAAAAAAAGTGCATTCTAGTGCTGACCCATTTGAAGAACCATATTTGTTTTATAAAAGTAGAACCACTTCCCATATTCATCAGCTGGTGAATAATAAACATAAAAAGTTCAATTGTTTCAAAGTTTTATCCAAGAAAAATGGTCCTGTAATTATGAGTGATCAGGTTTATGCTTCAGATATGATTCATTTTTAGTCGAGAATGGAGTTGATATTCAAGCTCGTGATGTTGTTAAGATCTCAATAGATAACTCTGCTTTAAGGGAAAAAGATAATGACAAGGATACATTAGAAAATATGTTGATAGATTAAGATCTTGGACCTAAGGTCGCTTGCCTCTCTATCAAGATATTGTAAATTTTCATTGCCCCACATTAGATTTCATGCATTGTAAGGGGGATATTTATAAATTCCCATAATATTATTTTTAGAGTGAAAGTTATGTTTCATTTTCTTCCATTATTTTCTTTATCGCTTGTAAGAACCACTTAGAAGAGGTTATTTCTCCTAATTATTTTTAAATAAAAAGGTATTTATAAAAAAATAAAACTAGTGGACAAGAATGTGGGTTGGGATGGTAATGGTTTATTTCCCGCAAAGGGTTTCCACTTTGAAATTATTGTATGCCTGTGTGATAGATTACAATTGATTCTATTGTTAACCAGAAACTCCATATAATTTGGAATAATTAAATTTATTAGGTAAAATTAAAATTTGGTTCAAATTAAAAATGATCTAAGTTTCTTGTTGTGATAATTAATCAAGTAACTAATTAAAATTGGACCATTTGGCTCATGCTTATTTCAAACTAGTTCTAGATCCCGTATTGTTATGAATTTGGGGTTATGTCTACATAGGGTGAGAAACGATATAGTGGTTTGGTTACATGTAAAAATCGCAAATTAGGTCACATGCACCCACAAGACAAATCATATTTAGTCTAAATTTTATCTAGATAAATTTGTTGAACCTAAAAAAGAGTGATATAGAAACTTAATTGAAAAAACAAACAAACCACAAAATGAGAAGATACAAGATGAGGAAAAATTTCTTTTGGGCAAAACCTATATTTCAGCACTTTTACGATAAGGTATAACACAACGACTTTAACATGCTTAGAAGACATAGACTCTACTAAGCAATGCAATTATGTTTTCAATTATTGTTATAAATAGACAACGATGTAGATCTAATAATTCTCCACATCAATCTCCACTTGCCTCGGTATCCACCAATCAGCCTCACGAAATAATATTCCTATCTTCAGTAGTGGAAAATCTACTCCACAAGGTTATGAACAATACATGTGTTCTTCTAGGGTTTGATAAAATGCACAATAAATCATCCAAGAGTTTTGGATTGAAATACAAAAGATTTTTAAACAAAATAAGGTTGGGAGACCTTTTGGATATGTTTGGGAAAGTGTTTTTTGCCAAAATTTTGGTGTAAAACAGATCCCAATACCCCTTTATATAGAATACACGAATTTTGATGTGCCGTAAATTTTGAGAAATCTCATTCAAAGGAAATCAAGACTTCGTTCGAAGAAAAACTCTAACTCGTTCGAACAAAAGTAAAACTCTTTTGAGCGAACTATCAATATCGTTCGAACTAGCTTCGAACAATATTCGTCCGGCTAACAAAAAAAGGTCATTTGATATTCGTTTGAAGTTCTTTTGAATGAACTTCCAATTGCATTCGAATGAAGACTTCAAGTCATTTGAACGACTTAAAAAAAAATGAAAATATTTTTCCTTTGAAAAATCATTTTAAAATCACTCCTTAAACAATATAAATAAACAACCCCCAAATAAAATATTTACACCTAATCAAAACCATATACCTTCTTCTTTGATAATTAAAGTGATGATATTAACTCTTTCTATCTTTGATGGTTGCATTCAATCATTAACTTTTCTTCACTTGAATCTCTCGAGAATGTACATGATGATGAAGGTGTAACGAAATATGCCAAACTTAAAAACATGATGATCAATTATAAATCATTCTCTTACAAATCTCCCACTTTGGCTATTCCATTACAAAACACAAAATTGAAAAATTAACCCCTTAAAAAGTTACAATATGTCCCTCCCAAACCCAAAAAGTAAAAGACACTTGTGACATTGTTCTTAACTGAAAATCTTCATCATGTAATCCATGAAATCATCAAGGCAGAAAAGACATATGTGCGTGAAGCAAAAGAAATACCGTGACGCATGAAGTTTAAAGAAAACAAAACTCAACTCCCCCTCATTATCTTCTCCCCATTTTATCCATAATAGAAAAAGTGTTAGAAGCTAATTCTAAAAAGTTAGTGTCACTCGAATCCAAATATGAAATATCATCACAAAGAGTAAACAATGGAGCATATACGATGGAACTTCAACAAAGTAACAAATTATTTTTGAATTCTTTTTAAAAAACATTGAGTATATAAATATAGATAAAAGGAAAAATAGAAATGATCACACCATGGAGTACCACAAAAATATTAGAATCATGGAAACGAGATGAAATTGTGTGAACTTAAGGCATGTGCAAGTCAACATAGACATATGTAGTAAAGGTGTACAAAGTCAAAGATATGCTTCTAAAAGAAGAACTCAATTCAACCTTTGGTGTAAAATTGTTGAACGAAATGAAATTGACTCAACTCTTACAAAATGTCATGAACTTTAATGTTTGTTAAATTAATAATGCCAAACTATTTAATATTTTTGAAGATATTTTATTATGCAAACCCATTTATCTTCAGCTTATAACACCCTTAAAATCTCACATTTTAAGCATACTCTCTCAAATTTTTTGAATGAATCATATGTATCATATAATCAAGCATCAATGAAACAAACATAATTGGCCTTTTCCTTTTTGTTTTTATGTGCCGAAATAATCTTTTAGGATCTTACTAATGGTGGCTTTCAACGCAAAGAAAACTGCTTCTTTTGTAGCCCATTTCCATTGTTTTAACAAAAATTAATTTTTTGGGAAAAGACTCGGGCAATGATTTTTACATGAGCAATTAGTTCCTAGTATATTTGGTTCGCTATTAATCATGATTGATATGAGAAAATCCTATTCGACATACTACAAGCAAGCATAATGTTCCAAATATCATGCATGTATGTAATAAAGGTAATAAAAAGAGTCTATAGTGAAGGAAGTAATCATCAAAGAACAACGTAATACTAAACATGCAATTTTAATCGCACACAAAAAATGACGCCAACCCTCTTAACTCCATGATTAAGTCACGTGAATAGATGGAATGTAATTTTGATTCGAACATCGTAAATGCCAATCCATATATGGTGTAAAACAAAATACACAAATATTTTATAATTTTTAAAACTTTTTATCAAAAACAAAACCTTTTTTTGAAAACTTTTGAATTTTTTTCTAAAAGAAAAGAAAATCATTTTGAATTTTTCAAAAATGTAAAAAAGAATATAATCTAGTAATAGGAACAAAAGATAGCAATATGATAATCACCGTAAACGAGAAGAAATACTCAAACTCAATCAAAGTAATGAATACCAAAAGAATTCTTAAGATCCTCAAATCTAAGTGCATCTAAAGGTTTAGTCAAAACACCAGTCGATTGATGTTCGGTACTCATGAAACACAAGGAAATGATATTTTTCTCAAAAAAATCATGAATAAAGTGCTCACGAATCTTAATGTTTTTCGTACAGGAATGTTGAATCGGATTAAAATAAATGTGCACTGCATTCCTATTATTTAAAGAAATAGTTATTGTGCCTTAACTAATTCCATAATCTTCCAACATTTACTTCATCGATATGAGTTACGTGCAATAACTCCTGACGACGATGTACTCAGCCTCCACCTTGGATAGATAAATGGAGTCTTTCTTTTTGCTCAACCAAGAGATAAGAGAACTCATAATGTAAAGCATCCAACAATTTTACTTTTACAACCATCGATATCCCCAGCCCAATTGGCATTTGAATAATTTGACAATCAGTCATTAAAATGAAAGGAATACCAAATTTCGTAAGAAAGAGTACCACCGGCGTATTTGAACAATACATTTAAGCACAAGCAATTGTGGCCCTTTTGGGGATGCTTGTTAACGTTAACAAGCTTTAACACTAAAGTCGATATCGGTATGGCTAGTGGTCAAGTAGAGGATACTACCTATCATACTCTTATAAAGTTTTTGCCCTACGTCCATGCCTAAAGTGTCTTTTCTAATCTTAGTAAAAGAACTCATTGGTGTAAATGAGTGAATAATGGATTGAAAACCAAACTTCTTCACAAGGTCCCTGGCATATTTAGACTGAGATATAAATATCCCATTATCGAGATGACGCACTTGGAGACCTAGGAAGAAATTAAGGTCACCAACGATGCTCATCTCAAATTCACTCTTCATCTCTTCCTCAAAAGTGTGAGCATGTTGGGAACACATGGATCCAAAGAATATATCGTACACATAGAATTGGGAAACCAAGATAGCCCCACCCTCTCTCCTAACAAGAAACGCCATATCGACCCCATTCTTTAGAACCCATGAGGTAAGATATAAGAACTTAGAGTTTCATACCAAGAATGGGGTTCTTTATTCAAATAATACAAGACATTATTTAAATAAAAGACATGTCCCTAGTGTTTTGGATCTTCAAACCCTTTGGTTGTTCCACGTAAACATTCTCCTAAAAAATTACATTGAGGAAGGAACTCTTGACATCTATTTAGTATAGTTTAAATCGTAGAGGACATGTTATGCTGAGTAGTAAGTGGAAGGACTAAAGCATAGCAATAAGAGGGAATGTTTCGTTAAAGTTTACACCGTGAATCTGGGTGTAACCTTGAGCAACTAACCTAGCCTTATTGTGAACAATGGTATCATTCTCGTCCATCTTATTCTTTTATAGAAACTTGATTACAACATATCCAATGCTCATCCTTGAGTGATGCCTTCACATTCTTGGGCTATACTGTGGAACTGTAGAAAAAGTAGATAATCACTTTCTCTAGTTGAGCGCAAGTCTTAACTCCTAATATAGGATCACCAAGTATTTCTGTAGGGTCACGACTCTTTTGAACCCAAGATGGTAAATCCTATATCTCAAGAATGGGGTCCATCGTGGTGGTGTCAGTAATAATGATATCATCACCGGGGGTGCATTATTCTCGCATGCAAGTCCGGGATCAATAAACGTAGTCAACGCATCATCTTTAATCATTAAATTTATTGATTACATGACCTTGGAGATTTTTTGGTTAAACACCATATAGGCTCTACTAGACAATGAATACCCTGAAAATATTCCATCATTTCTTCTAGAGTCAAACTTCCCTAAGTGCTCTCTATCTCTAAGGATATAATAATAACTAGAAAAAACTCAAATATACAAAATTTTGGGTTTCTTCCCTATCCACAACTCATATGGAGTGTGAAGTGTATAAAAAAGATAGACCTTAATCACCGTTTGGCATGCGATGTTAACCGCCTCTACCCAAAAATGTCTAGGCACATTCCTACCAATAAGCATGGATTTATCCATCTATCCAATTGTTCGATTCTTCCTCTCAATAATCCCATTTTTTTTAAGTTTACTGTAGAAGGGTAGTGTGATTGGGGTCTGGTAAGATGATGAATCGGGTGAGGCATGGCCCACTTCAATGAACCCTGCCTTTAAGGTTCTCAAAAAATTTGGAGCAGCTTCTGGTAAAACCTTCTCCTTTTGGTAAACATGCAACTCAAGATGAAACTCACTCCCTACAAGAAGATGGACTTCAAAAAATGAATAGTAACTTTTCCCAAGAGAGACTCCTAAGAATGATGGATGTTAGTGAGGAGTGAGATAAAGGAGAGAATACTAGGAGTATTTGGTGTGTTTTTGATAGAGTAACAATATGACTTGATTTATGATTGTTATTTGACTTTGCCCACCGGTCCTATTTATACTTGGGCACTAGGGTTGAGTGGAAACTTTTGGTTACCAAAATTGAGAGGGTGTGTGAGGAACAAGGTCTGAAATGTACCATTTATCCGTACATGTGTGCAGTCGCCTGTCCCTTCTGATAGCTGCCACCTGGTATGAGCCAAAGTCAAAAAGAAAATAGGTCACCTAATGGAGAAAAAATATCTGATTTGGTAAATAACTTTTAAAACGGTACCTTGTGGTACAGACTTTATGAACTTGAGAGGGGATGCCTCAAGAACCACCTCCTCTAAAACTATTTCTCTTGAGAGGGAGGACTTAAGGACCCCTTTATCTAAAAATCATTTTTATAAAGAAAGTGTATTTCTGGTGATCAACCTTCTGGTTTCTCATTTCAGCCACGACTGGGTGTGAACTGTGTAAAACCCTATGGTCTTCCTACTAGTATTCTATCGATCCTAAATTGCTAAGTCGTTAATATTTATTAACAAACCCTGTTCCTCAGCCTCCAAGACAAAACTCCTAAGAGAGTCCAACTATCCAATTTGAGACTTGCATGCTCAGCTAGGCTACATGTACAAGAAAATAAACATTATTACTTTTATTATTTAAAAGAATAGCTTTTTAGTAATAAGGGGATGCTGATGGTAGACCCCCTCATCCTGGACTATTTTGCTCTTTGGGTCACTACTTAGACCCTATCTCTGTAAAAATACATAGTTCTTGAACATTTGCTAGATGAGTCCTTTAATGTGGGATTTTTTACTAGATTTTACATTTTTAACTGGTCTTGGATGTTAAGGGGGAAGGCCTTGAGGGTCCCTCGCCCTAAAATTTCTGGAAGTTGAGGGGGAGGGCCTTGAGGTTCCCTCACCCCAAGATTTTTGAGAAGTTGAGGGAGAGGGCCTTAAGGGTCCCTCGCCCCAAGATTTTCTATAAGTTTAGGGGGAGGGACTTTAGGGTCACTCATCCCAAGATTTTCTGGGAGTTGATGGGAGGGCCTTGAGGGTCCCTCGTCACCAAATTTTCTAGCTGTTTAGGAGGAGGGACTTGAGGGACCCTCGCCCAAATATTTTATGGAAGTTGAGAGGGAGGTCTTTGAGGGTCCCTCGCCCCAAAATTTAGTGGTCATGCTTGAAACACCCTTATACATTAGCACCTTGAGCAAAGTATTTTGTGTTGGAGAGACCAAAAGACTTTGTATGACATAAATTCAATTTTTAATTTTTAAGGAACCCTAGGGCTTCCTCGTCATTACCCATAGGATCATTAAATGCACTGTCCCTTCATTCTAGGTTTTGGGGTCTCGAGAAGCCATGCGTCAATATGGGAACTATCATCTCATCATTTGGGAAACAAAAATTTGATAACCTTTTGGTATTCCTGCACGTTTTCCCATTTTCATATAAAAAAGAATTTTTGAATAAAAACTTTCACTTTTACCATATTCTAAAAACATTCACAGAGAGTTGAGTTTTCTATTAAGAGAAGAAAACCTTCATATTTTTTTTTCAAGCTTTTTTCTCAAAACATCACGAATGGGTTCGTCATTAAAAAATACTTCTTTCGATATTGCTACTACATTTATTTCCATGGTAATCGGCTCTTTACCCATTTCTATTTCTATGTCCACGGTGGTGGCCCATGACAACACCACCACAACCACCGCCCAAGGCGATTCTGTCACCTCAATCCCTACATATTCGTCTTCAAGTGATAATGCCACCACATATTCCTCTCAACTAGGGAATATTTCTTCTAAATGGGGGATTTTTGAAACCAACTTAGTTAGGGTCTACAATGATAGTGGGAGTTCCTATTTTAGAGTCCCAATCACCACCAATTCCTTGCTGGACCATAGGATTGGTTCCTCATTGGTAATTATCCCTCGCAGGTGAGGGTTCCTCACTTGGAGTCCCAAACCCTTTCTCCACTAGGCTCCTCATCGAAACCAAGAGCTATCAGGGGTTCCTTGCGCGAGCTGTTGACCACGGGGAGTTCTTTATCTAGACATTTTTCAACTGTGGGTTCCTCATCTGAGGCTTTAAACTTGAGGGGTCACTCATATGGACACGTCGTGACTATGGGTTCATCATTTGAGGCTTTGAATCTGAGAGGTTCCTCATCCGGACACTTCATGACTGCGGGTTCCTCATCAGAGGCTTTTAATTTGAGGGGTTACTTATCCGAACACTTTGTGACTACGGGTTCCTCGTCTGAGGCTTTAAATTTTGTGGTAGCTCATCTAAGGCTTTAAATTTGGGGGGTACCTCATTCGAGGCTTTGTATTTAGGTGGTTCCTCATTTGAAGTTTTTGTGACCCTCGATTCCTTGCGCTAGGCGCTGACCACAAGGGGTTCCTTCCTTGGGAATTTTGCAACTATGGGTCCTCGCCCGAGGTATTAAACATGGGGGGTTCCTCGTCTGGGCCTTCTGTAATTGTGGTTTCCTCACTTGAACTAGTGGCTATTGGTAGTTCTTCAACCACGTTATCTTTTTCTCGTGCTTGGGGAGAATACATGCGCACTCTTCGAGGAAGGGATTTTTATCTCTATTGTCGTGCACCATATTTTAGGCCAAGTGATAATTGCATATCTTCTCTTGCCCAATTTGAGGAGAAGTTTGTTTCCAACATTATCGAGAGGCCCCATGTGGGGTTAAGTGAGTCTCCTGATTCTCCCATTGTCCTTCTTAACTCCATTATCAGAATTTGAATTTGCTGTGGTTAATTACCTTATTCTAATATTGAAATTAAGGTTGAGGGTGGTTCCCCTAAAGAGTGGGATTCATGGGTTGACTATATTCTTGTTGATCCTTCTTATAAGGCTATCCTTGAAGGATTTAACTTTCTTACTAAGATTGATAATTTGAAATCTTGTACTATGGCCAATAAGAACTCTACCCTCAACCTTTTTTGTCTTGTGTAGTAGGAAATCTCACACTTTTATCTCTGGCTAGGGCGAGTTTTCTGTTATTGTAGAGAATGTTTGTGAGATATACACCCTACCTTTCTTCGGGGAGCATATTTTTACCGATGGCTATGAGGAAACCCGTGAGTAGGAGATGGTGGAAGAGTTGTTGGCAGCATTTACTGAGTGCTTGAAATATGTGTCCATAAATGCAACTGGTCTTACCAAACATCTTTCACCAAATGACAGAGGTATTGGTTTAGATATTTTAAGTTGTGACCGAAAGGGGATACTTACAGAAAATCCCTTAGAAGTTAGGATTGTCCCAAGCTTCACTCCTCCTCACACTTGGTTTATTTCTCGATTACATTCATGAGCAGGTTCTTATTTCCAGGTGAACCCGAAGATTCTCCTCGTGAGCTACTTTTCAGATTAGCTATGAGTCTATCATGTGGGAGATCCGTAACCCTCGCTTACTTAACTCTTGGGTCTCTTTATTCCTTGCTGAATCAGGACCATATAGATGTTGAGATATCTTGAGGCTGTTAGAATGCCTCCAACAATGCTAATTCTCTTCTCCTGATGGATTTTCCATTTGACAATTTTCCCCATTTTGGCCCAAAAGCATAGGCCTACCACAACAACGATGCTCATCTTCTGAGGTGGAATTTAAAGGAACCCAAGAAAACCTTGGGGCCTCTAATTGATGATATTGACGAGTTCTATTTTTTCCCTTATAACAAACACCCCAATAACATTTTTAGTTATCTTTCCTTCCCAGGTGACGACAACACTTTCTATTTCCCTTCTGATCTTGATTATCTTTCTTCTTGCCCACATATCAATGTGGTGCCAATGCTATTATCGGGCCTTCTCCCTTCTTTTATAGAGCTAGGTCAACGTGTTGAATTATATAACTCAAAAAGAGTAATAAGATAGTTCGATTATGATAAGGGTGCTCACGTCCCTTCTTACCCCTCGGACGATGACTCTTTAGAGTTATATTTGGAGGCATGTAGAAACTTTACTTTTTAGGGAATGCTTCATTGGGTACGCCACTTGGGGGGACTGTCTGTGCCTCCTCGTGATTACCTATCTTCATTAAATTCTTCTTGGTTCGTATTTTGGCAGTGGTAAGTTCTCCTTATTCAGAACTGTGTGGCCGGTCCTCCCCATGAGAACACTCCCATTAAGTAAGTCAAAGCCCAATTCTTAAAACAACGAACCCAGAAAGAAGTTGGCACCTTAGCACCACACTTAAGGAATCTCTTGAGAAAACTACCCCCATCTTAGTGAAGCTACTCCTTGATGAGTCCACCCAGCCGTAGCAAGATGAGGTGCCCCTTGCCAAATCTAAAAGCCAATCCAAAGGTAAAGGGAAAGAAAAATCCCATACGAAAGGTAAGAGAAAGAATCTAGATGTGGATATGTCAAACTCCATTACTATTACTATTTTTGATCCCTCTCCACCCCTTCTCCCATGAGGACTATAAATGCCCAAAAGAAGAAGGGGATAGACGTTGATGTTGTTGCTGCTCCCGCACGGGACCAGGGGTTAGATAGTAATGATCTTGGGGTAGAGGAGACTTGTAGGACTATTTGGTAGCAAGGTTATAAGGCTCTGGGCTTATTTTCTCGATAGATGAAAGTCATATCTATTCTGATTGTAGATATTACTACACCCAAACATTCTTTACTTAGTGAAACTGTCTCTTACAGAGTTTCACCTTCTGGTTCCCCCTCCCCCTCATTCGAAGTGGAACTAGTTGACTATGGAAGCACACGTTCCTACGATGATCATATTTCTTCTTCAAATGATGTGGATGGCTTGGATTTTCTTGGTGAAAGAATTACTGATACTTGTGATTTGTTATCATTTCTGGGGGAGTCTTTCAGTGATGATGATACACCTCATTATCCATTAGGGACTAGCTTAGCTTCAAGGACCCTTCCATATGGTCAGGATGTGCGTCCTGCTGCTATAAGTCTTTATTTACTTGGGAATTTTATGCATATGATTTTTTACTATTTTCATCATTGATTTGTTTACTGATTATTTCTCTTGTGGTGTTTTCATAGGTTACTTCTGTGGAGGCGGGCGGTCCTTCACCTCCCCCACTTCGTCATGCTCCTTTTCCACGATAGAGGAATTCTATGCTTATTTCTTCCCAAGGACTTTATAGAAAGGTTTGTTATTTCTTCGAGGGGCCTTTAAACTTTTGTATTCACGATTTACACTTCTCTTACTTATTGTTATATATTTTTATTTCCTTGCATCTTTCATATGTGCATCATACTAGCACTAGGGTCCCTTCTTCGACCTGTCATACTACTCAGGTAATTTTCTTATTTCCTTCGAATGGCCAAACTCAATGTTCTCCCTTTTTTTATCTCTTTTCTTTTGTATTCCCTATCTGTTTATGATTACAGAGAGTGTTGCCCTCTAGTTCTGCTACTTTGTCTTCTTCTGCTTCAGTAACATGCATTTATGTAGTTGAGCCCCTACTTACCTCCTTTCTGAATGTTTATTTTTTCTCTTGGCCCCTTGTTTTTCTTTATTACTACCTCTTTGGTTTTATATCCTTTGTCAATTTTCATTCCTCAGGGCCTCGTATCTCTTGGCCTCTCTTCTGTAGTAGGGGCTCATCCCTTTCTTGAAACTATTATTTTGGGGTTAGCCCACTGAGGGAGGACTTTTGTCTCCTGGGTACACATATCTATGTATGGTAATCCTTTGATCTAGCCTATCCCTTATGAGCTAGTATTTATTATGGCCTCAACTCGTGAGCCTATTTCACAGGTTTCTTCTTGTATTCATGTACTAGTAGATTCTTTTACTGTGATTGTGGTAATAAGAGTTTCTGACACTTTTATGATCAGCAGGTTACTACTACAACCCCTGTTGTGTCAATGGTCACCTTCCACCCTTCTTCTTTAGATGGGGCTCAGGTATTCTACTAACCTTCTGCCTGTTACTTTTTTTCTGGCTAGCACGTACTAACGAGTTATTTTCTCCTTTTTCTTAGCTGGTTCATGATACCACTTTATTAGTACCTTCTACTACTATTCGTTCAGCATCCCCTACTGCAAATGAGTCACCTTTACATGCTGCTTCAAACGAGGGTCTTGCCATAGTGCCTCTCCCGATAACCGTTAAGGTTGTGATTTTTTAAACTTTTTTATATTCTTATTCTCATGATTTAAGCGATTTATTGACCCTTGCCTCTTTCTCTTCATTTACAGGCTAGCTTTGTGGAAGCTTATTTATTTATCACGCTTACAATAAGTATTGTGGAGGCATCCCCTTCAGAAGCACTTGTAACTCCCCCCTCAACCATGATGGAGATAATTACTCACGTATCGTATTTCTCTTGTGTGAGAGTATTCATTTATGTATCACTCTTTTAACTGGTATGACCCTTTTTTCGGATTTTGTCACCAGGTCAACATAGTCGAGGTTCACTTGTCTGCGGGACCTGTTACTAGTTCTGCCCCCATTGCGACGGGGCTCTCATCTAGCATTTCAAATGAATCTATCCAAGTAAATACTCTATTAACTTACAGATTTTTATTATTTAAAAAAAAAATATACTTATACTCTGTAAATGTTTGCTAACACTTACATGTTTCCCTATTCTCAGGTTAGTGCTGTGATCATTCTATTGACCGCGGAACACATTGGGGAAATAGGTGCATGAGAGGTGTCATACCTTTCCTTATTTTTCACTTCCCATTTTTTTTCTTCTTGTTTTTACTGTTAAAGTATGCCTACCTTCACCCTTGTTTCATTATTTCCAGGCTAGCGAGGCAGCTGCTCCGGTAACTATCGAGCATGTTGGAGATATGGATGTGAAATAGGTACTATATTGTCATACCTTCTCTATTTTTCTATTTCTCCTTTTTCTTCTTGCTCTTATTGTGAAAGTGCTCTCACCTTAACCTTTGTTTCATTTTTTCTTCGTTAGTGAGGCTGTTGCTCCAATAACTATGGATCATCTTGGAGAGATAGATGTGGGGGAGGTATTATAATGTCATAAATTTCCCTTTTTCAATTTCTCCATTGTCTTCTTGATTTTAGAGTGCAAGTACTCTCACCTTCACCCTTGTTTAGTTGTTTCCAGGTAAGTGAGGCAGTCGCTCCGATAACTGTGGAGCATGTTGGAGAGATAGCTGTGAGAGAAGTATTATACTATCATACCTTATCTCTTTTTCATTTCTCATTTGTCTTCTTGCTTTTACTATGTAACTGATCTTACCTTCACCCTTGTTTCATTATTTCTAGGTGAGTGAGACAGCCGCTCCAATCACTGTAGGGCAGACAGAGAGTGTTATGATGTGCACTCCTCAGGTATTTGACTGTAACACCCAAGTTACTATTGCCCATTACTAAATTGGGAGTCATGTCAAAAAATTTCATTTCAATTTCTTATACTTATCTTGGTATCCCCTATTTGGATGACTCCCTTCAGACTGATGACAACAAACTCACCCCCTTGAGTTTTAAGTTAAGTTCTCTACCATTGACCTCTTCAGAGCCTGTATACAATTGTCATTATCTTCTTTCTCTTTTACCTCATCATGAACACTTATTTTCAAGAACTTATTGGTGGGTCCACCAAGGTAGCTAATGAGGGGATTTGAGTTCTGAGGCAACTCCTATAGCTGGTGATGCTAATAATGGTGGGGAGTCTTCTTTCCTCCCCTCTTAGATAGAGTCATGTCATTCTGATGGTGACGTAGAGGTAGAGGCTCCTGTAGATTTTATGAGTAAGCTATGGCACGAGGAGCGGGGAGGCCGCTTCAGGACACATTGCACCAACTCCAAGATTTTATCTAAGAGCATCATCCTGAGACATTCACATCTCAGAGGGTACTTCATATTGATAGCCTCATAATGTTCAACCTGAAGGCGCTTGCTAGCCATATGCATGACTTCTTGGTGACTTTTGTTGATGAGTTGACTAGTGCCTCCACCTTGATATTTTTGGATGCACTTCGTGATTTGTAGCAGTTCTACTATTTTCATCTTGATTGGCGTGATGATGGAGTTCATCATTTTCTGAGCATTCACTTTCGAAAGATGGTGATTATTCACAAATCCAAACAATCTAAAATCGATCAACGATATGATAAGGCTGTGAGGATTCAAGGTGAGATTACATTACCTCAGTGCCGGCTTGACAAACATGAGTCTGGTGAGGATTTAAGGTGAGATTGCATTAATTCAGTACCAGCTTGACAGACATGAGTCTGGTGACCAAGAGGATGAGGCCAAGTTAGTCAGGCTGGAAGAGGAGTTCTTGCAAGAGGTTGGCTCATCATATGCTAGTGCCCTCACCAATGATGACTTATTTTTTGTTATTTCTAGTGTATAGGCTTTTCTTACCCTATACACTTTTTGTTTTCCATATCTAAAGAACTGGTCATTTTTAAATGAGGAAAACACTACTCTTCTTCTCTTGCACTTTTCCTTTTTATTTTCCTGTATATATCCTTTTGGAATCTGTTTACTAAAACCTGCTCTAATTTCTACGAGCATTTGTTCAGTTTAGGATGCCCCATATAGTGTGGGGTACTTGCAGTAATCTGAGCAAGTTATATACATATACACATTTTTTAAGTGCAACCCCTACGACTACGGGGTGTTTGCATATTATATGGGTAAGTTGCTATTTTGGAGCTACCCCCTTTGTCTGTGGGTGTTCTCTTACACATTATTATGTGTGTTAATAAGTAATATCTTGGAGGGGGTGACCCCATATCCTGTGACACCCCGCCTAATTAATCCCGGGTGATCAGTCCTAAATCAAGTTAGAACAGGTTTCTCATTTGGTTCATTCTTAGCATCACTGTCATCTTATTAATTTACTAACCACCTAAGTGAGAAAAATAGACTGGTGCCAATTTTTTTTATCTTTCATTATTTAAACAAAAACCCATGCGGAACATAAAACAATACAACAATCACAGATAACTGAAATAATCATCCACAAGTAAGAATAATTAACCGAATAAACCATCGGTCCAAATAATAAATCCCGTAAAGACAAGAATGAACTCCCAACAAGTTTAATACAAATAAACGGAATGTGAGAAACATGCTCGAATAGCTAATCATGAATTTCTACATTAAGAATGAAGAATGAGGCGTCGATCAAAACCCCGCAACATCCACATATGCTGCAGCAACGGATCCCTGGAATTGAGTCAAGGCTGGCGTCCCTGTGGCTGGACACCTAAAAGGTTTTGAAAATAGATTTATAGCAAGGGTTAGTACCCAAAACATTTGGAAAACATTTAACAAATGATTAACTTGTAGTAATAAATAAATATGCATGCTCTTCATATTCTAGTTAGTATCGCACTCTCTTGAGGACTTCCTTACCCCTCCTCTAATGTACACTACTAACACTTTAATTAAATTACCGAGTTATTCATCTCATGACTAGATAATTAACAAATTTCCTTTATACCCACCCTACTCTAACTGAGTATATAGTGATTATGATTTTTAAGTTATTAGTAACATCAACTTAACAAAAACATTTCCCTTTTTAAATTCATATAACTTCGACACTTGTTATACATATGAAACAACTCATATTTTTCATTAATAACCCGTATATAATTAATTATCCAATTATATACTTATAATCATATTTCAGCATTCACAATCATACTGTAATATATTTAACAACTTACGTCCACCCGAGTAAAATACTCACAGAATGTAACTTTTATAAAGTGCTATCCCACTAGGTACAATCACATAGCCTAGTTATCCCAAGTCAGAATTTCACACCAACTTGATAAAAATAAATAATTGGAGGCGGTCATATTCCTTCCCTGAAAGTGAGATGTCCCTCACCCATATAATGGACGCTATGACCTCGGGAATATACTCACCCTACTCCTCAAGCTAGGGGATTCATCCACTACGCGCAACCTCCCCCTATAGCACTATAGTATAAAATATCTAATCACTGATATTAATGTACACACCATATATATATATACTATCACATCCGTATATATAAATATAAAAGTCCCGGCTCTACCGTGCGCTAAATTCGTAACATAAGCCTATTAAAATTATTAAGAGTTTATGGTCCAACTCTAAATATTAATTAAATTTCACCTTAATTAATTAAGTTACTTTTGGTGTCGCCCCCACCATAAATTTGGACTTACTCTCGTAGCCCAAAATAAATTTACCCGAGTCAAAATCCCGGACTCTAATTTATTAGCCTCTGTCTAATTAAATTAATACATTTCGGTTTCGCTCAACCAATATCCCCGGACTCGACAATAGCTCCGTATTTCATCATGACGTGACAACCAAATTTTTCTGCCTCAAACCTTAATTAATTTATCTACAATTAATTAGATTTAAACTCATGTATTTAATTTCTCAATAATTAATTACATAAGATTTTTATATGAATTTCCCCTTTTATATAATTAACTGGCGAAACTGCCAAGTTCTGACGACCGTCGATCGATCGACCCCAGACCGTCGATCGATCGATCGAACAGGTCTTTGTCTTCTTCGCGTAGACAGGGCAGCCATGGATGAATTTACTTAAACCCTAATCTCTTCTAACATGAATTATAAGCCTTCTTATCACAAGTACATATCAGAAACCTTATTAGGATCCCCCAGAAAGTCCACAACAATCATCAATTCGTCCATAAACTACTGATTTATAATTTTGGGGAAAAATCTATCTTTATCCTTAAACACATTTACACCCCAAATTTCTTCATCAAAATCGTTCTAATTTATCCGGATATCATTCTAACAGATACACGTCAATATTCCAATATCAGATTTTTACATAAATCCTCATAAATTTTGGCAAATCAGATTAATATTTTCTTTTGTTTTTCAAAACCCCATGTTTATGCCATGAAACCCCAAAACGAATTTTAATTCATTACCTCACACAATTATGAATTGAAGACATATTTAATACTATTGCAAGTTATTCACTTGCCTTAGGTTTCGTAGTGTCTGAATTTGAGATGGATTCCAAGGTTGAAGATGACCTTTGTTGGCTCTTTTGAGATCCCCAAATGGCTTTGGCTGCTGTTAGGGTTTCCTAACCCTTTAATTCTTCTCTCTAATTAAGCTCAGCCATGCCCTTACTTCTTTTTATTAGGTTAATTACCCAAATCCCGTTTTTTGACTAATGGGCCAAGCCCAAGTGACCTAAATGCCCCCGGGTGGGCCCGACTATGTCTAAAAACGTCCCGTGACCCGTTTACTACTCCCGGGTACACTTTTCCGACTATCTCGGCCCATCCGGACTCAACTGTACACTTAGAATTTGCATCCGAATTAATTTATAAAAATACTTATCCCCCACCCAATATAGTCTATACCGACTTCCGGATGTGATAAATACATACCTCCTCATTAATACTCGAAATGACGTAATTACATTATTACTATTCACTTAGTAAATAAATTTCCCTAAATATTAACCATTCAATCCCAGATTAATATTTATATATTATTTTACCATAATTAATTCATTAAATTACAACACACTAGTAATTTAGAATTTCCGAATTAATTAAATTTTAACAGTCCTAATAATTATCTAGTCATGAGATGGTATCAGAGCATCAGGTTCTAGTGTCCTTAGGATCTGTGCGGCTTTCTACGTTTCAGCGTAGCGTTCGGTTGTTATAGAGCCCTATTATTAGGACTGTTGATTATATTTTCCGCTTGTGAGATATCGTATTCCTGCTATTAGTTTTTGTATAAATTGTGTACTTATACAATTCAATCTATTTCAGATGCCATCAAAGAGACAGAGAGCGGAGAGGGCTGAGACTAGAGATGAGGTGAGGGAGGATCGCCAGGAGCCACAGATACCGCCACCACCACCCCCACCCGAGTTGATTTCTACCACTCAGGTGGCAGTGATAGTGGCCCAAGCGGTCGAGACAGCGATGCGAGCTCTGGCAGCTCATTTTCCACAGCCCCAGGCACCGCCTCCAATGGCTCCAGCAGTTCAGGCTCCAGTGGGACCACCGTCTTGGCAGCGAGTGAGGGAGACCTTTCAGAAGGGTCACCCACCTGAGTTCCGAGGTAGCACCAATGTGGTGGAGGCTTGTGACTGGAAGAAGAACATTCAGCGCCATCTGCGCATGTTAGAGGGTACAGAGGTGTAGAAACAGATGCTGGCTACCTTTCGTCTGTCGGGGGCAGCCTTACAGTGGTGGGAGTCCGTTACCACCGCTGAGGAGCGGGATTTGATGCCGATTTCTGAATTCTGGGTGCGGTTTGACCGCAAGTACTTCCCTCCAGTAGTAGAGTCTGAGATGAGAAAGAAATTCAGCGAGTTGGTACAGGGTGACAGGTCAGTGGCAGAATATGAGGAGGAGTTCACCCGTTTGGAAAACTTTGTACCAAATGAGGTGAGCGATGAGGAGCCGAAGAAGTCAAAGTTCATGGATGGCTTAGCCTGGAGGATCAGGCAGCACTTGATTGGAAATCCGGCGTTAGTGACTTATACAGATGTCGTTAATGCCGCACTTGTACATTTCCAGGATCATCGTTTCCATGCTAAGGGGAACAAGAAGGCAGGTGAGCCGAGCCAGCAGGGCAAGGCGGTTACTAGTAGTGAGACAAGTGGCACATAGCAGCAGGTTATCATTCAGCAAGGGAATCAGGCTAAGAAGTTTAAGCCTGGTGGGTTCCGACCGAGAGGACAGGGGTTCAGGCAGGGGCAACCAGGCCCTAATCAGCAACAACAGGTTCCTCAGGGCCGTTAGGGCCAAGGGAACAATAGGGGAGGCCAACAGGGCCAACAACGTTAGGGCCAGCAGGGCCAACGGCAGGGTGACGACCAGAAACGCTATTTCTCCTGTGGCCAGCCAGGACACTTCAAGAGGGAGTGCCCGCAGAGGGGCAGAGGCCATCAACAGGGTGCCCAGTAGGGGCAACAGGGTCAGATGCCGCCAGCAGCACCAGTTCCACCCTCCCCACAGCAGCAGGGGCAGATGCACTACGGACGTGTGTATAACGTTCGGGATGTTCCCAATCCTCCAGCACAGCAGGCGCCGCTAGCGGTTGAGGGTATGTTTTTCATTCATGGGCATGAGGGTAGCATTCTTTTTGACACGGGAGCATCACATTCATTCATTAAATCTAATTTTGCTAAACGGGCTGGGTTATTAGAGACAGCGGGTAGCCTCCGTATGAGTGTAGAGTCGCCAGTAGGCAGCGGGGCTTTGATTCGCTCGATTTGTCGAGGAGTAGACATTTTGATTGGGGGGCTTAGTTTAGCAGCAGACCTCTTAGTGTTAGATATGGAGGGGTATGATGTCATCTTGGGCATGGATTGGTTGGCAGGTTACCGGGCTACGGTGGATTTTTATGAGAGGACAATCGTGTTCTCCATTCCGGGACAGGAGATGTTCCTGATAGCAATGCCGCTTCCTGAGGGAGGGTCGCGCACTCACTTATATTACATTGAGGAGGAAACCTCACCGGAGGTGGTAGTCCCTTTAGACTCTATTCCTGTAGTGAGGGACTTTGAGGATGTATTCCAGGAGATACTAGGATTACCACCCAGCAGAGAAATCGAATTTTTTATCGATTTGGCACCGGGGACGAGGCCTATTGCTCGGGCACCTTACCGTATGGCCCCTTCAGATATGCGAGAATTGAGGGAACAGATTCAGCAACTACTGGGTCAGGGTTTTATTCGACGGAGTACATCGCCGTGGGGTGCGCCGGTGTTGTTTGTAAAGAAGCGAGATGGTTCACTCCGCTTGTGCGTGGATTGTAGGGAGCTGAACAAGGTGACGATACGGAATAAATATCCGTTACCTCGGATTGATGATTTATTTGACCAATTGAGAGGGGCGTCTTAATTCTCCAAGGTTGACTTGAGGTCAGGTTATCATCAACTGCGTATCCGAGAGGGGGATGTTCCTAAGACCGCTTTCTTATCGCAGTATGGATCATATGAGTTCAGGGTGATGCCCTTCGGGCTCACCAATGCACCTACAGTGTTCATGGATCTCATGAACAGGGTTTTCAGGGAGTACCTAGATCAGTTTGTCATCGTGTTCATTGATGACATCCTAATCTACTCGCGCACCGAGGAGGAGCACGCAGAGCATCTGCGCATGGTTTTACAGACACTGAGGGATCATCAGCTCTACGCCAAATTAGGAAAGTGTGGATTCTGGCTACGGGAGGTACAGTTCCTTGGCCACGTCGTGTCAGATCAGGGTATTGTAGTGGATCCGAATAAGGTGTCGGCGGTGAGGGAGTGGGGACAGCCCACGACACCGACTGAGGTGCGCAGTTTTCTGGGTTTGGCCGGTTACTACAGGTGATTCATTAAGGGATTCTCTAAGATTGCAGGACCTTTGACGAATCTGACTCGGAAAGGGGTACCTTTCAAGTGGGATGATAATTGTCAATTAGCGTTCGACGAGCTAAAGGACAAGTTGACATCTACACCCGTGCTTGCATTGCCAAAGGGAGGGCTAGAGTATCGGGTTTACACAGACGCATCCTTACGGGGTCTTGGGGCTGTGCTCCAGCAGGAGGAAAGGGCTATAGCTTATGCTTGCAAGAAGCTAAAGCCCCACGAGAGGAATTACCCCACTCACGACCTAGAGTTGGCAGCGGTCATTTTTGCTTTGAGGATATGGAGGCATTATCTTCTAGGAGAGCAGTTTACTCTATTCACGGATCACAAGTCACTTCAGTATCTCTTCACACAGAAGGATCTGAATATGAGGCAGAGGAGGTGGCTAGAATTCGTGAAGGACTACCAGTTTGATATTCAGTATCATCCTGGTAAGGCCAATGTGGTAGCAGACGCATTGAGCCGAAGGCCGACTGGGGAGATATCGGAGGTATGGAAAGCGAAGTGGAGAGAGCTTCGATATGAGGATGACGTAGCCAAGGCTTGCATGTCAGCATTATCCATCACACCCGAGATCATTATGCGAGTTGTGAAGGCTCAGGAAGAGGATCAGATTTGCCGGGATAGGTTGGGCCAGTTGTTAGCTGAGGGAGCAGAGGGTTACTCAATTAGCTCAGAAGGAGGCCTACACTTTAATGGGAGGTTAATGGTGCCAGAGGATGAGGATTTGAGGCACGCTGTTATGATAGAATCACATGGTTCGAAATTTGCGGTACATCCCGGTGGGGATAAAATGTACCAAGATATGAGGAGGCAGTATTGGTGGGCAGGGATGAAACGGGACATAGCGGAGTTTGTTTCGAAATGTGCCACGTGTCAGCTTGTGAAAGTTGACCACCAGAGACCATCAGGGATGCTACAGCCATTAGAAATTCCCATGTGGAAGTGGGAGAGCATCTCCATGGACTTCATCACAGGGTTACCTATATCGCAGAGGGGTCACGACTCCATATGGGTTATTTTGGATCGGTTGACTAAGGTGGCCCACTTTTTGCCGGTACGCAAAGACTTTGAGACGATGCGTTATGCACAGCTATTCATAGAAGAGATTGTTAAGCTGCATGGGGTACCAATAAATATTGTATCCGACCGAGACAAAATCTTTGTCACCCACTTTTAGCAGAGCTTGCAGGAGGCAATGGGCACGGAGTTGCGCTTGAGTACAGCGTATCACCCACAGACTGACGGACAGACTGAGAGAGTTAATCAGATGCTGGAAGACATGCTCAGAATGTGCATTTTGGACTTCGGGGGAGGATGGGAGAAATATCTTCCTTTGGTAGAGTTTGCGTATAACAACTCTTACCAATTCACGATTGGCATGGCACCGTTTGAGGCACTGTACGGGAGACCTTGTCGTTCACCCGCTTGTTGGTTAGAGGTGGGGGACAACAAACTCTTGGGGCCGGAGATTGTCCAAGAGACATCTGCCAAAATAGAGTTAATTCGAGGAAGGATTCAGATAGCTCAGGACAGGCAGAAGAGTTATGCTGATGCTTCTCGAAGACATGTGGAGCTAGAAGTTGGGGACCAGGTTTTAGTCCGGGTATCCCCTATGAAAGGGGTGATGAGGTTTGGCAAGAATGGTAAGTTAGCACCGCGGTACGTAGGACCTTTCCCTATTATTGAGAGGGTGGGACCGGTGGCGTATAAGCTTGGGTTACCAGAACATCTTCAGCGGATACACGATGTATTCCATGTGACATCGCTGAAGAAATATCGAAGGAGCGAGAGAGCCTTTTGGCACATTCCACTCCAGGAGATCGACTTACAGCCAGACATATCGTATGAGGAGAGGCCGGTGGCTATTCTGGATCATAGTGAGCGGAAATTACGATCCAAGGTTGTTCCATTGGTTAGAGTACAGTGGGGTCATCACAATGTTGACGAGTCTACCTGGGAGCGGGAGGAGGATATGCGGGAACAATATCCAGAGCTTTTCACCGCGGGTACGATCTAATTTCGGGGACGAAATTCCTTTGTAAGGGGGGGGAGTATGTAACACCCCGTATTTTTGGTACATATAAAATTTAATTAATTCGGAAATTCTAAATTACTAGTGTGTTGTAATTTAATGAATTAATTATGGTAAAATAATATATAAATATTAATCTGGGATTGAATGGTTAATATTTAGGGAAATTTATTTACTAAGTGAATAGTAATAATGTAATTACGTCGTTTCGAGTATTAATGACGAGGTATGCATTTATCACATCCGGAAGTCGGTATAGACTATATTGGGTGGGGGATAAGTATTTTTATAAATTAATTCGGATGCAAATTCTGAGTGTACAGTTGAGTCCGGATGGGCCGAGATAGTCGGAAAAGTGTACCCGGGGGTAGTAAACGGGTCACGGGACGTTTTTAGACATAGTCGGGCCCACTCGGGGGCATTTAGGTCACTTGGGGTTGGCCCATTAGTCAAAAAACGGGATTTGGGTAATTAACCTAATAAAAAGAAGTAAGGGCATGACTGAGCTTAATTAGAGAGAAGAATTAAAGGGTTAGGAAACCCTAATAGCAGCCAAAGCCATTTGGGGATCTCAAAAGAGCCAACAAAGGTCATCTTCAACCTTGGAATCCATCTCAAATTCAGACACTACGAAACCTAAGGCAAGTTAATAACTTGCAATAGTATTAAATATGTCTTTCAATTCATATTTGTGTGAGGTAATGAATTAAAATTCGTTTTGGGGTTTCATGGCATAAACATGGGGTTTTGAAAAACAAAAGAAAATATTAATCTTATTTGCCAAAATTTATGAGGATTTATGTAAAAATCTGATATTGGAATATTGATGTGTATCTGTTAGAATGATATCCGGATAAATTAGAACGAGTTTGATGAAGAAATTTGGGGTGTAAATGTGTTTAAGGATAAAGATAGATTTTTCCCCAAAATTATAAATCAGTAGTTTATGGACGAATTGATGATTGTTGTGGACTTTCTGCGGGATCCTAATAAGGTTTCTGATATGTACTTGTGATAAGAAGGCTTATAATTCATGTTAGAAGAGATTAGGTTTTAAGTAAATTCGTCCATGGCTGCCCTGTCTACGCGAAGAAGACAAAGACCTGTTCGATCGATCGATCGACGGTCTGGGGTCGATCGATCGACGGTCGTCAGAACTTGGCAGTTTCGCCAGTTAATTATATAAAAGGGGAAATTCATATAAAAATCTTATGTAATTAATTATTGAGAAATTAAATACATGAGTTTAAATCTAATTAATTGTAGATAAATTAATTAAGGTTTGAGGCAGAAAAATTTGGTTGTCACGTCATGATGAAATACGGAGCTATTGTCGAGTCCGGGGATATTGGTTGAGCGAAATCGAAATGTATTAATTTAATTAGACAGAGGCTAATAAATTAGAGTCCGGGATTTTGACTCGGGTAAATTTATTTTGGGCTACGAGAGTAAGTCCAAATTTATGGTGGGGGCGACACCAAAAGTAACTTAATTAATTAAGGTGAAATTTAATTAATATTTAGAGTTGGACCATAAACTCTTAATAATTTTAATAGGCTTATGTTACGAATTTAGCGCACGGTAGAGCCGGGACTTTTATATTTATATATACGGATGTGATAGTATATATATATATGGTGTGTACATTAATATCAGTGATTAGATATTTTATACTATAGTGCTATAGGGGGAGGTTGCGCGTAGTGGATGAATCCCCTAGCTTGAGGAGTAGGGTGAGTATATTCCCGAGGTCATAGTGTCCATTATATGGGTGAGGGACATCTCACTTTCAGGGAAGGAATATGACCGCCTCCAATTATTTATTTTTATCAAGTTGGTGTGAAATTCTGACTTGGGATAACTAGGCTATGTGATTGTACCTAGTGGGATAACACTTTATAGAAGTTACATTCTGTGAGTATTTTACTCGGGTGGACGTAAGTTGTTAAATATATTACAGTATGATTGTGAATGCTGAAATATGATTATAAGTATATAATTGGATAATTAATTATATACGGGTTATTAATGAAAAATATGAGTTGTTTCATATGTATAACAAGTGTCGAAGTTATATGAATTTAAAAAGGGAAATGTTTTAGTTAAGTTGATGTTACTATTAACTTAAAAATCATAATCACTATATACTCAGTTAGAGTAGGGTGGGTGTAAAGGAACTTTGTTAATTATCTAGTCATGAGATGAATAACTCGGTAATTTAATTAAAGTGTTAGTAGTGTACATTAGAGGAGGGGTAAGGAAGTCCTCAAGAGAGTGCGATACTAACTAGAATATGAAGAGCATGCATATTTATTTATTACTACAAGTTAATCATTTGTTAAATGTTTTCCAAATGTTTTGGGTACTAACCCTTGCTATAAATCTATTTTCAAAACCTTTTAGGTGTCCAGCCACAGGGACGCCAGCCTTGACTCAATTCTAGGGATCCGTTGCTGCAGCATATGTGGATGTTGCGGGGTTTTGATCGACGCCTCATTCTTCATTCTTAATGTAGAAATTCATGATTAGCTATTCGAGCATGTTGCTCACATTCCGTTTATTTGTATTAGACTTGTTGGGAGTTCATTTTTGTCTTTACGGGATTTATTATTTGGACCGATGGTTTATTCGGTTAATTATTCTTACTTGTGGATGATTATTTCAGTTATCTGTGATTGTTGTATTATTTTATGTTCCGCATGGGTTTTTGTTTAAATAATGAAAGATAAAAAAAATTGGCACCAGTCTATTTTTCTCACTTAGGTGGTTAGTAAATTAATAAGACGACAGTGATGCTAAGAATGGACCAAATGAGAAACCTGTTCTAACTTGATTTAGGACCGATCACCCGGGATTAATTAGGCGGGGTGTCACATATCCTTCCTTTAGGTCATGTTTCATAAGAATCTTTACAAGTAGAATAAGTAAATGGAAACTCATTCTTTTATTTCGAATTCAACTAGCCCCCGGTCTATGGAGTCCTTGCTCTACAATTTTCTTAAGAGCTTTCAGGGTCTCAAAAATATTAGAGAGTGGAAATTTATCCCCATTCTCCACATTTCTATTGAACTGTTCAACTAAAGCATTTATTTGAGAATGATGGTTAAAACTTGTTCTCTAGGCTATAAATATTGTAAAAAAATTTTGCTTTTTTTCTTACTTGGAGGATGTCCTCCTACTGGTCTGGTGAGAAGAATAAAACTATTTTTCTGTTATGTCTTGGAGGAGTTTGCTCAATATACTCTCCCATATGATGAATGCACCCCCAAGTGTAATGAGCAAAGTTCCTCTTTTTTCATGCACCCTCTTCTCGCCTCGTAGAGATCATTTCTGGAAAAAAAATATTATGTTGGGTCTACCTCATACAGTATGTAAGTAATCAAGAAAAACATCAACAATGATTAAAAGTGTTATTATTCATTTTTTTTATGTTGTGTGTTGTTTACAAGATGGTATTGCTCTATCAAGTTTTTACAAAAAAAAAAAAAAAACGTTTCTCGTATGAGAGCAAATCGCTAAGAGTCTATTACATAAAGGAATTTTAACAAAACTAAGAATATTACCGCTTAAACCATTTGCAATTGATGGATTGGAGGCAGTCACTCTCTATCTCCAAAATATGGTAGTATCTTGACTTACCTACCCATCTCACCACTAAGGGGCCTTCCCAGTTGGATTTAAATTTCGGTGCTAACATTATGCGGATGTAATGAGTAGATGCTTGGAGGACCAAGTCTCCAACTTGAAACTCTCTGGGCTTGACAAGGTTCTCAAAATCTCTGAACTACTATTGGTTGTAAAATTTGAAGTTCTCCCTTGAAATATCTTTGTGCTCATCCAACGACTCCAACTGCATGTGTCATGGGTCAGGAATGAGTTCATTATTTTGAGCGACCCTAGCTGAGGGTATTTTAATTTCCACCAGTAGTACAACTTCAGTCCCATACACAAGTGATAATGGAGTAAACTCAATCGACTTTCTATTCGAAGTGCAGTAGGTCCATAACACCATATGTAGCTTCTCATCCCATGCCCCTAGCATGTCTCTAGCATCTTTTTTAGGATATTTATCAAGGTTTGTTGGTGGCCTCCTCTTGGCCATTTCCCTTTGGATAGGAGATGGTTGAGCTATTATGCACAATTATATACTTATTCGTATGAATTGCCATCTCATAGCATACGATTTTTTTCTCGTTGTCTGTGAGAATCACCTTGGGTATACAAAACCTACATATGATATACTCCTTGATAAATTGGGTTACCACTTGGTCATCCACCCTTCTTAAAGGTATAGCCTCTTCCCATTTGGTATACAATTCCATAGCGATAATGATGAAGGATTTTCCATGAGAGCCTGGGATGATCTTTCCCATTAGATTAAATTACCACGTGTGGAAGGGGTGGGGAGGTGATAGGCTTTACAAGATGATAGAAACAACATGCACCATGTTTCCATGTACTTGGAAATATTTGTACTTATTTACATAATCAATGGAATCAACCTCCATGGTTGGCTAATAATACCTCAGCGTCATCAGCTGATCATAGGACTTGTTACCTACCATGCGGCAGGGCTCATGGGCTTCCTTCAACACTCTCTCTGTGTCTTACTTAGCTATGCACTTCATTGCCTTCTCATTATAGAGTTTCCTGTAGAACTATCCTTCCACCAAATAGAAATGGGATACCCTCTTTCATAGATAAATTTCATATGCTTTCTCCGTGGGCAACTCACCTTCTTTCAGATACGCTATGTATGATTGCCTCCAATATTTAAAGGCCTCCATAAAATTAGCTTCTGCTAGCTGGTTGAAATGATTTTGGCACTTTAAACAACCTTGTTACAGACGAGCAACCTATGTTGTCATGGTGGGACAATAGTAGCCCCCCTTCAGCCGGTGGTAAAGTGGGATATATGTGTCCCCGCAATGATTTTCATGCATCTCTGCCAACCTCTCTTTAGCTTCTTATTCCCCAACACACCTTTCTAAAAAATCTTCAAGGATCTTAAAGTAAAGTGTTACATGCGATAGGAGGTAGTTATCTAACTCTTAACATATTCATTATCCATTCTCTTTTCTCTAGCTGTTTCACACTTAGGTGCCTCTAATCTTTCAGCTCATTGGTTAGGAACAAAGACTTCACCATGGTAGGCATTGATCTCCTCTGCACTATGATCTTTGCTTCTGTTTTATCGATGTCTAACTTTTGTTCTATCATAGCTAGTGTGTCAAGGTGTTTATTCATTGTTCGTACATGTCTCTCAACATTTACCTCCAAGAATTATCCCATCAAGCTCTAAATAATTTATCTGTACGGTGCCAAGTTAGCACGCTTGAGAGATAAATCCCCGTTAACCTATTTCACCACCATATTAGAGTCACCCCATATGCATAATACTCTGATGCCCCTCCGGAGTGCTTCTAACATAACCAAAATGAGAGCTTCATGATCATATTCATTGTTTGAGCATTTGAAGTCTAACTTGAAAGAGAGGTTAATCGTTTTCTCTTTGTTGTTTGAGATTATGATGCCCACACCTCCCGTGCCTTGGGTGCTAGACCCATCGAAATCCATTTCCCACTTTTCCATTTCTTCCACCATGCATGCTTGGAAATTCTCACCATGTAACTTTTCACTGGGGGATCAAAGTTTCCACTTCAAAAATGGGCTAATAGATCTGCTACTGCTTGACTTTTGATGCCTTTGGGCACTATGAATTTTAATACATATTCTAAGAATATCAAAAACCATCTTCCTACTAATCCCACAAATACTGTTTGTACTAGGAGGTACTTTATAGGGTCATACTTAGTGACTATATTAACTGTAAAGGCTAGGAGATAATGTCTCAACTTTTTAGCCATAAAAACGAAGGAAAGGTAGTGCCTTTACATGTTGGTGTATCTAGATTATGTTGTTGAGATTACTCTTGATAAGAAGTACACTGTATTTTCCACTCATTCCTTCTCTTAGGCCAAAAGTTCCCTTATGGACCTTTCTGTTGAGGTGAGGTAGAGCAGCAGCGGTGCTCCAGCCTCAGATGGGTTCATCGTGGATGGAGAGTCCAAAATTTCTTTAATCTTATTTCTTCTTCGCCTCCCCCCAGGTCCACTTGGCTCGAGTGAGTCACCTCCACTAGTGTAGGTATGAACCTTCTCAGGTAGGATACTTTTCTTAAGAAGATCTTGAGCTGCCTCTGACTCTTTGGGGGTGACACCATTACTATGGACTTCATCTTCTCTACATCAACTTGCACTCCCTAACTATTCACAACAAATCCCCAAAAGGAGTTTATCCCTATTTTAGACCTATGACACCTCTCAAACACTTTTCGGAGGTCCTGTATGTGCTTGCTTTCTTTTATGTACTTCACCATTATATTGTCCACATAATATCCTAGTAAATCATGAAACAAATCATGGAAGATTACCATCATGGTCCTTTGGTACGTGGCCTCAGCATTCTTCAGTCCATTTTAATCTGATTGTATCCAACATACCCATCTATGAAACTATCCATCTCATTATCGGAGGTAGCATTAACTAAGATATCTATGTTGGGTAAAGGAATCTTGTCCTTAGGTCATGATCGATTCAAGTTGTAAAAATCCACACAGATTTGGATTTATCTCTTTTCCTTGTTTTCCACCAGTACTATGTTGGAGAGCCACACAGGGTGCTAAAGAGGCTTGATGAACCCAGCTACCAATATCTTCTCTCTTCTTCTTTTATCTTTAGGTCGATCTTATTTTTGTATGTACGTGTTTCTTGCCTCACTGGCACAGCATTGGGAAGGACATTTAATTTATAGGTATCCTTGGCATCTTCGTGTATTTCCATAAAAATACATCGGTGAATGATTTGAGTAGGTTGATGATCTCTCCATTCTACTTTAGGTTCAGACTCTTGGAGATTATAATGGATCTACTTTCACCCCCCTCTACCCCCAGGTTGATCTCCTCTAACTCTTGTAGCTCATCCCTGGGTCTGTCCTACATGCATTCCAGTTCTTCTTCTGGTTCCTCAACATGCTCAATGTCACGGTCAACAACAAAACATTTTGGTGATGATTCGGTGCTATCATCCTAGAACATCACCCACGCAAACCATTATAAACGGTAAATAACTCTGCCATTAGGTAGGACCATTTTTTTATAAGTTCGAGGATGTTTGACCACCTCCTCCACCTTCCTCTTTCCCTTTTCTATGTGGGGGATCACCCTTCCCCCCAAACGGTCATGGATAGATTTCGTTGACTGAGAACCTCCTCCAACCACTTACTTCCCTCCTTGATCTCTTGCATAATTCTTTCTTTCCTCGTCCAGTTCCATGTAGAATACTATATCCACCAGATGGACCTCCTCAATGGAAAAGGGCTTCTATGTTTCTTTGAGTATCCATACCCTCCCAATGAGTATCTGGTAGATAGTATTAGCGTTGATGATATGGAAATTTATGTGGGAAGTGAAATTTTCCAACTTAATTCCCACATTCACATATCCGAGAGATTTCATTCCAGAACTGTCAAATCCTAAAATCACTAGTGGTACAGGCATTATCTTCTCTTGGTCGACCCCCGTCGCACACAATGTACTAATTGGCATAATATTAATAGATGCTCCTCCATCCATTAATGCTATAGGTAATGAGACTCCCTTTATCATATATGTAACATATAACGGGCGGTTGTGGAAGTAAGGCACCTGCCTGTCTACCTCAGAGAATGCCACTTCAGAAGTATACCTCTTGATCAAACTCCTGATTGGTCCCTGCCAATTTAGTGAGGGGTCTTCGTGTTACTGCACGACTTCTAAGACTTTCCTTGTGATGACTATTCTGGTGTCATATTTCACCCCTATCTGGTTTAAGAAACATTTGAACTTAGGAGTCCTTATTATAGATTCACATTCGGAGTCTAAGTCCACTTCATACATTTGGGAATTACAAATATATTATGCTTCAGATTTCCCTCCCTCATCCAGATCCAGGATGACATCTAGTGCTCCTTTTGAGGAGTTCACTTGCTAATTTTCCCCACCCCAAGCTCTTCTTGGTCTGGGGTGAAAACATCTATTCACTTCTTCTTTCTATCTTAGTTCTCTAGTTTATGCTTAATGATATCTTTTCCAACCCTTCATATATTTCTTTGCCACTTTCCGACTCCATTAACTTTTGAGTTTCTTCTTAATCATACGTTGATACCATGTTGGCAGTGCCAAAGTGATGTGTTGGGAGTGGATTTTCATTGACATCCACAGGAGGTATCTGCAAAATACCATTGTCCACGTACTCGCTACTGATCCTCCCCAAGTAGTAACATCCCTTGATGGACTGTTTCACCCGCTGGTGTAGCTAGCAATATTTTGGGTTGTCTTTGTCACCTGCTGTTAAGGTTTCCCCATTAAAGTTAGGAGGACCTGTTACCCCTTATTGTACCAAAGTACGATAACAATCCATATCTTCCTCTACACTTTAAGGTAACGGCGGTCGAGAATTTTCCCCAAACTTCCTCTTGTTTCCCAAGCTGTTGTTCTTAGATTTCAAGCCTCCCTTATTTCCTATGGGATTTCCATCCACATAGTTGACTGCTTGTCTCTAAGAGACTTGCAATCTTCTAAAAGTGAGTTGCACTTGCGTCCTCTAACTCGAGGTCCTTGGCTTGATTATCATGGCTATATTGTTGGAAGCCCTGGTGAACTCTCTAAATGTTCCATCTTTGATTTCATTGATCAAATGCAACGTGTATTCCTCCAATAACCCCTCAACTTATATTTATAGTGGCATTGCCTCTACTACATACTCATGGACTTCCAGTTGCTTCTCACGACAGTATTTGATATAATGAATTGACTCCTCACCAAGCTTCTGAACGCATTGCACCGGGTGTCTCAATGTGAATTCATCCTCAGCTAAGAAGAACTTCTGGAAGAACTATCTGTTCATCTCTTCTCAAGTAGGGATACTGTTGGGTGCCAAGTGGGAGTACCATGTGTAGGTCTTCCCTGTGACGGTGTTAGTGAACTCCTTCAATCTCATATTTTTTTCATTCATCTCTTGTAGTTAGGGGTCCTTAAAATCCTCATATAGATGAGGACCCTCCCTCTGAGAAGAGAAGAGAAACTTCCTGACCTCCTCTATAGTAACATGTTTGGAGGGTGATTCTTGCAAACTAATTCCCATGGTTGCTGGTGAGCTTGGTGGTGCCACAACCTGCTCTGGCACCACCTTTCGTGGCGAAATCGCCTCTACTAGAACTACTGTTGGGGTGGCTATCCCTTCAGAAGGGGCAGCTGCTGGTGTTACATAGCCTTGACCCAAACTTGACAGGTCTACATTGTTTTTCTTTAAGAAGTTAAAAAACATTCTCAAAAGACTCATAACTATCATTAGAGCTACTGCCGATGAGCTGGTGTATCCTACATAGGGACCAGGTGTCTTTGCTCCGATCACCACCACATCCTCCTGAGTGTTCTGGTTAGTTTGAATTCCATTCCTAGGTGTAATGTCATAAAAAACTAGATGCTTAGAAATTTTGAAACCTTATTTGTCCATGACAGTGATGATACCTCCCCAGCGGAGTTGCCCAATGTAGGAGGGTATTGTGATTGGGGTCTGGTAAGATGCTGAATCGGGTGAGGCGTGACCCGCTTCAATGAACTCTTCCTTCAAGGTTATCAAGAACTTCTAGATCAGCTTATGGTAAAACTTTATCCTTTTGGTTAAAATAGAACTCAAACTGGAACTCATTCCCTGCAAGAAAATGAACTTCACAACAGAATAGTAACTTTTTCTAAGAGAAACTCATGAGAATGATGGTTATGAGTGCGGAGTGAAAGAACAATGCACTTAGCACTAGAGAGAGAGAGCAGGGAAATAATACTAGGAGGTTTTGGTGTTATTTTGACAAAGTAACAGTATGACTTGAGTTATGATTGTTATTTGATCTTTCCCTAGCGTCCTACTTATACTTAGGTGCTAGGGCAGAGTTGGCACTTTTGGGTGCCAAAATTGAGAGGGTTGGTGAGGGACAAGGTCTGAAATGTACCATTTGTCCCTAGCTGTATGAAACTGCCTCTCCCTTATGACATATGCCATTTGGTGTGAGCTAAAGTCAAAAGAAAATATGTCTCCTAATGGAGACAAAAAATCTGATTTGGTAAATATCTTTTAAAACATTAACTTATGGTACAAACTTCGTGAACTCAAGAGGGTACGGATCGAGGACCACCTCCTCCAAAACTATTTCTCTTGAGAGGGGGTTCTTGAGAATCCCCTTCTCTAAAAATCATTTTTATAAAGAAAGTTTATTTTTGGTTAGAAATCTCTTGATTTATCTTTCAATAATGATTGGGTGTGAATTGTGTAAAACCCCATGGTCTGCGTACTAGTATTCTCTCAATCCTAAAGTGCTAAATGGTTAAGCTTTCTCAACAAACCTTGTTCCTCGGTCGCCAAGCCAAAATTCCCAAAAGATCCGAACTACCCTATTTGAGGCTTGTTTGCTTAACTAGGATACATGTACAAGAAAATAAACACTAGTAGTTTTGTTCTTTAAAATAATAACCTGTTCATTATGAGGGGTTGCTAATGGTAGACCCCATCATCCTGACCTATTTTGCTCTTTTGGTCACTACTTGGACCCTCTCTCTGTAAAATACATAGTGCTTGAACTATCTGGACTTCTTTACTATATTTTGCATGTTTATGTGGTCGTGGTAGTTGAGGGGGAGGGCCTTGAGGGTCCTCACCCCAAAATTTTTGGAAGTTGAGGGGGAGGGCCTTGAGGGTCCCTCGCCCCAAGATTTGTTGGAAGTTGAGGGGGAGGGCCTTGAGGGTACCTCACCCCAAGATTGTCTGGAAGTTAAGGGGGAGGGTCTTGAGGGTCCCTCGTCCCAAGATTTTCTGCTAGTTGAGGGGGGCTTGAGGGCCCCTCGCCCCAAGAGTTTATGGCAGTTGAGGGGGAAGGCCTTGAGTGTCCCTTGCCCCGAGATTTTTCTGGCAGTTGAGGTGGAAGGCCTTGAGGGTCCCTCACCCAAAGATTTAGTGGGCCGTCTTGAAACACTCTTCTAAAAGTACAAACAATAAAAAACTCATGTTTGATGTCGACCACATCATAAAAGATATTAACTTTGGCTTCTTTAAATACAATGCCATTGTCACTATGAATACGATTTATAGTGACACCATGTTGAATATGGTGAAAATGGAACTTGGTTGTTAGGAACTCAACAACATCATAATTTTGTTTAAGAATCCAGTGACAAAATATCTTTTGAAAAGTCATCAACCATCACTAGGATAAACTTCTTACCACTAATACTCTTTGTAAGCAGGGGACATATAAGATCCAGGCGTATCAACTCCAAAACAAGGTGGGTGTTAATGGTATTTGATTTCCGACGAGGACTCTTGATTTGTTTCCCTAATTGGGGGGACCACAAATCTAGAAAGTTGGTTTTCCAAGCGATGGTAAGCTACAAACTAGGTCTTTCATAACTAATCTCTCAAGATATTTATAATTTATGTGACCGAATCGTTGATGGTAAAGGTCCATGGTGGAGACCTTAGCATTATTGGACATTAGATATGACTTGGGAATGATACCATACTCCTTACACCTTATATAAAAAGTTCATTCGATTGATCATAAATGTTACACTCCAACTAGTCAAACTTTATCAAAAAGTTGGCTTATGATTATTAAGTTCTCTTTGAACCCCTTAACATAAAATACATTGTCAAGCTTAAGAGAGCCAAGAATGTCCATGAAACCTCGTCCTAATATTCTAGACTTACTCCCTCCCCCCAAATGTGATTTATTCTTCCTTACAATCAACAAGGTTGGTCAAATATGATTGTTACCGGTCACGCACCTAGAGCACCCACCATTAAATAATATTGAGAATTATCTTTAACCTTAAGAGAAATATGAACGACAAGGATTTTTTTGTCATTACCCAAGTGGTGGTAACCTTTTCCTTGCCCTTATCATTGTTGGGCTAGTATTTATGTTGGAAGTGTTATCCAAAGGCATTGATATCTTTTTAAATTGTTCCATTAAACTCTTTTAAGTCAGTGAATAGAAACTCAACTTTCTCTCTAAGACTAAAAAAGTCATTATAATAGCGGGGGGGGGGGGCATGTGTGTGAGAGAATCTTCTTAGCTTATAGAAAAATTCCCTAAGGTGATATCTTTGTTTGGAATGGGTATAAACAAATATTTTTTGGGTATACCTTAGTTAAAAATGCCCATAGGGATCCATCCCAAACATGGGAATCGGTTCGGGTGCGATATTAGAAGTACATACACCATTATAATCTATCCCTTGACTCTCTTTAAAAATTAACGCGTTACCTAGGAACTTCTTTCCAACCTTCTTAAATGTGTCCTCTAAAGTAACTTTGACCTCCAAACATATTTGAGATCTTTTTCGAGTTGGAAAACATGGGCTTTAAATTTATCATTAGTCTTCAATGATGCGTGAAGATCTATCATAAGACTAGACACTTTATTGGTCAAGTCATTATTTTCCCTACCCACCGAAACTAATTTCTCACTTAAAGAAATCCTAACCGAGGTCTCACTCTCTCTCAAAACCTTCAACTTTTTCTCTTAAGACATCACCCAAAGATAAACATTTTTATTTTTGTTTTTTAGTGACTCAGTGTAAATTTAGGTGTAGGCATCTTGGAGTCCATATTCTTCCTCACTCAAATCATCAAACCCACTCTATTCATAATGATTTGAAACTTTGCCGAGGGTATCACACTCAGAAATGTCCTTATTGGTTTGAGGTGTACTTGAAGTGATAACGCGACAAGCCATGAACACGGTGAAGTTATGTCCATGTGGTGATTCATCCTCTGAATCCGTCAACTAAATATCACTATCTCTTAGAGTGGCATTATAAGAAACTTTTATTTTTCCCTATCTCTAAAGCCTAGTGTCACACTCGTGGACTTTGTGTCCTTTCCCCTCACACTCATAACATCTTCCTTAATCCTATTTCTTAGGATACTCACCTCTAGCTTTCCGTTGATCATTCTAAAAAACATTCTTGCCCGCTTAAAAAAAATTGCCTTTCCCAAAATTTTATATAAAAATTTTTGAACAATTTTGATTTTTTAATTTAAGAAAATTTTTAAAATTTTCAATTAACAGGGCAAGATCATCTAGATCGAATTCAAAATCAGAGTCAGAATCCTCCTCTTTTTTCTTTGATTGAGATTTTAATATGATTCTTTTTTCCTTTTACTTTTGGGTTTTTGGGAGTATATATAATTCATATGTTTAAAGATCACATGTGAACTCTTCTAGCCTATGTGTATCTAAAATTCCCAAAGAGTTAAGGATCATGACTTTCACACAAAAATGAGAAGGGATAGACCTTAGAATTTTCTTAACTACCCTCGCTTCTAGAATTTTCTAACCCAAATTAAAACTAAAGTTCACAATATCAGAATTCATCAAAATATTAAGATATAAGCATGCTAATAGTCTCAAATGGTGTGGTGAGGTTTTAAAGCATAGAATCTTTGGCAATATTCGTTCCCTCGTGAGTGAGTTGGAGGGTATCCCAAGCTTCCTTGGACTTGGTACACATCATGATAGGATGAAATTTTCATTTAATCCACAAAAGTTAAACATACTCCTCCTAAAATCATCTTTAGTCCAAATATCAACTTCTTTGAGACTAATGACATTTTCATTAGTTATTATGGGCGGAGTCCACCCCCTTTAATAGCAACCCAGACTCGCTCGTCGATCAATTTCAAATATGATCTCATTTGAGATTTAAAATATCCATAATTAGTTCCATAAAAAAGGTGGCCTATTGTACTAGTTATTCATAGAACAACAAGGATTCATCTAAGTAACTTACTTTGGAATGACGTGGCCCACCCCGACACACTTTAATGAGAGTAAGTGAGGTGTCTTCTTTTGTGTGTTAAGTGAGGTGTATACACACACACACACAAACATACATGGTTTATTGGAGTTAAAGGTTTAATACCAATGGATTTCAAATTTTTATCTAGTATGTGATTTTATTGCCTTATTGAAATATTAACATAGCCAACTTATTTTAGGACTTAATTAGTATGAACCTATGAACACTCAACATTGACTTGTTTTTTTTTTGTCTTGATAAGATATGGATATTTGGAATTTATTTATAAATCATATTGATATTTCCATTCCCAAGTTTTTATATCACTTATTAAGTTGAGAAAATGTTAGCATTGTTTATGAGTTTTTTTTATTTGTGATATATTGGCAGATTTTTTCCATTATCCATATGGGACCAAAAGAGAGAGAAGTTTTGATGAAAGGGAATAGTTTATTGCATGCATTTTTAAATACTCGTTGATTTGTTATTCTCCATTATTGTGTGTACCTCACGGGTATGTGTTCTGAAGCCTATTCAAATATTATGTCTCGTAAGATTCGATATTGGGTAGTTCTGATGTATAGGCATATTTTGATCCATCATTTTTTTGGATTTTTATTTATTCTATATTATTTTATTCTCGATATTCATTTTTTTTTATCTTATTCTATATTGACAAAGGTGTAGGTCTAGATGGGTCTTATAGATGTGGTGTTCCTACCTACACCATCCTACCATATAAATCCATTGCATTGATGAAATAATCTCAAGGTAATAGTAAGTATGGTAATTTTAATTTTAATTTTTGTTATGTCTTCACTCAATTTTCTTTGAGATGAGTGGTTATAGGTAATGACAAATATGTTTTGATGTTCTTGAAATTTTCAGGTTAGAAAAGCAGTTGTTCAAAACTTGGAGGGTATTTTTAGAAAAACAAATATTGGGATTTAAGACCTCTCAAAACTTGAATGTTGTAAATATTTGAGCAAGTAATTCAACGCAAAACACCATTTGTTATTTTGACAAATGATTTGAAGGTTATGCATAAAATAGTAAATGTTGTACAAAGTTTTTGCGCAAATTTGAAGCACTTATTTAGAGACCTCGTTCAAAGCTCATTCGAAAGGTGTTTCAAACGAGAGACCCAAAACTGAGACAGAAATGATCGTTTGAAAGGTGTTTCAAATGATTACCAAAAATTGAGGAACAAAAACTCATTCAAAGGTTTTTTCAAATGACAAGACCATTGTTTGAACCAGTACTCATTCGAATGAGGTTAACCTAGTTCGAACGAGGGCCCAATATGAAAAAATAATATTTTTTGACATGTTTTCACTTAAAAAATATTAATAGAATTCTAGTTTTGATCAAGAATAACCACTCTAACTTTTATAACTTTTTAAAATCTTATTGAGAGTGTTTTAGAATTTTTCTTTGAGTGTTCATAAGAGATATTACCAAAGTAATGATATATCAACACATAATAAAAAAAAATACTGTAATATACATCAGATTTGGATGTGGTTTGAAGACTTAGTTGATTTTAAGGCTGTCTATCAGAGACTAGTGTATTAGAGAGTCAGAGTTGCGGTTCAAATTTAGATAGGATGCCTTCAATAGAAAATATAAGTTATCATGTGGGAAGATCGTCATCAACCGATATCTGTGGATATTAAGGTCTTCAAGATTGTGCATTTGATTGGAGTAACCGTCTCTAGTATGAGAAGAGGCAACATAACATAACACAATGAAGAGACATCATGGTAGTTATCGATGTCGTATATGCAAGTCGCATTCGATCCCTTATAAGTTATGTAAAATATGATATTAGTAATAGTGGAATTGTATGTGTTATGGGACGATAGTGATTTTATCCATGAGAGTTTCCACTGTTAAATCTTTTTGTGATTAATTTTTATTGATTCCATTATTAATTATAACTTGCATGTAATTTGGAATAATTCATTTTATAATGGTAAAATTAAAATTTTGTTCAAATTAAAAAGGACTTAATTTACTTAATTAGATAATTAATTAAGAAATTAATGAATTAGAATTGGACCCTTAGGAACATATATATTTCAAGTGCGTTATGGAAGGATCACTGATGGATTGAGGCGTATGTGGTTAAATTAGAACCCACGTAATATGATAGGGAGGGATAATTAAGTCGGGTTCAATTTTGGTTAGGTTCGGCCTTAGTTTGACCGTTTAAGACATTTCATTTTTAACCGAAAAAATATATATTTCCTCCTTTTAAAATTTCACCCAAGTAGTCACACAGTAAGTTGTGAATCCTACTTAAATGGACTAGTTATTTCCATTTTTATTTCTATAACTGTAAAACACATGACGGAGTATGAGAAAGATATAAATTACTATATATATATATATATATATATATATATATATATATATATATATATATATATATATATATATATATATATATATATATATATATATATATATATATTGTTGTGATGCATTGTCAACCCCTAAACCCATTAGGATATAAGTAACTAAATAGTTCACAAACCATATTTATTATTTATTTATTTAGTAATACATATTGAAACAACTTCAAGGTTAAAAGGCAGAATACTAAAAATCCAATAGTTTTAAGGAGACATAATTTAAACAGAACTCAAATACCATTTAACATAATTACAACTAGTACAATGTATAAAAATAAAACTAACAAGACCCCACTATTATTTACTCAACCTCCTAGACCTGGCAGTGGCAGCTTCAGAACCTGAAAATGTAAACATATAAAACCATGAGTTTAAAAACTCAGTGAATGTACTACATCTCTATATAATAAAAGTACTATTTTAACATCTCAACATATCAATATATATCCATCTCTGTGAAGAATTAGGCCATATACATATCCGGAGTTAATAAACCCCACATCTCCTGCCCGTAGGCAATAATCATATCCATAGGTTTTAATAACCTAACATCTCCTGAATTGCATAGCAACTCAACATATCTTGACTTTTATAAAGCCATAACATCTCATCATCTCTTGACTTTTAACAAGCCATAACATCTCAACATATCATGACTTTTATTAAGCCATATCATCTCAATATATAATACATACACATCATATCCATAATCAACTCAGTAAGTACACTCACATTGGGTTGTTAACTATGTATTCCCGTTTCCTTATAGTGGAGCTGAACTGGGTTGATTTGACTTTACGCCTGTTAATCCAACTAAATCAGTATTGAATCTCAATCATAATTATTATTTTAATATATCTATGTAACATTCAATGACTATACAACAACAATATAATTTTACTCAAGTTACATTCCATAAAACATGTGTAACGAAAAAATAGTGGTATACACGTTGATAAAGTTATGGGCATTCAACCGTAGGAAATACCTCATAAAGAATTTACAACTAAAACCAAGTAAATATTAAAGCATACTTGTCAATGTATATACACATGAAACATGTACTCAAAATACTCTTAGAAAATAGCAGATACAAACATTCTTTCACGAGGTATCCAATATGGCCTCAAATTATTGTCCTCCATACATAACCATCCCATATTCATATATAGTACACATACAGGTGTCAAAGCTTATCAATATGAAAACATATCTGAATATACTTTCCGTTACAAGTGACGGTGTAATTTTTCAATCTTCCTAGAGCAAGTTATGGCCATTTCTTTACAACACAAGAAATCTTCCCTACAAACTGCTCTCTTGTTCCTTAAAATTCCAAGAATTTTCATAATTTTTCTACACTATAACTTTATATGATTTTCAACCCATTTTCAATAAACATACTTAATAATATATAATTAAAGTTTCATAATCTTTTGACTTCATTTGCTATGTCAAAATCTTGACCAAACTCAGGGTATACCGAAATTAAATATCCAAATAACAACTATGTACCAACTTGAAACCATCACCAAGGCCCAACCACAAGGATTTAAATTCTAATTTTCGGATATGATATGAATATATTATTCTAATTTAATATCCAATTGGAATTTTTGAATTCCATTAATCACATAAATATATATATGCAAGTTTGAATACAAGGGGTTTCAATTTGGCCTATAAACACCACCTACCTCACATATGAACCAATACATATTATCACAAAGGGTGATTGAATTTTAATCCGTAATTCATGATTTATATAATTTGAAATAATTATAATACAAGATTAAAACAATATTAATCACAAACTTATACCTAGGAAACACTTTAACGATTTTCTTGGAATTTCCCTAGCTTTTCTTGTAATCTTTCTTCCTTAAACTTCCACTTTCTCTTTCCTTGAGCTTAAATCTCTCAAAACTGAACCTCGGGTTGTATTTGCTGAAGAAATAAGTTAAAGGGAGAGGTTTAAGTCTGCCAAGGCTGCCTCCCATTCCCACCAATCAAATTAAACCACTTGGTTTACTAAAAGACAATTTTCCACCTAAAGGGAATGGACAGATTTGCCCCTTGTTCGTAAATTCGGTCAAACTTCTTACTCGAACATCCATTTGATGCACCGTTTGTTGTGTTACAACCCTAAATCACATGTATACAACTATCTAGATTTAACCTCAAGTCATTTGTATTGTTATAGGGGTCAAAACTAGTCTTAAACAGAAACATTTCTATCGAAAATAACAAAATTTTGTGTTCATACATAACTCGACATTTCACAATTTATTAAAGTAGGATTATACTAAACATAATCACTTAAAATTAGATATAATAATAACACATTATTCATATAACATAATATAAGCATGATTAAAATATAATTTATCATAATTATATCTGTGTTGTCATAACTTGACCCCTAGAAAATTTTGTCCCCGAAATTTAATATAGAGGTCACTTACCAAACAAATGGGTATATTGTTTCTTCATGCTATCCTCTGTTTCCCAAGTTGCTTCTTTAATTCCATGGCTCATCCACATAACTTTAATTAAGGGAATAGCTTTATTTCTCAATTCTTGCTCCTTACGATCAATAATTTCCATTGGTTCCTCGATGTATGACAAGTCTTCCTTCAGTTGAATTGGCTGAATTTTCAACTGATGAGATGGATCCGCCAAATACTTAAGAAGCATCGATACGTGAAACACATCATGTAAATGAGATAAATCTGGAGGTAATGCTAATCTATATGCCAGGTTCCCAATTCTTTCCATCACCTCATATGGTCCAATGTATCGTGGACTTAGTTTCCCCTTCTTTCCAAATCTCATAACGCCTTTCCATAGTGAAATATGTAGGAATACAAAATCCCCATTTTTAAATTCCAATGGATACTTCCTCTTATCTACATAAAAAAAAATTCTTCTTTGCGCCATCTTTATCTGTTCCCAATATATTTTGATCTTTTCAGTCATCATATCTATTAATTCAGGGCCCAAAAGTTTCTTTTCACCTACTTCATCCCAACACAAAGGCATTCTACATCTCCTCCCATATAAAGCTTCATATGGAGCCATACCAATGGTGGACTGATAACTATTATTATACGAGAATTCCATCAATGGCGAATGATCATCCCAACTACCCTTGAAGTCAAATACACAAGCTTGTAACATGTCTTCTAATATTTGAATCGTCCTTTCAGATTGCCCATTGGTTTGTGGATGAAATGCAATGCTGAACTTCAAACTTGTGCCCATGGAATTTTGTAAATGAGGCCAAAACATAGAAGTGGACGTTGGACCTCTATCTGATACAATTGACACGGGTGCCCCATGTAAATGGATAATCTCATCAATGTACATACGTGCATACTTGTCAACAATGTAAGTGGTCTTAACTGGAAGAAAATGGGCCAACTTTGTCAATCGGTCTACAATCAACCAAATAAAATCATTCCTCTTTGGTGACCGTGGTAATCCTGTAACAAAATCCATCATTATATGCTCTCACTTCCATTTCGAAATAGGTAATGACTGCAATAACCGTGTCGGCTTCTGATGCTCCGCTTTCACTTGCTGACATACTAAACATTTAGCTACAAATTCTGCAATCTCACATTTCATATTGTTCCACCAGTAATACTCTTTCAAATCTCTATACATTTTGGTACCTCCCGAATGCATAGAGTAAATAGAACTATGTTCCTCTTCCAATATATCCTTCTTTAAGGGTGGATCATTCGGTACACAAATCTTGTTTTTATAACACAAAGATTCATCATTCTTAATTTCAAAGTCACTATCTTTACCATCTAAGACATCTTGTTTCTTCTTCTCAAGGAATGGACCACTAACCTGAAAATTTCTTATGCGCTCTGCCAATAAAGGTCTCACTAGGACATGTGCTAATAAGCCTCCCCTTTTTGAAAAATATAATTCAATGCCCATCGATGCAAGTCAAGGATATTTCCCACACGTGCACACTGTATGCAACCTAGAATCCCCGATGATTTTCAACTCAAAGCATCTGCTACTACATTAGCCTTTCCTGGATGATGATGAATGGTACAATCATAGTCTTTAATCAGCTCTATCCAACACCTCTGCCTAAAATTCAAGTCTCTTTGTGTAAATAAATACTTTAAACTTTTATGGTCAATAAAAAATTCACACGTCTCTCCATATAAATGATGTCTCCATAATTTCAAGGCAAAAACAATAGCTGCAAGTTCTAAATCGTGTGTAGGATAATTACATTCATGCATCTTTAACTGTCAAGATGCATAAGAAATTACCATTCAATGTTGCATGAAAACACAACCCATACCCTGATGTGAAGCTTCAGTATACATCACAAAACCTTCTCCACTAGATGGAACAGTGAGAACTGGAGCTGATATTATCCTATTTTTCAACTTTTCAAAGCTGTATTGACATTCATCACTCCACACAAATTTCATTTCCTTTCGGGTTAATTTAGTCAACGGTAAGGCTATAAATGAAAACCCCTTATGAATATTCTATAATATCCATCCAATCCTAGGAAACTCCTTATCTACGTTACATTTCTTGGTCTCTCCCATTGCACAATGGCCTCTACCTTCTTAGGGTCAACATAAATTCCATCTCCCGAAACAACATGCCCCATAAATACTACCTGATTTAACCAAAGCTCACATTTTCTAAACTTAGTAAACAGTTGACTATCTCGCAAAACTTGCAATACAACTCTTAGATGTTTCTCATGTTCCTCTTGGTTAGGTGAGTATATCAAAACATCATCGATAAAGATAATCACAAACGAATCTATGAAAGGATGAAATACCCGATTCATTAAATTCATAAACACTGTAGGAGCATTTGTTAACCCAAATGGCATTACCAAAAATTCATGATGACCATAGAGAGAACGAAAAGTTGTCTTAGAAATGTCACAATCTCTCACCCTTAATTGATGATAACCCAATCTCAAATGAATTTTCGAAAACACTTTAGCACCCTTTAATTGATTAAACAAATCATCAATACGAGGCAATGGATATTTATTTTGAATTGTTACCTTGTTCAACTGTCGATAGTCAATGCAAAGTCGCATGGTTCCATCTTTCTTTTTCACAAATAATACCGGAGCACACCATGGTGATACACTGGGTCGAATAAAAACTCTGTCTATAAAATCTTGCAGTTGAACCTTTAAATCCTTTCATTCCACAGGTGACATTCTATATGGAGAAATAGAAACTGGAGCTGTATGAGGCACTAAATCGATAGTAAACTCTACCTCTCTGCAAGGTGGCAATCCCGGTGATTCATCTAGGAACACATATGCAAAATCCTTAACTACTGGGATATCTTCTAATTTTTGCAAGTCCCTGTTTGTATCCATAATATATGATAAAAAGCCTTGACAACCCTTATTAAACAATTTCCTCACCCGAAGGGCAGAAATTAGACAGTTTGGAACCCCATTTCTTTCCCCAGTAAATTTGAATTCTTCCTCCCCCGGCACTTTAAATGTAACCTCCTTACAAAAATAATCAATTGATGCATGGTAGGAAGATAACCAGTCCATAGCCAAGATAATATCAAAATCACGAATATCTAGTGGAATTAAATCAATGGTCAACTCCCTCTCCCCCATATAAAACACAATTTTTATACACAAGATCCACTAACATCACATCCCCTATAGGTGTAGAAATATATAAACCATAATCCATATAAGAACATGGACTACCCAAATGCATGGTAAATGACAGTGCTACAAATGAATGAGTAGAACCTGGATCAATAAGCATGTAAGCATGTTTGTTCATGACAGAAAATGTACCTGTCACCACCTCTGGAGTAGCCTGAGCATCCTGTAATGTCATAGAAAATATTCTTCCCAGAGCCCTAGAACCACTAGCATGTCCTCTACCTCCTCCTCTCCCTATGCCTCCAGGTGATGAACCTCGACTAGTAGTAGATGATTGAATCCCTCCCAGTAACATAGGATAGTTCTTTTTGGTATGACCAATTTGATGACAGTGATAACACTCTACCCCCTTTAACTTTGGACAACCTGGACTGATATGGCCCTCAGCTTTGTAAAAATACCATGTAACAAGCTTAGAATGCCCATTGTCATTCTCATGTTGTTTATTTTGTTGGCCCATTGATCCTGCACCCCTAAAACTGCTTGGTGTCCTATTCTGAACATAATTTCCAGTCCCTCTACCGCGCTGAAATCTTTGACTTCCTTATTTTGAGTATTCTACATTGCCTTCCTTTTGCTGAGATGGATCAAATCTACTCCTCTTTCCCCTTTGTTCCCTATTCTTTATTGCATCGTTAACATCTCCTTCAACCATCATAGCTTTGTTAACTAAAGAAGTATAATCTACCATTTCAAGTGCAGTGAGTCTAGACTTGATAACCAAAGTCAACCCATCCTAAAATCTGGTGCATTTGTCCTCCTCATTGTGTAAGAAACGTAACGAAAATCGAGACAAAGATATAAATTTAGTTTTATACTCCCTAACCGACATATTCCCCTGAGTCAATGATAAAAATTCTCTCTCTTTTTGCTTTCGATACATGCGAGGAAAATACTTTTCATATAAGACTTTAATAAAGGAATCCCATGTAATTACCTCACCTCACTCCGGAGTAAGCAATAAATGTTTGGAAGACTCCCACCAATATTTAGCTTCTCCCTTTAACATGAAAGTAGCCAAAATTACCTTCTGCGCGCCAGGTACATTCATCACCCTAAAGATAGTTTATGTGTCTCTAACTCAGGCCTCAACTTCTAAAGGATCTACATAACCTGAGAATGCTGGGGGTTCAATTTGATAAACTTCTCGTATAGAGTATTATTCTCCTCTCGGTGTATTCCTCTTTCTCTTCTAGCCAAAGTCTGCTCCTCTAAGTATTTGGCTTGCTATTCTGCTATTTGCATCATAAACATGTTTTGTTGTTCTGCCATTAAAGTCATGGCACGAGCCATTTTCTGCATATTTGTAAGCTGTTCAGGAACCCCCTCTATATTATTTGGATTTTGTTGGTTTAATGTATTTGAAGACTCATCATCCAACCTCTCATGAAAATTTTCTCCTTCCATATCTTACTATCTGTCATAAACCACAATTACTGAAACAAGAATACAACATTTATTTCTAACATAATCGTTAGTATTTCTCACAAGTTAATATAAATGTCCCACACCACACTATTTCTTCCACTGTCAAATCTAGACTCTCTAACCCCGGAATATAAAAACCAAAAGCTCTGATACCAACTTTGTAAGGACATTTTTTTCCATTATCAATTTGTATGTCGTACGCCGTTACACCGTTGAAGAAACTCAAGATCGCATCTACATCAACGGATCCGAATATCAAAGTGTCTTCAACATCATAGCCTCTGCGAGAATGAACTTTGTAAAATTTTGTTTTTATGTTCCTTAAAGTTCATATTTAGTATTGGGAATTTTTTATAAAATGGTTTTTATAAAAATAAGAAGTATGTTTTTTCAAGCAAAATGAGGCTTTTTAAAGTTTTTTATTTTTCTGGGAAAACCGGACTGGTCCGCCCTCTACCCGGACCGATCCGCCTTGCTCGAGGTCCAGTAGACCCCGGATCGAATTCAAACCGATGGAGCCATATTTTAAAAGAACTGATCCGGTCATCCGGACCGATCCGCCCCCAAGCCGGACCGGTCCGCCTGGGATATACTCGAGCAGTTCCGTGTGTTTTTTACCCACCATCTTATAGTTCCTATATATATTACTATTCCGATGGTGTATTTTTTCAAGTCTTTGAGAAAACGTTTTTTAGAGTACAAACACAACAAGACTACAATTTTTGATGTGCCAAACATCTTTTTAATTCACACACAAAAATCCCAATTACTTTTGTGAATCTTTTGGAACCCTAGAACACAAACTTTGTTATTGTTCATCTTTGTGGAGAGATCTTTGCAACCGAGGGCTACGTGTCATTGCTGAGGGAGTCTCTACAAAGTTTTATGGTTGCGTGTCATTGAGGAGAGCTGCGGTTCTTCCTGTGTTGTTTGGGATGCGAGTCCTTGGAGGGTGCGGCATGTATTCTCTTGCTGAGTTCAAGACTGCGTGTCTTTGTGGGTTGGTTGCGCGTTGATCCATTGCAGATTTCTCTATGTAATTGTAAGTTGCGGCTTGTATATTCATAGTGAAATAAAGGTTTTACCCGAAAGGATTTTTTTCCTGAATTCTGTGTCTCAGCATATTTTTGTGTCACATGCTTTATTTATTTATTGGTTGACACACGCACCTTAGATGCATGTTTAGGGACTCTAATTAAATAAGGGGTTCTTGGAAACTTGCGAATCTAGTTTAATCATTTATCACACAGTCTTGTCTTCTCAAACTTGTCAACCCCTAACCCCATTAGGATATAATTAACTAAATAGTTCACAAACCATATTTATTATTTATTTATTTATTTAGTAATACATATTGAAACAACTTCAAGGTTAAAAGGCAAAATACTAAAAATCCAATCGTTTTAAGGAGAAATAATTTAACAGAACTCAAATACCATTTAACTTAATTACAACTAGTACAATGTATACAACAAAACTAACAAGACACCACTATTATTTACTCAACCTCCTAGACCTGGCAGTGGCAGCTTCAGAACCTGAAAATGTAAACATAGAAAAACATGAGTTTAAAAACTCAGTGAATGTACTATATCTCTTTATAGTAAAAGTACTATTTTAACATCTCAAAATATCAATATATATCCATCTCTGTGCCAAATTAGGCCATATACATATTCGGAGTTAATAAACCCACTTCTCCTGCCCGTAGTCAATAATCATATCCGTAGGTTTTAATAACCAAACATCTCCTGAATTGCATAGCAACTCAACATATCTTGACTTTTATAAAGCCATAACATCTCAACATCTATTGAATTTAATAAGATATATCATCTCAATATAATACATACACATCATATCCATAATAAACTCAGTAAGTACACTCGCATTGGGTTGTTAACTATGTATTCCCGTTTCCTTGTAGTGGAGATGAACTGGGTTGATTTGACCTTACCCCTGTTAATCCAACTAAATCAGTATTGAATCCCAATAATAAGTATTATTTTAATATATCTATGTAACTTTCAATGACTATACAATAACAATATAATTTTACTCAAGTCATATTCCATAAAACATGTGTAACGACAAAATAGTAGTATACATGTTGATAAAGTTATGGACATTCAACCGTAGGAAATACCTCACAAGGAATTTATAACTAAACCCAAGTAAATATTAAAGCATACTTGTCAATGTATATACACATGAAACATGTACTCAAAATACTCTTTGAAAAGAGCAGATAAAAATATTCTTTCATGGGGTATCCAATATGGCCTCAAATTATTGTCCACCATACTTGAAAACATATCTGAATATATTTTCCGTTACAAGTGACGGTGTAATTTTTCAAGCTTCCTAGAGCAAGTTATGACCATTTCTTTACAACATAATAAATCTACCTACAAACTCCTTTATTGTTCCTTCAACTTCCAAGAATTTTCATAATTTTTCTACTGCATAAATTTCCATGATTTTCAATCCATTTTCAATAAACATACTTAATAATATATAATTAAAGTTTCATAATCTTTTGACTTCATTTTATATGTCAAAAGCTTGACTAAACTCAGGGTATACCGAAATTAAATATCCAAACAGCAACTATGTACCAACTTGAAACCATCTCCATGGCCCAACCACAAGGAGTTAAATTCTAATTTTCGAATATGATATGAATGTATGAGTCTAATTTCATATACAATTAGAATTTATGAATTCCAGTAATCACATAAATATATATGCAAGTTTGAATACAAGGGGTTTTGATACAAACCAATATGGCCTATAAACACCACCCACCTCACATATGAGCCAATACATATTATAACAAAGGGTGATGGAATTTTAATCCCTAATTCACGATTTATGTACTTTGAAATAAGTATAATAAATATTAAAGCAATATTAATCACAAACTTATACCTTGGAAACACTTTAAGTATTTTCATGGAATTTCCCTAGCTTTTCTTGCAATCTTTCTTCCTTAAACTTCCACTTTCTCTTTCCTTGAGCTTAAATCTCTCAAAACTGAACCTAGGGTTATATTTTGTTAAGAAATAAGTTAAAGGGAGAGGTTTAAGTTGTCCAAGTCTGCCTCCCATTCCCACCAATCAAATTAAACCACTTGGTTTACTAAAAGACAATTTTCCACCTAAAGGGAATGGACGGATTTGCCCCTTGTTCGTAAATTCGGCCTAACTTCTTACTCGAACATCCGTTTGATGCACTGTTTGTTTTGTTAAAAACATAACTCACATGTCTACAACTATCTAGCTTTCACCTCATGTCATTCATAATGTTATAGGGGTCAAAACTAGTCTTAAAACGGAACATTTTTATCGAAAATAACAAAATTTTGTGTTCGTACATAACTCGACATTTCACGATTTATTAAAGTAGGATTAGACTAAAAATAATCACTTAACATTAGATATACTAATAACACATTATTCATATCACATAATATAAGCATGATTAAAATATAATTTATCATAATTATATCTGGGTTGTCACATGCTTACAAGGAATTCAAATTTAAAATAAAAAGATATTAAATGACTATGTAAATATAAATCAAATATCTAAACCTTATTGAATAAATGTTGTTGTGATTTAGACAATGTTGACATGCATCAACCATTAATTAAAATTTAATAAATACTAGATAAAGAAAGTTAAAAATTTCAAAATATTTATCATAATTAAACTTATTATACATTGAGTTCAAAGATCCATCTAAACCATATTATAACTAAGTTCTTATTGATTGAAACTATATCCAAAGACAAATAAACCAAAATCCAAAAGAAACCCAAGTCCTAATAAACATAGTCCATAATAAATTTGTATATATCAAACCCTAGCTCTCATATGAGTGTGTGTGTGTGTGTGTGTGTGTGAGAGAGAGAGAGAGAGAGAGAGAGAGAGAGAGAGATAAAACATGTGTGTGTGTGAGAGAGAGAAGGGGGAGGTGGAGATGGAGAAATCAATGAGAGAAATATAATGAAAACCTGGGAAATTTTCAAAAAGAAAGAACTAGATCTTGCTAGAAAATGTAGAGAGAAAACATCTTAGGTTGTTCTTTACATAATAGTTTAATATTATTGGGTTGTTAGGTGACCTAATGATTTCCCCGTTTAACCCCTTAATTAAATGGTCATACCTAGTTATCCAAATAAGACCCATTTAATTAGTGGGTTGGGTCCTCGTTTTCCACTCCTACTCATGATCAAAAGATCATAGGTCATCTTATCCAACATCTGAGTAAAGAAACACATTCTGAAGAAATTACTAAATGAATTTTAAAGAAATCCTACGATAAATGCATGATATTAGAACTAGTTAGTGTAATAACTACATCTTCAAAAGTATTCAAAGTTGCCCCAATAATACCTTCAACATGATACAAAGAAGATAGAAAATATTCATCATAAACCAAGATAAGAACAAACAAGAAACACAAAATAAAAGACTCAGTAATCCACTCAAGATCAATTCAACGAAAGTATTCATGAACATCAAGCAAATCCCCCTCATGAAAGTCAAATATTCGTAATAAAGCCTTCAACAACATATAAGTTCTCAAGTTAGATTCAAGATTGACTTAAGTGATTTAGGAAAATTTTAAGCGTATAAATATTCCTAAAATGATAAATATATTATCAAACACACACACACACATTTAGAATAATTTTTCAAAGAAAAATTTCCATATAACTTAATACAGTCGACTATGTAATGTATTTTCGAGCCGATTCAAAATGGGAACATGATTTTGAGACTTTTATTTGACTAAGTTAATAAATAGTCAATCAACACTGACATAGAAAGCTAATTCTCAACATAGTAGAGTATAGTAGTGTTTTTAACAAAATAACAACAAGTTTCCACTTACTCTGAATGAACATATTTTGTCCCAATGATATATATACCTTTATAAATATATTTTTATATACACAAGAACTTACAAGTGATTTCCAAATATCAAATAATCCTCACAACAGTTGATTGACTAATGGAATTGGGTTTGAATAGAAAAATGAAAGATATATCTGGCAACTTCACTTGCACACCTTAATCATTTAACATATTAACAAAAGAAAAGTTATATTATTAACGAGATATTTCAGCCACGAGATATATTGTATTAGTTTTTGATTCAATAATATTCATTTTTACTTTCTAGTTATGTTGTAAAATGCATTGTATATTACTTGGTACTACTAAAAGAGCGAGGAGTCAAATAAAGAAGTAGTGCCTATGAGATCTAATACCCCATAATTTTTCCTAAATAAGTAATAAAATAATATTTTTATAAATAAATAAAAATTTGCAGAAATTGGACTTAATTAAAAAATTTAATTTAATAATTTCACAGTCGAAATTTGTTATTTAGTTATATTTATGCATGATTGATTTTTATGTGTATGAATGTAACATTTTCATGTATCCTAAGAAAATACATAAATTAATGTGTGACACAATTTAAAAGTACCCATTACTGACAAATAATCCACAATATATTTCGGGGACATATGGAATCGTTTCGATGTTTTAGACCTTTAAAATAGCCCCATGTCAATAGTATATAGGTTGGGAAATTTTAGTCTAGTTGGGTTATGAATTCGGGTCCATTTGAGGTTCCAAAAGTTGGGTTTTAAGCCAAACTAGGGATTGACATTAATTACTGTTTAAGTGGGGGTAAGCCACTCCACCACTATTATTCAAAAAAACCTAAAAACAGCTGTTAAGGGGTGAGAAAATGATAAGAACCAAAAAAGGGGCAAGGAACCAAGGAAGAATCAAAGGGAATTCAAAGGGCTTTCGTCCATGTATTTTTAAGGCAAAAACTCTCCTGATTAATTTATGTTTTCAATATATTTCTTAATGCTTCTTAATGACCCCTTCAATTTATTGGATGTACGTTTGATATGATTAATTTGATGATGAAAATTGCATATAGGGGACTAAATTTAATATAGAATTAGTCCCAAAAATTTAGCCATTGAAATATGGAAATTTATGTTAGATTCCTTAGGGTTTTAATAGTTAATTGGGGATATTTGACTAGTTGATGTATACGATGTCATTGTTAATTTACGGACTGAAATTTGGATGTAGATCGCAAGGTAGATACCTCTTATTGTAAATTAAATAGTGTTGAAATTGGGAGAATTCTTCCATCGTTAAACTCCTTAACATATGTAGATTCTCGGTTTCAATATGTATAGTTCTGGGTTGGTTTCTGGGTTTCATATGAATTGTTATGGGTTTGAGTTGAAGTTGGAAGGAACTAAAATTGAGAAACAATGTGGGAACGTAATTATTTTATGCCACATTTAATTGGGAAAATTACATGGCCAAGTAATTATTTTATGGAATGGAATTAATAATTCACTAGATGGTAAATTATTAATAAATGAAAATGTTGTTGACTTTAGGTGGGATTTCAGGTAATTATAGAGTAGTTACCCATACATATTATATGAGATAATAATATGTAATATTATATATTTTTGTGGACATACCAATATTCATAGATTGTCTTATCAGCTCGAGGGTTCGTGTGTTCGGACCGGATACTACACGTCGGCACCGGTGGGCTTCATGTTGTGTAGGTCATATAGGTACTACGTGGAGGCGCCATCAACGAGAGGTAGGTATTGACACTGACCCAGCCTATGTCATCTCCAGGTATGGGCCGTGAACAGGTATCCTGTGTAGCTATCGCCCCCAATTTATGTGTATTTTGTGATGTCCACTTAGGATTAAAAAATTCCTTCGGACTTATTGATAGAGTAGGAATTAGACACTAACGGTATATGCCTTTGTGTGTAAAATATATGAAAGGACATATATAATTAATTTACCAGAGACTGTAATGAGAATAATTTAATTATCTAAGCATGTGGATAATAAATATAATTTTTTATCCTATAATGCATAATAGATGTTTACGCCTTATATATGAAACTTATGAGACTAGGGCAGATGGTGTTGGAAATAAAATGAACTTGTTACACTTAATTATTTAGTTATCGATAAATTCATTATTTCAAGTTTGACACAACGTCATAATAATTACTTGGTACCTATTGGAATGCGAATAATATCACACTTAGTTGAGGGATGAGGTGCTAAATGCATGCGAGTCATGAAGGGGGAATATTTATTTTTCATCAACTCTATTATTGCACCTTAAATTAATTAACTTAATTATAGCACACCTCGATCTCTAACCCAAATTTAAATGTTTATCCCCTAGGTGCTCCTAGACAGGGATAGCTGGATTGTGCTGTGACAGTCTTATAGTCTCTCTTGTTGATCAGTTTTTAGACTCCTCCATTCTATCATAGGTGTTTTTTTTCCTTATTTATTTATTTGGAACAATTTGCAAGGGCATAAGCCCGAGAATTCTTTACTTTATGTTGGTTGAGATTTCTGTTATACTGATTGGATTTATTATTTAATTTGTGGTGGTTTGGATCTATTTAATTATTACAGATATATTCTTGGCATTTGGAATATGGGGTTTTAGAAAAAAATAATTATTTATATTCACATTTGTGCTAAGAATGGTATTAATTGACAAGAAAGCCCTTTGTTCGTCGTATTATGCCTGGAAAGCCTTTGTATAAGAAAATAGCGGTTGTTACAGTTTGTATCAGAGCACGGTTCTAGTGTTCTTAGGATATGTGTTGCATTCATTACATTATGCGTTGCGTTATTTAATATGTAGAGCCTATGTGTAGGGGTCATTTTATTCTTACGTTGGTACTAATTCGGTTTTTGTTTTCTTTTAGATGGAAAACAGATAGAGGGGAAGATCGAGGCGAGTAATTCCACCGGTTGATGAAGAGGAGGCTCACGCAAATCCACGACAACCGCCACAGGCCCCACCAGCCCCACAGTTGATTACGCACGCTGAGATATCTATGTCTTAGGCGATCTCTACGTCTATGAAACCCATTCATTAGCACATCCCATCACCGTAGGCACCTCAGCAGACATAACCACCATATCTGGTGCCTATACCAGCACATGCACCATGTTACTTATGGCACAGAGTGAGGGAGGACTTTTTTAAGGGAAGTTGTGACACCCCACCTAATTAAATATCGGGTGATCAGTCCTTTATTAAATTAAAATCAAGGTGAACGGTTGGTTCATTCGTAGCATCACTGGCGCAAAATAAAATTTCCAATTTAAACACCCTAAATAATTAAGTTAAGTGTCAAAATAATTTTTAAAACCTTATTTCCATTTAATTAAATCCAAATATGAAAACCTTTTTAAATAACCAACAATTTAAGAACTTTCATATACTAAAGATGGATAATAACACACAAGAATTAGATTCATCCAGATAAACCAAACCAGTTTAAACTATCAATAAAACGATCTTAACAGTAATTAAATCCCAAAGAGTACCAACTAATGGAAATATAAAGGAACATAAATCTCTGACAAAAATCCAAACTGAATAGAGAAACGGGCCACACATGCCCTAGCTAATAAGAATTAAAATAGTAGAATCAATAATGAGGTCGTCTAAACAATGGTCTGCAACTCCCTCATAAGCTGCAGCGCGTTCGGTCCAAAGAATCTAAGCATGATGCCCCTGTGGCTGGGCACCTGTAATATATACATATATATATATACAAGAGAAAAGAAATAATAGGAAACGGGTCAGAGCCCGAGTGTGAAACAATTTGAAATTAGTTTAGCAAGTATTTAAAATGCTTACCGGCTAATGTAACAACCATGTTAGTATGCGACACTCTCTTTAGAAATTCTCACCTCTCTTCTAGTGTGCACGCTTACCGCACTATTAATCCCATAAGTCTACTTTAACTTAATTTCACCCATAAGGTTTCATTCCGTCATATATTATGGCTAATATAATTAATTTCTGAAAATTAAGCTCTCTCGTATATCTTACGTTATTTGAAATAACTCAGTGATGTAACATACTTTACAAACACTTATAATAAACTTGGAGTAATTATTCATTACTTAACTACTTTTATGCACATTAGGAATTTCTCATACTTAAGTGTATATATATATATATATATATATATATATATATATATATATATATATAATAAGGAGTAAAAATTGGGTTACTATTTCATAAGTTGACAACTTAATCCGAGGGTCAAATGAGCCAAAATTGAATCCGAGGTTGAAAATTCATGGAGAAATTTTCCCCCCTCTACCCTCACTACTATTTCACTTTATTTCAAAATTTGGGGTATTTTGGTAACACCCCCTTTCCACTCAATCAACCCTATTCCCCCTCAATCAACATCATACCCACTCACAAACTCATACCATACCCACTCGAGTTCTTCACGATCTCTCTCTCTCTCTCTCTCTCTCTCTCTCTCTCTCTCTCTCACAAGTTTTTAACGCAATTTTCTTCTTCTTCTTCTTCTTCAGGTGAGGTTTTCCTCTTCTTCTTTAACTTGGTTTGATCTCTATTTTGTGAAGATTTATGGAGTTTATTGTTCAAAACTCTGAGTTATAATTGTGTTTATTATTTTTTACCTTACATTTTAACTCAGTCTCTCTCTTAAACCAATTTGTTGTTTATTGATTTTGGGTATGTTTTTTCATATGAAGCTGCTTTCTAGATAATTTGAAAATTTGGTTTTGTAGTTATTTTGGGGTCTTATGTTGAATTTTCAATGCCTCCCGTGGCAATTTAGTTTTGCAAGTTCTTAAGGATTATCTTTATAGGCATGAAAGTTTTTTACTCTTTATATGTTGTATGTTTAGGTAAGAAATTTGTGTTGAGGTAGAAATTTTCCCCAGACTTTATATCCTAGGTCTCTTTGTGGATTCTAATATTTGGGTTTGAAACTATTTTATAGATGTTTTATAGTTGTTGTATGCCAAATTAATTTTTAGTCTTAACAACACTCTTATACTATTTTTGGTCATTTCAGGTAACATGAATCCCAAGCGTTCGACAAAATTGTCAAGTGAGTATTTTAACTGTGAACTTATTCATATCCCTTTTTATATTATGAATCTATTTATCTAAATTGTTTTATAGTTGTTTAGATGGTCCATTTCATGATAAACATAAGTTTACATGGTGTATGGAAATACATCTCATACATTTGGACTTTAAAGAAAGTAAAATAGATCTAAGATCAAAGGTTGAGCTACGAAACCTTTCTTGAGCGATTTTGTTTGTTCTATTTTGTTTTGGGGATGCAATGAACATAAAGGTAATATCATATTTAAATATTTTGTTGGTTCTATTAAGTTTTATATAATGAACAAAAAGGTAATATCATATTTAAATATTTTTCCCAATGTTTATCTGATCTTTTTGTTTTATTTCATTTAAATTTTAGTGTTGGAACTAGAATTGTACAAACTTTACACACTGAAACATTTTTATTTTTATTTTCAATTTGATAATTCAAAATTTTAAGTATCGTGAAAGCTCTCTCTTTCTGAGGGGATAAGTCTTGGACTCACAATATATTAAAAAGAACAAATATCAAATTAAATTCATAAAAAATGTATTGTTATTAGAAAAGATTTGCCTTTCTAATAACATGAATCCATCATTGGGATTATTTTAATTTTCATCTTTTCATGGTTTTATCATATCCTATATTGATGCTTTACAACTTTGATAGATTATGGGAACTGCTCCCTCCGGTACCAACCCTTCCCGATATTGAATATGGCTTCCTAAACATTCTCATGTCATGTATATTACTATAAGAGATGTTTTAAACATGATCATGCTTAAAATATTCCATTACATTCCTGTTAGCTTTAAAGCTATATATTTACTTAATGTTGTTAGGTTACTGATGTAACAGCTAAAATTGGTATTGGAGTAAACTCCAACCCGATTGGTACTTGGAATGACAAGGTATTGAACATTCAATATGGTATTGAACATTCATATCTGTAGTTTATTTATTTATATATTTTAATATCTAATGCACTTCCACGTATCTTCTTAACAGTGGGGGCTCTCTTTGTCAACGTGTTGATCATAGTGTAGTAGATAATTTTTTGGTTGGATCATAATGTCAAAACATATAGATGTCTATATAGCTCTGTACTCTTACATAACCATCCAGTTTCGGAAATCCGATGTTCGTTCGCAAACCTTTAACTGAATAATATCTAAATCATGACATGCCAAAATCTCACTGAATCTGTTTCAGCAGAATGTTCCAGATGTTACCAAGACTTTTAATGGAACTAATGATTCATCTTAAGACTTTTACTGGAACTGGATAATATATACATCACTGAATATGTTTTAACTACTTTTCTTCTTTTCATATTTATGTTTTGAGAGTTCGCTGTTTGATTTTGGTGTTGGGGATTTAGGAATTTTCTTGGTGGTCCATTAATTTGGGATTTTGGAAATGCTAATCTATTGGATTGTTCTTCATCATCAGGTGACATTTTGCCGTTTTGAGTTATGGTTTTTCTACGCATTATGACATTTTAAAAACTTTTTTGATGATTGCGTTTCTGAAATGTTGTTCTGAAAAATCTAAGAACAAGCCAATTGATGAAGTATTATAATTCAATAGGTAAATGAAGATTGAAGGTTCATATAGCCCATAGTTTGAAGATTGAAGGTTCATGTAGCGTCAGATGTTGGAAGATTATAGAAAGAGACTGTGGGAGAATAAAATGAATGAAGAAGATACCGCAGCTAAAAAATTGTGGTTCAATTTTCTATTTCCCTTACTAGACTTATCAGGACCAGTGTCTGTTTTGGTTTTGATGGTTATATGCTTGAACATATGTTATTGTTATGTGATGTTTCTCCAAGTGTAGGTTTTTGTGTTTTGTCATTCATTACCTTGCTAGTACCACAAGGTTACATATATTGAGAGAAACTTCACAAGTTCTTTACAGGATTTTGGAAGAACCCAAAGAAAAATGCCAAGTGAAAAATATCATAAATTGTTAAAAAAATGAATTAAACTAAAATGGTACCCTATTATTTCTTTTTTGTTTGTTTTTTAGTAAAACATTTAGATTGTATTATCTATTATAAGAATAAACTCCTCAAGTAATATGAGTCTAAGATACTGATTTTAGGGCTACAAGTTATTATGCCAATTATTGATTTTGTAGGCTAGGTGTTTGTCTCCGTATCACTCTAATTGACAACATTTATCGATCCAATTTTCAATAACTGTTTGCGACTGACAACTCTGTTTTGATAATGAGGTTGCATATTTGAGTTTTGAAAATTATGTTTAGTAATTTGTTTATTTAGTACTATTTTTGAAAGACACTAAGAATGTTAGACACTAAAAAATATGATTACTGTGTCCGTTCTAACTACTCCGAAAGACCATTCTTAAGCTGATGTTATGCCTCTATGTGGGGACAGTAACTATTGCCATGTTATGCATATTATTCATTCTGGAATCCCTCAAAATCTATCTTCTTAGGGATCCTAAAACCATAAAGGTTGGGGTTGGCATTGCAAATGATGCTGTTAACGTTTTCAAGGATCAAAATGTATCTATAGATGCCTTGAAAGATATGTTTGTTATTGCTAATCAAAAGTTTGATGGAGATTTCAAGAAGTGGAGTCTAGGATCGCTAACTGAAATGCTTATTTATTTGCAAACAGTTTCCAAAGCCTTCCAAAATTAAACTAGGCAATTGGGAGACAATTGTCTTATCAAAGGAACTAGAGTATCCGACCACATATGCTTTTGCCTCTTGGTACATATATGAGGCTTTGAAGAGCCTCCCAGATACCGTTGATAACAAAAGTAAGGAGAGGGAAAGCATTATACACCACTAATCAAATTTGTTTTAAATTTGAACAATACAAGTTAAATAAGCAGATTGTTATAAATTCTTCTTTGCGAAACTATAACCCTCATGGCTGAGTATACCTGTGCTCTGGGCAAATATCACTTCAGCTGTTGGCGTTGTAATTGTTTTTGTTTAGCCTTTCACTGATGAGTTATACGAGTGTCTCATTTATCAGATTTTGAAATTCTCTCCCTCCCCCTCTCTCTCTCTCCCTCTCTAACCTTCTGAGATGTATTATTGGATGCATTTTGCAAGGTAAGAATTTATTTGTCTGTCCTGATGCTGCTGTTCCTATTGTAGCTTCTCTTGAGAAGGCCTCGCATATGGTCATTTTCTCAGATTTTCAGAAGTACAACCAGAAGATGTGCCAACTACAGTTTAATCTTAAGGTAGATAGGTTTATTCCAATTTTTGTTTATGTTTGTGAAATGGTCTAATGATACGTTTCCTCCAAAGATTATTTTTCCAATATTTTGACTCAATTTCGTTTTGGGCAAGACAAAAAGAAAGATACATTATGAGGATCATTTTTCTGTAACTCTTCTATATCTTTTACTAATTATTGCAGCCTTGTTTATATCATTGTAGATATTATTCATTTTTCCTTTCAACAACTTTGGTATCATATCATTGTTTCCATCAACAACTTCGTGAAGTGTGCCAAATGGATGAAGAACTAATTCAAATTGTGAAATAACATACTTTTAAAATTCTTTATATTTAGTTTATTTATACCATTATTTTTCAAACCTTTTTAGTATATAGTTTTGGTTAATATTAAACATGTAGACTTGGAGTTTGAAATGTCATTTTTGTCGTGGAATTGAAATAATCCTAAATGTGTGGAGACTTTGAACAATTTTATCCGCTTGAGATCAAAACAAAACTCTTATTCTAATAATTTTTGTGGGGGACATATTAAGTAGGGTGGATAGTCCTATAAACGAATGAGATTATGATAATTTTTTTTAATATTGTAATTTGTTTTATTGGCAAACGGAATTTTCGTCATTTTGCGTTTATGTACTTTGAAAATTTTCACCGTGACTTCAGGCACGGGCATTCCGCTAGTATATATATATATATATATATATATATATAACCACTCATATAATATATATACTATCGACACCCCACATAAAATCTATGGTGCTGGCATACTCTGCTATCAAGTCCCCGTATTACACATATTAAGGGAAATGCTAGTTCAGAATCACTCTCGAACTGTATTAACATAAAACACATACAAGTGGAGGCGAAGCATAATTCCAAGTCACTGATAGGTTAGCACATACCCTCACGTATCTTAGGACCGTCTGACTATCAATCAGATAGCCTGTACCAAGGTATCCTATGTTCAAGGGTATGAGTCAATATCCCCATAAAGGCCCAATCGAGATAAGATCATTCCGGTGCGAAAACCCCTATGATAGCAAGTAGCCCGAGTATGATTTTTATATAGATATATAACGTATGCACAATCACACAGTCACACACACACGCACACACACACACACACACACACACACACACACACACACACACACACACACACACACACACATATATATATATATATATATCCTCATTTATAAATTAGGTGCGCTCACGACCCATAATTATAATTATCCGTTCTTAGCACATTCCACTTATTATCCCTCTTAACGGACCCGTTACTTTTTATTCTCATATATATAAGTTACTCAACACCTACTTCTCGTCTCTCGAAGTATTCTATCTCCCTAAGAATAATTTCAGTAGGCACTCTCACTTACCTTCTAGTCTAACTTCCAATACAAGTCTCCAACTTTTGTTAAACGTACGCATGATTTCATGTGTGAATAACTCCCCGTTAATCCTTAATGTCATCTTACATTAAATCCTCACCCAACAGAGTTTACCTAAACCCCACTGGTCCTATTTATATCCCATTATGCTCTAACAATAATGATCGGGGGTTACTACGCATTTTAATCGGATCGAACCCACATAAGGGAAATATGCAGTTTTCCAGGAGGGGTCGAACGATCGAGGAAATGGGGTCGATCGATCGATCGTCGATCGATTGATGTTCTTGGGTCAATTGATCGATCAAGCAGTTATGATGAAAATTACATTAACCCAGTTACGGGTTTGCCTCTCTAACCTCAACCAAATCTCCATATAGCAATCCCAAACTCCCAACCAACGTTACTACAAGTACTATATATCTGAACACATGATTTTCTACGTAAAATATGTTCCAATTCATCAATTAGAACAATTTAATGGGTAAAATTTACCTGAACTTCAAGAACCCTAATTTTTCTTTTTCTTTCAATTCTTTTCTAGATTTTCTACTTCTAAATCCTTATAAATTTGTGGTTTATCCTCTACATGCGATTTAGATGTCCAGAATATGATTACTACTTCAACAACATATGATTTTAAGTCTTAAAACCATACTTTCTTTGATGAAACAAGTTCTAAACAACCCTAGACTAACATGATTGAGACATTAACTAAAAATAAATCAAGATAGATACTTGCCTAAAAATTTAAGATTCTGATTTGTGGGTGAAAAAGGCATGGTTGTGTTCCTCGTCGTGTGATCTACGTTTTGATGGTGGTGGCAGTGCAAACGGATGAGTTCTTGGCCTTGGATTGCTTGGAATGCTTCCTATCTTCTTCTCTAATGGTCGTTCTAAGGTTCTGTGCTTGTTAAACCTAGAAGGCAACTCCCAATGGCTGATATATCTATTTAAAATTCGTGGGTTTATTTACCCAAAATTATAAAATGTCTAATATACCCTCCTGGGATGTCAATTAGTCCTAAAAATGCCCTGATACCTAAACGAAACCGCCAGGTATACTTTTCTGACTATCTCGACCCTTTCGGACACATTGGTGCACTCGAAATGACCATACCGGTGACTTATAATTTATTTATTTTTAATAATAATAATTTAGTCCCGACACGACACAGGCGCGTCCTGACTTAAATTTCCACAATTGCCATTTTATTCACTCGTGAAAATTTTAATAAAATGAATCTCATATATTACTTTACTCATCCAATAATATTAAAAAAAATCCAATAATTACTAACTCACATCACGCTAGTAAATATAAAAATAAATAAACTTATGGATTTATATTAAATTAATATCTCAATTAAATTTAATAAATCTCCAATTTTAAAATCCATAAAAATAGGAGGTATTACATACTTCCCCCTAATAACGGAATTTCATCCCGAAATTCAGAAAATAATGTATGCCTTGTAAAAATAGATCTCGATACTTGAACAATCCCCAAAACAAACTTTCGAGTAAGGCGAATTCGTATAGTCCTCCCCGCCTCACAATAAGCTTATTTATCACTTTCAATACAATCAGTTATAGAGTCACACTTTAATAACGACACTTCACATTGTGATCCAATTCGTGCTATTCGCATAAGACGAATGTACATCATTGGCCCCCATTGTCTCAATATTATTGGGAGGATGCACCTCACTACATAACAAACACTCGTATTTATCTAATCACAAAACTCTCTTTTCGGAAAGGAACCATGCAGACAATTGACCACTCTTGTCAGTTCTTCGAATCTCGATTTTCGGCAACGAACTCTTATGACATTCCAAAAGTCACCTAACACAGCCATGGTAATTCCACCACAGTCATCAGACTCTAACTCGGTCGGTCAAAAATTCTAATTATCCCCTCACCTCTAAATAACCAGAGGGAGAATAATTAAGTTTTTTTTCACACAAAATTTCAATAAGCAGTTTGTCCATAGTAAACAGTTACGAGTGCTTGTCGGTAAAAAATTCTGATTATCCCCTCACCTCTAAATAACCAGAGGGAGAATAATTAAGGTTTTTTTTCACACAAAATTTCAATAAGAAGTTTGTCCATAGTAAACAGTTACGAGTGCTTCCACGGATCTCTACTGTACTAAACATCACTTGCTAGATACAGCCGTTGTGGAAATGAAATGACCACCATGAATTTAAAAATTACTTTCACGCGGTTCCACTAATCGTTAATCGCTGTTCGACTACTCCCCGGCTACGGGTGATACATCCTACTCAAAACGTAATGTTATCCCCGCTGCTTCCTGAAATCCCATTTTGAAGGTGGGATTCAAAAATCTCATTCTAATTCAGAAAAAATACCATGTAGGACCACGTACCGACGCGATCCTTCCTTTCAATGGAAGACTAGGGCACACTAGCTAATATTGTAAATCACCCTAAAGAAATGTCAATCACTTCCTTCGTGGGCATCTTGTTCCACACGTTCGAAGGAACTCTTGATCTTACCTTGAGGTTAGCAACTCATCCAAGAAACTTTACCTACTTTACTGGCCTCTTCAACTATAGGAATTGTCGATATCCATAAAATACTCTGGTTGATCCTCTTGTTTCAACCGATTTCTATCTATGAGTGGTGCGTAAGGAGACCACTCACTATGTCCCACTCAGCATTGACTTCTACATGAAATGTCTCACATTAAGTGACACTTAATACTCCCCTTATTTCCGAAGCGTATACCAAAAGTTCCGATCCGTGCACCTTTTTCCACGATATGCACTTCTGGACCTTTTATACCATACTAACATCTTCACTCTTTGTACGCGTCAGTCGTTCTCAACATTTGACTAATTAAAACTTCGCTCCGAGTGTTCTCCATAATAATTAAATTCTACCATTCTCAAGGAATACCCTTTTTTTAAATGGCTTCCTACAGCCTATTAACCAAATTCGGGTGTGCTACTGTTGATCACACAAGTATATATGGATCATAGTTCTTCACGCGATGCTTAATCCACTCTAACACTTCCACCTCATTATGTTAGTCCCATAAACATATATTCCACAGGTGTATTCCCACATTCCTACTACTCGGACGATTCTTACATCAGCTAACCAGGATGCCGATATTTTGTAACACCCCGCCCACTCGGGAAGAGTGAACGACGCGCTACTCATCAATAAAACTAACCAAATCCATCCAAATACTAGGTATAGAGCATCTACAGCCCACAACAACAAAAGAGAAACCACGAATCTCACATCTCTTCAAATAAGTAGAACAATTCTCCCGAATAAATACAACTAAAATAAATCACCAATGCTCTATACATCAAAATAAATACAAGTCTTCTCTCTTGTATGAAAAATTCTTCCAAAATAATCCATGCTAAAAATCATCCTAACTCTTTATTTCCCTTGTGCTCAGAATGCGGTTACAACACTTGGGTATTCTCAGTCACCCCTAGATATCAAAATTTTAAATTCTCCTTATCATCGTTCCACCCATCAACTCGTGGTGATAAAACAAAACTTGCAATGCTTTCTTACCACTCCACCGACTCCACTAGACTTAAATTATAATTCAACATCCAACTTATAGATATAATTACCTGCTCCTATGATGACCAAAGTACCGAACTCATGGCTTAATGACCAAACATCTCCCTATTTTTAACTTTACGCTAATTTTCATGCGTGGGATGTCTCGTAAAGCGAAATCCAAACAAGGAACCCCCCCGATACACTACTACATAGCACTGTCAGTTATCAAAATTTGTTAGGCCCTCCATCCATAGCATGTACCCCTTTATTCTGTCACTTGACATAAAAGTTACATTTCCTTTCGTAATTACAGTTTAACAAAGAACATTTCTCCAATTGCACTATCATTCAGTATTGGTGGTAATCACATTCCATAAACCTTGAATACTTGCAATCTGGATTCTCGAAATCCTGTTCCCAATCATATGGGTGTAACTCTCAACTCCCACACCTCTAGAGGATAGATATATTAACGCTTTCTTCCTATCACCAAGTCCTGAGCGCTAAACATAATAATGAGTTAAATCTTTTTGCTCAACAGTAAACCCAATACATACTGAATCATAACAACAAAGTCACTTCACACACCGGGATCGAATATCTCGAGCCCACTATCCCCTCCGAAGTCCCTAAAATAGATAATATAAGTGCGAGTCCCACCCTCTCGTAGGCAAGGCCTCGTCAGAACAAAACATGATTCACTAAGGCAACCACTCTGATAGCCTTGCAATAACTGCCTACTATCATACTAACCATTACTATAAAGTTGTAACCAAGACAATATAATACTCGTATATCGCATCACTGAAACAAGTAATCTCAATAAAAATATAACACTATTAATACACCCATTCATCCTCCGCGGATGTCAGTAAGGATAATTCCGCTACGCTAGGGATAACATTAACATAATAATAACATTTATAGTTGTACGCACTAAACTCGTCTCACATTCTAATCTAGAAATGAGCAAAATATAGTGACTCGCTCGTGTCACATAAAGCATGCCTCATCCTCCGAGGATAAAAATCATACTTTTGTCTTGCCAATCATCTTGACTACACAAATGGTCCCCGGACGTAACATGCCTATCTAAACCAAACCAAAAACAACTTTTATCGTTGTCCTTTACTAGGAATCCTACTCTTATCCCTTTACTTACTTAGGGAAAGCATTAACGCATGTGATTTCACTCTCCACAAAATATCTCTACACATAATCCACTTATTACCTGTCATACTAATCATATTAGGATTGCCCTTCTCAAACTTTGGTAGGATCGATTCCTGATGGCTACCCCCTGTTGTTCCCTTAGCTTTGTTGGCCCTAAAGAAAGTGCTACTAGCTTCAATAACCCTTACTGAATTCACCATCGCTTGGTAAGAATTCATATATCCAAATCATTTAAATGAGCCCCCTGATGGGTCTCCCCCTTGTGGTGTTTTACTAACTACTTTTCATCTAGACTCACTCTCTAATAAATCTTCCGATTACTTTAGCTCCCTTCATAAGAGCGTTAACATCTCTACAGACAAAGCATGACATTGTCACTATATGGATCGACTATCCAACAGAATTCTCTTTAAGTGTTGTCAATCTTTCCTCGCGAGTTGATTTCCCACTTGAAATCTTCTCTACCATTGGTATCCACTCCCGCTGATGCAAAATTTGCTAAAAGTCTAAATCCATTTACAAAATGGACCCATGTTCGGCCCTTCCGTAATGGGTTCAGCACGACGTTCATATCTTATCCTGAACAACTTATAAAAGAACGTGCAGTTAAGCTGTACCTAAGGTCTTTTCATTGACGCAACATTTCACTACTAACGGTGGTAGTTGACTCCCACTATTGTAACTTTGCTCCGCTAAGTCAAGAAAATTTTACCCCAAATTTTCACTTCTAGTTAACCATACTCCACTATATTTCCAAGCCCTTGAATATATTACCTTCGTTGGGTAACACACACAATTACCGCATATCTACAATTCCCGCTGATGACTCTCCTCAATTTTACCTTTTGACCCCCTCCAGAGCGCACCATATTGGGTGGGTCAAATTTGTCCTCACTTTCGACTATAGCATCACTTGGAATTTGTAGGCTGTGTCCTAGCCATCTTTAAAGTCCTGGCCTCTCGTTCCCTAATAGGGGTTACCTCAACTACGATCATCATCGTCGAATATACTTTACAAGCCCAACTGAGCTCTGCCTCCTGATGTCCGCATTATGGCCCTCATTTGATATCCTTCATCGCTCGGCACACGCACACATCCAAACGCAAATAGAATTCACTATTATACATACGTTATAGGAGGAGAACGTAATCTCACCATAGAAATCAACAATCCTAAACTCATGGCTCTATATCAAACAAAGCAACGCTGAAAGCATAATAAGCCGCACAGATCCTAAAGGACACTAGAACCTGATGCCCTGATACCACCTGTGACACCCCGCCTAATTAAATACCGAGTGATCAGTCCTTTATTAAATTTAAAATCAAGGTCAACGGTTGGTTCATTCTTAGCATCACTGTTGCGAAATAAAATTTCCAATTTAAACACCCTAAATAATTAAGCTAAGTGTCAAAATAATTTTTAAAACCTTATTTTCCATTTTATTAAATCCAAATATGAAAACCTTTTTAAATAACCAACAATTTAAGAACTCCGATATACTAAAGATGGATAATAACACACAATAATTAGATTCATCTATATAAACCAATCCAGTTTAAACTATCAATAAAACCATCATGACAGTAATTAAATCCCAAAGAGTACCAACTAATGGAAATATAAAGGAACGCAAATCTCTGACAAAAATACAAACTGAATAGAGAAATGGGCGACACATGCCCTAGCTAATAAGAACTATAATAGTATAATCAATAATGAGGTCATCTAAGCAATGGTCTTCAACTCCCACATAAGCTTCAGCGCGTTCGGTCCAAAGAATCTAAGCATGACTCCCTTGTGGTTGGGCACCGGTAATATATACATATATATGCAGGAGAAAAGAAATAATAGGAAACGGGTCAGAGCCTGAGTGTAAAAAGGTTTAAAATTAGTTTAGAAAGTATTTAAAATTCTTACTGGCTAATGTAACAACCATGTTAGTATGCGATACTCTCTTGAGAAATTCTCACCTCTCATCTAGTGTGCACGCCTACCGCACTATTAATCCCATACGATTTTATCTTAATTTCCCACATAAGGTTTCATTCCGTCATTTACAATGGGTAATATAAATAATTTTTGAAAATTAAGCACTCTCATATATCTTACGTTATTTGAAATAACTCAGTGATGTCACAAAATTTCCAAACACTTATAATAAAGCTGGAGTAATTATTCATTACTTAACTAATTTTATGCACAATAGGAAGTTCTCATACATAAGTGTGTATATATATATATATATATATATATATATATATATATATATATATATTAACCACTCATATAATATATATACTATCGGCACCCCGCATAAAATCTATGGTGCTGGCATACTCTGCTATTAAGTCCCCGAATTACATATATTAAGGGAAATACTACTTCGAAATCACTCTAGAACTGTATTAACATAAAACACATACAAATGGAGGCAAAGCATAATTCCAAGTCACTAATAGGTCAGCACATACCCTCACGTCTCTTAGGACCGTCTGACAATCAATCAAATAGCCTGTACCAAGGAATCCTATGTTCTAGGGTACAAGTCAATATCCCCCATAAAGGCCCAATCGAGATAAGACTGTCCTGACGCAGAAACCCCCGTGATAGAAAGTAGCCCGAGTATGATTTTTATACAGATATACAATATATGCACAATCACACAGTCATATATATATATATATATATATGTATAAATATCCTCATTTATAAATTAGGTGCGCTCACGACCCATAATTATAATTATCCGTTCTTAGCACATTCTACTTGATTATCCCTCTTAACGGGGCCGTTACTTTTTATTCTCATATATATAAGTTACTCCACATCTACTTCCCGTCTCTCGAAGTACTACCTAAGAATAATTTCAGTAGGCACTCTCACTTACCTTCTAGTTTAACTTCCAATACAAGTCTCGAGCTTTTGTTAAACGTATGCATGATTTCATATGTGTGAATAACTTCCCCGTTAACCCTTAATTTCATCTTACATTAAATCCTCACCCAACGGAGTTTAGCTAGACCCAACTGGTCCTATTTATATCCCATTATGCTCTAACAATAATGATCGGGGGTTACTATGCATTTTAATCGGATCGAACCCACATAAGGAAAATATGAAGTTTTTTCGGAGGGGTCGATCGATCCAGGAAATTAGGTGGATCGATCGATCATCAATCAATCGATGTTCTTGGGTCGATCGATCGATCAAGCAGTTATGACGAAAATTGCATTAACCCGGTTACGAATTTGCCTCTCCAACCTCAACCAAATCTCCATATATCATTCCCAAACTCCTAGACAACGTTACTACAAGTACTATATATCTGAACATATGATTTTCTACGTAAAATGTGTTCCAATTCATCAATTAGAACAATTTAATGGGTAAAATTTACCTGAACTTGAAGAACCCTAATTTTTTTTCTTTCAATTCTTCGAATTATTTTCCCGATTTCCTACTTCTAAATCCATACAAATTTGTGGTTTATCCTCTACATGCGATTTAGATGTCCAGAATATGATTTTTTCTTCTACACCGTGTGATTTTAAGTCTCAAAACCATACTTTCATTCATGAAACAAGTCCTAAACAACCCTAAACTAACATGATTGAGACGTTAACTAAAAATAAAGCAAGATAGATACTTGCCTGAAAATTTAAGGTTCTGATTAGTGGGTGAAAAAGGCATGGTTACGTTCCTCGTCGTGCGATCTACGTTTTGATGGTGGTGGCGATGAAAACGAATGAGTTCTTGTCCTTGGATTTCTTGGAAAGCTTCCTATCTTCTTCTCTAATGGCCGTTCTAAGGTTCTCTGCTTGTTAAACCGAAAAGGCCACCCCCAATGGCTGATAAATCTATTGAAAATTCGTGGGTTTATTTACCCAAAAATATAAAATGTCTAATATACCCTCCCGGGATGTCAATTAGGCCTAAAAACGCCCCGAGACCCAAACTAAACCCCCGAGTATACTTTTCTGACTATATCGACCTTTTCGGACACATTGGCGCACTCAAAATGACCATACAAGCAACTTATAATTTACTCATTTTTAATAATAATAATTTAGTCCCGACACGACACAGGCGCGTCTTGACTTAAATTTCCATAATTGCCATTTTATTCACTCTCGACAATTTTAATAAAATAATTCTCATATTTTACTTTACTCATCCAGTAATATTCAACAAATATCCAATAATTACTAACTCACATCACGCTAGTAAATATATATATAAAAAACTTCTAGATTAATATTAAATTAATTTCTCAATTAATTTTAATAAATCCCCAATTTTAAAGGCCATAAAAATACGGGGTATTACATGCCTCCAGATTTCATAGCAGGTTCTAATATATTGGTGGTGAGTAGGTGGAAGAAGGATATTGAGAGTCACTTACAGATGGCTGAGTGCACACCGATTCAAAAGCAGATGCTAACTTCGTTCAGATTGGTGGGGGGTGCTCTTCAGTGGTGGGAGGCAATTACGACTGTTGATGAGAAGGATAACCTTACTATTGATCAGTTTTGGAAGAGTTTTGAGTTAAAATCCTCCCCCCTCGCCATGCAGTCTGATATGAGGACCAGGTTCACGAAACTTAGGAAGGAGTGGCATATTGTACCAAGTAAGAGGAGGAGTTCATCACCCTCTCGTACTTCGCTAGGGAGGATGTTCGTACCGAGAAAATGAGGATGGATAGGTTCATTACCGGATTATAATGACACATTAGGAAGGCCCTTCTGGGGAATCTATCCTTCATGGCATACAACCAGTTGGTTAATGATACATTTGTCTATTGCCAGGATCACAAGGAATTTATGAAAAATAAGGGGAAGAAACGTCATGGAGGAGAGTCGTCTAGCTAGCAGGGCAAAGTGATTGGAGGAAGAAAATTTGTTGCCCAGCAGCACAGGGGCACCCCATACACTGATAATAATAAGGAGTATATAGGTGCATATGATCGATAGAAGCGGGGCCAGCAAGGCTAGGGACAGACAAGGCACGACCATCAGGGCCAGTAGTACAAAGGCCATCAGATCCAGGGACATCAGGGCCGATGGTTTGAGCGAGGATTATTTTAGGAAAATTGTTATACACATGGTGAGAGGGGGAAAACTTCGAAGAATTGTCCTCGAGGAGACCAGAAAGCCTAGGGTAGGGAGGTTATAGAGGACAACAGGCGCCAGAGGGACAACACCCACCATTTCCGGCATAGGGAGTCGCTTCTCTAGAACCTATTGCCCCACCACATAAAAAAACCATTACAGTATGGAGGATTCTATCATATCGCATCCGTAGATAGGATAGCAACGCCACGGGAAGTCGAGGGTATGTTTCCCATTTTTGGTCATATTGGTCGCATTCTATTCGATACGGGTACATCTCATTCTTTTGTTATCACGGGGTTTGCACATGATACGATTATGATAGATTTTTTATCTGACACTATTTTGCACATAGACTCACCATTGGGTAGAGGGGAACCCATACAGTCAGTATGTCAAGGTATCTGTATTAAGATAGGTCAACTGACGTTCTTATATGATTTATAAATACTTGACATGCACGAGTACAAGGTTATTTTGGGGATGGACTGTCTAGATACATATAGACCATGCATGGATTGCTATGATAGGTCCATCATCTTCACCATTCCAAGGCAGGAGATGTACCTAGTTGTGATGTCTCACCCCGGGGGTGGGTCGAGCAGGCATTTGTATTACATCGAGGAGGATACTTCTTCAAAGTTTGTGGTGATGCTAGATTCCATACCGATGGTGAATGAGTTTTCTAATGTTTTTAGGGAGATTCTAGGGTTACCACCTAGTCAAGAGATCAAATTATTTTTGAGCACGAGACCCATTGCATATACTCCGTATCGAATGGCTCCATTGGCGATGAGGGAGTTATAAGAGAAAATTGAGAAGTTGTTAGGGCAGGGGATTATCAGGAGGAGAAATTCACCTTGGGGTGCTCCATTATTATTCATTAAGAAGAGGGATGGTTCTCTACAGCTTTGTGTCGACTATCGAAAGTTGAACAAAAGTTGTTATTCAGAATAAATATCCGTTACCATGTATAGATCATTTTTTTGACAAGGTGATGGGTATTGCGTATTTTTTGAAGATTGATTTAAGGTCAAGGTACCACCAGTTGAGATTTAGGGATTAGGACATATTAAAGATAGCCTTTCTTACTAGATATGAATCATATGACTTTTTGGTGATACCATCTCGGCTAACCAATGCACCAGCAGTAATTATGGACTTGATGAACCGAGGGTCTATGGACTATTTGGATCGATTTGTTATCATGTTTATAGAAAATATATTGATTTATTCTCGAACTGTGAAGGAGCATGCATAGCATCTAGGAGTTGTCTTACAGATGCTTCGAGATCATCAGTTGTATGGAAATTTTAAGAAATTTGGGTTTTGGCTGAGAGATGTACAATTCTTGGGTCAAATTATGGTCTAGCAAGGGATATATGTGGACCCAGGGAAAGTTATTGTCGTAAAATAATGGGGACAACCCACTACACCCACCGAGGTGCGTTGCTTCTTGGGACTAACTGGTTACTACCGTATATTCATCCAGGGGTTCTCCAAGATAACTGGGCCATTAAAGAGTTCGACGAGGAAGGGGGTACAATTTTTGTGGGATGATGTGCTCCATAAGGCATTTAAGGAGCTTAAGACTATATTGGCTACAGCACCATTTTTGGCATTGCTTTGGGCAGAGGTTGATTACAAAGTCTATACAAATGCATCCCTAAGGGGGACTTGATGGGGTTTTGATTTAGGAGGAGAGGCTGATACCTTATGATTCTAGAAATCTTAAGCCTCATGAGGGACATTACCCCACCCATGACTTAGAGTTATCAGCCATGGTTTTTTCCTTGCGAGTGTGGAGACACTATCTACTAGGGAAGAAATTTTATCTTTTCATAGACCACAAAAGTCTGCAGTATTTGTTTACATAATGGGAGTTGAACATGCGATAAAGGTGGTGGCTAGATTTTGTGGAAGATTATCAGTTCGACATTTAGTACCACCCAGGGAAAGTGAATGTCGCGATGGGTGCTTTGAGTTTCAAGACAATTTTGGACTTAGCGACAGTGTGGAAGGTGAAGTCAAAGTCACACCGTGGGCACGATGATATGACCCACGCATTTATGGAAGTTTTCACCATTACCCCCGAGATCATTATTAGGGTGGTGAACATACAGGCAGGAGATCATATTTTCCTGTATCGGGTAAGACAATTTCTATATAAGGGGGTGGAGAACTTTTCTATTAGTTTGGATGGTGGTTTGAGATTCTAGGGGAGACTGGTTGTTTTAGATGACGAGGAGTTGAGCCGAGCAGTCGTGTCGGAGGCCCACAATTCAGTTTTTATGGTACGTCCTGAAGGGGATAAGATGTACCATGACAGGCGTCATCTGTATTGGTGAGTCAAGATGAAAAAAGGGCCATAGCCGAGTTTGTGTCCAGGTGTGCCATGTGTTAGCTGGTGAATGTTGATTACCAACATCATGCAGGTATTTTTCGGCCTTTGGAGATCTCGGTGTGGAAATGGGAAGCATATCCATGGACTTTATCACTGAGATGCCTACTTCGTATAGGGGGCATGATTTGATATGTGTGATTGTTGATAAATTGATGAAGGTGGACCATTTCTTACCTGTCCGGATAGGGACAGGAAATTTGTGTCCCACTTTTGGAGGAGGTTTCGGTAGGATTTAGGGGCAAAGTTAAGATTGAGAACATGATATCATCCTAAAATCGACGGGTAGATGAAGAGGGTGAACCTGATGTTGGAATACATGTTACGGATGTGCCTTTTGGATTTTAAGAGAAGTTAGGATCCGTATTTTCCTTTAGTGGAGTTTGCCTACAATAACAGCTACTAGTTCACGATAGGGATGACACTATTCGAGGCACTCTATGGGAGACCTTGTCGTTCACCCTCATATTGGTTGGATGTGGGGGAGAACATGTTACTTGGACCAGACATCATTCAGGAGACCTTAGATAAGGCATAAATGATTTAGGCCAAGATATTGATTTCCTAGGGCAGGTAAAAGATCTACGTGGATGCGGTCCAGAGTCACTTAGACTTCGATGTTGGAAACCAGGTGTTGATTAAAGTGTCTCCCATGAAAGGGGTGATGAGTTTTTGGATGAAAGGGGTTTCCTAATACGTGGGATCATTCCCTATTTTCGAGCGGATTGATCACGTATCATATCGGTTGGGATTACCAGATCACTTTTAGAGAATGCACGACGTTTTACACATATCTTCACTACAGAGGTTCTTTATAGATGAGGTAGCGTATTAGCACATTGACATCGATAAGATTCAGCTCCATCCAGATGCTACTTACGAGGAGAGATTAGTAGCCATTCTCGACCGACGGGATCAACGCTTCAATCTGAAGTTGTCCTTTTGGTTTTGTGTAGTGGAGACACCATCTAGAGGACAAGTCAACTTGGGAGAGGGAGGATGACATGGTCACAAAGTATCCTGAACACTTCTATCTAGGTACATACTTTTCTTGATTTCGAGGACAGAATTCCGTTATTAGGGGGTAAGAATGTAATACCCTGTAATTTTTCTAAAATATTATTTTTAGAATAAATAAGTATTTGCAAAAATTACACTTAATTAAAAATAATAATTTAATAATTGCACAGTCAACAATTTTTATTTAGTTATAATTGTGCATGATTGATTTTTATGTGTATGAAAGTAACATTTGCATGTATCGTAAGAAAAATACATAAACTAATGTGTGATAAAGTTTAAAAGTCCCCATTATTGACATAAAAAAATTAGGATATATTTCGGGGCACATATGGACCCGTTTATATGTTTTAAAACAATAAAATTAGCCTAGGGTCAATAGTATATAGGTTGGGGAACTTTTGGGCTAGTTGGTTATGAGTTCGGGTCCATTTGGGGTCTAAAAGTTGGGTTTTAATCCCAACTCGAGATTACTATTAATTAGTGTTTAAGTGGGGGTAAACCACTCCCCCTCTATCATTCAGAAAACCTAAAAACAATTGTTAACGTGATAGGAAAGGAGAAGAACCAGACGAGGGGAAAAGGTCAAGTAACAAAGGAAGAATCAAAGGGAATTCAAAGGGCTTTCCTCCACATATTCCTAAGGAAAGAATTCTCTTACTTAATTTATGTTTTCAATATATTTCTTGATGCGTCGTAATGACCCCTTAAATTTTTAGGATTTAGGTTTGATATGTTTAATTTGATTATGAACAATGGATGTAGAGGACTGAATTTAATATAGAATAAGTCCCAAAAATTTAGGCATTGAAATATGGAAATTAATATTAAATTCCTTTGGGTTTTTATAGTTAATTGGGGATTTTGACTAATTGATGTAGAGGATGTCATTTTTACTTTACGGACTCAAATTTGGATGTAGATCCCATGGTAGACGCCTCTTATTATAAATTAAATAGGGTTGAAATTTGGAGAATGCTTCCATCGTTAAACTCCTTAACAGATGTAAATTATGGGTTTGAATATATATAAATTTGGGTTGGTTTCTGGGTTTCGTATTAATTGTTATGGGTTTGAGTTGAAGATGTAAGGAACTGAAATTGAGAAAAAAACGTGGGAAAAAGATGAAGGGGTCGTCTCAAACGATCATTCAAGCGGCATGAAAGGGTTTTTTGGCAGTTTTCTCCTTTCACGAATTAGTATGGGTTTGGTTTATTTTATACGAGTTCCTTTAATGATTTGGCCAAGGTTTGGGCTTCTCTTACTGTATATGAGTAAAAAGGGACAATTATTAAAAGTGAGGATATGCCACATTTAATTAGGAAAATTACATGGCTAAGTAATTATTTTATGGAATGGAATTAATAATTCACTGGATGGTAAATTATTAATAAATGAAAATGTTGTGGACTTTAGGTGGGCTTTCTATGGTAATTATAGAGTAGTTACCCATTCAAATTATATGAGATAATAATATGTACTATTATGTGTTTGTGTGAACATACCAATATTGGTGGACTGTCCTATCGGCTCGGGGGTTTGTTCGTTCGGACAGGGTACCACACGTCATCACGGGTGGGATTGACATTGTGTAGGTCATATAAGTACTACGTGGATGTGACACCCAACCTAATCTAATCCTGGGTGATGATTCCATTATTAAATCAAACATGAATCATTAATGGTGTCATTCTAAGCATCATTGTCGAATTTCAAATTAATTAGCAATACCATAATAGCTCGGTGTCAAAATTTTAATCTTATATATTATCATACAATAAATAAATCGGAAGAAATATATCATTCACCATTTACATGCAGATAACTGAATAATACAATAATGACATAAGTAAATAATTGAGTCTGGAATAACACTCCAGAGAAAAAACTAAATACATTCATCCATGTGAAAAGTCTAAATCAATACTAGAAATAAAAGGTATTACAAAGTTTCTTAAAATAGTAATCCAATTATGATTGGGAAACATGCCCGACTGAGATAAATGAAGAGAGATATGAACTGAATAAAAGTGAAGGCATCTAATAGCAAGGTCCTGTAACCTCCACAACATCCACCTAAAATGATTTTTACAAAAAGGATTTGAAACAGGTTAGAGCCTGAGTAAAACTGTTTGAAAAAGTTTAGCAAGTGTTTAAAATGGGACAAAATAACATATTAAATACATGTTAGTACCACGTGACCTCACTTGATACCCTCACCCCTCAACTAATGTACACACCTAATGTACTACTCTAACCCACCTAGTTATGCTACCCGCCTAACTAGTCTGGCTTATACCTCCTCACATCAAATCAATTATAGTTCCCACATATATTGGCCATACATTACGTTACTACATCTTCTCAATTCTGTATACTCATTAGGAATTTATACTAAATGATATAGTGCTCGTATACTTTGGTTAATTTAGAAATCACTATCAATTAATTACTAATTTAGTTCTCATACACTTGAATAATTTGGATATCACAATTTATCGTATCTACTAACATAGTTGTAGAAGAATCAATCACGTATATATATATATATATATATATATATATATATATATATATATATATATATATATATATATATATATATATATATATATATTATCATATATACGTATAAAACACCCCTAGGTGGAGACGTGCGATGTGGACATACTCTGCAATCAAGTACCGGTACATAACGTACTATATGAGGACAATGGCTCGGATTGTCTTCCTCGAACCATAAATTAAATCACACAATATTGGAGGCAAACATAGCTCTAGGATTTTGGGATACGCTCATACATAATGCACCCAGATGACCGGTCACACCCTCATTCAAACAAGTGGTGCTCAATCCCTAAGGTCTATGTCTTGATGTTCAAGTCAATATCACCAGAAACGGGATCATCAAAATAAGACTGTCCACAATGGGAAACCTCCCGTGATAGCAAGTAGCCTAGGTATGATTACACATACAAATCAAACAATATATATATATATATATAATGTCATCATAGGTATACACATAACCTATATCATATGCCCTGTATGTAGTATAGTATCTCTCGAATATTCTACGAACGTAATACTTCTCATAGTAAATTCTCGGGTGTTTCTCAATCTCAACTGGTTGCCAAGTGTCCCTTCAGTAAAATTTAGTAAGCAATCCCACTCGAGGCCTACTGGTCTTGGAACTACATTCTCCTAATTTCCCATAATAAGAAATCAATATCTGAATAAGCTTTAATTACATGTTAAGCTAAATCCATTAATAGTCTTAAACCCTCCTCGTGTGATTAACCTCAAACCCAAATTAGCCTATTGGTAGTTAAAACATCTCTTAATAGAATCTTACAATTAATTCAAGGTCCAACCCAAACATTTTCCATGAGTTCTATATAAAAAGGGGAAAAACTATGCAATTCTGGGAAACCTAATCGATTCAGCCTTCATCCGAATCGATTCGTTTTCCAAATCGATTCAGCTAAGGAGCCGAATCAACTTACATGTAACAGGTCTCGTCATCTTCAGCCACGGGATTCACCATTTTTAACCTTAAAACCTCCATGATTCATTCCCAATATCAATTCATCATTCAAGCATAAGGGATTAAGTTTATCACAATTTCCTACCGAATAACTTGATTTATATCTTCCAAATTTAATAAAAATCCAAGAAATCATTAAATTGGCCATCCTACTCTAACATGGATGGTATATCAAATCAAAATTAGCAAGATAAACACGTGTCTTAATGTGAAAGTTTGATATTTATAGAATAGGTGATATGATTGGTGTTGTCCTCCTCTTGATCTATAATCCGGTGGTGGTGCTGGTGGTGGTTCAAAAAGGTGGTTATTGTCCTTGGAACCATAGGAATGGCTCTCCTTCTTCCTCTTGTGACTCTCCCTTGGTTTGGCAACTGATAACCAATATCTCTCTAATGTTTCATCAGATATAATCCTCTAATTTTGTAGGTTAATTTTTTACAAAATTTTAAAAGACCAAAATACTCCTCCGGGGTACTGATTTGGCCTAAAAGTGCCCCGAGGCCAAAATTAAACCCCCAGGTGAACTTTTCTAACTATCTCGGCCCTTCCGGACACACCGCCGCACTCAAAATGACCATATGGAATATCAAAAGTGAAATTAAATTTTATTTCCCAAATTAAGTCCCAACACGACTAACACACGCATTCCAACTAAATTTACCTTAACTGTCGTATTTCTCACTCATGAAAATTATTTTATTTTATTATCATTATTATTAATCATTCACTAAGTAATATTAAATATGAATAAATATTAACCCTTATCTCGCTAATTAATATTTATTTTATCTAATTAATTTCCAAATATAATTTAATTAAATCAATTAATTCTCAATATAAAAATCAATAAAATTACGGGGTGTTACATACTTCCACCTAATAATGTAATTTCATCCCAAAATTCGGAGAAAGAAAATACCTATTATGACTAACTCTGAATCTTTGTCGTGCATCCCATTTTCGCGCTTTCAAATAGACTCGTTGGCATTATGATGGCCCATATTAACACCTCAGATTCTTTCACACAACTGCATTTGAACGTGTTAAAAATTTACTCGCAATAATCTTTTGTTATATCCACTATACATACACCAATTTTAATTACAATTTTTTTTCATTTTCCCCCCTAATAATGAAATTACAATTTCCCCCCCTATAATGGAATTACAATTTTTTTCATTTTTTCTTTTGAATATAATGATTTGGTTTAAAAGTATTTCAAATATACGCTTACAAATATAATGATTGACTTATAATCAAGCACCCGAACCTCCTGGTCCCGCCTCAAATCAATTTTAATATTATTCTCAACAACCGACAAGTAGGTTTTGCCATTTCGATAGTAATTTTCAGCCTATTTAATATAACTACTATTGATATCACACTGTGATATTCATAAATTACTCATAGTGTGTGCATATTAGACTACTTCCATGCTATAAATGTTTATGAAATATCATTTGTATCAGAATATTGATTTTTTGGATCAAATTAAAATCTTCTCCCTAATAACTGAGTTCATGAGGTTAAATAATTGAATCAGTTACCCAAGCATTTATGCGCTAAATGTCTTCATTAAGAGAATACTTATAACTGCCGGAGTAAACTTCTGTGTTATCCCACATAACTTTTATACTTTGCCTATATGTATCAGGATGTTTTGAGAACCTAGTTATGCTACATTTATATGAATGTTGTTCTTACTAAACGTGCATAGCCTAGTTACTTAAAATCCAAAGGTTTTGGATTATTATTTGGTTATACTAATATGCTTAATTCTTCTATACGTGCTAGTAAATTGATAATCATAGGATTATCCATTTAAAACTCCTTGATTTACTTCTCTATCTAGAAGAATTTTTTCTTATGATTAATTCATAATGTTATCCATTAAATGGTTGAATCCATACACTCCTCAAACCTCTATATAAATATATTTGTTATAAAATTTGTTAAAATCTACTTAGAATGCTTGTGCTAATTCCTATTTACCTCTAAATGTGACAGGATCAAGAAACAGTGCTCTGTCGCTTATTGTGATAAGCGCAAGTCACTTTTATGATATTATAACCAGATGGAAGGAAGCTAAAAAAGACAAAAGTGAAGACTCGTGTTGCTAGATGACCCTTGTCATTTTATATGTTTGTAATAAAATAGAGTAATTATAATCCTCCCTTGTGTGTGGTGATACAATATATAATTATTAATATAATGAATGAAGTTATGTTCTTTCTTCCCTAACTTTAGACTTTTCTTTGTTACTATCTCGTACATTCATACCAAAACCAGGGTGTGACAGATAGGATACTATTTTTTTCTGATGTTAAGAGCATTAATCCTAAAGATAAAAATGAACATTTATATGTACCCTAACTTATCCTCGAGTTCCTTATTCTCTAATGTCATACCTTTTAGCCACTTGGATTGCACTAGAACTAATATCAATTGCCTAAAGGCTATAGAAATAATTTGGGTGTACACGAAGATCTTTTACACGTTGCCAAATGAAACAATATTTCACGACCACGATTAGCATGGCGATGTCATATAGGGTGAACATTATCTTCCAACATGAAAAGTGAAATTTGAGGGTCATGCCCAACCACCTTTCGGGTTAGGTAAGAATGTTGTCTAGATTAGTTTAAATATAGGGAAATCAAAATAATGTTACCAAAAATATTATCCTCGTTTAGACAACAATCCAAATTCAACCATCCCTCGTACGTGTCATATCTAATCACAAATTATGCACTAATAATATTTCATAACTCAATCAATGTGTTAAATTTGCTATATAATTAATTAAGAACATGATAAAAAATTTAAATACCTTGGACTTATAGTAGAAAAAATATTTTCAACGTACTTAAATTAGTAATGAAAATAATATATTAAATTAAAAATGTACTAACTTCCTTCGACAAAGCCTTTCACAAACAATGTGTTTCTGATGATTGTGTAAGAGAAAGGGGAGTATGCATAATGTCATTTCCATCTACAAAATTAAAGTCCTAAATCACATGATGAGTCACGCGTAAGAACAACACACCGTGCAAATTGGTTCGTCGTCTGCGTACAAACCTCCCTTCTACTTCAATTGTAAAGTATACATTAATTAGGGCTAGCTGGAGATATAATTATAAAGAAAAGTAGTAGTGAAAATGTTGGGTGACACTTGAAATGTTGTTCAATAATGAAATGAATTATTTTGTAGTCCTTCATCCCAAAGACACTTGGATTATCAAGCAATGGTTCTGAAGCACCCTATATCTTTGATTCATTTGAGCCTACATTATATAGGGGCTCATCTAGTTTGGAAATAGTGATAAAATTGTGTTTATCCAAAGATAAATAAAAAATCCTCATAACTTTCATATCTTCATTGATATTCCTCTACAAGTTCTTAATGTTATATCACATACACCACACACTAGGACTGCATACTTATAGTGTATTGTTCAAGTGATGACCTTGTGTAATATCATTTTTAAATAATTTTTGGGATTTAATTAATATTTTTTAAGAATTTTAAATAATTTTTTGAGATTAAAATTAGAACTTACTAAAGTTTTTGGGTTTATTCGTAAATATATTTTATGCCTTAAAACTATCATGGGTAGAAACCAAAAGCGTTAGAAACATTTGTGAGTGAAACTGGAATTTTTTTGGAAACTAAAAACACGCGTATGAGAGTTAATCTTGAGCCTACACATGTTGCACACACAACTGTTCGATTTGTGCTTCTTATCACTCACATACCAGTGGCTTATTGTGGACCTTTGGATCGTCTTAATCTACGGTCTTCATGTGTTTGGAATCAATCCAAGTGAACTAGTTTTAACTAATCAGAGTTAGCTATTCCACCACTTCTTGAGATCCATGGATTTTCAACGTTTTAACTGCTTTTAATCTTAGCCCTTGAATTTGAACCATTGTAATAGATCCTTCGATCACTAGTATAAATAAAGTCCTTGGGTGGGGAAATTAGAGACATTTGTGATTTCCTCATTTGAGAGGGAAAAAATGAGAATAGTGAAAAGAAAGAGAAAGATTAGAGAGAGAAATATAAACCCTAATCAAAACTTCATCAAACCCTAAACCATAAATACTTTTCCGAGAGATTAAACCTGAGTGTTTAGTTCCTAAATTGGAGAATATAATCCTCTCTGGTTCTTGATCATCCTTCCAAATTATTCACATTAGTAGAGTTTTCCGTTTCTCTACATAGAAACTTGAGATCTCGTCTCTGTGATACAAATCACATGGATACTTTTCTGCCTTGATTTCTTATTTCAAGAAATCTTACTTGTTGGTTATTTTAAAACTGATTTTATGTTTTCAAACCCTAAACCTATCATTTTCATTATGATTTCATTTTACTCAAACTATCATACTAAGATCTAGTTTTGAGATCTTGATTGGGGTTTGCACTTTCTATACAATATTTTCAAAACAAGAAAGTGTTAGGATCTTGGATATTTCACAACAAGATTCCCTCTTGATCTGCGATTATTTTGAAAGGTCAAAAACTCTGATTTAGTTTTGACTAAACTGATTTTAGAATATCTTGCATATCTAGTGATTCTTAAATTTGTTAAATCATTCTGTCTGCATTAAGTGTGAGTGTGTTGCATGAATATGTTAAAAAGAACATCACAACTAAACTCTCACTCTACCACACTTAAAGTGTTGGTTGTATGATCTTGAAATTGTTTGAGTTGGTGCAAAGATGGAATTGAGTAAAGTTACAAAGCTGGACAGAAAATCAATAACAACAACCTTTGGAGAAATCAAAACTAATCTAAAGGAGTTGGTAATGATTCTGAACTGAGTTTAGGTGTGTTTGTGTGGTTTGATTGTTAAATAACTTGTATTTTGTTACTCTGATTTTAGTGGATTTTTCGTTTTGTGACATAGAGGTCACCGTGGATGTTTACCCAATTGGGTGGGTTTTTACCATGTTAAAAAATACTTGTGCACTTCCTCATTTTCTCATCACTTTCTTCTAAGCTAAGTTGATTTAATAGTTTAAGATTAGTTTTTTAGAACTGGTTTATTCTAGATCTGAAATAACTCGTTCAAACTCTTCCAAACTATTTTGATAATCATTTTGAACACATTTTGTGTTAAGTTTTGTTTGGATTAAAAGAGTTTTCTTAACAAACAGTTCAGAGCCATTTTAACAGTTTAATCTTGTATTAAACCTCTTAAGTGGCATTTTTCAATTGGTATCAGAGCTTGGATGTTTTAAAATCTTTTTTTGATCCCGTGTGATTACGCTTGAAAAGTGTGGCACGTGTCAGACGTCGGTCATTGTTTTCGTTCACCGCGATAATACAAACAAACATAAATTACGACTACACTCAACTGGTGAGTATAGAAGTAAGTTGGGTATCGAAAATCCACAGAGACGAGTTGCTAGAGTTTATAAGATTTAATACTCCAAAATAAAAGTGAAAAAGATGATTACAAACTAAAAAGGAAAAGATGCATAAAAGGGAAATATTAATCTAGGCGACAATATTGAAACTAGATTAAGAAAATGAGTAAAAACTACAGGTTGCGTCGAATATCCCTCACCCGAGTTAATTAGTATAAATGGTCACATGGTTCGACGAGTTATTTAGAATGCATCTCGTTTCGACAGTTAATTCAACCAAGGGTTGTTATGCCCCTAAATCCGCATAAAAGCCAAATAAGATTTTGGCATCAACAAATACCCTAGAAATTACACACGCAAGGTCGTAAGCACGGGACATACATGATATGCCCTGTCAAATCTCCTAGGAGTAGTAATTAAGACAACGCACTCAAAATAGACCCGTAAACACCATCACCAAAGCAAAGCAATGCGTCAACCCGAGTGAGTTCAATTCAAACACAACCTAATTTAATTTAGCTAGAAAGCATGGTAAAAACGCGATAAAGGAAAGCGGTGAATAAATGCGGTAAAGTTAAACTAGAAAGAAATTAAATGAAAGCATGTAAACCTAAATTAGAAAGCATATAAATCTAATTATCCAAGCAAGAATTAAGGAAATACAACTATATTAATGGTAAATGAGATGGAAAGTTCAACATACACAACCCATATGGTTGTCAACCCAAAGAGAAATGAAACCAAGCTCTCAAAACCCATAAAGCCTTAGCTAAAATAATTAAAACTGAATTCTATCTATTTTTACATCAAAAATCCTCTATATAGTAATAGGAATTAAATTAGAAAAGAAAAGAAAAGGCCAAAATATCTGCTGGAAACAGGGGATCGATCGATCAACCCAAAACGTCGATCGATCGATGGTGAATAAATCACCCCACTATCTCGAAGGATCGATCGATCGATCCTTTTGATCGATCGATCGATCAAGCAAGTCTCAGCCAAGTTGCTTGTTGTTTTGGTTGTTTTCATTTCCCGTCCGCTGAAATCGTCGTAACTTCTTCATTCTGAATCGGAATTGCGCACCATTTGAAAAGACTTCCGTGCAAATTTTGGGCCAGGTGCCCAAGCTATGAAAAGACTAAAATGCCCTTGAACATGCTATCGTGTACGAAAATCGAGCAAAATGCATCTGAATTTCACATTAGCATCCACCTACCTATAAAAGCTCGATTAACCCCTGCACAACATGTTAACGTAGAAATCCGAGATTTTCTGGTTAACGAGCATAAATATAAGGAATAAGATACCCGAGGGGGCTAAAATGCGTAGGTTCGACAGATGAAATACGCAATATTTGCGTATTATCACACCCCCTAACTTACACATTGCTAGTCCCTAACAACGAAATAGGATACACCAAGAACTACAAGGAAACCAAAAGCAGGAGATATAACAAAAGTATGGTATAAAAGCATAAGGCCACTTTCGCGGGCGATTCAATTTCATTTAGCGTATGCAATAAGCCGTTAAACCCCTAGGTCACCCTAGTGGACGAGTTTAGTCTCTTGACGGTTTTCAGGGATGGTACCCATAAACATCACATGGTTTCCTCAAAATATGCCCAACCCAACATGTGACAAGCCCAATAATAGTGAACAAGATTTCATATGCATTATTAGCAAAATGAATGAATTCAAACAAAATTCCGAATCATTTACATTTTAGAATGCACCTCATTGAATTGAAACCTTGAAATGTGAGAGGGGAGCGAACACATGCAAAGTGTGATTTGGAAAAAAACTTATATAAACCGGATAAACATTAAAGCAAGCATACATTCAATCCTCACGAGCATTACGCTCATCAAGCGAATTCACTCGAAACAGGGAGGTAGCACACGGAACATGCGGGCATAAAGAGTAAATGTAAATGGAAACTAGGCCACACACATGTCACAAATGAAAAACTCTATATATAAACTAAGAAAATGTAATCTCAGTGAAAGATACCGCACACTAAAAGAGGCGAAATGCAGTTTCACAAATTATCAAAACTATTATAACTTTTGAATTACATCAACCTAAGATCACATAGGACTTGTATAGGGTTATGATGTAGGCTAGGCTAGGGTACGAAATGAAGGAATGTATATACGGATTCAAAGTGTTCGGGATGAAAACTTGGGATAATGGGAAAATGCGGGCAATATCACAATTGGAAAACAAGTTCCAAATGACCATTAGATATATCATCGGGGAGAGTAATCAAAGCTTATTGAACTATATACAACATTTACAACTTTCTCTTTCTTTTTATTTTCTTCTTTTTCTCATGTTTTCTTTTGTTTTCTTTTTCTTTTTGCTTTCTTTTTTTCTTCACTTTTTTCACTACTTTCTTTTCTTTACTTTTCAAACTCTCATATGCCTAAATTGCAACCGACATCACAACAACATCATTCAATCCCAAGCAACATTCCAAACAAAGGTGTGGAAGGTGTATGTATGGTTTATAACACCAATTCAGAGTCGGTTATGGGATTTTGGGTTTTGAAACGAAAGGCTATATTTAGGATCAAAGGGGTAGACGAGGGTAAACATATAAGGGTGAGGTCAAGGTCAATATGGGTGATATAACAAAGGGGGCTATGATCATTTCAAAAAGTTAACGCAATTGTCGAGTCAAAACAATATATGAAAATCATGATCAAGTAACACATTTCAAGTATGAACTCAATTAATGAACGATCAAATGAAAGAGTAGTGAGATTACCAACGAATTCAACATTTTCAATGAGAAAAGAATAGTGTATACACTCACAAATGACAAAAGGTACAAAGCTTACTAGGTGTAAGTATATACAATGAAACAAAAGATTACCGAGTTATAAAAATCTTAAACCAAATCAATATAACAACAAAAGTGCATGTGATCATGGGATTAAAGTTTAATTCATGAAGTTATTCATAATATCAATAATCGAGACTAAAGTCTAATAACTTCTAAAATCGAGAACATGCATCATTGGGCTATCTATTGGATCGGGAATTTATTAAAATTTATCATCGAAAAGAAAGGTAAAATGCCCAAAAAGGAGAAAAAAAGAAAGAAAATCTTTTTGAAATTTTTGAATTTTTCTAAGAAAAGCATACTAAGTAATTAACATGTGAGAAAAAACATGGACTAACTAAAGCAATGGATAGAATATCCCACATGCCCTAACTTAAAACTTGACATTGTCCTCAATGTGAATTAAGAACCAAGTTAAAGAGAGGAAAAGACCGATATTACCCAAAATTGGAGCGATCCCTATAAGAACAAGTCCAAAGAATCTACAAAACAAATTCGTACCGAGCATAGAAAAAACAAATAACAAAAAGTTAATTAATTACACTAGACTAAATTAAAAAGGAAGTAAAATAAAAATAAAGAAAAAACAAAAAGCTAACTATATGCAACCTACTATTTAGGCTTCACACTAACTGTACACTAGAAGTATTAATAATTGAGGGTCCACCTTGAGAACGATTTTACTTTGGAGGATAACTGGTGTACCCTCACATACAAGCATGCCTTCCAAAAAATATGTCTTTCGTTTGAACAACGAAAGGCATGTGTAAGGCGAAAGAAATGAACCATCGCCAATTAAAAGTTATGGAGCGACGATAGGGGGTTTGGATTGAACGGATGACAAAAACATGTGGGGACCGAGAAAAGACGAATATCCTCAAAAATATTTTGAAATTGGAATGGGAGGTAGCGTACACGAAGGCACGAGTGCGATCGTGGAAGGAGACTCGAGTAAGTACTCCTCATCGACAAAAAGGTTTAAAACATTAAAGTTTGAAACCGAATCATCGGGTACTTGTGATGGTGTGATAATAGAGAATGAAAATGGGGATGAAAGAAATTCAACTCATGAGATGAATCATCATCGCATGAAGATTGAGTTTCGAAGTAAATACTATCATTTTCAATGAAATGTTCTTCTTTAGGGGCCAAAGAAGAAATCATTTCATTGCAAATAGATATTACGTAATTTTCATCCTCATTTTCAATATCTATTATGCAATGGGCAAAGTCTAGAATGGTTTGTTCCAAAGTAGGTAAAAGTACCTCATTTGGTTCAAAACATTCCTCGACTTCAAAAGTCTCGAAAGCAAAATCGTCGTTGGACTCAAATAATAAATCCAACTCATGTTCCCACAAACGATTTTCTTCCCGATAACGATTTTAAATTTCTCATTCTCATACATACGCAAACCCTCACCGAATGTCGTAGGTCGAGGTGCGGATCCATGAAAATGGAAACTTTGAAAATTACCATTGAACTTAAACGAAAACCCATTATTATAGGAATTTTGAAAACTATTCAAATTCGTTTCAAAATTCCTATTATAATGAGATAAAGGCCCAAAATCTTTATCATCATCATCGAAAATTCCAATAACCTAAATTTTGACTTTCGTTATACTCGTCGAAAGTCATATTTGAATTTGTAATACTTTAGGATTCTAAGTACTCACCGAAAGTCATAGGATTAAGAGCATTTTGAGAATTATAAAAATGATTACTGAAAGAATTGGAATAAGACATGCTTACCTCGAAAAATGGCTCGAAGTGGCGATTTCCACAAAGTAAGTGCGCGCGGGAAAAAATCAAGCGTTTCTAAGTGCTTAAATGTGGAAGTCCTGCAAATAGGTTAGCAAATAATACGAATAAAAAGAAAATACTATGAAATACTAAATCAAATAAAGTCTAAAATAAAATAGTCTCCGACAACGGTGCCATTTTGATTACGCATGAAAAGTGCGGCGCGTGTTAGACGCCGGTCGTTGTTTTCATTTCACCGCGATAATACAAACAAACCTAAATTATGACTACACTCAACTGGTGAGTATATCGGTATGTCGGGTATCGAAAATCCACAGAGACGAGTTGCTAGAGTTTATAAGATTTAATACTCCAAAATAAAAGTGAAAAAGATGATTACAAACTAAAAAGGAAAAGATGCATAAAAGGGAAATATTAATCTAGGCGAGAGTATTGAAACTAGATTAAGAAAACGAGGAAAAACTATAGGTTGTGTCGAATATCCCTCACCCGAGTTAATTAGTATAAAATGGTCACATGGGTCGACGAGTTATTTAGAATGCGTCTCGTTTTGACAGTTAATTGAACCAAGGGTTGTTACGCCCCTAAATCCGCATAAAAGCCAAATAATATTTTGGCGTCAACAATACCCTGAAAATTATGCACGCAAGGTCGTAAGCATGGGACATACATGATGTGCCCCGTCAAATCTCCTAGGCATAATAACTAGGACAACACACTCGAAATAAACCCGTAAAAACCATCACCAAAGCAAAGCAACACGTCAACCTGAGTGAGTTCAATTCAAACACAACCTAATTTAAATTAGCTAGAAATCATGGTAAAAACACAATAAAGGAAAGCGGTGAATAAACACGATAAAGTAACACTAGAAAGAAATTAAATCAAAGCATGTAAACCTCAATTAGAAAGCAAGTAAATCTAATTATCAAAGTAAGAATTAAGGAAATACAACTATCTTAATGGTAAATGAGATGGAAAGTTCAACATACACAACCCATATGGTTGTCAACCCAAAGAGAAATGAAGCCAAGCTCTCAAAACCCATAAACCCTAAGCTAAACTAATTAAAACTAAATTATATATGTTTTTACATAAAAAATCCTTTATATATTAAAAGGAATTAAATTAGAAAAGAAAAGGAAAAAGAAAAGAAAAGGCGAAAATATCTCCTGGAAATAGGGGATCGATTGATCGACCCAAACCGTCGATCGATCGATGGTGAATAAATCAGCCCACTGTCTTGAAGGATCGATCCATCCCTTTGATCAATTGATCGATCAAGTATATCTCAGCCAAGTTGCTTGCTGTTTTTGTTGTTTGTATTTCCCATCCGCTAAAATCGTCGTAACTTCTTCGTTCTGAATCGGAATTGTGAACCGTTCATGGCCACGCGAAGCTTGCGAGGAGGGATACAACTTTTGTGTAGATGTTGGGCCAGCTGCCCAAGCTATGAAAAGACTAAAATGCCATTGAATGTGCGATCGCATACGAAAATTGAGCTGAATGCGTCTGAACTTCACACTTAGCATCCAAATACCTATAAAAGCTCAATTAACCCTTGCAAAACATGTTAACGTAGAAATCCGAGGTTGTTTGGTTAACGAGCATAAATATAGGGATTAAGATACCCGAGGGGGCTAAAATGAGTAGGTTCGACGGATAAAATACGCAATATTTACGTATTACACTATGTTTCTGAAATTATTTTTTTCAAAACAAATAATATGGACGAGAAAGTTAAGAGACTAGGTAGCCTTTCCAGACCCCCTCTATTTAATGGAACTAATTATCCTTACTGTAAGGTAAGGATGATTGCTTTCATTCAAGTAACTCTGGGAGATGAAGCCTGGAGAGTTATAAAAAATGGCTACACTTTTCCTACTAAACCAGTAGCTGAAGGAAGTACTGTGAGAATCAGGAAGTTACTAAGTGAATTCACTAAAGATGAGATAGAAATTTCACTATGTAACAATAAAGCCAAGAATTCCATATTTATGTCTATTAACTAACATGAGTTCAAGAGGATCTCATCTTTCACAACTTCTAAGGAAGCGTGTGATACTCTTGTAACTGCACATGATGGTGATACGAGAGTTAAAGCTGCTAAAACTCAAATGGTTATCCAACATTATAACTTGCTTGTCATGTCAAAGATTTAATCCTTTGGTGACTTCTACATTAGGTTAACTGACATTGTAACTAAGTTGCATGCAAACGGTATAACCTATGATATGATAGAGATTATTTCAAAAATTCTAAGATCACTTCCATAGATGTTTGATAATAAAAGATATGTCATTTAGGAAATGGATGATCAAAATGTTACCCCAAAACTCCTCAATAGTAAACTAAGAACTGTGCAAATGGAACTAGAACTCAAAAACAATTGATCCAGACCAATAAAAAACAAGGTAATTCTAATCTCATTTTTTCATTAAAGTTGATTAAACCTGACCTTGACCTTGACTCTGATGAGGACTGTGACTTGGATAACTTGGATAATCAGATTGCTCTTATGTCTAATAAATTAAAAAACATTATAAACTTAAAAACAAAGTTTCTTCTAGACAAGGGAAACTTAATTACTCCAACACTTCTAATAATAGGCCTCCTGAGAGAATACCTGACAAACAAAAAACTGGTGATCACAAGAGACCCACAAAAGACCTTAAAAATATTGAATGTTATAGATGTGGAAAATTAGGACACATGGCAAGTGACTGTAGGGTTAACTTAGACAAAAATCCCAAATATAATAGGGCTCAGTTATGCAAGACTTGGAATGACTCGAGTGATTCTAAAAATAATAAACCTGAGTCATCCAACTCTTTTGAACCTAGCATGTCATTTTTTGCGAAGATAATCTATAATGATGATGAGGGAATTGATCATTCCATGATTGATACTGCTTCTACTAATGTGTCCGCCTTAATGTTTGAGAATGATTGAAGTACTGAAAATCGTGTGTGTGTGTATCAAAGTGAATGCCTTATTGATGATGCCAATGGGTGTGTGAGTCATAAAATTGAATCGATAGGGGACATTGCACACTGCTCAGTTAATGACTCCGATATTGAGGACCTTCCTGACATTCACACACTTTACACTAAAACACTGAAGAAAAGCGCTAGCCCAGAGAAGCTTGTCAAGATCTTTCCAAGAAATTAGAGTCCTTAAACCAAATAGTTAAACAAAATTCTTAAGAGTATACGTCTCAAAGTTTAACTCATGATGAGGAAATAAAGACTTTTGAACAAAGAGTGAAAGAATTGACTGAATCCAATAATGTTTTGGAAAAGAAGTATAAAGGATTGTTATTAGAATTGATACAAACAAAAGAAAAGGCTTCAACAGTCTTAAAAAAAAAATCAAAATTTGAAAGAAATTCTAGTTGTTTTGAGGACTGTGTTGTTGGTAGCAAGACCAATTCTGACGACAACTATGGAATAGGCTTTTGCACCCAAAATATCAAGGAAACTAAACCTTTTAAAACCATAACGTTTGTTACTGGTTGGAAAAGACCTATGGAAATTTGTCCAGACTTTAAATCTTTGAAAAATGATTTTGCTAAAAACCATCAGTAGTTAAACACTGCTGAGACAAGTATCTCTAAGCATAATGTTCAAATTAAATCTAAGTACGTTTGTCCTCCCATTATAAAGAGTGAGACCTCATTCCAAACTGTTCCCTCTGGAAATAATGCCAAAAGTTATAATTTAGGGAAATCTATCTTCAATAACTTTGCTAAAGACGTAACTGCAATGAGCAATTTTATTGCTCATACTATGATCTGTACAAACACTCCTTAGATGGTTTCTATCCTAAATTCCCATACCAAACTACCTATCCCTCCTTTACTTATCAGAATTTTAACTATTTTAGGAGAATCCATAATAATTATGTCTTTCCTAAACCACCAGACAAAAACTCTAACTATCGAAAGAGAAAAACAAGAGCTAATACTAAAAGATAATCATCAAAAAATAATCCTAGAGTCTTTTCTCGATCAAATGCTCAAAATGTTTATAACAACAACAAAATTGCGCAAAATCTGTTTAGACAAAAATCTAATGCTCGCAAGTTTTATCAAATACGAGCAAATAAGAGCAAATTGAAAACCAGAGCAATTTGGGTAAGAAATGATGATTTAGTACCCAGATGACATGTAACATAGTGATCAGTGCTTTGAAAGCTGCACACACCATGTCTGGAAGGTACTTAGACTCTGGATGTTCTAGGTATATGGTTAGGGATGAATCCAAACTCTCAAACAAAACTAACTTCTCCAGAGGCAAAGTCTTATTTGGAGATGGTGTTTCAGCCCAGATTGTTGGCAAAGGAACACTCCAAGAAGAAGGATTACCTATTCTTGAAGATGTTTTATTAGTAAAAGGTCTTAAGGCTAATCTACTAAGTATTTCACAATTTTGTGACTCCAATCATACTGTCACCTTTTTTAGGAACAATTGTAAAATTTAAAATGAAAATGGTGAGTGCATCATTATAGGGCTCCGTACTGAAGATAACTATTACACAGTCAATCTAAATACAGAGGTCTGTAACATTTCCAGAATGGATGACCATGAATTATGGAATAACAGAATGGGTCACATAAATTATGACAACCTTAGTAAATTGTCCTCTCAGTAAATTGTTAGAGTTATTCCTAAAATAAAACCTATTTCTAACATAGAATGTGGTCCTTATCCAGAAGGAAAAATATTTAAGGCATCTCATAAAAGAGTTAAAGACATTATATCCTATAAACCATAATAACTCATCCATATGGACCTAATGGGTCCTTCTCGTACTATTAGTCTTCGTGGAAATAGTTACATTTTAGTTATGGTTGATGATTACACAAAATTCACTCACGTTGATTTTTTAAAGCAGAAGTCTGAAACCTTTAGAGCGTTTTTAAAAATTTTACTTTTTATAGAAAATGAAAAGGACTCCGAAGTAGATAGAATCCGGAGTGATAGAGGAGGTGAATTCATAGATTATGGTGTCATTGAATATTATGACTATAATGGTTACAAACATGAGTTCAATGCTCCTAAGATACCCCAACAAAATGGGATAACCGAACGTAAAAATAGAACAATTCAGGAAATTACAAGAGTTTTAATGCAAGGCAAAGATTTACCTAAATACTTTTGGGTTGAATCAGCTCGTACTGCATGTCTCATTATCAATAGAGTCTACCTTAGGAAGAATTCTAAACAGACCCCTATGAACTTTGTTATGGCAATAAACCAAATCTTAAATATCTTAGGAAATTTGGAAGTACATGTTATGTTTGTAAAGACAGAGAAAATTTATCTAAGTTTGAAACAAGAGGAGATAAAGCTATATTTTTAGGTTATTCACCTTACTATATACCCTATCGAATTTACAACTTATGTACTAAGTCCATGATGGAATCCATTAATGTGATTGTAAATGACACTTCTGTAGAAAGTCAGACTACTAGACCAGCTAATGTGGATGAGTCTAAAAGTTTTTTAAATTATAACTCTCCGGAAATAACTGTGTCTTTACCAACAGAGACCCCTGAAGTGCCTAACTGGATTTTTAAAGACCATACTTTAGATAACATTGTTGGTAACCCTATAGAACATGTTCGTATAAGATCTTAACTTCGCAACATTGCTCATTTTTCATATTTTGTGTCTCTTATTGAGCCCAAAAATGTAAATAAAGCCTTGAATGACCCCTTGTGGATTAGTGCAATGCAAAAGGAACTTCTTCAATTTGTCATTCATGTTGTTTCGTATCTTGTACCCATGCCTAGCACACGTCAAATTTTTAAAAACAATACTGATGAGTCTAGGGTGATCATTAGGAACAAAGCTAGATTAGTTGCCCAGGTCTACTCTCAGATTGAAGGAAGAGATTTTGAGGAAACGTTTGCTCCGGTTACTCGACTCGAATATGTTCGTTTACTTTTTAACATAGCATGTCATTTACATTTCACACTTTACCAAATGGATGTAAAGTCTGCCTTCCTTAACAAAATTTAACTGAGGAGACCTATATAGGACAACCAAAAGGGTTTATTGACCCTCATCATTCTAATCATGTTTATCATCTTAATAAATCTCTTTATGGGTTAAAACAAGCTCCTAGAGCTTGGTATGAGCGTCTATCCACCTTTCTTTTAAATAATGGATTTAGGAGAGGAGAAAATTACAAAACCTTGTTTGTCAAACATTTTGATAACAACATAACTATTGCTCAAGTATATGTTGACGATATAATTTTTGGATCCACCTCCCCTTCATAAGCTAAGTCTTTCTCAGACATTATGCACAAAGAATTCCAAATGCCGCTTATGGGGGAGTTGCAATTTTTCTTACGTCTTCATGTCAAACAAAACTCAGAAGGTTTATTTATTTGGAAATCTAAATATGCATTAGAGATTGTAAAAAAGTTTGGCCTAGATACTGCTAAGGAAGCTAGAACACCTATGAGTACCTCTGTCAAACTCTCCAAAGATGAAAATGGTAAATCCATTGATTCTACTTTATACCGTAGTATAATAGGAAATTTGCTTTACCTAACTGCCTCGCACCCTGATATCATGCACTATGTTTGTGTATGCGCCCGTTATTAAAATAATCCTAAAGAGAGCCATTTATTGTGTTTAAAAAGAATAATTAAATACATAAAAGGCACTCACAATTTAGGGTTATGGTACACTATTGACACATTGAGCACTATAGTAGGATACACTGACACTGATTGGGCTGGGTGTTCCAACATTATCAAAAGTACTTCTAGCGCATGTTACTACGTCGGTAACAACTTGGTTTGTTAGAATAGCAAAAAATAGAATTTCACTTCGTTATCCACTACAAAATCTGAATATATCGCAGCTGGAAGTTGTCGTGCCCAATTATTATGGATGTAGCTAATGCTGAGAGATTATGATATAAATGAAGAAAAACTTCATCTCTATTGCGATAACCAAAGTCTGATCAACATCTCTAAAAATCCAGTTCAACATTCTTGCACTAAACATATTAAAATTCGATATCACTTCATATGAGAATTAGTTGAGTCAAAAGAACTAGAGATTAATTACCTACCGATTGATCTTCAATTGGCTGACTTTCTTACAAAACCTTTGGACTTTAAGCGTTTTGAATTTTTACGCAAATAAATTGTCATGATTTTATCTTAATAACTTTTTGCTTAATTTGTATAACTGCCAGATTTTCACTTGCTTATAATCAATCTCTGAGGATGTAAGGCATGAAGGTTAGAATAATGACAAAGAACACTTCTTATATATGTTTCATGTAGGAAATTTGTGTGAATTCTTGTTCTTTATTCAATTTACTACTTATCAACATGTTTATAACTATCCTATTTGATTCTTGCTGCCCTTTCTCCATTTGAGAAAAAATGGGCGAGAAATTTTGAGTCCACTTGGACACTCATGTACATTATCATCTAATCAACTTAATGTTAGGTATTTTATTGCAGATTTCAGTACCTCTTTATTGCATTATATTTGGATAGGGTAATGGTTTGTACATTGTTAAGTTATATAATTTTTCCATTTCCATCCCTTCTACTTCAATTGTAAAGTATACATTAATTCGGGCTAGCTGGAAATATAATTATAAAGAAAAGTAGTAGTGAAAATGTTGGGCGACACTTGAAATGTTGTTCAATAATGAAGTGAATTATTTTGTAGTCCTTCATCCCAAGACACTTGGATTATTAGTCAATGGTTTTGAAGCACCCTATATATTTGACTCATTTGAATCTACATTATATAAGAGCTCATCTAGTATGAAAATAGTGACAAAATTGTGTCTATCCCTAGATAAACCAAAAGGCATCAAAACTTTCATAGCTTCATTGGTATTCCTCTACAAGTTCTTGAAGGTATATCACATAAACCACACACTAGGACTTCATACATATAGTGTCTTATTCATGTGATGACCTTCTGTGAGTTAAATCCCCTTAGTATGATTTTTAAATAATTTTTGGGATTTAATTAATATTTTCTAAGAATTTTAAATAATTTTTGGAAATTAAAATTGGAACTTCCTAATGTTTTTGGGTTGATTCGTAAATACATTTTATGCCTTAAAAAATGCCTTTGGATGAAACCAAAAGCGATAGAAACATTTGTGTGTGAAACTGGAATTTTTTGGAAACTAAAAACACGTGTGTGAGAGTTAATTTTGAGCCTACACGTGTTCCACACACAACGGTTCAATTTGTGTTTCTTATCACTCACATACCCGTGACTTATTCTAGACCTTTGGATCGTCTTAATCTACGGTCTTCATGTGTCTGGAATCAATCTAAGTGAATTGGTTTTAACCAATCAGAGTTGGCTATTGCATCGCTTCTTGAGAACCCTTGGATTTACATCATTTTAACTGCTTTTAATCTCAGCCCTTGAATTTGAACCATCATTCCAGATCCTTCGATCACTAGTATAAATGGATGAATTTGGTGAGGCAATTAGAGACTTATGTGATTTTCTCGTTTGAGAGGGAAAAAAAAGAATAGAGAGAAGAAGGAGAAAGATTAGAGAGAAAAATAGAAACCCTAATCGAAACTTCGTCAAACCCTAAACCATAAATACTTTTCTGAGAGAATAAATCTGAGTGCTTAGTTCCTAGTTTTGAGAAGATAATCCTCTCTTGTTCTTGATCATTCTTCCAACTTAGTCACGTTGGTATATTTTTCAGTTTCTCTACATAGAAACTTGAGATCTCGTCTCTGTGATACAAATCACATAGATAGTTTTTTTATCTTGATTTCTGATTTTGATAAATCTCACTTGTTGGTTATTTTAAAAATGATTTTATATTTTCAAACCCTAAACTAACAATTTTCATTATGATTTCATTTTACTCAAACTATCAGACTAAGATCTAGTTTTGAGATCTTAATTGGGGTTTGCACTTTCTATACAATATTTTCAAAACAAGAAAATGTTAGGATCTTCGATATTTCACAACAAGATTCCCTCTTGATCTGTGATTATTTTGAAAGGTCTAAAAGTCTGATTTATTTTTGACTAAACTGATTTTAGAATATCTTGCATATCTAGTGATTCTGTAATTTGTTAAATCATTATATTGGTATTAAGTGTGAGTGTGTTGCATCCATATGTTAGAAAGCACATCACCACTACACTTTCATTCTAGCACACTTAAAGTGTTAGTTGTATGATCTTGAACTTGTTTTCATCAACGTAAATCTGGAATCGAGTAAAGTTACAAAGCTGGAGAGAACATAAACAACAAAAACCTTCAAAGAAGTCAGATCTAATTCAGAGGAGTTGGCGACGATTCTGAACTTAGTTTAGGTGTGTTTGTGTCGTTTGATTGTTAAATAGCTTGTAATTTGTTACTCTTATTTTAGTGGATTTGTCATTTTGTGACGTAGAGGTCACCGTGGTTGTTTCCCCAATTGGGTGGGGGTTTACCACATTAAAAATTACTTATGCACTTCCTCGTTTTCTCATCCACTTCTTCTAAGCTAAGCTGATTTAATAGTTTAAGTTTTGTTTTTCAAAACTGGTTTATTCTAGATCTGAAGTAACTCGTTCAAACTCATTATAACTATTTTCATAATCAGTTTGAACACATCTTCTGTTAAGTTTTGTTTTTCTTAAAAGAGTTTCTTTACAAACAGTTCAAAACCATTTTAACCGTTTAATCCTGTATTAAACGTCTTAGGTGGCATTTTTCAGATTCTTAATGCATCTTTACAAATTGTACAGGGAGGATAATACAAACAATGGTCTAGAGTTACAATTGTTTTGTGATTATGCGCATAATGTTCTTTTTTCCTTTTCCTTGTAAATCCACACAAAGAGAGGTTGTAAAATTTCTAATGAAATTTGTTAAATGAAATATTTAATAAAATGAAATGAAGTTTCTTAAAAGTCTATTCTAGTTTAAAATGTTTGTTTTTCATCAGTGATTAACGAAATAAATAGGTTGCTGACTTTTAGTTATCACTCTCGGGATGATTTTTTTAAATCATAGTGTCAATATGATCAATCTTTTGACTAATCAAATGGAATGCTCATATATATATATATACATACATACACTAGTGTATGCCCGTGCCTAAAGACACGACGAAAATTCGAAAGTACGTAATTGCAAGACGGTAAAAAATTTCAAACTATGTAATTACAAAACGGAGAAAATTTTCAAAGTACGTAATTGTAAAACGGTGAAAATTTCATTTCGTAGCAAAGCAAAGTGCAATTTAAAAAAATTGATCTTTAACATAATTTCCTTTATTTATAGTACTATCCACTCTAAGAAATAAAATATTAACCAACAAAACTAATATTCTGTAATTAGATAAACATAACCTATTTAACTTAAAAAACAAAGAAAAGAACATAATGTTTTTTAAACATGCATGTAAAGGTTTTACAAAATGGTTGGAAATAGTTTTCAAATTTTTATCGTTTTTCTAATAAAAATATCTTAAAAACTATTTTTTAATAAATAAACTGAAAACAAAATAAAGTTTTGGTTAAAATAAAAATAAAAATATTGCCCATGCCTGAAGGCACGAAGAAAATTTAAGACAAGAAGATTTTTTATATAACACAAAAAATTGTAAACAATTTAAAAAGCTATGTATCGCCCTTATGGATGAGTGAAAAGTTAAAAAGTTGATGGCATGGTGAAAATAAAAGTTTATTTTTCATACTATGATTTCGTATGCTATGAAAATATTGTATCGTATTTGAAAAAAAATGTGTGATGAAAACTCTCATTTGATACAATAATTTAAAATTGGAAATTTATTTTCCAATTCGTAAAATAATTTAACGTCAAGATATCCTAACACTAAAATCATCTCGTATTCCTGTCAAAATTATGACTCGTGTTAGTCCTATCAATGAGGTGCGTAAAAAAACACATGCTAAAAATATAATATATAAAATGATTAGTTAGTCAAATTCATAATAAAAATTATTCAAAACCATTGTTATTTTTATTATATGTTGCTTTATGTATTTTAATGGACCATTTTTTAAATATAAATTGTTTGAAAGATTTCATTTGTTGTCCTTTTCACGGAGTCATGTTCGTGTCATGTTCGTGTCGATTTACTGTGAAAGTTAAAAAAACGTATTATTCGTGTCGTGTCGTGTCGTGTTTATTTGGGTCGTGTTCGTGTAAACTAAAAGAAACATGAATTTGTGTTGTGTTCGTATCCAAAAAATCCTTCTCCCATTGTGTCGTGTCGCCCAAAAACATGAATTTCAATCCCTAGTTATGTTTCATACCTATGTACAAAATTTACTAACCCCAAACCATGATTATTAACTTTATTAATATTCAAAGTCACTCGTGAAATCATTTGAGTCCCAATCTTTGAAAGCCATGGGGTTCAAGTAATAGGAATTAAAATTGTGGTTCCCATATCACGTGGTTTAACATTTTAATGTATAGCATCGAGCCTTGATAAAAAAATTTGTATAACATTGAGTCATGTGTGCATAATTTGTCCAGAATGCATAGTAAAAGATACATTTTGCAAAAACATACAAATACTCAACTTTGTCATCATATTCACGATCAATACACCCTGAAGAGTGATGTAATCACTCTATGGGTTGGAGTTCAACCCTTCCAAGATATCCATTATCAAACAATGGTCCAAACCTCAAAATCTCCTAACACTTATTTACAAATACAAAAAATAGTGTTGTTTTGGCATTTTATATGGAAGCACTATTTGTGTCCAACAAATTGTCTCACTCAATTTGGAACCTTAAAAATAGTTTAAAGCCACAATTACATAATTATCAACCCAAAAATTATATATACAAAATAGTGTTGTTTTGGCCTTTTTTTATTCCCAACAAACTATCTTTTTTTAATGAGCCAACTGAGGTCATAACTTTTTTATTCACATCAAACACTTTTTATCCCACTAAATTGTCTGTCTCACCATGAAACCATAAAAATAATTTTGACCTAAGATTTCATAATTATCAACCAAATAATATATAAACAAAATAGTGTGATTTTAGCCTTTTTTATTAGAGAGCAAAATGTCCTTTTTAATATCCAACTGTGTTCATAATTTTTTTATGGTCAGCAAAAAGATTTTTTATTCCATTAAATTGTCTCATTCATTTTTGAAACTTAAAAATAATTTAAAACATCGATTATAGAAGGCAGAGCCAAACTCTCCACAAACCCAAGAAAAACAGAATATGTGTTATGACACATAACGAAACAAATTGAAAACAACCTAACAAAAAACTACTAGCGGAAAAATACAACATACACCCATGAAGTTAGCTCCGACCATGAAAAATACAGTTTACACCCATGGAGTCAACAACAACAAAGAGAGGAGTAAAGAGCCCGAGAAAGTAGCTGGCTATCATGGCCACCTTGAAGTTAACTCCGGCCAACATATGAGTAATGGGCAATCATCTATTTATGAATAAAATAACTTTTCTAAACTCTTTGCAACCACTTTAATAACATTTTTGTAATACCCCGTATTTTTATGCTTTCTTAATTTGGGGATTTATTAAATTTAATGTGAATTAATTATTTAATATAAATCTGGAAATTAATTATTTTATAATTATTAACGTGATGTGAGTTAGTAATTATGGGAAACTTGTTGAATATTACTAATGAGTAAAGTAATATATAATATTGGTTCTATTAAATGTCATGAGTGAATAGAATGACAATTTTGGAAATTTAAGTCGGGATGCGCCTGTGTCGCGTCGGGAATAAATGTTGATTAATAAAAGTAAAATATTTTTAAGTTATCTGTATGGTTGTTTTGAGTGCGCCAACGTGTCCGAAAGGGTCGAGCTAGTCAGAAAAGTGTACCCGGGGGTTTAGTTTGGGTCTCAGGGCATTTTTAGGCTAAATTAGTACCCCGGGAGGGCATTTTGGACATTTTACATTTTTGGGTAATTAAACCCACGAAATTTCAAGGGATATATCAGATGTCTAAGATTACCTTCTAGGGTTAAAACATCCAAAGGCAAGTGACGACCATAGGATAAGGAAGGAGAGAGCTTCCAAAGCAATCCAAGGCCCAAAATCCATCCGTTTGCACCGCCACCACCACCAACGCGTAGATCGCGCGACGAGGAACGCAACCACACCAAAATCGTCCACAAATTAGAACGCCAAAAATCCCAAGAAAGTTTTTATCTTTCTTATTTTTGTTAATGCATCACTCATGTTAGTCTAGGGATGATTAGGATGAGTTTTATGGAAGAAAACCCAAATTTAAGATAGGAAATCGCATGTAGTAATGATTTGAATGTTATTCTGGAAACCCCTTCACATGTAGAGAATTAAACCACAAAATTATGATGTTTTAAAAGAAGAAAATTATGGAAAAGATTGATTAGAACCATGTTTAAGGAATTCTAGGGTTCTTGAGATTTTTATGAAGTTTTTGCCTATAAATCCATGATTAGTGACGGAAATTTACATGCTTTATGTAGAAGATACATAAAATGAGATTATAATGTTAGTAGTACAAATTTTTTGGCGATTGGGAATGAAAAGTGTGGATTTAGAGGAGGTTATGTGATAGAACCCGTAACTGATTAACTGCAAAATTAGCCATACCTGTTTGATCGATCGATCGAGCCAAGAGCTTCGATCGATCAAAGGTTTGATCGATCGAGCCCCAGACCTCGATTGATCGACCCCTTCTGGCAGACTCATATTTCCCCTTTTTAAATTAGTTGAATTCAATTTAATGAGAAATAATTCTTAGACACCCTTATTAAAATATTTTGGGAGATAAAGAAGACCAGTAGGACATATGACTAATTTTGGGGCCTTTAATGTAAGACGAGAGTTGTATTTTTGGGATACTTACATATAAGGGACGATGAAACTATGTATTAAAGGGAGAGATGCGTAATATAGTTACGTTGGAACATAAATGAATACCTACTGAATTTTACACTTGAGAGGATAGAGTCCATGAGTATTACGTAGTAAGTTGGAAAAATCTCTCGGATTAAAGTTAGAGACGAACTGTTATACGTAATAACTAGTAATGGGAAAATCAGGAAAAATGTCGTGATTATGGGTTATGGGATGAACCTAAATTGATATGTTAGAAATAGTATATTTATATGACTGTATGTATGCATATATTATATACATGTGAAAACCATGCCCGCGCTACTTGCTATCACTGAGGTTACCACAATGGGATAGTCTTATCTCGAATGGGCCTTCATGGGGGATATTGAATCGTACCCTAGAAGATACGAATCCTAGGTGCGGGCTATCGGATCGATAGTCGGACGGTCCTAAGAGACGTGAGGGTATGTACTGACCTCTTGGACCTGGAAACTATGCTTCGCCTCATTATTGTTTGTGTATGTGTTAATACAGTTCGAGAGTGATTCCGAACTTGTATTTCCCTTAGTACAAGTGATACGGGGATTGGATAGCAGAGTATGCCCGCACCATAATTTTTATGTGGGGTGCTGTTAGAATATATATATTGTACGAGTATTTAATACATATATGAAATTCTGAAATTTGGAACTGCCTACTGTGTTATGGTAAGTAAGATATGAATCTTGACTTCAAATTGTAAATACTTGTTTTGAAAAGTATAATATGACACTGGGAAACTTTATTAATAAATAAAGTTAAAAGGAGAGCTTTATTACTAAATGAAATTATCCTCTTAAATAATTATGTGCTTCAGTTTCAAATCTTACGAGTAACCTAAAATAAGTTAAATCATTGGGAAGATTAGTGCGATAAAAGATCAGATAAACCGTTGGGAAGGTTAGTACGATAGGCGTGCACATTAGAAGATAGGTGAGAATTTCTCAAGAGAGTGCCGCACTAATATGTTGTTGCATTGGCCTGTAAACAATTTAAATACTTGCTAAATGAATTTTAAATCATTTACACTATCGGGCTCTGACCCGCTTCTATTTCTTTTTCTCTCTTGTATATATATGTATATATTACAGGTGCCCATCCACAGGGGCGTGGTGCGCCCAAAATAAAGCTTGTGATTCAAGTGCAAATCTATCGCAACAAGTAATATCCGGTAAGTACGGAATCGTGATCCACAGGGATTGAAACACTCCTAAGAGAACGAGATTAGGTTTAAGGGATTCTCTAAACGTCACAAAAGTTAAAGTCTAAAAGATGATTTAATAGTTTGGAAAAGTGATTGAGAGTAGTCTCTAAACTAACATACTATTGATGATCAGTTAATTAATTAATGATTACAGAACTATGAAAATAACTAAGATAAGCTTGAGTTTAAGAAATTGAAGGGATCGAGGATCATTCTCCCACCTCGGATTCACAAAGAAGGGGATTATAGGGCTTGGTTGAAATTAATTCTAATCGAGCATAACTAATTAAGTCTGAACATCAACCATGTAGAGAATAAACTCAACGATGGAGGATTAGGGGTTAATTAATTATTGCTAGATGGGTTGGGTTTGTAGTAAAGCTTCAAACACTAACTCTTGCATGACAAGAGAAGTTAAGAAACTATGATACTCCAAAACCAACACATGAAGTTCCATTAGAACAATTATAAACCAAACCCTAAATATGAAGTTCAAGCATCCAAGGTGGGATTATGATCCCAATCATAAGTCTAGCAACTCATAATTGAAACTAAACTACACATGCTAGTTAACAGCATAGTTAAGTTAGTTATCTAGTTTAAACACAAACCAATACAAGGGATGGAATTAAATGCAAATTAAAGCTAGTAGAACAAGTAGAGAAGAAGTAAATGAACCTTTCTTGCATTAATAATCACAATTCAACTAGGAATCAAAGCCTTACAAGTTGGTGAAAAACCATAAATGAACTTGACCTAGGAGAGAGAAGAGAGTGTTTTTCTATTTCACCAAATATCTAACAAAAGTAATCTATATCTATCAAAGAGGAAAAACAAGGGATATATCCCCAAAATCCAACCAAAATGGCAAACTAGTAATAAGAAGAAAGCTGGAAATGCAGGGTCGAATCGATTCGGTGCCAAATCCGAATCGATTCAAATGTGTAGAGATTTACCCTTGTATGAAACCGAATCGATTCGGCATTGATCGCGAATCGATTCGGGCCTGCTGGAGAAGGAAAGATGCCTATATTGGCATTAGTTGTCCCATGTTTCACCGAAACAACCGTAACTTCTTCGTTTAAGGTAGGATTCAAGCACCGTCGGAGGCCACTCGAAGATAAGAAGAAGGTCTACAACTTCCGTGAAGAAATCGGGATCAAAACCTGAGTGCTGAAATTACCAAAATGCCCCCGACTGTGCAAGTGCCAACAGAACCTTTCAGGATCAAAACCAAACTTCCCAAAATGCATTCCCGAGACCTATAAAAGCTCAATAAAGACACATACAAAGTATATATGATGAATTCAGGTGTTAGTCAATAAATGAGTATAAGAACTGAGAAATACATGCACGGGAAAGCTAGAATGTACAGATTAATGCGTTATAAAATATAATAAAAGGGACGAATCACACCCCCTAACTTATACATTTCTAGTCCCGAGCAATGAAGTATGAAGAAACACGGGCCAACAACGCAACCAAAATAGAGGAAATATGTACAACAAAGGAAAAATGCCACTTTCGTAGGCGAACGATTGCATTTAGCGTATGCAATAAGCCGCTTTAAACCCCTAGGTGGCCCTAGGGGACGAGTGAGGTATCGTGAGGGTTTCCAGGGATGACACCCACAAACATCAAATCAACTCATACCATGATACGGCAAAATCCAATGCGTAGCTCAACAAATATCTAAGAAGCACAATTTATCAACAAAGTGAACGAAGCTCACACAAAAGACGACAATTATCGGCATTATAAAAATAACTTCAATAAAAATCGAAACCATGGAAAAGCGAAATAAGCGGAGACATCTGGTAATTTAGATTTGGCAAAACTTTCAAAATCCATATAAAAGCTAAGGCATGCATACTCAAGTTCTCTCCGGTTATTACACTCAACAAATGAAACACTTAGAAATGGGATGTAACACACATGGGATATGCGGGCATAAAGAGTAATTGTAAAGGGAAACTAGGCCACACACATGTCATCAATGAAGAACGCAATATAAAAGTGAAAAATACAATCTCATGAAAGGATATTGCATATTAACCAAGAGAAAAGCATTTAAACAGATTATCGCTAATGTTCGACCTTTGAATCACATCACCCTAGGATCAAATATGACTTTTGGGGTATAGAATTTAGGCTAGGTTAGGGTTAGGAAAAGAAAAGAACGTGTGTAGGATCAAAGGAGATTCAGGAATCGCGCGCGGGATAATGGATTTAATGGGCAATTAAGGAATCGAAATTAAATTCCACAAGCAATGTATTCATGATAGTGAGACTTTGATATTCATGCACATGGGGAAATGGGAACAACTAGGACCCATTTTATTCGAAACTTATTCTTTTCTTTTCTTTTCTTTGATTTTCTTTTGTTTTTATTTCTTTTTCTTTTCTTTTTCTTTTCTTTTTCAAGCTCAATTGCAATCCATATAACCAACATCATTCAATCCCGGGAACAATCCCTAATCAAGGTACGGGAGGAGTAAATAAGGGTTTAGGACTCCAATGTGGAGTTGGACAAGGGATTTGGGGTTGAAACGAAAGGAATAATAAGGCTCAAGGGGTTGACTAGGGGAAACATTTAAGGGAAAGGTCAAGGCTAATATGGGTATTATTACAAAGAGGGCCTATAATCCTTTCCTAGAGTTTCATGTGAATCGCAGGACTCAACACTATTGAAAATCATGCTCAAGTGATAAATCAGTTAGTATGCAATCAAATGAAAAGAAAATGAGATCGACAACGAGTTCATTGACAAGAAAGAGATAGAGTGGGTGTATACGATCACAAATGATGACAAGTCTCAATTTTCACTTTTGTAAGGGTATAGCATGCGCCTTAGAATAACGAATTTGAAACACTTTAAACAAAAACATAAATAATTATTTGTGTATATGCTCAAAGCTTCACAGTTTAATTTTATGACGCTATTCACAATGCAAACAATAACGGGCTAAAGGGTAATAGATCAATGACTCAAAACATGCTTCGTAGCTATACAATAGGATATGCCGATCATATAAGTAATCATAGTAGATATGAGAGAGAAAAAGATTTTTTTATTTTTTTTAATTTAATTTAATAAATAAATAAATAACTACTAACATGATAACCGGCATCACATATGTAATCCATACCCCCTAACTTGAATGAAACATTGTCCCCAATGTTAGTAGGGATAAAAAGGGAAAAGGGGTTAGAAAATAGTCACCCCGTAAGGAGTAACTCGAGAAACGCGCAACGGCATGCCTGTTACAAGTTAGTACCATAAACAATAATATATACAAAAGAGATATATACAAGAACAAATATGAAACGAAAAATGAGTAATTTCATTAATAAGTCCGAGTTGTGTACATGGGGCACAAAAAACCAAAATTAGAAAATACAATAAATGTACTCTCTCCTCGCCATACCAAAACACAACTACAAAGATAGAGACCCAAAAATCAAAATGAAGATAAGAACCATAAAAGTCAGCAGCAGAGAAAGTAGGATGACAACGGCCTACATATCGTCCGGATGACGACGCGGGGACTCGGGCGCGGGGGGGTCACGAGGGGCATATGGGTCATAAAGGTACGGAGGCACAACAACCTCGCCCCCTCAGAGATGTGAAAATAGTTCCATCTGCGCCCGAGTAATTATGGAGATATTGTGCTCGTAAGCGCCCCGATAAGTAGTAAAATCAGCCTGGAACGTAGCGAAGCTCGACATGTAAACGCCCCGAAACTCGGAAAAATTCGCCTGCAGCTCATCCATCCGCACCCCGAGATACGCGATGGGGTCAACAGAAGATGGGGCAGGAGGTGGGATAGGATGAGGCACATCCGGAATATCCGTCATAGGAGCATCAGGGGCATCCGGGGCAACAGGAGCATCAGCAAGAGCATCCATCATTCGCTTCTTCCTCCTCTCCCAATAATCCTTTCCAAGACTTTTCTCAATGGCCTTCTCGCCAAGCAACTTGGGGAGGCGAGGAACGTTATCCATACCTACCACCTCGCAATCAGCATCTCTACAAATTCGGGAAACCAACCGTGCGTACGAGAGGGTAGTGGTGCCCTTCTCACAGTAAGCGGCCTTTAGCATCCGCTCAAGTACCAATGCGGGAAGGTTGATAATAGAATTAGCATCCAAGAGATGGTAAAGGAAGTGGGCCTGGGCGGAGCGAAGAACAACCTTGGTTTGGGTCGGCGTTATGGAATTAACAGCAACAAGGTGGATGATACGGTGGTTGTCGGGCATAAGAGATGTGGGGAAAGTCTCCCCGGCCCAAACATTCCCTGGCGCCAGACGCCTAATCAGGGTCTCATTCACCAACCTCCCCTCATCGGAGAAAGGGTAATCAAAATCCTCGGGGTTATCGGCCCCAGTCAGATGTATAGCCAAGAGAGGATTTGAAATAGGAATTCGCTTACCCCGCACGTAAGCCTCAAAAGTTCGGTCCCCGGTTGGGACGAGGGACGCATAGAACCGACGAACGTGATCCTCATTGACATCACCCGCCCTGGCAAGGTGGGCCTCCCAATTAAACTTTTGAAAGTACCGACGAACAGAGGCAGGGAAATCCTCAAGGTGCACAGGCCTCTCAATAGCAGTTGGGCGACCCGAAGGAAATTTATCCCGGAACCAGTCCTTTTCCTGCTTTGAACGAAAGGATTCGAAACCTCCCCGACCCGAAATTATATTGGATGTGGGCTTGGAGATCGAAGAACCCTACAAAACAATAATTCAATACACACACCATAAGTGCGATGCACAAAATCAAAGTAATTGTGAAATAAAGGGAACTAGGTTCGGAGGGTGTGCATTGGGAAAAATTGGTCGAATAGACATAACCGACGCACACCGCACTCAAACAAGGATAATTCAACAAGAATGTGAGATAAAAGGTGCGAAGATAGAGCATTAGCGCACAAAATCTCCACAGAGGCATTTCATCGAACATATAGTGTGCAATGTATAGAAAGTAGGGTGAAAATGATATACTCAATGTGAAAAAACCCCAACAAATACAACTTAATCATCAAAGCAACATAAACAAGTTGTATTTGTTGGATTCTCATCACAAACAATGGGAAAATAAGGAGTTTCATGCAGAAAAAATGTGAATTTTTACAAATATGCATTTAACCCTACTTTCATACCAAAACACAGTAAATGAGAATTGAAATTGATTTAATAGGGTTGAATTAATTACCTTGAATGAGGATGCCTTGGAAGAGGAATCCATGGGTAGAATAAGATTGGAGGAAGGGAAATGATAAGGGAGAGGCTGGTTCGCAGGTTAAGAGAGTAGAAAGAATGAGAAGTGGATTAAAACAACATGTGGGATTTTTAAGTGGCAGATGCTCCGAATCGATTCTGTAGGTAAGCCGAATCGATTCGCTATTCTCGGATTGAACACTGGAAGGGGCCGAATCGATTCGGTATTAATCCGAATCGATTCGGGAGAAGAGACCTGTCACTTTGGCTTAACTGAATCGATTCGGCAATACTCGTGAATCGATTCGCTGACTCTAAATTTTTGCCACTGGGAAGGGTCGAATCGATTCGATATTAATCCGAATCGATTCTGGAGAAGAGAACCAACTTTCTGCTTTGCTGAATTTATAATTCTCATGAGGTTTAAGTTTTGGGGCCACCTCAACTGGATTTCTTTGGACCAAAATGATGTACCATAAGCATGTAACTGGTCCGGAACCAAAAATTTGCAACCCCACACATGCCGGGGGTTGCTCGACACCAAAAAATGAGAATTCACCGAACCGAATCACGCCTGCTAACGGGGCAGCTGCGTACGATGTCCGGTTGTAAATCCGCAGAGATTATTAGGACGTACTTCACTATGTGAACACCTATCCTTCCCCTCAGTCTGACTTTGCTCCAACTAAGGTTCATACACTTAACAATTATATCGGGTTCAAGATCGGAGGATATGAAACCTATCCAAAATGGACTAGTCCAACCGCTGGAACTGTGTTTGGTTTTGAAAATCGGAATAATATTTGAAAGAGGGGGCCATGGGTTCTTATAGTGACGGACCGGTGGGTCGGTGCACATATCGATAGAGACATTTTCTGCCCTATTTTTCTTCGAGCAACCCTCCTTACACGGGATTGATGACTCTATGTAAATGTCAGTTTCAGAAACGATAGAGTCATCAATCGGAGTGAACTCAAAATTGCCTAAGTTATCCTCAATTTCATGGTTTTCTCCTACGCCAACCTCTCCTAGCATGTCAAAACACACATCTAACACACTCCATTCAATTTCATCCCTCGCAATATGATCGTCGTCCACACATATCATTCCAACGAAATTCACTTCCCTCACACAATCATCTTCGTCACTCGAGAGGTGCGACACATTGAAAATATTGACATCTAATGTCATATTCCCAAAAGACAAGTTCATCTCACCATTCCTACAATTTATCGAAGCATTCGCGGTCGCGAGGAATGGTCATCCTAAAATGACGCGAGGTTGATTGTTCGGGCTTAAAACAGGTTGGGTATCAAGAACGATAAAGTCGACCGGGAACACAAAGGTGTCTATCTGGACGAGGATATCTTCCAAGACTCCCCGTGGAATTTTGGTGGTGCCGTCGGCCAATTTAATTTTAGTTTTGGTAGGACTAAGTTCTCCCAAGTCCAATTGAAGATAAATCGAATACGGCAAGAGGTTCACACTAGCTCCTAGATCAAGAAGAGAGCGATTAATGGCGAAGTTTCCAATCATACACGAGACAGTTGGACACCCTGGGTCCTTAAATTTTGGAATCGTGTTGTGTTGGAAAATGGAACTAACTTGTTCAGTCAACTCCACCTTTTTGCGAGAAACATGATTTCTCTTAAAGGTGCACAAATCTTTCAAAAACTTGCCATAGGAAGCGATTTGCTTAATCGCATCAAGGAGAGGGAGATTGATTTTTACTTGTTTGAATGTCTCCATGATTTCTTGATCTTTGTTAGGTTTAACAATGGGAAGGAGACTTTGAGGGTAGGGTGCGGGAAAAGGACAAGGGACTGAAGTTTCTGGCCCCTTGGTTGACGACTCATCTCTTTTCTTTTTGGGAGTCACTTCACTCTCTCGGGGAGTTATTGTGACCTAGTCGGATTCTTTCGGGGAAGGTGGAGGTGGATTTTCAATCACCTTCCCACTCTTAAGAGTGGTGATGGAATTTGCATGTTCCATAGACCTACATTGATCGGAAGAAGGAGTAGAAACATCGAAATTCATGCTATTTCGCCCAATAGGCCCATGAGGTTGTGACGGGAATTTTCCTTTTTCATGCACACTCAAAGAAGCGGTCAACTTGGAAATTTCTTTTTCGAGCCTAGCATTTGTGGCTTGTTGAGAAGTCATAAAAGATTGAAAAATTTCTTCTAGACTTCTCTTGTTCGGGTGCACGTAGGCAGGTATAGCTGGTGGAGGTGGTCCCTGAGGGGGACCTTGCATTACCACTTGGGGAGGGGGATGTTGGTTGTACGGTTGTTGGTAATTCTGAGGCGGGGAAGGACGAGATTGTTGATATTGGTAACCGAGTTGGTTACCCCAAGATGGATTAAACCCTTGGTCGGTAACGTTTTGGGATCTTTTAAAAACTCCCATAGCGTTCTCTTGGTCATGGAGGATCACTTTGTAAGCCGTAATAGTGGGACAATATTGGGTCGAATGAGCATTAGTGTCACAAATGGCACACAACTCCTCAATTACGGAATGAGTTTGAACAATGGGATCTCGAACCTTCGAACCGAAATCCTCAACTTTCTTAGATAAAGTATCTAATCTCATTTTCATCTCAGCCTCGTCAGTGAGGTGATACATACCAGGGTTAGATGAGGACGGAACCGAAGGTCGCGAACTAGCTTTGTTAGGATCCGAGGTATCCCATGCTTGGGTGGTCTCGGCACAATATTTGAAATGTGCCCACGCATCATCGGGATCTAAACCAAAGAACTCACCGGAGCACATTGTCTCCACCATTTGTTTCGCATTAAGTGTAAGCCCACTGTGGAAGAATGAGATTAATCTCCACTTTTCGAAACCGTGGTGTGGGCATTTATGAAGAACCTAATTAAATCTCTCCCAACATCGCTCGAATGATTCACCTTCGGCCTGAACGAATGTTTGGATTTGACTCTTTAACGAGTTGGTGCGATGAGTTGGAAAGAATTTTTTTAAAAACTGCGCTTGCATTTCGCACCAACTCCCGATGGAATTAGGAGCTAAAGACCAAAGCCAAGTTTTGGCCTTGTCTTTTAAGGAAAACGGGAAGAGTTTGAGTCGTGTGACATCTAGAGGACAGTTTTGATCGCTAAAAGTAGCGCACACCTCCTCAAACTCTCTAACATGAAGGTAAGGTTGTTCACTGTCCATGCCGTGGAAAGTAGGAAGTAATTGAATCATTCCATTACGAAAATGGAATTGTGCAGCATTGTAAGGAAAAATGATACAAGACGGAGAGGTGGTCCTCTCCGGTTGCAAATAATCACGCATGGTCCTATACGGGGGGTCGGGTGCCACCCCTTGACTACCGTGCTCACTAACATTGTCGAACATGGTTGTAGGATCGGAGTGAGCCCAGGTATACGAAGAAGATGAGACCGAACTAGAATGAGAAATTTATGGTAAAGGTCTCCAGAAATCCGAGGGTTCACTAGACGATGGTTCATGAATAGGATTCAAATTGCTACTACTCGCGTCATGCATTTACAGAATTTTGGATTGATTTTTGGAAACCGTGATGTCCCGGTGACCATAGGGGACGATAGTGTAAATAGAATTTCTAAAACCTAAGATGGTTGCCAATCCCCGGCAACGGCGCCAAAAACTTGGTGCGCCCAAAATAAAGCTTGTGATTCAAGTGCAAATCTATCGCAACAAGTAATATCCGGTAAGTACGGAATCGTGATCCACAGGGATTGAAACACTCCTAAGAGAACGAGATTAGGTTTAAGGGATTCTCTAAACGTCACAAAAGTTAAAGTGTAAAAGATGATTTAATAGTTTGGAAAAGTGATTGAGAGTAGTCTATAAACTAACATACTATTGATGATCAGTTAATTAATTAATGATTACGGAACTATGAAAAGAACTAAGATAAGCTTGAGTTCAAGAAATTAAAGGGATCGAGGATCATTCTTCGACCTCAGATTCACAAAGAAGGGGATTATAGGGCTTGGTTGAAATTAATTCTAATAGAGCATAACTAATTAAGTCCGAACATCATCCATGTAGAGAATAAACTCAACGATGGAGGATTAGGGGTTAACTAATTATTGCTAGATGGGTTGGGTTTGTAGTAAAGCTTCAAACACTAACTCTTGCATGACAAGAGAAGTTAAGAAACTATGATACTCCAAAACCAACACATGAAGTTCCATTAGAACAATTATAAACCAAACCCTAAATATGAAGTTCAAGCATCCACGGTGGGATTATGATCCCCAATCATAAGTTTAGCTACTCATAATTGAAACTAAACTACACATGCTAGTTAACAACATAGTTAAGTTAGTTATCTAGTTTAAACACAAACCAATACAAGGGATGGAATTAAATGCAAATTAAAGCTAGTAGAACAAGTATAGAAGAATTAAATGAACCTTTCTTGCATTAATAATCACAATTCAACTAGGAATCAAAGCCTTACAAGTTGGTGAAAAACCATAAATGAACTTGACCTAGGAGAGAGAAGAGAGTGTTTTTCTATTTCACCAAATATCTAACAAAAGTAATCTATATCTATCAAAGAGGAAAAACAAGGGATATATCCCCAAAATCCAACCAAAATGGCAAACTAGTAATAAGAAGAAAGCTGGAAATGCAGGGTCGAATCAATTCGGTGCCAAATCCAAATCGATTCGGATGTGTAGAGATTTGCCCCTGTATGAAACCGAATCGATTCGGCATTGATCGCGAATCAATTCGGGCCTGCTGGAGAAGGAAAGATGCCTATATTGGCATTAGTTGTCCCATGTTTCACCGAAACAACCGTAACTTCTTCGTTCAAGGTCGGATTCAAGCACCGTCAGAGTCCACGCGAAGATGTCTACAACTTCCGTGAAGAAATCGGGATCAAAACCCGAGTGCTGAAATTACCAAAATGCTCCCGACTGTGCAAGTGTCAACGGAACCTTTCCGGATCAAAACCAAACTTCCCAAAATGCATTCCCGAGACCTATAAAAGCTCAATAAAGACACATACAAAGTATATATGATGAATTCAGGGTTTAGTCAATAAATGAGTATAAGAACCGGGAAATACATGCACGGAAAAGCTAGAATGTACAGATTAACGGGGTATAAAATACAATAAAAGTGACGAATCAGGGCGTCTTGCTTAGGATCCCTTGGAAGGAACGCGTTGCATCTTAGGTGGGAGTTGCAGGCCTCTTGTTTATACGATTTCATTTATTTGACTCCACTCCTAGCATATTCATTTAGTGGGGCATGTGTCGCCCTTTCCATTATTCAGTTGTTTATTTGGACATTGTGATTCAGTTATTTCTAGTATTGTCACTTTGGGATTTATTACTGTCTGGATGTTTTACTTTAAGTTCTAATGTTGGGATTTAGTTGTTGGATGTTTAAATTATTTGGATTATATGTTCCAGGATTATTGTGATGTGATTCTTTATTATTGAATTGTTGTAAATAATTAAATCTTTGTTTTTAAAATAAAATTTGGATAGTAATGTTTAAAAATGGTTTTAACACTTAGCTTAATTAATCAGGGTGTTTAAATTGGAAAAGTTATTTTTACGACAGTGATGCTGAGAATGAACCAACTGTTCACCTTGATTTTAATTTAATAAAGGAGTGATCGCCCGGTATTTAATTAGGCGGGGTGTCACAATTTTATCTGGAAAAATAAAATAAAAAGAAATATTGTTAACGTATAAGCTCCTCTTTCAAAAAAATAAAAAATAAAAATTGGATATGTTTCCAACGATCTCCTCTTCATTATATCCGACCCACTTACCTACACCCAGCAGTCTTCCTCTCACTACGGCAACCTCAATCATCCATTTCCCTCAAGATATCTCCTGCATAAAAATAGATCTAATGTTACCGACGCACTGCCTCCGCCTTTCTTATTTTTTGAAAATCCCATCCCCCTCCTGTGAAAATACTAACCCTAAAAAATTATATGTGTACATAACCCATTAGGTTCCTCCAAGGCTTTATTATTACTCTAATTCCATTGTTGAAGATCCAACATCATTAAAAACTCCTGCAACGGAATAAATACAAGGCATTAGATAGCCAAACCCAAATTGGTAAAAATCGCAAATCAGATGAAGTAAAAAAGAGCGGGGACACGAACCTGGAAACCCACACAATAACAATTAAAGAACAACATCAACATCAAAATCAAATCGTTGTTTAGATATACAAAAAAGAATTAAAAAAAACTGAAATGAGATTTAGAAGAGATCAAGATATAAGAACTCTATTTAGATAGACATATAAGAATATTGAAATAAACCCAAAATGAAAAGGTCCGTTTACAATTAGATCCCTTGGTAACAATTTTTAAACATTTAAGTAAAATTTACAATTAGGTTCACTTGTTATGCCACTACTGTGGAGTTCTGCAAGAATATAATTAGTGGACTTAAGTGTTTAAAATTTGTTAAAATTGCTTTAGTGTTTAAAATTTGTTTGTGAGAAACCTAGGAGTACTTTTCCCAAATGAAAATAACATGTTCTTTTTTTGTTAAATAAACTTACCAGTTCTTTTGTGTTAAATAACATGCAAAAGAAAAAAATGAAAATTGTGAGTTAGAAGATGATTGAGTGAGTTCGAAGAGAAAGTGTGGTGAGAAAATGGAATGAGGTGATAGAGTGGAGATCACTAGAGAGGAGGTACTTTAGAGTGAGGGACTGAATGAAGAGAGAGACTGATGGAAATGTAAAACGCAACAAATGTTCACATGGAAAAAAATAGGGGGAAACGAAAAAGGTTGATTGAAAATTTAAAATTTGAAATATAAATGGAGGGATTTGGTCTTGACCCTTAATTTTGTAAAAATGTATACGAGGTGGCACCAATTCGTACCGTTAAAATGTGTATATTTTCAAAAACAGACCTATCATATATATATATATATATATATATATATAGTGTGTGTGTGTGTGTGTGTGTGTGTGTGTGTGTGTGTGTGACACCCCACCTAATTAAATATCAGGTGACCAGTCATTTATTAAATTTAAAACATAATATCCAGTTGGATCATTCTTAGCTTCACTGTCGAAAACTTTTTATTAATTACTAACCGCCTAATATTTAAAAAAGTTACTCCAAATTTTATCTTTTTAAAATAACATGCAAGCAAATAAATGATTAACTAAATATCCACCATCCAATAACAATCTCATAGGAATTAAAACGACATAATGAAATAAACTGAGTCTGGAGTTAACACTTCCAGTCTAAATCCCAAATACAATAATTTGAAATGAAATAAATACCAAAAACTGAAATATAAATGATTGTGTGAAACCACAATCTCTAACTAAGAATGGGCAACATAACCTGAATGAAATAAATGACTCTGAAGGAATCAAGGATAAATCACGAGGTCTCTAGTACTGAGGTCTTGTAACTTCCACAACAGCTAAAACAAATCAACTGATTGAACTATAATGCCCGATATCACTGTGGCTGGGCACCTAAAAATGTTTTACAAAAAAATAGATTTGAAAGAAAACGGGTCAGAGCCCGAGTTGAAAATAGTTTTAAAATAGCAAGTGTTTAAATGCATAAATACCAAATAATTATATACATGTTAGTCACGTGCTCTCACTTGAGATTCTCCCCTTTTAACTATTTTGGCACGCCTAACGTATAATTAATACCCTCTTAGTTACGTTACCCCACCTAATTAGATTTTTAACAGTTATCCATCTATGCCAACAAACCTATTACGCCCACACGTATAATAGAAATATAAGTTTTATAGTTCCTCATATTTTTTTAATTGATTCCAAGTATCTCATTAATCTATTAAGTTCTTACACATTTAATATATTTTGGCATCATCATTCTAATATACCAAAAAACATAGTAATATAAACACGGTGTGTATATATATATATATTTCACTATTATGATATATACTAATACCGCACCCTACATAGGCAAAACTAATGGTGCATACATACTCTGCTATCAAGTCCCGGTACCTCACGTACATAATAAGGACTATCGATTCCGAATCTCCTAGGAATCGTAATAAAACAAATATCACACAATCTGGAGGCGAACATGGGCTATGGTGTAAGGGGTCACGCACATACCTATGCACACTTATAACCCAAACTTATTTACTCGCAGATAAGTCCTCCTTAGATCCTATTCTCTGAGGTACCAACCTATAATCCCCCCCAAAGATCTCCTCAAGACAAGACTGTCCCCATCAAGACCTCCTGGCAATAGCAAGTATGGTAGGTATGTTATACACATAAAAATCCATACAATAGGTATTCACACAACCTAAGTATTTATATGTTCAATATTGGTATACACACATCCCATATTATAATTCTAATACGTTGTACTCATAACTCGTATATCATACATTAATTTAACTAATGCCATAACTCTCGTCGTATAAATTCAAGTACATTTCCCTATCCCAAAGGCTTACGAAATCACCCAATTATTCCTTAGGTTAATTTAGTACTATAGTGTCCCCCTACTGCTGGTATTAAACCTAAGTCATCCTTTATCCGAATTAAACACAAATCCATACAATTTCCAGTCATAATGCATTCGAAAAGCACTCATAAATCTCCCCATTAAATCCCATACATAATGATACTTTATGGGCCTTAACTATAACCCTACTGACCTTCCTTAAGTCCTATTACATTCAATTAATCAACATTAAGGGTTCTTAAAAGTTGGGGTTGAATTGAAACTAAAGAGGAAAATAAGTCACAAATTTCAGGGGAGTCGATCGATCGAAAAAATGGTTCGATCGATTGATCAGTCGATCGATCGACATTCTTAAGTTGATCAATCGATCGAACAGGTATCAGCCTAATTTTTCAGCAATTTGAAGCTACACGTTTACTCAACCGAAAATCTCTGAAACCTTTTTAAATCATTCCCAAACTCCAAAACGAAGGTGATAAACATTAAATTAATACACGTAGGCTATTTCTAATGTACTAGAATAATTTAAAAATCAATATTCATTAACTTTTCAATTGAATTCTAATTTAACTCTAAAGAACCCTAGTTTATTGCTTTTCTTCAAGAACATGATTAAAACTATTAATCCTCTACATAAAAATCCTCAAAATGTATTAAATTTCATTTTTCCATACTAGAGCCTCAATCCTAATCGTGAATTCTGCACAGAATATGATTTAATCAAAACTTTATCCTCTATATGCATGAAATTTAATTCTTACTCATATTCTACTAACATGGATAATAGATCTTATTGAATTTAAGAAATAACAATACTTGCCTTAAGATAGTAGGTCTGATCCTTTGGTCAAGATGGGTAAAATCGCATTCCACGTCTTCTGATCTACACATTGGTGGTGATGGTGGTGTAAGAAGCCTAATATTTGTGGTTTTTTCCTTTGGGAACCTCCTCCTCTTATTCCTATAATGGACTTCTTAGATTTTATGAATTCTAACACTAGAATACAACTCCTTCCCTCTGATATAACCCTTGAATTTTCGTAGGTTTAATTAGTATAAAAATTAAAATGATCGAAATACCCTCTCGGTTTGCCAGTTTGGCCTAAAACTGTTCTTGGACCCAAACTAACCCTCCGAGTAGACTTTTCTGACTATCTTGACCCTTACAAACACTTTTGTGCACTCAAAATGACCATATGGGTGACTTATAAATAATATACTTTTATTTAAATATTTTCCCCGACACGGCTGACACGCGCGTCCTGACTTAATTTCCCATAACTATCGTACAATTCACTCGACAATATGAATAAATTCGTAATTACATATGACTTTACTCACTAAGTAATATTCGACATAATTCACATCAATAAATACTAACTCTCATCGCACTAGTAATTATTTAATTAAATTCGAATTAATTATAAATAAATTTCCCACTTTTAAGTCAATTAATCCCATTATAAAAAATCATTAAAAATACGGGGTATTACATACTTCCCCCCTAATAATGGAATTTCTTCCCGAAATTCGAAAAGATAAAGCTATACCTAGTAAGAATAACTTTGTATATTTGTCGCGCATCTCATCCTCATGCTCCCAGGTAGAGTCCTCAGAATTATGATGTCGCTACTGAACACGCACTAACGGTACTATCTTCAACCTAAATTTCCTCTCGCTACGGTCTAGGATAGCAACAGCCCCTCCTCATAAGAATTATCGGGTTGTAGATCACTCTCCTCTAAATCAATATGAGTGTCAGCTAACTTATCTCGAAGATATCTCCTCAGTGAAGAAATATGGAACAAGTCATGAATAATATGCAAGTGCTCCGGTAACCCAAGTCTGTAAGCCACTATCCCAATCCGCTCAATAATAGGGAATGGACCTATATACCTCAGCGCAAACTTCCCTTTCTTCCCAAACTGTTTTATCCCCTTCGTAGGAGATACTCTTAACATCGCTTGGACCCCCACACTGAATCCCTGAAGAACCTTTTGGTATCAGAGTAGATCTTCTATCTATCCTCGACAACCCAAATACGACTTCGAATCATCTAAATTCTGGCTGAGGTATCATGAATCACCCCTAGCCCAAGTAGCTTGTTGTCCCCCACCTCTATCCAACATGATGGATAACGACAAGGCCTACCGTACAACGCCTTGAATGGGGCCATGCAAACAGTAAACTAGTAAGAGTTATTATAAGAAAACTCCACCACTGGAAAATATTACTCCTGGCCCCCGCCAAAATCAAGGATACATATCCACAACATATCCTCTAACATTTGATTCGCCCATTCGGTTTTCCCATTAGTCTTCGGGTGATAGGTCGAACTCAATCGTAACTCAGTACCCATGGCCTCCTAGAAGCTCTCCTAAAATATGGACAAAAATTCTTGTCCTGATCGAATACAATATCACGGGGAACCCCATGGCGTCTCACTATCTTGGCAATGAAGATCTGAGCATACTTCCCCATAGTAGAATCGATCTTGTCTGGCAGAAAATGAGCTACCTTGGTCAGCCGATCCACAATCACCCATATGGAATCGTAACACCTCTGCGATGTCGGAAATCCTGTGATGAAATCCATGGAAATACTCTCCCATTTCCATATAGGTATGTCTAATAGTTGTAGGAGCCCTGATGGTGTCTGATGGTCCACTTTTTCCATTTGACAAGTGGCATATTTTGAAAAAAATTTGGTTATGTCCTTCTTCATTCCACTCCACTAGTATTGTCTCCTTATATCCCGGTACATCCTATCCCCTTTGGGATGTACCGCAAATCATGAACCGTGCAACTCTGTCATCGCTACATTTTATAAATCCCCCCCTATAGAACTACTAGCCTGCCATTGAAGCATAAGCCCCCATCTGAACTCACAGAATACGACTCTACCCCCTCGGCTAAAAGTTATACGATACAATCCTGACAGAACGAGTTTGTTGTCTAAACCTGTATCACCCTAGAAACGATTTTGGGTGTAAATGTCATTATCGATATGAATGAGAGAGAAACTTCATCCTAATGTCCCAATTCCATCCATTTAGCCTTCCACACCTCGTCCACCTCACCTGCTAGCGTACGGCTCAACGCGTATGCTACCACGTTAGCCTTCCCTGAGTTATATTAGATATCAAACTCATAGTCCTTCATAAATTCATGACACTTCCGCTGATGCATATTCAATTGTCGTTGCATGAACATGTATTGAAGTGACTTGTGAATTGTGAATAGGCAAAATATCTCCGCTAAGAGATAATGTCTCCATATCCGAAGTCCAAACACGACTGCCGCTAACTCCAAGTCGTGGGTGGTGTAGTTCCTCTCATGAGGCTTAAGATTAAGGGAAGTATAAGTTATAGCCTTATCATCTTACTGGAGCACCCAAGTCCTAGTAAGGATACATCAGTATATACCAGGTATTCCACTCCTATCCTAGGTAGTGCTAGAACTGGTTCTGAAGTTAGTTTAACCTTTATCTCATCAAAAGCCAACTGGCAGGCATCATCCTAGATAAATGGCACCCTTTTGCGAGTTAAATTAGTCAATGAACCATTCATCTTCGAGAATTCCTGAATCAATCACATGTATTATCTGGATAGCCCTAAGAAACTACGTATCTCTGTCAGTGTCGTGGATTGGCCCCACTCCCTCACCACCGACACCTTTCGTGAATCTATAGATATACCTCTTTCAGAAATATGTGCCCCCAAAACTCAGCCTCTCTCAGCTAGAACCCACACTTCTCATATTTCTCGTACAACTCTTGCTCACGTAATGTTTACAAAACCTTCGTCAAATGCTTAGCATGTTCCTCCTCAGTCTGGGAATAAATCAAGATGTCATCTATGAAGATAATGACAAACTGATCTAAGAACTCTCTAAACACCCTGTTCATCTAGTCCAGAAACATGACTGGTGTGTTGGTTATCCCAAATGGCATAACCTTGAACTCATAGGCTCCATATCATGCCAAGAAGTCAGTCTTAGACACGTCCTATTCTGGGATACGTAACTGACGATATCCCAACCTCAAGTTTATCATCAAAAAGTAGGCAGAACCCATTAGCTGGTGGAATAAGTTATCGATTCGGGGCAACGGATACTTATTCTGTATCGTGACATTATTCAACTCTCGATAGTCAACACACAACCATAATGACCCATCTCTTTTCTTTATGAATATGACAGGAGAACCCCGACGAGGTACTCCTACAGATGAAGCTCTATCCCAATAATTGCTCAATCTGATCCCGTAACTCCCTCATTTTCATCAGATCCATATGATAAGGTGCATGGGCTATTGGTCGAGTGTCTGGCATCAAGTATATCACTAACTTTATCTCTCTGCTAGGCGGTAGCCCTGGTATATCCTGAAATACATCAGCAAACTCACGAACAACCGAAATTGAGTCAAGTGTAATCACCACCTCCTTAAAGATCTCATCATCTATATAATGTAAATGGGTGGACGAAACTCCCTCAAGATGAGGCATCTCCACCAAAAACATCTCTTACCCGGTACGGAGAACACAATACAACGACTATAACAATCAATCATGGCCCTATATGTAACTAGCCAATCCATCCCAATAATAACATCATACTCGGACATATATAATATAATCATATCGGTAGGTAAAATAAATCACCCAATATCTATACCCACGCCCCGACATCTAAATAATATCAATGACCCATAACCCAGCAGTGAATCTACACTAGTAATTGTACTGTCTACCGTGTTTAATAATCACATAGCACGTGCAAATCTAGTGGAAATAAAAGAGTGTGAAGCCCCCCGTGTCAAATAATATTAGCCCCATAGTCCCCTGGATAGAAAACATACCCTCAATTGTGGGTGGAGCCTGGGTAACTTCGACCCGGTGGACGTTGTAAACACACCCATACTATAGTTGTCCCTACTGAACTGGAACTGCTCGAATGTATGGTAAGGCTAGCATTTGAGGTGGCACTGGGAGGGTGAATGGGAAGATAGGTCACTAGGGCTTCTGTCGAGCACCCTGCTGCTGCTATGGGACCTTATCCTTCTCAGGAAACTCAGGTTTCTTGTACCCAATCTAGCTAAAAAAAACTACCAGTTAAGTTATTTAATTCAAGATTAAACTTTTTAAATGGCTCTGAACTATTTTTTGAAAAAACTATTTTCTTACAACAAACAGCTAACACAAGATGTGTATAAAAAGAATTATGAACGAGATATTTTATATATAATGTATCCAAGTTTTGAAAACAAAAAATAAAATAGTTTTTAAATAAGCACGCCAATAGAAGGTGATGAGGGGATGATTAAGTATACAACTGCACAATATTTTACCGTGGTAAAACTGCACCCAATTGGGAAAACATCCAGGGAGGACTTTGCACCTCAAAATAAAAATCCACTAAAATCGAATAACGATTATAATTTATTTAACAATCTAAACACATAATCAGGCCTCATTTATTTCAGGAATTATACCAGCACCTCTGGATTATTCTAACTTCTCCCAAGGCTCTGATATTGTAGATGTTCTCTCATCTTTGTAACTCCACTCCTTTTAGCTTTACGTCGACTCTTAAAGTTCAAAATCTCTCTACTAACACCCTTTAGTGTTGTAGTGTGAAAGTGTTGTTATATGATGTGTCTAACACATGCATGCAACTCACACACACTTTTTATAGACAAAATGATTATCAAATTACAAACAGAGTTCTAATATGCAAAAGAAATTTCCAAACTCAGTTTGATCGAAACTCTCAGACTTTGGATCTATAATTTTATCCATAGATCAATAGGGAATCTTTCTATATAAAAGAGCCAAGATCCTAAACACTTTCATTATTAAAAAATATAAATTTATTTCATAAAATGTGAAATATATGAAAGTGTAAATCCCCAATAAAGATCTTAACTAGATCTAAGTCTGGATATTCTCAGAAACTGAAATTAGAAATGATTTTATTGGTTTAGGTTTTAAAAGAAACATAAATGCTTAAAAACAGCCAACAAAATAGAGATTTCTCAAAGGAAGAAATCAAACACAGTAATATCTATGTGATATGTATAACTGAGTCTCAAATCTCAACTTTATCTGAAAGAAAATGAGATCAGGAGTATGTGACTTAGTTGGACAAGTGATTAAGAACTGTAGGGGATGGATCTTCTCAAATGTCGAATTAACTCAACTCATAGAAGGATTTTTAGGTAAGAATTTGGCCGAAGTTGTTTACGGTTCTCTCTCCCTCTCTCTGTCTCTCTCTCTCTCTCCCTCTCTATCTCTCTCTCTCTCTCTCTCTCTCTCTACTGTATTTTTTCTCTCAGAGGTGATTTGATCCAAAGATTATAAACGATGCACATATGGGTTATTTTTGTATTAGAGCATGGAAGGCTCCGGAGCATCGAACCAAATCAACGGTCAAGATTAAATGTACATGATCGAAGTAAATCTAACGGTTGTCAATGCACCGATATTAAAAACGCTCTAAGTGGTTGAAATAGATAACACTTGGATCGAATTAGAAGACATGCAGACCACTGATAAGATTGATCCAACGGTTTAACTAAGGTCTTAGTTATGTGAGGGAGAAAAAACACAAATCCAACCGATATAAGACCAACACGTGTAAGGCTACGATGGACCCAAAAATCCGTGTTTTTGAAGTTTGAAAAAATTAAATTTTCCCCCACAATATTATCTAGCTCTTTTGGATTCTACCCAAGAAAAGTTTTAGAAACTTAGGGAAATTATAAAGCAGTCCAAAACACTATAAAATCCAATTTTAAATATCTAAAAATTATTTTAAAAAATTCCTAACAATTGTTTAAAATATCACCAAAATTGTAGAAAATCATTTTAATGAGATTTAACTCTCACACACCCATATTATGAAGAATGCAACACATAAATGGAATCCTAGGTGAGGTGTTGGTGTTTTACCTTTAGGATCTTTTGGAGGAATTCATATGTAGAGTCTATGTTCTTTTTGGTAGACTAGGTTATGACTCAATTTTGCCACTATTTCCAAAGTAGATGAACACTTATATAATATAGGCTCAACTGAGTCAAAGATATATGGTGCTTCAATCTCCCCCTTTTGGAAATATAAGACAAAATCTCCTTTGAGTCATCGAGGACTCGTAGGGATACAAAAAATAAGACTATCATATTCCTATACCAAAATTCTATCTACCCAATATCCCAGAAAAGGAAAATTACATAACTCGACTACTTATAGACCAATACCCTATCAAAATTCTGATGTAAATGAGGGTACTGATTCCAGAAAATGAGATAACTAAGATCAAGTTGTTTAGTTGATAATACAATAAGAATGGCCACGTAGAGTCAAATTTCTCCCCCGTTTTATCTTAAATGGACAAAGGGAAAAGAAAACAAATATGAATATTATAAACAAGTAGATCATCAAGAACATGTATAATCAACGGGAAATCACACGAATCTCCTACAATAAACAGATATAAGAGGTATTATGTGTCATTTATTTAACAACTATGCCTTATATCCTCGGAGATTAATTATAAGCAAGTGGATAGCCAAAAGATATACATATCGAACAATAAATCATTATTCTGCCATAATCATACAAATAGATTTGCGTAACGATTCAAATCGAAGATAATCCAGTGGTTTAGTAAATAAGTCATCTAATTGCAATTCAGTAGGCAGGTAATAAATTTATAACTCCTTAGATTAAACTAACTCGTGTATGAAATGATTTATGATTTTAATATGTTTGGTCCGAGAGTTATGAACTGGATTTTTAGAAATATTATTCGCACTTTGATTGTCACAATAGAGATGTAACTTATCTTCAGTTATACCGTAATCTTTCAGTATTTGTTTTAGCCAAAGTAATTGAGCACAATAACTTCTTGTGACAATATATTCGGATTCGGCAGTATATAGGAAATGAAGTTTTGTTTCTTACTACTCCATCCCACCAGATTGTTACCAATGTAGTAACATGCTCCTGGAGTACTCTTACTATCATCGGAACACCCAACCCAATTAGCATCAGTATATCCTACTATGTACTAGAAGTGTCATTAGCGTACCAAGGTCCTAAATTTAGAGTGCCTTTAATGTATTTGATAATTATTTTAACGCATAATAAATGACTCTCTTTAGGGTTATTTTGATTTCGGGCACACATGTAAACAGAGTACATAATATTAGGACGTGAGGCAGTAAGGTAATGTAAGCTTCCTACCATGCTACGATATAAAGTAGAATCAATAGATTAACGATTCACATCTTTTGAAAGTTTGACAGAAGTACTCATGGGAGTCCTAACTTCTTTAGCTATTTGTAGGCCAAATTTCTTGACAATCTCTAAAGTGTATTTAGATTGCGATACAAATAATCCATCTGAAATTTGTTTAACTTGGATTCCTAAGAAGAATTGTAACCCCCCCCATAAGTGACATATGGAATTATTTATGCATAATGTCAGAAAATGATTTGACATCTGTAGGGGAGGTAGATCCAAAAATGATACCGTCTACATATACTTGGGTTATGGTAATGTTTTTGTCAAAGTGTTTGACAAAAAGATTTTAATCATTCCCTCCTCATTTAAAATGTTTTTTAGAAGGAAGGTAGATAAACGTTCATACCAAGCACTAGGAGCTTGTTTTAACCCATAAAGAGCTTTCTTAAGACGATAGACGTGATTTGGATGATAAGGGTTCATGAACCCTTTGGATTATTCTATGTATGTCTCTTCAGTCAATATACCATTAAGGAAAGCAAATTCACAATCCATTTAATAAAGTGTGAAATGGAAATAACAAGCTATTGCAAAAGGTATGCGAATAGATTCAAGGCGAGTGACTGGTGCAAAAGTTTCCTCGCAATTTATTCCTTTAATCTGAGAGTAGCCCTGGGCAACTAATATAGCTTTATTATGAATAATCATACCATATTCATCTGTTTTATTTTTAAAAATCCAACGTGTGCCGATAAACTTTTTATTTTTAGGTCGGGGTACAAGATGCCATACATCATGAATGACAAATTAAAGAAGTTACTCTTGTATAGAACTTATCGACAATCGATCATTCAGTGCTTCATTAGCATTCTTTGGTTCTATAAGAGAAACAAAGCATGCATAATGAGCAAGAGTACGGAGTTGGGGTCTTGTACGAACTGTCTCAGTAGGATTACCAACGACACTATCTAAAGGATGATCTTTGGAAACTAAGTTAGGCACTTCAGGGGTCTCAGTTGGTAAGGACTCATCTATCTATGGATAATCATAGGTTAAAATATTTTCGGATTCATCCACTATAGTTGGTCCTTTGATCTTACTCTCTACATTAGTGTCACTTACAACCACATTAATGTATTCCATCAAGGTTTTGGTATGAGGATTGTAGACACGGTAGGCTCTACTATTTGGAGAGTATCCTAAGAAAATAGCTTTATCTCCTCTCTTTTTGAATTTAGATAGATGTTCTCTATCTTTGCAGACATAACAAGTTCTACCGAAGGTTCTAAAGTATTTTAGGTTAGGTTTCTTCCCATACCAAAGTTCATGGGATGTTTGTTTGGTATTTTTACTTGAGTAAACTCAATTGATTATGTGACAGTCTTTATGAATGGATTCTACCCATAAATATTTAGGTAGGTTCTTCTCATGAATCATCGTATGGGCCATTTCTTAAATAGTGCAATTTTTACACTCATCAATTCCATTTTTTGAGGTGTCTTAGGGGCAATAAATTCATGTTCATAACCATTATAGTCATAGTATTCCATGACACATGAATCTGTAAATTGACCTCCTCTATCACTATGAATTCTATCTACTTGGGAATCCTTTTTATTTTCTATACGAACTAAGATTTTCAAAAACTTACGAAATTTTTTTGATTTGTGTTTTAAAAAGGCAACCTAGGTAAAATGAGTGAATTCATCAACCATAACTAAGATATAACTATTTTCACAAAGACTAACAGTACGAGAAATACCCATTAGGTCCATATGGATGAGTTCTAGAGGTTTAGTGGATAGAACTTCTTTAACTTTCTTGTGGGGACCCTTAAAAATTTTCCCTTCTTGACAAGGACCACATATGATGTTTGAAATTTGTTTTATCTTAATAATACCTCTAACTATATTTTGGGAGCACAATTTACTAAGACTGACATAATTAATGTGACCCAAACTATAATGCCAAATCTCATTGTCATCCCTTATGGAAATGTTACCAACCTTTGTACTTGGATTGACTGTATATCAGTTATCTGGAGGACGAAGTCCTATAATAATGCAATCACCTTTTTCATTTTAAATTTTTTAATTGTTCTTTGAAAAGGTGACAGTATGGTTGGAGCCACAAAACTGTGATATACTTAGTAAATTAGCTTTAAGACCTTTTACCAGGAGAACATCCTTATGAATAGGTAATCCTTCTTCATGGAGTGTTCCTTTAGCAATGATCTGGGCTGATACACCATCTCCAAACAAGACTTTTCCTAGGGAGAAGTTAGTTTTTTTTAAAGTTTAGTATCATCCCCGGTCATATGTTTGGAACATCCAGAGTCTAAATACCATCCAAATGTTGTATGTTCATCTTTAAAAGCACTAATCATAATGTTGCATTTCATCTGGGGTAATAGATCAACTTTTCTAACCCAAATTGCTCTAGTTTTCAATTTTCACTTATTACTCGTATTTGTTAAACTTGCGAGCTTCAATCTTTTCTTTAGAAGAATTTTGCGTTGGTTTGTGAGGATTATAAATAGTTTGATCATTTGGTTTAGAAAAGAATCTACAATTCCTTCTTGTTGATGTCCTATTAGTATTTGTTCTTCTCTTCCAATTTTGATAGTTAAAATTCTTGTCCGGCTGTCTAGGTAGGACATAATTGTTTTGGCTTCTCCTATAATAGTTGAAGTTATGGTAAACATGAGGGTGACAGACTGGATTATATAAACGTTTGGAATAGCAACCATCAAGGGAATGTCCATAGACATCCAATAGGAGTAGTAAAGATGGCTTATAGATTTATTAACCGTAGCAAACTTGTTAATCAAAGGCTTGTCTGAGTTTTGAGCTCTAGTCTTGTTCCGAGGTGGCACATGATGAAATGTCGAATAAACTTGTCTAAGAGGAGGGCAGACATATTTAGCCTTATGTTCAACAATATTCTTAGAGTTACTTGATTCACCAATGTCTAACTTTTGTTATTTCAAGTCAAAATCATTTTTTAAGATTTAAAAGTTTGGACAATTTTCAACAGGTATTTTTCCACCAAACACAAACTTGATAGGTTCAAAAGTTTTTGTTTGCTTGGAATTATTGGTGAAAAAGCCTATTCGAGTTTTGTCATCAGAATTGGTCTTACATTCAGCAACACGGTCTTCTAAACATTTAGAGTTATTTTCAAATTTAGCAAACTTTTTAAAGATTATTGATGTTTTTTCTTTTGTTTGTTCCAATTCTAACAATGTCCCTTTGTATTTCTTTTCCAAAATTTTATTTGAGTGAGACAACTCATTCAGTTTTTGTTCTAAAGTTTTAGTTTTATTCTCATGAATTAGATATTGATATGTGTACTCTTCAGCATTATGTTTGATCATATGACTTATTGTTTCTATATTTTGTGTAAGGTCTTTGACAGTCTTTTCAAGTCTAGTGCTTTTCTTGAGAGTTTTTTTGTACAATGTGTGAATGTCAGGAAGGTCCTCATTATTGGAGTCACCAAGTGTGCAGTATGCAGTGTTCCCCCACGATTTATTTTTAGGACTCAGACACCCATTGGCATCAACAATAGATCATTACATTTTACTCACACACACCTCCTTTGAAAGCATTATCAACATTCTTAAGTAACAAAGAGAACAAATCACTAGGGATAGCATCATTCAGCACAGCATGATCAGATTCCTTATCATCAGTGTATATGATTTTAGTAAAGAAGGACATACAAGGGTCATAAGTATTAGATGAATCGGTTCATCAGTTTCTGACTCACTCGAGTCATCCCAAGTCTTGCACAAGTTAGCCCCAGTATTCTTGTTCTTATTCAAATTAACTCTATAATCACTGGCTAAGTGTCCTAACTTGCCACATATGTAGCATTCAGTGTTCTCAAGGTCTCTATTGGGTTTGTTGTCAAGTCTTTTCTCATGAGGCCTATTATTAGAGTTGTTTTAAAATGTAGGTTTGCCTTGTCTATTTCCAATTTTATTTTTGAATTTCACAATTTTCTTCAAATGTTTCGACATTAAGGCAATCTGGTTATCCAAACTCTCTAAATTACAGTCTTCATCAGAATCTAAGTCAATTTCAGGTAAATGACATTCAGGTTTAGTAAACTTAAAGGTAAAGACAAGATTGGAGGCAAAGTGTTTCTTATGGGTCTATATTAATTGCTTCTTAAACTCTAACGCCATTTCCACAGTTCTTAGTTTGCTACTGAGGAATTGAAGGGCAAGGTTTTGATCGTCCATCTCCTCAATAGCATATCGCTTATTCTCAATTTTCTGTGGAAGTGACCTTATAATTGTAGAGACAATTTATTTCCTATCATAGATTATCCCATTAGAATGAAGCTTAGTCACTATGGTTGTCAACCTAATGTATCAAATGACTCAGTCTTAGTCATGACTAAAGTGTTGTACTGCTGGATTAATGCTTGGGTTTTCGCATCTTTAACACGTGTGTCTTCTTCATGTGCATTCACTAAGGTGTCCCATGCTTCCTTAGAGGTAGTACAGAAATATATTCTCTTGAATTTGTGTTCATTGATAGACATGATTATAACATTTTTGCCTTTGTTACTGTCAAGTGATGTTTATATTTCTTCTTTGTTGAATTCACTTAGCAACGTCCTAATCATCATAGTACTTCCTTCAGCGGGTGGTTTAGTAGGAAAAGTATATACATTTTCAATAGCATCCAAGACATCATCTGCTAATGTCCCTTGGATTAAAGCAACCATACTCACTATTCAGTAACGAAAGTTGGTTCCATCAAAAGGAAGGGGCATGGACAGGTTACCTAATCTCGCAAATTTCTCGTCTATAGATTGTTTTGAGAAAACAATTTCGGAAACTCAAGATCTAAAAGAATTTGTAAAACCAAAGCTCTGATACCAATTGAAAAATTACTACTTAAGTTGTTTAATTCAATATTAAACAGTCTAAATGGATCTGAACAATATTTTGAAGAAACTCTTTTCTTAAAAAAAACAGCTAGCACAAGATGTGTATAAAAAGAATTATGAATAAGATATTTTAGATATTATGTATCCAAGTTTTGAAAACCAAAACTAAAATAATTTTTAAATTAGCACGTCAATAGAAGGTGATGAGAAGAATATTAAGTATGCAAGTGCACAAGATTTTAACGTTGTAAAACCCCACCCAATTGGGGAAACATCCACGGGGGTCTCTAGACCTCAAAATAAATTACAAACTATTTAACAATCTAAATAAACAATCAGACTTAATCTAAGTTCAGAAATTATACCAGCTCCTTTGCGATATTCTGACTTCTCCTAAGGCTCTGATGATGTAGATGTTCTCTCACCTTTGTAACTCCACTCCTTTTATCTCTATGTCGACTCTTAAAGCCCACAATCTCTCTACCAACACCCTTTAGTGTTGTAGTGTGAAAGTGTTGTGATGTGATGTGCCTAACACATGCATGCAACTCACACACACTTATTATAGACATAATGATTATCAAATTACAAACAAAGTTCTAATATGCAAAAGAAATTTTCGAACTCAGTTTAATCGAGACTCTCAGACTTTGGATCGTTAATTTTATCCACAGGTTAAAAGGGAATCTTGGTATATAAAAGAGCCAGGAACCGAGACTTTTTCTTTATTCGAAAATATACATTTATTTCACAAATTGTGAAATATATGTAAGTGTAAATCCCCAATCAATATCTTAACTAGATTTAAGTCTTGATATTATTAGAAGCTGAAATAAGAAATGATTTTGTTGGTTTAGGTTTTGAAAGCAACATAAATGTTTAAAAACAACTAACAAAATCGAGATTTCTCGAAGGAAGAAATCAAACTCAGTAATATCTACGTGGTATGTATCACTGAGCCTCAATTCTCAACTTTCTATGGAAGAAAATGAGATCGGGACTATGTGACTTAGTTGGACAAGAGATTAAGAACTAGAGGGGATGGATCTTCTAAAATATCGAACTAACTCAACTCACAGAAGGATTTTCAGGTGAGAATTTGGCCGGAGTTGGTTAGGGTTTTCCTTTTCTCTTTCTTTTCTTCTTTTTATCTCTCTCTCTTCTCTCTTTTTTCTCTCAGAGGTGATTTGATCCAAACACTGTAAACATTGCACGAATGGGTTCTATTTATATTAGAGCATGGAAGGATCTAGAACATCGAACTCAATCAACGGTCAAGATTGAATGTACATGATCGATGTATATCTAATGACTGTCAATGCACTGATATTAAAAACACTCTGATTGTTTCAAATAGATAACACTTGGATAAAATTAGAAGACATTTAGACCATTGATAAGATTGCTCCAACGGTTTAAGTAAGGTCTCGGTTATGTGAGGGAGAGAAAACACAAATCCAACCGATATAAGACCAACATGAGTAAGGCTACAATGGACTCAAAACGCGTGTTTTTTATGTTTGAAAATATTCAATTATCTCCCACAATATTATCTAGAGCTTTTGGATTCTACCCAAGAATTTTTTTTGAAACATAGGGAAATTATAAAACAACCCAAAATATTATAAAATCAAATTTTAAATATCTAAAAATTATTTTAAAAAATTCCTAAAAATTATTTCAAATATCCCAACAATTGTAGAAAATGATTTTAATGGGATTTAACTCACACACACCCATATTATGAAGAATGAAACACATAAATGCAATCCTAGGTGAGGTGTTTGTGTTCTACATTTAGGAACTTTTAGATGAATTCATATGTAGAGTCTGTGAGCTTTTTGGTAGATTAGGTTATGACTCAATTTTCTCACTATTTCCAAACTAGATGAGCACCTATATAATATAGACTCAAGTGAGTCAAAGATATAGGATGCTTCACTTTCCACATACAAAACATTTACCCATTAAGTTTCCCCCTCTCTGCCCTCATTGTCCTTGGCCCTAATGGTCGTTACCACCCCTCCCTTGGCCCTGTTGGCCCTGCTGAAAGCGTTGGTGCCCCTGCTGGTCCTACCTATAACCTCCATGTTCCTGCCTGTGGTCACCAAATCTGAACCTCTTAGTAGGAACCCCCTGATGGAAACTCTGCTCACCCTATTTCTGTTGACCCTAGATGGTTGTGCCCCACTGGCACCATTATCTCCTATCCTGCCATGCTGGCTGGACTCCCCCACTCATTTTCTTCCTTTCACATGGAAGAAGTGATCCTAGAAGTGTAGTAGGGAAACATTAATCACATCAGTATATGTACCATACGAAAGATTTCCCAAAAGGTGCTGACGAATTCTCCAAGTCAAGCCATTCATAAATATGTGAATTTTCTTCCCCTCAGTAGGTACCTCATCTAGCACCAGATTAATCAATCTCATAAAATCTTCCCTATACTCCACAACGATTTTCCCTTCCTGGGTGAGGTCCAGTAATTTTCACCTCATCTCAGTCTGAACGGAGGAAGGGAAACATTTGCGATCGAAACGCACCCAATAGTCATGATATCTCACTTTGTAGTAGTGGTATTAGAATCCCACCACTGCAGTGCTGCTCCCATTAGCTTAAAAGTAGATAGTATATACCTCTGTACCTCGGCGCACTCGTGCATCCTCAAGTGACTTTGTATGTCTTGCTTCCATTGGATCACTACCATAACATCAGAACTCCCTGTGAACTCTGGAGGATGTGCCTTCTGGAAGGCATCTCTAACTCGCTCCTAAGCAGAAGGGAACACATGAGCTCGGGATGGACACCCCTAAGATCTCATTGTGCACATCTGGGAGGCATCTAAGATGAAAGAGAAAATTTAAAAGTCCACAATAAATATCTCAAAATAGCTGAAGACGTAAAATGCGCAATTAATGAATGCAACAATCCTAAATATAGGGCTCACAACAAATAAAGCTACGCTGGAAGCTTAATAAGGTGTACAAATCCTAAAGACTCTCGAACCTAATGCTCTGATACCACTTGTGACACCCCGCCTGATTAAATACCTTGTGACCAGTCATTTATTAAATTTAAAATAAAATATCCAGTTGGATCAGTCTTAGCATCACTGTCGAAAATGTTTTATTAATTACTAACCACCTAGTATTTAAAAAAGTTATATTCCAAATTTTATATTTTTAAAATAACATGCAAGAAATTAAATGATTAACTAAACATCCACCATCCAATAATAATCTCATTGGAATTAAAATGACGTAATGACATAAATTGAGTCTGGAGTTAACACTTCCAGTCTAAATCCCAAATACAATAATCTCAAATGAAATAAATCCCAAAAACTGAAATATAAATGAATGCCTAAAACCACAATATCTAAATAAGAATGGGCAACATGCCCTGACTGAAATAAATACCTTCAAATGAGTCAAGGATAAATATGGAGGCATCTAGTACAGAGGTCTTGTAACTTCCACAACAGCTAGAGCACGTCAACTCAATGGAACTCCTATGCTTGGCGTCCCCATGGTTGATCACCTAGAAATTTTTTACAAAAAGAAAATAGATTGAATGTAAATGGGTCAGATCCCGAGTTGAAAATAGTTGTAAAATAGCTAGAATATAATTTCATAAATACCAGATAATTATATACATGTTAGTCACGTGCTACCACTTTTGATTCTCCACTCTCAACTATTTGTGCACACCCAACGCATAATTATTACCCTTCCTAGTTATGTTACCCCACCGAACTAGATTTTGAACTGTTTTCCATCTAATTCAACTAGCCTATTGTGCCCACCCATATAATAGAAATATACGTTATATAATTCCTCATATTTTGTTAATTGATTCTAAGTATCTCATTAATATATTAAGTTATTACATACTTAATCTATTTTGGCATCATCATTATGTTCTACTAAACAACACAGTAGAATAAAAATGGTGTGTGTGTGTGTGTGTATATATATTAAGGTTCTAAAAAATACGGGTCATGATCGAGGCATGGAGGCCAAGCCTTAAGCCTTAGAAGCCTAGACGGGCCTTAGGCGTAAAAAGGTGTGAAAATGCGTTTAGGCATTCTTAATATATTTTAATATTTTTTAACCATAAGAAGGCTATTAAAATACTAAAATTGTATATATCATACCAATATGTACGAATATATGCAAATTAAAATACAATTTGATTATTTTGGATGAGATAATGGTCCTGTTTGTAAAAGAATTCTTTAAAAGGAGATATCGTTTCACTAAAGCATTTTTGTTTTTAGAAAAAAGTGCGCCTTAATGGTTTTACCAAGAATAAGGCGTAAAAAGCGTAAGGTGGGCGTTTTTCCCAAACTCCAAGCCTAGGCGGGTATTTTAGAACAGTGATATATATATATATATATATATATATATATATATATATATATATATATATATATATATATATATATATGTATATATATATATATATGTATATATATATATATATATATATATATGTATGTATGTATATAATATAAAACTTATGTATGCCATAAGATTAAAAGATGATGTAATCTAGATATATCTTTCATGAAATACCAACTTTATCCTTGAAAATTTTTGTTTCCCCCTTTTTTGACACAGTCTAATTTATTTCCCCCTTTGTTTCAAAATTCAAAAGTAGGGGTAAAATCATATTATACCAATATGAGTCACACTATTCAACCTCTTACTCTCTCCTCTCACATAAAACCTAGTCCCTTATCTTCCTTTCTCCTCTTACACCCTCTGTTTCTCTCCTACACCACCACAATCTCTCATTGCCCCCCAATCGCTCACTTACTCCCTCAGCAATACTGTTTCAGATCTCACTCACTGTACTTCTCAATTTTTTTTAGTGTTGTGAGTTTATTATTGGTTGAATACTTATATGTTGTATATCTGTGTATTTGATTTGTTGCAAATTTGGGTTTTTAAGAAGTTTTAATGCCAAACATTTTTGCATTGACTACATTCAAAGTGCCAACCAAGGTCTACCCCACCTTGCCATCGGCGCTCAGTGCACTATTTTTTGTTCGAAAAAAATGCCAACCAAGGTCTCAACAACAATGATCTCTCCCAACGAACAACAATAACGATCTCTCCCAATGAACTCCCCCAAGGTAATTTTTTTAGTTGTTTGTCTTCACACTAGTTTTTTGGATGTACGATGATACCTGTAATCAATTTTTGGTTGTATGATGATACATGGTTGTACGTCTTATCAAACAGTTATCAATCATTTATATATAACATGATTGATACTTATAATCTATTTTTGGCTCTCTCTTTTTTGTTTGTTTTTTAAACTAACAACTCTGGCAACATTTATATATACCAAATAGGTATCAATCCCTATAATCGATTTTTGGCTCTCCCTTTTTCAACTTTTTTTAAACGAACAACTCTGGCATCGTTTATATGTACCAAACATGCATCAATCGTTTATATAACACGATTGATACATGTAATCGATATTTGGCTCTCCCCACATTTTTTTAAACGAACAACATCATTTTTGGCCCTCCTATTATTTCAAACGAGCAATTCTACTGTTTTTTTTAAACTAGACCTATTGACATATATTATTGTTGATGAGATATATGGTTTGATAAAAGTCCTAACTAATGGATATTATTTCATATAGGGTGTTTTTTTCTATCAAGTTTGGGGTATGTCCTAAGAGTATACAAGTGTTTTTTTTGTATGTTGTTTTTACCAAGTTTGGGGTCCATGCAAAAAGTCATGGCTCAATTTTTTTTTCAAGTCATGGCTCATTTGGTGGATTGTTGTGGTTGGGATATAATGCTTGATAACATGCTCAATGAAGTGTGTTTGACATACAGGGTTCTTGGTTGCTAATTAACAAGAATATACATGTTTGATTCATATGAAAATAAGTCAAACATACCAGTTTTAAATGAGAATGAATCAAACATACGTTTCTGACTTAACACACCTATTTGATTCATATGACAATATGTTTGATTAATGACTTTTCAAACATTCTTGTTTGATTAATGAGAGTCACTTAATAGAGTCCCTTTCTAATCGATTAATCAGCAAACCCTTTTTAATCGATTTATATGACTTTTTGATTTTTTATACCAGTTTTAAACGATTGATGGTAAGAAATTTTCTTACAATCAATCGTTTAAAATAGGTATAAAATATCAAAAAGTCATAAAATGAAGTAATTGTTTATATGATGTCTGTAATGAACTAATAATATATTTATGGGTATTTGTTTTCCTTTGGGGTTGATACGATGTAACTGATTATGACGTAGTTGTATACGAGCGATTATCATTTCATAACTATTACTCTCATTAGTTTTGTTTGCCATGGGGCTTTTAATCCATATATAATATCTCATCAAATTTTTTTTCATTTTTTTATGTTCTTCATTTAAGTTGTCTTACATATTGTTATTTCAAACATCTAATTATGTTGGTTATTCACAAGTACATAAAGTCCACACCTGATTGAATGTGTAAGTCATTATTTTGAATTTCATAAATTTTTGTTATATAGATACAATTGATGAGTAATTGAACCTTTTCTTGATGATTTTTTCACACTGTCGCACTAACATTGTCTTTTCAATTTATTTTTCACCAAAATGTCGACAACTCGGAATTACAATGGAGTCTACTTTTATGGAATGGACCTTTGCAATGGAAAAAATAGTTAAAGTTGTGCAGTCATTTGGTTGTGGCACGAATTATAATTCTTAATGGATAAATTCTTTTTAATTATTTATACGTTGTCTGTAATGAAGTAATAATATATTTATTGGTCTTCTTTTTCCTTAAACAGGGAGAATTGTCCTATAAACAAAGAAAATTCTTCCCATACATAATGATACTTTTCGGGCCTTAACTATAACCCTACCAACCCTCCCTAAGTTCCATTATATTTACTTCATCAACATTAAAGGTTCTTAAAAGTTGGGGCTGAATTGAAACGAAAGAGGAAAATAAGTTAAAAATTTCAGGGGAGTCGATCAATTGAAGAAATGGCTCGATGGATTGATCGATAGACATTCTTGAGTCGATCGACATTCGTGAGTCGAGCGATCGATCGAACAGATATCATCCCGATTTTTCTGTAATTTAAAGGTACTGGTTCCTCAACCAAAAATCTCTAAAATTTCTTAATTCATTCCCAAACTCCAAAATGAAGGTACTAAACACTAAATTAATACATATAGACATTTTCTAATTTACAAGAAAGATTTAAACATCAGGATTCATTAACTTTTCAATTGAATTCTAATTTAACTCTCAACAACCCTAGTTTATTGCTTTTCTTCAATAACATGATCAAAACTCTGAATCCTTTACATAATAATCCTCAGAATGTATTAAATTTTATTTTTCCATAACAGAGCTTCAATCTTAATCATGAATCCTACCCATAATATAATTTAATCCAAAATTTGTCCTTTACATGCATGAAATTTATTTCTTAATCATATTATACTAACCTGGATAATTTATGTGATTGAATTTAAGAAAGAAAAATATGTGCCTTAAGATTATAGGTTTGATCCTTTGGTAAAGATGATTAAAATCGTGTTCCTCATCTTCTGATCTACACGTTGGTGGTGATGGTGGTGCAAGAAGCCTAAGATTTGTGGTTTTCTCCTTTGAAAACCTCTTCATCTTCTTCCTTTACTGGCTTTCTTAGATTTTGTGAATTCTAACCCCCGAATTTTCGTAGGTTTAATTCTAACTCCTGGTGTGCGGTTTGGCCTAAAACTGCCCCCCGAGACCCAAACTAAACCCTCGGGTAGACTTTTCTAACTATCTCGACCCTTCGGGCACTTTGGCGCACTCAAAATGACCACATGGGTAACTTATAAATAATTTACTTTTATTCCATAAATTTTAGTCCCGACACGCTGACGCGCACGTCCCGACATAACTTCCCATAACTATCGTATTATTCACTCAACAATATGAATAAATTCATAATTACATATTACTTTACTCACTAAGAAATATTCGACATAATTCACATCAATAAATACTAACTCTCATCACGCTAGTAATTATTTAGTTAAATAAGAATTAATTATAAATAAATTTCCCATTTTTAAGTTAATTAATCCCATAATTAAAAATCATTAAAAATACAGGGTATTAGAATATATATATATATATATATATATATATATATATATATATATATATATATATATATATATGCACGTGTGTGCGTGTGCGCTTACTTTTTTGTACGATTCGGCCATTCCCACTCCTTTATAAGATTTTCCTACTCTAATTTTATATTTTGTAGAGGGGGCTTGAAGGTAATCTTGAGATTAGAGATAATCCCCCCATTAACAACAGTGTTTGGGATTAAGACAATATGGCAGCTCGACGAGGTAGCTCAGTGTGGCACCTCAAGCGAGGTAGCTCAAGTGAGGCATCTTAGTATGGTAGCTCATACTTTAGCTTGCTGTGTTACTTAGTCATATTGTATCTTTTGTTTATATTGACTATGAGATATAACGATTGTAATAATTTAACGATTATAATGGCAATCAGTGTGAGGTCGAACGATACTCCCGAGAGACGAGGCTTGGGAAAGCTTTCATGTCATATCGAACGAGCTTGCCATGGGAACTTCAGAAGGACTTGGTTTGTAGGATTGGTAAGTGAGGCACCATTGGGGATTGTCCTTACCATCTTAGATGCATCTAGTAAAACACCAAAAGGCCCTGACCGTGGAACCACACGCTGAGCGGCCTAGAGTTCCATCGGGCATTGAGTTGTGAACCAAACAACCCTCTACTTCATGTCACATCAACTTTATGTGATGTCACTAGCAATGTAGGCAATGTCAAATATGCACTTGAGTAAACCATCGTGGTATTTGGGGCTGTCAGACAGTTGGTGAACGACCTCTGTGACAATAGCCCCCTGACACACAGTGGTTAGACAAAAGGCATGTCTTGGAATTTAATGTTTATGACATGGAGCTAACTAGTACATCAGGAATTTAATATTTGTGACATAAATCATGAGGGATGTCTTTCGTAATTATTAATGATTGAGTTATCTTGGGAGTGGCGTGGGGGTTATTTAAGGGCCCCAACCACCTCTGGGGAAATGATGTTCTTTTTGAGATTTTAGAAGTTATTTCTAAAGAGAATATACATCAGAAAGAGATTTATTACAAACCATAGAGTTTACTCACCCACCATTGTCATTTATTATGAAGCTTTAATACTTGACAGGGATCTTTGAGAGTTGTTGGAGTGTTTGTCTGCCTACCAAGGTGTACCTAGGATGCTTACTTCTCTCTATCTCTAAATGAGTTACTTCTGAGTTTCATTATTGTTCTTTAAGTTATACACGAGATTTCTTGTGAGTTCAAACTGAGTTTATCTTCACTAAGTTGTGATAGCGTGTCTTGTAATTAATCAATAGTGTTGTTGGTTAACTTTTCATTACCGTACTCAAATGGGGTTAAGCATCCATCCAATCTAAACTACCCTATTACATTTGGCGACTCTACTGGGAAGGTATTCTTCTATGTAAGGATTATGGCATACGATAATGTTAATAGAAGACTTAACTTTGATGATATTTAGCACAATGATGAACAAGCATCGAGAGAGATGGAGGCTTCGAGAGATGAACCCCTCGAGTGGAGATACCTCCAGTTCAAACGACAACAGGCGTTCCAAGAGTGATCCAAGCTTCCACGAGTTTAGGGTTGGGATTAGCTTAAGTGGCACTCCTCATGAATAAATTTTATTAGTTTTTACAAACTCTTGTAGCTACAACGGTGTTGGGAGGATTTGAGGCCAACTCCTATGTGACACCAGGGGCAGCCCCAACGGCCTCACCAAGTGCAGTTTTAACAGGAACGGCCTCAGAAAGTATACCCCCTGTTGTGAATCCAAAAGTGGGAACTCCAGGAGTACCAACCATTCCAACTGTGATGATTGCTTTAGAAAGAACGGGCGCCCCGCCTATGGTCCCTGTACCCGTTCCTTCAACGGTATCAGCTATGGAAGAGATGAGAAAAGAAGTGCAGAAGGAGATGATGAAGTTCATACAAGCTTCCTCGTAATATTCTGGAGAGGTAGCTTTGGTTTATAATGACTTTCGGATGCCTTACCCTAAGGATTCTAATGATGAGCCTTACCCAAAATATTATATTCGTCCTATCTTTAAAAAGTACACAGGAAAGGGTGGGAACTCGAAGGAGCACGTTAAACGCTTCGTTGAACATTTGGGGGACTGCTGCAACAATAAAAAGCTCAAGCTAAAGGAGTTTTCCAAATCCCTAACCGATAAGGTGCATACTTGGTATTCTCACCTAGCTCCTAAGAGTGTTTCCACGTGGGAGGAGATGCATGTTTTATTCGTCCAAAAGTTTTTCCTGGCAGAAGATGAGTTCACCTTGACCGAACTGGGGAGAGAGAAGAAACAAACAGGGGAAGATGTGGTGGTATACATTCGAAGGTTCATGGAAAGGTCCATCGATGTAAGGGAGGAAGCCAAAGAGTCCAAACTACTGCATATCTGCCATCTTATTAATGAGACGCGCGAGGGGACTTTTGCGGCATTCCTAAAAGTAGCAAGGAATATCTCGTTGGTGGTATGACCAAACCCGGTGGTGGTGACCATAATGTTTAGGAAGTCTATACAACCTATGGGAGGTAGGTCTCAGTCCCCACGGGTGGGATATATCGAAGGACCAGATGGGGGCAAACTAACGAAGAGGGACAATAAGAGAAAGTTTGGAACAGATAGGGAGGATCCACCACCATTACCTTTTACAGTGGAGGAGGCTGTTAACCATTAAAATGCCATGGTTCAAGGAGTAATGGTGTACAAACCAAAGGTCATCCCCGCCGAGGATCCAGACGCATCAACCAGAGCGGATCCCAAATATTGTCAGATCGATCGAAAGATCCAACATTCAACAGAAAGTTATTTTACGCAAAGAGAAATCATCAACAAACATGTAAAGGTAGGAATGCTAAAAATCTCTCCACAAAATGTTAACAACAACCCATTCCCAGCACATGGGGCCAAATATGGTGGTGGCATACGACGATGACGTAGAAAGAGAAGCAAGGGAGCTAATAATAGAATAGGAGGAGCTTGAAGAATATCTGGAAGACTACACTAGGGGAATGGCTAACATGGTGTTACCTTATGATAAAGCAAGTGCTAAAGATCTGAAGGACGTGTACAACGTTAAAGGCGAGGAAGTAGACCACGTTATGGAATACAATGGAGTTTCGAAGTCTCGAAAATTTGTCTAGTTCTTTAATCGGGTGGGTATGCCAAAATAAAGAAGATTGGAGATAACCCAAGAAATACTTGATATTGCAAGGAAGAATGTAGTCCCTTCGCTGAGATGGAATGAACCCATAGCCATGTTAGTGAAGAAGTTTCTGTTAGAAATAACTTTCAGCGATGCATAGAGGGCCATGAGATTCCATCATAATAGGCCATTGTATGTGACTACAAGCATCAACAGAGTTATCTTTGGAATGGATCTTATGGATAGGGGAGAATCCATCAACATCATTCCAATAAATTCTTTCCACGCATCTAATATTCCAGAGGAAAAGTTAGTCCCCAAGCCTTTGGTGATTTCAGGATATGACAACCAATCTTCCAAGTCCATTGGTTATGTGAACGTTGGGATTATGATGGGAAATCTAAGTTCCCATATCAAATTCCACGTGATAGAGAGTGCAACTTCCTACCATTTGTTGATAAGAAGAGTGTGGACGCACAAGCAAAGGCTAGTTCCTTCGACGTATCACCAATGCGCCAAGGTGAAAATCAAAGGAACGGAGATCACAATTAGAGCTACGAAGAGGCCCTTCATTATCGAAGAAGCTCACCTGATAGATACATCATTTTATACAGAGTTAGAGGAGGATATCAGAGTACTAAAGAGAACAATAGAGGGAGCATTGGTTTCCTCGATCAGAGAAATAATGGGTCCTATGAATGGGAAGAATAATGAAGTTGCAAGCGACAAAGGAGTGACGATAGAAGAAGACCACCAGGTGGTCCCTTGTTCCCAAAACATCTCAAAGCAGCTTAAAGACAAGATGACGCCCATAATGGATCCAGCTGAGCATGAGGTCCAACGACAGTGTGTTAAGTCTATTTTCAAGAGAAAACATTGATGGGGCTTCTAGAGAAAAGAAGAGGAAGACAGTTGCAACTGCCAGCTGACAGTGTAAGAAGGTTGTTACTGAAGAAGGAAGGGTGGTTTATCGATAATAATGGTGTAAGTGAGCGATTAAAGAAGCTATGACAAGAACTAATGAGGAGGTTGACCCGATATACGAGCATTTTTGGTGGATCAATAGGGTCAATGTATGGTGATAGATAACTCCCACATACAGGAGTTTGAAGTGGTTGTCGTCGAAGAATGAGATTACATGGCAAATCGATCGAAGCCATGGGAACGAGAGTTAGAGCAGTTGAACTTGGCAAAAAAAGGGGAGGATCTAAGGCCTATTTTCATCGCAAGGTTCTTAGTAATGAGAAATGAGATGCCTTGGTCGATTTTATTCGAGAGTTTATAGACGTTTTTGCATGGAAGTACATGGAAATGGAAGGGTTGGATGAGTAAGTGAGATGCCACAGGTTAAATGTGATGCCTTCACCCATTCCGAAGATGCAAGCATTGAGGACTTAGAAGCCTGAGCTAGACTCAAGGATCAAAGAAGAGGTTCAATGATTATTAGAAGTAGGGTTCATCAAATAGATTCAACACCCACTCTGGCTGACTAGAATTGTCCTAGTGGGAAATAAAGATAAAAATCAAATAAGGATCTGTATAGATTTCAGAGACTTGAATAGGGCTTTCCCAAAGGATGAGTTCCCTTTGCCCTTCATCGATATCTTGATAGATGCAACGGTTGGTCATAAGATGTACAGCTTCATGGATGGGTACGTAAGGTACAACCAGATCAAGATGTAACCCACGGATGCAAAAAAGGCGATGTTTAGAATCCCATTGGGCAACTTTATATACAAAGTGATGCCTTTTGGACTCAAGAATGCTGGAGCCACTTATCAAAGAACAACGATGGCCATTTTTCATGACTTCTTTCACAAATTCGTGGAATTTTATGTGGATGATTTGGTCATCAAATCGAGGGAGAAAGTGTCCCATCTGAGCAATTTGAGGAAGGTGTTTTCCCAATGTAGAAAGTACAAGTTGAAGATGAACCCACCGAAGTGCATCTTCGGAGTAACTAGTGGAAAGTTTCTAGGTTTTGTGGTTAATCAACAGGGGGTGCAGAATAGCGAGCAATCTTGGAGATGCCAAGTCCAAGAACGATGAAGGAGCTGAAGAGTTTCCTTGACAAAGTTTCCTACCTTAGGAGATTTGTGCATGGATTGGCTGAAATAACGCACCCATTAATGCAGATTTTGCAAAAAACATTAAATTCAAGAGGGAAGAGGTTCACCAGGAGTCTATCACTGGGCTGAAGAATCTTCTCGTTTCATCACAGGCCATGGTTCCCCTAAGGGAAGGAATACCATTGCAGCTATACCTCACATCCACCACAAGGTCTGTTGGGGCTCTGTTAGCAAAGGAGATTGAAGAGCAGGAACGACCAGTATACTACCTCAGTAGAATCATACATGGGCCAGAGTTCAGGTATAGTAGCTTAGAAATGCATTGTTTAGCCTTAGTTTTTGTAGCATAAAAACTTAGGCATTATATGTTGTCTTTTACAATTCATATTGTAACAAGATGTGATCCTATTAAGTTTTTTATTATAAGAACTATATTGATTGGTAGGGAATCTAGGTGGTTCCTCATCCTCTCAGAATATGACTTGAAGTGCGTGGTCCCTCACGCGATCAAGAGCTGGGCGTACCTAGATCTCTTGGAAATCTTTCCCTCTGGGATGTTTGAGCCACCTAAAGAAAGCATTACAGGAGATGATTTGAAGTCTAATCACTTAGACATAAGTGATGAGCAATGGACGATGAAGTTCGGTGGATCTTCGGTAGAAAATAAGGAGAAGCAAGGGTTATTGTTTCAAGAGGAATGGAGGAGATTTGTTTTTACTACAAGCTAGATTTCCATTGTTCCAATAATGAAACAGAGTATGAAGCGTTGGTATTGGGGTTGCTGGAGGCGCTTTGAAGGGGAATTCGTTCACTTTGCATTAAGGGTGACTCAAACTTGGTGATTCAGTAAGTGAATGGAGAATATGCATTGAAATACCTTATTATGGCACCTTATAGAACAATCAATCAGAGGCTTCTTAACCAGTTCTATCGGACCAAGATCAAGAGACATCCCCGAATAATAAACTGCCACCCGTACGTCTATGCCACCATCTCTCTAAAAATGATCATAAGGGATAATATAACTACAGTCTTGATTCAATGAAGAATAACTCCCTCGATGGTATAGTCAATTCTGCTGTTGGAGGATGGATCTGACTGGAGGGAAGAGATTAGAAAACAATTGGATTCTAGGGAAGGAGAGATGGAACTGAGAAAATTATCCCAATACTTTACAAATCAGGGAAACCTTTACTTTAGAAATATAGGAGGATGGCTATCAGGATGCATCGACCCAGAAGAAGTAGAGAAGAAATTAAAGAAAACACATGAAGAGCACTGCGAAACAACTGAGATACCTCTCTGCAAAAGAATTTAAAGGGAGCGATATGTGTGGCCTAGAATGAAACTAGACGCAACGGAGCTACAATGGAAGTGAGATAAGTGCCAACTATTCTTTTATGCGGCTGAATGCCATTTTGTTAAAGCCCAATCAGACTGAAGGTAGCCCTATATTGACTTCATTAAAAATGAAGTTGTCCCAATAGAGAAAATTAATATGACGGGACTCAAGCGAAAGGCCTCGAGGTTTTACGTTCAGGAGGGGTAGCTTTATCGAATGGGATACTTCAACAGGCCATTGCGTTACATCACAAAGGAAGAAGCAGTCGAAGCCCTCAAACAAGCTCATGATCCAGCTCACATAAGAGGGTTCAAGTTGTATGACTAGCTGATGACGTTGGGGTATCATTGGCCAATGATGGAGAATGACTCTACCGAGTTCATTCGAAAATGTAAGTCTTGATAACAACATGGAAATATGATCAATGCCCCATCGATAAATCTACACTCCGTGGCAATGCCTTACCCTTTTCACACCTTGGAATTTGACCTAATGGGGCCAATACATCCTTATTTGAGGGTTAAGATCTGGATACTAGTGGCAACGGATTGCTTTACAAAATGGGCTGAAAAGATACCACTGATAAGGGCAATAGCAGGTGTGGTGAGCAACTTCATCAAAGAATACATCATTTATCATTTTGGGATTCCAAAGGTTATTGTCTCTGATAATGGAACCCCCTTAATAAATTTAAAGTTAACAATGCTCACAAACAAATACTCCATTATTGATCATACTTTAACAGTATCATACCCAAAGGGAAACGGTTAAGCCGAAGCAACTAACAAAACATTGTGTAACATTCTGGCCAATATAATGAAGGATTTCCCAGGATCATGGGATGACCAGATACCAGCTGTATTATGGGCATATCGAACAAGCAAAAGGAATCCCATAGGATATAACCCATTCTCCCTTGTGTATGGAGATAACGAAATTCTCCCGGTGGAGTTGGATTTTCCTTATGCCCGATATGCCTTATGAAGTAGCATCCTCCCCCAAAACAAACATTTGCAGTTGGAAGCGTTGGACGAGTATAGGGACAATGCGATGCAGCACTTTCAAATGTATATGAAGCAGCTCTCTAGGGCGTATGACAACTTGGTGAGACCAAGGAAGTCCGTGGAGGGAGACCTCATTTTGAAGGCAATAGTAAAGCACATCAGGGGGCTTGCTCTACCTAAGTTTATAGCGAATTGGGAGGGACCTTTTATTGTAAAGGAGGCCCATGATTCAGGTTATTATTTAATTTCGAAGATGGAAGAAGACAAAACATTCAAGATTAACAATAAATGGTTTAAAGCCTATCATTTATAAGAAAATAATGGAATTTAATCATTGTATCTAGTTGTTTTGTTATGAATATACAAATGGTTGTTCCTAATGTCTAGAATTGAAACTTAAGTGGAGATGAAAGAATTGTAGAATTTTGTAATATACATAAGCAGTTATAGCACAAAGAGGTGGCATGGAAAAATATACATCTTTTTCATTCACAAACTTTGGGGTATTACAAAATTGGGAGCTATTGCCCAAGAATTACATAAGAGAAAAAAAGAAAAATGTATGCAAAAAATGAAAGATCTTATTGGCCTAAGAGGAACCACAAGCCTAGAGCACGGAAAAAATCTCCAGGCAGGCCCAAAGAAGTTGGTAGGCATGATTGTTGGGCATTAATGGTAACCTTCAACCTTGTTTGAACTTCTGTACGCTCAATTAGGAGTCTCTCTCATTTCAGCTTTGCCAGACACAGATCTTGTTTGATATCCTCTACCTCCCTGTTGGCAGCTTCAAGTAGACGTGCTAGCTTGGCCAACCTAGCTTCCTCAGCCTATTAATCCTCTCGATGTTTCTATAGTAGTTCCCTCTGGCTCTCTAATCGTTGGTTGTTCAAAGTCTTTAAGTCCCCAATTAGCCAGTCAAAACGGAAGCCATTTCTGCCCAACTCTTTCAGAAAGCCCAAAAAGTAATTCAGAATGGGACTGGTAACACTTGTAGTTGGAGTGCTAATGAGATCAGTGAAATCCATTGACATGCCTTTAAGCCTGTAGCTTATTACCGAAAATTTTGTTCGAGGACAATCGATAGTTAAAATCTCAGGGTGATGATTTACAATCTATTCAATTATTAAATGATAGGTGGAAGGCATTTAAGGAGAATGCTGAAGGACCATAAGACAGAAGTCATGAGGATCTAGGTTGGGTAGTAGAAGCTCACAACAAGATTCGCTATCAGCAGTAACACCAGTCATGGAATATTGGTCACCATGATCAGAATTTTTTGAAATAACTGGTTCCCGATGGGGCATAGCGATAGGCTAAAGAACTGGTGGAGATATGTCTCCCACTGGAAAGGACTCACGAGAAACCTGAGAACAGGTAGAAGAAGTAATGAGTTTGACAAAAAAAAAATCTTAACTAGTGTTTTCATTGTTAAGTCACCATTACTGGTAGAGTTTGACTAAAAATCTTAACAAGTGTTTTCATTGTTAAGTCACCGTTACTGGTGGAGTTTGATGAAAAAATCTTAACAAGTGTTTTCATTGTTAAGTCAGTGTTATTGGTGGAGTTTGATGGAAAATCTTAAACAAGTGTTTTCATTGTTAAATCACCGTTACCAGTGGAGTTTGAAATCTTGACAAATGAGACTCTTTTAGTCTGTACATTGTCAAGAATAAAGGACAAACAACGAAAAATAACGAGAATTTAGCAAAGTACCTCAGCAATGGCTGGAGCAAGAACAGGAGTCACCAAGGAGGCCACAACATCGGTAACTGTTGGGGGCAGGCTAATTTCCTCAGAAGCCTCAATGGCACCCCCAACTAAAGAAGCCACAACGTCAGTCGAAGCTCCTTCACCAATAAAAGGTACCGAGGCCAATATAGGGGTCCCACTTGGGAAGGACGTTTAACCTCCAAGTGATGTGACAACATTGGTGGATGTAGAAGAATCACCACGCTGGGTAGAAAAATCAACGCTGACCTTGGGAATGGGTAGACCACCAAGAAAAGTTGGTGGGATAAGATCTCGAGAAAACGGCAAAAATGAAGCTAAGTGTTAGAAATGGGGAATAAGTACAAAAGAAGGGATAAATAACTATAAGTTTTACTTACCTTGTTTATGGTACTGAAGAGGGTAACTGCAGTTATGGGTCTCATCAACATGGAGGGAAGAAGAATTTTAGCTAATAAAGAAACCATTTTGACCTAAGGCATTCTAATAGATTAAAGTTCATCATCGTGAACAGGAAAAAGAGGTGGAGGAGAGAAAAGAAATCTGACCGAAGAGTGACTAAGAATGTGTTACCTCGGGGGAATTTTTATAGCTAGAACGATGGGCAAAACAACCTCTGGCTGGGATGATAATTTAGAAGAAGTTGGGGGAATTGTCTTTGGCTGAGAATAGATTCCCACATATTCAATGGAATCAGCCCCTGTAACAACATCCTTCGCATGTTGGGAGGACAAATGGCGGGAGTAGGTAAGCCCAATAATGGACTAATGGGGAGGAGTTACACCGATCTGAGAGGAACCGAAGCTTCCCCCATAAAAGGACTCACGGGGGGGCTGGACCTTTCTTCTTCAACTTCCTGCACCAGAGTCCCTAATAGATTAGACATATGCACTTTGTTTTAGAAAAAAATGAAAAAAACTAATATACATGTGTACCTATGATCTAGGTGGAGAATGGGAGGATATCACCACTAGAGAGGAAGGAGGGGAGGCAACAGCAGAGGGAGCTGGGGAGCTAGGGGTTTGTATATCAGGAGCTCATTTCTTCTAGGACTTAGTACCCCAGGGTCTTTTTCCTCACACCCGCAGCACCAACATTTGAAGGAACCTTTGAGCTCTTCTTCCTCTTTCCCTAATCATCCAATGGATCTAATAAAATAGTGTGGAAGGTAGTAGCAGGAGGAATGACGGGAGTGTGTCGTCAAAACTCAAAATTTATTCACTCCAGCTCAGCTTGAATTTTCCTTCTCAACTCCTTAATCACTTCAGCAGACAGGGGAGGAGGAACAAAGGGGATGGGGAATGCCTACAAAGGAGTTTGAGATTGAGTTTGGGACTCAGTCTTTGAGGAACTCCCAGAATTGGACCTCCTTATCTTTTTGGCTGGTGGCTGGGAGGGTCCTTCGCCAGAAACTACTTTAGTTAGAAACACCTTCACCAGAAACTCCTTCAGATGGAGAAGGCTGTTTGGGTGTTGGGGATTTCTTGGGTTTAGGAGTTACGACGGGAATCATCGATCAATAAGGAGGAAGCATATAGGGAGGTTATTTGGGAGTTTCACTCTGAGGAAACTCAATCCCAAGAATGGAATTACCTTTCAACCCTAGTTCCAGGGAAAAAACAAAAGTACTAGGGATACAATGGAGACCCTCAGATGAACTCGGAAAATTGGGCCAGCTGTCTCGGCCAGTACTTCATTGCAAATAAGGGGGCACATCCCCTTACCTCGTGATGCTTGGAATGGTGACTCGCCTAGACATTATATAACTTACTCCCCACACGGCAAAAGGAACATGTCTCGCTTAAAGGGAATTTGGGGTGAGATAACTGGAAAATTGGGCGAGGATCTCCTTGATCAAAACCGAATTGACGGCTGCATCGATTGGGATTATTATGCTCACTAGTGTATTCCCACTCGGTGTAGGAAAATAGGTACCCCGGTGAGAAGAGAAGAACCACTGCTAGTGAAGGGTCTTCAATGATGAGGTTCAAAGTAGTTGAATGGACCACCCTTGCTTCATATTTGAAAAAATACCAAACATAGAGGAAGACCTCTTCTCTGCAAGGCCTCATCACAAAACTTCGAGGTTGATCAATAACAGGAATTAACTCGTTGCGACTCTATTTCTTATGAAAAACATATGAGCAAGGGGGAAAAACAGTTTCCCCAGAGGGAGGATGATTAGTTTTGGCCTCTAACTCAAGGAAACGAACATAGAGGAAGCTCGTCAAAATATGGCATTTGCAAAATTAGCTAAGTTGTAACGGCCAAGGGATTATTCCATGTCCTAGTGGGTTCTATCAAGCCACGTATAGAGATATCCCTAGGCTATTGTCGCTAGAGGAAGCCCGATATCCCTAGAGGAATGGATAGATATGTTGATAAGATCTCTCCGGGGTTGGTCATTTGGTTTCCAAGGCAAAACAAAGCAAGAAAGAATTATAAGAATATAAGCGGCCAATTCTAGGGATGTACCTTGGCCTGGGGAATCTTCAGAAGAAACACCGTTAGAAGGATCTCGGAAGAAGTAGTTGATGAAGGGAGTGAAAGTGGCTTTGTTTGAAGTACCTATGCACCTTTGGCATATATGATCCAACTCCGAATGGCTAGTAGCTTCTTCTGCATCTAGTACTTAATCAGAAGAAGGCATGTCTCCTATGGGATTAAGACCCAGAAGTTCACAAACATCTTCTAGTGTCACGGTAAACTCTCCCCACGCATCTATGAATGTGTGGATCATAACATTACAGCGAGAAACCGGGACCAATAGAGCAACATTATTTTTTGACAAAGCGAACTTTCCAAACCATTTATCCCTATACAACCCTACTTTGGTGAGAGTCATGCCATGGGATCTCTACATATGCACATTCCAAGTAGGGAAATTAGCGGGAGAGCCTCCAGGCCCCTCGAAATTAATATGGGACCAAAGGAAGTCACCTCATTTGAGACGAAAGCATAGAGTTCCCTCTTAGGGGAGGAATCCCCATTCAGCTGAATCCTCATCCTCATCACCAAGAAGCAAAGAATAATATTTAGTAGTAAAAGTGCAGGTCTTGCAAAGGCCAGAGAAGTCATCACCCTTGCCAAAAATGGGGGATCGGCGATAAAAACTTAGTTTCTCTTGACGAGCAACATAGAATGTGGTAGCGCTAGTGGTTGAAGCAGTAAAAGAAGTGGTAGGGTGGAGCTTGGCTGAGCAACGATGGTGGTACCCATATGGACACTTGAAGAAGCCATAATAAGTGACGATGAGAGAAACATCTCAGTAAGTAAGAGCTATGAATGAAACTGGAGGAGTACAGCCATAGGTGGTGGTGTAAGAGACGAAGAGAAAAAGTAAACTAGGGAAAAGCTTAGCAACAATGGCGCTCTGAGGTTTTTCTCTCTCTAAGAATGTTGGGAGTTGAAGACGACGAAGGAAAAGTGTTTGAATAATAGCCATTTGAAATTTCTGGGTTCGCCTTTTGAGTTTCCCACCACCACACGTGCAAAGCCATCGATAATCATTTATAATGGACATGTGGAACTTCGGGGAGTGTTCTAACAGTTGAAAAGATGGCATTACCTCATTAATGAAGTGAGGCATGGGGTTAGAAAGGTTTTCTTCCAAGACATGTTTTGGGGTTTGGCGCTAATTTTTTTTACTTTGCCAGACATATCTAATAACCCCCAATGAAGAAGTTGTCCCAACGGTTCAAAAAGCTACAATGTCCCCTCCCCACAAGTCCAAATATCATTGTGAAAAATGAAGAAACGAAGACGCATCAGAGCCCAAATGAAATAGTACCTTCAAATAAGGAGAATTTCCTAAGAAGACGTTTACCAGGGAGAATTTCACAAGTCTCAATGGTAGGGGTAGTCCTAAAGAAAAAAACTCACTGCCTACAACTGTACTGCACAACAGCATAAATGGAAGAATTTCACTTCCCAATAGTCAAAACGGGTACCTGAGAAAGTCCACAGGTGTTTCGGGAGAATTCCAAATTAGCCAAGCGAGCAAAGACATAAGGGTTGAAGCTCAGCAATAGGACAAAGTGGCGATGTCCCTTCGCCAAATCGCCGACAATCTGTAGTACTTTGGTTCAGGTACATTGGGGAGAATTTTACTTTTTCCTGGCAGTAATTACGACCGAGGATGTAACGAAGACAGAGACGCCAAGGTTAATCGAATTGAGAAGTTATCGTGCAGACATTTCTTGTTCCTACAACAAATCTCTCCACGAATGTGCAAATGTAGAGGGGGATTGAAGGTAATCTTGAGATTAGAGATAATCCCCCCATTAACAACGGTGTTTGAGATTAAGACAATGAGGCACCTCAAAGTGGAATCTCAATGAGGCAGCTCAACGAGCTAGCTCAGCGTGGAAGCTCAAGCGAGTCATCTCATAGTTTAGCTTGTTTTGTTACTTAGTCATATTGTATCTTTTATTTATATTGACTATGAGCTATAACGATTGAAATAATGTAACGATTATAATGGCATTCAGTGTGAGGTCGAACGATACTCGTGAGAGACCAGGCTTGGCAGGGCCTTGGAGAGTTTTCATTCTCTATCGAACGATCCCGTTGTGGGAACTTCAGAGGGATTTTCTTTGGAGAAGTGAGAAGTGAGGAGTCGTTGGGGCTTGTCCTGGCCATTTTAAATGCACCTGGTAAAACACCAAAAGACCTTGACCCTGGAACCTTGTGTGGAGTAGCCTTGAATTCCATCGGGCGTTGAGTTATGAACCAAATAACCCTCTACTTAATGTCACATCTACTTTATGTGATGTCACTAGACAGCTAGGAAATGTCAAATTTGCACTTGAGTAAACAACCGTGGTATTTGGGGTTGTCAGACAGTTGGTGAGCCACCCTGTGATGACAGCCCCCTGACACATAGTGGTTAGACAAAAGGCATGTCTTCGTATTTACAGTTTATGAGGTGGAGCTAACTACTGCATTTGGCATTTAATCTTTGTGATATAAAGTATGAGGGATGTCTTTCATAGTTATTAATGACTGAGTTATCTCGGGAGTGGTGTGGGGGCTATTTAAGGGCGCCAACCACCTCTGGGGAAATGATATTCTTTTCGACAGTTCAGAAGTTATTACGAGAGAAAATATACATCAGAAAGAGATTTATTACAAACTAGAGAGTTTACTCACCCGCCATTGTCATTTTTTAAGAAGATTTAATACTTGACATAGATCTTTGAGGGTGGTTGGAGTGTTTGTCTTCCTGCCAAGGTGTATCTAGGATACTTACTTCTCTTTCCCCCTAAATGAGTTAGTTTCGAGTTTCATTATTATTCATTGAGTTATACACGAGAATTCTTGTGAGTTCAAACTGAGTTTATCTTCACTAAGTTGTGATTGCGTGTCCTGTAATTAATCAATAGTGCTGCTAGTTAACCTGTCATTACCGTACTCAAAAGGGGTCACCCCTTCACCCATTCTAAACTACCCTCTTACATATTTAAAGACTATAATACCCTTAAAATCCATTTAGCTACCCTTTCGTCTTTAGATAAACAACTTTTAGGTTTTAAATATTAAATGTTGTTATACTTGGCATGGTTTAGAGTATATTAACATTTTGATTTACAATAACATTTTTATTTTCTAAAATGTTTTATAAAATTAAAGAAAGATTTTTATAAAAAAATTCTTTTAATAAAAATCATAAAATTAATTTAAACACTAAGCGTGTTGTACACATATGAAAAATCATGCAAATACAATAAATACTTTGGCAAAATTCTATTCCGGGCTATACGACACGATTGATGAATGGGCGTGTAGTTAAAAAATGTATATTAAAACAATTGAATCGGGCCATAAGAATGATATATATATATATATATATATATATATATATATATATATATATATATATATATATATATATATATATATATATATATATATATATAATAAATTCGTGACCTAGATATGTGATAATGTGTATATTTAAAAAATATATATCTATTTTAAAACGACTAATTTTTTTTTGTTTTTTTTCAAATATTTTTTAAAACATTTAAAACATTTTTTTTTAAAACAATTGAAAAAAACTTTATACTTTTTATTTTTTTAAAGAAGTTTTTTTTATAAATAATGCTATTTTATAAAATATTTTAAAAAAATAAAAATGTTATTATAAATAGTAATGTTTATATACACTCCAGTATAATACCATTTGAGATTTAAAGCATAACAGGAGAGTTGCTAAAGGCTAAAGGGTAGCTAAGTGGATTTTAAGGGCATTATAATCTTTAAATGTAAAAGTGGAGTGGGGGAATCTTATAGTGCCATTCACAATGGCCGGTTGGAAAAAACATTAAAGGTAGGGGAGTAACAGGTGGGATATGAGGTTGGATCACAATGAGAACAAGTAGAAAAATGGAAAACGAATAATTGTTCCACGTTTAAACTCTAAAATGTGGAAATGTCCCACGTCAGAGGCAAAACTCATATATTTATACACTCATTTGAATTTGTTACCATTGCAATTTGTCTATAAAAAATATTTTGTAGTGGAAAAGTCTCACGGCTAGGAATTATAAAAGTTGAAATGTTCCACGTCCAAGATGGACATGGGAATGTCCTGCGTCTAGTGTCTGGATGGGTAACTTTCATACGTCTGCCACCTTATCCCCCATTATCAATTATCCCTTAGCTCTACCACAAGTTTGAAATAATATTAACGGGTCCCCTCCCCCATTTGCAATATCTTCTCCCCACTATGATCCAATTTATGGGCTCCAAAATTGATTTATGGTACCCATTATGGATGGCCTAAAGGAGTGGGAATCGAGGGGTCATTTTTATATTATTATTTCTTTTATTTGACTGTGTTATTGACAAACGAGAATAATTTATTCACTTTTATTGTTAATGTCATGCTTTGAGTCCCAAATAGGTCCTCCGAAACCTCCCTAAAAGCAATAAATTTTGTGACCTGGCGGGACCTATACCACAAGGCAATACTTAATAGGTAAGTAAGAGAATAAGTGGAATCCACGTCACTTTTGGAGGAGGTTTTGGGGGAGTTTTTGGTACCCATATCATTATTGTTATTGTTATTCTTCTCTCCTTTAAAATTAGACTAACACCATGGAGATTCATTTTTAGGAATTTTTTTTAACCCAATTATGGACACACATTGAGTGATATTTTTAGTTCACATGAGGTCCATTATGAAAATAAGTAATGGGTAACAACTCTCATGTAATACCCCATACATTTATGGATAATTAAATTACATGAGTGGGTGTAATTTAATAATTTGAGAATATAAAGTAAATAGTAAATATTAATTTGAAGTGACACATTAACATTCACCTATGTTATATTTACTTACGGGAATAAGTAAATGAGATGGACTATTTGTATTTCATATCGCATGTGAATAAAAGCGGCAGGTGATGATATTCTATTCAGAAAACACGCGTGGAGATGTGTTGGTTTTAAGATGTGAATTGTTTATAAGTGACTCAAATGGAGATTTTCAGTGCACAGTTGTTTTCGGAATAGCCGTAATAGTCAGAGTAGAGTACTCGGGGGTAGTGTTTGGATTTCGGGGAGTTTTTGGATCAGCAGGGACTCGAATTTGTGTATACGAGTCAATTTTGGGTTTAATAAGTGGATAACCCTTATTTTCTCTCTTATAAGCGATGAGAGAAAGAGAAAGAAAATAAAGAAAGAAGAGAGAAGAGAAAGAAGAAAGAAAAGGGAGAAAATGTCAAATTTCCGGCCAAGCTCCGACGGATTTCGGCACGAGACGGTCAGATTTATCCAACGAGGCAAGTGTTTAACTTCCTTTATCTATTAAGTGTGTTTATTGTTCATATTATAGTTGTTGATGAAAACTATGAGATTTTGGGTTTGTGATTCTTGCACAAAAATGGGTTTTTGTAAGATGATTTCATATAAAATTGTTGTGTTTTTAACTCCATACGAAATTTAGGTTTGAAACCATATTAATGGTGTAAATTATTGGTGAGAAATTGCCAGGCTGGAATAAACTAGGGTTTAATTAAGATATGGTTTAAATCTTAATTAACTTGATGAATCCCAAGAATAAATTGGTGTGTTGGGTCTATTTAAGTGTGTAGATGTTTATAGAAATGGTTGGTGAGGGTAAAAACCATAAATTTGAGGGTTTGAGAAGAATAAAGACTCTCGAACTAATGAGATCGTCGGATCGGTTCAGTTTGTTTTTGGTTCACTAGACAGGTTCATTTTTGGGCTACCTAATCGGCTCAATTATGTCAGAACAAGATCGGTTCATTTTAGGGCCATGGGTTTGGTTCTCTTATAACATCAGAATTTGAGAGAGGTGCTTGGACTAAAAAGGATTGGAGAATAATTCCTTTTTGAAATAAATAATAGGGGACCCTAAATAGAGGGTTAGGGCACCTAAAAGATTTAGTGAGGGATGTATAACTCTCAGGTTAGTGTGAATAAGATCCGGGGTATAAATTTAAGGAGTGTCCGGGATGAATAACACTCGGGAAATTATTTCGTTAGGTATATATAATTGTATGTATGTAGAATATATGTACCGATAGTATATGTGAATAAAATCGAAATGTGCGAGTAAGATGAATGATAGAATACTAGCTACACATGCTAATCTAATATTCGGAAGGATTTAATGAGATATTTTTATCATAAGTGAGAGAATACTTATGGGACTAAAATAAGTTGTGTGTATACTTATTAATCTATACAAATTGATATATTTGGGATTATAGACTAATGCCATAAGAGATAGGCATAATTGTCGGATTTGATGACATATATAAATATATATATATATATATATACAGGTATAGAGCGAGTATATATATGATATGATTATGAATATATATGTGTGAGAATGATATATTTATGTGAAGCATACCCCTATAGTGCTATCATGGGAAGTTGTGTGATGTGGGTGAGGCCCCCGACATGAGGATCATGTTGCGTATAATCTCCAAGTCATAGCGTCCATTTTTATATTGTGTGATTTTTATCAAGAGTGAGACGTGGTGGGCATGTTTCGTTCTCATTTCCGATGAGGAACTATGACCGCTTTCCCATATGTTGTGATTTGATTTTTACCAAGTCGGTGTGACATTCTAACCGCTGGTACCCTGGATGATATGTGATTAATTCCTTTGAAGATGATAGCATTGGGAGACTACATCCATTGAGTTACAGCTCTGACGGATGGTTATTATACTTATATAGTGTGTGATATATAAGTATGAATATACTTGATGTGTATAGTATATTGTATATATATATATGAGATGTGAAAATATATATATACATACATATATATATATATATATATATATATATACACACACACACAGACATAATAAAGATGAATTGAAGAAAAAATTATGGATCATCCTAGAGTATAAAATCTGGAATAAAATATGTGATATACATATATAAAGGTGAGAATATTATATATGAGATAAATAACACAAAAATATAAATAGTGTAATAACTAGTGAAGGTTATTTATAAATGATAGGCGAGAATTTATAATGCATAAGCTAGGTGCAAAAGCTTCGAACGTTATATACGCGGGACTTGAGATAGTGTATGATGATTTAGTTGTTGTGAGAGATTTGTTTGGTGGGGTAGCTTAACTAGGGTGTCTCAAAATACATGCGTTAGGTGTGGACTGTGGATAATATCATTGTTTATATATTAAAGTATATAAATCACTTGCTAAAAAAAATTCAAAACTCGGGCTCTGACCCGTATCTATCTTTTTTTTTCTTCCCCTTTGTTATACTTTTTAGGTGTCGAGACACCGGGACGCCCGGATGACTATTATCTCGAGTCAGACATTGATGTCGCAGCTGTGGTTGTTGGAAACAATTTGTTTAGAAGCTTTTATCCTTGTGATCTATAGAGGAGGTATTGTTGTAATATTCAGGTATATTTCCCAACTGTTGTCTTTTAGTTTATTTTCAACATTTTTATTTTACGCTGATTCGATATGATTGTGTAAATGTTTTACCGAGAGTTATCAGTTATTATTTATTCATTTTAGTTGTTTTTCATATATTTTTATGGATGGATTTACTTGTGTGTTTTAGTTGTTGTTCAGATCTTTAGATTGTTTAAAATTTGAGACCGGGCCTAATAGGTTATTAGTAATTAAATGGTTTTTTGACAGTGATGCCAAGGATCAAACCATATGAGATTCCTATTTAATTTGATATAGGACTGATCACTCTATATTTTATTAGGCGGGGTGTCACAGATGGTATCAGAGCATCAGATTCTAGTGTCCTTAGGAATCTGTGCGGACGTACTACATTTTTAGCGTTGCTTTCTATTTGATATAAAAACCTATGCTTAGGATTGTTGATTCCTATGGTGAGATTTTGTCCTCCTGCTATATTGTATAACTATATTGAATCTTATATGCGTTCGGGTGTGATTCATATGTCGATGTCGCAAAGGAAGACCAGTGTGGGTCATTGGAAGGCAGCAGGAGATAGGGCTCAGTTGAAGTTGAAGAATATTTTGGGATCGATGATCGTAGTGGAGGTTACCCCTATTGTTGATCGAGAAGTTGGGGCTATAAGGACTTCTAGGGTGCAGTATATATTTTTGAGTACCTCTATAAAAGAAAGTGGTACTAAACTAGACTCACCCAGTGTGGTTGAAATGGGAGAGAGTCGTTGGGGTATTTGAAGAGGACCACCCATTGGAATTTTAGTAAATGCAAAGATTGTGCATGTAGACAATGGATGTATAACAACTAGAGGCTCTGGCATATAAAAGGGAGTAGTAGACCTGGAAGTGAAAATTGGGGTAAGATTTTTCTCGGCTCATGGGAACAGTGTTGTAATGATGGGATTAAATAACCACATTTGGTACAATGGAGAAAAGAGCCGTTAAAGTGGATAATAGTTTTATGAGTGGAGTAACGAGCATTTAGAGTAAATTCTACTTGGAAGTTGGAAGCAAATGGCGACTTTGTTGTCTTTCCAATGAAGATATTAATTCTTCTATATGAAGGGAGATAAAAGAATTAGAAGATTTAGTGAGGGAGTAAGATTGGATGTAATGGTGATAGTGAAACAACGTAGGGGGAGACCCATCACGGGATTCATTTAAATGATTCAGATAGCTGAATTCCTTATGAGTGACAGTGGATTCAGTTGAGACTGGTAAGGCTAGTAGTTGTTCCTTAGGGTCATCATAACCAAGGGAACAATAAGGGTGGTCATCAGGGTCGAGGATACCAGGGTCCGAGAGAAGGACAACCCTAATACGGCCAGCGTGTCCAAAGATAAGTTGATTATATCAAAATGTATTTTTATGTGAAGAGTATGACTTCATGCATTAATTTTTCCCATAGTGAGTAAAGGGACAAGAGTATGGTGCCTAGATGGGGCAATAATTAATATAGTTTTGGTTTAGTTCGGACAAGCGTGTCATGTCCGGGAACCATTAGACCATCGAGGCAGATTGGCAAGGTAAAAATATGGGTTTTATCCTCAGGTGAAAGAGCTATGATTTGTGTAGCACAAGCGAGTCATGGTACATTGATTAGCAGTATAATCGCATGTGAGACGGGTTTTGTGTATATTAATAACATTATTTTGTTTATATTTTTGTGGTATAGTAGGGTTATTTTTGGTTTCATTCGTGGAGGAGTGGGTGTAGGCATAGTGAATATATTTTATTGCAATTACTCGTTTTAGTGATGTGTTATACGAGTATGATATTGTCGTGAGTATAGACTCATTAGAACGATAACGGGATGACATTGCAAGGTTATCGTGTTTGCAGTTCCAGGGAAGGTTGTATTGTTTTGGCGATGTCTCACCTGAAAGAGGGTCGAGCTCGCATCTATATTGTGTTATGATAGAGACTTCAAAGAGTATGGTTGTCTCGAGATATTTATTCTCGATGTGTAGGGACTTTGTTGAGGCAATTTTAGGTATATTGGATTTACTATCGAGCAAAGAGAATTAGCTCGTTATTATGTTTAGTGCTCAGAACTTGGTGATAGGGAGAGTGCCTTGTTTTATAACTCCTTTAGAGACGTGGGAGTCGAGATTTATATTTATACTTCTAAGGATAGGATTTTGAGAGTCCTTGTTATGTGTTTGAGGTTTATGGAATTTGATTAGCACCAATGCTGAGTGATAGAGTGTTGGGGAAAGCCCATTATTCGGATGTTGTTGCAGGATGAGATATGTATGAACCTTGATGAACTTCATGAGTAGAGAGACATTGTTATATGCTAGGGCATCAGTTTTTAACGTTTATTAATGGATGTGTAGAGAAAACACTCTGAGTTATGAGCTATTATATAATGGAAGGCCAGTGGAGCTGCTGGTGCCGTGAGATAGCACTGGAATTTTTTTTCTCACAACGAGTTAAAGGGTTGAACAGTGCTAAGGAGAATTAAATTTTTATTTCTGGGGTGATTGAGAATACCCATGTATTACAGCCATGTCAAGAATACGGGGCTAGTTTTGAGGGTAGTGTGTGACGTTTATAGTGTTATGCAAATATGCACCAATTATATGGTGTATGGTCACCCTGGTTAGTTGATTTCAAATCATCTGAGATAGGAGAACATAGGAATAGATATGTGGAATATATGCATGTAGGGGCAGTTATAAACAAACTGGCATGGCATGATGGATTGAATGTCGGATGAGTATTACGATAATCTAAGTATATATGTGCAATAAGAGTTGGTACACCCGAGATGCGTTAAAAGGTTGTGGGTATCCATTTATTAGAATGTTTATAGAGAAGAAGAAAATCAAATTATTGTGTGAAAGTTGAGCAGAGTTCTACTCAGTTGAATGTTGAGAGTGCCTTATGCGTAAATAAAATGTTAATCCCTATAAGACAAACGGTCCCAGAAATGCACATCGTGGGAAAAAGTGTTAGATCCGAGACTTCTGGTATACCCCAGAGTAAGAAGGGGATTATAAAGTACCTCTCAAGGTGAGATATTATAAGGACATTTTTTTCATGTCCGATATCTTACATTTATGTATGTTGTACGCCGCTACATTTGGCACGTCTCTACACGATCTCATACGACGGCCTCAATCTGAATTTCGGGAATCAAGCATTCAACATCTGCATCATGTGTCCCACATCTGCCTCAACGACTTCACGTTCCATGATTTTCGGGACTTTATGCAATTGGTACGCAAGAGAAGTCAAAACAGTGAAAGAAGGCAAGATATGGAAGTTCAAGGGAATTTTGGTAATTTTATAACCATCGTCTTGAGGTTTGATCAACTGGAAAGTTTAAGAGCTCGCCGCAACGAAGACACTGGAAGAAACAACACCTCAATCTGAGCTACATTGAAGAAGTTATGGTCCTTTGAAAAAGGAGAAAAATTCTGAGAAAAACACTTGGAAAAATGCTAAGTGTTTAAGCCCCAAGTTCTAGCAAACTTTTGCGAACCGAAGGCAAACCAATTCGAGGGCGAGCCATTTTGCGGTACACCCAAACTGATTCTGGGTACCTGACGCTGACAAGAGTTCCATATTTTTAAAACTCTTCTTGGTTTCCCCTATAAATGCGAACTTCGGGGGAGTTATTTCATAAGACTTGGAGAGACGATTTTAAGAATTCCATTAGCTCAAGCCTTCATATTTTTGAGCCCTAAAACTCATGTTTGATTCACAACAAAATTCCTACATACTTTTGTGAATCTTTTGTAACCCAAGAACACAACTCTGCTTTTTCTAAACCCTTGTGGAGAAGTCGTTCTCTTCTTCATTGTAGCCCTCCTATAAAAGGAAAGTTCTAGCCGACGACATCAGAACCGACACATGCAGGTATTTTTGTGTCAATATTTCTATCCATTGCTTTGGAGGTTTGACAAAGACACCGTGCGTTACACTTGTGGGCGATTATCAGGTTGTATGTAAGTCAATGGTCTTTGTAAATTTTTCAAAGTTCTATAAATAAAAGGTTTTACCCGAACGGGGTTTTTTCCTTAACTTTGTGTCACATGCTTTATCTATTTATGTTTGATGGGTTGATTTAGATGCATTTTGGGGGATGTATTTATTTGTTTTAAAAGTAGACTCTAATTAAATAAGGTTTAATTGGATATTTGTGAATTAATTTAATCAGTATCACAAAGTCACACTTTTCAAATATTATAAGTAGGAAACTGGTGTTAGGGTGAGACATAGTGAGATTCTCTCTGGGTGCACCACTTACAGATGTAAATAACTTGGTTCGAGATGATCAACCAGAAAATTTTGTATCCATCCGACGATTCAAGTGACTGAATGAGAAGACAGGTTGGTAAAAAAGAACTTAACTAGTGCAAGGCGCCGCCATATATTGTTCTGAATTAGGATCAAGATCCTTGGACCCCACCTCCGATAGAGAATTTCGAGAAGCGGTGGGGATGATGTTTTTTTTTGGGAAAGTCATGCCACCTATGTACCGATGAGTTGATGGGAGGTGATTGGCGACTAGTAAAGTGGCATGAATGGGATTCCGGAGTCATTGCGATTATTATACTTCCGTAACTTACCTAACTTGTAATTAAAGTAAAGCATGGTACGGTAATTGGGAGAGAAATTACCGATTTTTGGAGTCACTCGTGCCTGTTTGTTGTGGACGAGGTGCTTTTTGAGGTTTTGTGTGGAAAATCCTAGCCATCTCCCTCTGATTGATTAAAGGTGAGAGAATAACTAAACTTTTGGATTGGACGACAGTTAGAGTCTGTTGATAAGTGGGATAATTGCAAACTATTTTGGGGTGACTTTTGTGCATCGTAAGAGTTATGTCGCCATGAATCCATATTTTAAGGACTGACAAGAGTGGTCATATGTTCTTGGGGTTTCCCTTAGGATGGGAATTTTGTGTTGGTATTGAAATAGAAAACTAACACTTAGTGATGTGCATCCTTCCAATAGATTTGAGGCGATAAAGCCAATGATTTATAGGCTCGATCGATTGTATCATTATGAAGATAACTGAACAAGCTTATCGTGAAGTTGGGGCTATAGTGAGTAAGACTTATACAATTTGGTACCACTAGTGGGCATACAGTGGAGTAACACTTATGTTAGTATGATTTGATTCTGGTTACTAGAGCATGAGGTGTGGTTCGAAATCCTAAGTCTTTAGTAGCGGTTGTATTTGAATTTTGATAATACCCCATACATTTATGGATAATTAAATTCCATGAGTGGGTGTAATTTAATAATTTCAGAATTTAAAGTAAATAGTAAATATTAATTTGCAAGTGACATATTAATATTTACATGTGTTATATTTACTTATGAGAATAACTAAATGAGATGGACTATTTGTATTTTCATGTCGCAAGTGAATAAAAATGATAGATGATGATATTCTATTCGAAAAACAAGTGTGGAGATGTGTTGGCTTTAAGACATGAATTTTTTATCAGTGACTCGAATAGAGATTTCGAGTGCACGGTTGTTTCCAGAATGGCCGTAATAGTCAGAATAGAGTACCCGGGGGTAGAATTTATGTTCTGGGGACTTTTTGGATCACTAGGGACTCGTATTTGTGTATATGGGTCAATTTTGGGTTTAATAAGTGGATAACCCTTATTTTCTATCTTATACGACACGAGAGAAAGAGATAAAGAAAAAATAAAGAAAGAAAAAAGAGAAAGAAGAAAGAAAAGGGAGAAAAAAAAGGAGATTTCCGGCCAAGCTCCTGTGGATTTCGGCATGAGTCGTCGAACTTATCAAACGAGGCAAGTGTTTAACTTTCTTTAACTAGTAAGTCTATTTATGGTTCATATTATAGTTAGTGATGAAGACTATAAGATTTTGGGCTTCGGATTCTTACACAAAAATGGGTTTTTGTAAGTTGATTTCATATAAAACTGTTGTGTTATTAACTCCATATGAAATCTAGGTTTCAAACCATATTAATGGAGTAAATTATTGGTGAGAAATTGCAAGGGTTGAATAAACTAGGGTTTAATTACGATATGGTTTAAATATTGATTAACTTGATGAATCCCGAGACTAAATCGGGGTGTTGGGTATATCTACGTGTGTAGATGTTTATAGAAATTGTTGATGAGGGTAAAAAAAATATTTGGAGTTTGAGAAGAAGATAGAATCCCGAACTGATCAGATTTTCAGATCGGTTCGGTTCTTTTTTGGGTCACTACATCGGTTCGTTTTTGGGCGATCTATTTGTCTCGATTATATCATAACCAAATTGGTTCATTTTAGGGCCATGGGTTCGGTTTGGTTATGACAGAAAAATTTGAGAGAGGTTCTTGGACTAAAAAGGATTGGAGAAGAATTCCTTTTGAAAATAAATAATAGGGACCCTAAATAGAGGGTGAGGGACCCTATAGTGCTATCTATGTGTGAATGATATATTTATGTGAAGCATACCCCTCTAGTGCTATCATGAGAAGTTACGCGATGTGGGTGAGGCTCCTAGCTTGAGGAGCAGGTTGTGTATAGTCCCCAGGCCATAGCGTCCATTTTTATATTGTGTGATTTTTATCAGCGATGAGATGTGGTGGGTATGCTTCATTCTCATTTCTGGTGAGGAACTATGACCAGTTTCCATACGTTGTGATTTTTTTTACCATGTCGGTGTGAGTTTCTGACCGATGGTTCCTAGGATGATATGTGAGTAATTCCACGGAAGATGATAGCATGGAGAGACTGCATTCATTGAGTTATAGCTCTGAGGAATGGTTATTATACTTATATAGTGTGTGATATATGAGTATGAATATACTTGATGTGTGTAGTTTTTATATATATACGAACAGAATAAAGATGAATTCAAGCATCAATTCTGAATCATCCGGTATTATAAAATCTGGAATAAAATATGTGATATACATATATAAAGATGAGAATATTATATACGAGATAAATAACACTAAAATGTAAATAGTGTAATAACCAGTGAAGGTTATTTATAATAAATGGATATATTATAAGTGAAAATTTTAATTCACAATCTAGGTGCCAAAGCTTAGAACGTTATATACGCGGGAATTGAGATAAAGTATGAAGATTTCGTTGTTGTGAGAAATTTGTTAGGTGGGGTAGATTAACTAGGGTGTTCTAAAATACATGCGTTATGTGTGCACCGTTAGGTGAGATGTGAGTGGTATCTCATGGGAGTGCGACACCAGTTTAATTACGGAGAATATCATATTTTAAATATTAAAGTATATTAAGGACTTGCTATTTTTTTTTTAAACTCGGGCTCTCACCCGTATCTACCTTTTCTTTTTCATCCCCTTTATTATACTTTTTAGGTGTCCATACATAGGGACGCCTAGATGATTATTCTCTCGAGTCAGACGTTCTTGCCGCGGTTGTAGATGTTGGAAGGAATTTGTTTAGACACTTCTATCCTTATGATAAAGATAGGAGGTACTGTTGAAATATTCAGGCATATTTCCCAACTGTTGTCTTTTAATTTATATTTCGCATTTTTATTTTATGCGGACTCGATACGATTGTGTAAATGTTTTATCGAGAGTTATCGGTTATTATTTATTCATTTTAGTTGTTCATATCTTTGTATGGATGAATTTATTTGTGTGTTTTAGTTAAAAAGATTAGAAAGTTTAAAATTTGACACCGGGCCTAATAGGTTATTAGTAATAAAATGGTTTTTCGACAATGATGTTGAGAATGAAATCATATGAGATTCCTCTTTAATTTGATATAGTACTGATCACCCAATATTTTATTAGGCGGGGTGTCACATCTCATTGACTTGCTCAATGACACAAGATATTATTTAACTAGGTCAATAGTGTCAAAAATCCGATTTTACCAACTCAGTGCATTAAAATATCCAACATACCTAAAAATATTTTTGACAGCTACGTATCTCACTTTTCCCACAAAAAAACAACCAAATCTTTAAATGTCTATAACTTCAAATCTACAAATCAAAAAATCACAAAATTTATGTATTGGGCATCTACTCGTCAAGAACTATTAAAAAAATTTATATATTCGACTTTTTTTTATGAGAAACAAATAAATTTGACATTTTTGTAAAACTTTAATTTTTTCGATGAAAAATCTTATTCTCCATTTCTGGCAACGGTGCCACTGGCTCAGACCAAAAGAAGGAAAGAAATAAACGGAGAGAGAGAGAGAGAGAGAGAGAGAGAGAGAGAGAGAGAGAAGGATAACGAAACACTCTTGTGAACATTTTCGATGGCCTCCGACGAGTTTCTTCGATGGAATGTTTCAGTGAGTCCCTAGTGAGGCGGGATTGTGGGTGGGGTTACTGAAGAGAGAGAGTGATTATATGTTTACTTTTAGGGAGAGAGTAAGTGAGTTTAAATTGTTTATGTGTGAGAGTACATTTGTCAAAATATATGTACTTTATAATGAAAAAGACTTAGTGCATTAAATAAAAGTCAATGGGATTTACGCATATTTAACCTAATAAATGGAACTAGGTCGTAATAATGCCTAAAAAAACCATCAAATGTGTTGTTGACACATCACTGAATCCATAAAAAAGGCACAAAAATGGTTATTCCTACCATTAGTGTCAAAATTATGACCTTACGTTAAAATTTAAATATTTCAAAAAAATATAGTGTTAAAATTAAGACCTTCTAAAATTTAAACATTTTAAATAATTTAAACTTTCAACATAATCGATAGTTAAAATTAAAATTTTATTTGAATACTATAGATTTTTTGTGATAAATAATATTATTATTTTATATAAATTACATCAAGACCCCTCAATAATTTTCAATTTTATCACATCATTTTAAGATTTAGGTTATAACAAATATTGTTATTGCTAAAAATGACAACTCCAAAATTGAAAATTATGTTAGTTGCCATTGGTTCAACTTGGAGTTATCTACTTGCAATATAAACTAGTTTAAATAAAGAGTAATTCTACTTGGATCTTTAAATTGAACTCTTTTTTTTTCAGAATCTGTCGATGTGTCATGCACACATTAAATGATGTTTGATGATATAAAAAATCACCCTCTTACGTGGACCAATCATAAATAAGCATGTTTTATCTAATATGGCACTAGTCATAGTCAGCAAGTCATAAATCCCCGACCAAGTCCAGGAATGCCGACCAACAATCTGAATGTCAACCAACCATTTAAAAAGCCAGACCAATAGCAGGAAGACCGACCAACATGGTTAGCAAAGTGAGAATAGTCATATATATTATGAACAATATGTACTGATGTAAATGACTAATTTATAATGGCATTCCATTCTTTAACATTCCGAGTCTTGATCCCCCTATAGGGCTATAAATACATTGTAACCCCTATAGCAAAAAGGACCGAAACACATTCTAAATGATAAATCGGCAATATAAGACAGTGGACCTAGGTCTTTCCTTTCAGCCGTACCACTTTAAAAATATTACTTGTCTCATTTATTTATTTCTATATTTATGATGAAATAATTAGATCTATTATAGTTTTTTGCAACAATAGATTGGCACCGTCTGTGGAAACGTGTTTCTAAACATTTTCACTCATCCATTTACCAATCATGACGGATATTCCTGAGTCAAGTAACAGGAATGATGGAATTCCATTTGTTCCTTATTCTCCACCAACTAACAATGATTTGATTGGAATATTGGCTAGTCTCGCCAGATGACAAGAGGTTATGCAAGGTACCATAAGACAATTAGCGCACACCCTGTAAGCCATGTCACCTTCCTTCTCTACTCGTGGAAATATTCCACCACCGCCTCTAATAAGCAGTAGACATAGCCAATCCAAGACTACTAGAGATACTTCCTATCTCCCATGAGTAAGTTCTTCGCTCCGAATATCGGAGCAATACAATGAATAATCTTTTACTCCTGAAAGATTGAGTTCCTTAGAAAGGCTAAGTCGAGCAACTCCCATTGATAGTTTGGGACCCAGGGGAAATAGAAATGATCCCAGTTTATTGTCGAGAAATACTTGATGACCAACCGATCAATATGAGGGCTCAACCCAATCTAGATCAGATGCCCGAAGAACTTCTCGTGCCCAGCAACATTCATAGGAGGAGAGTTCAACACAAATCGCAGGTTGGAATAAAAAAGATGCAACACACAGATCTGACGCTGGTAACAATGCATGGAAGGGTTCCATCCAATGAATGGAAGATAGATTGGGAGAAATGGCTAAGATGAAGAACCCTTAGAAGAGAAGGTTTGTGAAGGGATCCCCTTTCGTACAAGGCATTTTGAATTTTCCCACACCTTAAAAGTTTAAAACTCCTATAGTTACACCCAAATATGTTGGGAAAAGTAATCCCATACTTTATATAGAGCAGTATTAGGCAGCAATAGACATCTATGTCGTCCCCGACGAAATGAGATATAGGGCATTCTGAGGGATAATTATAGTACTACACAAATCTGGTATAATAGTCTTCCTTGGGGGCATATTTTTAGTTTCAATCATCTTGTCGAGCTATGCGTTGGTAACTTATACTTTTGAGCTAACCCAGCGTAACGAGTACCTTATTTTCTCAGTGTATGGAAAAAGGTGGGAGAGAGTACCCGAGATTACATCACTCGTTTTAATAATGAAAAGTTAGAAGTCATTGACTATGAGGAAAAACCTTCATTACAGCCCTTATGAGTGGGTTGCTCCCCGAGAAGCTCTACTACATACTTTCTAAAGATCCTTTGAAGACGATGACAAAGTTGATGGCAAAGGCAGCCAAAATAATGAAGGTCGAGGAAGCCATGGAAACCAAGCAAGATGGATATGGCTACGGTAGACTTATTGATCGGTACATGGCCAACAAGTAGGACAGAGAAGATACGTTTCTTTGCAATGGATAAAAAATGTTCATTCTACCTAAAATATTATCATGGGAAGAGTAGGATTGAAGAAATTCAAAGCTATGTCATCTACAGTCCAATAATGTTTGAAGTTTTTGACCAACTTTGGGGTAGTCATGGTAAAACGTGACCAGAAAGTAGCTCGAGAATGCTACTACTCATCTGTCAAGTAAGAAAATTTGGAAGAAATAAAAAGGAAGACTAACACTTCCTAAGTGGAAACCTCTAAACCCAATAGCGAATCTGAGGCTGAAACCTTACATTTAAGAGAAGAAACAGAACTGGTGAAAGGCCAACTAGTGGAAGCAAGGGATAACATTGTGTTAGATGATGACAAGCCAGAGAAAACTACACAAATAGGAACAACACTAGATCTTGTTCTTAAACATAAGTAAAAGAAAGAAGGTGTTTGCATGGAGTCACGAAGATATTCTTGGGATTTATCCTAACTTTTTTTTACTATGAGCTCAATGTTAGTAAAGACGCCAAGCTTGTGAAGAAAAGGTGTAGGGTGTTCATCCCCAAGAAGAACCAAGCTATTTAGGAGGAAGTTAAGAAGTTATAGAAAGCTTCATTAATTGATGATGTGAAATACCCAAACTTTTTGTCCAACATCATTATGGTCAAGAAGAAAAATAACAAGTGGAGAATGTGTGTAGATTTCAAGGAATTATAGAAGGCGTGCCCAAAAGACCAATTTCCTTTGCATTGAATTGATCAACTAGTGGATGCTACATCGGGACACGAGCTGCTAAGTTTCATGGATGATTATTCTGGTTATAACCAGATTGGAATGAAGCCTGAAGATAGGTGAAGCACTTTGTGGCCATCCCTGATCCTCATGGTGGGAGGGGTGAAGAAGAGGGCGTCTACTTGTCGAGAGGATCTTGGTCTCGCACATCCCTCTGAGGAGCGTTTCGACCGGCGTTCGTGATGAGGTGAAAAATGCAGAGAGATATAGTTTCCAGTCTATTTACTCAAAATAGACAAAAAAAAGGAGCCATCCCGAAAGATAGCATCCAAAGGCATACTGATTCATACGAAACCAAAATTGATTCGAAAAGGGTTCGGAGGCTAAATTACGAAATGGGAAGGTGTTAAGCACCCATTTTGCCCTTGCGGTCTCTCATGGATTGTTATTATTTTCCTTTATTTCCCCGTGATATGTGTACATGTGTATATGTAATAGAGATAGAAATCATTGACTTGTATCATGGAAGAGATAAAGTGAGTCATCCATAGGAATATTCCTAGAAGTAATATTAGAAAATAGAATTTATGCGATTATCCTAGTGTTGATCATTATAATGGAAAGATAACGCATACAGGATAATACGCCACTAAGAACAAGTATATGTATATATAAATATATAGAATCTAAGAAAATTGAGTTAAGGAATATAAAAAATAACAAAAATGGAAACAATAGGACTCGAGTCTCGAGTTTTACCCCGAGATGCCTATGTAGCCTATAGAGGCATCAAAGTCCACGTAGTTCGTATGTAAAATGAGGGGTGGGATTTATCCCATAAATCCAATCAGGGACTTCTCTTATATATGTGTGTGTATAAAAACGTATTTTTAGTTGTGAGAAAAGTGTGAGAATTCCCGTTTGGAATTTATGAGCAAACCCTCTTTTTATTGTTTTTTGGGTTTTATTTATATGAAAATAAGAGATGTGAAATAATACTAAATAAAAAAGTATATTAGGATATGTGAGATGGAGAGAATAAAAGTGCTAAGTAATAACACAAGTTAATGCGAATTTAGGAGAATTTTGAAGAGAGAGTTGGACCTTCTTGAGGATCTTGAGCTTGATCTTGGATATTGGAGAGTAGCCCTTGCACTTAGGCGATGATGGAGGGTAGTTAATTCACCAAGTTTGATGAAAAAGATGATGAAATGTGAAGGCTGGAAAGGGATTTGGAAGTGGAAATCATGCTGACTTCGAGAGTGGTTTTCTAAGTTCGCTGTGAGTGATGGACTTCAGATCTTGGGTCCTCCTTGTAATGAGGTTAGGCCCTCCTTTTTATAGGCCCAAGGCTTTATCGATCGTCATAGCCCTGGTCCTGCCAATCGGCAGGTGTTTTTAGGCACATTACCGATAGGCAGGGTTTGGAACCTGTCGTTTGGTAGTCTCTTTCAAGTTCTTTCGAAAAAATGATTGTAACGCAAAAACCGTTGATCCGAATTGAGCATGGGGTAGACCATTGGAAAGTTATTTGGACAGCTCCCGTGTCCAGGAGTTGACTTTAGGTCAAATGTGGCTCATAAATGCTTGTCGGTTATTTACAGGGGGAATCGTTGGACACAAATGGATCGTTCGTCCGCATGGTAAGTCAGAATCATGCATGAGGCAGGCCGTTGGAAAGGGTAGGAGATGTACTTTGACATTCCAAAGAACTTGACTCATTTTCAGGAGTTGACATTGGTCAAACGGGGCCTGGAAATGTTTGGTGACCTTTCGAAGTAAAACGGATCGTTCGTCCGTATCGTAAGCTAGAATTGCGCACGGGGCAGACCATTGGAAAGGGGTTTAGTGCCCTTTGAAGATTCATTCAATCTCAATCGAGCTGAAAAGTTAATTTTGGTCAGATGGAGCTCGGGAGCATCCGGTGGCATCCTGATAAAGTTTCATGGGAAAATGTGTCGTTCCTCCGCACCATAAGTGAGAATTATGCACGGGGCAGACTGTTGGAAAGGGGTTTTAGTTCCTTTAAAGATTCATTAAGTCTCAATCGAGCTGAAGAGCTTGACTTTTGGACAAACGAAGACTGGGAGTGCCTGATGGACTCTAGGTTACTACCCCGGGTAAAACTTTTGTTTGTAGTGATGAAGGAAGGTGCTAGGGACCTAAGGAGAGGTTAGGGGCGCTAGAATGGGGTGTCTATAGAGCCCCTCGATGGGTGAGTGTGGAACAAACGATATCCGTCGAATAGACACTACATGATGCCTTTAAAAGAGGGTAACTAATTCAGAGGGTCGAGGTCGATTCTGAGGACCTGGGGGATGAGGATGACAGATTCGGAGGGTCGAGGATGATTCTGAGGACCTAAGGGGGCTTGTTGGGGATGGTCTAAAGGAAGTGACGATCAAAGATTTAGGTCAATTCTGAGGACCTAAAGTAATGCCGGGGTTTACCGATTATGTGGATCGAAGCCAATTCTGAGGGCTTAAATTGTGATGACCAATTCTGCGGGTCGAAGCCAATTTCGAGGGCTTGAATTGTGATGACCAATTTTATGGGTGGAAGATAATTCTGAGGGCTTGAATTGTGATGACGGATTCTGCAGGCCGAATCCAATTCCGATGGCTTAAATTGTGATGACCAATTCTGTGGTTCGAAGCCAATTCTTAGGGCTTAAATTGTGATGACCAATTCTGCGAGTCGAAGCCAATTCTGAGGGATTAAATGGGGCTCACCAATTCTGTGGATCGAAACCAATTCTGAGGGATTAAGTTGAAATGACCAATTTTGTGGGTCAAAGCCAATTCTGAGGGCTTAAATTATGATGTCCAATTCTTCGGGTCAAAGCCAATTCTGAGGGCTTAAGTTGAGATGACTAATTCTTTGGGTCAAAGCCAATTCTGAGGGCTTAAATTGAGATGACCAATTATGCGGGTTGAAGCCAATTATGAGGGATTAAATTGAGATGACCAATTCTATGGGTCGAAGCCAATTTTGAGGGCCGAAGCCAATTCTGAGGGCTTAAGTTGAGATGACCAATTCTGCGGGTCAAAGCCAATTCTGAGGTCTTAAATTGTGATGACCAATTCTGCGGGTCGAAGCCAATTCTGAGGGCTTTCTGTGGGAGGAAGCCAATTCTGAGGGCTCAAGGTGAAATGATAAAATCTGCGGGTCGAAGCCAATTCTGAGGGCTTAAATTGTGATGACCAATTCTGTGGGTCGAAGCCAATTCTAAGGGATTAAATTGTGATGACCAATTCTTTGGGTTAAAGCCAAGTCAGAGGGCTTAAATTATGTTGACCAATTCTGCTGGTCAAAGCCAGTTATGAGGGCTTAAATTGTGATGACCAATTCTGCGGGTCGAAGCCAATTCTGAGGGATTAAATTGATATTACCAATTTTGCAAGTCGAAGCCAATTCTGAGGGCTTAAATTGAGATGACCAATTCTGGGGTCGAAGCCAATTCTGAGGGCTTAAATTGTGATGTTCTCGGGTAACTCTATCGATGAAATTACCTTGTGATTTCGATTTGAGCTAGGGAGTCGATTGTTGGGAAAATCCTCGTATCTTTTGGAGACTTTGTGAAAGAATAGTCAATCTGATGCTATAAATTCCACTGGGGAAGTTATTAGGTGGTCTAGAGTTTGGACGTATTGCTCGGGGAAATTTAAGACTTTTGGGGAATAGGATATGATCCTAAAGTTTGGGATCCTTTAGGGGTCCTCCAGAGACATTGTCAGGAGGAGATTCACTTGGCTTTTGAGAGTTTCACTGGTGAAATAGGGGTTCCGCTGGAGGGAGTGCGGAATTTTCATAGTGAAAATGTTTTAAATCCTCCCCAGGATTTTTAGGAATTTTTTGAGGATTTTTTTGGGTTTTGTGATATTTTTTGGGAGTTTTTGTACAAAAATTTAAGGGGGGTGCTGGTCGGCATGGTGTGGAGGGTGCCATTCGGCAATGGCATAGACTTTTCAATTGGCTCAAGAAGGTAAAAGGTCAGTGCCGATCAACATGACCCTTGGCATCCTATAAAAAGGGGCGGGTTCCCCTCATTTTTCACATCTTTTTGCCTTCTCTCTTTCAGCGATTTTCTTTTGGAAATCATTCTAACATTTCGTAATCTAAAAAATGGCTGCTTTTGTGAGCACTGTGGTACACTGGGAGTGGTTGGCTGTTGACGATTGGGAAAATATGGAATGGAGGGACAAGACGCCTCTTTCTGTAGGGAGTGATAACTCTTTTGATGCATTAGAGCCAGTTGCGGATGAGCGGACTTTACTGCAGGAACCATCGTGTCATCTCTATTCTAAAGTGGTGCACCCTGGTGGTTATGTAAGTACAAAAATGACTTTTTGCATTATTTTTTGGTGATTTAATTTTTTCTTGGATTTTGACAAGGTTTTTCTTTTGCCATTCGAATTTTTCTTTGTCGACCATGCATGCCCGCGAGATGACGGGGCTTAAGGATGTCTGGGAGCACCTTCCACCTGTGGTGCATTGAGTGGTATCATCAGTAGGCTTTGGGAGGTTGGCGTCTATGCTGGATGAGATGCCTCGTTCGACAGCGGTTTTATGTGCTCTGGGGGATAGGTGGTGGGACACTACCAACACCTTCCATTTTGGATTTTGGGAGATGGCAATGACTCCCATAGATGTGCAGTAGCTATTGGGGCTGGATTGTGATGGAGAGCAGATACAGGTGGATCTCTCTTTGCAGGTGAGGCGAGAGGAGGTGCAAGCGGTGCTAGGTGATATGGGGCAGATAGTATCTGGGGATGCTATCCGTCTATCATTGCTGAGGGATGTTTTGCTGGGTAGGGTGATTGATGTGGAGGACAGGCTGCAGGTGAGGCAGATGGCCCGTTTATTCATTCTGCTGGTGCTGGGGGGAGTTTTGGTGGCATCGAGCAGCTACGTCATCCACTTATGGTTTTTGTCATACTTGAGGATGTTTTCGCACATACATCTCTATGATTGGGGGAGCCTGACTTTGGCGACCTTTTATTTTTCTCTTGATGCAATTAGTCGGTGCTGCCGGCAGACTTTTAGTGGAGCCACATATCTTCTTGAGGTATTATTTAGTTTGCGCATTTTCCTTTCATGCATTCGTATTTTCCTTGTGCGTTTATTTTTTGATTGTGGATTCTTATCTTTGGCAGATGTGGTTCTATGAGGTGATTGGTTGTAATACCCAGCTGATTTCTCTAAAGGATGAGACTGTTGGGGACTTTTTCCATGTGTATCGATGGCGAAAGGCCAATCGAAAGTTGAGAAAGTCCCTTTCTTTGGAAGCGATGCGGCAGTCTTGAATGGCCTGACCAGTGATAGAGTAAGATTTTTCCATTCTTCAGTCTTGGTTTCTGTGTGCTCTGATTCCATATATACTTATATCTACTGGGGGATTTTCAGGTGACCTTTTACCCTTGGGGGATGGTTGTTCTGGGCACGGGGTTGACTGGGTTGAATGCGCAGATGAGGCATTTATTGATGCATGAGTTTGGCCACTCTTGGTATCTCAGGGAGAAGGTGGTCCGACAGATTTCTGAGGAGGAAGTGGTGGTTCCACCTGTGAGGCCTCCAATGTCTATGAGGCGGGAGCGGGTGCTTCTAGAGGATGCGAGGATTGCGGTGATGATTGATGAGTCCTATCTGTTGTATACCGATATGACTGTGCCGTATGATTATATAGACTTTGTGACGAGTTGGCTGATCGCACCCAACATATATGATGCATTGCCCTTCCCTCCAGCGGGTTCAAGTAGGCCAGTGGGGTTTCTTACAGTGGTGGTGGTCCATCGATGTCTGCGGTGATGGAGACTTTAGAGGTTCCCTTTGTGAGGTTGCATACCCCTTCATACAACATTCGGTGGGCTGATGGAGGGATGGTGCCTATGTTGCATCATCCTCATGCGATGGACTCGAAGGATTTAGGCTTGACAGAGGAGGTTTTTCATCCTGTGGTATACTTTATGTTCTTCTTTTTTTATTCTTTTTGTTTTCTTTTGATAGTTTCTTCTTGATATTTATTCTGCCTTTTCTTACAGCAAGTCCAAGTGTCCACCACTTGAATGAGGGATATAAGGGACTGGATATCCTCAACGACTACCCATATTCGGGATGTGGTTCCTGTTCCTTCTTTCTTGGTGCAATCTACCTCATCTAGGTAGGAGTCTGGTTCGGGTAGCGGTGGTGCGTCATCTCGCCTTAGGGGAAAGAGAGCGCATCGCAGGGATGGAAGCTCTTAGGAGAGTGAAGGGTTGGTGAGATAAAGAATGCGATTTCAGGCTGAGTCTCATTGTTTTTCTACTTTTCTTTATTTTCCTACAAAAATTATGTAACACAGAGAAATATCTATGCAATACAATGGAGTTTTTATTATCTTCTACGAATGATAAATGAATTAATGCATGCATATATGCTTTTTACTTTGCTGCTGAGATCGCAAAAACAAATATTTTTGGAATTGAAGGAAAATTTTATTTAGAATGAGAAATTATGTAAAGATGCAAGGGGATTTTGAAATTCTGTTGAGAATATCAATTTATTTTTACCGAGTTCTTTTATTTTGCAAAAGAGGAAAAAAGAAAATTTCCAAAAATAGGGGGTTGTCGATCGAGAAGCGCCTTATCCTGCCTATCGGCGGGTCAGTCCAGTCCCATCAATTTAAGGCTTTGATTGGTACCCTCTTCAGCCTTTGGTACCTTCTGGGGCAGGATTCCCTCCAATTTTTACAAAGGTTGTGTCTTTTGTTAAGGGTTTTCAAGTATAAAAAGAGGGTAAGGGCGGAGTGTTTTCATCACACTTTCACATTCTAACTTTCTCATTCTGCGAGATGGCTCTACCTAGTAGTGTTGATTTTTCCAACTAACTCGAGACTTTGGAGGTGATGTGCTCCTACAATGTCGACTACGATGATTTCAACATGCGTTGAGTCTCTTTATGGCGTAATCGGCCCATAGAGTGGAACATGCTGATGGTGGTGGTAAAATTTTGGTACCCCGAAGACCATGTATTCCGCTTTAGCTTGGATGAGATTTGTCCTACCTATGAGGAATTTTCTGCCATGATGGGGATAAATCCCAGCGTTGCTGCGGCTCTACCTGAGTTTTTTCATTCTCCCAAGGATTTGTTGGCTGGTCTTCTTCATGTTTCACCTTCGGTGGCCAAACCATTGGTTGATGGAGGAATGATCTCTCTTCTGTCGGTGCTATGGTCTGTACATTTACAAGAGGTTGGTGATGCTGGATATGATGGAGCCGTCGTTATGGGCTTGGTTTTGAAATTACTGCTAGTTATTGGGGAACTACTGGTGGACCCACTACTTGTAGCTATTACTTCATGGATGTCCTACCACCGCAATCCTATGGCGATGATACCGGCAGAGACTTTGAATGTCATGGATGCCTGGTGAGAAGGTCATTCGCACTTTCTGAGGGGTAGCCCTGTAATCTTGTCATGTGGTTGTCATAAATACTCCGCCTGGTAACTCCTCCAAAATACCCTTTGTCGACTGTACCCAACTTCTTCTCGTGCCATTGCTTCAGTGTTGGCCTGGATATTGAGAGCTGGGAGAAATGGTTTTTGGAGCATGGGGTTCTAAATCTGCACTAGTCGGTGGCTTGGTGGGGATAGTTGTTGCCTATTCTGGAGTTGGGAGAATACCCATACGTTTGGCTAATTGGTATTAGGCAGACCTCTTTACATTTCCCTTGGCGACTTCTGCACTAATTTGGCTGGGAGAAGGTCGTGCCACCTCAGACACTAGATTTATTTCCGATAGAAGATCTGACAGAGCATCTATGCATGAAGCTTGGCTCTTTATAGGAGAGTCGGCATTCACCGACCCGTCCTTCTCAGTCTGTTAGGAGATTCTGGCATATCCCTGGGGATTATATGAAGTGGTTATGGAGAAGAGTAATCAGCTAGATGTCAGTAGTGGAGACCGTACAAAGGTGTCTTGCCTTATCCGATACCATGGTGGGAGGTGTGGTAATTTTTCTGAGGCTGGTTAAATCTTATCGGTTAATAGAGCATCTGCGACACTCTATTCAGTCAAGGGAATCTTGGGGAGCCCGGGATGTAGATGATGACAGAGTGGGCTCCTTTAGTAGCTGTGGGTAGGACTCTCGGGGGGGGGGGGGGGGTTATTTTGTAATGGGGAATAAGTCTGGGAATTTTATTTGGCTTTCTAGGAAGGTAGGGGGAAGGGAGTTATCCGTTCCTTTTCTTATATAATTGTACCATAATTTCTTTATAGTGAAATAAAGAAGTTTTTGATCATCTAGTTATGCCTTTTGCTGAATTTTGTATTTTTGAATTATGTATATCGATCGCTAAGGAATGCATAATCATTTTGTTCAAGTATATGTTAGAATGAACTATCGTTCTCGGAGATAAGAAAATAATAGTTTTTGTGAAAAGGAAAGGGTCGTGCTCATGTAAGATGTAATGAGCTGCCTACGTACCTCTGGGATTTTGAAAAGTTTTAATTTTTCTGTAAATGGTTTTTGTAGAGGATCAGGCCCACGTAGTTCTGGGTAGAGGGAAATGAAGACATTTTGTTTTAGAATAAAAAGGAGATAAGAAGAGTCGTAGCACGCTTAGATTTTGGACTAGAGGTAGAACTTCTTGAGACGATATAGGTTGACTGGACAAGTTATCTCTTATCCATCTAGGTCGATGAGCATGGTGGCATCGCTGGACAAGATCTTCTTGATAATGTATGGGCCACTCCAATTGGGCTTGAATTTACCTCTGGGTCCCAGATGGGATCTACTATTTCTTTAAGGGTTAAATCCCCCTTTTGGACACCGAGATCCTTTACTCTCTTATTAAATGAACTCCCTATTCAATGATGGTACCCTTGTATGTGATACAGAACTTTTAGTCTTTTTTCATCTAGGAAGGTCAACTCGTCAAGACGACTTTGGTACCAGTCTTCTTCGCTGACCTTACTTTCAAGCATGATGCGCAACAAGGGTATTTCTAGCTCCACGGGTAGGACTGCTTCCATGTCGTAGACTAGAGAGTAAGGGCCCCAATAGAGGTTCGGTATACCTAAAGGGTGTGTGGGATTCGATCGGCCCAATCTCGACAGATTTTGGTCATCTTACTAATATTGGCTTTGAGGTTTTTATTAGCAGCTTCGACTGCACCATTGGTCTGAGGTAAGTAGGGAGAATATTTTTGTCTCTGAATCCCATACTCCTTGACCACTTATGTGACTTATGCCTCAAAATGCAGCCCTCTATCTGACACTAGCTCGTACAGGACCCCATATCGGTCGATGATGTTCTTCTTGATGAATTAGGCCACTTTCTTGCCATTCAGAACTTCGTATGACCCAACTTCAACCCATTTGGTGAAGTAGTCAATGGCAACTAGGATGAAATTATACCTATTGGAGGCCTTGGGTTTAACATTCCCTATGATGTCGATACCCCAGGTGGAGAACGGCTAGGGAGAAGTCATGTTGTACAATTCTCGTAGAGGAATGTGTTTGAGGTTGGAAAACTGTTCGCATTTGAGGCATCTCTGGACATAGGCGGTGTAATCCTGGATCATGGTGGTCTAGTAGTAGCCTTGTCGGATGCTTTTCTTGGCAAGCATGTGACCATTAATGTGGGGCCTGCATTCCCCGCTATGGATTTTCTGCATTATCTCTTTAATGTCAGCCCCTGCAATGCAGTGTAGATGGGTTCAATCGAAGTTTCTCTTGAACAGTGCTTTGTGACAGATGATGTACTGAGTGGCCAGTCTTCGGAGGGTTGATCGGTCTTTCTTGTTGGAACCTTCGGGATACCTACCATTCTTGAGGAGGTGCCAGATATCATAGTACCAGCAATTGTCTAGCTCGGGATCTTCTTTGGTGATGATCTCAATGTGGTAGCAATGGGATGGTTTATCTTATATTTGGACTAGTAAGGGGGCCATTGTTAGTCCTTCGGGCATGTTGACCATGGAGGCCAAGGTAGCAAGGGAATCATCTAGGTTATTCTTTGCTCAAGGTAAGTAGTGGAAGGTGATATCTTGGAATTAGGAGGCTAGTTATTCTAAGTGGGCATGAAAGGGTTGGAGTTTCTCATCTTTAACTTTCCATTTTCTGAGCACTTGAATGATGATGAGGGAAGAATCCCCATAGACATCTAGGAATTGAATACCTTTTTTTAGGGAAACTTTGAGGCCTATCGTACTTGCCTCGTACTCGGTCATATTATTAGTGCAGGGGAAATCCAACTTGATGGCGATGGGAGGTGGAAGTCATCTGGAGCGATCAGAAGTATTCCAATTCCATATCCCTTTTTGTTGGTAGCGCCTTCAAAGAACATTTGGCATCAAAGGTTGTCTTGAGTATAACAGATGATGCTTTCATGTAGGAATTCAGAGATCCAGTCATCAGCTTTTTTCGTGGGGTAATCAGCGAGGTAGTCAGAGATGGCTCTTCCTTTCATGGCTATCTGCGTGACGTACATGATGTCAAACTAGGCTAGGATCATTATCCATTGGGCCATTCAGCCGGATAAGGTGGGTCTCTCAAGAAGTTACTTGATGGGGTCCATTCGAGATACAAGTTTGATGGGGAAGGCGAGCATGTAGTGTCGCAACTTTTGCGTGACCCAAACAAGCGCGACACATGCCTTTTCCAAAGCAGTGTAATTGACTTTGTACCCAACCAATTTGCGACTGGCATAATAGATGGCTCTTTCTTTGCGAGAATCCTCATGGTATTGGGCTAGCAAAGCCCCAGATGCAGTGTCGGTTATGGTTAGGTATAGAAGCAAGGGGAGACCAGGCTATGGTGGCATGAGTAATGGAGGCTAGGTAAGATATTATTTTATTCGGTCAAAAGCTTATTGGCAGGCCTCGTTCCAAACTTTTGTTGAATCCTTTCGAAGATGTTTGAAAATTGGTTCGCAGATGGAGGTTAGCTGGTTGATGAACTGACTGATGTTTTGCAATTTCCCAAGGAATCCACGGACTTCTTTCTCCGTTAGGGGAGATGGAATCTTAAGTATGGCTTTCAGTTTGGCAGGATCAGCTTCTATCCCCTTCTCACTGGCCATGAATCCCAAGATTTTTCCTTTTGTAATGCCGAAGACACATTTTTATGGACTAAGTCTCATCTGATATCATCGCAATCGTTCAAAGAACTTTCGAAGAGCAGGAACATGACCTTGTCTAGTTTTGGATTTGATAATCATATCATCCACATAGACCTCGACTTCTTTGTGAATCAGATCGTGAAAGATGGTTATAGCAACCCTCTCATAGGTAGCTTTACAATTCTTGAGACCAAATGGCATAACGGTGTAGCAAAAGGTTCCCCATGGGGTGATTAATGCAGTCTTTTATTGGTGATCTGGGTGCATTTCGATTTGGTTGTACCCGAAAAAACTATTGACGAATGACTTGAGACCATGACTGGTTGTGTTGTCCATGATCATGTTGATATTGGGTAATGGATAATCGTCCTTTGGAGAGGCTTTGTTCAAGTCCCGGTAGTCTAAACACATCCGAACTTTCCCTCTATATTTTGGCACAGGCACAATATTGGTTAGCCATGTGGGATATTCGATCACCCGAATGAAGCCCACGTTCAACTGTTAAACCACCTCTTCTTTGACTTTGAGCGACCATTTGATGCGGAGCTTTCTCAACTTTCGTTTAATCATTTTATAATCCAGAAGAGTGGGGATATCATGTTGAGCTATTTCAGGATCAATGCCAGACATATCGTCATAGGACCATGCGAAGACATCTACGAATTCCTTCAGTAATTCTTCGAGTTATGCGTGCTCATGCTCGTCAAGGGTATCCCCTATCCTAATATCGCGTAGTTGTCTATTAGAAACAATGTTAACAGCAATAGTTTCTTCTTCATTAACTTGAACACAGTTATGTTATTTGTTATTAACCTTATTTAGATCAGTTAAGAATTGGTCATTTGCAAAATCATCATCATCAAAAGTTTGATTAGAATCTAAACAATTAATGTAAGGAACAACAAGATACTTAAAATCTTCATTTATGTCATTAATAGGAAAAACAGCATTGAGAACCTCATCAAAGGAGGTCTTGATTACATTAGGGCAAGGATGGACAACAGAAGAAGAGATTAGGTAAACATTAGGGTTAGGTGGGATTTCAACTGGTAGAATTGGCGCAGCATGCCAGTTGAGAAGAGGTGTATCAGCAGCTTTAATCATATGGGATGGATCCAGTGATGTAGTGCCTGAGTGAACCATGAAGAGTGTCAGCCGTAATGTCTGTAAGCTGAAGGAATCTTCAGAGTCACTTCCCTTATAATCTTCAGTATCTATGATGAGTGGTTTTATATGGTGATGGGAACTTTCGGCCCATGAGTAGCTGTCTTGGAGAACGATCTCCATTCCAGGCTTCATCTTTTTGTCTGTATGGTTATACCAGGGTTTCGAAGAGCCACAAAAGGGGAAGTCTTCACCCTCTTTGATGAATCATCCATTCAAGTAGTCATCTGGGATAGTCTGGATGCAGTCTAGTCTTCTCTTTGGTCGAGACTAACGGATCATTCTGAGCTCTTATTCTAATGGTTGATACCCCAAACCACGAGGAGGGAAAGCCTTTTTCAGCATAATGGGCTCAAGTATCCCTTACTTTCTTTTCCCTAGCCCTAGTTCGGGCATGAAGTGCATGTTTTTGAATATTTAAATCACATTGACATTTTCATGAAGGTCGTATTATGGACAAACCCTTTCTTTAAAATTGTCCCCTGCCGGGAGTAGAAGTGGCTCATCTCAAAATCCTGATAGGAGCATATCATTTTACCCATGTTGTATCTTAAGGACTGGATTGCTGGTACTTGCACCCTCGGTACTATCATCGTCGTCCAAAATGGTGATGACTCGTACGTTGGCGAAGAACTTTAATTTCTAATAGAGCGAGGAAGACACACCCTTGAAACTCTGGAGACAAGGTCATCCGAGCAACAGGTTGAAACAACCTGGGATATCGATAACTTGGAATTCAATGATAGGGTTTATAGGGCCAGCCCCTATTTTAAGTTTTATGGATCCCATCACCTCTCGATAGGTATTGTCATAGGCATGTACAGCAGTGCAGGTTGGAGCGAGGTCACTTTCCTTCAGTCCTAAGCATTTGAAGGTTCTTAATGGTCAGACATTCAAGGCGGATCCATTACTGATAACAGAGAGTGGTACGATCTTCCCCGTAACTTCAACGGAGATGTTGAGTGCATGATTATGGTTTGGCCCAATTCTGGGGATTTTTTCTTCAAAAAAGGATAGCATTTTGGTAGAGGTCAAGGATTCGACTAAATTTACTGCCTCTTCTTGTGTGGTAGAAGGAAGAACTGTGGGTCCAGTGAGAAACTTGATCAAAGCATTTTTGTGCAACTGGGAAGACATGAAAGCCCCCATAGAGTGATATTAGCTTGAGTTTTCTTTATTTGATCGAGGATCTTGCTTTCCTTGAGGGTTATCTTTGGGAGAGGAAGGTTTTCAACGCCCTTACCTTTGTCATTGGCTGGTGGTAAACTTGGGATCTGGTAATGCCTACTCGATCTGGTCATGTGATTTACTAAAGAAAGGAAGAACATGAATTCCATGTCTTCGTCAATCTCGGGTTTCTCTTCCACCTTGTTTATTTCTCTAAGGAGTTATTCAAATGATATCATCCCACACATGTTGGCTAACAGGCCAATTTTATCAGAAGCTTGCTCTTCATTTGAATCTTTAAATTCTTCCCCCCATCCATTGGCAACAAGTATGTCTTTCCATATAAAGTCGATGCATTCTTCTTCGTACAGGTCCTCCCATTCTGCAAGAAGGTGTAAGGGTGAAGGTATTAGGTGCCCTTATAACTTCAGAGTATCAAGTAACTTAGTCAAGCTGCAAATATTGTTTGTTTTCCTGAATAATTCTGCCATGATATGGACAACGTCATCTAGGCTGACTTCATCGGTCGGTACTACCCAGTTGTCTTACTCTTGGGCCCATTTTTGTGCTTCCAATAATAGCAAAGTGAACCTCTGGCAATCAATGATCATCTGTGAGGGAAATTTCAGCCTGAACTCTAGGATTTGGTTTAACACTTCTAATAATTCCATACTTCCATTTTCAGAACGGGTAGGAACAGCGATGCATGCTCTAGTAAGGAGTAATAATGTCTGATCAGCGAGGCTAACAGGTTATAGGAGGAAATATGGGCAAGTTTGGAGACGTCTGGGAGAGTGTGTGCGTGTGATTTGAGTTTAGGGATAAAATTCTGGGTTCATTTCTAGGAAGATAGCATTGGTATGATTTGGAAGTGGGTTGTGAGTAGTGTTTAGCTTAGGATTGCCTGGTGGGGAAATGGTACCCCGGTCAATTAGACCTTGGATTATGTTTTGGAGGTGAAAGCATTGGTCGGTGGTATGGCCAGCAGTTTGATGAAAGACGCAATGGGCATCTCCCTTGAAGTTTTTTGGGAGTGGATTTGGCAATGGACGGGGATCTAAGGGTTTAATAAGGTTTCGTCGTAACAGGGCCTGATAAACATTGGAGAGGGGAGCATGGATCTTGGTGTATTCCTTTCGGACTGGGACAGGGCGTCTTTCTGGTGCCCACGAGGTGGTTGGTTGAGAGATGTTGATGGTTGAGACTGCAGCACTGACAAGTTTGTCATATTTTCTAGGGGTGAACCGTCTGGACACTTTGTTTGGTTTAAGTTCTATTTTAGCAAGACCTTCCTCTATTTCTACTCTTTCTTATCTGAGAGCTCTAAAGTGGGGATAGTATTGTCCTCCCATTATTGCTCGAACATGGGGTAAGAAATTCTTCTTCACTATGTTTACTTGTTCTTCTTCGGATGGCCGATTGGTCATGGTGGCTGCTTTTTCCCTCCATCGGCCTATGAAGTTACTGACTGATTCCCAGAGTTTTATTTATGAAACCCTAAATCATGACGGATGACCTCAATATCTTCATTATATTTGTACTGCAACATGAATTCTCGGTCTACATCCTCCCAGCTACAGATTCTGGACTCCTCGAGAGAAAAAACCATCGGAGGGCGCTATCCTTCAAAGTTTGTTGAAATAATTGGGACATAACTTCTTTCAGAATCCCCTATGAGAGTCATAGAATGGTGATAACTACGAAGGTGAACAATCGGGGGTCCACTTCCTCCGAATTTCTCAATATTTAGCATCTTGAACTTCTCGGGCAACCTCGACTTAGGATAAGGAGACATGTGGGTGTAGTCCATGTAATTTCAAGATATTTTGACTTGTTCGAACTTCTTAGTTTGCATCTTGACATCTTCTTTGACCTTGTTCAACTCTTTATCTTTGGGATCAATGATCATGGGAAGGTTGGCCCCATGATGGACAAGGCTTGGCATAGGAAGCTGGGCAGGCGGTGATCCATTAGCAAGAGGGGCATGTGGAGCATGCCGTTACTCTTTGGGAACCCAGAGAGGCTTGGGTGGACCCATATCATGAAGGAATAGGACCTCGGGCTCTTAAGGAACAGGAACCTGGTTTCTCTTCATCTCTTGGACCTCAATCTGGAGGTTGCCAATCCTGGACATGATCTGAGCTAAGACTACCGTTAGATCTGGCTACATAACAGGTACTTGATCTGTGTTCTCCATGGAAAGTGGATAGATACCGAACTTGAAAGAAGTTACAAGGGAACAGACGGGACTCCGGGGTGATTTGACTAAAGACCAAAGCCCATAAGGAGCCAGGCCAAGGGCGTGCAATCGAAATGAGAAGGCATAAAATGGGATTTATTTTTTTGAGAAAAAATGATGAAAATATTTTTGACATTCTTCTTTTTCTTTTCGAGATTGAAAGACAAAATATTTTTGCATTTTTGATAAAGAAAGGAGAAATGTTTTTGGATTTTTGATAAAGGAAGGAGAGATATTTTTGGATTTTTTATAAAGAATGGAGATATATTTTTGGGAGACGGGTCTCATCATGATTATTACAATTATTATGTTCTCATTTGTATTCTCCTAAATGCAAAATGAAATGTCGGATGGGACCCAAGCTTGGAAAAGTTGGGTTTGTAACATATGCTAAGCTATGGCCGGACTTGTAACTAGGCTCATGGGCAGGGTCCCATTTTAAAAATGTGCAAAATTTTAGGGAAACAGACCACCCCAAAATTTTGGCATAGTTTCGGGTCGAAAACGACAGTCTAACATGTGTGTCCTAGGCTTGACAGCTATATGCGGGTATGCAGTTGGTTGGGTGAATTGGAAGGGGTTCCCCCCTTTGGCGTGACATCCACAATATACGTCTTAATTTTGAGGGAAATCGGTACGCGTGGACAAGCCATTTGATATAACTGAGTGCACGTGAATTGCCTCACTATATACCTCGTGGGGATGGTATGTGTGAGAGAAAATTCGATATACTTGGCATACCTAAACGAGTTCCCTACGATATACCTCCCGTCATGACTTTGATCAAGCGGTACGATGAGGGGGAACCGTTCGATATACGTCGAAGTTACTTGTCCAATGAAAGGTGAGAGTCATATCGCTTAGGATAACTTCCCTTCCGGACTAGCACCCATCACGAAGTGACCCTCCAGTTGCTGGACAAAATTTGGTAAATCACAATGCTCTTTAGTGATGTCGTGTGAATCATGCATGATTCTTTTATTTGTATCTTATGATGATGGTATCTTTCTTGATCATGCCAAACAGGGAGAAAAATACAAGTATTAATGGTATAACAAGTATGAATGGGTAATGCATGCAACATGTGGATATATGAGATCCTAAGTGCACGTAGTGTGAAGTGTACATGGAGAATCTTCTACGAGTGTGTGAATAGAAGCATAAGCATGTGGTACATATGGAAAATAAAAGGGGAACATGTAAAATAGGGGAAAATATAAGCAAATAAAACAACCATGTAAATAGAGTCTATCCCTTAAAATAAGTCCCCAGTGGAGTCGCCACTGTGGCCATCCACGATCCTCGTAGCGGGAGGGGTAAAGAAGAGGGTGTCTTCTTTTAGAGAGGATCTTGGTCCTGCGCATCCCTCTCAGGAGCGCTTCGGCCGGCGTCGGTGGTGAGGTGAAAAATGTAGAGAGATGGAGTCGACAGTCTATTTTACTCAAAACAGACAAAAGAAAAGGGTGCCATCCCGAAAGACAGCATCCAAAGGCATACTGATACATACGAAACCAAAATTGATTCGAAAAGGGTTCGGAGGCTAAGTTATGAAATGAGAAGTTGTTAGGCACCCATTCCGCCCTTGCGATCTCTCATGGATTGTTGTTATTTTACTTTATTTCCTCGTGATATGTGTGCATGTGTATATGTAATGGAGATATAAATCCTCGAATTGCGTCATGGAAGAGATAAAGTGAGTCATCCATACGATTGTTCCTAAAATTAATATTAGAAAATAGGATTTATGCGATTATCCTAGAGTTGATCATTAAAATATAATGATAATGCATACGGGATAATACTCCACTAAGAACAAGTATATGTATATATAAATAGATAGAATCTAAGAGAATTGAGTTAAGGAATATGAAAAAATAACAAAAATGCAAAGAATAGGACTCGAGTCTCGAGTTTTACCCCGAGACGCCTACATAGCCTATAGAGGAATCAAAGTCCACATAGTTCGTATGTAAAACTAGGGGTGGGATTTATCCCTTTAATGCAATCGGGGACTTCTCTTATATGTGTGTATAAAAAAGTGTTTTTATTTGTGAGAAAAGTGTGAGAATTCTCATTTGGAATTTATGAGCAAACCCTCTTTTTCTTGTATTTATATGAAAATAAGAGATGTGCAATAATACTAAATAAAAAGTATATTAGGATATGTGAGATGGAGAGAATAAAAGTGCTAAGTAATAAAAAAAAGTTAATGCGAATTTAGGAGAATTTTGAAGAGAGAATTGGACCTTCTTAAGAATCTTGAGCTTGATCTTGGAGAGAAGCCCTTGTACTTGGGTGATGATGGAGGGTAGTTAATTCACCAGGTTTGATGAAAAATATGATGAAAGGTGAAGGTTGGAAAATGAATTTGGATGTGGAAATCACGCTGACTTCAAAAGAGGTTTTCTGAGTTCGTTGAGAGTGATGGATTTTAAATCTTGGGTCCCCCTCGCAATGAGGTCAGGCCCTCCTTTTTATAGGACCAAGGCATTGTCGATTGGCATAGCCCTGGTCCTGCTAATCAGAAGGTCTTTTTAGTCACACTGCCGATAGGCAGGGTTCGGAACCTGCCATTTGGTAGTCTCTTTCAGGTTCCTTCGAAAAATGGTCGTAAAATGCAAACCGTTGATCTGAATCGTGCACGGGGTGGACCGCTGGAAAGGTATTTCATAGACCTTAGAAAGTTCTTTGGACTGCTCCCGAGTATGGGAGTTGACTTTGGGTCAAATGTGTCTCAAAAACTCTCATCAGTTCTTTGGACGGGGAATTGTCGGACGCAAATGGATCGTTCGCGCGCATGATAAGTCAGAATCGCGTACGGGGCAGACCGTTGGAAAGGTTAGGAGATGTACTTTGATATTCCAAAGAGCTTGACTCGTTTGGGGGGATGAATTTGGTCAAACGGGTCCTGTAAGAAAGGGTTTTCACCTCCCTTTAAAGATTCATTCAGTCTCGATTTAGGTAAAAAGTTTATTTTGGTCAAACGGAGCTCGGGAGCATCTGGTGGCCTCCTGATTAAGTTTTGGGGGAAAATGGGTCATTTTTCCGCATCGTAAGTCAGAATTGTGCACGGGGTAGACAGTTGGAAAGGGGTTTCAGCTCCCTTTGATGATTCATTCAGTTTGAGTCGAGCTAAAGAGTTTGACTTTTGGTCAAACGAAGCCTGGAAGTGCCGATGGCCTCTAGGTCAGTACTCGGGGTATGACTTAGGTTTGTAGTGATAAAGGGAGGTGTTAGGGACCTAAGGAGACGTTAGGGGGTGCTAGAATGGGGTGTTTACACACTTCTTTTATTACTCCCCAAGGAACCAACTGTTATATTATTTTCCCATTTGGTTTTAAAAATGCAGGTGCTACTTACCAGAGATTGGTGAATAAAGTATTTGAGGAGAAAATAGGATAGAATATGTAAGTATACATAGATGACATACTAAAAAAGAGCAAAAAAGCCTCCGACCACATTGCCAACCTCAGCCAGACTTTTGACCAAGTGGAAAATCATAAGATGAAATTGAATCCGACGAAGTGCGTATTTTGTGTACAGGAAGGAATGTTCCCCGGGTACATAGTAAACCAGAGGAGAATTGAAGCAAATCGAGAAAAAATCAAGGCATTGATTGAAATGCAGGCCCCTGCTTACAAAAAAGATGTACAAAGGCTAACTAGGTGCGTATCAGCTTCGAACAGATTTTTGTCCTGGGCTACTGGCAGGTGCCTTCCATTCTTTAAAGTTTTTAAAAAGATCTTTGAATGGAATGACGAATATGAAAAGGCTTTTTTGAAGTTGAAAAAAGTATTTGGGATCACCCCCACTGCTCTCCTAACCAATGTTGGGAGAAAATTTGTATTTATACTTAGTTGTCTCTAAGTCATCAGTAAGTTCCGATTTGATCCGTGAAGAAAATGGAGTTCAAAATCAAGTTTACTACACGAGCAAAGCCTTTCGAGGAGAAGAAATCAGATATCCACGCCTGGAGAATTTAGCGTGGGTATTAATTGAGGCATCCAGATAGTTGAAGCTCTATTTTCAATCCGATATAATTATGATGTACACTGATATGCCTCTTAGGAAAGCCTTGCATAAACTAGAGAAGTCTAGTAGATATATACATATATTGGGCAGTAGAATTGGAGGAGTATGATATTGTGTATGAACCAAGGTCTTCCTTAAAAGGCCAGGTTATGGCATATTTCATTACCCAATTTACTTATCTATAGGTTCCCGAGCAACAGGGGATTCAGGCAGAGCAAGACCTATGAAAGGATAGTCCAACTAGGGCTATCGCTAACCAACATCTCGAGAAACCCACAATAGAGGGAGGATCAGGAGAAATCCTTGTCGACCTACCTGAATCTTCCACCAGAGCATAAGACATGTCCAAGAAGTATTAGGAAGCAAGGAGCAAAAAGTTTTATCATGGAATTTTGACTGACCAAGCATTTTATAACAATCTCCCCATATGGAACTTATATGTTGATGGATCCTCTTACGCAATCGAAAGTGGAGCAGGTATAACACTCAACATTGTTCCTGGGATAGATATTGAATATGCTCTACGATTCCATTTTCAGGCCTCAAATAATGAAGCAGAGTATGAAGCTCTCATTATAGGCCTAGTTATGGAGCATAGTGATTCTCAATTAGTAGTGAATCAAATACTGAGTTTGTATGGATCCAAGGGAGAGCTAAAAACGAGATACTTATCAAAAGAATTGAAGGTTATAGAAAAGTTTCCAACTGTTCGGATGAGTATAATTCCAAGAATGGAGAACGCCTGAGTTGATACACTTGTCCGGTTAGCGTAAACAACTACAATTGAGCTCCGAAGAACTATTCCCATTGAAATTATAGTTAACAGGAGTATTGATGAAGACTTGATGATTAATTTCATCATAGTGGACATGTGTACATCTTGGATGGATCCCATCAGATCTCATATTGAAGGAGTCTTGCCAACAGAACAAATCGAGGCTAAGAAGTCGAAGTGTAAAGCAATAAGATATGTGATGGACAAAGGGGTACTTTGGAGGAGAGGGTTGACAGCTAGCCTGCAGCACTATTTTCACGAAACAGAGGTGTAAGACTTGATAGAGGAAGTCAATGAAGGGTCTGTGGAGCTCATGTAGCACGAATATCATTATTATAGAAGATTAATACAAATGGTTATTATTGGCCAACTATGCGAGAAGTTTGCATGGCCTTTGCCAGGAAATGTGACAAGTTCCAAAGGTATTCTAGTATTCGTAGAACTCCACAAGCTTCTCTGACTCCAATTACTTCACCTTGGCCATTTGCTATATGGGGGATAGACTTGGTTGGGCCACTGCCGACCACCCGCGAAAGACTTAAATACTTGGTCATAGTTATGGACTACTTAACCAAATAGGTCAAAGTAAAACCATTGATGGACTTTCCCTGTCATGCCGCGACGTAATTAAGTTAAACTCATCCTTTTTAATAAGTGATAAATTTCCTTAAATAATAAACAATGCTTTAATTTAAATCTGTAAGGAAAAATAGCATGAGATTTTTTTTCCAAAGGTATATGTAGATGAAAACATAACTACATTTACATGTAACCTATAAGTACTACACAACTTTACATAACCAAGATCTTTAGTTTAATATTTACACAAAAACATTCTTGATATTCAAACCATACTAGATATCCGTCACTCCCCCGTTTTAAGGTCCTAACTTGACAGTGAACTCCAACTGATAGGCGTACCTGAAACATAACATTATAGGAGTATAAGCAACACAAGCTTAGTGAATGACCATATTCCAAACATATAACCAATTCAAATAACCATTTTTATTTTCTAATGCTATAACCCAATAGTAATTGTGTGACTCTAGCAAGTCTGGACCCGCCAGTCCAATTAACTCCCAATTAATGGGGAACACCAAATCCCCTAATTAGGCCCGAGTACAACAAACCTATAAATTGGATTAACCGGGACGCTGCATCTCGTGGGACCCACCAGTCCTTAACATTAGATAAAATACTCACTAGTCCATATCATTATATAACATCGCTTAACATTTTTAATCACATTCATATATTTCCTAAATACGACATCACTCCCATAAGCATTTTAACACATGTGTTTAACTACACATTTCCATATGAACATATAACTATCTATATTTCATAGGACAGGTCACTCACCTTGGATTTGGTGCTAATACTAATACCAAACTACTTCCTTGGTATAGTAGTATTAGTTTCTTCCCCACCTAATAATTCAATGTCATTAGTACTTTGAATACACCGATTAACATCAAACCCAGTAATACATCACATCATTTGGTCAATCAGAAATAACTAAAGAGAAATTAAATATGATACTTCACATTTCTATAACACCCAATTAATAAGGGTTCTAACACAATTTATGGAATTAAATTACGGATTCGCTAGACAAAGTTATGCCCATTTTATTTGAACATTTTCCAAATCGTTTCTCAAGAAAAACAGTAACACAACTTTAACTTCCTGGAATTTTCATAATTTTTATACAACATACATTTGCATGATATTCCACCCAATATCAGTAAACATATTGAATAATACAAAATTAATGTTTCATAATTTTTAGGGATCATTTTCTATGTCAAGCAAAATGTCAAACACCTGGTATGCATTCTTGCTCCTTTAGGGAAGATTTTAAACCAAAACTTCAAACTATCACAAAAGGTCCATTCCTTGGTATTTTTATACATTTTTAGGATATGTTATACATGTATGATTATATTTTACTCTCCAACTAGAATCAATCAATTCCAATAAGTATTCCATGATTTATACCATTTTTAGAACAACTAGGTCAAAAAAGAACATTAAAGCATAACTTAACATTTTTAAGCATACATAACCTCCACCTTGAGTATCAATCATGGAAACATATAATAAACATTTTTACACATATATAAACATCAAGACCCTGAATTTACTAAATTAAAAGTCATCACGATGAGGGGATTTAATTCATGTTAACTTTAAAGTTAACATTTACGATCCTAATACACGTTCTTACACATGTTCTTACGCCATCCTTGTTCCAACACAATTTAGCAATATGGGTATCATTAAAATATTTATCCAAATAAAAAATAAAAATATGCAAAGTGTGGAACTCATCAATGTGACCAATTTAATAAAGAATTAATTACCTTACGAGGGTTCCTCGATTTATAGAAATTTTTCGAAGATTTCTTCCTTAACTTTCTTCTCTTTCTCTCTCTTTAGGCAAAAATCTTGTTAATTGCTGAATTGGCTGAAAAAGTGAGTTGTTTTAACAAGTTTAAGTCTGCCAAACCATCACCCACCCTTTAACCAATCAAAAAATAGCACATGGTGTGCTAATAAGATAAATGTCACTTAAGGGATGGACAAATTTGCCTTTATTTCGTACTTTCGGTATAACTTCTTGTACGAGCCTCCATTTAACCCACCATTTGTTATGTTATAACATTAATTCATATATCTACATGTTTAAAAATTTGTGTTTTCCCAAAATCATAAACTAATACGCCTAATTTGGGCTTCGAACAGGAAAGTAGCAATTTACCGAAAATCTCAAAACATTCACATTTAGTGACCAAACATTGCCAATTTCGTATCAACATCCTAATTTACTTTTATAAACATAATCATGCATTAAAAACATAATTTTATGATTCATTTAACCACATAACTAGTCATATGCTCTAAACATATTATCCCCGATCATAAGCTCTATTAGCATCTAATATAAACCACATATATATCACATGAGCATGCATCCCCTAAACATGATAATTAACATGTTTAACACATATAACCAATTTATAAATAATAACTAAAAACTTATACTTAATCATGTAATTAACTTTCCTACTCATGTTTTAGGGCCTTACATTCCTTATGAGAAATTTTACCAGTTCAACTGGAAAAACATTATTTGTAGATAGATTTTGCCTTATGCTTTCATTACAAATCATGGCACACAGTTCGACAATGACGAGTTTATTGCCTATTGTGCCCAGTAAAACATTTAAAACCTTCATTATCCTCTAGTCCATCCTCAAATCAATGGGCAAACGATGCTATGGAGACTTGGATTATTGAATTACATTATGTTCTGTGGGGATATCGAACAATTTCAAGGACTGCTACAGGGGAATCCCCATACATGTTGGCATTTGGAACTGAAGCAGTGATACTAGCTGAATTTGGACTGCCCATTCATAGAGTGTTAAACTTTGATTCTCATGTCAATGATTTGATGTAAAGATTAGATCTAGATATGATAGAGGAAGTATGCGAAGATGCAGCCTTGAGAAATATTGCTTATCAGCAGAGGACATCACGTTTTATAACAAAAGGATGAAGCCGACCAACTTGAAGGAGGGAGATTATGTGCTCAAGAAGGTAATCAAGAAGAAGAATAAATTGGATGCCAATTATCATGGGCCATATCGTACCTCAGTAGTTGTCTAACCAGGTACTTAAAGAATTGAGACTTTGGAAGGATAAGAGTTCAAGAATCCTAGGCATGTTGAACATCTCAGGAAGTACTATTAGTAATGTAATAACACAAATTGTAATCATGACATTTTCATATCAATAAAATAATGATATCCTCCATTTTAGATTTTTTTTGGGAGTACTAGTTCTGCGCACTACATACTTGATGCACTTTCTTGAAAAGTTATTATACTTGGTCAGAATCACTTCAAAATTTATTCGGAAATAATGGTCCTTCGAAATAACAACCACATAGTTGATTGATCGGTGCTATTCGTCGGAGCTCAGAATAAAGCCCACATATTACTAGTGTGTAAGGGGAATTGATAAAATTAAAGTCTTGAAGCATCCTTCTATTACTAGTGCTCTGGGCCTCTTATAGATGAGGAGGACGAACGATATTTTAATTATTATGAAGACCATGATCCCCTAGGTATTTTGAAATAAATCATTTGGGAATAGTATTGATAGGGATCCAACTAACGTTCAGTTTGAAGGTAGGATCTTGACAATCCAGCAAACCAGGATCATACCAATTCCAATGTTTACTGTTCTGCTCCACCTTCATAACTATCAAGCAGTTGGTCCTGCCCCACTTGTAACCTTCATGTTGGTCTTGCTTAAATCGTTCATTAAAATAACCAAGAGCCACATTATATCCCTCCATCCAGAATTCCCTATGTTGTTTATGAAATTACAAAGTCAGTCTCTCAACCCGATGCTGTAATTTCTTCAATACTCCATCTTTAGCTTCCAACTGGGAAAACTGAGTAGTAAGTTGCTTGGCTTGAGTCTGGAGTTTGTTGGACATATCATTAATGGCCAAATTCTTTGGTTCAATTATGTAGCCTGGTTAGCAAGTGCTTGTTGGGTCCTAACCTGATCTGTAGTAGCTCGACCAGGTTTAACTTTTGCTCGAGAGGAAGAAGCAATCTTTATTTTTTTTCGTACTTCCAATTATTCCCTTAGTCTGGAATTTTTAGTCTCCTAGAAGGAAAACCCATCATAAACAGTAATAATAGTAGTAGAAAATTTCTTCAATGAGTTTAATTCATCACTCAAACTGTTATTCTCCTCTTCCAACAGCTTGGTGATGGCCCTAGCCTCCTCGATTTCACGATTAAGGAAAATTTTTTGCCACCTTAAGAAAGATGCATGCTTTTCCAACTTCTTCTCAAAACCCTAACCTTCACTCAAATCTTTGTACTTATGTTTGTAGTCAGTGTGAAAAAGAGCTTTAGTCTCCTTGTGATCTTCACGAAACTCTTCTATCATTTGAAAATATGCAACATTATTGGCCACTGCCCGATCAAGAAGACACTTCAAGTATAGGTAATCTTCTTTAGCCTGATTTGAGACATCAGCCCCGAGCAAATTGGATAGATCTTCCTCAGACAAATTCATATAACCAAACTAAAAAGATCATTACATCTTCTGAGTAACTCGGATTCAGTGGAGGAGAACTGATCTAGCTTATCCATAAACTATAAAGAGTAAGAAAAATCTCCAATCAACAATAGAATATAGAATTTGAAATAGAGGACGACAAGTGCAAAGAAATGTTCATCTTCATGATTGGAAATCAAGTTACAAGTACATTGATATGAAGCAAAAAGTAAAAATAAAGATAAAAACAAAAGTTACTCGCTAAGAAAGTATACACTTTCTTTCTATCAGAAGTGGCTCCATCTTGGGAAGGGGCAGAGATAGGTTGAGTGGCTTGCTCAAAAAATGGGGGGAGTGAAGACCCAACTACTGGTGCTTATTGTTGATCGGAAGGGTTCAAGACAAGAGTATAATCCTATATTACTCCATCATCCTCAATCTCCTCATCCAAGTTGGGAGGAGAACTAGAATCATGCCTAAGTAACAACTCAGAGTCATAGGGTGTGCCAAGCTCCATGAGTACTGTCGACTAACCATCCTTGAAGCATTTATTCTCAAATTCAATCCGAGAAGAGGTAGCACTGATAAACTTCTAACAACCTCTATTAAATGCAGACTCCTTAGTGTAAGGATATATTTGTCATGTCCGTTATCTTACATTTGTATATGTAGTACGCTGTTACATTTGGCACGTCTCTACACGATCTCACACGACGGCCTCAATCCGAATTCTGGGAATCAAGCATTCATTATCACCATCATGTGTCCCACATCTGCCTCAATGACTTCACCTTCCATGATTTTAGGCTCGTAATGCAAGTTATACGTAACAGAAGTCAAAACAGTGAAACAAGACACGATATGGATGTTCAAGGGCAATTTGGTAATTTTACAGCCATCATCCAGAGGAACAGTCAACTGGAAAGTTGAAGATCTTTTTGCAAAAAAGATATTGGAAAAAATGGCACCTTAATCCGAGCTACGGTGAACAAGTTATGGCCTTTTGAAAATGGAGAGATTTCTAAGAAAAAGACTTGGGATAAATGCTAAGTGTTTAAGTCCCTTTGCCCAGCGTTTTTTTTCAAACCTAGGGCCGAACCGATTCGGGGGCGAATCGGTTCACAGGATACCCGAACCGGTTCGAGGTACCTGATGCTGGATAGAATTTCAGAGTTTTAAAAATGTGGAACTCTTCATTTGTTCCCTATAAATACCAACTTCGGGGGAGCTGTTTTGCAAGACTTTCAGAGACGAATTTAAGAGTTCTAATTACTCAAGTCTTCACCTTTTTGAGTCCCAAGACTCATTTTTTTATTCACACAACTTTGCCAATCCTTTGTGAATCAGTTTGCAACCCAAGAACACAACCTTGTGTTTGTTCATACTCTTGTGGAGAAAATCGTCCTTCTTCTTCATTGCTGCACTCCTTGAAAGGGAAAGTTCCAGTCGCCGACTACAGATGCGACACCCGCGGGTATTTCTGTGTCACTGTATTTTTACTGTAATCCCTGTAACCGTTCCATACAATATTATAGTAAAAATAAAAGGTTTTTCCCCTTTGGGGGATTTTTCGTCACATGTGTGTGTTTGAATGTTCTTGCATGTTTCATCATCTTATTCAATCACACATAGATGCATATTTAGGACTTAATTGATAAAAACTTTGTTTAATTAAATAATATCTCTATTTGAATGCACGCGCACTCTCCTCAAATTGGTATCAGAGCCAGTTACACAACTTTACCGTGTAAATTTCTGCAAATTTTTTCTAAGATATCAATTTTCTGAAAAGTTGATTTTTGAAAACGAGTGTGTTCATAATGGAGAAATTATATAATAAAATGCCATTTTTATATGGGACAAACTATGCATACTGGAAAGCTCGCACGAGATCTGCATTAAAAGTCATTGATGAACGTGTCTGGATTTTGGTTGAAAGAGGGTGGACACCTCCCTCCGTCACTCTTGAAAATGTGACCAATTTAAAACTTGTTACTACATGGGCTGAAGAAGAATTTAAATGATCATCTTTTAATTCTAAGGGTTTAAGGCTATTTCTGGGTCTGTCACACCTGATGAGTTCAAACGCATAATGACGTGCACCACGTCAAAAGAGGCATTGCATGTTTTGCAACTTACCCATGAAGGAACTAATGTTGTGAAAGAGTCTAAACTGCAAAATTTATCAACTCAATTTGAAACCATCACCATGCATGAAAGTGAATGTTTTGATGATTTTTATGATAGTCTATCTGATATTGTTAATACTAGCTTTAATCTTTGTGAACACATTCCTAATGCTAGATTTGTTAAAAGATTATTCGTTCTCTTCCTAAGCGTTTTATCCCTAAAGTCACTGTGCTAAATTCTATGGGTAATTTAAATACGCTCAAATTGGAGGAACTTGTAGGAGACTTGCAAACATATGAAATTGATATGTTTCCTAAAACTGCTAAGCCTAAAGATAAGGGAATTGCACTTAATGCCCAAGAGAGAAAGAGTGAGGGGTAAGCAAGAAAGAGGGGAGAGTCATCTAGAAAAAGAGAGACAAATACGTCAGATTCTGAGTGTGATTTTGACTTAGTTGATTTGGCCCTTTTTGCTAAAAATTTCAAAAGAGTTCTCAAATTCAAGAAAAATGGCAATTTTAAAGATAAAAAGAAGTTTGAGAAAAATAAGTTTGAAAAGAAAAATGAAAAAGTTTTTAAAGATCCTCCTAAGAAAGAAAGTGAGAGATGATTTGAGTGCGACGGTAGGGGTCATAGAGCTTTTGAGTGTGCTACTAGGCTGAACAGAGAAAAGGGAAAAGCTGTCCTTAATGCTACACTTACTGACGATAGCGAGGTCGAGTCGGTGGACTCTGGAGATGAGTCACCGCATGAGTGTAACTTCACCGCATTCATGGCTAGTCATGTGTGTACTTCTAGTGCATCTCACGACGATGAGGATGCTGCTTCACAGGGACACCTCGATAGTGAGAGCGATGTGATTGAGAGAGAGGATGACAAAAGTGAGAGCGAGAGTGATCTTCAACGCGCCTACGCCGAGCTATATTCCGAGTCTTTTATAACTAAAAACCGTAACAAAGCGTTAGTTCTTAGGATCACCACTTTTGAGGAAGATTTAAGAAAAGTGAGAGAAAGAGAGAGTCCTCCACCTGCACTACCTTAAGAGAAAGAGAGTCTGCATGTGTTGAGAAAGAGAGTCAGTTTAGAGAGAGAGAGTTTGTTTAGAGAGAGAGAGTTGCTTTGAGAAAGAGAGAGGGGACTTGACTAAACAAGTGGCTAATCATACGAGTGAGCTCCATTCCTCTATGGAGACTCGGAAGAAACTTAAAGCCCTTGTAGCCCAGCTTACTCATGATCTTGAGAGAGCACGGGAAGTCAAGGTTCAAATCAAGGACAGATCTAGGAAGATGGGAAAGATACTCCTCGGCCTCGCTTTAGGTTTTGGTGATAGGTAGGGAATAGATTATGATGGTGACTCCACGTCCCAAATTTCACCTAGACCAATTCCAGAGTTTACTACGACTCCTTATGGACATCGTCAAAAACCTCGAAGGAGAGTTCGACCAAGAAAAGCAAACCAAGGTCTTCCTTTGACTATGTTCTTTTGTACATATTGCAAAAGAAAAGGCCCCCTCAAGAGTTTTGCTATAGTATGGGTCGGACATGATGTACTACTGCTCCACCACATCATACTGATGATTTTACCAGTCTCAGAGAGCGAGTTGAGTTTTTAGCTACCACATCACAGAGTTTGATGGAGGAATTCCGACGGATGTCTTTACCGTTAGTGAATACTTCTCACATTCCTGCTAAAACCAACAACAATAAAGGTAAACAAAAGGTCACCACTTCATGGGTACCTAAGAAAGACAAAAAGGCCTCTGTTTTTCATGTTGCTCTCAAAGAACATAATACCTCATAGTGTTATTTTGATAGTGGGTGCTCCAGACATATGACAGGTGATGCCTCATTTTTTACATCTATTGAGGATTATCAGGATGACAGAGTCACCTTTGGAGATGGGAGCAAGTCTAGAATTATAGGACGTGGTACTGTAGAGTTATCAGGATTTCCTAAGCTAGAGAATGTTTTGTAGGTCAAAGGTTTGAAAGCAAACCTTCTCAGCATTAGCCAACTGTGTGAAGCTGACTTTGCCGTAAAGTTTAATCAGGATACTTGTAAGGTCTATAATCAAGCCGGTAAACTTTTAGTGTGAGGGGTGAGGATAAAGGATAATTACTATGGAACTGAGCCCACATCCTCACTTGTCTGCAATAGTGCCAATATCACTCATATGGATTTGTGGCACCAATGTCTAGCTCACATGAATGTTAAAGATCTAACCCGTTTAGCTAAAAAGGACCTAGTACGTGGATTACCATCGCTTGGAAGGCCAACTTCGACGGTTTGTGGACCCAGTCATTTGGGAAAACAAATTCGTAGCCCTCATAGGAAGTTACATTCAATTACCACCTCTAGTGTACTTGAGCTTATTCACATGGATCTTATGGGTCCTACTCGTACTGAGAGTCTGGGTGGTAAGAGGTATATCCTCGTGATGGTGGATGATTTCTCCAGATACTCGATTGTAGGTTTTCTGAGTGAGAAATCTGATGCTGTGGAGTTTTTAACTACCAAGTGTCGTTTCCTACAAAATCAACACGGAGTCACTATTAATAGGATCCGTAGTGACAACGGTACAGAATTTAAGGAAGCAAAGGTAGATCTTTATTGTGATATCCTTGGGATCAAACATGAGTTTTCTTCTATGAAGACTCCTCAGCAAAATGTGATTGTTGAGAGAAAGAATAGGACAATCCAGGAAATGGATAGATCTACGCTTCCAACTCGTAAGGTTTCTAGGAGATTTTGGGCAGAGGCAGTGTCTACGGCATGCCACACGGTGAATAGGGTTTACTTGTGTCCACACACACTTAAAACACCTTATGAATTGTGGACTGGCAAGAAACCCAACCTTGCATATTTCTGTGTTTTTGGGAGTAAATGCTACATCCTGTGGGATAGAGAGAAATTATGAAAGTTTGACTCCCGAAGCGAAGAGGGAATACTATTAGGATATTCATCGAATAGTAGAGCATACTGGGTGTTTAACCTGAAGAGCTCTAAGGTTATGGAGTCAATAAACGTCACCATGCAAGATGGCGAACCTTCGGCATTTATTGATTCTAGCCTTTAGTGTGAAGAAGAGGATGTTTCTGGAAGTAATTTACTTGTACCTCACCCACACTCTGTGGACCCTTTGGGTTCGCAAGAGTCATGACCCTTCTGCCATCACTCTAGGGGTTAAGACTCGTGCTCATCTAGAGAACTTTGTTAGCCATTTTTGATACGCATCCAAAGTCGAGACCAAGAATCACAAAGAAGCACTCAAGGATGAACACTGGATATCTGCTATGTAGGATGAGTTGCTTCAGTTTAAAAGGACTAATGTCTGGGAACTTGTCCCCCGACCTAGTGAGACTAATGTGATAGGTACCAGATGGATTTTTAAGAATAAAATGGATGAAAATGTTACCATAATTAGAAACAAGGCTAGGTTGGTCGCTCAAGGCTACACTCAGATAGAAGGTGTAGACTTTGGGGAGACATTTGCTCCTGTTATGAGGCTTGAGTCCGTCCGCTTACTAATCGCCATCGCATGTCATCTGCGCTTCAAGTTATATCAGATGGATGTCAAGAGTGTCTTTCTAAATGCATTCTACAGGAGGAGGTTTGCGTGGAACAACCGAAAGGGTTTGAAGACCCTAAGCACACGGATCATGTCTACTATCTGAGAAAAGCCTTATATGGTTTGAAGCAAGCAACCCGTGCTTGGTACGAGAGGCTTACTTCCTATCTCTTATCCCATGGCTTCAAGAGAGGGGGAGTTGATATGATGTTATTCGTCAGTAGAGATGACGGTGCTATTTTGGTTGCCCAGTTCTATGTGGATGACATAGTCTTTGGATCCATATGCTCCCAACATGCTCATCACTTTGAATATGGTATCTAGGTTCGTCAGCTAGAGGATGGGATGTTCATCTCCCAATCTAATTATGCTAGAGACCTAGTGAAGAGATTTGGGTTAGACTCCGCTAATCATGCACGTACACCTATGAGTACATCTACCAAGATTATTAAGGACACTTCATGCAAGGACGTAGAGCAAACCTTGTATCGGAGTATGATAGGTAGTCTCCTCTACTTAACTGTCGGTCGTCCCGACATAGCCTTTAGTGTTGGAGTCTGTGCGCGATATCAGGCATCCCCGAAAGAGTCACATTTACTTTCTCTAAAACATATTATTAAATACGTGAGTGGGACTCTCTCATATGGTATTTGCTATTCCTTTGATACCGATGAACGTTTGTCCGCCTATTAGAATATCGATTGGGCCGGGGATGTATATGGTTGTAGGAGCACTTATGCTAGGTGTTTCTATTTTGGTTCTTCTCTTGTCTCCTGGTTGAGAAAGAAGCAAAACTACATCTCTTTATCCACTACGGAGGCTGAGTACATCGCCGTCGGGAGTTGTTGCATGCAACTCTTGTGGATGAAGAAGATGCTAGAGGATTATGGGATTTCACAGGACACCATTACCATCTCATGTGATAAAACTAGCACGATACACATATCCCGCAATCCAGTCCAGCATTCGCACACAAAGCACATCAGGATATGTGAGCACTTTATACGTCAGTTAGTTGATGAGAAAGTCGTATCCCTGAGTTTCGTTCCCACCGACCATCAGTTAGCCGATATTTTCACGAAACCTTTAGATGCCCTTAGATTTGAGAGTCTTAGGAAGTCTTTGGGAATTTGTACAGTTGACTGAGGGGTTGGTCTGTGTCTAGGATAGGATGTTTTTTTCATGTCCATATCATATGCTTCCTATTGCTAGTTTGTTTTATATGTATTATTGCTTTGTTGTACATATATTTATTATTATTATTTTAAATCCAAAAAGATTTTCGTTTTATAAATTTTTTTTAGAAAACCTCAAAAAGATTTTTGTATTTTATTTGCACCTTTTATGGATGAGCATTTAAGATAGCCAAGTCACAATTTCATTCCATTTATCCATGTGACTATTTGATAGATATTTGAGACGCTACATCATTTCATCCATGTGCTTTACATTGATTGGAGTCCTTGAGATGTGATTAGTGATATCTTCCTACATGTTTGACTCTTATCCCCTTTATTGCACACATGCACGACTTTATTTAATTATTGTACTTGTCTATCACATATTTGCATGAGTTTTTCCATCTCAATTCTAATTATACAACTAACAATATGCGATAAAACTTGACAAGATTGGAATGCATGTAAAAATCATTTTCGTGAGACTGTGTGTTTATTTGACATCGGGGAAGGGCTGCGAAAGGTTCATTTAGCCTTTGCGATTTTAAGCTGCCATTCAAAAGGACCTAAAAAATGGAGGAATTTTATTATCCGGGGTCCAATAAGGTTAAAAGGGCCAGAAAAAAAATTAAAGGCAATAAAAAGCAATATATGCCAAATATGGGCCATTAGGTTTCACCATCAATTCTCCAAAGTTTGATAATTTAGATCGCCTCTATACAAAATATAAATCTAAGGGATTCTGGTTGGAGAATATAAATGAGTTTGCACTTCCTTGAAATTCCTGAAAAAGCATAAAATAGTTTTGGACGTTATTGGTGTGAAAATCACTTGGAGCTTTGATTTGTTGATTTAATGGAGTCAATGTCTCATATTACCACATTTTTACACCAAAGGAAGATTTTGAGTTCATTCGTTAGGAGTATCCGATATTCATCGTGCACATATGTCATGTTTGTATTCATTGTTTTTCCTATCGAATTTGATCACACCCCTGCATTTTCTCTATCATCGACTTGGTTGTTTTTGTGCTCGTTCATGGTGTATTTCTTTGTTTATATATTTCATGTGAAAATTTTTGAAAAATTCAAAAACAAAAAGTTTATTACCTTGTGACATTCTCTATGTGCATCTATTTCTGCTTCTCATATCTGTCTATTTGGGGACATCATAAAAAGGGGGAGAAAGAATTATCATATTATGGGGGAGTTTTTGAGATTTATCATATGCTTTCATTGTAAATTGGTATCTATGTTGATCTCATTTCAAGCTCGATATGTCACTTATCTCATGTGTGTAGGTACTACATTCATGTTCACTGAATTGCACACCCTGATGAGAAAAGCGTTGAAAATTTTGAAGAAGTGAAGATGATCAAACGATGAAGACTTATTCATTTGTATCTTTTCGGTTTTAGGTTCATAGAAGGGTAGATTTGTATAGGCAATTTTGTTATTTGATAATTTGGATTTTTTATGTATGTAACGGCATAGACATAGGGGGAGATTTGTAAGGACATATTTCTCATGTCCGTTATCTTACATTTGTATATGTCATACGCCATTACATTTGGCACGTCTCTACACGATCTCACTAGACGGACTCAATCCGAATTTTGGGAATCAAGCATTCATTATCTCCATCATGTGTCCCACATCTACCTCAACGACTTCACCTTCCATGATTTTAGGCTCGTAATGCAAGTGGTACGCAAGAGAAGTCAAAATAGTGAAATAAGGCACGATATGGACGTTCAAGGGAAATTTGGTAATTTTATAGCCACCATCCAGAGGACCGGTCAACTGGAAATTGAAGACTTTCCGCAACAAAGATATTAGAAAAAACGGCACCTTAATCCGAGCTACGGTGAACAAGTTATGGCCTTTTGAAAATGGAGAGATTTCCAAGAAAAAGACTTAGGAAAAATGCTAAGTGTTTAAGTCCCCTTGTCCAGCGATTTTTTCCGAACCGAGGGCCGAAACCGATTCTAGGGGCTAACCGGTTCGGGGTACCTAACTCTGGATAGAATTTCAGAGTTTTAAAGACGTGGAAATCTTCATTTGTTTCCCTATAAATACCAACTTCGGGGGAGCTGTTTTGCAAGACTTTCAGAGACGAATTTAAGAGTTCTAATTACTAAAGTCTTCAACTTTTTGAGTCCCAAGACTCATGCTTTGATTCATAAAACTTTGCCAATCCTTTTTGAATTCGTGTGCAAACCAAGAACACAACCTTGTGTTTGTTCATACTCTTGTGGAGAAGACCGTCCTTCTTCTTCATTGCCGCCCTCCTGGAAATGAAAAGTTCCAGCCACCGACTACAGAACCGACACCCGCGGGTATTTTTGTGTCACTGTATTTTTATTGTAATCCGTGTAACCGTTCCTTACAATATTATAGTAAAAATAAAAGGTTTTTCCCCTTTAGGGGATTTTTTCTCACGTGTGTGTTTGAATGTTCTTGAATGTTTCATCATCTTATTCAATCACACCTAGATGCATGTTTAGGACTTAATTGATAAAAACTATTTTTAATGAAATAATATCTCTATTTGAACGTACGCGCGTTCTCCTCACTTACCCTTTAATCTCTTGGCCTTCTCAGCGGCCATTTTTTTCTGTAGCCTAGTAACCTGCCCCTGAGAAACTGTAGCATCATCTTCTGCAACTTTTATTTTGTCTTCTCATTTCTTCTATTAATTTGTCAATGCTTGTTGGGATTCAAGTAAAGACTTCTTCAGACCTTCAAATTCATCTTCCACTTCATTTGAAGAATAACGAAGGATGTCATCCTTCTCCAACATCTAGTTGAAATCAACCATGAACTATAAAAAGAAATCAAGGAATGTTAGTACAAGAATTGTCAAGCATGTGAATAAAAGAGAGGAAATAGCAACTCATACCAAAGCAAGGCTTTGAGCAGCCCTTTCAGAGATTTTAGATCAAGGCAATGTAGAAGAAGCACCCCAATGGTTTGGAAGAGTATCAGACCTTATTAATTGCCTAGCCAAACCAAGGCCAATAGTCACTGGAGTGCCAGTATCAAATCAAGTCTCGTTAGTTGGCACCAGAAGTACTTCCTTCAACCATTCTAGAACGAAGACCCTTCTTCGAGTTCTTGAGATGGGCTTCATCATTATTCTTAGCTAAGTACTTCTTCTCAGTCTCATCCTTATTACAGACCCCACCAGCAACAGATTTTATAAATCCAACAGTGGTAATATCTCCCATAATGTTGGGTAACTTTCTCTTCACCGTGGTAGTGGCAAGAGGTCCTATAATATCTTCACCACTGCCAGATACAGTGTCAAAATATGTAGATGTTGGTTCTTGGTCAAGCTCAATCACCAAGGAGTGAGCAATAGAATTTGGCGAGCAACAAAGGAAATAATGGACTTTTTATACTCCAATAGATATGATGTCGACCTAATGTGTTCCTCTCCAATTTTCTGGTGAATACCCCAAATAAATTTCAGCTCGGTAAGTCTGATGTCACTCTCCTTGGGACACTTTCTCTTATGATCAACTACAATCAAGAGAAAACAAATAAAGTTAGTATTTTAACCAATGAAATTATTAAGGAAAGCTATAAAATAGTTTTGCAACCTATCCTATGGCCATTGTTGATACCAAAAATTATCCTCCTACGTGGACCAGTCATATAGGAACATGTGTCATCCATCTGGGCATTAATCCAAGTCAGCAAGGGAAAGTTTCCAACCAACAGAAGAAATGCCAATCAACAGGTTAAAGAAGCCCGACCAACACCAAGAAGACCGACCAACAATGACACTAAATCGCCAATAGTTGTATACATTATTAACATTGTATAGATGTAAATGCCTATGTTTTAAAGGCATTCCATCCTTTAATATTCCAACTCTTGTATACCCTCAAAGGTCTATAAATACATTTTAAACCCAACACCCAATGGACATAAGAAAAATGAGACAATAGGCAATTGAAGGATGTAGGCCTTTCTTTCAGCTGAACCACTTTAAAAGTTCTTTATTTCTTTTACTCCTTATAATCAGTGATCAATCAATTAGGTTAATGTAGTTTTTTTCATCAACCAATTGGAACCAATTGTGGGAATGTATTTATAATCATTTTCATTCATTCAAACACTTAAATGACTGATATTCATGAAGCAAGTCTCAGGAACAATGACATTTTACCTGTCCCTTTTTCCCCACCAACAATCAATGAATTAACTGGAATTCTGGCCAGTTTTGTAAGAGGCCAAAAGGCCATACAGGACACTATTAGGAAATTCATGAAAACTCTTTAAGCAAGAGTACATTATCTGTCTTCCCGTGGAAATATGACACCATCACCACCAAGAGGTGGCAGGCGAAGTAAGTGAAGAACTACAGGGGACACATCCTATCATTCAGGATCAAATTCACTATCCAGGGAATTAGAATATTTCAATACACAGTCCTACTCTCCACAATATCTAAGCACCTTAGAAAGGATAAGTCATGCTTCTCCCTTTGATCATTTGGGACCTAGGGGAAATAGAAATATTCCTAGGGTAATGTTAGGAAACAGTCAACGACCATCTAATCAAAGGGAAGGCTCCACCCATTCTAGATTAGATCCCCAACGTACTGCTTGGGCTGAGTAACAATCCCAAGAGGAGAGTTCGGCGAACAACATAATAGCAACGCATAGGTTTAATGCTGATAACAATGCTTGGAAAGGTTCTATCCAAAGATTCAAGGACAGGCTAGGAGGGATGGCTAAGGTAAAAAACCCACTACAAAGAAGCTTTGTAAAATGATATCCCTTTGTGCAAGCAATTGTACATTTCCCCACTCCAGCAAAGTTCAAACCTCTAGTAGTTACACCCAAATATGACGAGAAAACTGATCCAATCCACCATATAGAACAATACCAAGCAACAACTGATATTTATGCAGTTCCCGATGAAATGAGGTGTAGAGCCTTCTCTGGAACAATTACTGGGTCTGCCCAAATCTAGTACAATAGCCTTCCTTGGGGATAGATTTACAGCTTCTGCCAGTTGGTCGCGCTATTTATTAGCAACTTTTGTTTTGGAGCCAAGCGTGTAAAAAGGGTAGCGCATTTGCTTAGAGTACGACATAAGGAGGGATAGAGAACCAAGGACTACATCAGCATTTCAATAATGAGAAGCTGGAGGCTGTGGATTATGAGGAGAAAATGCTATAACATCCCTTATGAGTGGATTACTCCCTGATAATCTCAATTATACACTTGCTAAAGATCCCCCAAAGACCATGGTAGAATTTATGGCCAAATCAGCCAAAGTCATAAATAGTGAGGAAACAATGGCAGCCAAGAGGATCTCAGGAGTAAAAGTTGAGGGCAAAAATGACAAGAAGGATCAAAAAGATTCCAAGGAGAATAAGGAGTTAAAATAGAAAGGAATTATAGAAAATCTCAACAAGTATCACAACTACACTCCACTAACCATGGGCATTTATCATGTCTTGGAGGAGATAAAACACAACAAAGATGTTCATTCTCCTAATAAGTTGAGGAGTTACCCTACCAAGAGGGATAAAACTAAGAATTGAGAGTTCCAAAGAGACCATGGTCACACGATGGATTGATGCATTTCCCTTCAAAATGAGATTAAAACACTCATCCAAAAAAGGAAAATTGTACCAGCTTATTGATCAGTAGAATAATGAAGGATCTCGATACAAATCAAAATCTCCTTGCAGATCTAGAGAGGAGAAGAAGAGGGCTCATAAAGATGACCAGGATGATGATCCCGACTTACCCAAAAATCCCCAGCAATCGGAATGCGAGGTATTCACACTCAGTTTTGGTTCATTTAATTACTAAATGATTACAAGTGGAGATGCATGAGGAGGAGATCATATAGCAGAGTGAAAAGCTTACCTCAATGAGGTTTAAGATTGCTCGTACAAACAAAGGATAAATCTTACCGAGGAAGATAGAGCAAGGAAGTTTAATAGAGACAAGAGAGTAATAGGTTTTTCTAAAATGATCTATCAGGAGTATTGTACCCCCATCATGATCCTCTAGTAATTAAAATAAAAAAGGAAGATATCATTGTCTCGAGAGTGTTAGTAAATAGTGGTAACTCGACAGATATCATGTTCGATCCTTATTTCAACAGCTTAAACATTAAGCTCAGTTAGTTAAAGTCATACCATCAACCACTAATAGGTTTTGAAGGTGAAAAAGTTTTCCCTTTAGGAACCATTAAGATGGAAGTGATGATTGGTACATGGCCAGCCAGCCGAACAGAAAAAATTTGTTTCTTTGTAATGGATAAAAACGTCCATTTAACGTACAATATAATTATGGTAAGAGTTAAGCTGAAGAAGTTTGAGGTCGTGCCCTTTTCTATTCATCAATGCTTGAAATTCCCAACCAACTTTAGCGTAGGAGTTGTGAAAGGTGATCAGAAAGCATCTCGAGAATGATACTACTCACCTGTCGAGCAGGAAGATCTGGAAGAAATAAAAAGGAAAACCACCACTTACCAAGTGGATACCTCTAAACCTGATGAAGAATCTAAGGTTGAAACCTTAGATTCATAGGAGAAGTCAAAAGCGATAAAGGGTTATATTGTAGAGGCAATAAAACTTATTATGTTAGATGACGAGAAACCAAAGAGCACTACTCAAGTTGGAACAACACTAAATCCTGTTCTTAAACATGAACTAGTGAGATTTCTTAGACAGAGAAAACATGTGTTCTCTTAGAGTTAAGAAGATATACCAGGAATTGATCTTAGCTTACTTTGACATTCTCTCAATGTTAATAAAGAAACCAAGCCAGTAAAGTGAAGGTGAAGAGTGTTCAACCCCTAGAAGAACAAAGCCATACAGTAGGAAGTTGAAAAGCTTCAGAAAACAACCTTCATTGATGAGGTGAAATATCCAGATATGTAAATGTAGTGATGTTCAAGAAGAAAATAACAAGTGGAGGATGTGCGTAGACTTCACCGAAATTAACAAAGCACGCCCAAAGGATCACTTTTCTTTTCCCCGAATAGATCATCTCTTGGATGCTACCTCAAGACATGAATTTCTCAATTTTATGGATGCTTATTATGGTTATAATCCGATCAAAATTACGCCTGGAGACAGGGAGAGCACTTCTTTCATTACACCCCGAGGAACTTACTATTATAATGTTATGCCTTTTGGTTTGAATAATGCAGGTGCTACATATCAAAGGCTGGTGAACAAGGTATTTGAGGAGAAAATAGGTAAAAATATGGAAGTATACATGGATGATATTCTTACAAAGATCAAAACAATATCTAACCATATTGCCAACCTCAGCTAGACTTTTGATCAACTTGAGAAGCATTAGATGAGACTAAACCTGACCAAATGCATCTTTAGAGTACAGGAAGGAATGTTCTACGAGTATATAGTAAATTAGAGGGGAATTAAAGCAAACCCAGACAAGATTAAGGCATTACTTGAGATGCATCCCCTACTTGTAAGAAGGATGTGCAAAGGCTAATCGGGCGAGTAGCAGCTCTGAACAGGTTCGTGTCTCGAGCTACAGATAGGTGCCTACCATTTTTTTAAATACTCAGAAAGAGTTATTAGTGGAACAAATAATGTGAGAAAGCTTTTTTAGAGTTAGAGAAGTATTTGGGGTCACCTTCATTGCTTTCCCGACCAATTATGGGGAAAATTATACTTGTTCTTAGTTATTTCTGGATTATCCGTGAGATCTGCTTTGATCAGAAAGGAGAATGGAGTTCATAAACCTATTTACTACACCAGTAAAGCTTTTCAAGGAGCAGAAGTCAGGTACCCTTTCTTAGAAAATTTGGCACTGACGTTGATTAAAGAATCTAGATGCATGATGCCCTATTTTCAGGCCCATATGATATTAGTATACACTTATATGCCATTACAACAGGATTTACACAAGCTAGAGAAGCTAGGCAGGTTAATGTATTAGGTTGAGGAATTGGGGGAGTATGATATTATCTATGAACCAAAGTCTTCTCTAAAAGGCCAAGAAGTATGAATTCACCCCGTAGGTTCCTGAGCAACAAAATCAGCAGGCCGAGCAAGGATCATCAAAAAATAAAGTGAAACAAGTTGTTGAGAGTCAAGTTCTCGAGGTATTTTTACTAGAAGAGGCTGTTGTTGATCTACTAGATTCCTCTTCCCGAAGACAATGGATGTCAAAGAAGTGTGAGGAAGCAAGGAGAAAAACATTCCACTATGGGATTTTGACTGACCAACCATTTGACGACGATCCCCTAATATGGAACTTGTACGTTGATGGGTCATCTTGTGCAACATGCAGTGGAGTAGGTATAATACTTAATACTCCTGATAATATTGATATTGAATATGCTATGCGATTTTAATTCTAATACTCAAATAACGAAGCAGAATATGAAGCTCTCATTGTGGGCTTAAGTCTATCTTAATCACAGAATGTCGAGCAAGTTGTAGGACATAGTGATTCCTAGTTAGTAGTAAATCAAATATTGAGCTTGTATGGATATAAAGGTGAATTAACAGCTCGATACTTGTTCAAAGTAATGGAGGTAATAGAAAAATTATTGATTGTTCGGATGAATAGAATTCCAAGAGTGGAAAATGCCCAAATTGATGTTCTTGCTCGGCTAGCTTCAGCTACCAGAGTTGAACTCCAATGATCTATTCCTATTGAGATTTTGGCTAATAGGAGTATAGATGAGGTTTTTATGATTAATTTTATCTCTATAGACATGGGTCCATATTGGATGGATCCTATCAAAGAATATATTGAAGAAGGAACTTTTCCAACAGATATAGTTGAAGTCAAAAAGTTATAGTATAAAGCTACCAGATATGTTCTAGATAAAGGAGTTATGTATAGGAGACGATTGACAGTCAATTTGCAGCATTGCGTTCATCCATCAGAGGTTCCAAACCTAATTCAAGAAGTACATAAAGGATCTTATGGATCTCACATAGCAGGAAGAACACTTCTACAGCGAATAAGTGTGCAAGGATACTATTGGCCAACTATGCGAGCAAATTGTGAATCTTTTGCTAAAAAGTATGACAAATGCCAAAGGTATTCCAGCATTCACAAGACTCCGCAGGCTACTCACACCCCAATCACTTCACCTTAGCCATTTTACATGTGGGCTATAGACTTGGTTGGTCCATTGCACCCCACCCAAGGAACATTCAAGTACTTGGTTGTTGCAGTGGACTACTTTACAAAGTGGGTTGAGGTAGAACCATTAATAGATATACCTTATGAGAAGGTCTACCAATTCATTTAGAAGAATATCATTTGCAGATATGAGTTGCCCTACGCCTTCATAATTGATCATGGAACGCAATTTGACAACGAAGAATTCACACCTTCTTGTGCTCAGTCCGACATCCAAAAATTACACTCTACTCTAGAACACCCTCGTAGTAATGGGCAAACTAAAGTTACAAATAAAACTCTGCTAAATTGGTTAAAGAAAAGTCTTGATGATGCAAAGGGAAACTGGATCAACGGGCTACACTCTGTTTTATGGTCATACCGAATAACCCCGAGGACTGCAATTGGAGAATTCCCATACATGCTAGCATTTGGGACTAAAGCAGTCATACCTGTTGAGTTGGGTCTTCCATCCCATAGAGGTCTAAATTTTAACTCTATGGCGACTGATCTAATATGAAGGTTGGATTTGGTTATGCTTGAAAAGTGCGAGAAGGTGTTGCTCTGAGAAATGCAGCTTTCCAACACAAACAGCTCGGTTTTAAAATAAAAGGATGAAGCCGACCAACATAAAGGAAGTATATTATGTGATGAAGAAGGTTCTCTAAAAAAATAATAAACTTGAGGCAAATTGGCATGGGCCCTATCGTGTTTCACCAGTCATCCGACTAGGAACTTACCAAATTGAGACTTTGGAGGAGGAAGAATTTAAGAATTTGTGGCACACTGAGCATCTTACAAAATATTGCCAGTGATGTAATCAAAATTTACTCAGTTCAATATCAATTTTTAGCATTAATAATTGTTCTAAAAAAGGCACCTAAGCGAGGCCAAGGCGCACCTAGGCGCGAGGCTTTTTAGATTCGCCAAGTTTTGTCCCTAGGCATGGATTAAGGCGTGGTCAACGATGGTCAATATTTTTCGGGTAAAGCATGAAAAATGTGCATTTTAGGGGGGTAAGGCGTGAAAAAAGGCGATTTTTTTAGAAGTAAGGGGTGAAAAACACGACTTTTTTTTTAATTTTTTTAGTATTTTAAAAAAATAGTATTTTAACTTACAAATATTTAGACATATTTTAAAGGTATGTACCATTTTAGTATTTTTAATAGCCTAGTCATAGTAAAAAAATATTAAAATATATTTAAAAAGGCCTAAATTCCTTTTCATGCCCTTTTACGCATAAGGCCTGCCTAGGCTTCTAAGGCTTAAGGCTTGGCCTCCACGCCTCAGTCACGCCCTGAGTTTTTTAGAACCTTGGTATTAATAAAATGATCTTTCCCCTAATTTCTGTTTTTCCAAATTTTTTTGGGAGTACTAGTGTTATGCACTACCTACCTATATACTTAATCTTAAATAAGCTTAAAAGTTGTTAGAAAAACTTCAAAATTTTGCTCGGCACAAGAGTTCTCTTCAAAGGTTGGTCGACATAATCAATAAGTTGCTCGACATAAGAAAAACTTGATCGGAAGCATATTAAACAGGTTATTACGACCTCGTGATGGTCAACAAGTATTAGGATAAAACAAGATCTTTATCCTACAGGGCAAAGTGTTGGAAGAACATTGCGAAGATTCCTTAAGAGGAATGTAGGCACATATTCCACATACGCCTGGTCACTCCATGGGTAACTAATACAGAAAACCTAAGAACTTAGGTGTGTTAGTAAAACCTTGGGAGACACATGGGTAACTAGCTCCAAATTTAGATTCTAATCTAATTATTCTAGTAGAACCTAAGTACTCATTAGTAATTGATACTAAATTTAGATTTTAATCTAAGTGTGTCAATAGAACTAATGAAAAAGAAGAAATCATTCACGTCCAGAAAATAGTCATATTGAGAGATCAACAAGATACGTTAATCAAATACTTTACATAACTATGTTTATAAAATAAATACAGGACATTAATCTAAAGGGCATTTCCCTCAGCTTTGAAAACTGGATCCATGTTAGTTGGAGGATCATCTAAAGTATAAGGGGAATTTATGAAACTAAGTTCTTGAAGAATTCTCTTATTGTTGCTGCTTGGACGATCTAACAAGTGAAGAGGTGGGATGATTTCCATATCATCGTGAAGCCCGTGTCCTCCCAGATATTTAGAAATTAGGGCCCGAGGAATTTTGTTAGCAACAATCAAGTTAACAACCAGTCTAAAGGGAGTATCTTCAAGGTCTAACAACCTAGGATCATACAATTTCCAGAAAGGACTATTTTGTTCTACCTTCTGTACTATTAGACAATTGGTTCAACCCCATTTGTAGCCTTCATTATGGGCTTTCTTTAACCTAGCATCAAAATTCCCCATAGCTTCATTATACCCTTCCATCCAGATCTCTCTAGGTTTCTTGTGAAACTGGAAGGTAAGCCTCTCAAATTGATAATACAATTTCTTCAGCACTCCATCCTTAGCTAGAAGCTGAGAAGACTGAGTGGTAAGTTGCTCGAATTGAGTTTGAAGCTTCTGGGACATCTCAATAAGGGCTTGGTTTTTGGCCTTCATTTGGGCAGCTTGGTTAGCAAGAGTTTATTGAGTAATATCCTCATCTGTGGTTCCTTGGCCAGGTATAATTCTTTCTCGGGAAGAAGATATAGACTTAGTTTTTTTAGTGCCTCCAATTCATCCATTAACCGAGATTTTCAGCTTCCAAGAAAGAATGGCCTTCGTTAGTAGTAGCAACAACAGTAGAACAAGACTTTAAGGCATTTAACTAATCTATTGAATTGTTATTCTCCTCCTCCAACAGGATGGCAATGGCTCTGGCTTCCTCTAATTTACGGTTGAGCAAAAATTCTTGTCTTCGAAAGTGAGAAGAATTTTTTTATAAATTATGTTCAAAGCCCCAGCCTTCACTCAAAGACTTGTATTTCTTCTCATAGGCAGCATGCAAAAGATTTTGGACTTCATTATGCTCCTCCTGTAGCTCTTCAATCATTTCGTAGTAGGCAACATGATTGGCCATTGCCCAATCAAGAAGGCATTTCAGATGAAGATAGGCATCCTTAGCTTCCTCAGACAAATCTTCCCCGAGCAACTTCAGTAGATCTTCCTCGGTCACAGATAAATGATCAGCTTTAAAAAGCTCATTGCATCTCTTGAGTAGCTCGAAGTCAGTAGAGGAGAATTATTCCAATTTATCCATGAACTATTAAAAGAAATAAGAATATCCAATCAACAACGAAGTACAAAGTACAAATAAAAGACAAGTAAAAGAGAAAAAGTTTTATTTTCATTGATAAATTTTCATGTACATACACATAGGCAAAAAGATAAGAAAAATTACAAGTAATGAAGAAAAGGAAAAAAACAAAGGCTGCTTGGACAAATTTACACCTTCTTCACGTCTCGGGTAGGTTCAGCATAAACAGAAGTAGGAGCAGGAAAAGGCATATGGATGTCAGTTGGAGGAGTAGAGGAGTCAACTACTTGGTGTTGATCAGTAGAATCCAACACCATAAGGGATTCATTTAACCCCCCCATCATCTTCAATATCCTGATCCATGTTGGGAGGAGCCCCTGGATCATGTCTGAGGAAAAGTTCAGAATCTTGATGGGTGTCGACCTCCACCAGGGTTGGCGACCAATCATCCTTTTCTTTTTCACATATTCAATTTGTAAAGAAGAAGCACCGATGGCTTTATCATAGCCCTTTTTGAAGCCAACCTCCATGGATTTAGCTCTTTTAGTCCTCTAAGCAACGAACAAAGCCTTCTCACCATCCAAATCCTTCTACAACATGGTAATCTTATCTTTTTTAGCATCGAAGTCTTTCTGTAGATCAGTAACTTGGCCCCGAGCAGCCATTGTATCTTCTTTTACAACTTTTATTTTTTCCTCCCATTTCTTCTACTCATTGGACAGTGCCTGTTGGGATTCAAGCACTGACTTCTTAAGCTCATCAAAATCTTCTTCAACCTATTATGAAGAAGAACTCAAAGCATCATCCTTCTCCAACATGTTATTTAAGTCAACAAGAAATTGCAAAAGGAAAACAAGGCGAGTTAATATCAGAAATATCAAATGATGAGATAAATAAGTCAAAAAAAATTACCAGAGCTAGGCATTGAGTAGCCCTTTTAAAACTTTTTGATCGGGGTAGTGCAGCTGTAGCACCCCTATGGTCTGGAAAAGTACCAAACTTTATTAATTGTCAGCTAAGACCCACTGGTGAGCCAAAAAATAGATAAATTAACCAACTATTGTTAGTCGGCGTTGGCTGAAGACCCTTCTGCCAGCCTAGAAGGGAGTCCTCTTTTCAACCTCTTGAGATGACTTTCATCAGTTTTATCAGTAGGAAGCTTCTTCCCAACATCCCCCTTATTAGGTGGGGGATTATTCCCAAGATTCTCCTTATTTGATGGGGGACTTCTTCCCAACATCTTCTTTATTTTTGGCTCCATCAGTAGCTTGTTTAGAGGAGCCAGTAACAGCTATGTCACCCAAAAAATGGAAAACTTCCTCTTCCCCATAGTAGCAGCAAAAGGTAAGTCTGAATCTAGAGAAGAGGAAACAACAGTAGGTTCACCACTACAAGATGCAGTGGAAGAGGATATGGATATAGGGTCTTAGTTAAGATTGATTAAAAGATAGGGTGCAGCTATAAATGGGTGAGCAACAAATCAGGTGATGGTGTTACTATACTGCAATAAGTTTGAGGCTGGTGTGGTATGCTCTTCCCCAACTATCTGATGAATGCCCCAGATGAACTTCAATTCTCTAAATTTGATGTCACTCTCCTTGGGACACTTTCTCTTTCGGTCAACTACAACTAAAAGTCAACAAAGTGTACATCCGTATTAGCAACTAACATAATATGCAAAGACAGACAAGTAAACAAATGCAACCTATCCCATTGCCACTTGGTTGGCACTTAAGCCCCCCTGGTACTCAGCATTCCTAGTCAAACGAGCATGTTGTCAATTTTTAACAACTTATCCATGTTCGAAGTAATCTCTATTGGAGTCAAGAAGGTTAACTACTAATGCTTTGTTCACATCCCTAGTTTTCAAATAGAAAGTGGTATCACTAGTTACCCACTTATAGCAGAACATAATTACTAAGATCCCTAGATGAGTCCCATGGAGCTGGTTTAATCTATATACTTCATTAACAATCCTCAAGGTATTGGGGTCTACTCTAGCTGGGACGATATCAAAATACTGGCAACATTCAAGACAAAATAGGTTTGGGGGAAAGCTAAACCCACATTCAGCAATAAAAATGGAAGGAAACCAGTGAACCTCAGCTAATGAAAAAAGATCAGCGGACAAACTTGGATGTTCTAGTTCCACCTATGAAGGAATATTCCATTCATTTCTGAAGTCATTAAGAGAAGTAACATGATAAACCATTATTGATGAAGAAGAAAAAAAGAAAGGAAAAAGATTCTTACAAAATTTAAGGATTCAACAAGAACTGAAGAACAAATAGCGATCGCATAAGAGAGAGAGAGCTTGAATACACAATAGTTGAAAAAACTCAGAAAGTTTGAGGTAAGAGACGACCCTGGATTTTCCCGCCTTTATAGGTTGCCTCAAAAATTAGAAAGGCAATGATTAAAAGGAAACGTCGATTGAACTGTTGGCGACTAAAGACATATTTACCCACAAATGATTCGAAAAAGTTATGGATAATTACAAAAATACCATCCATCTTATGTGCCGATAGTTAAAGTCATTAAATTTACAAGTATGGGACGTCAATAACTGACCAAGCCTCAAAATTGTTGCCCGAGAAACTTTAAGAGATAAATGTTCCATACTCTTGTAAAAACCTCAAGCTTGAAACAATGGGGGTATCTCTTGATACGAAAAATTATTCTGCTACGCGGACCAATCATCTAGGAAAACGTGTCATGCATTTGGGTGTTAATCCATGACAGCAAGGGAAAGTTACCTACCAACTGAAGGAATGCCGACTAATAAGTGAAAGAAGCCCGACCAACACCGAGAAGACAACCCAAAAATGACACCAAATCGCCAATAGTTGTATACATTATTAACGTTGTACAGATGTAAATGCCTATATTCTAAAGGAATTCCATCCTTTAATATTCCAACTCTTGTACAGACTCAAAGGTCTATAAATAATTGTAAACCCTACACCCCAAGGGACATGAGAAGAACGAGATAAGAGGCAATTGAACAAACCCAAGGAAATACACAATAGTGGACGTAGGCTTTTCTTTCAACCGAACCACTTTAAAAGTTCTTTATTTCTTTTACTAATTTTTATCTCTGATCAATCAATTAGGTCAGTCTAGTTTTTTTCATCAATAGCCTGTGGCACCCCGCCCAATTAAATATAGGGTGATCAGTCCTTTACCAATTTAAAACGTAATGTTCAGTTGGTTCATTCTTAGCATCAATGTCGAAACACTTATAAACATATTAATCACCTAATATAGAATTAAGCTAGGTGTCAAAACTTTTTCCTTTTTATATATAACCAAATTAAATCCTTCCTCAATTTAATTATTAAAATATATACCATTCATCATACATAAGAATATACTAAATACTGAACATGAATCAAATACCAAAATATATAAGACTGGGTAAAACCTCCCAGTTCAAAACTCCAATTCACAGACTCATAGTAAAATTCCATCCAATTAAAAGAACTGTAAAGTAAACTAAATAATAACTCTGATAAAAACTAGGAATGAGCGACACATGCACCAACTGAGATGTCTAAATGAAAATGAATGGAAATGATGGATGCGACTAATGCAAGGACCTACAACTTCCACAACAGTTGCAGAACGTAAAACAATCCAAATCCCTAGTTCTGGTATCCCTGTGGCTGAGCACCTGATTATATATATATATATATATATATATATATATATATATATAGCAAAAGAGAGAAGAATTTCCAGAAATGGGTCAGAGCCCTATGTTTTAAAAATATTTAGCAAGTATTTAAAACTGCAATGAAGCAAGTATTATGTGCATGTTAGATATCGTACTCTCACGTGAGATTCTCACCTCCCATCTATTGTGCATGCCTAAGGTACATCTAACCCACAATAGCTGTGCTACCTAGCCTAACCAGTTTGAAATCATAATACCACTGATCGAGCGGTAAAAGTGTGTTCGTGTTAGGACACAATCGTTGTGTGTTTCGCCGCCGCGATGCAAAAACCCTAAACTACAACTACACTTGACAAGCAAGCACAGCGGTAAGTCGGGTATCGTAAGAAATCCACAGGGAGTGATTGAATTTTAGATTTTAATTGTTTAATTACATCTGGAATAAAAGTGTAAAATAAATAAATGAAAAGGTGATGGTTGGTTATGTTGATAAAAGAAAAGAGAAGTTAACGCTAAATTAAAGGAAAGCGAGGATCGGGATCGCATCCTACCACACGGATCGAAAAAACTACTAATTAAAGTTAAGGCTCAAAACCAATTTAATCGAACATTTTAAATTAATCATAAACATCACACAATAAGGAATTGAATCCAAAGTTGCGAGATTAAACATTTAACGGAAAATGGTCACACGCGGATTAAATTCGGATTGTCGCTATAAACACTAACGTTGCGTGACAAAGAGAGTTAAACGCATAATAATCCGACTTTAATACGCGAGATTTCAATTAAATGCAGTTTTACACAAAACCTAACTTTCGAGGTCCAAATCCGTTAATGGCGGAACACAACCCCGACCCTATTTATATAAGGGTACATGATGAACTAAACTAATTAACAACTAATTAAACTATAAAATCAATAAATAACTACAACTAATTAAAAAAGCATGAAATTAATGGAAGCAAGTAAAGAAAGCAAGAGAAAAATGAAAGACAACTGAAATTAAGAATCTTACATACATCAAAGTGGGCAAAACACCCAAAGTGGTGGAGTAAGGCAAAGCTCCATACAAACCCTAAACTAATGTGAAATGTAAGATATCTCTTCAAAATGAAGAGAAAGAGTATTTATACAAAAACAAATCCCATGGCAAAATTGTAAATAAAAGGGGAGAAAAACAAATATCAGCAGGGCCGAAATCGATTCGGCATTGGGCCGAATCGATTCGGTTGGAGAATATCTCGAGACTGCAAAAGGGGCGAATCGATTCGGGATAAATTCGAATCGATTCGGAATGGTGGGCGAATCGATTCGGGATAAATCCGAATCGATTCGGAATGGTGGGCGTATCGATTCGGCTGGTCTGAATCGATTCGAAAATAGAGGAACTGGCATACTGTCTCCAACCGAATCGATTCGCAAAGGGGCGAATCGATTCGGACCTACAGGTCTTGAATTTTTCCCACGTTTTTGGTTGGTTTGAAATTCTCTTCCGCTTAAAAGACCGTAACTTCTTCGTTCAGACTCGGAATCGCGTACCGTTTGCGGCCACACGAAGCTTGTTCAGAGAGCTTCAACTTCCGTGAAGACATTGGGCCAGTTAACCAAATTGTGAAATGACTAAATTGCCCTTGCGCGTGCGATTGTGTACGAAACTTCGCCGGAATGCATCCAACTTCATACTTAGCACCTGTAATCCCTACAAAAGCCCAAATATACCTCATATAGCATGTTATCATATAAAATGGAGGTTGTCTGATTATCGAGCATAAATATAGGAATTAAGGTACCCAAGGGGGCTAATAACGCGTACGTTAACGGGTGAAATACAAAATATTTACGCCGTATCACACCCCCTAACTTACACATTGCTAGTCCCTAGCAATGAAATAGGAAACAACAAGAACTACAAGTAAACCAAAAGTAGGATACAAGTACAAAATGGGATGAAAAAGTAATAAAACGATAAGGCCACTTTCGCGGGCGCACGATTGCATTTAGCTTATGCAATAAGCCGTTAAACCCTTAGGTTACCCTAGTGGACGAGTGTCATCTCGTGAGGGTTTTCAGAGATGGTACCCAAAAACATCACATGGTTTCCTCAAAATATTCCCAACCCAACATGCGACAAACTCAACAACAACGAAAAAAATTTTAAACATGTTATTAGCATATTGAACGAATTCAAGCTAAAGACCGTTGTTATTAACAGGTTAAATGCACCTCATAGAATTGAAACTTTAAAAGTGGGAGGGGGGAGAGAACATGCAAAATATGATTTGGCAAGAACTTAAATAACTCGGATAAACATAAAAGCATGCATATATTCAATCCTCATGGGCATTACGCTCAACAAATGAATTCACTATGAAAAGGGAGGTAATACACGGGACATGTAGGCATAAATAGTAAATGTAAATGGAAACTAGGCCACGCACATGTCACAGATGAAGAACACTATATAGTAAATTAAAAACGTGTAATCTCAATGAAAGATACCGCACACTAAAAGAGGCGAAATGTATTTTCACAGATTATCAAAACTATTATGACTTTTAAATTAAATGCACCCTAAGATCACATAGGACTTTAATAGGGTCATAATTTAGGTTAGGATGGGGTACGAAATGAAGGAATGTATATACGAATTCAAAGTGTTCGGGATGAAAACTCGGGATAATGGTAAGAATGCGAGAAATATCAAAAATGGAAAGTAACTTCCAAACGAGTATTAGATATATCATCGGGGAGAGTAATCAAAGCTTATTGAACACTATACACAACATTTACAACTTTCTCTTTCTTTTCTTTTCTTCTTTTTCTCATTTTTCTCTTTTGTTTTCTTTTGCTTTTTTCTTTCTCTTTTTCTTCACTTTTTTTTTCTACTTTATTTTCTTTGCTTATCAAACTCTCATATGCCTAAATTGCAACCGACATCACAATAACAACATTCAATCCAAGGTAACATTCCAAACAAAGGTATGGAAGGTGTATGTATGGATTAAAACTCCAATTTGGAGTTGGTTATGTGATTTGGGTTATGAAACGAAGGGCTATATTTAGGCTCAAAGGGGTTAACGAGGGTAAACATATAAGGGTGAGGTCAAGGCTAATATGGGTGATAAAACAAAGAGGGCCAATGATCATTTCATAAAGTTTACGTAATTCTCGAGTCAAAATAATATATGAAAATCATGCTCAAGTAACACATTTCAAGTATGAACTCAATTAATGAACGATCAAATGAAAGAATAGTGAGATTACCAACGAATTCAATATTTTCAACGAGGAAAGAATAGTGTATAACACTCACAAACGACGAAAGGTACAAAGCTTACTCGGTGTAAGTATATACAGTGCATCAAAATATTCTCGAGTTATAAAAATCTTAAACCAAACCAATATGACAAGGAAAGTGCATATGCTCATGGGATAAAGTTTAATCCATGAAGTTATTCACAATATCAATGATTTAAGGACTAAAGTCTAATAACTTCCAAAATCGAGAACATGCATCATTGAGTTGTCAATCGGATCGGGCAATTATTGAAATTTATCATCGAAAACATGGCAAAATGCCCAACAAAGGTAAAAAAAGAAAGAAAATATTTTTCAAATTTTTCAAAATTTTCACAAAAAGGGATACTTAGTAACTAAATGTGAGCAAATCCATGGACTACACATGAAATGGATAGAATATCCTACACCCCCTAATTTAAATGTTGCATTGTCCTCAATGCGCATTAAGAACACAACACAAAGAGAGGAAAAGAATGATATTACCCAAAATTGGAGCGATCTCCATAAGCATGAGTCCAATGAAATCTACAAAACAAGTTAGTACCGAGCATAGCAAAAACAAATAACAAAAAGTTAACTAATTACACTAGAATAAATAAAAAGGAAAGAGAAATAGGAAAGAAAGAAAATTAAAAAGCTAATTATTAACAACCTACTATTTAGACTACACACTAAATATACACTAGAAGTCTAAATAGTTGAGGGTCCATCCAAAAAGGGATTTGACTTTGAAAGATCAACGGTGGACCCTCCAAAGTGAACATGCCTCCCGGAAGATATGAATTCCGTTTGAACAATGGAAGGCATGTGGGTGGTGAAAAAAGTGAACCATCGCCAATTTGAAATTTTGGGCGGACGATGGGGGATTTGGATAATAAGGGGGAAAGGTACACTTGAGGTCCAAAAAAAATCGACTCATCTCCAAAAGATTTTTCAAATGGAATGGGAGATGGTGAACACATCGGTATAACATCCATCGAAAACAAGTCTGGCAAGGAGTCCTCATCGGCAAAAAGTGTAGAAGTTTTAAAAGTTTCTACCGACTCATAGGAATCACCCGGTAATTCTAATGGTTCAATGACGGAAAACGTATATGGTAATGAAATAAATTCAATCTCCGTCAACATATCGTCGGAAGGAGATTGAATTTCGGGGGAGAGAGATTCACATTCGATGAGAAATTCTTCAAAAAATTTAGGTGAAACACAAGTTTCCACCGCGTCGTTGTTTTGTGCATAAGAATTCATCTCATCGCAAAGTGCTCCAAGTCTCATTCCAGCATCATTTAGGCTTTCCAAACCTTGGGAGTAAAGAAGGAAAGTTTCTTCCAAAGTAGGCTTCCTCGGCTCAAGAGCCTCGAATTCCTCATTTGGTTGAAACTCGTCTTCGAAAGTATCAAAATAAGATTCATCATTGGATTCGAATAATGAATCCAACTCAAGCTCCCAATAACGATTTTCATTCCGATAAATGTTTTTAAGTCTTTCAAACTAAAAAAAATCTTCAAAATGGAAAACTTGAAAACTATCCCCAATGTAAGAATCATTAGAATAACCGTAATAACTATAATAGTAGGACATGATTACCTCGTTGTTTGTATATGGAGAATCCGAGCAAGAAAGTGAGCAACCACGAATCAAAGTTTCTTAGCGCTCAAATATGCTATCCTGCAAAAAAGGTTAAAATAAAGAATACAAATACAAAAGAAAAATACTACGAAATAATAAAACAATTACTATCTAAAACACACTCCCCGGCAACGACGCCATTTTTGATCGAGCGGTAAAAGTGTGTTCGTGTGAGGACACAATCGTTGTGTGTTTCGCCGCCGCGATGCAAAAACCCTAAACTACAACTACACTTGACAAGCAAGCACAGCGGTAAGACGGGTATCGTAAGAAATCCACAGGGAGTGATTGAATTTTAGATTTTAATTGTTTAATTACTTCTGGAATAAAAGTGTAAAATAAATAAATGAAAAGGTGATGGTTGGTTATGGTGATAAAAGAAAAGAGAAGTTAACGCTAAATTAAAGGAAAGCGAGGATCGGGATCGCATCCTACCACACGGATCAAAACAACTACTAATTAAAGTTGAGGCTCACAAATAATTTAATCGAGCATTTTCAATTAAGCATAAACATCACACAATAAGGAATTCAATCCAAAGTTGCAAGATTAAACATTTAACAGAAAATGGTCACTTGCGGATTAAATTCAGATTGTCGCTATAAACACTAACGTTGCGTGACAAAGAGAGTTAAACGCATAATAATCCGACTTTAATACGCGATGTTTCAATTAAATGCAGTTTTACACAAAACCTAACTTTCGAGGTACAAATCCGTTAATGGCGGAACACAACCCCGACCCTATTTTTCTAAGGGTACATGATGAACTAAACTAATTAACAACTAATTAAACTATAAAAGTAATAAATACATAACTACAACTAATTAACAAAGCATGAAATTAATGGAAGCAAGTAAAGAAAGCAAGAGAAAAATGAAAGACAACTTAAATTAAGAAACTTACATACATCAAAGTGGGCAAAACACCCAAAGTGGTGGAGTAGGGCAAAGCTCCATAGAAACCCTAAACTAATGTGAAATGTAAGATATCTCTTCAAAATGAAGAGAAAGAGTATTTATACAAAAACAAATCACATGGAAAAATTGTAAATAAAAGGGGAGAAAAATAAATATCAGCAGGGCCGAATCGATTCGGCATTGGACCGAATCGATTCGGTTGGAGAATATCTCGAGACTGCCAGAGGGGCGAATCGATTCGGGATAAATCCGAATCGATTCGGAATGGTGGGCGAATCGATTCGGCTGTTCCGAATCGATTCGAAAACAGAGGAACTAGCATATTGTCTCCAACAGAATCGATTCGCAAAGGGGCGAATCGATTCGGACCTACAGGTCCTGAATTTTTCCCCTGTTTTTGGTTGGTTTGAAATTCTATTCCGCTCAAAAGCCCATTACTTCTTCGTTCGGACTCAAAATCGCGCACCGTTTGCGGCCACGCGAAGCTTGTTCAGAGGGCTTAAACTTCTGTGAAGACATTGGGTCAGTTAACCAAATTGTGAAATGACTAAATTGCCCTTGTGCGTGCGATTGTGTACGAAACTTCGCCGGAATGCATCCAACTTCATACTTAGCACCTGTAATCCCTACAAAAGACCAAATATACCTCATATATCATGTTATCATATAAAATGGAGGTTTTCTAATTATCGAGCATAAATATAGGAATTAAGGTACCCGAGGGGGCTAATAACGCATACGTTAACGGGTGAAATACGAAATATTTATGCCGTATCAACCACCATTTACGTTCTCTAATAGTATTCCCATATTGCCCATACAATAAGTTAAATAAGTAGATTATCTCACATATCTAAAAGTTCCATTATTCACCGTTCGAATGGTTAATCTTTTACCCTCTAAGATTATTTATTTTCTCATTTATACTATATCTACTAATTTCACAAAGTAGAATGTTCCGAAGTATATTCATATACATACATATAGTCACATCATTTCTATACATATATATACAAATCCTGCACCCCCGGGCTAATACCCATTAGCGCACTTAACAATAAGATTCTTGTACCCCAGGGTTATCACCCCTTAGTACACTTAACAATCAGGTTATCACCCATTAGTACACTTAACAATAATATCCTTATACCCACGGGTTATCACCCATTAGTGCACTTAACAATATAATTCCTGCACCCCCGAGTTATTACTCATTAGTGTGCCTAGAAATAAGATTCTTGCACCCCCGGGTTATCACCCATTAGTGCACTTAACAATAATATCACATAATAGGCATACACACATCCTATTTTAATTCATAGGTATTTTCCCAACCTAATTATATACTTATCATACGTATTTTATTCTCATCACTAAGTATAGTATAAATATTTAGATTATTATCTCCCTCGTAATCACCAAGGTACATTATCTATATCGAATTCATTAAAGTATTAATTTTCACATACTTTTTCAAAATTTTGCCCTATATAAAATTACTATCGGGCAATTTTTCTCACTCCAGTAAACCAGTAAACTCAAAACTGGACTCTAAGAAAATTTTTAAAAATTTACCTCGTCGCTCAAACCAGATGGCAATGTCATTTGAACGACTGCCACGCGTTGCTCAAGTGACTTCGCGCGAGATGCCAATCTCGCTCGAACGACTAAGCCTGACATCGCGCGACACGCACTATTTCGTCTTCTTCCCCATAATTCGGCTTTTTCCACCATTAACACCTCTAAAACCTCTACTGTTGAAAAGACAAGAATTACGTGTGATAATTGATTAACTTCACAACTTTCTAATATAGCACACTTATTTAATTTCAGCCCCTAATCATGCATCTAAGGTGCGTGTGTCAACCAATAAATAAATAAAGCATGTGACACAAAAATATGCTGAGACACAGATTTCAGGAAAAAACCCCTTTCGGGTAAAACCTTTATTTCACTATGAATATACAAGCCGCAACTTACAATTACATAGAGAAATCTGCAATGGATTAACGCACAGCCAACCCACAAAGACACGCAGTCTTCAACTCAGCAAGAGAATACACGCAGCACCCTCCAAGGACTCGCAGCCCAAACAACGAAGAAAGAACCGCAGCTCTCCTTAATGACACGCAGCCATAAAACTTTGTAGAGACTCCCTCAGCAATGACACGCAGCCCTCGGTTGCAAAGATCTCTCCACAAAGATGAACAATAACAAAGTTTGTGTTCTAGGGTTCCAAAAGATTCACAAAAGTAATTGGGATTTTTGTGTGTGAATCAAAAAGATGTTTGGCACATCAAAAATTGAAGTCTTGTTGTGTTTGTACTCTTAAAAACGTTTTCTCAAAGACTTGATAAAATACACCATCGGAATAGTTATATATATAGGAAATATAAGATGGTGGATAAAAAACTGACGGAACTGCTCGAGTTTATCCCAGGCGGACCGGTCCGGCTAGGAGGCGGATCGGTCCGACCTCGGATCGGTTCTTTTAAAATATGGCTCCATCGGTTTGCATTCGATCCGGGGTCTACTGGACCTCGAGCAAGGCGGATCGGTCTGGGTAGAGGGGGGATCGGTCCGGTAGCGGATCGGTCCGGTAGGGAGGCGGACCGGTCCGGTTTCCCCAGAAAAATAAATGCCTCTTATTTTTATAAAAAACATTTTATAAAAATTTCCCAATACTAAATATGAACTTTAAGGAACGTAAAAACAAAATTTTACCAAGTTCATTCTCGCAGAGGCTATGATGTTGAAGACACTTTGATATTCGGATCCGTTGTTGTAGATGCGATCTTGAGTTTCTTCAACGGTGTAACGGCGTACGACATATAAATTGATAATGGACAAAAATGTCCTTACAACTGTTCATTCCCAAACATCCAAACTGCAAACCCAATTCATGTTCTAACATATTTAGATGATTTCTAACAACCTAGAATCATTAAATCTTCACAATACATTAATTAAATACTAAATCCCCAAATTCAACCATTAAAACCCTAGTTCTTCCAATTTCAATTCAATATCTACTATAACCCAGATTTGTTCATGGAAATTATCATAGATTCATGGGTAACAACCTATCTACATGAAGGAATTTAATCTCTTATAATCTCAGACCCAATATCAATCAAATCATCAAGTTTTCATCAAAATTAAATCTCATAAATTAATGGGTTATCACCTACTCTAATCATGAACATAATTATTACTAAATCACGCAAGTAATAAACACTTGCCTCGAATATGATGGTCTGATCCGTTGGTGATGTTGGTATAGATGCACTCCTCGTCTTCCGATCTCTACGATGGTGGCCATGGTGGTGGAAGATGATGCCTAAAATCTTTGGCTCCTTGGGATTTGCTCTCCCTCACTCTCTGTGACTCTCTCTTGAGTTATGTGAATGTGAGCCCTAATTTCTCCGACGTAACTGATATAATAAAACTCTAATTTTCGTCCATTTAATTTCCCCAAAACTCCAAATTTCAAAACTACCCCTACGAGTTGCCGATTTGGCATAAAATATCCTGGAATCCAAATAAAATACCCGGGTAGAGTTTTCTGACTATCTCGACCCTCCCGAACTCAACGGTGCACTCGAAATGATCATACGAGTTACTTAAAAATAATTTACCTTTTTTAAATTGTTCCGACACGACTCAGACGTGCGTCCCGACTTAATGTACCAAACTATTGTATTTCTCATTTTTGAGAATGTATTAAATTTGCTTAATTCCATATTATGTATTCACACAGTAATATTCAATGATTATCAACAATAAGTATTAACCCTTGTCACGATAGTTAATAATTATTTTATCCCGAATTAATCAATAATTAATTTGTCACATTATAATATAATTAATCCTACAATAATAATTAATCACATAATTATTAAATCATAAAAAATATGGTGTGTTACACAGCCATATTGAGGGCATCTGGGCCCCTCGTATATTGCATTCCCTGTCATGGGTGCATATTGCCAACTCTTGGAAATCACCCCATGATCAAAATAGTCTATGTTGGAGTCTGGGAGATTAACTACTAAAGCCCTATTTAAAGCCCTAGTTTTTAAATAATAAGTTTTGTCACTGCTGACCCATTTATAGTAAAACATAATTTCTGGGATGCCTATAGGGGTCTCATGGATCTTATTCAATCTATAAACCCCATTTATAACCCTCCAAGTGTCGGGGGCTATTCTAGCAGGTAAAATGTCAAAATATTGACAAAACTCAAGACAAACGGGGTTTAGGGGAAAAGTAAAACCCATATTCAAAATGAAAAGATAAGGGAACCGATGGCCCTCATATAAAGAAAAAAGATCTACGGGCGGACTAGGAAGCTCCAAATCCACCCACGAAGGAGTATTCCATTCATTCCTAAATTTGTCTACAGAAAGTACTGAATATACCATAATTGAAGATGAAGAAAAGGAAAAAGATAAAGGATTCTTACAAAGACTTAAGGATTCAGCAAGAACTGAAGGATAGGAAAAGCGATCGCATGAAAAGCTCAAGAGATAGCGAAAAAAATAGAAAGTTTGAGGTAGAAGACAATCGAGATTTTACCGCCTTTATAGATTACCCTGAAAATCGGTTAAAGTATTGATTAAAGGGAAACGGTGATTGAAATTTTGGCGGCTAAGCTAAAAAAGACGTATTTTCCCTAAAAATGATTCGTTATAATTACAGGTAATTGCAAAAATGTCATCCATATTGTACGCTATCAGCCAAGTTGATAATTTTAGAAGTGTGGAAAGTTGGCAGCCGACTAAGTATTAGAAAGGTTGCCGGAGAAATTGTTAGAACTAAATGTTCCATACTTTTGCAAAAGCATAAAGAATGAAACAATGGGGGCTTCCGTTGATACCAAAAATCACCCTCTTACGTGGACAATCATAAATAATCATGTGTCATCTAATATGGCACCAGTCATAGTCAGCAAGGCATAAATCCCTGACCAAGTCTAGGAATGCCGACCAACCGTTTAAAAAGCCCAACCAACAGTAGGAAGACCGACCAACCTTGTTAGCAAAGCGCCAACAGTCATATACATTATGAACAATATGTACTGATGTAAACAGGCAATATAAGATAGTGGACGTAGGCTTTTCCCTTTAGTCGAACCAATTTAAAAATCTTACTTGTCTCTTTTATTTATTTACTTATTTATTTGTGATCAAATAATTAGATCCATTCTAACTTTTTGCATCAACATCGTTTATAATAGACCACATGTGAACTACAAACACTACGCAATGTGAACTCAACGTGTCACCGAGTCTCGAAAAAATGTTTAATTTAAAAGTTCATAGAAAATTACTCTTAAATAAAACTATAGATCACATTATTTCGATGCCAAAAAAGACATCTCCTAACAAACATGTTATCATAACAATTGCCTAAATGTGTACAAAATGATCACTAAATGCCACATACATTATCCAAATACCGGAAACTATTTTGTCCTCCCTCTCTCTACGATAAAAAGACCTGCAAGTCCCCATGACAAAAAAGACCAAGAAGCCCCCGTGAACTATGGCCACTGAATCATGTAAAATTTCATGTTCAGTATTAAACCAGAAAAGCAAAAGATCACAATTAATAAACTGATTTAGAATGATCGACTATGACAAACACACATAGAAATAAAGAACAGAGAAATTTAACGTAGTTCCTCACAAGAGCAGTTTTTTTCAAGAGCAGTTTCTTATTCAGTTACAAAGAGGAGAGTTACACAAGAGACATATATCCCAGCTGATTTGTACACGGGTGCTATTCATATACCAAGCCTTTTAAATGCATATAACAAACAAAATAATAGTTGTGAAGATGCATTTATTATACGTACACACACGTAGAGGCACAAGTGTGTGTATTTGTGTAAATTACCACGTTTCTTGATTTATTTTGGACAATTCCTTTCAAGTTACATATAGATATATGACTCAATATATAGAGTGTGTAATATTAATCCAATCATAAAGACGACAACAAGGTTGTAAGGACAACATAAATGCTAACATGGGATCAAGGGAAGTGTACCATGTGACACGTTCATGTGTTATCTCGTACAAATGAATATACAATAAGTGTATCATCATGTTTTGAGGAGTTTCTAATTACAAGTAAAAGTTTCACAAAAATATTTCTATAATTATATCACTATCTTGAGTTTAAAAAAAAAACTGTATCAGTACCTTGTATTCATTGAGTATATATATAGGAAAACATGCCAAAGATGGACATCTTCAATTTTACATATTTGTTTGTTTAATAATGCTATGCGCCAAAATAAAACTGAAGTGGGGTGTAAATATTTGATTGCATGATATTAATATTTTATTAATTAAATATTACAACATCAATTTATGGAGCAACTTTTTATTCTATCATTATTAGTATTTTACATGTGATGACTCAACACCTTTAATAAAAAATACTCCACAATATACAGGGACAGATCTACCCCAGGCCAAAGCGGCGCGGCCGCCCTAGTTCATTTTTTTTTTTAAATAAAAAATATTAGGGATTTTTTCATAAAAAAAAACTAGAGTTTACTTGTTATTTTATTCAAAGATGAGGGGAAAATGTGTAATAAACTAACAAAACAAAAATTAAACTGTTGCTTTCTCTCTCATCCTGTTTTCTCAATCCTCACTCACCCTATTTTCTAAACGTTCGTCGCTCTCTCGCTCACCCTATCTCCACCGCCGCTCACCTCCCCAATCCCCACCGGACCCCTGCCACCTGCCCTGTCATGCGTTGCTCTCCACTCCACCTGCGATTGCGGCTCTACCCTGCTCTCTCTCCACCCGTGCTCGCATCCTCTCTCCTCCGCCCCTGTTGCTCTCTCCTTCTCTCCACCCGCCTCCTGATATCTCCTCTGTAAGGTATATTTCATCATTTGTTTATTTTGTGTATATTTGTTTATATGTGAAATTATATTTATGCTGAAATTATACTGAAATGAAATTAAATTTGTAATGTGAAATTAAATTTATATGTGAATGGAGAAATTAAATTTATATAAATTTATATGTAATTTTATATGCTGTTTATATGTAAATTGATATGAAATTAAATTTATATGTGAAATTAAATTAAATTTGTAAATATAGGAAGTCAATGGAGAAATTTTGTAAACGAAAAAGAGGAGACAACACACCAATCGTATCCAAAGCTGAGGTTCAATCATCTCCAAATGCGGAGTTCGAAAATGTACCCCAAATTGTGGCACAAACCGCATAATCTCAAACCAAATATTGGGGTCGATTTGGATGAACTACCATCGGATCCCGGTTTGAGGAAATGTGTATCGGAATATGGTGATTCTAGACAAATGGAGTTAGTTCGTCTAGCCTATCTTACTAGGGGACCTTGTCAGCCAAAAAATCATAATTTTCCATGGATACAAATTGGAAATAATAGACGTAGATTTATTTCGTCATGGTTTGAAGAGTTTGGGAGATGGCTAAAGTATAGTGTGGCGAAGGAGGCTACGTTTTGTTTGTTTTGCTATTTGTTCCGACCAAATCCAGGGGGGTAAGGGGATGGTGGTGTATTTGTTAGTGGAGGCTTTTCAAATTGGAAAAAGAAATATATGTTTAAAGATCATGTTGGTCCCCACTCAAGTATTCATAACAAATGCATGAATGCTTGTGACGACTTGTTGAAACAAGATCAACACATCGAAGTGTCATTGTCTAACCATTCCGAGAAGACAAGAGTTGATTATCGTATTCGTCTGACTGCATCGTGGGATTCCCTCAAGTACTTACTACGCCAAGGTTTGACGATGCGAGGGCATGATGAATCTATGGGGTCATCTAACCGGGGTAATTTTCTGTACAATTTATAGTTCATTGCCGAGAAAAATGAAGCTATAAACAAAGTTGTCTTGAAAAATACCCTCGAAAACCATCAAATGATAGCTCCATTAATTCAGAAAGAGCTCATTAATGACGCCGCCTATTTGACCATTAAAGTCATAATTAAAGATATTGGGGATGAGGTGTTCTCCATACTAGTTGACGAGTCTCGTGACATCTCTGTGAAGGAGCAAATGGCCGTGACTTTACGTTATGTGAACAAAAAAGGCTATGTGGTTAAACGTTTTGTTAGCATTGTACATGTTCTTGACACTACATCTTTAACACTTAAGGCAATCCTTGAGTTACTTCTATTAAAACATGGGTTGAGTATGTCAAGTATTCGTGGGCAAGGTTAGGATGGGGCGAGTAACATGAAAGGGGAGTTCAATGGGATGAAGAGTTTGATTTTAAGGGAAAACAGTTCAGCTTATTACGTTCATTATTTTTCTCAGCAGCTACAGTTGGCATTGGTAGCGGTCGCAAACAATCATAACACAATTGGTTCTTTCTTTCTCAAAGCTTCAATTTTGTCTAATGTTGTTGGAGCATCTTGCAAGCGTAGAGATATATTTTGGATGAAATAGTATGATGATATACTTGAAGGAATATACAATGGTAATCGGGAGACGGGTCATAGTTTAAATCAAGAAGAAGCATTCACACGGGCAGGGGACACAAGGTGGGGTTCACATTATGGCACACTTTTGAGTTTAGATAATATGTTCTCTTTTGTGATTGGTGCTCTTGAGGTGGTTCAAGTTGTGGTGATGTAGGTGGTTAGAGAATACAAGCATATGACATGATTAACTATTTGCAGTGCTTTGATTTTGTTTTCAAATTGCAGTTAATGAAAGCAATTTTAGGGATTACCAATGGCTTGTCCCAATCACTATAATGGAGGGATCAAGATATTGTGAATGCAATAGATCTTATTAGAATAGCTAAAATGCGTTTACAAAAAATGAGGCAGCATGGATGGGATCAATTGTTGAAAGTAGTCTCTCCATTTTGTAGTACGCATGACATTGTAATCATAAATATGGAGGATTGTTTTGTGACCGGTGGAAGATCACGTCGAAATGTCAAAGAGATGACAAATCTTTATCACTATCATGTTGAATTCTTCTATTCGATGATAGATATGCAACTTCAGGAGTTGAAGCATCGGTTTAATGAGATGAATACGTAGTTACTTTTATGTGTGGCATGTCTTGATCCAAGTACAAACTTCTCCAAATTTGATGCGTCAAGATTAGTTCGATTTGCGGAGTTTTATCCGAATGATTTTGATCCAATTGAACTCACAGTCATTGGGGAACAACTCGAAAATTATATATATAGCTTGCGTGATATTGATGAATTCAAAGATTTGAAAGGGATTGGTTATCTTGCTCAAAAAATAGTTGAAACGCAGAGAGATCAGTTATTTCCAATAATGTACTTGGTTACAAAACTTGCCTTGACATTGTCGGTTGCAACTACAAGCGTGGAAAGAGTATTTTCCGCAATGAAAATCGTTAAGAATACATTACGTAACCGAATGAGAGATGATTTTACAAATGATTGCTTGGTGATATACATTAAAGAGGATATTTTCAAAAATGTTCATACAAAAGATATCATTCAATATTTTCTGAATATGAAGCCACGTAGGGGAATATTGTAAACAATCTCTTTGTATTTGCAATTTTTGATTATGTAGGGGTCAATTGATATGAAATTTTGGCATATGGCATATTAAGTATTTATGTTTTATCAGTTGTTGATTTTTATGAGTTGGTTATTTATTAGTGTCATTAAAAAAAAATTGAATCGATTTCGCCCCAATCGGACTAAAATCCTGGATCCGCCACTCACAATATACATATTTGATTAGGTAAAGGTTAACATATAAGGATCTGATTTACAACCAATTGTATGTTAACATAATTGTTCTTAAAGTAGCTTTTTATTAATACTATTATGTGTCTAGTTAATTACTTTGATCCGTCTACAGATGAATGACCAGCAAGTTTCATTGGATCAAAGAATTTGAGTTGGGCTACAAAATTATAACTATAAAAGAAAGTGACAATAGTTGAACATTAGGCAATTTTTTTATGGGAGTCAAACTTGTGTAAAACCAATTATTGAGCAAATTAGACTTTGAGTTATAGCTTTCTATTCAGTGAACCAAAGCAAGTGTTCATATTATCCGTCGTTAATTGTATTCACATGGGATAACATTGTTTTTATCCTAAGATTCCTTTTGAACCAACACTTTGAAAAGATACGTCCGATCTTTATTGGTCAATTGGTGTTTAAGACCTGACTGAACATTAAAAGAGTGCGAGTTCACTGCATCTGATTGTTGACCATGTTTAGACCAAAAAAACCTTCCCCCTCATCCCTCACACATTACATTGGTGAGGACAGATATGGTCATTTCTTTTCCCTGCGGCAAAGTGTCCGGTTGTTTTTTTATTTGCATGCAGGATAATCGATTAACATTTTTATTCTTTATAAATGATTCAAGCTCAGTGATATATGGAAAAACTAACCCATTCAATATATTGAAAGAAATAATTTAGTTCAACAAAACGCGTCTCACATCGACCTAGTTTGAGGAATTTCAATCCTCACTAATAAAATCCGACGGTGGGATTTTATCACGTGGGTCAATGTAGTATCTGCCACGTTGGTAAAGCTGACACTACAAGCGTGGAGACTTGTGACTAGTAGTTGTAAAAAGGTAAAACCACCTAAATTTGGCAGAATAAACAATAGAGATTTGACCGGTTATCTCATTCTGAGCTGGAAACAGCAATGTGCGTCATGTCTCATGTGTTTACGACATGAGATAACAAGGGGAAACAACAACGTGCCGCAATTTGGTTTGTAGTAAAGTCTAAATATGGGTGTACGTACTTTACATGGTATTTAGCAGCATTGAGTTATGTCAACGTATTTGCTTGGATATTGTGAACAAGTTGCTACCGAACCATTTTAAGTGAATGACTCTGAATTGGATTTGGAATCAAAACTGAAATTTGAAGGATATATTTTGTATATAAGGATTTATTTATGTAAACGAAATGTGTCAGGATATATCATTTAAATTTTTCTTTATTTTCAATAGTGTTCATGTTTTTATAAGCTTGACAAAGTAGGTTTTAAAAGATCTTTAAAGAATTTGAAATGATATATATATAGAGAGAGAGGTAGAGAGAGAGAGAGAGAGATGCCCCGTAAATGTCATGTTTGTGAGTAATGCTATTCATATCGTTTTTTTTTATTAAATTTCTATTCCAGGTGCCTTAAGTGATTTGATCTACCATTGGGATACAATATTTTAATGCATTTGGGATACAACTTGGTAAAAAAAATGGTGTTCGTAAACTTTTGATTCAATAATCACTTAGGAGATGAAAGCATAATGTCATGATTTAGGGTATTATTCATGGGAACAATGTGTGAATCCTATATATTAGTTTGAGAAAGTACAATACAAAAATGACCTTTAGTTTTTGCTAGGATTCCTTGTTAACCTCATTTGAGGCAGGAAACCTACTCTTTAGGTTATGGCTAACATATTCTCATACCGCAAGGTAGTTTTTTTTATTTTACGACCAAAAGTATGTGTTATACCCTGAATATGGGGTAGCTTTTGGGCCTCTCAGAGGGCAACACATGTCCTCATTAAGGGCGAAAAGTTAGGTCGGCTTGATATAGAATTTGGCCAGTTATGGACAATGTGATTAGCTCAGGTATAAATAGGCTTGACAATGCCATATAACTGACTGTCTCATTACTGTTAACACAATATTAGCTAAAAAAGATAATTAACCTCGTCAATCCCAGTCTCGTACTAGTTTACACTAGTGATGGAGTACCAGCAGTAATGTTTATCTCGTCTGCATATGTAAAGAAGTTATGTAATATTCCATCCTTATCGTGTTGTAACAAACTCATCATTATTCGCCTCTTGGAATGTAAAAGGTGTAACTGCCTAACCTATAAAGGCACTACAGATGTCTCACTGCACACTCTATCTCTTAAGGACCTATAAGTAGCACACAATCCCATAGAATAAGGGATCCATAAAATATTCGCCCTAACTATCATACGACAAACCCTAGAGAGACTTAGAGAGCTTGTATCCATTCTTTTTCACGGCGATTGCCCACAAAAATGAATCCAATCAACCTTTCACCTGTGGACATAGGCAACACTCTGGGCAAACAACGTAAATCACTATTTTCGCTCTTTGTCTCTCACCTCTCTTTATTCATCCTAAATTGGAATATTGGTAGTGATTATATTTGTATATGTTATTGCTTATAATTAGTATATTCGAGCTAAGACCCGTAATTTCATAAAGTAGTTTTAGACGATAATAGATTGGCACCTTCCGTGGAAAATCTTGAGATCCACGACACTCTGCTTTTCTACAAATCTTGAGAAATATGAGAAAATCCCATAAAGTATCCGTGCGGCAGATGTAAATCGACCCTCAACACCTATTTGTATGGGCGACTTATAGGGAATCCCGATAAGCCTGGCCAAGAGCCAAAATAAAATTTAAGGGAGCGTAAAGCAATTGATGCGGACACTTCAGGCCGAGTAGGGTGTAACACCCTATAATTTGAGTAATTTATTTTAGCGGTCAAATTTCTTATGTGACGTAATTTAATATAAATAGAAAAGAATTTGAAATTGGTAAATATTAATTTGTGAGAATAAGATTAATGCATATGTGGTAAATTTAGTAGAGTGTTTAAGTAAATTCATTTAAGTCAAATGTAGTGTGTCGTATTTGAGTAGAAACATCGAGAATTGAAGGTATCACAATCCGGATATTTGTGCGGGCTATTTTTGGGATGAAATAGGATATTTAGATTTTGTGACTCGGATGATGATTTCAAGTGCACCGTTGATCCAGAATAGGTTAAAATAGGAAGAATTATATATCCGGGGGGTAGTAATTGGGTTCTGGGGACTTTTTAGAATACACTGAGCTCATGTAGGGGTATTTGGATCATTTTAATGTAGGTTAAAAACTTAGTTTCGGTATTAGTGAATTAAAATATAAGGGTTAGCGATTTAAGGCCTCCATAACATATATTCTAAGCCCTAAGAGAGAAGGGGTAGAGAAGGAAGAATAGAAATAAAAGGAGAAGGCTAAAAGAGGCTAATTTAAGATGAGATTCAAGGATTTTTAACATCAAATAAACACACACAAGAGAGAGATAAGACCCTATGAAGAAGTAATTAACTTCTTTAAATCAAATTGAGGTGTATTCATGTTCATATAATGGTAGGTATAGAACATGAGAAATTTTGGGAAGGGTTCTCACATATAAATGGGACTTTTTTATGAAATTGATACCATGGGTAGTTTAGATGATCAACTAATATCATGATATAAATTGATCTTTTTGGGTTCTTGGTTGAAGAACATGAATCTTGTAGAACTTAGGGTTTGATTGATGAATATACGATGACAATGTGCTAGAATATTTTACCTTACTTTAAACTTATGCCATTTTAATTGTACTTAGAATTAAATTGTTGTAACAACCCTCACGTTTGATAGCCTATTTTATATTGTAAGGACACAAATTTCCAATTGAGTCCATATATAGTTTTGGCTCAATTCCGGACAAAAACATTTATTCATAGGAATGTATTTGATTGTAATATTCTCAAGCCTATGAAGTGTGTGTTGAAGACGTAGCGGCAAAGAATTTAAAGCTTCATCAAAATGCCGGTTTGTGTGCCTCGTTTCTACGTCATCATAAGGTTCCATGCTCCCAAGGTATGAATGTAATTATATTTATATAGGAGCTTGGAACAATTTGTATTGGGTGTTAGGAATAATAAAAACTGCATTTTATTTTCAGAAAGAATCAACTTAGAACTTTAAAATAAGTATATAAAAGTTTATAAAAGTTTCTGGGCCAAAATCGAATTTTTCAATCTTTCTGGACGTTCGTTAGAAATGTCGTTCGAACGAGTTTTTTCGTTCGAACCAGATTTCGTTCGAACGAGTTTTGTCGTTCGAACCAAGTTCGTTCGAACGAGTTTTGCCAACGACCCTAACTGGTCAGTCGTTCGATATGTCGTTCGATATGTCGTTCGAACGAGTTTTCATTCTAACGAGGTATCTAACGAACTTCTAACGAGCCCAGGCTGGTCGCTCGTTAGAAGTCTCGTTCGAACGAGAATCAAGTTCGTTCGAACGAGATTCCAGCGGGAACAGTTATTTGGCAGTTTTTTGCAGTTTTTCCCCACTCCTCCACTTGGTTTTCAACCAACTTTTTTCATGCATTATTATGTGCGGGAAACAAATTTTCCAAGACAACTTTTCCATCCTAATACATCTCCTAGAGAGAGTTTGAGAGATCATTTTACAAATGGAAAATGTTCATGTTTGAGTGTTCTTCAACTTAAAGAAAAATCTTTAAACACTTAGTTTACACTCAATAGTTGTTTATCCAAGCTTTATATATACATATCTTTACTTGGAGTTTTTGGCACCGGCTTTCTCTACCGAATTCAAGAGACGTTTCGGGTTTGCTTCTACACCCCATCACAAAGAAGACTTTTGTTGAGATTCAACCCACACGGAGAAAGGCTCCATGCTTGGGTGACGGTGACCGTTTAAAGTCCCATCGGTGGATTCCGAGACCACGGTGGAGCTCCGTTGGTTATCCGCTAATTGGAGGTTGGTACAAGAAGAAGCGTCACGGCTTGAGAGGGTTCGAGTTTAGGAAGTAAGTCTTTTGTCTTGTATTTTGTAATACCGTTTTTAGTGGATTTGAGGCTAGGGCCGTCCCGAGGTTTTTTCCCGTTAGTGGGTTTTTCCTCGTACATCGCGGTGTAGTGTGACTGTTTATTTTATCTTGCTCTGTATCACTTAGAACGCATCCTAGATTAATTCAAGATAAAATCAGTTTAATTATCACGCTATATTTAATTTGGGACTTCAATTAAATATTGAGTAAATTTGGTTTATTCAAGTCATTTGCTAAAACTGGTTTCGCCTAACTTTGAATATAATTGAATATTATGACTTAGGCAAAATTCTTAGGACTTGAATTAACTTGGTTTAATTTTGTTTTGTTAAACTAAAATTTGTTTTGGTTAATTATTGAACCATCACCTGTTTTACATCGCTTCCGCATCATCTATATTGCATTTATAACAAAAGGAAATTATATTTTAATCTGAAATTATTAAAATTCGGGCCTTTTCAAATTGGTATCAGAGCCAAAAATGATAAATTATTTCGTTAAAGATCCTTTATTTTTTGGCTAAAATGGATTTTCCCCATTTTCAAAATTTCCTATTTTTGATGGTTCTAACTACGCGTATTGGAAAGCGCGAATGAAATCGGCACTTAAATCTATCGATGAACGTGTTTGGATGTCTATTGTTACCGGGTACACCCCACCAACTCATCTAATTGAAAATGAACGTGTTCCCAAACCCATCGATAGATGGACCGAAATTGAGTTTAAGCTTGCAAATTTTAATTCCCGTGGTTTAAATGCCTTGTTTAGCGCTGTCACACCGGATGAATTCCGACGCATTATGACGTGTGAGACCGCTAAAGAAGCTTGGGATATTTTACAATTAACTCATGAAGGAACGAGTGTCGTTAAAGCTTCTAAACTCCAAAACCTCACCACTCAATTTGAAACTATCAAAATGGATGAATCAGAAACTTTTGATAAATTTTATGCTAGACTTTCTGATATTGTTAATTCATCTTTTAACTTGGGAGAGAGAATACCTGACGACCGTGTTGTAAAGAAAATTTTAAGGTCCCTACCCGATAGATTTATTCCAAAGGTGACCGTTTTAAATTCTTTACCCACTTTAGCCTCTACAAAATTAGAAGAGCTTGTAGGTGATTTACAAACCTATGAACTTGATATGTTTCCCTCTAAAAATGAAAAGAAAATTGAAAAGGGCGTTGCTTTAAAAGCCCGCAAAGAGGTTAAACAAGTAGTAGAGAGCGATAGTGATAGTGACTCGGAAGATATGGCTTTGTTTGCTCGTAAATTTAGAAAATTTCTTAAATTTAACAAAGATAAAGTTAAAAATGATTTTAAGAAATTTGAGACTTCTAAACATGACAAAAGCGAGAAGTTTTCTAAAGCCGAGAAGATCCCTAAACCTAGTAATGAAAATTTAGATAGGGACGAGTCTAATAAGTGTTTTGGTTGTGAAGGTTATGGCCATAGGGCTTATGAATGCCCCACTAAACTAAGGAAAGAGGGTAAACGACCCACTGCATATAATGCAACCCTTAGTGATAGTGATAAGGAAGAGAAGCCCGATTCCCCCACTAAGAAAAATTTTGTGGCTTTTATGGCTAGACATGTGAGTGATAATGAGAACTCATCGAATGATGAAATTATAGCACATGCCACTTCCAAGGTCATTGTACATGATTCTCTTATTTTTAATGATAGTGAGAGTGAAGAAGAAAGAGAGAGTGAAAATGAAGAAGAGGTTGATGAGAGTGAACTTCAAAATGCTTTTCATGAATTATATAAAGAATCTATTAAATTACAAAGAGCTAATTTGAAGTTAGAAGCGAGTTTAAGAGAGAGTGTCAAGGTCATTGATGAAAGTGCCTTAATAGAAGAGCTTAGGGCACATGAGAGGACTCTTCAAGAGAAGCTTCACTATGTAGAAGGCGAGAGAGATAGCCTTAGGGGTTTAATGGAATCCTTGAAAAAGGAGCTTCTTGCTTTTGAAGAGCGAAATGTTTTACTAGAATCTAAAATTTTAGAATTGGAAAATAAATTAAAAGATTCTAGCAATGTCAAATTTGATTTGGAGTGTCGTTCGGAAAAACTAGATAAAATGTTAGGAACGGTCCAAATTAAAAATGACACTTTTGGTTTAGGCTTCAATTCTTGTAATGATTTTAACCCTAAAGTCAAAACCAATGTTTTAGGAGAATCTTCTAGGAATGCATTTAATGATCACTCCTTAGATAAATCTTTTCGACATATTCTTACTTGTACACATTGTGGTCAAAAAGGTCATCTTAGGAAATTTTGTTTAGATCTTAAACGAATTCCTAGCAAATCCCATAGTAAAGTAACCACGATAGCTAACGTTTCTACACCCCAAGATAGTAATTCTTCATTAATTTGGGTTAGGAAATCCGACTTGGTTGCCTTACAAAATAGGGATTTTGATTCTCATTTACTTTCACATGCTTCCTCCCTTGCTAAATCTAATGGATGAATGTGTTAGTGTTTGCATACTTTGGCGTCTGTACTTCATGCTATATTCATATGCTAAATGTATGCTTGTTTAGTCATTTTCTAGTCATTGCCTTATTTCAAATCACATACTAGATATTTTGACTTGTTTATCTTTTTGTATTATATTTTTGCTTGAATTGACTGCATAATATAAAAAGATTTTTGTTTATCATGTGTGTTTTATTATTTCATTTAAGCTTAATGAAAAATACAAATGATTTTTGTTTAGTCTTTTGAGTATATATCTTTCTTTTTGCTTAAAAATGTTAAATACTCAAAAAAAAATTGTTTGGTGTGTATTTTTGTTTGACACACTTTATGTGGCATATACTTGTGTTTGAATCCCATCTTTTACGCTCCCACGTGGCTAGAACTTTTGGTTTAGATTTTCAATCCTTAAAATGTTCTTTACCATGTTTTATATGGAGTAGTTGGATTTTGTATTGATTAAATGGATTCTATTTTTATATGCCTCTTTTCACACATGCACGAGCTCTTTTGAAATCTTAATGTCACATGTTATATTTGAGCTTTTTGAGGTGTTCTCCTATCAATCTAGTCATCTACATATCTATGACCTAGGAGGACTAGTGCATGTCAAAATCCGTTGCATGAGAGATTTGTGCGAAAAATGAAAACATGATAAATTAATATATGCACGGGGAAGGGCTCCGAAAGGATGAATTAAATCCTTTGCGATAGTAAGCCACCGTTGATTGGATCTAAAAGAAATACGTGATCCAAAGGCCTAAAAACAGAATATTTGGCATTTAAAAGTAATCAATTGCCAAGGCCTATGTTTGTTTGATATATTCATTCAAAAACAAAAGAATATATATGCTTATTGAGGGAGAATTGGATGGTATATCAACGGTTTGCACAATGTCCGTTTATCCTAGTTGTCTTTAATGTCATGACTCTATTTGGTTTGTAGAATCATCATCATGCTAGGCTTGTATGCATTGTGTATGTTTGTTCATTGAGTTCAATCTTTATATTGTCACATGAGGTTATATTTAACTGTGATGAAGTTTGCAATCAAATGAGAACTCCGTGAACGTTTCTAAAGTGTTTGGGTCTAAATTTAATTGTTGCTAGTTCACACCCCTACACTTCCGTTTCCATATGACACATTTTTGCCATTCGAGTGTGCAAACTTATTGTATTTTGTGTCATGTGTGTGTTTATATCTATCTATATATGCTCGTACTTATTGGTATATTTATAGTATATATATATATGATATTTGTTTGTCTTTTCCTTGCTTCAATTGTCCATATGCTTTCATGTCTTAACACTTTAAGCTTCAACATGCTATTTATTAGTTCTTTAATCCTTTGCCTTTTCCTGTACAAAAAGGGGGAGAATGATGATAGGGGGAGAAATGGTATCTAATCCTATTGTTATCGTATCCTAGTTTGGGGGAGATTTATCTTAGGGGGAGACGTCTTTCTAAGTAGGTCATGTGTTTGATAAAGGGGATAAAGGGGAGAATTAATTTAGGGGGAATAATTAATTTGCATTTAATATTTTGATATTCCCTATGCATTTGATGAGTTTGCTTAAGTGTGCAGGAATTATTCTAAAGCGGCATCTTTCTATGGCAAAGCGTTTGATCCTTGGGTTGAGTCAAGTTTGGGCGGGTTATGTTTTGAGTCTAGTGAGCTTGACGGCCCTTTAGGATTTTTGTTTAGTTTTTGTCCCGGAATAGCCAAAGGGGGAGATTTGTAAGGACACAAATTTCCAATTGAGTCCATATATAGTTTTGGCTCAATTCCGGACAAAAACATTTATTCATAGGAATGTATTTGATTGTAATATTCTCAAGCCTATGAAGTGTGTGTTGAAGACGTAGCGGCAAAGAATTTAAAGCTTCATCAAAATGCCGATTTGTGTGCCTCGTTTCTACGTCATCATAAGGTTCCATGCTCCCAAGGTATGAATGTAATTATATTTATATAGGAGCTTGGAACAATTTGTATTGGGTGTTAGGAATAATAAAAACTGCATTTTATTTTCAGAAAGAATCAACTTAGCACTTTAAAATAAGTATATAAAAGTTTATAAAAGTTTATGGGCCAAAATCGAATTTTTCAATCTTTCTGGACGTTCGTTAGAAATGTCGTTCGAACGAGTTTTTTCGTTCGAACCAGATTTCGTTCGAACGAGTTTTGTCGTTCGAACCAAGTTCGTTCGAACGAGTTTTGCCAACGACCCTAACTGGTCAGTCGTTCGATATGTCGTTCGATATGTCGTTCGAACGAGTTTTCGTTCTAACGAGGTATCTAACGAACTTCTAACGAGCCCAGGCTGGTCGCTCGTTAGAAGTCTCGTTCGAACGAGAATCAAGTTCGTTCGAACGAGATTCCAACGGGAACAGTTATTTGGCAGTTTTTTGCAGTTTTTCCCCACTCCTCCACTTGGTTTTCAACCAACTTTTTTCATACATTATTATGTGCGGGAAACACATTTTCCAAGATAACTTTTCCATCCTAATACATCTCCTAGAGAGAGTTTGAGAGATCATTTTACAAATGGAAAATGTTCATGTTTGAGTGTTCTTCAACTTAAAGAAAAATCTTTAAACACTTTGTTTACACCCAATAGTTGTTTATCCAAGCTTTATATATACATATCTTTACTTGGAGTTTTTGGCACCGGTTTTCTCTACCGAATTCAAGAGACGTTTCGGGTTTGCTTCTACACCCCATCACAAAGAAGACTTTTGTTGATATTCTACCCACACGGAGAAAGGCTCCATGCTTGGGTGACGGTGACCGTTTAAAGTCCCATCGGTGGATTCCGAGACCACGGTGGAGCTCCGTTGGTTATCCGCTAATTGGAGGTTGGTACAAGAAGAAGCGTCACGGCTTGAGAGGGTTCGAGTTTAGGAAGTAAGTCTTTTGTCTTGTATTTTTAGTGAATTTGAGGCTAGGGCCGTCCCGAGGTTTTTTCCCGTTAGTGGGTTTTTCCTCGTACATCGCGGTGTAGTGTGACTGTTTATTTTATCTTGCTCGGTATCACTTAGAACGCATCCTAGATTAATTCAAGATAAAATCAGTTTAATTATCACGCTATATTTAATTTGGGACTTCAATTAAATATTGAGTAAATTTGGTTTATTCAAGTCATTTGCTAAAACTGGTTTCGCCTAACTTTGAATATAATTGAATATTATGACTTAGGCAAAATTCTTAGGACTTGAATTAACTTGGTTTAATTTTGTTTTGTTAAACTAAAATTTGTTTTGGTTAATTATTGAACCATCACCTGTTTTACATCGCTTCCGCATCATCTATATTGCATTTATAACAAAAGGAAATTATATTTTAATCTGAAATTATTAAAATCCGGGCCTTTTCATATATTTATTTACTATATGTAGTAATTAATTATAAAATGATGGATGTTGAGTAAATATTAATTTAATATGAAAAAGGTTAAAATTTACTGAAATGTTGTATGATTACCTGATGAGTACGTAAAAATATCCATGTGGTAATTTATAGTGTCATAAGAATTTAAAATGACATTTTGGTTTAAAATGAAATCGGAAGTAAAATGAGTTATAAAATTTTCAAATGATAATTTGGAGGGTGTAGTTAGTCCCAGTAGGTGCGAGACAGTCAAAATAAGTGCCATATTGTATTTTGGCATTTCGGGCACTTTTGACTGGTTATAGCTTAAATGTGTAGTTGCGATTTATTATATCGCGTGTTAGTCATTAAAGTTGTGCATGTTAGACTTAAGGCCCGATTAAGTCTTGCTAAGACTAACTATTCCTCTTAAGACCAAAATTTTAACTTAGAGAGAAAGAGAGAAAGAAGAGAGCTTTGGAGAAAGAGAGAGAGATTGAAGATTTGGAGTTTGTTCTTGCTTTCATCTTCAACAAATCTAAATTTCCTACATCAATGCAAGTTACCTACTTGCTATTATATGATTTAAGTGTATTAATTAGCATTGATAAATTGTGGATTGTTATGATTTAGTTTAGTTAGGGTTTTTTGTTTGATTTATGGGTACTAACCCTTGGAAATGGATTTGGATGATAAATATTGTAAATGATGGTAATTAGACATATTTTTGGTGTATTAGTTCCATTAGATTAATTGGTTTTGGTTGGTTTTGAGTTTGGAGAAAATTTGGAGTTTAGAACTCCATAGCCATTCTTAGCAATTTCACAGGGGCGAATCGATTCGGCCCCTAGGGCGAATCGATTCACATAGATGCAGTTTCCCAGGTCTGTGTACCCGAATCGATTCGGGTTAAGGACGAATCGATTCGGAAATATGCAGAAAGTTGTATTTGTATTCCTAACCGATTCGCTTTCAGGGCGAATCGATTCGGCAGGGCGAATCGATTCGGCCCTTGGGGTGAATCGATTCGGTTCCTGCAGTTTTGAGTCATTTTCCTTTTTAATTTTTGATCTTTTTCTTTAGGTTAGGACCTAGGAACCTTCTTGAAAGAAGTAAACTTAGAGTCCTAGAGTATTAGTTGAGTTTGGTCGCCACCATAGATTAGAATTAGGTCATCTAGGGTTATTAACGGGGTGTTTAAAGAAATTTTAAGGAATTTCTTCTTTTATTCAATTTTTTTGAAGTTAGGAAGTTAAATGCCCATGCTTGGGGACTTAAGGGCTTATCAAAATTATAAGAACTTTGGGGACTTGATGGATTATAATGATCATTTGGAGATTTAGTCGGGACTTGTAATTTGAGGAATATCAACGATAATACTCAACGGGAGTGGGTTCAAAGAATAGGAACCCAAATTATTTAAAGATGATAGGTTCAAGTAAAATGGACCCAAACGGTGTTCAAGATAATTGGTTCAAATAAAATGAACCTAGTTATTTAATGATGATAGGTTCGAATAAAAAGAACCAAACACATGGATATTGAAAATGGAATTTGGTAATGATAAATTGAAAATGAAAATGAGATTTAAAATGGTAAATGTTAATTTACTTAAACACAGCTCTCTAAATGACATCATAAGGGAAGTTTGCGCGCTTGGTGATGCCCCCTGGATAATGAATGCAGGGTGGATATAGTCCTAGGCATATGCGGGGGTTTTATATGTTTTCTACGCTGGTGAGGGGATTTCGGGTGTGGTCCTGACTCTCCCGCAGGCATATGGCCGCTTCCCGACGTATCGATAGGTGCCCAGGTTGTCTTGTATAGATAGGCCCAGGAAGATGAAGCTCATTTAGGGGCGCACCTAGTGGGGAAACTCGGAGGGGCGGTCTTGGAATCGTTATATGTATGAGAATATAACTTTTCTTCATCAAGTGGGACTTGGTGGGTATATGCCATAAAGAGCATGGATACATGCCATAAAGAGCACGGGATTGAGATTAATGTGCCATAAAGAGCACTTGATACTAATGATATTCCTATTAAGGAATGGAAAAATGAAATGGTAAGATAATTTAACTATGGATGTTAATAAATGGTTTTATTCCTATTAAGGAATACAAAAGATAAGGGAAATTTGATAAATGAGGAAAGGTTTTAAATTAAAATTATTTACTTTTCTTTCTTTTATGTAAATGACATTTCATTTCAGCATTTAGTTAAATTGTAATGTAAGTTTATCATCCTTATCATTCATGCATAACTGTTCATTTCTATCATGCTTTTTATTTCTTCAGGTGATCATATAGAACCCGGCCTTGACCAGTTTACTTTCCTTGTTGTGTATATGATTGCTTCCGCTCAGGTGCTCCACCACAAGGACGCCCGTTTTGATGTTTCTATTCTGGTTACTTTGACGGGCTGTAAGATTTTATGGATATTACAGGTCATTGAATTAGACGCCCTCATCTTTGTGTTCTAGATATGATCGGGTCTTTTCATCGAGCGTGTTGCCCAAACTTTTGTACTTGTATAATGAATGTATTATATAAGATATTAAATTATTAGAATTCGTTGTATGTTGCTGTGGATCGACAGCTTATTCGGTCCTTTTGTATACATTCGTGTTAGTTGTATTATATATATTCTTGTGGAATTCCACTTGCTTATCAGAATGGGTTGTTTAAATTTAATTTTCTTAACTGGTTTTAAATTTCTAAACTGTTTAGCAACCCGTTTTTTGATTTATTGGGTGGTTTTACCATATACTCAGTTTATTTTGTTGATGCTGAGGATGATATCCATCCATCATTCCTCTTACGTTTGAGTATCGGACTGGCCACCCCTTATCTCGGATCGCGGGTTATCACAGATGGTTTCAGAGCATTAGGTTCTAGAGTCTTTAGGATCTATGTGGATTCGTCACGTTCTACCGTCGCATTCTTTGATATAGAGCATAAGGTTAGGACTGTTTAGTTGTCTATGTTTGTGATATTCTGCGAGATAGATAGTTTCAAATAGTACTTTAGCTCTATAGTCTCTTCATTTCAAAAGCCGCCTAGAGAGGTCGCCTAGCGAGACATAATAGGGTTGTAGATGTGGAGGTAGATTCTCCACCGCCACCGCAAGGGACCGTTAACGCCGTGGATGTAGCAAACATTATGGCTCAAACGGTTAACACCGCCATGACCACAGTTGTCCAACAATCGCTAGGGACTCATGACGTTCAAGCTCCTATGGGACCTTCTATGTGGAAAAGGGTTTGGGAGTCCTTTCTAAAGGGAAATTCCACGAAATTCGAGGGAGGCATGGATGTTATCAAAGCCAATAAATGGAAAGAGGATAGACAACGCCACCTTCAAATTATAGAATGTAGCGAGGAGAGGAAATTAATCCTTGCCACTTTTAAGCTTGTCGGATCTTCGTTACACTGGTGGGAGATAATGACCACACCAGAGCAGAAAGACACAATGACGATCACCGAGTTCTGGACTTTGTTCGATCGTAAGTATTTTCCTCTCGCAGTTCAAAGGGAGACGAGAAAGAAGCTTCAGGATGTTGTGCAAGAGTGAGATCTGTGGCGAAATATGTAGAGGAGTTTACACGGTTGGCGAGTTTTATCCCGGATGAAGTGGCTCCGGAAGATAGGAAGATATCAAAGATTATGGGAGGTCTAAACTGGAGAATCCGACAACAATTGCTGGGTAATCCAGCTTTACAAACTTTTAGTGAGGTTATTAATGTAGCCTTACTCCATTGCCATGAGCATCGGTTATATACACCGGGTAGTAAGAAAGCTATTATCGCGGGGAAAGCAGGAAAGCTTGGAGAACATGGGATTGGAGGAGGAGCATTTCCCTCATCCCAACCTTCGGGTACTAAGCAGAAAGAGAGGGACCCTCAGCAAGGGGTTTCGTCTAAGAGATAACGTTTTGGAGGGTTTATTGCGGGTGGCAATAACAGTAGGCACGGTCAAGGTGCTTGGAACATGTAGGTCGGGGTGGTCATGGAGGTAAAGACCATCTGGGCCAAGGCATTACCCAGTTTAGAAATAATGGGGGTCAGTTTCCTAGGAATCCGCAGCAGACACATGTTCGGTTTCCACCTCAGGTACCTGATTCAGTTGTTACCATGCAGCAAGGATAGTTATTGTATGGGAGAGTTTATCAAATTCAGGAGGCTATACTTCCTCCATCTTCATTAGCACCGCCCGCTATAAGTTAAGTTTTTATTTCGGAGGTACTTGAGTTACGTGTTATTCGATGCGGGTGTTATGCGCTCATTTGTTTTATGATCTCTTCTCAGATTACAGATTTGATAAGATCTGCTGAGAGTATTTTTACTAGCATCGAGTTTTCTACGAGTGATGGTTCGCTCAATTCCTTGTTTGCTTTCATATAGGGATTTATTGTTGTACTTTGTGCTTTGAGGCCGATTTACTCATCCTTGACCTGGTCGGGTATGATGTGATTGGTATGCATTATCTCCACGATCGACATAGTTGAGTAGTAGCGTATACTAGGGGTTCCTTATTTGGATTCCGCTTTTGCGGGATGCTCCACGCGTGAACCTCGACGACGTTGGAAGTGGAGAGATGTTGTTCTTTCTTCTTTTAGTTAATTTCATTTATTTTATTTTGTTTTTGTTGGGTGCAAATTTTTGGTCGAGAATCATGTAGAAGAGTGATTAATGGCTATTAAAGTGCGAAATAGCAGCACTGTATACAGTTCTCTCCTCTGAACGATGCGAGGGAGACTGGGATGCGAAGTCGAATTTAGACTTCGGGTTATGCCTTCATAAGAAGGCTATTTGAAAAGGTATATATATTGTGGGGTATATAATTATAACGCTTTATGAAAAGTGAATGTTTGATTTATTAACTCTTCAGTGATTTAAATGGTAATGTATATAAGTAGAATCTTTTCGGTCCCGAACATGTGTCTTAGACCTGTATATCTTGATGACCGACAACGCGAGGTAGTAGTGTAACGGGAGGGTTCCTTGTTTGGATTTCGCTTCGGCGAGACGTCCCACACACGAAACCGAGCAAATGTCGGGAGTTGAGAAAGGTCTTGGGCACTAAGGATATACTTAGTATTATATGTACACGACTTAGGTAGGTTATAGGTAGATAGACCTTAGGATTGTTTGGACATAAGGCCTTTAGTTATGTGACGTTAGTTTAGGAAGGTTATCGGGAGTTGACCACGAACAGATTGTGTGTTAACTCTAAGAGGGATTGATTCCCTAGTAATGAGAAGTGGGAGATATTGAGAAGTTGGGTTGGTTAGGCCGAAGGAGATGAGGCCTCTCGTAGTTAGAATGTTATATTGGCACTCAACTTTTGGAAAGAAAAAGTTGAATTGACTTTCACTCCTGAGCCCATGTTGTTAAGCTCGAGGGTGAATTCAGTTGACAATCCTCTGCCAGGATGGGGAGTAATAAATAGTAGAGCATGGACCTAATGTTTATGCTCCTCATAAGCTAAGACTTGTGAGAAGTATTATCCCATGCTTGAATTTAAATTCATTGTGGGGGTGACCGCTGTATGGAAAAGAAGGTACCACTTCCTGGGTAGAATTTAATCCTTCGTGCGAGCAACATTTTTGTTGCAAGATGTCGTAGGAGAGACAGGGGTGGTTAAGACCACATATACAAACTGTCGATTTAAGGAACAGAACCCTGCTCTATTGATTTTGAGGGTGGGGTGCGTTTCCGTAAGAGAATTGTGTACCGAATGAGAAGGACTTAAGAAAGGAAAAAATGGAGGAATCTTGCGATTCTAAGGTTGCGTTACATCCTAGTAATGACTAAATGTGTCAAGTTATGTGCCGCCAGTAGTAGTGGCCGGGCATAGAGAGGTTGTTAGACTGCACGGAGTGCCTTTGATTACAGTTTACGAATGAGACAAGAGTTTCATTTCCCACTTGTGGAAAGTTTCCAAGAATCCATGGGAATCAAATTGTTGTTAAGCACTTCTTATCATCCTCATACGGACGGACAGACCTAAAGGGTAAACCATATGTTGGAGGATATACTCCTTATGTGTGTGTTTAACTTCAAGAGTAGTCGGAACAATGTCTCCCACTAGTTGAATTTGCTTATTATAATTTGCATCGATTCACTATCGGGATGGCGCTTTAAAAAGCCTTGTATGTTAGGCCTTGTGGATCTCCCATTTGTTGGTTAGAGGTGCGAGATGATAAGTCTCTCGGACCTGGAATGATCCGAGATATTTCTTTAGAAATTGAGCTCATTCGAAATCGCATTCGTATAACTAAGATCGACAAAAGAGCTAAGTCGATACGGGGAGATGGCATGTGGAGTTTGAGGTCGGTGGACCAGGTGTTGGTGCGAATATCGCCCATGAAGAGAATTAAGCATTTTGAGTAGAAGGAAGACTTGCACCGTGTTACATTGGATCTTTCCTATAAATGTTAAGGTGGGTCCGGTAGCCTATTAACTTTCTCTACTGAAATATTTTGCAGCAAGTTCATAACGTGTTCCATATCTGTCCTGTATAGAAATACAAGAGATGTGATGGTGCCTTTAGGCACATTCCTTTTGAAGATATTGAGTTGCAACTTGACGTTTCTTCTGAGGAATAATCGGTTGCTATTTTAGATCGTGGGGAGCGGAGATTGAGATCGTAGGTAGTACCTTTTGTTATGATGCAACGTAGTCAGCACAGTGTCGAGGAATCGACATGGGATCGCGAGAATGACATGCGGGTAAAGTATCCGCATTTCTTTTTGCGAGGTATACTTGAATTTTTGGGGCAAAATTACCTCATAAGGGGGGGAGTATGTAACAACCCTCACGTTTGATAGCCTATTTTAGATTTATTTACTATATGTAGTAATTAATTATAAAATGATGGATGTTGAGTAAATATTAATTTAATATGAAAAAGGTTAATATTTACTGAAATGTTGTATGATTACCTGATGAGTAGGTAAAAAAATTCATGTGGTGATTTATGGTGTCATAAGAATTTTAAATGACATTTTAGTTTAAAATGAAACCAGAAGTAAAATGAGTTATAAAATTTCCAAATGATAATTTGGAGGGTGTAGTTAGTCCCATTAGGTGCGAGACAGTCAAAATAAGTGCCATATTGTATTTTGGCATTTCGGGCACTTTTGACTGGTTATAGCTTAAATGTGTAGTTGCGATTTATTACATCACATAATAGTCATTAAAGTTGGGCATGTTAGACTTAAGGCCCGATTAAGTCTTGCTAAGACTTACTATTCCTCTTAAGACCTAAATTTTAACTTAGAGAGAAAGAGATAAAGAAGAGAGATTTGGAGAAAGAGAGAGAGATTAAAGATTTGGAGTTTGTTCTTGCTTTCATATTCACCAAATCTGAAGTTCCTAGATCAAGTCAAGTTACCTACTTGCTATTATATGATTTAAGTGGATTAATTAGCATTGATAAATTTTGGATTGTTATGATTTAGTTTAGTTAGGGGTTTTTGTTGGATTTATGGGTACTAACCCTTGGAAATGGATTTGGATGATAAATATTGTAAATGATGGTAATTAGACCTATTTTTTGTGTATTAGTTCCATTAGATTAACTGGGTTTGGTTGGTTTTGAGTTTGGAGAAAATTTGGAGTTTAGAACTCCAGAGACATTCTTAGCAATTTCGCAGGGGCGAATCGATTCGCATAGATGCATTTTCCCAAGTCTGTGTACCCGAATCGATTCGGGTTAAGGCTAAATCGATTTGGCAGTATGCAGAAAGTTGGATTTATCTTCCAAACCGATTCGCTTTCAGGGCGAATCGATTTGGTTCCTGCAGTTTTGAGTAATTTTCCTTTTTAATTTTTGATCTTTTTCTTTAGGTTAGGACCTAGGAACCTTCTTGAAAGAAGTAAACTTAGAGTCCTAGAGTATTAGTTGAGTTTGGTCGCCACCCTAGATTAGAATTGGGTCATCTAGGGTTTATTGCCCGGGGTGTTTAAAGAAATGTTAAGGCATTTCTTCTTTTATTAAAACTTTTTGAAGTTAGGAAGTTAAATGCCCATGCTTGGAGACTTAAGGGCTTATCAAAATTATATGAACTTTGGGGACTTGTAGGATTATAATGATCATTTGGAGATTTAGTCGGGACTTGTAATTTGAGTAATATCAACGATAATACTCAACGGGAGTGGAGTCAAAGAATAGGAACCCAAATTATTTAAAGATGATAGGTTCAACTAAAATGGACCCAAACGGTGTTAATGATGATTGGTTCAAATAAAATGAACCCAGTTGTTTAATGATGATAGGTTCGAATAAAAAGAACCAAACACATTGATATTGGAAATGGAATTTGGTAATGATAAATTAAAAATGAAAATGAGATTTAAAATTGTAAATGTTAATTTACTTAAACACACCTCTCTAAATGACATCATAAGGGAAGTTCACGCATTTGGTGATGCCCCCTGGCTAATTAATGCAGGGTGGATATAGTCCTAGGCCATATGCGGGGCTTTTATATGTTTTCTGCACTGGTGAGGGGATTCCGGGTGTGGTCCTGACTCTCTCGCAGGCATATGGCCACTTCCCGACGTATCGATAGGTGCCTAGGTTGTCTTGTATAGGTAGGCCCCGGAACATGGTGCTCATTTAGGGGCGCGCCCTGTGGGGAAACTCGGAGGAGCGTTTTTAGAATCGTTATATGTATGAGAAAATAACTTTTCTGCATCAAGTGGGACTTGATGGGTATATGCCATAAAGAGCATGGATACGTGCCATAAAGAGCACGGGATTGAGATTAATGTGCCATAAAGAGCACTTGATACTAATGATATTCCTATTAAGGAATGGAAAAATGAAACGGTAAGATAATTTAACTATGGAAGTTAATAAATGGTTTTATTCCTATTAAGGAATACAAAAGATAAGGGAAATTGTATAAATGAGGAAAGGTTTTAAATTTAAATTATTTACTTTTCTTTCTTTTATGTAAATGACATTTCATTTCATCATTTAGTTAAATTGTAATGTAAGTTTATCATCCTTATCATTCATGCATAACTGTTCATTTCTATCATGATTTTTATTTCTTCTGGTGATCATATAGAACCCGACCCTGACCGATTTACTTTCCTTCTTGTGTATATGATTGTATCCGCTCAGGTGCTCCACCACAAGGACGCCCATTTTGATGTTTCCATTCCAGTTACTTTGACAGGCTGTAAGATTTTGTGGATATTACAGGTCATTGAATTAGACGCCCTCATCTTTGTGTTCTAGATATGATCGGGTCTTTTCATCGGGTGTGTGGCCCAAACTTTTGTACTTGTATAATGAATGTATTATGTAAGATATTAAATTATTGGAATTCGTTGTATGTTGATATGGATCGACAGCTTATTCGGTCCTTTTGTATACATTCGTGTTAGTTGTATTATATATATTCTTGTGTAATTCCACTTCCTTATCAGAATGGGTTGTTTAAATTTAATTTTATTAACTGGTTTTAAATTTCTAAACTTTTTAGCTACCCGTTTTCTGATTTATTGGGTGGTTTTCCCGTACACTCAGTTTATTTTGTTGATGTTGAGGATGATATCCATCCATGATTCCTGTTACGTTTGAGTATCGGGCTGGCCACCCCTTATCTCGGATCGCGACATGTCACAATTGTGTGCCATAGATGTCTGGAAAGGTCTAGGTCTTATATTTCCATTGAACTTTTAATGAGGTCATTTGAAGTCATGTAGAGGAATAAATATCAATGTGACTACAGGGTGTTTAATTTTTTAAGCATATAAATCTGGCAGATTTTTTACGTTACTTTAAACTTGTACTATTTTAATTGAACTTAGAATTAAATTGAGTGCCATAGATTTATGGAAAGGCCCATGTCTTTTCTTTTCGATGAGATTTTAATGAGGTCATTAGAACATCGGTAAAGAGAGAAATCGCAATTTTACTACAGGGTGCATAATCTGTCAAAAAATTTACCACCCGACTCAGTTGTTTAGAAACTGACAATTTTCTTAGCTACGTGTAAAACTTGAAATAAAGCATTTGAACCATAACTTGAGTAGTTTGGTATTATTTATCAATTGATGAAAGTTGTTTTTGCAGAATTTTGGATAAATTACGGGGAGTTCCAAATGAAATTTATAAGCCATAAAGGTCAGAGAGAGTTTAGTAGGGTGATTTAAAGAGATGTATTGCCTAGAGGCGAGTGGGTAATTAAATGTGAATTAGAAATCGTGACAGAAAAAATCGATGATAAAGTTAAATATCGAATTGATGAGTTAAATTAAAGAATAAATGAACGAGCTGCTTGGGTAAGTCTGAGTATTTAATTTGAATGATGTTACTTAATAAATGTTAGTGATTATACGATGGGTTATTTCGCTAAGTCCAGGCTTTTAACAGGGTGACACAACTGTATTTAATTCATGGATGAGAACTAAATTGATTAAGACGCGTGAGATGAACTCAGAATTTATGGGCTAGGGCTTTGAGCGATAGACACGGGTTAGTCGGGTTTTGTGATTGAGTTATATATACGGGTATAAAGATTATATATATATATATATATATATGTGTGTGTGTGTGTGTGTGTGATATTTATATGAAACATACTTATCCTAGCCGTTACCTGATCAGGAAGGTTGATCACCATGGGCGGTCACTCTAGTTAATCCCAGGAGATGCACCATTTTCTAGGATCGTAGGTGTTGTGAATGCCCGTATGATGTAGGGTTGGAGTACCGTGGAATAATTTGGTGTAGTTATGAACACAGACTTAAAGCCATAATCGCCTCCAATATTCGTTTGTGATTTTCGGATCCGATGGTGAGATTTCGGCCCAATTGCCCAGAATGTGGTGGACATTCCTAAAGTATGATGAGATCGCTTTCAGAATGTGGAGGGCATGCGAGAATGAAGTTGAATATATTACGAGTGATATATATGTACAAAGTGACTTGGTGTGACATGCCTTATAAATGTATATAGTAGTGAAATAAATTATATACGAGATTAATATATTAATGATGAGCGTGAATAAATAACTGGAGTAAAGTTATAAATTGATTAATGAGTTACTAAGCTAATGAGAGACAAAGCTAATTAAGAATTGAAAGTTAAACAATACTCGAGTTAGGATAATGTGCTGGTGAGTTTTACAATAAGACTAGTTAGGTAGGGTAATATAACTAGTTGGGTTAAGATGTAGGCTCTACTTGTACACAATAGTTGAGAGGTGAGGGGTAATCTCATGAGAGTGCAACACCGACTTTAATATGGAAAGTTTAATTGGATATTTATTTACCGCATCTTAATTACTTGCTAAATATTTATAAGAGGTTGTGGGCTCTTACTCGTTTCAAATATATTTTCAAAACTTTTAGGTGTCCAGCCAGAGGGATGCTAAGGATGATTGCTCTTTTCAGGTACATGTAGCTACAACTGATGTGGAAGCTTGCAAGATTATTGAGTAGCCGATTTCATTCCTGATATTCTAAATTAGGTTCTCTATTCTAGTATTGTTGGGCATGTTTCTCCTTTTATTCAGATTTATGTTTTCAGAATTTTTAGTTGGTTGGATTTATTGTATTGGATTCTTACCCGATGGTTTATTCGAGAACCTAAATTATTTATCTTAACTATAATATTTAATTGGTTTTTTATTTATATTGACTCTGTGTATGGACTTATTTTGTATTGTTAAATGTTTTTATATATTAATGAGAGATAAAATTTTACAATGCCTGCTCAAGTAATTAGGTGGTTTGTAATTAATCATGTTGTGAAAGTGATGCTATGAATGAGTCATATGATACCAAAGCTTTATTTTGGTTGAGGGATGACCACCCATTATTTTAATAGGCAGGGTGTCACACAGGGTAGGACCGGAGCAAATCTCATCACCGCAGTTAGGGGTGAACACTCTGATAGGAGTGAAATGTCGCCTCCTTCCCTTACAGAGACATGTGGCAGGCCTACCACGAATGGGCACTAGAAAACCGAAGGAGGATGAATTTGGGCTCCCGAGAGGAAGGAATTATATCCATGTACTCTGGATCTTGAGATGACATGGCATACCGCACAAGGGCCACCTCATCCTTCGAGATAACTAGTTACATAGATGAACATACCTACTCCGAGGAGAGGTCGAGTGTGTTTGAAAGGCTGAGCACAAAATCCTCATTTCATTATTTGGGCCCACTAGTAGTAAGAGAGAAATATCAGAGAGAACCTAGGGCCTCTAGAGAACGCAGAGACGAGCCATGGAAGTTTATCACAAGAAAAAAATAGTGCTCGACCAAATTTAAAACGAGCATACAAAGATCGACCCGAGGCTAGCAGACTATACAAGAAGAGATCTTATCAGAAAGCAAAGGCGAGTCGGGTAAGTCCGTTCATGTTAATACTGAGAAGGATGACCTCCCCTAAAAGGGGTTAGTTAAATATTTGGAGCATCGATTGGGAGGGATTGCCAAAGTAAAGAATCCCTTATAAAGAAGCTTTGTGAAGGGATCTCCATTCACTCCATTCATTATGGGCTATCCAACACCCGTAAAGTTCAATCCAGGAGTAATAACCCCATGTACGATGGTAAAACTGACCCAATATTTCATGTGGAAGAGTACCAAACCACCACCGACATCTATTCAGTCCCAAATGAAATGTGTTGCTGAGAAACTTTGAGTACAATCACTAGATCGACATAGATCTGGTACAACAGTACATTACATGGTCAGATCTCAAACTTTTAATAGCTAGCCGATCTCTTCGTCAATAACTTCTATCATGGAGCTAATCTTGGCAAGAGTGTGGCCCATCTGCTAAGATTCCACTAGAAATATGATGAGAAAACTCGTTAATTCATAAGCTACTTCAAGAATGAAAAGTTAGAGGTGATCGATCACGATGAGAAGACTACAATCACTTCATTGATGAGTGGTTTGATGATATGGAAGTTTTATTAGGCACTGGCTAAGGTGCCACCCAAAATGATAACTAGTTATTAAATAAATTAAGGATGATTACGAATGTCAAGGAGGCTATGACTGCTTAGGAGTTGAGCCATTATAAGGCCAATACTAACAAGATCTCAGAGAAAAAAGAGCAAAAAGATAAAAAGGTTGGTAAAACCTAAGAGCTATATCGAGCATACCCCTCTTACCATTTGCATGCACCATGTCCTCGAGGAGATTCGTGGAGCAAGGACATGAAATGGCTCGAAAAGCTGAAATCCTAATAAACAAGATAGATAGAATCAAGTACTATGAGTTTTATAAATAATGATAATGAGAACTTGATCAGATAGAACATGTTGCAAAGCCTATGGATAAGGGTGGCCGTGATGATCGGAGAGATGAACATAGATTAGGAGATGATCAAAATCCACTTGCAGAAAGGCTATCGTGAAAGAAAAAAGACAGAGAGGATGATTGAGAGGATGATCGATACCTCGCCAAAAAATTGAAGGAACATGTGCATAAGGTCAATGAGATCTCTTTTAGGTGCAACTTTATTGCAGGAGGAGATGCTGGAGGTGGAGATGGACCCATAGAAAGGAAAGCGTACCTCAATGAGGTGAAGGATTGGGCTCACATCAGACGAGTCAATCCGATGGAAGCTGTGGATACTCCCCCAGGAAATTGAACAAAGGTAGCTGAGTAGTTTTCTTCTCTAAAGATGACTTATCCAACATTTTTTACCCCAACAATGACCCTCTATTCGTCACGATGATGGTAAAGGAGGGTAAGGTGGCGTGAATTTTATTCGACAACAGTAATTCAGTCGATGTTTTGTTTGATAGTTATTTCAAAAGACTGAGGTTCAGGTATAACAAACTCAAGGCATATCACAAGCCTCTCATCGATTTTTGGTGGTATAAGGTGTACCCTCTAGGAACAATTGAGCTTAAAGTTATGATCGGTACTTAGCCTATATGCCAAACAAAAAAGATCCATTTCTTTTTCCTCGATAAAAAGGTTCACTTAATAGACAACATCATTTTCAGCAGGGTAGGGTTGAAGAAGTTTGAGGTCGTGCATTGCATTGTGCACCAATGTTTGAAATTCCCTTCACACTATGAGGTTTACCTAGTTAAAGGAAACCAAATCAAAGCTAAAGAGTTCTACTACACCTTAATTGAACTGGATTAGTGTAACACCCCGCCCGCCCGGGGAGAGCGAACAGAGCGCCACTATCGATAAAATAAATCCAAATCCACAAGTGACAAGGCATAAAGCATCTAAGTCCCACAATACAATAATAGAAATCCACTAATCTCAAATATCTTCAATTACAACAAGTCTCTCGAATTATAATTACAACAACTAACTCGAAAATAAAATACAAATATCCAAAGCTCTATACATCAAAATAATACAAATCTTTCCCAAACAATCCTCGCTAAAATCAATCTCAATAGAGCCCCAAAATCCGCGCTAACCTGCCACTAAAAGAAAATATGGGGAAGTACACAATACGACAAGAAAGATGCTCAACAAATATATGTTAGCGATGAATAAAACGTAACAACAAGAGTATGAATATTCAAATCAAAATGCAAATATCAATAGCATTTCATCATTATAATTTCTCAACAACACTTTAACCGGGTCATTAGGCCTCACCACATCCGTATATGTTTTATCAAGCCATAGACCGAGAAACGGGAATTTTGGTGGGTGCCCAACATCCGTGCCATATCAAAATCTCATGACAACGTGCTCAACAATAATATAATGATACCACATAAATCAAAATAATTTCAAAAATTATTTTCCAGATTTCAATGAATTTATAAATTCAAATATGAGTTCAATTAACAAGAATTCAAAGAGAATGACACTCGCGAGATTTAAGGAGCATATTGTGTAAAACCCCATACCTGAAACCATGATGAGAAAGCAATGATCACATCCTCAAGATCAACACAAAATATCTACAAAAGCTCCTCCAAGAACCTCCAACAAAAATAGCCCCAAGAACACCTCTAATCTAAGGTTGGAACTCACAAATCTCAAGGGCCAATGTATATATAAAAAGAAGAGGAATATAAAATATATTTGCTGCCAAAAGTTGTGCCAAAAGTAGGTTAAAAGGGTTGCCCACGACTTCCTTTTATAATGAAAAAAAAGAAGAGTTGGAATCCAAAAGACTCCTTTAAATAAGGCAAAGAAATGAAGAGTTGGAAGTTATAACAACTCCAAGAGTTGAAATCATTTTAAAATCCGTTTTAACTCCGCTTTCGAAACCGTTTGAAATTCTCGCCTTTAAAAATAATAACCAACATATTTGAGCGATAAAATAATTTTATCAAGAACTTTATTTTCCTCCATTTTCTAGAAATTAATTAAAATAACCCAAAAATTACGCGGGTTATTACACTTCCCCACTAACAATGGAATTTTGTCCTCGAAATTCGCCGAATGCCTAACTCTAAAAAAATCAGGCCAACAATCTCCAAAAATACCGGGTGGCCAATCCCATACCAAATTAAAACAGAATATACAGTTGGCTCATTCTTAGCATCACTGTCGAAAACATTTACAACTCACCCAATACTCAATTAAGCTGGTGTTAAAAACTTTTCAAATTTTAATTTAACAAAATCCATTTCCAGTTTAAGAATAACACAACACATTTTATTCTACAACATTGATAACTAAATAGATAACACAAAAGAATTTAATTGCAATTGGAATAAATATTCCCAAATAATTATAATCCATTACAGTAATCCAAACAATGTTAAATGTATTAAAATGACACGAATACCATAGTATTTGCCTCCGATAGAAAATGATGACTGGAATCCTTTGGGTGACATGCCCTAACTAATAGAATACTGTGAATCAAATGAATATAGGCGTTTAAGCAATACTCCATAGCTCCATAGCCTGTCATAATCCGCTAAGGTTGGCGTCCCTGCTGCTGGACACCTGATATAGAAGATACAATAGAAAAGAAAATATGCAAGGAAACGGGTCAGAGCCCAATTGTTAAAATGATTTTTAAAATAACAAGTATTTAACAAGTGCAATAAAGCATTTATTATGTACATGTTAGATCCAACTCTCACTTGCTATTCTCACCTCTCAACTAGAGTGCACACTTAATGTTTCCTATTAACCTCCTAGTTAATGGTTCCTCTTTTCTAGTCTCCATATTATAATTCCATTCCCATATCATAATCCCCGTATGTACCATACCATACGTTATATAATCATTCTTATACATTTTTCATTTATATGAATCGTTGCTCATTAACATGAATCATTTCTCATTAATATGAATTAAGTTTTTCAATAAACATTCATTAACTTAATTCAATTATCTTTCTCTATTCACCGTTATCTACAATTATCACCGTAGATAGATTTAACCATAATAAATATCCATTCAATCATTTAATTCATTATATATATATTCATATATAATACGGCACCCCGAGTCACAGCTGCGGTGCAATGCATTACTCTGCTATCATGTCCCAATATCGCTTGTCGCCGAATAAGGGACTAAAGGTTCGTTAAGATTTCTCGAACCACAAACAACAACACAATCATTGGAGGCGAACATAGTTCTCATAACCATGTGTCACGCACATACCTACGTACCCATAGTCAGTGTACTTATCAACTCCCCGATAAGTATTTCATAGACCTATGTTCTCGAGCGACAAATCAAAGATCCCATGGATTCATCAGGATATGACTACCCTCACGAGCAAACCTCCACCCGATAGCAAGTAAGCTAGGTATGTCATACACATAAATCATCAATCAATCAAATAGTTATTATCATACCTATAGTATACTAACAATAAGGTACTCACATTAACCTTAGATTTTTCCCTTACGTAGCATTATATCTCTATTAAATCCCACGTATTAAAATGTCATGTCTTTACTTCATAATTTAATTATCCTCGCATCGTATAACATCTCTCCACTCCCTACGTCGTTAAGGTTCATGCGCGGAGCGTCTCGCAAAGCGAAATCCAAACAAGGAACCCCTCCAATACACTACTACTTAACTTTGTCGATCGAGGAGGTTCGTCAACTTCAAATATGCGATCGGAATAACCTCATCCCCTCTTTCAACCAAATGTGTTCTAAACTCCCATCTCTATCCAGGAGCCATACCACTACGCTCTTGTACTACACTTAGCCCTTGCGAAATCAATAATGAGCTTAAACTCAGTCCTTGATGTTTAAATTGTAACCCTAAGGCTACCCTCACCTTATATTAAATCTTCCCTACTGGACCTATCCTTAATCCTCATGCATACCAATTAGAATCCAACACGTGAATCTAGCAACCGAAATATCTTTCAATTTAATTATCATCATTCTAATCAATTAAATTCCAATCACTTTAATTCAAATCTTATCAAGGGTCTACTGATCTTTTCTAAGTCCCATAATATCCAATTAATAATCACCGAAGATCTACAAAAGTTTTGGGATAAGAACCAACATTAAAAAGAAACAACATCATGAATTCTCATATTTTCAATACTCAGAAAAATCAGATCCAAAAATTATTCGAATCATCAATCCGACTTCAGATTTGGATTCTACACGAAAAAATTGAGTTAGGTATGTGTTTTGAGTTTTTCTTAAATCTCATCCAAATGCACTCAAAAAGAAGATCTAAACATTCCAAATTGGCTCTTCTCATTCCACTCGTTTTTGCCTCTTTTTCCAGAAAATTATCAACATATTATCTTCAAGAACACAAAAATGATTTTCAGAATTTCTTCCATAGATATATGATTATATCATGGATTATTATCAACCTACAACATGAGTTTGATTCCTACATATGTTCATACTTCCAGAAATCCATTACTACTCCATTTTTATCTTCCAAACATGAAAGATCATCTCTTTTCATAATTATTCTAACATGGACAATGTACGAACTTAAGTTGCAAATATCGAACACTTGCCTCTAATGAAGATCTGATCCTTTGGAGTTGAATAACATAGGTGGTGATGGTGGTGGTGACCTTTGGTCTTTAGTTCTCCTCCTTTCCAAGCAAGCTTTTCTCTTCCCAAGCAACCTTTCACTCTCTCTAAGAAGATGACCTTTCAATTTTGTGTAGAAGAGATGAATGAACCCACATTCAACTAATCTCCAAATACTTATAATAAGACAAAACCCGAAATCACTATTCATCCCCCTTGTAAAAATAACCAAAATGCCATTTTGGGTTGTCTTTTCATTTCCAAATGACCCGAGACCCAAATCCAACATCCAAATAGACTTTTCTGACTATTTCAACCCTTCCGGATGCAACGACGCAGTCGAAATGACTATAAGGTCGATAGAAAATAAATTTCCTTTTTAATTTAATAAATTAGTCCCGACACGTCCCATACCGCGTCTGACTAAAAAATTCAAATTACTGAAATTATATCACACCGTCATAATAATGACATCATATTCATATATTACCTAAATATCTTTAAGTAATATTCAAAATCATCCATTTTAATATCCATAATTCGGATAAAACCCAAATGAATTAATTTATAATAAAATCCAATTAATCCATTAATTTAAAATATAACCCATTTTAAAAGTCATTAAAATAACTGGGTATTACATACTTCCCCCCTTATAATAGAATTTCGTCCCGAAATTCAGGAATATAAATCATATCGATAAGGTCAACTCCGAGTATACATCTCACATCGCAAGAAACCTAAAACGTACCGCCCATACAGTACATTAACGAAAATCCCTATCAATGTTATATGCCAAGCCGCACCATATAGTTTCAACTTAACCAAATTTAAACTTTACCCAATCTTCCCTATACCATTCACGTAACCAAGTTCAGAAAAATGATCCTCAATCATCAAGTAAATACATCCTGAAGTCACAACTACTCACTCTTTCACAATTATGAAAACTACTACCATTCAACCATCCAGGGCGCCCATACACCCTATCGTACCACTTTCATTATAATATTTGTCGCAAAGGTTACAAACTCATATACTAATGACCTAACTTTTTTCGAGTCCCAACGGTTATTAGTTTCATGCGTGGGGTGTCTCGCAAGAGAAATCCAAACAAGGAACCACCCCGATACACTACTTCCTAAAGTAGTCGGTCATCGAAACTCCTAAGGTCCTTAGTCAATTATATAAACAATTGGTTTATAAAAAAAAACATATCAGGTTTATCGATTTAAATTTTTTTTAGGTTTTAATGATTTCAAATAGAGTCTACTCATCTACTCTTCTCTAGAAGACAAGATGCTGGCTAATAGTAGTACATACGCTCTCGTATACCACAAGTCAATGCATATCGATAGTCACATCATGCTCGGACATGCCCCAAGTAAGTAATTCCGCGATAAAAATCAAACCCACGTGATGACATGAAAATATAGGTATCCTACACCCGTCGGTGAGTCTACGTAAATAACAGTGCTATTGTCAAAGTTTAGCAACCCATTTTCCCATATAATATTAATCGCTACAAAAATCAATATACGCCTTATAATTCCTTAGATTAAGAACATTCCCTCATTTGCGGGTGGTGGTTATTGAATCCCACTATTATAACTTTGCTCCGATGAGTGAAGAAAAATTTTACCCCAAATTTTCAGTTCTAGTTAACCACACTCCACTATATGCCCAAGCCTTTGAATATATTGCCTTTGTTAGGTAACACACATAATTCTCGCATTTCAAGAACTTCTACTGATGACTCTCCTCAATTTTTTTTCATAATAGGGGTGCCCTCGACTATGGTCATCATACTCGAGCATACTTCATAACCTCATAAGTACGATCTCCGCTATCCGTCCAATGGCCCTCATCTGCCATACTTCTCGTACGAACCCGTTCAAACACAATAAGATTCACTAACATATACGTGATTTTACCAAAGAAATCAACAATCCTAAACATAGGGCTCTACATCAAAGAACGCTAAGCTGAAAACACAATAAGACGTACAGATCCTCAAGGACACTAGAACCTGATGCTCTGATACCATCTGTAACACCCCGCCCGCCCGGGGAGAGCAAACGGAGCGCCACTATCGATAAAATAAATCCAAATCCACAAGTGACGAGGTATAGAGCATCTAAGTCCCACAATACAATAATAGGAATCCACTAATCTCAAATCTCTTCAATTACAACAAGTCTCTCGAATTAAAATTACAACAACTAACTCGAAAATAAAATACAAATATCCAAAGCTCTATACATCAAAATAATACAAATCTTTCCCAAACAATCCTCGCTAAAATCAATCTCCATAGCGCCCCAAAATCCGCGCTAACCTGCCACTAAAAGAAAATATGGGGAAGTACACAATACGACAAGAAAGATGCTCAACAAATATATGTTAGCGATGAATAAAACGTAACAACAAGAGTACGAATATTCAAATCAAAATGCAAATCTCAATAGCATTTCATCATTATAATTTCTCAACAACACTTTAACCGGGTCATTAGGCCTCACCACATCCATATATGATTTATCAAGCCATAGCCCGGGAAACAGGAATTTTGGCGGGTGCCCAACATCTGTGCCATATCAAAATCTCATGATAACATGCTCAACAATAATATAATGATACCACATGAATCAAAATAATTTCAAAAATTATTTTCCAGATTTCGATGAATTTATCAATTCAAATATGAGTTCAATTAACAAGAATTCAAAGAGAATGACACTCGCGAGATTTAAGGAGCATATTGTGTAAAACCCCATACCTCAAACCATGATGAGAAAGCAATGATCACATCCTCAAGATCAACAAAAAATATCTACAAAAGCTCCTCCAAGAACCTCCAACAAAAATAGCCTCAAGAACACCTCTAATCTAAGGTTGGAACTCACAAATCTCAAGGGCCAATGTATATATAAAAAGAAGAGGAATATAAAATATATTTACTGCCAAAAGTTGTGCCAAAAGTAGGTTAAAAGGGTTGCCCACGACTTCCTTTTATAATGAAAAAAAATGAAGAGTTGGAATCCAAAAGACTCCTTTAAATAAGGCAAAGAAATGAACAGTTGGAAGTTAAAACAACTCCAAGAGTTAAAAACATTTTAAAATCATTTTAAAATCCGTTTTAACTCTGCTTTCGAAACCGTTTGAAATTCTCGCCTTTAAAAATAATAACCAACATATTTGAGCGATAAAATAATTTTATCAAAAACTTTATTTTCCTCCATTTTCTGGAAATTAATTAAAATAACCCAAAAATTACGCGGGTTATTACAATGAGTAGAAGAAGCTCATGGCGACGTATTAGATCGAGACGTTAGACCCTAGAGATGAACATAAGTAATCAAAGGCTAGGTTGTGGACTAAATTGAATCGATTATCTTGGACGATGAACATCTAGAAAGGATAACCACTTCGCCATATATCGATAATGCTCATGGTTTTGGACCGTAACCAACAACATTGGTCACAGTCTTAACCCGTGACAATATTAAGTGTGACAAAATTATGGGTCACGGTCGGTACCCATGATCCATTGGTGATAACTTGGGTCATGTTCATCACTCGTGACCACGACACCACAGCGGGTCACAGTTCCCAAATTGAGAACCAGAAAGGGTAATATGGGTCATGATTTTGCCCCGTGACCACAACATCACCGGGGGGGGGCACTCACTACACCAAATCCTGCGAATGGTCACGCCCAGTGGGTCACGGCCCAAGACCGCGAACAACTGGTTGCGGACTTGGGCCGTGACCAACTCAATATTTGGCGTGACTATATTTATTACCACACTAAATTATTGATGCTCTGGAAGTGGTCACGGACCAAATCCCTGAGCACTGTGGGTCACGGACTTGGGTCGTGACCAGGTCGTGACCATCTTGGCGCCAAACTCGTGCTAAAATTCCCTCCAAGCTTGTCGCGGATGGGTCACGGTCCAAGTTCGTGACCCATAGCATGACAAAGAAGAGAACACACACATTGAGGGTCACGACTTGGGGCTATTACCATTTCCTCGTGCGGGTCACGGCTATGGGTCGTGACCATACCTCATTCAAGCAGTAGGGTTGATGGGGAAAAGTGTGACAACCCGAATATAATTATGATAAATTATGTTTAAATCATGATTAACTTATGTGATATGGATAATATGTTATTAATGTATATAATGTTAAGTCATTATGTTTAGTCTAATCCTACCTTCATAAAGCATGAAATATTGAATTAGTTACAAATATGAAATTTGGAAGTTTTCGGTAGGAATGTTCATGTTTAAGACTAGTTTTGACCTTTATGACATAACAATTGACTTGAGTTATAAACTAGATAGTTGTACACATATGAGTTAGGTTTGTAACACAATAAACGGTGCATCAAACGGACATTCGAGTGAGAATATATCGTCTTTTTACGAACAGGGGGTAAAGTAGTCATTTAGCCTTAAATGATATGTTGTCTTATATGGCACCACATGTTATATTTTGATTGGACCAAGAGGGGGTGTCCTTATGCCGACTTACCCTTGAATTAAGCTCTCAATTCAGCATATTTCAGCCATGGAATAGTTTTAACTTAAGGAAAGAGAGTTTTGAAGTCTAGGAAGAAAGTGTGAGGAGAAATTGAAGAAAAATTCATAGAAAATTACATAAAAGCCCCTAAGGTAATTCCATCCATAAATCATGTTTGATTTTTTTGTATTGCGGATTTAAATGATAGAAATGATCATTTGTTTACTAAAATTCCATGTCTTGATGTGTACTCATGGATAGATTCATGTTTAAGCAAACTTGAATGTGTAAACCCTTGAAATTGCCTTGTTTAGAAACCTTGTGTATTCAAACTATCATATTTTTTTGTATACTTAATGAAATTGATTAATTCCAATTGGATATTAACCTGGACTAATATATGCATGACATATTAAAAAATCATGTGAAAATACCAAGAAATGAGTCTATGGTGAGAGTTTGAAGTTCGGGAATGAAATCTTCCCCAAGGGTGAAAGTATGCATACCATATGTTTGATGTCTTACTTGACATAGCAAATGAACTCTGAAAATTATGAAATTTTAAATCTTGTATTTTTAAACATGTTTATTGATGTTGGGTGAAATATAATATAAATTAAAGATGTAGAAAAATCATGAAAATTCCTGAAAATTAAATGAACGATAAAAGAGCCTATAGGGCAGATTTGCTATGTGGTAAAGAAATGGGCATATCTTGCTCTAGGAGACTTGAAACGATGTACCATCTTTTGTATTGGAATACTAATATGATAAGGATTGAATTACCAAGAATAAATTAATATGTTTGGTCAATGTTTTGGATATAACAATTATATTAACATGAATTTGGATGAAACTTCATTTGTGACAAATGATTTGAATAGAATCAAGTGATGCTTTTGGATTGAATTATGTTTAAATCATTCTTTGGATTATTGATATTTTTATGATGATACTAATATTTTAAGAGTGATAGGAAGGGAAGAAGATCTGATTGAACAAGTACCGAATAAAGGCAAGGGAAAAGCCAGTTAAAATGTCAAGGTGAGTGTACTTATGATTTGTTTTATATATAAACATGAATATAGCTCAAAGAGCGGATTTGCTTGAATACTTCGGTATTCAGGATTTATTTGGATATTAAAATATCCAAGATTTTTTTGGGTCTCATGATCCAGGATTGGTTTGAATACTTCGGTATTCAGGATTTGTTTGGATATTAAAATATCCAGGATTTGTTTGGGTCTTATGATCCAGGATTGGAATTGGACAAAGATCTAATGATTTGTTGAAATTTATGTTCCAAGATTTGTTATTGCCAATTGGAAAACTTATTATTGCCAATGGGCAGAATTATTATTGTCAATGGGCAGACTTATTATTGCTAATGGGCAGCATTACTATTGCCAATGGGCAGACTTATTATTGCCAATGGGAATAATTACTATTGCCAATGGGTAGACATACTATTGCCGATGGGCAGAATTATTTGGGACATTTGGTCCAGGATTTGTTAGTGCCAACGAGCAGGATTGATTGAATTTAATATCCACAGATTTGATATATAATTGTTAATTCATTGTATGACAGGATTCGTTGGATTTAATATCCACATATTTGATATATAACTATTAATTCATTATATGGCAGGATTGGTTGGATTAATATCCACATATTTGATATATATTTGTTAATTCATTGTATGGCAGGATTGGTTGGATTAATATCCACAGATTTGATATAGAACTGTTATTTCATTTCAGGGAAGGAGTACCTCACTAAGCTTAATGCTTATGGTTTATATTTTGACATTTTCAGGGTTATAAGCTGCCAGCTAGGATGTCATATGATCAGTGATTTGAGAGTTGCACCGTTAGAAAAGAGCTGGGGATTAGACATGGGGGTTTTGTCATTGTCACACTGAGGTTTTAATACACTCACATATTGTATATATTGAGTTAACATGGATTGAGTTGATCATAGTTAATGACATTATTGTATGCCTGCTTAATTACGACTCAAATATTGATTTTAGTATGGAATTAGAATAATATTATGTTCATTGTGCACATTATGTAGGAAAATATTGATAAATGAATTATATTTCTAATGGGCTCAATATTATGATCTAATTATTATAATAAGAAATGATTAGTATGGATATTGGGTTTGGGGTGTGACAATTAGTGGTATCAGAGCGTCTAGGTTATTAATTCTGGACGTGTCTGACGGTTGGATGGAAGTTATTGAGTTGATTTGATATTTATGAATTATTTATGTACTAAACAATAATTTAGTATTATAAACTGTTTGTGTTGGTTTTTATAACTCGGTTATTATAGATGAAACCTAAGGCATGAGAAAAGTTAGTGGTTCCTGGCCAGGTGGATGAGTCTTTACGATGAAAGAAGCTCAGGTTACTTCGGATGTGGTGACAGGTACACCTTCTATTACTAATAGAAGTTCTTATGTTTTGATTGATCCCAGTCCCACACATTCTTTTGTGTCATATGCATTTGCTATGTATATGAATAGACCATGTACTCGTTTAGATGTGGGGTTGGGTATTTATATGCCTATAGGGGATATGGTTGTAGTTGAATATGTTTTCGTGATTGTGTTTTGACTGTGGGGGTTAGAGATACAGTTATAGATTTACTTCCATTGGATATTTATGATTTTGACATAATTCTGGGAATGGATTGGTTATCTAAATATCATGTATCTATAGATTGTTTTCGTAAAGAAGTTGTTTTTAAAATGCCTGGCGAGCTTGAATTGTAAGGGGGAAAAGGAAAGTTGTTCCTAGTTGCGTTATTTCTTCTATTTAGACGAGGAAATTGTCAAGTAAGGGTTATGAAGGTTTTATTGCATATGTTATTGACATTTAGATGGGGGAGTTACAATTAGTCGATGTTCCTATTGTACGGGATTTTCCGGGAGTGTTTCCTGGGAGTTGCCTGGGTTACCTCTAGAGAGAGAAGTTGAATTTAATATTGAATTAGCACTGGGGACAGACCTTATTTCTATGGCACTGTATATAATGGCACCTATTGAGTTAAAACAACTCAAGCTTCAGTTGTAGGATTTACTTTATAGGGGGTTCATACAACCTAGTGTATCTCCATGGGGTGCACCAGTTTTATTTTTAAAAAGGGAGATGGTACTATGCGCTTGTATATTGATTATAAGCAACATAATAGAGCTACAATTAAGAACAAGTATCCTTTACCTCGTATAGATGATTTGTTTGATCAGTTATAGGGTGCTAAAGTGTTTTCAAAGATAGACTTACGATCAGGTTATCGTCAGTTAAAGATGAAAGAGAGCGATATTTCTAAAACTGATTTTTGCACTCGGTATGGTCATTTCAAATTTCTTATGATGCCTTTTGTAGTGACTAATGCTCCAGCTGTATTTATGGATCTTATGAATCGGGTACAACATCCTTTTGTTGATTCATTTATGATAGTTTTTATTAATAATATTTTGATCTACTCACATCATATGGTTGAACATGAAAAGCATCTTAGAACTATTTTGAATATGTTGAAAGATAAGAAATTGTATGTTAAGTTTAGAAAAGGTGGATTCTAGCTATCACAAGTTGCATTTTTAGGCCATGTTATTTTTGGAGATGGTATGTGTTGATCCTAAAAAGGTGAAAACTATTATGAAATAGGAGAGGCCCAATAATGTGACTGAGGTGTGGAGTTTTCTGGGTTTGGATGGATATTATAGAAGGTTTATAAAGGTATTTTCTTCGACTACCTTGCCAATGACTAAATTAACCCGAAAGGATGTGAAGTTTGAATGATATTTTGATTCTAAAAATAGTTTTAAAGAATTGAAAAAGAGGTTGGTAACTGCACCTGTTATTACTATTCCACATGGTGGAGATGGTTTTGTTATTTATACCGATGCATCACATCAGGGGTTAGGTTTTTATGCACTATGGTAAGGTTATTGATTATGCTTCTAGGCAATTGCGTACACATGAACATAATTATCCTACACATGATTTGGAACTTGTTGCTATTGTGTTTGCTTTGAAATTATGGCTTCATTATTTATATGGTGAGGTATGTGAAATAATTACTGACCACCGAAGCCTTAAGTATTTATTTACTCAAAAGGAGTTGAATGAGGCAGAGGCGGTGGATGGAGTTAATCAAGGATTATGATTGTACAATTCACTAGCATCTAGGGAAGGCAAATGTAGTTGCAGATGCTTTGAGTAGAAAGTCTTCGGGCAGGTTATCTTGTACTCGATGTGCTAGAGTTGCTCACATTATGAACTTGAGATTGATGGCAGTGGAATTACAACTAGTAGATGGGGATAGATTCTTTGTTCATGTAAGCATGAGGTCATTATTAGCTACTCGTATTCATGATTTGCAAGGTCGATATCCTTTTCTTGAGAAAAAATGGCAAGATGTCCGAGATGGTAAGTCTGAAGATTTTTGTATTGTGAATGATGGCACTTTATTGTATAAGCAACGGTTATGTGTGCCTAATGTGGATGGATTAAAAGAGAAAATTTTAGATAAGGCTCATAATTCTATTTATACTATGCATCCTGGTAGTACTAAAATGTATAGGGATTTAAAGGAGCATTATTGGTGGAATAATATGAAGAAGGAAATAGCTGATTTCATTGCTAGGTGCCTTATATGTCAGCAAGTGAAAGTGGAGCATCAGAAACGTACGGGTTTGCTTCAGCCATTGCCAATACCGGAATGGAAATGAGATCATGTAATGATGGATTTCATAGTTAGGCTTCCTCGATCTCAGAAGGGGTTAGATTCGATTTGGGTAGTGGTAGATAGGTTGACCAAGTCAGCTCATTTTCTAGTAGTTAAGACTACGTATACGATTGATAGGTATGCTAGATTGTATGTTAATGAGATTATTCGATTGCATGGAGCTACAGTGTCTATTATTTCAGATAGGGACCCTACTTTTATATCTAGATTTTGGGATAACTTGCAGTATGCTATGGGTACTAACTTAAAGTTTAGTACGGCTTTTCATCCTCTGACATATGGGCAGTTTGAAAGGACAATACAGATTTTGGAGGATATGCTTAGAGCTTGTGTGCTTGATTTTAAAGGAAATTGGGATGAATATTTGTCTTTGATAGAATTTTCATATAAAAATAGTTTTCAATCTACTATTGGTATGGCTCCATATGAAGCGTTTTATGGTAGACGGTGTTGTACACCCGTATGTTGGGGTGAAGTTCGTGAAAGGAAGATAAAGGGTCCATAATTAATTAAAGTCACCACTGAAAAAGTGAGGATTATTCAAGATAGAATGAGAACAACTCAAAGAAAACAGAAAAGTTAGGCGGATAAACGACGAAAAGATTTGGAATTCCATAAAGGGGATTATGTGTATCTTCGGATATCGCCATGGAAAGGAGTTATGAGGTTTGGAAAGAAAGGAAAGTTAAGTCCACGTTATATTGGACCATATAAATTTTTGAAAAAGTCGGGGTGGTTGCCTACAAGTTAGCATTACCACCAGAGTCATACCGACTACATGATGTTTTCCATGTTTCTATGTTAAGAAAGTATGTAGAGGATCCTTCACATGTTTTAGTGGAATAACCTATTGAGTTAAAGGAAGACTTGAGTTATGTGGAAGAACCAGTTGCTATCGTGGATAGGAAGGACAGGATATTGAGATCAAAAGTGATCCCACTTGTGAAAGTAGAGTGGATGAGGAATTCCATGGAAGAGGCTACAAGGAAGAGAGAGGATACCACGAAGATACGTTATCTGTATTTTTTTTATTCAGACAACAAAGGTATGTCAATTTTGGGGACGAAATTTCCTAACAGGGGGAGAATTGTGATAACCCGAATATAATTATGATAAATTATGTTTAAATCATGATTAACATATGTGATATGGATAATATTTTATTAATGTATATAATGTTAATTCATTATGTTTAGTCTAATCCTACCTTCATAAAGCATGAAATATCGAATTAGTTACAAATATGAAATTTGGAAGTTTTCGATAGGAATGTTCATGTTTAAGACTAGTTTTGACCTTTATGACATAACAATTGACTTGATATATAAACTAGATAGTTGTACACATATGAGTTAGATTTGTAACACAATAAACGGTGCATCAAATGGACATTCGAGTGAGAATATATCATCTTTTTACGAACAGGGGGTAAAGTAGTCATTTAGCCTTAAATGATATGTTGTCTTATATGGCACCACATGTTATATTTTGATTGGACCAAGAGGGGGTGTCCTTATGCGGACTTAAAACCCTTTGAATTAAGCTCTCCCTACAGCATATTTCAGCCAGGGAAGAGTTTTAACTCAAGGAAAGAGAGTTTTGAAGTCTAGGAAGAAAGTGTGAGGAGAAATTGAAGAAAAATTCATAGAAAATTACATAAAAGCCCCTAAGGTAATTCCATCCATAAATCATGTTTGGTTTTTTTGTATTGCTGATTTAAATGACAGAACTGATCATTTTTTTACTAAAATTCCATGTCTTTATGTGTACTCATGGATAGATGCATGTTTAAGCAAACTTGAATGTGTAACCCCTTGAAATTGCCTTGTTTAGAAAACTTGTGTATTCAAACTATCATAATTTTTTGTATAATTACTGAAATTGATTGATTACAATTGGAGATTAACCTGGACTCGTATATGTATGACATATCCAAAATAATGTGAAAATACCAAGAAATGAGTGTTTGGTGAGTGTTTGAAGTTCTGGTATGAAATCTGCCCCAAGGGTGAAAGTATGCATACCATATGTTTGATGTCTTACTTGACATAGCAAATGAACTCTGAAAATTATTACTAATGTTGGGTGAAATATCATAAAAATTTATGGTGTAGAAAAATTATGAAAATTCCTGGAAGTTGAATGAACGATAAAAGAGCCTATAGGGCAGATTTGTTATGTGGTAAAGAAATGGGCATATCTTGCTCTAGGAGACTTGAAACGATGTACCGTCTTTCGTATTGGAATACTAATATGATAAGGATTGAATTACCAAGAATAAATGAATATATGTTTCGTCTATGATTTGGATATGACAATTATATTAATATGAATTTGGATGAAACGTCATTTTTGACAAATGATTTGAATAGAACATTTGATGCTTATGGATTGAATTTTGTTTAAATAATTCTTTGGATTATTGATATTCTTATGATGATACTAATATTTTAATAATGATAGGAAGGGAAGAAGATCTAATTGAACAAGTACCGGATAAAGGCAAGGGAAAAGCCAGTTAAACTGTCAAGGTGAGTGTACTTATGATTTGTTTCACATATAAATATGAATATAGCTCTAAGAGCGGATTTGTTTGAATACTTCGGTATTCAGGATTTGTTTGATATTACAATATCCAGGATTTGTTTGAGTCTCATGATCCAGGACTGGTTTGAATACTTCGGTATTTAGGATTTGTTTGGATATTAAAATATCCAGGATTTGTTTGGGTCTTATGATCCAGGATTGGAATTGGACAAAGATCCAATGATTTGTTGGAACTTATGTTCCAGGATTTGTTATTGCCAATGGGCAGAATTATTATTGCCAATGGGAAGACTTATTATTGCTAATGGGCAGAATTACTACTGCTAATGGGCATACTTCTTATTGCCAATGGGCAGAATTACTATTGCCAATGGGCAGACATACTATTGCCGATGGGCAGAATTATCATTGCCAATGGGAAGAATTATTTGGTCATTTTCCTCTAGGATTTGTTAGTGCCAATGAGCAGGATTGATTGGATTTAATATCCACAGATTTGATATGTAACTGTTAATTCATTGTATGACAGGATTCGTTGGATTTAATATCCACATATTTGATATATAACTATTAATTCATTATATGGCAGGATTGGTTGGATTAATATCCACGTATTTGATATATATTTGTTAATTCATTATATGGACGGATTGGTTGGATTAATATCCATAGATTTGATATAGAACTGTTATTTTATTTCAGGGAAGGAGTACCTCACTAAGCTTAATGCTTATGGTTTATATTTTGACATTTTTTGGGTTGTAAGATGCCAGCTAGGATGTCATATGATCAGTGATTTGAGAGTTGAACCGTTAGAAAAAAGCTTGGGATTAGACATGGGGGTTTGGTCATTTTCACACTGAGGTTTTAATACACTCAAATATTGTATATATTGAGTTAACATGGATTGAGTTGATCATAGTCAATCACATTATTGTATGCCTGCTTAATTACGATTCTGATATTGATTTCAGTATGGAATAAGAATAATATTATGTTCATTGTGCACAATATGTAGGAAAATATTGATAAATGAATTATATTTGCAGTGGGCTCAAGATTATGATCTAATTATTCTAATAAGAAATGTTTAGTATAGATATTGGGTTTGGGGTGTGACAAAAAGGGTCGTGCATGGTGGGTCACGACCCTAGGCCGTGATCAGCTGGAAGCCAGAACTACCTCATATTTCATTTATTAGTCGCGCGCATGGGGACACGGCTCTAGGCCATGACCAGATTCAGGTCTTAAAAAAAATACCGGCTGCTTCTCATTTTGTTTCTGAGATTTATAAGGCTGTCTAAGGGCTCATTCGATTTCATTTGGATTTGTTAGGGCTAAGCGATTTCAGTTGGTTTTCATTTGGATTAACCCCTGGTATGTATTGATTCATTTTTATTTCATTTGGATTTCGTGATTTCTATCTAAAGCCCTAATTTATGTGTATGTATGTGTAGATTTATGTTTGTATGTTTGTATGTGTGTATGTGTGTGTACGTATAGATTTATGTTTATATCTGTGTGTATGTATAAATTTTTGTGTATATGTATGTTTATGTGTGTAATTATGAACAAATAAATTGTTTTTTGTCAATAAACCCTATATTGTACGCCTTTGTACGTATAGATTGTATGCGTATGTATGTATAGATTTATGTCAAAAAATATTAGGGTTTAGTAAATCCTAAATAGTATGTGTGTGTATGTATAGATTATGCCAATAAACCCTAGATTGTATGTGTGTGTATGTATAGATTATGCCAATAAACCCTAGGTTGTATGTGTGTGTATTTTTTTTAAATATAATTAAATGGATTTTTAATGAGTAAAAAAATTTACACCCACCTTGTCGTGATTTTATTTGGGGTTATATGTGTGCCATCATATTATATTGGGGGTTATATGCGTGTCGTGATTTTTTTCACTATAATATGTGTGTAAGTACTACAATATGTGATTTTTTACATTTACCTTCTGCAATAGTGTTTATGCATTGGTTGTTTGTTTGCACTACAATATGTGTGTAAGTACAATGTGTTTTCAGTTGATTCTGCAGTTTGTATGTTTATTGAATAGATAATACACATATACTTTTAAACTCTCTCATAATAAACCCTAACAAAACATGTTATAAACAATTACGACGGGTTGTTGTTGGGATTTCACATATACTTTTAAACTCTCATAAATTTCAAACCCAAACCTTAATAGTAGGACTCCAATTCACGCCCTCGTATACTTTTCTCAGGAAAAATGAGGCACGATGATAATTACTGTCAACAAGAGTGGGAGAGGTTGCAATTATACCGCACCCATAACTCTTTTATTAGTGTGCGTCATATAGAGGGTACTCCTATTTATAGGTATGGAAGTAAAAAGATCGAACAATTTAACTACCTTGTAAATCGTGGAGTTGATCTGCAGCAAGATTACTTGTTCAATCGTATTCTATTTTCTCTACCATCAAATTGGAATGACGTTATACAAAATATATTTCACACATATAATCCTGACATAGCCCTGACCTTGGTTACGTTATTTGAGAAGGCGAAAAAACAAATCCACCCGTTATGGATACAACTGCGTACAGAGAGCATTGCCATAGACTGTAATGTCTAACGCCACATGCACTTAAAATTGAATCTTGCCAACAAGTTGAGAAATATGGGATTCTAAGTTCATGTCACGAATATCTACACATCAATCATAAATACCCTTCCTCCTAGTTGGCTACGTGCAAAAATTTATAGGTTCTTAAAAACTAATACCGAATGGATTGAGATCAGACACATTGAACTTATTCTAAAGGTATCTATCTATCTATAGATATATATAATCATAAGCTTGATTAATTGTTCTAATTTCATATTATTATAATTATTTAATCATTTATAGTTTTTCATTTTTATAGATAATGTCGAGAGGAAACAACCCAAAGGTACCATGTGCCGAGGTGACATCACAACGAGGTTCACCATGTCGTGCAGAGTTCGGATTCTCCACACCAATGGCTGAGCAATTCACAACTCCACCAATGGTTCACTCCTCGCCAAGTCTAACTCCAAGTTGACCTATGCCCTAATCCAGCACTCCCGTTGCTTTAACGCCCCTATCTACCACTCCTGATGCCTCCTACTCAAATGAAAAAGAGCCTATTGGGTTCTCCTTTCTCAGGAATAACCCGACGAGTGATAATAATGACGTGCTGAACTTTGAAGCTCGATGTTTGTCGCTGGTAAAAATGAATGTGGGAGTAGGTGGACCAGAAAATTGGAACCTTGTTGATTAAGCTGTCAAAGATGACATATATGACCAACTTTGCAAGCATTTCTCATTTCCTGAATGTTCCAAGAACAAGGTTCTATCTCGGGTTGCTGAAGGATTGAAGACATATAGGATAAACCTTTGGAAGAAACATTTATCGAAAGAGTCAACGAGCTAAGATATTTTGGCTTTGAATGAGAGAGTGCCTCCCAATGTTGAAATGCCGTTGGAGTAGTGGAATCATTTTTTTGAGAATGAGGCGAAGGAGAAAAAGTTCATCCAGAGGGATCAAAATAAAAAAAATTAGGGCACAAAAATCTGATATCCATAGGCTGGGATCCAAATCATATGAGGATTTGAAGAATGGATGGGAGAGTAGGAAAAATGATGGTCCAGATGATGGTAAAAGCCCAAATCGGTCCAACTTATTTCTTCATGCTCCATGGGACAAAGTTAATAAATTCTCCTCGCACTTAGCTAAGACACTGGAATCAAAAGAGGCCATCAGCTGTCAATCCGATTAGAGACCTACTAATGACTTTGACGTTGAAAGTTATGCCCTGACACAGACCTTTGTAAATGACAAAAGGGGGAGAACGAGAGGCGTTGGCTTACATATGCCAAAAACAAAACTTCAACACACTGTACCTCTTGTGGACGATCTTTCTTCAATCAAGAATTGTATCTCATCCCAAAAGGATCACCAGTTGAAGACCGATGGGGATGTCCATGAGATTAAAAATAACCTGGGATTATTGACGAATCAAATTGGGAAACTTGTGAACTTTTTGAAAAGTAATAGGCCCCCAATGCCTCTTCAAGGTTACCCTTACCCTACTCCTACTCAAGGTTTCACACATCCTTCCCCTCCCAAATGGCTCCTCCTCTAACATTCCCCTCTCAAATGCCTTATCCTCCAACATTACCCTCCCCTGCACCTCCATCAATCATGGGACTTGGATCATCGTCAACAACTCACGATGACTATAGCGAAGAGTACTACATCAAGGACATGAGCAATTCGAGGTTTGTTGGCGTGTGCTTACTCATATCCATAGTTCCTAGAACTCTAGTACATGGCTGACCTTTGGAGAATGGTGAGGCTAAAATAAAGGTCGATTAAATATACAACGGTTGCGGAGATGTACTTGTGTACATTATCAGCGGGGAAGGGATGGAATTGGGGAATTATGCAAAATCTTTTATTACTTGGCCAATTTATTTGTTGGCCAAGATGCAATAATATTTTCTTTCCTTTCAGTTGTAATAATTTTTTTTCTTTTAGTTGTAAGAATATTGGTTTTGCTTCAGTTGGAATGATATTTTTTGTTTCAGTTGTAAGAATATTGGTTTTGTTTCGTTTGTAATGATATTTTTTTTGTTTTAGTCATAAGAATATTCTTTTTGTTTCAGTTGTAATACTATTTTTTAACCTATTACCACAGGACTAGAATTTGAAGATTATTACATGTATTTCCCACAATACAAAGAGTGAATGGGAGAGACTAATCGGATATCAAATAATCATGTAAAGGGCGTTTATGAATTTGTTAAATATGCTCCCAAAAATCTTAAAAGTGAGAAGATTCCGTGTCCGTGCACTCATTGTATTAACGGAAAATATAAGTCATTGGAAGATGTGGAGTTGCATTTACTAAAGTTGGGAATCTATCAAGACTATATAATATGGACATACCATGGTGAAAAAGTTATAACTTATGTTCCAAAAGAATTACCAACACCCGATCGTGTAACGAAACCCTAAGGAGTAGAAGTGGTACATGATTCACCAACACATCATCCATTGATTGACTTAATTGATGATGCTTACGAACTCCACAACCATTAAAACCACCAACCTATGGATACAAATAATGATCATTATGACGAAATAAATGAACAAATTGATTCTGAACTACTAGGAGATCAAAAATACATACGGTTGAAAGCCGATGCGGCTAGACCGTTGTATAAAGATTGTGATGAAGATCACTCGGTATTATATGCAATACTTGGTTTGCATAATTTGAAGAGTCAATTTGGTTTTTCTGGGAACAACGTAACTGGAATTCTTAAGTGGGTTAAAGAAATTATCCCAAAAGAGAACACGACACCAGGCAATTATCCTACTATTAAGAAGAGTTTTAAGGGTTTAGGTTTAAAATACAAATCTATTCATGCTTGGAAGTATGATTGCATATTGTACCAGAACAAGAACGAAGAGAAGGATGAATGTCCTGAGTGAGCCAAGATATGTGATTTATGAGAATGGAAAGGACGGACATGCAAAAAATCACAAGTGCTCACAAGTACCACAAAAGGTTTTGAAGTATTTTTCACTTGGGCCACGGTTAAAATAGTTTTTTACTATACCGTGGATAGCGGAGGCTATGACGTGGCATGCTCGATGCGAGGTGGGTGGGAATTTGATGCGTCATTCGACTGATTCACTCATCTGGCAAATTTCAAATGCACAACACCATGAATTTGCAAAATAATCGCGCAATGTTCGTCTTACAATCTCAACCGATGGGTTTAACTCTTTCGGTAATTTAAGTACTATGCAGAGTTATTGTCCAGTTCTAATGGCGCCTTTAAGTCTTCCTCCGATATTATGCATGAGAAAGGTGTTCACATTGTTATATTTGTTGATACCCAGACCGAAGGCTCCCAGTGATGACATTGATATATTCTTAGCACCATTAATCGAAGAACTTAAAGAGCTGTGGGATAAAGGCTTGACGGCGTTCGATTCTCATAAGGGTGAAGAGTTCACACTTAAAGTAATGGTGATGTGAGATCCACGATCTTCCTACTTATGGGACCTTGTCTGGTTGTAATGTTCATGGTTATTATGGATGTCCCATATGTGGGGAGGAAACTGAAGCCTATTGGTTAAAACATAGTGGTAAGGTGAGTTACATGGGTCATCATAGATTTTTGCCGACTAGTTACCATTTTAAGAACGACAAGTCTAACTTTTTGCCTGTCGGTCACGAGTGTAGAATGACACATGTTCGACTTTCTGGTCAGGAAATTGAGGAGAAGGTGACGGCTGCAACTGCGGGGAATATGTACGTAGGCAAATACCCTAGTTTGTAAACCTGAAGTGTAAAGCTAGGGGGGATCCGAATGACCCTAGTAAAGCGAAGCCATGGTCCAGGCGATCAATATTTTTTTATTTTCCATATTGAAAAGATCATCGTGTAAGGCATGTAATTGATGTGATGCACATAGAGAAGAATATTGTAGAACCTTTGATAGGAACATGTCTGCGTGGATTTCATTCCAAAGATGGAGAGCGAGCCCACCGAGATCTACAGGATATGAAAATAAAGAAGAGACTGTGGTTAAAAAATTATCCTACGACAGGAAGAATTTCTATCCCCCCCAACTGCTTTCACTTTGACAACTAGTGAGAAGAAGATCCTCTTAGATACGTTATTCAACTTGAAGACTCCAACCGGTTATTCTGGTAATTTAAGTAGAGTAGTAAGCTACCAAGCAATTGACTTGAAACAGTGCAAGTCTCACGACTGGCACATAATCATCCAATTAATCCCCCTGTTATTTCAGTATTGCTTCTCTGAACGCAAAGATCTCCGTCGAGAAATTATGCAAATCATTTTGTGTTTTACCCTACTTTGTACAAAAGTGGTAAACAGAAGGCACATTAAAGCTATGAAATCAACTTTAGCCGAGGAAGTTTGTGTATTAGAGAAATATTTTCCTCCGTCATTCTTCGATATCAGTATCCATCTGCTTATGTATTTATGAGATAAAGATTTATTTTGTGGTCCCATGAGGTATCGTTGGATGTATCCTTTTGAGCGCTTGATGAAAACCTTCAAAGATTATGTAAAGAATACACGGTATATTGGAGGGTCAATTGCTGAAGAATATGTAACGGTGGAATCATCGCTATATGCCAGGGAACATATGCCAGAACAAGAGTGAGGAGGTTTAATCCTCATGGAGATCGAGTGATAGACGAACCTGAAATGGTTTGACGATGAATTGTCGTTTGGGAACCCTAAAGAGGTGAAACTTACAAACCTATAATACGAGCAAGCAACTCGTCATGTCTTCGAATCGAAAGATGAAGTCGAAGACTGGAGAGAGTGAGTATATACTGGATTCTTCTTCTTTGATTATATGTATTTTTTATTTTACGATCTAAACTCTACAATTTTTTGGTAGGAAGTACGAGAACGAAATTGTCCATAATCAAAGGAGAAATTGGACGACAACTGACTTTAGGGCATGGGAGTCAAAAGAGGTACTTTTCACATCTTATGTGTGTGGTTATTTATTCATGTGTGGTAAAAACATGCCCTAATATAAATTCATTAATTAATAAATGCAGCTTCTAAAAAGAGGTGATGTCTCTTCCAGACTTGCACGCCTAGAAAAAGGTCCTAGTTTTCGTGCGAAAGAGTTTAAAAAATTCCGCACCAATGATTTTGATTTCATTTCATATCCATATGAGGAAAAGATTTTGACGCAAAATAGTGGAATATCAATTTTTCCTTGACCACCGGTATCGCTAGCAAAAGTGATAAAAATCCAAAGAATACGGTGCTAACCTATTATGGGATAATTTAAAAAATCCTAGAACTTGATTACTTGGATTTCACAGAAACCGTATTCTATTGTGATTGGCTAAAGGTGGAGGATAGAACGAATGCTTACAAAGTTGATCCCAACTCCAAACTTATTATTGTAGATTTATCAAAGCTAAAGACTAAAGACCGCATAGTCAACGAGCATTTTATTGGTGCCTTTCAGAATGTAAAGAAGGTATTATACTCGAAGTGCATAAACGATGGCAATTGGTCTATTGTTGTGCATGCACCAAAGGGTATTACTATTGAAGTAGACACATTAAAGGCTTCAAAAGAGTTCTAGTCAGCTCTTGATGACAACCTAATTTGAAGGATCTTTTAGTTGATTTAGAGGAAGATTGAGTATCAAAATATTATTTTATCCTCGTTAATCTTATTTGTATCCTATTATGATATTGATATTGTATTAGTACTTTACTGTAATGTATGACTGTCATCTACTTTTAAGTGTAATGTCATGCTATTTGTGCAAATGGTAGGTGATTTATCGGTTCTTTTTCTTAGAATATATATGTTTTCATTTATTTATTTCTATCATTTGTCTTTAGAGTGCGAAAACCAGAAACATCTCCCAAATGGCCCCGTGAGAGGCACCAACACCTCGTACAAGACCAATGTAACTTGTAGGAACTGACCGCGTGGTCATGGGACTCCCTTTTTGATAATACCACGATAATTTGAATACATGTAGACTTAGGCTTAAAACCTGGCGTCAAAGTGTGAAAACTTGAAACAGCCCCGTGAGAGGCACCAACACCTCGCACGGGACCAGTGTAACTCGTAGAAACAGACCGCATTATCACGGGACTCCCAATTTGTGAATACATTGATAATTTGAAAATATATTTGACTTAAGCTTAAAAAATGGCATAAGAGGGAGAAAACCCAAAATAGCATCTGAACGGCCCCGTGAGTGGCACCAACACCTCGTAGGGACCAATCTAACTCGTAGGAACTGATCGCACGATCATGGGACTGCCGATTTGAGAATACGATGATAATTTGCATAATTTGCATTTTTTTCCGCAGGTGGCTTCTCTGGGTATTAACACTGCCATTCATATCACTGCTGGAAGCAGCCATAAGGTTTGTTAACTGACTAGCTCTTGGTGATGATGCTAATTGCTAAAACAATTTAATGTTGATTGTATCCTTTATATATAATATACAGGAAATATACAAATATTATCATAGGGACAATAACTTAATGTTGCTGCACTTTATAATTATCTTTGGGGCCTTTGAACTTTTTCTTTCTCAACTCCCATATATGCATTCAGTGAGGTGGGTGAATCCATTGTGTATTTTTTCTTTCTCAACTCCCATATATCCATATATCTGAAAATGATTTCTTCCGTAATTAGTATTGTTACTATTGTAATTATCACCATTTAGTACAGGCAAACACCATTATGTATTGGGGTTGGACCTTTATGGGTTTAGAAATGAAAATACATGGGGTTAGTGGGTGAAAACCCGAAATAGCCCCTGAATGGCCCCGTGAGTGGCAACAACACGTCGTACGAGACCAATGTAACTCGTAGGAACTGACCACGCGATCACGGGACTCCCAGTTTGAGAATACGACGATAATTTGTATATTTCTAGACTTAGGCTTAAAAACATGGCATTAGTGGGTAAAAGGTTAAACAGCCCCCGAACGACCCCATGAGTGGCACCAATACCTCGCACGGGAACAATGTAACTCGTACGCACTGATCGCGCAATCATGGGACTCTTGGTTTGAGAATACGACGATAATTTGCATATTTTTAGACTTCGGCTTAAAAACATGGCATTAGTGGGTGAAAAGCCCAAACAGCCCCGAATGGCCCCGTGAGTGGCACCAAAACCTCGCACGGGACCAATGTAACACGTACAAACTGACCATGCGATCACGGGACTCCTGGTTTGAGAATACGATGATAATTTGCATATTTCTAGACTTAGGCTTAAAAACATGGCGTTAGCAGGTGAAAACCCAAAATAGCCCCCGAACAGTCCCATGAGTGGCAACAACACCTCGTACGGGACCAATGTAACTCATAGGAACTGACCGTGAAATCACGGTACCCTCGGTTTGAGAATACGGTGATAATTTACAAATGGCTAGGAATGAAAACATAGCGATAGGGGAAACCCAAAACAGCCCCCGAACGGCCACGTGAGTGGCACCAACACCTCATACGGGACCAATGTAACTCGTATGAACTGTCCGCGCGATCACGGGACCCCCAATTTGAGAATACGATGATACTTTGAATATTTTTAGACTTGGGCTTAAAAATATGGCCTTAGTGGGTGAAAACCCTAAACAGCCTCTGAACGGCCCCGTGAATGGCACCAACACCTCGCATGGTACAAATATAACTCGTACGAACTGACCGCGCGGTCACGGGACCCCCGGTTTAAGAATATGATGATAATTTTCATGCATATAAACTTAGGCATAAAAACATGGCATTAGTGAGGAAAACTCAAAACAGCCCCCGAACGGCCCCATGAATGGCACCAACACTTCGTAAGGGATCATATGTAACCCATAGGAACTCTTCTCGAGATCATGGGACCCCCGGTTTGATAATATAAAGTTAATTTCCATATTCTAGACTTAGTCTTTAAAACATGGCGTTAGTGGGTGAAAACCCGAAACAGCCCCCGAGCGGCCCCGTGAGTGGCACTAACACCTCTTATGGGTCCAATGTAACTCGTACGAACTAACCATGCGATTACGGGACCCCCGATTTGAGAATACAACGGTAATTTGCATGCATATGGACTTAGGCATAAAAATATGGCGTTAGTGGGGAAAACCCGAAACAACCCCCAAACGGCCCCGTGAGTGACACCAACACCTCGCACGGGATCAATGTAACCCGAAGGAACTGTCCGCGTGATCAGAGACTCCCGATTTGAGAATATGACGATAATTTGCATATTTCTAGACTTAGGCATAGAAACATGGCGTTAGTGGGTGAAAACACGAAACAGCCCCCGAACGGCCCCGTGAGTGGTACCAACACCTCCCACGGGACCAATATAACTCGTAGGAACTGTCAGCGTAATAACGGGACTCCGAATTTGAGAATACAATGATAATTTGAATATTTTTAGACTTAGGCTTAAAAATATGGTGTTAGTGGATGAAAATCTAAAACAGCCCCCGAACGGCCCCCTGAGTGGCACGAACACCTCGCACAGGACCAATGTAACTCGTACAAACTGACCTCGCGATCACGGGATTCCCGATTTGGGAATATGATGATAATTTCCATGTATATAGACTTAGGCATAACAACATGGCGTTAGTGGGTAAAGACCCGAAACAACCCCCCCAACGACCCCGTGAGTGGCACCAACACCTCGCACGGGACCAATGTAACTTCTAGGAACTCACAACGTAATCACGGGACCCTTGGTTCAAGAATACAACAATAAATTGCATATTCCTAGACTTTGGCATAAAAAAATTGCGTTAGTAGGGGAAAACCCAAAACAACTATGTAAAAACATTGCTTTAGTATGACTGTGCGACTGTGAATATTATATATCTGTGTAAAAAATCATACCCGGGCTAGTTCTTATCATGGGGGTTTCCACGTCAAGACAGTCTTATCTCGATTGGACCTTTATAGGAGATATTGACTCGTACCCTAGAAGATCATATCCTCGATACAGGCTATCCGAAAATGATAGTCAGATGTTCTAAGAGACATGAGGGTATGTGCTAACCTCTTAGGACCTGGAACTATGTTTCGCCTCCTGTTGTTTGTGTATTAAGTTAATACAGTTCGAGACTGATTCCGGACAAGTATTTCCCTTAGTTTGTGTGATACGGGGACTTGATAAATATAATATGCACAGTCACACAGTCATATATATAAATATTCACATTTCTAAATTAGGTGCGCCTACAACACATAATTATAATTATTCGCTCTTAGCACATTTTTACTTGATTATCTCACATAATGGATTTGTCCCTTTTATTCTCATATATATAAGTTACTCCACACCTACTTCTCATCTCTTGAAGTATTCTAACTCCCTAAGTATATTTTCAGTAGGCACTCTCGCTTACCTTCTAGTCTCACTTCCTTACAAGTCTCGACCTTTTATCAAACGTACGCATAATTTCATATGTGTGAATGACTCCCCGTTAACCCTTAATTTCATCTTACAATAAATTCTTACTCAACGGAGTTTACCTAGCCCCTACTAGTCCTATTTATATCCCATTATGCTCCCACAATAATAATCAAGGGTTAGTACGCATTTTAATCGGATTAAACCAACAGAAGAAAAATATGCAGTTTTCAAGGAGGGGTTGATCGATCGATGTAAGGGGGTCGATCGATCGAACATCGATCAATCGATGTTCTTGGGTCGATCGATCGATCAAGCGGTTCTTTCCCAGAAACTGCAATTTAAACCTATGGGTTTCATCTTCCAAACTTCTCCAAAACATCATTATCGATTATCAAACTCCAAAATAACATTACTACTAGTTATTTATACATATATGCATGATTCCTTAGGTGCAACATGTACAAATTCATCAACGGGATTGTATTAAAGGGTCAATTGCCTTAATTATCAAGAACCCTAGTTTTTCACTAAACTTCCATTGTTCTAATTCTTTTTCCAGATTTATCACTTCTAAATTATTCCAATTTCGTGGGTAATTCTCTACATATGATTTATATTCCAGAATTTATTTATTTTCTCTATAACATGTGATTGGGTTCTCTAAATCACTAAATTCTACCATGAAACGTAGATTCAACCATCCTAATATAAAAGGTGAGACATTAACTAAAAGAGAAGCAAGATAGATACATGTCTAGGAATTGAGTTTCTGATTTGTGGAAGAAAGTGGTACGGTTGCGTTCCCCGTCTCGCGATCTACGACTCGGTGGTGGTGGCGGTGCAAACGGTTGAGTTTTCGACCTTGAATTGCTTGGGAAGCTTTCCCGCCTCTTCTCTAATGGTCGTTCTTTGGTTTTTATCTTTCTAACCCTCTTGGACAAATCCTAAAGACTGATATAACCTCAGAAATTCGTGGGTTTAATTGCCCACAAATATGAAATGTCTGTAATACCCTCCTGAGATGCCAATTAGGACTAAAAACGCCTCGAGACAAAAAAAAAACCGAGTACATTATTTTGACTATATCGACCCTTTCGGACACATTGGTGCACTCGAAAAGATCATATGGATGACTTATAATTCATTCACTTTTAATAATAATACTTTAGTCCTGACAAGTCACGGGCGCGTCCCGACTCAAATTTCCATAATTGCCATTTTATTCGATCGTGATAATTTTTATAAAATCAATCTTATATATTACTTTACTCATTTAGTAATATTCGACAAATTCCCAATAATTCCTAACTCTCATCACGCTAGTAAATATATAAAAGAAAATTTCCGAATTAATATTAAATTTATATCTCAATTTAAATTTAACAAATCCCCAAATTTTGAAAGTCATAAAAATACGGGGTATTACACAATGTAACTCGTATGAACTCACTGCGCGATCACGGGACCCCTAGTTTGAGAATACGATGATAATTTGCATATTTCTAGACTTCGGGTTAAAAACATGGCGTTAATGGATGAAAATCCGTAACATCCCCCGAACGGCCCCGTGAGTGGCACCAACACCTCGCACGGGACCAATATAACTCATATGAACTGACCACGTGATCATGGGACCCCCGAATCGAGAATATGATGATAATTTACATATATCAGGACTTAGGAAAAACATGGCGTTGGTGGGTGAAAACACGAAACAGCCCCGAACTGCCCCGTTAGTGGCACCAACACCTCGCACTGGACCAATGTAACTCATTGGAACTAACCACGCCATCACGGGACTCCCGATTTGAGAATATGATAACAATTTGCATATATCTAGACTTCGGCTTAAAAACATGGTGTTAGTGGGGGAAAACCCGAAACAACCCCCCAACGGCCCCGTGAGTGGAACCAAAACTTCGCATGGGACCAATGTAACTCGTACGCACTGATCGCGCGTCACTGGACTCCCAATTTGAGAATACGATGATAATTTTCATATTTCTAGACTTAGGCTCAAAGCATGGCGTTAGTGGGTGAAAAGCCAAAATAGCCCCCGAACCTCCCCATGAGTGGCAGCAACTCCTCGCACGGGACCAATATAACTCGTAGGAACTGACCGCGCAATCACGAGACTCTTGATTTGAGAATAAAATGATAATTTGAATATTTATAGACTTAGGGTTAAAAATATGGCATTAGTGGATGAAAACCCGAAATAGCCCCCGAACGGCCCCGTGAGTGGCCCCAACACCTCGTAAGGGACCAGTGTAACTCGTTGGAACTATCCACATGATCACGGGACCCTTGGTTTGAGAATATGAAGATAATTTTCATATTTCTAGACCTAGGCTTAAAAACATGCCATTAGAGGGTGAAAACCCGAAATAACCCCCGAACGATCCCGTAAGTGGCACCAACACCTCGCACAAGGCCAATTTAAATCGTATGAACTGATCGCGTGATCACGGGATTCCCAGTTTGGGAATATGACGATAATTTTCATGTATGTAGACTTAGGCATAGAGACAAAACGTTAGTGGGCAAAAACCCAAAACAACCCCCGAACGGCCCCGTGAGTGGCACCAACACCTCGCACGGGACCAATACAACTCATAAGAACTGACCGCCTGATCGCGGGACCCCAGATTTGATAATTTGCATATATAAAGAATTAGGCTTAAAAACATGGCGTTAGTGGGCAAAAACCCGAAACAGCCCCCGAACGACCCCGTGAGTGGAACCAACACCTCGAACGGGACAAATCTAACTCGTACGCACTGACCGTGCAATCACGGGACTATCAATTTGAGAATAGATGATAATTTTCATATTTATAGACGTAGGCTTAAAAATATGGTATTAGTGGGAAAAAACCTAAAACAACCCCCGAACGGCCTCGTGAGTGGCACCAACACCTCACATGGGACCAATGTAACTCGTAGGAACTAACCCCAGGATCACAGGACTCCCGGTATGAGAATATGATGATGATTTGAATATTTCTAGACTTAGGGTTAAAAACATTGCATTTGTGGATGAAAACCAAAACAGCCCCCAGACGGCCCTGTGAGTGGCACCAACACCTCGCACGGAACCAATGTAACTCGTAGAAACTGTTCACGTGATCACGGGATTCTCGATTTAGGAATATAATGATAATTTTCGTATATATAGACTTAGGCATAAAAACATGGAGTTAGTGGTCAAAAACCCGAAACAGCCCCGTGAGTGGCACTAACACCTCGCACGGGACCAATTCAACTCGTACACACTCACCGCGCGATCACGGAACCCCCGAGTTGAGAATACAATGATAGTTTGAATATTTCTTGACGTAGGCCATAAACAGGGCGTTAATGGGTGAAAAGACAAAATAGGACCCAAACGACCCCATGATTGGCACCAACAACTCGCACGAGACCATTGTAACTCATAGGAACTCACCGTGCAATCAGGGGACCCCCGATTTGATAATACGATGATAATTTTCATATTTCTAGACTTAGGCATAAAAACATGGCGTTAGTGGGGAAAACCCAAAACTTCCCCCGAACGGCCCCGTGAGTGTTACCAACACCTCGCACGGGACCAATGTAACTTGTATGAGCTGATCGCACGATCACGGGACCCCCGGTTTGAGAATACGATGATAATTTGCATATTTCTAGACTTAGGCTTAAAAACATGGCGTAATTGGATGAAAACCCGTAACAACCCCCAAACGGCCCCGTGAGTGGCACCAACACCTCTCACGGGACCAATGTAACTCGTACGAACTGACCCCGCGATCACGGGACACTCGCATTAGAATAGGAAAATAATTTACATATATCATGACTTAGGCAAAACATGGTGTTAGTGGGTGAAAATCTGAAACAGCCCCCGAACGGCCCTGTGAGTGGCACCAACACCTCGCACGGAACCAATGTAACTCGTATGAACTAACCACGTGGTCACGGGACTCTCTGTTTGAGAATATGACACAAATTTGCATATACCTAGACTTCGGCTTAAAAACATGGCGTTAATGGGTCAAAACTCGAAACAGCCCCTTAAGTGGAACCAACTCCTCGCACAGGACCAATGTAACTCGTACGAACTCATTGCCCAATCATGGGATTCTCGGTTTGGGAATACGATGATAATTTGCAACCAAAATGACTTAGGCATAAAAACATGACGTTAGTGGGCGAAACCCAAAACAACCCCCGAACGATCCCGCGAGTTGCCCCATCACCTCGCACGACACCAATGTAACTCGTTGAACTGATCGGGTGATCACGAGACTCCCGGTTTAAAAATACGATGATAATTTGCTTTTTTCTATACTTAGGCTAAAAAACATGGCGTTAGTGGACGAAAACACGAAACAGCCCCCGAACGGCCCCGTGAGTGGCACCAACACCTTGCACGTGACCATCGTAACTCATAGGAACTCACCATGCCAACACAGGACCCGCGATTTGATAATACGATGATAATTTTCATATTTCTAGACTTAGGGGCAAAAATATGGCGTTAGTGGGGAAAACCCAAAACTGCCACCGAACGGCCCCGTGAGTGGCACCAACACCTCGCACGGGACTAATGTTACTCGTATGCACTGACCGTGCGATCACGGGACCCCCGGTTTGATAATACAAAGATAATTTGCATATTTCTAGACTTAGGCTAAAAAAAATGGCATTAGTGGGTGAAAACCCATAACAGCCCCCGAACGGCCCCGTGAGTGGCACTAAAACCTCACACGGGACCAATGTAACTCGTACGAACAGTCCACACCATCATGGGACTCCCGAATTGAGAATAGGATGATAATTTACATATATCAGGACTTAGGCAAAACATGAAGTTAGTGGGTGAAAATCTGAAATAACCCCCGAACGTCCCCGTGAGTGGCACCAACACCTCGAATGGGACCAATGTAACTCGTAGGAACTGTTCGCGTGATCACGGGATTATCGATTTGGGAATACAATGATAATTTTCATGTATATAGACTTAGGCATAAAAACATGGGGTTAGTGGTCAAAAACTCGAAACATCCCCTGAATGTCCCTGTGAATGGCACTAACACCTCGCACGGGACCAATTTAACTCGTACGCACTCACTGCGCGATCACGATACCCCCAGGTTGAGAAAACGATGATAATTTGATTTTTTCTTGACGTAGGCTTTAAAATATGACGTTAGTGGGTGAAAAGCCGAAATAGGCCCCGAACTGCCCCCTGAGTGGCATCAACAACTCGCGCGTGACCATTGTAACTCATAGGAACTCACCGTGCTATCACGGGACCCCCTATTTGATAATACGATGATAATTTTATTATTTCTAGACTTAGGCACAAAAACATGGCGTTAGTGGGGAAAACTCGAAATTGCCCCTGAACGGCCCTGTAAGTGGCACCAACACCTCGCACGGGACCAATGTAACTCGTATGCACTGACCGCACAATCACGGGACCCCCAGTTTGAGAATATAACGATAATTTGCATATTTCTATACTTAGGCTTAAAAACATGGCATTAGTGGGTGAAAACCCATAACAGCCCCCGAACGGCCCCGTGAGTGGCACCCACACCTCGCACGGGACCAATGTAACTTGTACGAACAAGACGCGCGATTACGGGACCCTCGAATTGAGAAAAGGATGATAATTTACATATATTTGGACTTAGGCAAAACATGTCATTAGTGGGTGAAAATCTGAAACAACCCCCGAATGTCCCCGTGAGTAGCACCAACACCTCGCACGGGACCGATGTAACTCGTACGAACAGATCGCGTGATCACGTGACCCCCAAATTGAGAATAGGACGATAATTTACATATATCAAGACTTAGGCAAAACATGGAATTAGTGGGTGAAAATTTGAAACAACCCCCGAATGGCGCCGTGAGTGGCACCAACACCTCGCACGGGACCAATGTAACTCATCGGAACTAACCGCGCGATCATGGGGCTCTCGGTTTGGGAATACGACAATAATTTGCATACATCTAGACTTCGGCTTAAAAACATGGTGTTAGTGGGGGAAAACCCGAAATAGCCCCCGAACGTCCCCGTGAGTGGCACCAAAACCTCGTATCGGACCAATGTAACTCGTACACATTGACCGCGCGTCACTGGACTTCCAATTTCCGAATACGACAATAATTTTCATATTTCTAGACTTAGGCTTAAAACATGACGTTAGTGGGTGAAAAGACAAAACAGCCCCCGAACGGCCCCATGAGTGGCAGCAACACCTCGCACGGTACCAATATAACTCGTAGGAATTAACCGCGTGATCGCGAGACTCTCGTTTTGAGAAAGAAATGATAATTTGAATATTTCTAGACTTAGGGTAAAAAACATGGCATTAGTGGGTGAAAACCCGAAACATCCTCCGAATGGCCCCATGAGTGGCACCAACACCTCACACGGGACCAGTGTAACTCGTAGGAACTATTCGTGCGATCACGAGACCCTGGGTTTGAGAATACGAAGATAATTTGCCTATTTCTAGACCTAGGCATAAAAATGGCGTTAGAGGGTGAAAACTCGAAACATCCCCAAATGACCCCGTGAGTGGCACTAACACCTCGCTCGGAACCAATATAAATCGTACGAACTGACGGCACCATCACGAGATTCCCAGTTTGGGAATATGACGATAATTTGCATGTATATAGACTTAGTCATAAAGACATGACGTTATTGGGCGAAAACCCGAAACATCCCTCGAACATCCCTGTGAGTGGCACCAACTCCTCGCACGGGACCAATGTAACTCGTAAGAATTGACCGCGCGATCACGGGACCCTAGATTTGATAATACGACGACAATTTTCATATATCTAGACTTAGGCATAAAAACATGCCGTTAGTGGGCAAAAATCCAAAACAGACCCCGAACGGCTCCGTGAGTGGTATCATCACCTCCCACGAGACCAATGTAACTTGTAGGAACTGACCGCGCGACCATGGGACTCCCGATTTGAGAATACGATGATAATTTGCATATTTCTAGACTTCGACTTAAAAACATAGTGTTAGTGGGGGCAAACCCAAAATAGTCCCCCGAACGGTCCCGTGAGTGGAACCAACACCTCGAACGGAACCAATGTAACTCGTACGACGCAATCACGGGAATCTCAGTTTGAGAATACGACGATAATTTGCATATTTCTAGCCTTCGATTTAAAAACATGGCGTTAGTGGGAGAAAATCCGAAATAGCCTCCAAACGGCCCCATGAGTGGCACCAACACCTCACACGGGACCAATGTAACTCGTAGGAACTGACCGCGTGATCACGGGACCCCAAAATTGAGAATACGATGATAATTTACATATATCAAGACTTAGGCAAAACATGGCGTTAGTGGGTGAAAATCTGAAACACCCCCCGAACGGCCCCATGAGTGGCACCAACACCTCGCACGGGACCAATGTAACTCGTCGGAACTAACCGCACGATCATGGGACTCCTGGTTTGAGAATATGACAATAATTTGCATATATCTAGACTTCGGCTTAAAAACATGGTGTTAGTGGGGGAAAACTCGAAATAGCCCCCGAACAGCCCCATGAGTGGCGCCAAAACCTCGCATGGGACCAATGTAACTCGTACGCATTACCGCGCATCACTGGACCCCCAATTTGTGAATACGGAGATAATTTGCATATTTCTAGACTTAGGTTTAAAACATGGCGTTAGTGGTTGAAAAGCCGAAATAGCCTCCGAACGGCCCCATGAGTGGCAGCAACACCTCGCACGAGACTAATATAACTCGTAGGAATTGACCGCGCAATAACGAGAATCTCGGTTTGAGAATACAACGATAATTTGAATATATCTAGACTTAGGGTTAAAAACATGGCGTTAGTGGGTGAAAACCCGAAACAACCCCCGAACGTCACCGTGAGTGCCACCAATACCTCGCACGGGACCAGTGTAACTCGTAGGAACTATTCGCGCGATCATGGGACCCTCGGTTTGAGAATACAAAGATAATTTGCCTATTTCTAGACCCAGGTTTAAAAAAATGGCGTTAAAGTGTGAATACCTGAAACAACCACCGAATGGCCTCATGAGTAGTACCAACACCTCGCACGGGACAAATATAAATCGTACGAACTTACCGCGCAATCACGGGATTCTCGGTTTTGTAATATGACAATAATTTTCGTGTATGTAGACTTGGGCATAAAGACATGACGTTAGTGGGAGAAAACCCAAAATATCCCCCGAATATCCCCGTGAGTGGCATCAACACCTCGCACGGGACCAATGTAACTCGTAGGAACTGACCACACGATCACGGGACCCCCGATTTGATAATACGGAGATAATTTTCATATATCTAGACTTAGGCATAAAAACATTCCATTAGTGGGCAAAAACCCGAAACAACCCTCGAACGGCTCTGTGAGTGGCACCATCAGCTCCCACTGACCAATGTAAGTCGTAGGAACTGACCGCGCGACCATGGGACTCCTATTTTGAGAATACAATAATAATTTGGATATTTCTAGACTTAGACTTAAAAACATAGCGTTAATGGGGGAAAACCCAAAACAGCCCCCTAATGGCCCCGTGAGTGGAACCAACACGTCGAACGGGACCAATGTAACTCGTACGCACTGACCACGCGATCACGGGACTCCCGGTTTAAGAATATGATGATAATTTTCATATTTCTAGTCTTAGGCTTAAAAACATTGTGTTAGTGGGTGAAAACTCGAAATAACCCCCGAACGACCCCGTGAGTGGCACCAACACCTCGCACGGGAGCAATGTAACTCGTAAGAACTGACTGCGTGATCACGGGACTCCCAGTATGAGAATACGATGAAAATTTGAATATTTTGAGACTTAGGGTTAAAAACATTGCGTTAGTGGGTAAAAACTCGAAACAGCCCCCGAAACGGCCCCGTGAGTGGCACCAATACCTCGCACGGGACCAATGTAACTCGTAGGAACTGTCCGTGCGATCAAGGGATTTTTAGTTTGGGAATATGATGATAATTTTCTAGTATATAGACTTAGGCATACAAACACGGTGTTAGTGGTCAAAAACCCAAAACAACCCCCGAATGGCACCGTGAGGGCCACCAACTCCTTGTACGGGACCAATTTAACTCGTACGCACTCAGCGCGCGATCGCGGGACCTCCGGGTTGAGAATACGATGATAATTTGAATATTTCTAGAGTTAGTCTTGAAAACATGGCATTCGTGGGTGAAAATTGAAACAGCCCCCGAACGGCCCCTTCAGTGGCATCAACACCTCGCGCGAGACTAGTACAAACTGACCGCGTGATCATGGGATTCCCGGTTTGGGAATATAATGATAATTTGCATCTATATAGACTTAGGCATAAAAACATGGCGTTAGCGGGAGAAAACCTCAAATAACCCCCGAACGGTCCCGCGAGTTGCCCTATCACCTCGCACGGGACCAATGTAACTCGTAGAACTGATTGCACAATAACGTGACTCACGGTTTAAAAATACAACGTTAATTTTCTTTTTTCTATACTTAGGCTAAAAAAACATGGCGTTAGTGGGCGAAAACACGAAACAACCCCCGAACGGCCCAACACCTCGCACGTGACCATTGTAACTCATAGGAACTCACCGTGCTATCACGGGACCCCCGATTTGATAATACGATGATAATTTTCATATATCTCAAACTAGGCACAAAAACATGGCATTAGTGGTGAAAACTCGAAACTTCCCCCGAATGGCCCCGTGAGTGGCACTAACACCGCGCACGGGACCAATGTAACTCGTATGCACTGACCGCACGATCACGGGACCCCGGTTTGAGAATACGATGATAATTTGCATATTTCTAGACTTAGGTTTAAAAACATGGCATTAGTGGGTGAAAACCCATAACATCTCCCGAATGACCCCGTGAGTGGCACCAACACCTCGTACGGGACCAATGTAACTCGTACGAACAGACCGCGCGATCATGGGACCCTCAAATTGAGAATAGGATGATAATTTACAAATATCAAGACTAAGGCAAAACATGGCGTTAGTGGGTGAAAATCTAAAACTACCCCCGAACGGCCCCGTGAGTGGCACCAATACCTCGCACGGGACCTATGTCACTCTTAGGAACTAACCGCGCGATCATGGGACTCTCGATTTGGGAATACGATAATAATTTGCATATATATATAATTCGGCTTAAAAACATGGTGTTTGTGGGGGAAAACCCAAAACAGCCCCCGAGCAGACCCATGAGTGGCAGCAACACCTCGCACGAGACCAATATAACTCGTAGGAACATACCGCGCGATCACAGGACTCTCGATTGGAGAAGATGACAAAAACTTCTATTTATCTAGACTTAGGCTTAAAAACATGGCATTAGTGGGTGAAAACTCGAAACAACCCCCGAACAGCCCTATGAGTGGCACCAACTCCTCGCACGGGACCAATGTAACTCGTGCGATTTGATCACGGGATTCTGGATTTGGGAATACAGCGATAATTTGAATCTATATAGACTTAGGCATAAAAACATGGCGTTAGTGGGCGAAAACCAGAAATAGCCACCGAACGGTCTCGCAAGTTTCCCCGTCACCTCGCACGGGACCAATGTAACTCGTAGAACTGATTGCGCGATCACGAGACTCTTGATTTCAAAATACGACAATAATTTGCTTTTTTCTATACTTAAGCTTAAAAACATGGCGTTAGTGGGCGAAAACTCGAAACAACCCCTGAACGGCCCCGTGAGTGGCACTAACACCTCGCACGGGACCATTATAACTCATAGGAACTCAACGTGCTATCACAGAACCCCCGATTTAATAATACGACCGTAATTTTCATATTTCTAGACTTAGGCATAAAAACATGGCATTAGTGTGGAAAACCCGAAACTGCCCCCGAACGGCCCCGTCAATGGCACCAACACCTTACCCAGGACCAATGTAACTCGTATGCACTCACTGCACGATCACGGGACCCCCGATTTAAGAATACCACGAGAATTTGCATATATCTAGACTTAGGCTTAAAAACATGGCGTTAGTGGGTGAAAACCCATAACAACCCCCGAACGGCCCCGTGAGTGGCACCAACACTTCGCACGGGACCAATGTAACTCGTCCGTACTGACCGCACGATCATGAGACCCTCGAATTGAGAATAGGATGATAATTTACATACATCAGGACTTAGGTAAAACATGGCGTTAGTTGGTGAAAATCTAAAATAGCCATCGAATGGCCCCGTGAGTGGCACCAACACCTTGCACGGGACCAATGTAACTCGTAGGAACTAACTGCGCGATCACGGGGCTCCAAATTTGAGAATACGACAATAATTTCAGTATATCTAGACTTCGGCTAAAAAATATGGTGTTAGTGGGGGAAAACTCGAAATAGCCCTCGAACGGCCCCGTGAGTGGCACCAAAACCTTGTATGGGCCCAATGAAACTCGTACACACTAATCGCGTGTCACTAGACTCCCAATTTGAGAATACGACGATAATTTACAAATTTCTACACTTAGGCTTAAAACATGGCGTTAGTGGGTGAAAAGCCGAAACAGCCCCCGAAGGGCCCCATGAGTCCCAGTAACACCTCGCACGGGACCAATATAACTCGTAGGAACTGACCGCATCATCACGAGACTCTCGGTCTGAGAATACAATGATTATTTGAATATTTCTAGACTTAGGGTTAAAAACATGGCGGTAGTGGGTGAAAACCCGAAACAACCCCCGAACGGCCCAGTGAGTGGCACCAACACCTCGCACAAGACCAATGTAACTCGTACGAACTGACCGCATGATCATGGGACTCTCGATTTGAGAAGACAATAATAACTTGCATTTATCTAGAGCTAGGCTTAAAAACATGGCATTAGTGGGTGAAAACCTTAAATATCCCCCGAACGGCCCCGTGAGTGGCACCAACTCCTCGCACGGGACCAATGTAACTCTTACGAACTGATCGCGTGATCACGGGATTCCCGATTTGGGAATACGATGATAATTTTCATCTATATAGACTTAAGCATAAAAACATGGCGTTAGTGGGTGAAAACCCGAAACAGCCCACGAATGACCCCGTGAGTGGCACCAACACCTAGCACGGGACCAATTTAACTTGTACGCACTCACTGCGTGATCACGGGACCCCCTGGTTGAGAATACGATGACAATTTGAATACTTCTATACATAGGTTTAAAAACATGGCGTTAGTGGGCAAAAACCCGAAACATCCCCTGAACGGCCCGTAAGTGGCACCAACACCTCGCACGGGACCATTCTAACTCATAGGAACTCACCGTGCTATCACGGGACCCCCGATGTGATAATATGATGATAATTTTCATATTTCTAGACTTAGGCATAAAAACATGGTGTTAGTGCTGAAAACCCAAAACTGCCCTCTAACGGCCTCGTGAGTGGCACCAACACCTCGTACGGGACCATTGAAACTCGTATGCACTGACCGTGCGATCACAGGTCTCTCGGTTTCCAAAAGCGATAATAATTTGCATATTTCTAGACTTAGGCTCGAAAACATGGCGTTAGTGGGTGAAAACTCGTAACAACCCCTGAACGACCCCGTGAGTGACACCAACACCCCGCAAGGGACCAATGTAACTCGTACCAACTGACCGCATGATCATGAGACCCCGAATTAAGAATTTTATGATAATTTACATATATCAGGACTTAGGCAAAACATTGCGTTAGTGGGTGAAAACCCGAAACAGTCCCCAAACGGCCCCGTGAGTGGCACGAATGCCTCGCACGAGACCAATGTAACTAGTAGGAACTACTCGCGCGATCACGGAATTCTCAGTTTGGGAATACAATGATAATTTTCATGTATATAGACTTAGGCATGAAAACATGGCGTTAGTGGTCGAAACCCTAAAACAACCCCCGAATGGCCCCGTGAGTGGTACCAACACCTCACACGGGATCAATTTAACTCATACGCACTCACCGCGCGATCACGAGACTCCCGAGTTGAGAATACATTGATAATTTGAATATTTCTAGACTTAGGCTTTAAAACATGGCGTTAGTGGGTGAAAAGACAAAACAGCACCCCAACATCCCCGTGAGTGGCACCAACACCTCGCGCGAGACTAATGTAACGCGTACGAACTGACCGCGTGATCACGGGACTCCCGGTTTTGGGAGACAACAACAACTTGCATTTATCTAGACTTAGGCTTAAAAATATGGCCTAAGTCGGTGAAAACCCAAAACAGCCCCAGAATGGCACCTTGAGTGGCACCAACTCCTCGCACGGGACCAATGTAACTCGTACGAACTGATCCCGCGATCATGGGATTCTCGTTTTGGGAATACGACAATAATATGCATCTATATAGACTTAGGCATAAAAACATGGAATTAGTGGGAGAAAACCCGAAATAGCCCCCGAACGGTCCCGCAAGTTGCTCCATCACCTCGTATGGTACCAATGTAACTCGTAGAACATACGGCGCGATCACGAGACTTCCGATTTAAAAATACGATGATAATTTGCTTTTTTCTATACTTAGGCTTAAAAACATGGCGTTAGTGGGCGAAAACCTGAACGGCCCCGTGAGTGGCACCAGCACCTCGCACGGGAACATTATAACTCATAGGAACTCACCGTGCTATCACGGGACCCCCGATTTGATAATACAACCATAATTTTCATATTTCTAGACTTAGGCATAAAAACATGGCGTTAGTGTGGAAAACCCGAAACTGCCCCCGAACGGCCCCGTGAGTGGCACCAACACCTCGCACGGGACCAATGTAACTCGTATGCACTCACCGCGCGATCACGGGACCCTCGGTTTAAGAATACGGCGATAATTTGCATATTTATAGACTTTGGCTTAAAAACATAGTGTTAGTGGGTGAAAACCTGAAACAACCCCCAAACGGCCCCATGAGTGGAACAAACACCTCGCACGGGACCAATGTAACTCGTAGGAACTGTTCGCGCGATCATGGAATTCTCAGTTTGGGAATACAATGATAATTTTCATGTATATAGACTTAGGCATAAAAATATGGCGTTAGTGGTCGAAAACCTAAAAAAAAGCCCCCAAATGGCCCCGTGAGTGGCACCAACACCTCGTACGGGACCAATTAAACTCTACGCACTCACTGTGTGATCACAGGACTCCCGGGTTGAGAATACGATGATAATTTTAATATTTCTAGACTTAGGCTTTAAAACATGGCGTTTGTAGGTGAAAAGCCAAAACAGCCCCCGAACGGCACCGTGAGTGACACCAACACCTCGCACGAGACCAATGTAACTTGTACGAACTGACCGCCAGATCACATGACTCCCGGTTTGAGAAGATGACAATAACTTACATTTATCTAGACTTAGGCTTAAAATATGGCGTTAGTGGCTGAAAACCCAAAACAGCCCACGAACGGCCCCGTGAGTGGTACCAACTCCTCGCACGGGACCAATGTAACTCGTAAGAACTGATCACGGGATCACGGGATTCCCGTTTTAGGAATACGACAATAATTTGCATCTATATAAACTTAGGCATAAAAACATGGCATTAGTGGGCGAAAACCGAAAACAGCCCCCGAACAGTCCCGCGAGATGCCCATCACCTCGCACGGGACTAATGTAACTCGTAGAACTGACCCCACGATCATGAGACTCCCAATTTAAAAGTACGATGATAATTTGCTTTTTTCTATACTTAGGCTTAAAAACATGTTGTTATTGGGAGAAAACCCAAACGTCCCCGTGAGTGGCACCAACACCTCGCACGGGAACATTATAACTAATAGGAACTCACCATGCTATCACGGGACCCCCGATTCTATAATATGACCATAATTTTCATATTTCTAGACTTAGGCATAAAAATATGGCGTAAGTGGGGAAACTTGAAACTGCCCCCGAACGGCCCCGTGAGTGGCACCAACACCTCGCATGGGACCAATGTAACTCGTATGCACTCACCGCACGATCACATGCCCCCCAATTTGAGAATAGGACGATAATTTTCATATTTCTAGACTTAGGCTTAAAAACATGGCTTTAGTGGGTGAAAATCCATAACAGCCCCCAAACGGCCCCGTGAGTGGCACTAACACCTCGCACGGGACCAATGTAACTCCTACGAAGTGACCACGCGATCACGGGACCCTCAAATTGAGAATAGGATGATAATTTACATATATCAGGACTTAGGCAAAACATGGCGTTAGTGGGTGAAAATCTGAAACAGCCCCCGAACGGCCCCGTGAGTGGCACCAACACCTCGTACGGGACCAATGTAACTCATTGGAACTAACCGCTCAATCATGGGACTCCTGATTTGAGAATACGATAATAATTTGCATATATCTAGACTTCGGCTTAAAAACAAGGTGTTAGTGGGGGAAAACTCGAAACAACCCCCGAACGGCCCCATGAGTGGCACCAAAACCTCGCATGGGACCAATGTAACTCGTACGCACTGACAGCGCATCATTCGACTCATAATTTCAGAATATGATGATAATTTTCATTTTTCTAGACATAGGCTTAAAACATGGCATTAGTGGGTGAAAAGTCTAAATAGCCAATGAACGGCCCCATGAGTGGTAGCAACACCTCGCACGGGACCAATATAACTCGTAGGAACTAACCGTGCGAGCACGAGGATCTCGTTTTCATAATACAATGATAGTATGATTATTTGTAGGCTTAGGGTTAAAAATATAGCTTTAGTTGGTGAAAACCCGAAACAGCCCCCGAATGGCCCCGTGAATGGCACCAATACCTCGTACGGGACCAGTGTAACTCCTAGGAACTATCTACACGATCACGGGACCTTTAGTTTTAGAATACTAAGATAGTTTGCAGATTTGTAGACCTAGGTTTAAAACATGGCACTAGTGGGCGAAAATCCAAAACAGCCCCCGAATGGCCCCGTGAGTGGCACTAACACCTCGCACGGGACCAATTTAAATCGTACGAACTGACCGTACGATCATTGGATTCCCGATTTGGGAATATGATGATAATTTTCATGTATATAGGCTTAGGTATAAAGGCATGATGTTAGTGGGTGACAACCCGAAAAAGCCCCCGAACGACCCCGTGAGTGACACCAACACCTCGCACGAGACCAATGTAACTCGTATGAACTGACCGCGTGATCACGGGACTCCTGATTTTGGAAGACGATAATAACTTGCATTTATCTAGATGTAGGCTTAAAAACATGTCGTTAGTGGGTGAAAACACAAAATAGCCCCCGAACGGCCCGGTGAGTCGCACCAACTCCTCGTACGGGGCCAATGTAACTCGTATGAACTGATCGCGCAATCATGGGATTCCCGTTTTGGGAATATGATAATAATTTGCATCTATATAGACTTAGGCATAAAAACATGGCGTTAGTGGGCAAAAACCCGAAATAGCCCCCGAACGGTCCCGCGACTTGCCCCATCACCTCGCACGGTACCAATATAACTCGTATAACTGAACGCGCGATCACGAGACTCCCGATTTAAAAATACGATGATAATTTCTTTTTTTCTATACTTAGGCTTAAAAATATGGCGTTAGTGGGCGAAAACTCGAACGGCCCCGTGAGTAGCACCAACACATCGCACAGGAACATTATAACTCATAGGAACTCACCGTGCTATCATGGGACCCCCGATTTTATAATACAACCATAATTTTCATATTTCTAAAGTTAGGCATAAAAATATGGCGTTAGTGGCGAAAACCCAAAACTGCCCCCGAATGGCCCCGTGAGTGACACCAACACCTCGCACGGGACGAATGTAACTCGTATGCACTCACCGCGCGATCACGGGGCCCCCGGTTTGAGAATACGATGGTAATTTACATATTTCTAGAATTAGGCTAAAAAACACAGCGTTAATGGGTGAAAACCTGAAACACCCCCCAAATGGCCCCATGAGTGGCACCAACACCTCGCACGGGGTCAATGTAACTCGTACGAACTGACCGCGCGATCATGGAATTCTAAGTTTGGTAATACAATGATAATTTTCATATATATAGACATAGGCATAAAAATATAGCGTTAGTGGTCGAAAACTTAAAATAGCCCCCGAATGGCCCCGTGAGTGGCACCAACACCTCGCACGGGACCAATTTAACTCTACGCACTCACTGCGGGATCACAGGACTCCCAGGTTTAGAATACGATGATAATTTGAATATTTCTAGACTTCGGCTTTAAAACATGGCGTTTGTGGGTGAAAAGTCAAAACAGCCACCGAACGGCCCGTGAGTGGCCCCAACACCTCGCATGAGACAAATGTAACTCGTACGAAATGACCGCCTGATCATGGGAATTCGAGTTTAAGAAGATTACAATAACTTATATTTATCTAGACTTAGGATTAAAAACATGGCATTAGTGGGTGAAAACCCAAAACAGCCCACGAACGGCCCCGTGAGTGGCACCAACTCCTCGGACGGGACCAATGTAACTCGTACGAACTGATCGCGTGATCACGGGATTCCTGTTTTAGGAATACAACAATAATTTGCATCTATATAGACTTAGGCATAAAAAAATTGAATCAGTGGGCGAAAACCCAAAATAGCCCCCGAACGGTCTCGCGAGCTACCCCATCACCTCCCAAGGGACCAATGTAACTTATAGAACTGACCGCGCGATCACAAGACTCCGGATTTATAAATACGATGATAATTTGCTTTTATCTATACTTAGGCTTAAAAACATGGCGTTAGTGGGGAAAAACCCGAACGACCCCGTGAGTAGCACCAACACCTCGCACGGTAACATTATAACTCATAGGAACTCACCGTGCTATCACGGGACCCCCGATTCTATAATATGACCATAATTTTCATATTTCAAGACTTAAGCATAAAAACATGACGTTAGTGGGGAAACCTACTGCCCCCGAACGGCCCCGTGAGTGGCACCAACACCTCGCACAAGACCAATGTAACTTGTATGCACTCACCGCGCAATCACAGGACCCGTGGTTTAAGAATAGGACGATAATTTGCATATTTCTAGACTTAGGCTTAAAATCATGGCATTAGTGGGTGAAAATCCGTAACAGCCCCCAAAAGGCCCTGTGAGTGGCACCGACACCTCCCACGGGACCAATGTAACTCGTACGAACTGACCGCGCGATCACGGGACCCTCAAATTGAGAATAGGATGATAATTTACATATATAAGGACTTAGGCTAAACATGGCGTTAGTGCGTGAAAATCTGAAACAGCCCCGGAACGGCCACGTGAGTGGCACTAACACCTCGCACGGGACCAATGTAACTCGTTGGAACTAACCGCATGATCATGGGAATCCCGATTTAAGAATACGATAATAATTTCCATATATCTAGACTTCGGCTTAAAAACATGGCGTTAGTGGGGGAAAACTCGAAATAGCTCCCGAACGGCCCCGTGAGTGGCACCAAAACCTCGCATGGGACCAATGTAACTCTTACGCACTGACCGCGCATCACTGGACTCCCGATTTCATAATACGATGATAATTTTCATATTTCTAGTGATAGGCTTAAAACATGGCGTTAATGGGTGAAACGCTGAAGTAGCCCCCGAACGGCCCCATGAGTGGTAGCAACACCTCGCATGGGACCAATATAACTCGTAGGAACCCAACGTGCGAGCACGAGACTCTTGGTTTGAGAATACAATGATACTTTGATTATTTCTAGACTTGAGGTTAAAAACATGGCGTCAGTGGGTGAAAACCCAAAACAGCCCCCGAATGGCCCCGTGAATGGCACCAACACCTCGTACGGGACCAGTGTAACTCCTAGGAACTATCTGTGCGATCACGGGACCTTCGGTTTGAGAATATAAAGATAATTTGCATATTTCAAGACCCAGTCTTGAAAACATCGCGTCAGTGGGCAAAAACACAAAACAACCCCTGAATGGCCCCGTGAGTGGCACTAACACCTCGCACGGGACCAATATAAATCGTATGAACTCATCGCGTAATCATGTGATTCCCGATTTGGGAATGTGATGATAATTTGTGTGTATATCGGCTTAGGCATAAAGGGATTATGTTAGTGGGTGAAAACCCCAAACAGACCCCAAACGGCCCCATGAGTGGCACTAACACCTCGCACGGGACCAATGTAACTCGTAGGAACTGACCGCGCAATCACGGGACCCCCAATTTGAGAATACAATGATAATTTGCATATATATAGACTTAGGCATAAAAACATGGTGTTAGTGGTCAAAAACCCAAAACATCTCTCGAACGACCCCATGAGTGGAACCATCACCTCCCACGGGACCAATGTAACTCGTAGGAACTGACCGCGTGATCATGGGACTTCCAATTTGAGAATATAATGATAATTTACATATTTATAGACTTCGGCTTAAAAACATAGCGTTACTGGGGATAAACCTAAAACAGCCCCCGAACGGCCCCGTGAGTGGCACCAACACATCGAACGGGATAATGTAACTCGTACGCACTGACCGCGCAATCACGGGACTCTCGGATGGAAAATATGATGATAATTTGTATATTTCTAGACTTAGGCTTAAAAACATGGCATTAGTGGGTGAAACAGCCCCGGAAAGGTCCCGTGAGTGGCACTAACGCATCGCACGGGACCAATGTAACTCGTAGGAACTGTCCGCGTGATCATGGGATTCTCGGTTTGGGAATACGGCTATAATGTTCAAGTATATAGAGTTAGGCATAAAAACATGGCGTTAGTGGTCGAAAACCCGAAACAACCCCCGAATGGCCCCATGAGTGGCACCAACACCTCGCGCGGAAACAATTTAACTCTTACGCACTCACCGCGCGATCACGGGACCCCCGGTTGAGAATTCGGTGATAATTTTAATATTTCTAGACTTAAACTTTAAAACATGGCGTTAGTGGGTGAAAAGACGAAATAGCCCCCGAACGGCCCCGTGAGTGCCACCACCACCTTGCACGGGACCAATGTAACTCGTACGAACTGACATTATGATCACAGGATTCTCAGTTTGGGAATACGATGATAATTTGCATTTATATAGACTGAGTCGTAAAAACATGGCCTTAGTAGGCGAAAACTCGAAACAGCCCCCGAACGGCACCGTGAGTGGCACCAACACCTCGCATGGGACCAATGTAACTCATAGGAACTGAGCGAACGATCACGAGAGCCCCGGTTTGAGAATACGTCAATAATTTGCATATTTCTAGACTTAGGCATAAAAACATGGCGTTAGTGGGGAAAAACCCAATACAGCCCCCGAACGGCCCCGTGAGTGGCACCAACACCTCGCACGGGTCTAATGTAACTTGTAGGAATAACCCCCGTGATCACGGGACCCCCGATTTGAGAATACGATGATAATTTTTATATTTCTAGACATATGCTTAAAAACACGGTGTTGGTGGGTGAAAACCCGAAACAACCCCCGAATGGCCTCATGAGTGGCACTAACACCTCGTATGGGACCGATGTAACTCGTACAGACTGACCGCGTGATCATGGAATCTCGATTTTTGAATACGATGATAATTTTCATGTATATAGACTTAGGCATAAAAACATGGAGTTAGTCGTAGAAAACTCGAAATAGCCCCCGAACGGCCCTGTGAGTGGCACGAACACCTCGTACGGGACCAATTTAACTCGTACATACTGAATTCACGATCACGGGACACCGGGTTGAGAATACGATGATAATTTGAATATTTTTAGACTGAAGCCTAAAAATATGGCGTTAGTGGGTGAAAATCGAAAACAGCCCCCGAACGACCCCATGAGTGGCACAAACGCCTCGCACGAGACCAATGTAACTCATACGAACTGACCGCGTGATCGCGGGACTTCCTATTTGAGAAGACGATGATAACTTGAATTTATCTAGACATAGGATTAAAAACATGGTGTTAGTGGGTTAAAACCCGAAATAGCTACCGAATGGCCCCATGAGTGGCACCAAATCCTCGCACGGGACCAATGTAACTCGTACGAACTGATCACGGGATTCCCGATATGGGAATACGACGATAATTTGCATCTATATAGACTTAGTCATAAAAACATGGCGTTAGTGGGAGAAAACTCGAAACAACCCCTGAACGGTCCCGTGAGTTGCCCCATCACCTCGCACAGGACCAATGTAACTCGTAGAACTGACCGCGCAATCACGAGACTCCCGGTTTGAAAATACGATGATAATTTTCTTTTTTGTATACTTAGGCTTAAAAACATGGCGTTAGTGGGCGAAAACCCGAAACAGCCCCCGAACAGCCCCGTGAGTGGCACCAACACCTCGCACGGGACCATTGTAACTCATAGGAACTCATCGTGCTATCAAGGGACCCCCGATTTTATAATACGACGATAATTTTCATATTTCTAGACTTAGACATAAAAACATGGCGTTAGTGGTGAAAATTTGAAACAGCCCCCGAACGGCACCATGAGTGGCACCAACACTTCGCACGAGACCAATGTAACTCGTAGGTACTAATCGCGCGATCACGGGACTCTCGATTTGAGAATATGACAATAATTTTCATATATCTAAACTTCAGCTTAAAAACATGTGTTAGTGGGGAAAACCTGAAACAACCCCCGAACGGCCCTGTGAGTGGAACCAAAACCTCGCATAGGACCAATGTTACTCGTACGCACTGACCATGCGTCACTGGACTCCTAATTCGACAATACGATGATAATTTCCATATTTCTTGACTTAGGCTTAAAATACGGCGTTAGTGGGTAAAAAGCCGAAACAGGACCCGAACGACCCCATGAATGGTAGCAACACCTCGAACGGGACCCATGTAACTCGTAGGAACTGACCGCGTGATCACGGGACTCTCAGTTTGAGAATACAATGATAATTTGAATATTTCTAGACTTGGGATTAAAAACATGGCGTTAGTGGGTTAAAAGCCAAAACAGCCCCCGAACGGCCCCGTGAGTGGCACCAACACCTCGCACGGGACAAGTGTAACTCGTAGGAACTATCCGCGTGATCACGGTACCCTCAGTTTGAGAATATGAAGATAAGTTGAATATTTATAGACCTAGGCTTAAAAACATGGCGTTAATGGGTGAAAACCCAAAATAGCCCCCGAACGGCTTCATTAGTGGCACCAACACCTCGTATGGCACCAATGTAAATCGTACGAACTGACCGCGGGATCACGGGATTCCTAGTTTTAAAAACAAGACAATAATTTGTATGTATATGGACTTAGGCATAAATACATGACGTTAGTGGGTGAAAACCAGAAACAACCCCTAAACGGCCCCGTGAGTGGCAACAATACCTCGCACGGGACCAATGTAACTCGTAGGAACTGACCACGCGATCACGAGACCCCCGATTTGAGAATATGATGATAATTTTCATATATATAGACTTACGCATAAAAACATGGCGTTAGTGGGCAAATACCCATAACAGCCCCCTAACGGCCTCATGAGTGGCACTATCACCTCCCACGGGACCAATGTAACTCGTAGGAACTGAATATACGATCATGGGAATCTCGATTTTAGAATACTATGATAATTTGTATATTTCTAAACTTAGGCTAAAAAACGTAGCGTAAGTGGGGGAAATTTCGAAACAGCCTCCGAACGGCCCCGTGAGTGGCACCAACACCTCGCACGGGACCAATGTAACTCGTATGCACTGACCGCGCGATCATGGGACTCCCGATTTCAGAATACGACAATAATTTGCATATATCTAGACTTAGGCATAAAAACATGGCTTTAGTAGGTTAAAACCCGAAACAGCCCCAGAACGGCCCTGTGGCTAGCATCAACACCTCGCACGGGACCAATGTAACTCGTAGGAACTGACCACATGATCACAGGACTTCCGGTATGAGAATACAATGATAATTTGAATATTTCTAGACTTAGGGTTAAAAACATTGAGTTAGTGGGTGAAAACCCGAAACATCCTTCAAACGGCCCTGTGAGTGGAAGCAACACCTCGCACGGGACAAATATAACTCGTAGGAATAGATCGCGCGATGACGAGACTCTTGGTTTGGGAATATGATGATAATTTTCATGTATAAAGACTTAGGCATAAAAACATGGCGTTAGTGGTCGAAAACCCGAAACAGCCCCTGAACGGCCCTATGAGTGGCACCAACACCTCGCACGGGGCCAATTTAACTCGTACACACTCACTGCGCGATCACGGGACCCCCGGGCTGAGAATACAATGATAATTTGAATATTTCTAGACATAGGAATTAAAACATGGCGTTAGTGGGTGAAAACCCGAAACAACCCTCGAACGGCCCCGTGAGTGGCACCCACACCTCGCACGGGACCAATGTAAATCGTACAAACTAACTGCATGATCATTGTATTCTTAGTTTGGGAATATGACTATAATTTGCATGTATATAGAGTTAGGCATAAAAACTTGGCGTTAGTGGACAAAAACTCGAAACAACCCCCGAACGACCCCGTGAGTGGCACCAACACCTCGCACGGGACCAATGTAACTCGTAGGAACTGATCGCGCGATCACAGGACACCCGGTTTGAGAATACGATGATAATTTGCATATTTCTAGACCTAGGCATAAAAACATGGCGTTAGTGGGGTAAAACTCGAAACAGCCCCCGAAGGGCCCTGTTAGTGGAACCAACACCTCGTACGGGACCAATATAAATCGTAGGAATTGTGAGCGCAATAACGGGACTCCCGATTTTGGAATACAATGATAATCTGAATATTTCTAGACTTAGGCTTAAAAACTTGGCGTTAGTGGGTGAAAACTCGAAATCACCCTCGAACGGCCCCGTGAGTGGCACCAACACCTCGCACGGGACCATTATAACTCGTACGAACTGACCGTGTGATCATGGGATTCTCATTTTGGGAATACGATGATAATTTTCATGTATATAGACTTAGCATAAAAACTTAGCGTTAGTGGATGAAAACTCGAAACAGCGCTCGAACGACCCCGTGAGTGGCACCAACGCCTCGCACGGGACCAATGTAACTCGTACACACTGACCATGTGATCACGGGAACCCGATTTGAGAATAGGATGATAATTTGAATATTTCTAGACTTAGGCTAAAAACATGGCATTAGTGGGTGAAAACGCAAAACAGCCCCGAACGGCCCCATGAATGCCACCAACACCTCGCAAGGGACCAATGCACATCGTACGAACTGACTGAGCAATCAAGAGCCCCCTGAAGTGAGAATAGGATAATTCGCATATATAAGGACTTAGGCAAAACATGGTGTTAGTGGGTTAAAATTCAAAACAGCCCCGAACGGCCCCGTGAGGGGCACCAACACCACGCACGGGACCAACGTAACTCATAGGAACTGATCGCGCGATAATGGGACTATCGAATTGAGAAGTCGATGATAATTTTTATTTATCTAGTCTTAGTCTTTAAAGCATGGTGTTAGTGGGGGAAAACCTAAAATATCCCCCGAATGGCCCCGTGAGTGGCACCAACACCTCACACGGGACAAATGTAACTCGTACGTACAGACCGCACGATCATAGGACTCCCGATTTGAGAATACGATGATAATTTGCATATTTCTACACTTGGGCTTCAAAACATGGTGTTAGTGGGTGAAAAGACAAAACATCCCCCGAACGGCCCCGTGAGTGTCACCAACACCTCGCACGAGACCAATGTAAATCGTACGAACTGACCGCATGATCACGGGACTCCCCGTATGAGAATACAATGATAATTTGAATATTTCTAGACTTAGCTTTAAAAACAAGGCATTAGTGGGTGAAAACTCGAAACAGGCCCCGAATGGCTCCGTGAGTGGCACCAACACCTCGCACAGGACCAATGAAACTCGTAGGAACTGTCCACACGATCACGGGACCCTCGATTTGAGAATACGATGATAATTTGCATATTTCTAGATCTAGGCTTAAAAACATGGCGTTAGTGGGAGAAAACACAAAACAACCCCTGAATGGCCCCGTGAGTGGAACCCACACCTCTCATGGGACCAATCTAAATCGTACAAACTAACCGCATGATCATGGGATTCCCATTTTAGGAATACGATGATAATTTGAACGTATATAGAGTTAGGCACAAAAACCTGGCGTTAGTGGACGAAAACTCGAAACAACCCCCGAACGGCCCCGTTAGTGGCACCAACACCTCGCACGGGACTAATGTAACTTGTAGGAACTTATTGCGCGACCACGGGACTACCGGTTTGAGAATACGATGATAATTTACATATTTCTATACTTAGGCATAAAAGAGTTAGAGGGGGAAAACTCGAAACAGCCCCCGAAGGGCCCTATGAGTGGCACCAACACCTCGAATGGTACCAATATAACTCGTAGGAATATTCGCGCAATAACGGGACTCACGATTTTGGAATACAATGATAATTTGAATATATCTAGATCTAGGCTTAAAAACATGGTGTTAGTGGGAGAAAACACGAAACAACCCCTGAACGGCCCCGTCAGTGGCACCCACACCTCACACGGGACCAATTTAAATCATACAAACTGACCGCATGATCATGGGAGTCCCTTTTTTGGAATACGATGATAATTTGAACGTATATAGAGTTAGGCACAAAAACCTGGCGTTAGTGGGTGAAAACCCGAAACAACCCCCGAACGGCCCCGTGAGTGGCACCAACACCTCGCACGAGACCAATGTAACTCATAGGAACTGACTGTGCGACCACAGGACTATCAGTTTGAGAATACAATGATAATTTGCCTATTTCTATACTTAGGCATAAAAGAGTTTGAGGGGGGAAACTCGAAACAGCCCCCGAACGGCCCTGTGAGTGGCACCAACACCTCGGACGGGACCAATATAAGTCGTTGGAATTGTCCACGCAATAATGGGACTCCCGATTTTGGAATACAATGATAATTTGAATATTTCTAGACTTAGGCTAAAAACTTGGCGTTAGTGGGCGAAAATCCAAAAAAGCCGCCGAACGGCCCCGTGAGTGGAACCAACACCTCGCACGGGACCAATGTAACTCGTACGAACTGATCGCAAGATCTCGGGATTCCCAGCTTGGGAATATGATGATAATTTGCATCTATATAGACTTAGGCATAAAAACATGGAGTTAGTGGGTGAAATCCCGAAATAGCACCCGAACGGCCCCGTGAGTGGCACTAACACCTTGCACGAGACCAATGTAACTCATACGTACAGACCGTGCGGTCATGGGATTTCCGATTTAGGAATACGATGATAATTTTCTTGTATATATACTGAGGGATAAAAACATGGCGTTAGTGGGTGAAAACCTGAAACTTCCCCTGAACGGTCCCGAGAGTTTCCCATCACCTCTCATGGGACCAATGTAACTCGTAGAACTGACCGCGCGATCATGTGACTCTTAGTTTGAAAATATGATGATAATTTGCATTTTTCTATACATAGTCTTAAAAACATGGGGTTAGTGGGTGAAAACTCGAAACAGCCCCCGAACGGCCCCATGTGTGCCGCCAACACCTCGCACGGGACCATTGTAACTCATAGGAACTCACCGTGCTATCACAGGACCCCTGATTTGATAATATGACGATAATTTTCGTATTTGTAGACCTAGGCAAAAAAACATGGCATTAGTGGGGAAAATCGAAACTGCCCCCGAACGGCCACGTGAGTGGCACCACACCTCACACGGAACTAATGTAACTCGTACACACCGACCGCGCGATCACGGGACCCCTAATTTATGAATATGACGATAATTTGAATATTTCTAGACTAGGCTTAAAAATATGGCGTTAGTGGGTGAAAACCAGTAACAGCCCCCGAACGGCCCCGTGAGTGGAACCAACACCTCAAATGGGACCAATGTAACTCGTACGGACTGACCATGCGATCACGGGACTCTCGGATTGAGAATACGATGATAATTATCATATTTCTAGACTTAGTCTTAAAAACATGGCATTAGTGGGTAAAAACCCAAAACAACCCTTGAATGGCCCTATGAGTGACTCCAACACCTCGCACAGGACCAATGTAACTCGAAGGAACTGACCGCGCGATCATGGGACTCCCGGTATGAGAATACAATGATAATTGGAATGTTTCTAGACTTAGAGTTAAAAACAATGTGTTAGTGGGTGAAAACCCGAAACCGCCCCCAAATGGCCCCGTGAGTGGCTCCAACACCTCGCACGGGACCAATGTAACTCGTAGGAACTGTCCGTGCGATCACGAGATTCTCGATTTGGGAATATGATGATAATTTTCATGTATATAGACTGAGGCATAAAAACATGGAGTTAGGGGTCGAAAACTCAAAACATCCCCTGAACGGCCCCGTGAGTGGCACTAACACCTCGCACGAGACCAATTTCACTCGTACGCATGCACCGCGTGATCACGGGATCCTCAGGTTGAGATTACAATGGTAATTTGAATATTTCTAGGCCTAGGCTTTAAAACATGGCGTTAGTGGGGGTAAAGTCGAAACAGCCTCTGAACTGCCCCGTGAGTGGCACCAACACCTCGCACTGGACCGGTGTAACTTGTACGAACTAACATCATGATCATAGGATTCTCGGTTTGGGAATACGATGATAATTTGCATCTATATAGAGTGAGGCATAAAAACATGGCATTAGTAGGCGGAAACTCGAAACAGCCCCCGAACGGCCCCGTGAGTGGCACGAACACCTCGCACGGGACCAATGTAACTCGTAGTAACTGATCGCGCGATCCCAGCACCCCCAGTTTGAGAATACGATGATAATTTGCATATTTCTACACTTGGTCTTAAAAACATGGCGTTAATGAGTGAAATGCCGAAACAGCCCCCGATCGGCCCCGTGAGTGGCACCAACACCTCAGACGGGACCAATGTAAATCGTACGAACTGACCGCGCGATCACAGGACTCCCGATATGAGAATACAATGATAATTTGAATATTTCTAGACTTAGGTTAAAAAACAAGGCGTTAGTGGGTGAAAACTCGAAATAGCCCCCGAAGGGCCCCGCGAGTGGCACCAACACCTCGCACGGGACCAATGTAACTTGTAGGAACTGTCCGCGCGATCACGGGACCCTCGATTTGAGAATACGATAATAATTTGCATATTTCTAGATCTAGGCTTAAAAAATGGGGTTACTGGGCGAAAACCCAAAATAGCCCCCGAACGGCCCTGTGAGTGGCACCAACACCTCGCACGGGACCATTGTAACTCATAGGAACTCACCGTGCTATCACGGGACCCCTGAATTGATAATACTATGATGATTTTCATATTTCAACACTTAGGAAAAAAAACATGGCATTAGTGGGGAAAAATCGGAACTGCCCCCGAACGGCCCCGTGAGTGGCACCAAAACCTCACACGGGACTAATGTAACTCGTATGCATCGACCGCGCGATCATCGGACCCCAAATTTAGAATACGATGATAATTTGAATATTTTTAGACTTAGGCTTAAAAAATGGCGTTAGTGGGTGAAAACCCGTAACAGCCCCCGAACGGCCCCGTGAGTGGCACCAACACCTCGAATGGGACCAATGTAACTCGTACGCACTGATCGCCCGATCACGGGACTCCAAGATTGAGAATTTGATGATTATTTGCATATTTCTAGACTTAGTCTTAAAAGCATGGCGTTAGTGGGTGAAAACCTGAAACAACCCACCAATGGCCCCGTGAGTGGCTCCAACACCTCCCACAGGACCAATATACCTCGTGGAACTGTCCGCATAATCATGGGATTCTCGATTTGGGAATATGATGACAATTTTCAAATATATAGACGTATGCATAATAACATGGAGTTAGTGGTCAACAACTCGAAACAACTCCCGAATGGCCCCTTGAGTGGCACCCACACTTCTCAAGAGACAATTTAACTCGTACGCACTCACCGCGCGATCACGGGACCCCCGGTTGAGATTATGATGATAATTTTAATATTTCTATACTTAGACTTTAAAACATAGCATTAGTGGGGAAAAGACAAAACTGCCCCCGAACGGCCCCGTTAGTGGCACCAGCACCTCGTACGGGACCAATGTAACTTATACGAACTAACATCGTGATCATAAGATTCTAGGTTTGGCAATATGATGATAATTTCCATCTATATAGACTGAGGCATAAAAACAAGGCGTTAGTAGGCAAAAACCCGAAACAACCCCCAAGCGGCCCGGTGAGTGGCCCCAACACCTCGCACGGGACCAATGTAACTCATAGGAAGTGATCGCACGATCACGGCACCCCCAGTTTGAGAATACGACGATAATTTGCATATTTCTATACTTAGGCATAAAAGCATGGCGCTAGTGGGGGAAAACCGAAAACAGCCCCCGAACAGCCCCGTGAGTGGCTGCAACACTTGGCACGGGTCCAATGTCACTTTTAGGAACTAACCCTGTGATCACGGGACCTCCGATTTGAGAATACAATGATAATTTGCATATTTCTAGACATAGGCTTAAAAACTCAGCGTTAGTGTGAGAAAACCTGAAACATCCCCTGAACGGCCCCATGAATGTCACCAACACCTCGCATGGGACCAATAAAACTCGTACGCACTAATCGCGTGATCTGGGGAACCCGGGTTGAGAATATGATGATAATTAGAATATTTCTAGACTTAGGCTTAAAAGCATGGCGTTAGTGGGTAAAAATCAGGAATAGCCACCGAACGACCCCATGCGTGGCACCAACACCTCGCACAGGACCAATGTAACTCGTACGAACTGACCGCGCGATCACCGAACTCCCAATTTGAGAAGGCGATGATAACTTGCATTTATCTAGACTTAGGCTTAAAAATATGGCGTTAGGGGGGAACCCGAAACAACCCTTGAACAGCCCCGTAAGTGGCACTAAAACCTCGCACGGGACCAATGTTGCTCGTACGTATAGACCACGCGATCATTGGACTCCTGATTTGAGAATACTTTGATAATTTGCATATTTCTTGACTTAGGCACAAAAATATGGCGTAAGTGGGTGAAAAGCCGAAATAGCCCCCGAACGGCCACGTGAGTGCCACCAACACCTTGCACGGAACCAATCTAACTCGTAGGAACTCATCGCGCGATCAATGGACTCTCGGTATAAGAATACAATGATAATTTGAATATTTCTAGACTTAGGGTTAAAACCTAGCATTAGTGGGTGAAAACTCGAAACAGCCCCCGAACGGCCCCATGAGTGTCACCAACACCTCACACGGGACCAATGTAACTCGTAGGAACTGTCCGCGCGATCATGGGACCCTCGGTTTGGGAATACGAAGATAATTTTCATATTTCTCGACCTAGGTCTAAAAACATGGCATTAGTGGGTGAAAACTCAAAACAGCCCCCGAACGGCCCCGTGAGTGGCACCAACACCTCGCACGGGACAAATGTAAATTGTACGAACTGACCGCGTGATCACAGGATTCCTGATTTGGGAATACGATGATAATTTTCATGTATATAGACCTAGGCATAAAGACATGGCGCTAATGGGTGAAAACCCGAAACAATCCTCGAACGACCTCGTGAGTGGCACCAACACCTCTCACGAGACCAATGTAACTCTTAGGAACTGACCGCATGATCACGGGACCCCCGGTTTGAGAATACAACGATAATTTACATATTTCTCGACTTAGGCATAAAAACATGGCGTTAGTGGGGGCAAACCCGAAACAGCCCTCGAATGGCCCCGTGAGTGGCACCAACACCTCGCATGGGACCAATGTAACTTGTAGGAACTGACCCCGCAATCATGGGACCCCTAATTTTATAATACGATGATTAAATGCATATATATAGACTTAGGCATAAAAACATGGCGTTAGTAGGCAAAAATCCAAAATAGCCCCCGAACGGGCCCATAATTGGCATCATCACCTCACGCAGACCAATGTAACTTGTAGGAACTGACCGCGCGATCATGGGATTCCCAATTTGAGAATACGATGATAATTTGCATATTTTTAGACTTAAGCTAAAAACACGGCGTTAGTGGGTGAAAAGTCGAAATATCCCCCGAACGGCCCCGTGACTAGCACCAACGCCTCGCATGGGACCAATGTAACTCGTACGGACTGATTGCACGATCACGGGACTCCCGGTTGGAGAATACGCTGATAATTTGCATATTTCAAGACTTAGGCTTGAAAACATGGAGTTAGTGGGGTAAAACTCAAAACATCCCCCAAACGGCCCCGTGAGTGGCACCAACACGTCACACGAGACCAATGTAACTCATAGGAACTGACCGCGCGATCATGGGACTCCTAGTTTGAGAATACGACGATGATTTGCATATTTCTTGACTTATGCTTAAAAACAGGGCGTTAGTGGGTGAAAACCCGAAACAGCCCCCGAATGGCCCCGCGAGTGGCACCAACACCTCGCACGGGACCAATATAACTCGTCCGCACTGATCGCACGATCACATGAGTCCTGGTTTGAGAATATGATGATAATTTGAATATTTCTAGACTGAGGCTTAAAAACATGGCGTTAGTGGGTAAATACCCAAAACGACCCTCGAACGACCCCGTGAGTGGCACCAACACCTTGCACGGGACAAATGTAACTCGTATGCACTGACCACGTGATCATGGGACCCCCATTTGAGAATACGATAAAAATTTGAATATTTCTGTACATAGGCTAAAAACATGGCGTTAGTGGGTGAAAATCCGAAACAGCCCCCGAACGGCCCCGTGAGTGGCACCAACACCTCGCACGGTACCAATGTACATCGTACGAACTGACCGCACAATCATGGCCCCCCCGAATTGAGAATAGGATGATAATTTGCATATATTAGGACATAGGCCAAACAAGGCGTTAGTGGGTGAAGATCCGAAATAGCTCCCGAACGGCCCCGTGAGTGGCACCAAAACCTCGTACGGGACCAATATAACTCGTAGGAACTGACCGTGCGATCACGAGACTCCCTATTTGAGAAGACAATGATAATTTGTATTTATCTACACTTAGGCATAAAAACATGGCGTTAGTGGGAGAAAACCCGAAACAGCCCCCGAACGACCACGTGAGTGGCACCAACACCTCGCACGGGACCAATTAAACTCGTACACACTAACCGCACAATCATGGGACCCCAAGGTTGAGAATACGACGATAATTTAAATATTTCTAGACTTAGGCTTTAAAACATTGCGTTAGTGGGTGAAAAGCTGAAACAACCCGCGAACGGCCCCGTGAGTGGCACCAACACCTCGCACGGGACCAATGTAACTCGTATGAACTGACATCTTGAGTGGAACAATCACCTCACACGGTACCAATGTAACTCGTAGGAACTGACCGCGCGATCACTGGACTCCCGATTTGAGAATACGATGATAATTTGCATATTTCTACACTTTGGAAGAAAAGCCTAAACAGCTCCCGAACGGCCCCGTGTGTGGCACCAACACCTCGCACGGGACCAATGTAAATCGTACGAACTGACCGCGCGAACACGAGATTCCCATTTTGGGAATATGACGATAATTTGCATGTATATAGACTGAGGCATAGAAACATGGCACTAGTGGGTAAAAACTCGAAATAGCCCCCGAACGGCCCCGTAAGTGGCACCAACACCTCGTACGAGACCAACGTAACTTGTAGGAACTGACCCCACGATCACAGGACTCCCGGTATGAGAATAAAATGATAATTTGAATATTTCTAGACTTCGGTATAAAAACATGGCATTAGTGGGTGAAAAATCGAAACTGCCCCCTAATGGCCCCGTGAGTGGCACCAACACCTCGTACGGGACCAATGTAACTTGTAGGAACTGATCGCACGGTCATGGGATTCCCGTTTTAGGAATACGACGATAATTTGCATGTATATAGACTTAGGCATAAAAACTTGGCGTTAGTGTGCGAAAGCCTAAAATAGCCCCTGAACGGCCCCGTGTATGGCACCAACACCGATCACAGGACCACCAGTTTGAGAATACGATGATAATTTGCATATTTCTAGGCTTAGGCATAAAAGAGTGAGTGGAGGAAACCTCGAAATAGCCCCTGAATGACCCCGTGAGTGGCACCAACACCTCGTATGGTACCAATATAACTCATAGGAACTGCCCGCGCAATAACGGGACTCTCGGTTTTGGATTACAATGATAAGTTTAATATTTTAAGACATAGGCTTAAAAACTTGGTGTTAGTGGTTGAAAACCCGAAACAGCCCCCGAACGGCCCCGTGAGTGGTACCAACCCTCGCACGGGACCATTGTAACTCGTACGAACTGGTCGCATGATCACGGGATTCCCGGCATGGGAATACGATGATAATTTCAATCTATATAGAGTTAGGCATAAAAACATGGAGTTAGTGGGTGAAATCCCAAAACAGCCCTCGAACGTCCCCGTGAGTGGCACCAACACCTCGCATGAGACCAATGTAACTCGTACGCACTAATCGTGTAGTCACGGGATTTCCGGTTTGGGAATATGATGATAATTTTCATGTATATAGACTTAGGCATAAAAACATGGCGTTAGTGGGCAAAAACCAGAAACGTCCCCTGAACGGTCCCGTGAGTTGCCCCATCACCTCGCACGGGACCAATGTAACTCGTAGAACTGACCGCGCAATCATGAGACTCCCGCTTTGAGAATATGACAATAATTTTCATTTTTCTATACTTAGGCTTAAAAACATGGCGTTAGTTGGCGAAAACCCGAAACTGCCCCTAACGGCCCCGTGAGTGGCACCAACACCTCGCACAGGACCATTGAAACTGATAGGAACTCACCGTGATATCACGGGACCCCTGATTTAATAATACGATGATAATTTTCATATTTCTAGACTTAGGCATAAAAACATGGCGTTAGTCGGTGAAAACCCGAAACAGCCCACAAACGGCCCTGTGAGTGGCACCAACACCTCGCACGGACCAATGTAACTCGTAGAAACTGACTGCACGGTCTTTGGATTCCCGGTTTGGGAATGTGATGATAATTTTCATGTATATAGACTTAGGCATGAAAACTTGGCGTTAGTGGCGAAAGCCGAAAATAGCCCCCAAACGGCCCCGTGAGTGGCACCAACACCTCGCACGGGACCAATGTAACTCGTAGGAACTGACTGTACGATAACGGGACCACCGGTTTGAGATTACAATTATAATTTTCATATTTCTAGGCTTAGGCATAAAAGAGTTAGTGGGGGAAAACTGGAAATAGCCCCCGAACGGCCCCGTGAGTGGTACCAACACCTCATACGGGACCAATATAACTCGTAGGAACTGCCCGCGCAATAATGGGACTCCCGGTTTTAAAATACAGTGATAATTTTAATATTTCAAGACTTAGGCTTAAAAACTTGGCGTTAGTGGGGGAAAACCCGAAATAGCCCCCGAACGGCCCCGTGAGTGGCACCAACCCTCGTACGGGACCATTGTAACTCGTACGAATTGGCCACATGATCACGGGATTCCCGGTATGGGAATACGATGATAATTTGAATCTCTATTGACTTAGGCATAAAAACATGGAGTTAGTGAGTGAAAACCGGAAACATCACTCGAACGGCCCCGTTAGTGACACCAACACCTCGCATGGGACCAATGTAACTCATACGCACGAACCGTGTAGTCACAGAAATCCCGGTTTGGGAATACGACAATAATTTTCATGTATATAGAATTAGGCAGAAAAACATGGCGTTAGTGGGCGAAAAACTGAAACATCACCTGAACGGTCCCGTGTGTTGCCCCATTACCTCGCACGGGACCAATGTAACTCATAGAACTGACCACGCGAACATGAGACTCCCAATTTGAAAATACGACGATAATTTTGCATTTTTCTAGACTTAGGCTTAAAACATGGCGTTAGTGGACGAAAACCCGAAACAGCCCCGTGAGTGGCACCAACACCTCGTACGGGACCATTGTAACTCATAGGAACTCCCCATGCAATCACGGGACCCCTGATTTAATAATATGATGTTAATTTTCATATTCCTAGACTTAGGCATAAAAACATGGCGTTAGTGGGGAAACCCCATAACTGCCCCCGAATGGCCCCATAAGAGGCACCAACACCTCGCATGGGACTAATGTAACTCGTATGCACCGACCGCGCGATGACGGGACCTCCAATTTAAGAATACGATAATAATTTCCATATTTCTAGACTTAGGCCTAAAAACTTGGCGTTTGTGGGTGAAAACCAGTAACAACCCCCGAACGGCCCCGTGAGTGGCAGTAACACCTCGCACGGGAACAATGTAACTCGTACGAGCTGACTGTGCGATCACGGGACCCCCAAATTGAGAATAGGATGATAATTTACATATATCGGGACTGAGGCAAAATATGGTGTTAGTGGGAGAAAATCTGAAACAGCCCCAGAACAGCCCCGTGAGTGGCTCCAACACCTCTCACGGGACCAATGTAACTCGTAGGAACTAACCATGTGATCACGGGACTCTCAGTTTAAGAATACGACTATAATTTGCATATATCCAGACTTCAACTTAAAAGCATGGTGTTAATGGGGGAAAACCTGAAACAACCCCCGAACGGCCCCGTGAGGGGCACCAACACCTCGTATGGGACCAATGTAACTCGTACTTACCGACTGTGCATCACTGGACTCCCAATTTGAGAATAATATGATACTTTGCATATTTCTAGCCATAAGCTTAAAACATGGCGTTAGTGGGTGAAAAGCCGAAATAGCCCACGAATGGCAGCAACACCTCGCACGGGACCAATGTAACTCGTAGGAACTGACTGCGCGATCACGGGACTCTCGATTTGGTAATACAACGATAATTTGAATATTTCTTGACTTAGGGTTAAAAGCATGGCGTTAGTGGGTGGAAACCCGAAACAGCCCCTGAATGGCCCCGCGTGTGGCCCAAACACCTCGTACGTGACCAATGTAACTCGTAGGAACTGTCCGCGCAATCACGGGACCCTCGATTTGAGAATACAAATATAATATGCATTTTTCTAGACATGGGTTTAAAAACATGGCGTTAGTGGGTGAAAACTCGAAATATCCCCCCAACGGCCTCATGAGTGGCACCAACACCACGCTCGGGACCAATATAAATCGTATGAACTGATCGCACGATCACGGGATTCCCAGTTTTGGAATACGATGATAATTTTCATGTATATAGACTTAGGCATAAAGACATGACGTTACTGGGAGAAAACCCGAAACAGCCCCAAAAGGCCCCATTAGTGGTACCAACACCTCACACGGGACCAATGTAACTCATACGAACTGACCGTGTGATCACGGGATTCCCAGTTTGGGAGTAAGACAATAATTTGCACATATATAGACTTAAGCATAAAAACATGGTGTTAGTGGGCAAAAACCCAAAACAGGCCCTGAACGGCCCCGTGAGTGGCACCATCACCTCGCATGGGACCAATGTAACTCATAGGAACTGACTGCGCGATCACCGGACTCCCGATTTGAGAATAGGACGACAATTTTCATATTTCTAGACTTAGGCTTAAAAACATAGCATTATTGGGGGGAAACCACAAACAACCCTTGAACGGCCCCGTGAGTGGCACCAACACCTCGCACGGGACCAATGTAACTCGTACGCACTAACCGCGCAATCACGGGACTCCCGATTTGAGAATAGGATGATAATTTGCATATTTCTAGATCTAGGCCTAAAAACATGGCTTTAGTGGGTAAAAACTCGAAATAGCTCCCGAACGGCCCCGTGAGTGTCACCAACACCTTGTAAGGGACCAACGTAACTCATACGCATAGACCGCACAATCACGAAACTCCTAGTTTGAGAATACCACGATAATTTGCCTATTTTTAGACCCAGGCTTAAAAATGTGGCGTTACTAGGTGAAAACCCGAAACAACTCCTGAACGGCCCCGTGAGTGGCACCAACACCTCGCATGGGACCAATGTAACTCGTACGACCTGACATCGTGAGTGGAACAATCACCTCGCATGGTACCAATGTAACTCGTAGGAACTGATCGCGCGATCACGGGACTCTTGATTTTAGAATACGATGATAATTTGCATATTTCTAGACTTAGGCTAAAAACACGACGTTAGTGGGGGAAAAGTCGAAACAGCCCCTGAATGGCCCCGTGACTGGCACCAACACCGCGCACGGAACCAATGTTACTCGCACGCACTGATTGCACGATCACGGGACTCCCGGTTGGAGAATATGCTGATAATTTACATATTTCTAGACATAGACTTAAAAACATGGAGTTAGTGGGGAAAACTCCAAACAACCCCCAAACGGCCCCGTGAGTGGCACCAACACCTCGAACGGTACCAATGTAACTCGTACGCACTGACTGCGCGATCACAGGACTCCTGGTTTGAGAATACGATGATAACTTGCATATTTCTATACTTAGGATTAAAAACACAGCGTTAGGGGGTGAAAACCCGAAACAACCCCCAAATGGCCCCGTGAGTGGTACTAACACCTCGTACGGGACAAAATTAACTCGTACAGACTGATCGCGCGATCACAGGATTTTCGGTTTGGGAATATGACGATAATTTAAATATTTATAGACCTAGGCTTTAAAATGTGGCGTTAATGGGTGAAACCCCAAAATAGCTCCCGAACGGCCCCGTGAGTGGCACTAACACCTTGCATGGGACTAATGTAAATCGTATGAACTAACTGCCCGATTACCGAATTCCCAATTTGGGAATGCGATGATAATTTGCATGTATATAGACATAGGTATAAAAACATGGCGTTAGTGGGCGAAAACCCAAAATAGCCCCCGAACGGCCCTGTGAGAAGCACCAACACCTCGCAGGGGACCAATTAAACTCGTACGCACTAACCGCGCGATCACGGGACCCGGGGTTGAGAATACGACAATAATTTGAATATTTCAAGACCTAGGCTTTAAAACATGGCGTTAGTGGGTGAAAAGTTGAAACAGCCCCTGAACGGCCTCGTGAGTGGCACCAACACCTCGCACAGGATTAATGTAACTCGTACGAACTGACATCGTGAGTGGCACCATCACCTCGCACGGGACCAATGTATCTCGTAGGAACTGACTGCGCGATCACGGGACTCCCGGTTTGAGAATACGATGATAATTTGCATATTTTTATACGTAGGCTAAAAACACGGCGTTAGTGGGTGAAGAGTCGAAACAGCCCTCGAATGGCCCCGTGACTAGCACCAACGGCTCGCACGGGACCAATGTAACTCGTACGCACTTATTGCATGATCACGGGACTCCTGGTTGGAGAATACGCTGATAATTTGCATATTTCTAGACTTTTGTCTTGAAAACATGGAGTTAGTGGGATAAAACTCGAAACATCCCCCAAACGGCCTCGTTAGTGGCACCAACACCTCGAATGGTACCAATGTAACTCATATGCACTGACTGCGTGATCACAAGACTCCTGGTTTAATAATATGATTATAATTTGCATATTTCTAGACTTAGGCTTAAAAACACAACGTTAGTGGGGGAAAACTCGAAACATCCCCTAAACGGCCCCTTGAGTGGCACCAACACCTCGCACGGGACCAATGTAACTCGTACAGACTAACCGCGCGATCACGGGATTTTCGGTTTGGGAATAGAACGATAATTTTAATATTTATAGACTTAGGCTTAAAAACATGGCGTTAGTGGGCGAAAACCCAAAACATCCCCCGAACTGCCCGTGAGTGGCACCATCACCTCGCACGGGACCAATGTAAACCGTGCGATCACGGGACTCCCGGTTTGATAATACGATAATACTTTGCATATTTTTAGACTTAGGCTAAAAACACAGTGTTAGTGGGGGAAAAGTCGAAACAGCCCCCGAACGGCCCCGTGACTGGCACCAACACCTAGCACGGGACCAATGTAACTCGTATGCACAGATTGCACGATCACGGGACTCATGGTTAGAGAATACGCTGATAATTTGTAAATTTCTAGACTTAAGCTTAAAAACATGGAGTTAGTGGGGTAAAACTCGAAACATCCCCCAAACGGACTCGTGAGTGGCACCAACACCTCGAACGGTACCAATGTAACTCGTAGGCACTGACTGCGCGATCACAGGACACCAAGTTTAAGAATATGATGATGATTTGCATATTTCTAGACGTAGGCTTGAAAACACAACGTTAGTGGGTGAAAACCCAAAACAGCCCCTAAACGGCCCCGTAAGTGGCACCAACACCTCGCACGGGACCAATGTAACTCGTACAGACTGACCGCGTGATCACGGGATTTTTGGTTTGGGAATACGACAATAATTCAAAAATTTATAGACTTAAGATTAAAAACATGGCGTTAGTGGGTGAAAACCCAAAACATCCCCCGAACAGCCCCGCGAGTGGCACCAATGTAACTCGTAGGAATTGACCGTACGATCACGGGACTCCCAGTTTGAAAATACGATGATAACTTTCACATTTCTAAACATAGGCTAAAAACATGGCGTTAGCGGGGAAAAAGTTGAAATGGCCCCCGAATGGCCCCGTGACTGGCACCAATACCTCGCACGAGACCAATGTAACTCGTATGCACTGATTGCACGATCACGGGACTCCCAGTGGGAGAATATGCAGACAATTTGCATATTTCTAGACTTAGGCTTAAAAACATAGAGTTAGTGGGGTAAAACTCGAAACAGCACCTAAACGACCCCGTGATTGGCACCAACACCTCCGACGGTACCAATGTAACTCTTACGCACTGAGTGCGCGATCACAAGACTCTTGGTTTGAGAATACGATGATAATTTGAATATTTCTAGACTTAGGCTTAAAAACATGGCGTTAGTGGGTGAATACCTGAAACAGCCCCCGAATGACCCTGTGAGTGGCACCAACACCTCGCACGGGACCAATATAACTCGTACGCATTGACTGCGTAAACACGGGACTCTCGGTTTGAGAATACGATGATAATTTGCATATGTCTAGACCTAGGCTTAAAAAGATGACGTTAGTGAGTGAAAACCCGAAATAGCTCCCGAACGGCCCCATAAGTGGCACCAACACCTCGCACGGGACCAATGTAACTCGTACGCACTGATCGGGCAATCACGGGACTCCCGATTTAAGAATACGCTGACAACTTGTATATTTCTAGACCTAGGCTTAAAAATGTGGCATTACTGGGTGAAAACTCGAAACAGATCCCGAACGGCCCCGTGAGAGGCATCAACACCTCGCATGGGACCAATGTAACTCGTACGAACTGACTGCATGATCACGGGGTTCCCAGTTTGGGCATGCGATGATAATTTGAATGTATATAGACTTAAGCATAAAAAATGGCGTTAGTGGGCGAAAACCTGAAACAACCCCCAAACGGCCACGTGAGTAGCACCAAAATCGTGCACGGGACCACTTAAGCTTGTACACATTGACCGTGTGATCACGAGACTCCGGGGTTGAGAAAATGATGATAATTTGAATATTTCTAGACTTAGGCCTTAAAACATGGCGTTAGTGGGTGAAAAGTTGAAACAGCCCCCGAACGGCCCCGTGAGTGGCACTAACACCTCGCACGGGACCAATTTAACTCGTACGAACTGACATCTTGATCACACAATTCTCGATTTGGGAATATGATGATAATTTTCATCTATATAGACGGAGGTATAAAAACATGGCGTTTGTAGGCGAAAACCCAAAACAGCCCCCTGACGGCCCCGTGAGTGGCACCAACACCTCGCAAGGGACCAATGTAACTTGTAGGAACTGATCGCCCGATCATGGGACCCCGATTTGAGAACATGATGATAATTGGCAGATTTCTAGACATAGGCTTACAAACACAGCGTTAGTTGGTGAAAACCCAAAATAGCCCACAAATGGCCCCGTGAGTGGCACCAACACCTTGCACGGGACCAATGCAACTCGTACAGACTGACCGCGTGATCACAAGATTTCCGATTTGGGAAGACAATGATAATTTGAATATTTGTAGACTTAGGCATAAAAACATGGCGTTAGTGGGTGAAAATCTGAAATATCCCCCAAACGAGCCCATGAGTGGCAGCAACATCTCACGCGGGACCAATGTAACTCGTACGAACTGACCGCACGATCATGGGATTCCCAGTTTGGGAATACGACAACAATTTGCATTTATATAGACTTAGGTATAAAAATAAGGCGTTAGTGGGCGAAAACCCATAAAATCCCTCGAATTGCCTAGTGAGTGGCACCATCACCTCGCACGGGACCAATGTAACTCGTAGGAACTGACCGCGTGTTCACGGGACTCCTAGTTTGAAAATATGATGATAATTTGCATATTTCTAGACTTTGGCTTAAAAATATGGTGTTAGTGGGTGAAAAGCCAAAATAGCCCCCGAACGGTCCCGTGTGTGACACCAACACCTCGAACGGGACCAATGTAACTCGTAGAAACTGACCGCACGATCACGAGACTCCTAGTTTGAGAATAAAATGATAATTTCCATATTTCTAGACATAAAGTTAAAAACATGGCATTAGTGGGTGAAAACTCGAAGCATCCCCCGAAGGGCCCCGTGAGTGGCACCGACACCTCTAACGGGACTAATGTAACTCGTAGGAACTGTTTGCATGATCACGGGATTCCTCATTTGGTAATATCATGATGATTTTCTTGAATATAGACGTAGGCATAAAAACATGGTGTTAGTGGTCGAAAACCCAAAACAGCCCCCGAAAGGCCCCGTAAGTGGCACCAACACCTCGCACTGGACCAATTTAACTCACCGCGCGATCACGGGACCCACGGGTTGAGAATATGATGATACTTTGAATATTTCTAGACATAGGCTTTAAAATATTGCGTTAGTGGGTGAAAAGCCAAAATAGCCCCTGAACGGCCCCGTAAGTGGCACCAGCACCTCGCACGAGACTAATGTAACTCGGATGAACATACCTCGTGATCACGGGATTACCGATTTGGGAATACAATGATAATTTGCATCTATATAGACTTAGGCATAAAAACATGGCGATAGTGGGTGAAAACCCAAAATAGACCCCGAACGGCCCCATAAGTTGTACCAACACCTCGCACGGGACCAATGTAACTAGTTGGAACTAACAACGCGATCACAGGACCCCTGGTTTGAGAATACAATAATACTTTGCATATTTCTAGACTTAGGCATAAAAACATGATGTTAGTGGGGGAAAACCCGAAACAGCACCTGAACGGCCCCGGGAGTGTCACTAACACGTCTCATGGGTCCAACGTAACTTATAAGAACTGACTCCGCGATCAAGGGAGCCCCGATTTGAGAATACGATGATAATTTGCATGTTTCTAGACTTATCCGTAAAAACACGACATTAGTGGGTGAAAACCCGAAATAGCCCCCGAATGGCCCGTGAGAGGCACCAACACCTCGCATGGGACCAATGTAATTCGTACGGACTGACCGAACAATCATGAGAATATTAATTTGGGAATACGATTATAATTTTCATGTATATAGACTTAGGCATAAAAACATGGCGTTAGTGGTTGAAAACCCAAAACAGCCCCCGAACGGCTCCGTGAGTGGCACCAACACCTCATACGGGACCAATTTAACTCGTACGCACTAGCCGCGCTATCACGGGACCCTTGGGTTGAGAATACGACGATAATTTGAACATTTCTATACTTAGGCTTAAAAACATGGCATTAGTGGGTGAATACCCGAAACAGCCATCGAACTTCCCCGTGAGTGGCACCAACACCTCGCACGGGAACAATGTAACTCGTATGAACTGATTGCTCTATCACGTGACTCTCGATTTAGCAAATACAATGATAATTTGCATATATATATAGACTTAGGCATAAAAACATGGCATTAGTGGGCGAAAACTCGAAACGGCCCCAGAACAACCCCGTGTGTGGCACCATCACCTCGCACGGCACTAATGTATATCTTAGGAACTATCTGTACGATCATGGGACTCCCGGTTTGAGAATATGATGATAATTTTTGTATTTTTAGACCTAGGCTTAAAAACATGGCGTTCGTGGGTAAGAACCCGAAACAACCCCCGAACAGCCCTGTGAGTGGCACCAACACCTCATAGAGACCAATGTAACTCGTACGAACTAATCACGCGATCACGGGATTCCCAGTATGGAAATGCAATGATATTTTTTATGTATATAGTCTTAGGAATAAAAACATGGCGTTAGTGCGAAAAAACCCGAAACAACCCCCGAGCGGCCCCATGAGTGGCGTCAACACCTCGCACGGGGACAATTAAGCTCGTACACATTAACCGCACGATCACGAGACCCTGGGGTTGAGAATACGATGATAATTTGTATATTTCTAGACTTAGGCTTAAGGACATGGCCTTAGTAGGTGAAAACCCAAAACAGCCCTGTCATAGGCACCAACACCTCGCACGGGACCAATGTAACTCGTACGGACTGACCGCGTGATCAAGGGATTCCTAATTTTGGAATTCGATGATAATTTGCATGTATATAGACAGCCATAAAGACATGGCTTTAGTGGTCGAAAACTTAAAACAACCCCCGAACGGCCTCGAGAGTGGCACCAACACCCCTCACATGACAAATTTAACACGTACGCACTGACCGCGTGATCAGGGGACCATCGGGTTCAGAATACGATGATAATTTGAATACTTTAAGTCTTAGGCTTAAAAACATGGCATTAGTGGGTGAAAAGCAGAAACAGCCCCTGAATGGCCCCGTGAGTGGCACCTACACCTCGTACGGGACCAATGTCACTTGTATGAATAAATCGCATGATCACGGGATTCTCAGTTTGGGAATACGATGATAATTTGCATCTATATAGACTTGGGAATAAAAACATGGTGTTAGTGGGCGAAAACCCAAAATAGCCCCCGAATAGCTCCGTGAGTGGCACCATCACCTCGCACGGGACCAACGTAACTCGTAGGTGTTGAAACATCCGAAACAGCCCCCGAACGGCTCCGTGTGTGGCACCAGCACCTCGAACTTGACGAATGTAACTCGTAGGAGATGACCGCATGATCACGGGACTCCCAGCTTGAGAATTCAATGCTAATTCAAATATTTCTTTACTTAGGGTTAAAAATAAGGCATTAGCGGGTGAAAACCCAAAACAGCCCCCGAACGGTCCTGTGACTGTCACCAACACCTCGCACGGGACCAATGTAACTCATAGGAATTATCCATGTGATCATGGGATTCCCGATTTTGCAATACGATGATAATTTTCATGTATATAAACTTAGGCATTAAAATATGGCGTTAGTGGTTGAAAACTCAAAACCGCCCCATAAGGGCCACGTGAGTGGCAGCAACAACTCACACGGGACCAATGTAACTTGTAGGAACTGAACGCGGGATCACGGGACCTCTGGTTTTAGAATACGATGATAATTTGCATATATTACTAGACTTATGATTAAAAACATGCCGTTAGTGCTTGAAAAGATGAAGCAGCCCCTTAATGGCCCCGTGAGTGACACCAACACCTCGCATAGGGCTAATTTAACTCGTACGTAGTCACTACGCAATCACGGTACCCTTGGGTTGATAATTCAATGATAATTTGAATATTTCTATACTTAGGCTTTAAAACATGGCGTTAGTGGGTGAAAAGCCAAAACATCCCCCGAACGACCACGTGAGAGGCACCAACACCTCGCATGGGTCCAATATGACTCGTACAAATTGACCTCATGCTCACGGGATTTCTGATTTGGGAATACGATGATAATTTGCATCTATATAGATTGAACCATAAAAACATGGCGTTAGTGGTCAAAAACCCAAAACAGCCCATGAACGGCCCCGTGAATGGAACCAACACCTCGTACGGGACCAATGTAACTCGTAGGAACTGACTCGTGTGATCACGGGACCCCCGGTTTGAGAATACGATGATAATTTGAATAGTTCTATACTTAGGCATAAAAACATGGCGTTAGTGGGGGAAAACCCGAAACAGCCCCTGAACGGCCCTGTGAGTGTCACCAACCCCTCGCACGGGTCCAATGTAACTTGTAGGAACTGACCCCGCGATCACGGGACCCCCGATTTGAGAATACGATGATAATTTGCATTTTTTTAGACTTTGGCTTAAAAACACGGCGTTAGTGGGTGAAAAACCGAAACAGCCCTCAAACGACCCCGTGAGTGGCACCAACACCTCGCACGGGATTCCCGATTTAACTCGTGAGTGGCACCAATGTAACTCGTACGAACTAACTCCGCAATCATGGGATTCCTGATTTGGGAATGAGATGATAAATTGCATGTGTACAAACATAGGCATAAAAACATGGTGTTAGTGGGCAAAAACCCAAAGAAAAACCCGAACGGCCCCGTGAGTGGTACTAACACCTCACACGGGACCAATTTAACTCGTGCGTACTGATCGCACCATCACGGGACCCCTGTGTTGAGAATAGAATGATAAACTGTATATATGCATACTTAGGCTTAAACACATGGTGTTGGTGGGGGAAAACTTGAAACAACCCCCGAACGGCCTCGTGAGTGGCACCAACACCTCGCACGGGACCAATGTAACACCTACGCGCTAACCGAGCGATCTGTAGACTCCTGATTTTATAATATGACAATAATTTGTATATTTCTAGATTTAGGCTTAAAAACATGGCGTGAGTGGGTGAAAAGCCGAAGAAGCCCCTGAACGGCCCCGTGAGTGGCACCAACACCTCGCACGGGACCAATGTAACTCGTAGGAACTGACCGCACGATCAAGGGACTCTTTGTTTGAGAATACAGTGATAATTTGAATATCTCTAGACTTAGGGTTAAAAATATGGCATTAGTGGGTGAAAACCCGAAACAGCCCCCGAACGGCCCCGTGAGTGGCACCAACACCTCACACGGGACTAATGTAACTCGTAGGAACTATCTGCGCGATCATGGGATTACCGATTTGGGAATACGATGATAATTTTCATGTATATAGACTTAGGCATAAAAATATGGTGTTAGTGGTCAAAATGCCGAAACAGCCTCCGAATGGCCCTGTGAGTGTCACCAACACCTCGCACGGAACCAATTTAATTTGTATGAACTCACCACGTGATCACAAGACCCTAGAGTTGAGAATATGATAATAATTGAATATTTCTAGACTTAGGATTTAAAACATGGCGTTAGTGGGTGAAAAGCCGAAACAACCCACGAACAGCCCCGTGAGTGGCACCAACACCTCGCACAGGACCAATGTAACTCGTATGAGCTAACCTCGTGATCACGGGATTCCTGATTTGGGAATATGATGATAATTTACTTTTATATTGATCGAGGCATAAAAACATGGCGTTAGTGGGTGAAAACTCGATACAACCCTCGAACGACCCCTTGAATGGCACCAACACCTCGCACAGGACCAATGTAACTCGTAGAAACTGATCGCGCGATCATAGGACTGCCTTTTAAGAATACGACGATAACTTGCATATATCTAGACTTAGGCATAAAAACATGGCGTTAGTGGGAAAACCCGAAATTGCCCCCGAACGGCCCCATGAGTGGCGCTAACACCTCGCACGGGATCAATGTAACTCGTACGCACTGATCACGCGATCGCGGGACTCCCGAATTGAGAATATAACGATAATTTGCACATTTCTAGACTTAGGCTTAAATATAAGGATGTAGTGGTTGAAAACCCGAAATAGTCCCCAAACAGCCCCGTGAGTGGCACCAACACCTCGCACGGGACCAATGTAACTCGTACGCACTGACTGCATGATCACGGGACTCCCGGTTTGAGAATACGACTATAATTTTCATATTTTTATACTTAGGACTAAAAACATGGTGTTAGTGTGGGAAAACCCAAAACTGCCCCTGAACGACCCCATAAGTGGCACTAACACCTCGCACGGGACCAATGTAACTCGTACGCACTGATTGCGCAATCATTGGACCACCGGTTTGAGAATATGATGATAATTTGCATATTTCTAGACTTAGGCTTAAAAACATGGCGTTACTTGGTGATAAACAGAAACAACGCCCTAATGGCCCCGTGAGGGGCACCAACACCTCGCATGGGACCAATGTAACTCGTACGATCTGATCGCATGATCAGGGACCCTCGAATTAAGAATAGGACGATAATTAGCATATATCAGGGAATACACAAAACATGGCTTTAGTGGCTAAAAATATGAAACAACCCTCGAACGACCCCGTGAGTGGCACCAACACCTCGCACGAGACCAATGTAACTCAAAGGAACTGACCACGCGATCACGGGAAGTTTCGAGAATAGGATGATAATTTTCATATATTTAGACTTAGGCTTAAACACATGGTGTTAGTGCGGGAAACCTCGAAACTGCCCCCGAACGGCCCCGTAAGTGGCACCAACATCTCGCACGGAACCAATGTGACACATACGCACTGACCGCGCGATCACTAGACTCTCGATTTGAGAATATGATGATAATTTTCATATTTCTAGACTTAGGCTTAAAAACCTGGCGTGAGTGGGTGAAAAGCCAAAACAACCCCCGAATGGTCCCGTGAGTGGCACCAACACCTCGCACGGGAACAATGTAACTCATAGGAACTGATCGCGCGATCACAGGACTCTCGTCTTGAGAATTTAATGATAATTTGAATATTTCTATACTTGGGGTTAAATATATGGCATTGGTGGGAGAAAACCCGAAACGGCCCCATGAGTGGCACCGACACCTCGCATAGGACCAATTTGCCTCGTAGGAACTGTCCGCGCGATCATGGGATTACCGGTTTGGGAATACAATGATAATTTTCATGTACATATATGTAGGCATAAAAACCTGGCGTTAGTGGTTGAAAACCCGAAACAGCCCCCGAAGGGCCCCGTGAGTGGCACCAACACCTCGCACGGGACCAATGTAACTCGTAGGAATTGACCGTGCGATCACAAGACCCCCGATTTGAGAATATGATGATAATTTTCATATATTACTATACTTAGGCTTAAAAAATGGCGCTCGTTGGTGAATAGATGAAACAGCCCCCGAACGGCCCCGTGAGTGGAACCAACACCTCGAACGGGGCAAAATTAACTCGTACGCAGTCACCGCATGATCATAGGACCCCCGTCTTGAGAATATGACAATAATTTGAATATTTCTAGACTTAGGCTTTAAACATGGCGTTAGTGGGTAAAAAGCCAAAACAGCCCACGAACGGCCTCGTGAGTGGCACCAACACCTCGCACATAACCAATGTAACTCGTACGAACTAACCTCGCTATCACGGGATCCCTGATTTGGGAATATCATGACAATTTTCATCTATATTGACTGAGGCATAAAAACATTGTGTTAGTAGGTGAAAAGCCGAAACAGCCCCCGAACGGCCCGTGAGTGGCATCAACACCTCGCACGGGACCAATTTAACTCGTACGATGTGACCTCGCAATCACGAGATTCCCGGTTTGTAAATATGATGATAATTTTCATCTATATAGACTAAGGAATAAAAACATGGCGTTAGTGGGTGAAAACCCAAATAGCCCCCGAACGGCCCCGTGAGTTGCACCAACACCTCACACGGGACCAATGTAACTCGTAGGAACTGACCGTGCGATCACATGACTCCCGATTTGAGAATACAATGATAATTTGCGTATTTCTAGACTTAGGCTTAAAAACATGGCGTTAGTGGGGAAAAGTTGAAAAAGCCCCCGAACGGCTCCGTGAGATGTACCAACACCTCGCACGGGACCAATGTATCTCGTACTCACTAATCTCACAATCACGGGTCTTCTAGTTTGAAAATATGACTATAATTTGCATATTTATAGACTTATGCTTAAAAACATGGCGTTAGAGGGGTAAAACTCGAAACAACCCCCAAACGGCCCATGAGTGGCACCAACACCTCGCACGGGAGTACGTAACTCGTACGCAATTATCGCGCGATCACGGGATTCCCGGTTTGGGAATACGATGATAATTTTCATATATATAGATTTAGGCAAAAAAACATGGCGTTAGTCGGTGAAACTCGAAACAGCCCCCGAACGGTCCCGTGAGTGGCACCATCACCTCTCACGGGACCAATGTAACTCGTACGAACTGACTGCGCGATCACGGGACTCCCGATTTGAGAATACGATGATAATTTGCGTATTTCTAGACTTAGGCTTAAAAACAAGGCGCTAGTGGGGAAAAAGTCGAAACAACCCCCGAATGGCTCCGTGAGCGATACCAACACCTCGCACGGGACCAATGTATCTCGTACTCACTAATCACACAATCACGGGTCTCTCGTTTTGAGAATATGACTATAATTTGCATATTTCTAGGCTTAGGCTTAAAATCATGTCGTTAGAGGGGTAAAACTCGAAACAACCCCCAAACGGCCCCGTGAGTGGCACCAACACATCGTACGGGAGTATGTAACTCGTACGCAGTGATCGTGCGATCACAGGATTCCCGGTTTGGGAATATGATGATAATTTTCATATATATAGACTTAGGCAAAAAACATGGCGTTAGTGGCAAAACTCGAAACAGCCCCGAACGACCTCGTGAGTGGCACCATCACCTCGCACGGGACCAATGTAACTCGTAGGAACTGACTGCGCGATCACGGGACTCCCGGTTTGAGAATACGATTATAATTTGCATATTTCTAGACCTAGCCTTAAAAACATGATGTTAGTGGGTGAAAACCCAAAATAGCCCCCGAACGACCACATTAGTGGCACCAACATCTCGCGCGGGACCAATGTAACTCGTACGAACTAACTGAACGATCATGGGATTCCAGTATTGGGAATGCGATGATAATTTCCATGTGTATATACTTAGGCATAAAAACATGTCGTTAGTCGGAAGTAACCCGAAACAGCCCCCGAACGGCACCTTCAGTGGCACCAACACCTCGCAAGGGACCAATTAAACTCGTACACACTGACCGCGCGATCATGGGACCCCGGGGTTGAGAATACAACAATAATTTCAATATTTCTAGACTTAGGCTTAAAAACATGGCGTTAGTGCGTGAAAAGATGAAATAGCCTTGGAATAGCCCCGGAACTGGCACCAACACCTCGCACGGTACAAATGAAACTCGTAGGAACTGTTTGTGTGATCATCGGATTCCCGATTTGGGAATAAAATTATAATTTTCATGTATATAGACTTAGTCATAAAAACATGGCATTAGTGGTCGAAAACTCGATCCAGCCCCCAAACGGACCCGTGAGTGGCACCAATACCTCGCACGGGGCAAATTTAACTCTTACGCACTCACCGCGCGATCACGGGAACCCCGGGTTGAGAATACGACCATAATTTGAATATTACTAGACTTAGGCTTTAAAACATGGTGTTAGTGAGTGAAAAGCCGAAACATCCCTCGAACGGCCCGTGAGTGGCACCAACACCTCGCACGGGACCAATGTAACTCGTACGAAGTGACCTCGCAATCACGGGATTCTCAGTTTGGGAATACAATGATAATTTGCATCTATATAAACTGAGGCATAAAAACGTGGCATTAGTGGGCGAAAACCGAAATAGCCCGTGAACGGCCCCGTTAGTGGGACCAACACCTCACAAGGTACCAATGTAACTCATAGGAACTAACCGTACGACCACAGGACCCTCGGTTTGAGAATATGATGATAATTTGCATATTTATAGACTTAGGAAAAAAAGTATGGCATTAGTGGGGGAAAACCCTAAACAGCCCCCGAATGGCCCCGTGAGTGGCACCAACACCTCGCATGGGTACAATGTAACTTGAAGGAACTGACCCCGCAATAAAGGGACCCCCGATTTAAGAATACGATGATAATTTGCATATTTCTAGACTTAGGCTTAAAAACATAGTGTTAGTGAGTGAAAACTCAAAACAGCCCCGAACGAACCCCTGAGTGGCACCAACACCTCGCACGGGACCAATGTAACCCCTACGGACTGCCGCAGGATCACGGGATTCCTGGTTTGGGAATACAATGATAATTTGTATGTATATAGACTTAGGCATAAAAACATGACGTTAGTGATCAAAAACTCGAAACAGCCCCCGAACTGCCCCGTGAGTGGCACCAACACCTTGCACGGGACCAATTTAACTCATGCACACTAACCGTGCGATCACGGGACCCCCGGGTTGAGAATATGATGATAATTTGAATATTTCTAGACTTAGGCTTAAAAATATGGCGTTAGTGAGTGAAAATTCGAAACAGCCCCCGAACGACCTTGTGAGTGGCACCAACACCTCACACTGGACCAATGTAACTCCTATGAACAAACTCGTGAGATCACGGGATTCCTGATTTGGGAATACAATGATAATTTGCATTTATATAGGCTTAGGCATAAAAACATGGCGTTAGTGGTTTAAAACCCAAAATAGTCCCCGAACAGCCCCGTGAGTGGCACCATCACCTCGTACGGAACTAATGTAACTCGTAGGACCTGAGCACGCGATCACAGGACTCTTGGTTTGAGAATACAATGATAATTTGCATATTTCTAGACTTAGTCTTAAAAACATGGAGTTAGTGGGGGAAATGTCGAAACAACCCCCGAACGGCCCCGTGAGTGGCACCAACACCTCGCACGGGACCAATGTAACTCGCGCACGATCACGGTACTCCCGGTTTGAGAATAGGATTATAATTTTCAAATTTCTAGACATAGGCTTAAAAACATGGTGTTAGAGGGGTAAAACTAGAAATAGCCCCAAACGGCCCCGTGAGTGGAACTAACACCTTGCACGGGAGTATGTAACTCGTACACACTAACTGCGTGAGCACATTACTCCTGGTTTGAGAATACGATGATAATTTGAATATTTTTAGACTTAGGCTTGAAAACATGGCGTTAGTGGGTGAATTCCCGAAATAGCCCTCGAGCAGCCCCGTGAGTGGCACTAGCACCTCGCACGGGATCAATGTAACTATCATGAACTTACCGCGCGATCACAGGATTCCCGATTTTGGAATACGATGATAATTTTCATATATATAGAATTAGGCATAAAAACATGGCGTTAGTGGGCGAAAACTCAAAACAGCCCTCGAACGGCCCCGTGAGTGGCACCATCACCTCGCACGGGACCAATGTAACACATATGAACTGATTGCGCGATCACAGGACTCTCAGTTTGAGAATACGATGATAATTTGTATATTTCTAGACCTAGTCTTAAAAACTTGGCTTTAGTGGGTGAAAACCCGAAACAACCCCCGAATGACCTCGTGAGTGGCGCCAACACCTTGCACGGGACCAATGTAACTCGTACGAACTAAGTGTGCGATCATGGGATTCCCGATTTGGGAATGCAATGATAATTTGCATCTACATAAAATTATGCATAAAAACATGGCGTTAGTGGCCGAAAACCCAAAATAGCCCGCCGAATGGCCCCTTGAGTGGCACCAACACCTCGCACGGGACCAATTAAACTCGTACCCACTGACCGCACAATCACGGGACCCCGGGGTTGAGAATACAACAATATTTTGAATATTTCTAGACTTAGGCTTAAAAACATGGCGTTAGTGGGTGAAACACAGAAACAGCCCTGGAACGGCCCCGTGAGTAGCACCAACACCTCGCACGGTACCAATGAAACTCGTAGGAACTGTCTGCGCAATCACGGGAATCCCAGTTTGGTAATAAGATGATAATTTTCATGTATATAGACTTAGTAATAAAAACATTGAGATAGTGGTCAAAAACTCGAAACAGCCCCCGAACGGCCCCGTGAGTGGCACCAACACCTCGCACGAGACCAGTTTTACTCGTACGGACTCACCGCGTGATCACGGGACCCCCGGGTTGAGAATACGATGATATTTGCTATATTTTGAGTCTTAGGGTTCAAAACATGTCGTTAGTGGGGGGAAAGCCGAAACAGCGTCCGAACGGCCCCGTAAGTGGCACAACCACCTCGCACGGGACCAATGTAACTCTTACGAACTGACCTAGCGATCACGAGATTCCCGGTTTGGGAATACGATGATAATTTGTATCTATATACACTTAGGCATAGAAACATAGCATTAGTGGGAAAAAACTCGAAACAGCCTCGAAACAGCCCTGAGAGTGGAACCAACACCACGCACGGGACCAATGTAACTCGTAGCAACGGATCGGGCGATCACGGGACCCCCTATTTGAGAATATAATGATAATTTGCATATTTCTAGACTTAGGCATAAAATCATGGTGTTAGTGGGGAGAAATCCGAAATAGCCCCCGAACGGCCCCGTGAGTGGCACCAACACCTCGCACGGGTCCAATGTAACTTGTAGCAAACTGACGTCGCGATCACGGGACCCCCGATTAGAAACTATGACGGTAATTTGCATATTTCTAGACTTAAGCTTAAAAACATGGCGTTAGGGGGTGAAAACCCGAAACAGCTCCCGAACGGCCTCATGAGTGGCAACAACACCTCGCACGGGACAAATTTAACTCGTACGCACTGGCCGCGAGATCACGGGACCCCCGGGTTGATAATTCGACGATAATTTGAATATTTGTAGACTAAGGCTTAAAGACATGGCATTAGTGGGTGAAAACACAAAACAGCCCCCGAACGGACCTGTGAGTGGAACCAACACCTCGCACGGGACCAATGTAACTCGTAGGAGCTGACCGCGTGATCACGGGACTCCTGGTTTGAGAATATGATGATAATTTTTGTATTTTTGGACTTAGGCTTAAAGACATGGCGTTAGTGGGGAAAACTCGAAACAGCCCCCAAACAGCCTCGTGAGTGGCACCAACACCTCGCGCAGGATCAATGTTACTTGTACGCAGTGATCGCGTGATCACAGGACTCCCAATTTGAGAATACCATGATAATTTGCATATTTCTAGACTTAGCCTTAAATACAAGGCGGTAGTGTTTGAAAACCCGAAAGAGCCCCCGAACGGCCCCGTTAGTGGCACCAACACCAGGCACGGGACAACGTAACTCGTACGAACTGACCACGTGATCACGGGATTCTCAGTTTGGGAATACGATAGTACTTTACATATATATAGACTTAGGCATAAAAATATGGCAATAGTGGGCGAAAACACGAAATAGCCCCCCCCCCCCCCCGAACGGCCGCGTGAGTGGCACCAACACCTCGGACGGGACAAATGAAACACGTACGAACTGTCCACACGATCACGTGACCCACAGTTTGAGAATACGATGATAATTTACATATTTCTAGACTTAGGCTTAAAAATATGACGTTAGTGGGTGAAAACCCAAAACATCCCCCGAACGGCCCCGTGAGTGGCACCAACACCTCGCACGGGATCAATGTAAGTTATATGAACTGACCGCGTGATCACCAGATTCCTGATTTGGGAATGAGACGATAATTTGCATGTATATAGACTTAGGCATAAAAACTTGGAGTTAGTGGGCGAAAACTCAAAATAGTCCCCAAACGGCCCCCTGAGTGGCACCATCACCTTGCACGAGACCAATGTAACTCGTAAGAACTGACCGCGGGTTCATGGGACGCCCGGTTTGGCAATATGACCATAATTTGCATATTTCTATACTTAGGAAAAAAAAAAGGCGTTAACGGGGAAAACTCAAAACAACCCCCAAACGGCCTCGTGAGAGGCACCAAGACCTCGCACGGGACCAAAGTAACTCGTACGCACAGACCGCACGATCACGGGACTCTCAATTTGAGAATATGATGATAATTTATATATTTTTAGACTTAGGCTTAAAAACAGGGCGTTAATGAGCGAAAACTTGAAACAGAACCCGAACGGCCCCATGAGTGGCACCAACACTTCGCATGGGACCAATGTAACTCGTAGGAACTGTCCGCACGATCACGGGACCCCCAATTTTAAAAATAGACGATAATTTGAATATTTCCAGACTTATGCTTGAAAACATGGCGTTAGTGGTTGAAAACTCAAAACAGGCCCCGAACGGCCGCGTGAGTGGCACCAACACCTCGTACGGGACTAATGTAAGCCGTACGAATGAATCTCTCAATCACGAGACCCTCAGTTTGCTAATACAACGATAATTTTTATATATCAAGACTTAGGTAAAAAATGGCGTTAGTGGGTGAAAATCCAACATAGCCCCCGAACGGCCCTGTAAGTGGCACCAACGCCTCGCACGGGACCAATCTAACTCGTAGGAACTCATTGTGCAAAAATGGGACTCTTGAATTGAGAATACAATGATAATTTGCATATTTCTAGACTTAGGCTTAAAAACATGGCGTTAGTGGGATAAAACCAAAAATAACACATGAACGGCCCCGTGAGTGGCACCAACAGCTCGCATGGGACCAATGTAACTCGTAGAAACTGACCACGAGATCACGGGACCCCCGGTTTGAGAATAAGACGATAATTTGCATGTATATATCCTTAGGCATAAAAATATGGCGTTATTGGTCGAAAACTCGAAATAGACCCTGAACGACCCCGTGAGCGGCCCCAGCACCTCGCACGGGACCAACTTAACTCGTACGAACTGGTCGCGCGATCACGGGACCCCCGGGTTGAGAATATGATGATAATTTGAATATTTCTAAACTAAGGCTTAAAAACATGGAGTTAGTGGGTGAAAAGCCGAAACAGCCCCCGAACGGCCCCATGAGTGGTACTAACACCTCGCATGGGACCAATGTAACTTGTACAAATTGATCGCGTGATCACGGGATTCCCGATTTGGGAATACGATGATAATTTGCATATTTCTAGAATTAGACTTAAAAACATGGCGTTAGGGGGGTAAAGCATAAAACAGCCCCCAAACGGCCCCGTGAGTGGCCCTAACACCTCGCACGGGACCAATGTAACTCGTACGCACTGACCACGTGATCACAGGACTCCTGGTTTGATAATACAATGATAATTTGAATATTTATAGACTTAGTCTTAAAAACATGGCGTTAGTGGGTGAATACCCGAAATAGCCCTCGAACGGCCCCCCTGAGTTGCACTAACACCTCGCACGGGACGAGTGTAACTCGTACGAACTCATCGCACGATCACGGGATTCCCAGTTTGGGAATATGATGATAATTTGCATCTTTATACACTTAGGAATAAAAAAATGGCATTAGTGGGTGAAAACCAAAAATAACCCCCCGAACAGCCCCGTGAGTGGCACCGTCTCCTCGCACAGGACCAATCTAACTCGTAGGAACTGACCGCACGATCAAGGGACTCTCGATTTAAGAATTTGATAATAATTTGCATATTTCTAGACTTAGGCTTAAAAATATGGCATTAGTGGGGAAAAAGTCAAAACAGCCCCCAAAGGCCCCGTGAGTGGCACCAACATCTCGCACGGGACAAATGTTACTCGTACGAACTAACAGCGTGATCACGAGACCCCCAGTTTGAGAATATGAGGACAATTTACATATTTCTAAACCTAGGCTTAAAAAGATGGTCTTAGTGGTTGAAAACTCGAAACAGCCCCCGAACGGCCCCATGAGTGGCACCAACACCTCGCAGGGGACCAATGTAAGTCGTATCAACTAACCGCGTGATAACGGGATTCCCGATTTGGGAATGCGATCATAATTTGCATGTATATAGACTTAGGAATAAAAAGGTGGAGTTAGTGGGTGAATACCCGAAACAGCCCCCGAACGGCCCCGTGAGTGGCACCAACACCTCACGGGGGTACAATTAAACACGTACACACTGACTGCGTGATCACGAGACCTCGGGTTGAGAATAGGACGATAATTTGAATATTTCTATATTTAGGCTTAAAAACATGGCATTAGTGGGTTAAAACCCAAAACGGCCCCCGAACGGACCAGTGAGTGGCACCAACACCTCGCACGGAACCAATGTAACTCGTACGTACTGACCGCGTGATCACGGGATTCCTGGTTTGGGAATACGACGATAATTTGCATATATATATATAGACTTACGCATAAAAACATGGTGTTAGTGGGAAAAAACCTAAAACAGCCCCCAAACGGCCCCATGAGTCGTACCATCACCTCACACAGGACCAATGTAACTCGTTGGAACTGATCACGCAATCACGTGACTCCCGATTTGAGAATACGATGATAATTTGCACATTTCAAGACCTAGGCTTAAAAACATGGCGTTAGTGGGTGAAAACCTGAAACAGCTCCCGAACGGCCCCGTGAGTGCCACCAACACCTCTCACGGGACCAATGTAACTCGTATGCACAAATCGCACAATCATGGGACTCCCAGTGTGACAATACAATAGTAATTTGCATATTTCTAGACCTAGGCTTAAAAATATGGCATTACTAGGTGAAAACCCTAAACATCTCCCGAACGGCCCCGTGAGTGGCACTAACACCTCGAACGGGACCGATGTAACTCGTATGCACTTACCGCATGATAATGGGACTCCTAATTTGAGAATACGATGATAATTTGCATATTTCTAGACTTAGGCTTAAATACAAGGCGGTAGTGTTTGAAAACCCGAAATAGCCCCCGAACGGCCCTGTGAGTGGCACCAACACCTAGCACGGGACAACGTAACTCGTACAAACTGACCGCGTGATCACGGGATTCTCGGTTTGGGAATACAACGGTACTTTACATATATATAGACTTAGGCGTAAAAATATGGCAATAGGGGGCGAAAACCCAAAATAGCCCCCCCCCCCCGAACAGCCGCGTGAGTGGCACCAACACCTCGCACGGGACAAATGAAACTCGTAGGAACTGTCCGCGCGATCATGGGAGCCACAGTTTGAGAATACGATGATAATTTGCATATTTCTAGACTTAGGCTTAAAAACATGACGTTAGTGGGTGAAAACCCGAAACAGCCCCCAAACGGCCCCGTGAGTGCCACCAACACCTCGCACGGGATCAATGTAAGTTATATGAACTGACCGCGCGATCACCAGATTCCCGATTTGTGAATAAGACGATAATTTCCATGTATATAGACTTAGGCATAAAAACATGGAGTTAGTGGGCGAAAACTAAAAATAGCCCCCAAACGGCCCCCTGAGTGGCACCAACACCTTGCACGAGACCAATGTAACTCGTAAGAACTGACCGCGAGTTCATGGGACCCCCAGTTTGACAATACAACTATAATTAGCATATTTCTATACTTAGGCTTAAAAACTGGGCGTTAATGGGCAAAAACTTGAAACAGTCCCTGAACGGCCCCATGAGTGGCACCAACACTTCGCACGGGACCAATGTAACTCGTAGGAACTGTCCGCGCGATCACGGGACCCGGGTGTTATAATATGATGATAATTTTCATATTTCCAGACTTATGCTAGAAAACATGGCATTAGTGGTTGAAAACTCGAAACAGGCCCCAAACGGCCTCGTCAGTGGCACCAACACCTCGCACGATCCCAATGTAACTCGTACGAATGAATCGCTCGATCACGAGACCTCCGGTTTGAGAATACGACGATAATTTTTATATATCCGGACTTAGGCAAAACATGGCGTTAGTGGGTGAAAATCCAACACAGCCCCCGAATGGCCCTGTGAGTGGCAACAACGCCTCGCACGGGACCAATCTTACTCGTTGGAACTCATTGTGCAAAAATGGGACTCCTGATTTGAGAATACAATGATAATTTGCATATTTCTAGACTTAGGCTTAAAAACATGGCGTTAGTGGGATAAAATCGAAAATAACCCCTGAACGGCCCCGTGAGTGGCACCAACAGCTCGCATGGGACCAATGTAAGTCGTAGAAACTGACCACGCGATCACGGGACGCCCGGTTTGAGAATAAGACGATAATTTGCATGTATATATCCTTAGGCATAAAAATATGGCATTAGTTGTCGAAAACTCGAAATAGACCCTGAACGGCCCAGTGAGCGGCCACAGCACCTCGCACGAGACCAATTTAACTCGTACGAACTGGCCGCGCGATCGCGGGACCCCCGGGTTAAGAATACGATGATAATTTGAATATTTCTAGACTAAGGCTTAAAAACATGGCCTTAGTGGGTGAAAAGCCAAAACAGCCCCCGAACGGCCCCGTGAGTGGTACTAACACCTCGCACTGGACCAATGTAACTCGTACAAACTGACCGCGTGATCACGGGATTCCCGATTTAGGAATACGATGAAAATTTTCATATTTCTAGATTTAGGCTTAAAAACATGATGTTAGTGGGGTAAAACTTAAAACAGCCCCCAAACGACCCCGTGAGTGGCCCTAATACCTCGCCCGGGACCAATGTAACTCGTACGCACTAACCACGTGATCACAGGACTCCTGGTTTGATAATACGATGATAATTTGAATATTTTTAGACCTAGGCTTAAAAGCATGGTGTTACTGAGTGAATACCCGAAATAGCCCTCGAACAGCCCCCTAAGTTGCACTAACACCTCGCACGGGACCAGTGTAAGTCGTACGAACTCATTGCATGATCACGGGATTCCCAGTTTGGGAATATGATGATAATTTGCATCTATATAGACTTAGGCAGAAAAATATGGCATTAGTGGGTGAAAACCTAAAATAGCCCCCGAACAACCTCGTGAGTGGCACCGTCACCTCGCACAGGACCAATGTAACTCGTAGGAACTGACCGCACGATCAAGGGACTCTCGATTTAAGAATTTGATAATAATTTGCATATTTCTAGACTTAGGCTTAAAAACATGGCATTAGTGGGGAAAAAGTCAAAATAGCCCCCGAACGGTCCCGTGAGTGGCACCAACATCTCGCACGGGATAAATGTTACTCGTACGAACTAACATCGCGATCACGAGACCCCAAATTTGAGAATATGAGGACAATCTGCATATTTCTAAACCTAGGCTTAAAATATGGTGTTAGTGGGTGAAAACCTGAAACAACCCCCGAACGGCCCCATGAGTGGCACCAACACCTCGCAGGGGACCAATGTAACTCGTACGAACTAACCGCGCGATAACGGGATTCCCGATTTGGGAATGCGATGATAATTTGCATGTATATAGACTTAGGAATAAAAAGGTGGCGTTAGTGGGTGAAAACCCGAAATAGCCCCCGAACGGCCCCGTGAGTGGCACCAACACCTCACGGGGGTACAATTAAACACGTACACACTGACTGCACAATCACGAGACCTCGGGGTTGAGAATAGGAGGATAATTTGAATATTTCTACACTTAGGCTTAAAAACATGGAATTAGTGGGTTAAAACCCAAAACGGCCCCCGAACGGACTAGTAAGTGGCACCAACACCTCGCACGGAACCAATGTAACTCGTACGTACTGACCGCGTGATCACGGGATTCCCGGTTTGGGAATACGACGATAATTTCCATATATATATATAGACTTACACATAAAACACATGGTGTTAGTGGATGAAAACCTGAAACAACCCACGAACGGCCCCGTGAGTGGTACCATCACCTCGCACGGGACCAATGTAACTCGTTGGAACTGATCACGCAATCACGGGACTCCCTGTTGGAGAATACGATGATAATTTGCATATTTCAAGACATAGGCTTAAAAACATGGCGTTAGTGGGTGAAAACCTGAAACAGCTCCTGAACGGCCCCGTGAGTGCCACCAACACCTCTCATGGGACCAATGTAACTCGTATGCACAAACCGCACAATCATGGTACTCCCAGTGTGAGAATACAACAGTAATTTGCATATTTCTAGACCTAGGCTTAAAAACATGGCGTTACTGGGTGAAAACCCAAAACATCTCCCGAACGGCCCCGTGAGTGGCACTAACACCTCGCACGGGACCGATGTAACTCGTATGCACTTACCGCATGATAATGGGACTCCTAGTTTGAGAATACGATGATAATTTGCATATTTCTAGACTTAGGCTTAAATACAAAGCGATAGTGGTTGAAAACTCGAAATAGCCCCCGAACGGCCCCGTGAGTGGCACCAACACCTCGCATGGGACCAACGTATCTCGTACAAACTGACCGCGCGATCACGGTAATACCGATTCGGGAATATGATGATAATTTTCATATGTATAGACTTAGGCATAAAAATATGGCGTTAGTGGGCGAAAACTCGAAATAGCCCCCGAACGGCCCCGTGAGTGGCACCATCACCTCGCACGGGACTAATGTAACTCGTAGGAACTGATCGAGTAATCACGAGACTCTCAATTTGAGAATATGATGATAATTTACATATTTCTTGACTTAGGATTAAAAACATGGTGTTAGTGTGCCAAACGGCCCTGTGAGTAGCACCAACACCTCGCACGGGAAAAATATAACTCATACGCACTGATTGTGTGATCACGGGACTCTCGGTTTGTGAATACGATAATAATTTGCATATTTCTTGACTTAGTCTTAAAAACATGGTATTTGTGGGTGAAAACTCAAAACAGGCCCCGAACGGCCCCATAAGTTGCACCACACCTCGCACGGGACAATGTAACTTATACGAACTGATCGCGCGATCACCGGACACCCGGTTTGGGAAATAGATGATAATTTGCATGTATATAGACTTGGGCATAAAAACATGGCGTTAGTGGGAGAAAACTCAAAACAACCCCCGAACGACCCCGTGAGTGGCACCAACACCAAACACGGGACCAATGTAACTCGTGAGAACTGACCGCGCGATCACAGGACCCCCGGTTTGATAATACGATGATAATTTGCCAATTTTTATACTTAGGCAAAAAACATGGCATTAGTGGGGGAAAACCCGAAACAACCCCCGAACTGCCTCATGAGTGGGACTAAGACCTCTCACGAGACCAATGCAACTTGTATGCACTAACCGTGCGATCTCGGGACTCCCGGTTTGATAATATGACGATAATTAGCATATTTCTATACTTAGGCTTGAAAACATGGTGTTAGTGGTTGAAAACCCAAAATAGTCCCCGACCGGCCCCGTGAGTACGACCAACACCTCGCACGGGACCAATGTAACTCGTACGAACTGATCGGTCGATCATGGAACCCCCACTTTGAGAATACGACAATAATTTGCATATATCAGGACTTAGGCAAAACATGGCATTAGTGGGTGAAAATCCAAAACAACCCCCGAACGGCCCCGTGAGTGGCACTAATGCCTCGCACGGAACCAATGTAACTATTAGGAACTCACCACACGATCATGGGACTCCGGATTTGAGAATACAATGATAATTTGCATATTTCTAGACTTAGGCTTAAAAACATGGCGTTAGTTGGAGAAAACCCGAAACAACCCTCGAACAGCCTCGTGAGTATCACCAACAGGTCTCACGGGACCAATGTAACTCGTAGGAACAGACCGGACGATCACGGGACCCCCGGTTTGAGAATACGATGATAATTTACATATTTTTAGAATTAGGCATAAAAAGATGGCGTTAGTGGGGAATAATAAAAAATAGCTTTCGAACGGCCCTGTGAATGGCACCAACTGCTCGTACAAGACTAATGTAACTCGTAGGAACTGTCCGCACGATCACAGGACCCACGATCACCAACACCTCACACGGGACCAATGTAACTCGTAGGAACTGACCGCGCGATCACAGGACTCCCGATTTGAGAATACAATGATAATTTGTGTATTTCTAGACTTAGGCTTAAAAAACATGGCGTTAGTGGGAAAAAAGTCGAAACAGCCCCCGAACGGCTCCATGAGCGGTACCAACACCTCGCACGGGACCAATGTATCTCGTACTCACTAATCTCACAATCACGGGTATCCCAGTTTGAGAATATGACAATAATTTGCATATTTCTAGACTCAGGCTTAAAAGCATGGCGTTAGTCAGGGAAAACTCGAAACAGCCCCCAAACGACGTCGTGAGTGGCACCAATACCTCTCACGGGACCAATTTAAGTCATACGCACTCACCGCGCGATCATGGGACTCCCGATTCTAGAATACGATCATAATTTGTATATTTCTAGACTTAGGCTTAAACACATGGCGTTAGTGGGTGAAAACTAGAAACAGACCCCAAACGGCCCCGTTAGTGGCACCGACACCTCGTACGGGACTAATGTAACTCAAAGGAACTGTCCGCATAATCACAGGACCCCCGATTTTAGAATATGACTATAATTTGCATCTTTTTAAACACATGCTTAAAAACATGGCGTTAGTGGGTGAAAACCCATAAGAGCCCCTGAACGGCCCCGTGAGTGGCACCAACACCTCGCACGGGACCTATATAACTCAGAGGAACCGACCACGCGATCACGAGACCCCCGGTTTGAGAATATAATGATAATTTGCATATTTTTAGACTTAGGAATAAAAACATGGCGTTAGTGGGGGAAAACCCTAAACAGCCCCCGAACGGCCCCGTGAGTGGCACCAACACCTCACACGGGACCAATGTAACTCATACGCACTGACCTCTCGATCACGGGACATCCAATTTTAGAATACGATGATAATTTGCATATTTCTAGACTTAGGCCTAAAAACATGACGTTAGCGGGCTAAAACCCAAAACAGCCCCCCAAACGGCCCCTTGAGTGGAACCAACACCTCGCACGAGACCAATGTAACTCGTACGCACTCACCGCGGGGTCACAGGACTTTCGAATTGAGAATACAATGATAATTTGGATATTACTAGACTTAGTCTTAAAAACATTGCGTTACTGGGGGAAAATCCAAAACAACCCCTGAACAATCCCGTTAGTGGCACCAACACCTCGTACGGGACCAATATAACTCGTATGCACTGATCGCGTGATCACGAGACTCTTGGTTTGAGAATATGATGATAATTTTTATATTTTTAGACTTAGGCTTAAAAACATGGAGTTAATGGGTGAAAACCTGAAACAGACCCCGAACGGCCCCGTGAGTGGCACCAACACCTCGTACGGGACTAATGTAACTCGTAGAAACTATCTGCATGATCACGGGATGCCCGATTTGGGAATACGACTATAATTTTTATCTTTTTAGTCTTAGGCTAAAAAATATGGCGTTAGTGGGTGAAAACCCGAAACAACCCCCGAACGGCCCCGTGAGTGGCACCAACACCTCGCACGGGACCAATGTAACTCATACGAACTGACCGTACCATCATGGGACCCCTGGTTTGATAATAGGATGATAATTTGCATGTATAGAGACTTAGGCTTAAAAACATGGCGTTATTGGGCGAATATGCGAAACAACCCCCGAACGGCCCCGTGAGTGGGACCAACACCTCGCACGGGACCAATGTAACTCGTACGAACAGACCGCGCGATCAAGGGTCCCTCCGTTTCAGAATACGTTAGTAATTTTCATATTTCTAAACTTTCGCATAAAAACATGGCGTGAGTGCGGAATAACCCGAAACAGCCTCCGAATTGCCCCGTGAGTGGCTCCAACACCTATCACGGGACCCCCTGTTTGAGAATTCAACTCTAATTTGAATCTTCTTAGACTTAGGCTTCAAAATACGATGTTAGGGGGAAAACCTGAAACAACCCCCGAACGGCCCCGTTTGTGGCGCCAACACCTCGCACGGGACCAGCATAACTCGGAGGAACTGACCAAGAGATCACGAGACGCCCGATTTGAGAATATGAAGATAATTTGCATATTTCTAGACTCAGGCATAAAAACATGGCATTAGTGGGGGCAAACCCTAACGGCCCCGTGAGTGGCACCAACATCTCGCACGGGACCATTGTAACTCGTACTCACTGACCGCACGATCATGGGACTACCAATTTTACTATACGGTGATAATTTTCATATTTCTAGAATTTAGCTTAAAAAATAGAGTTAGTGGGGTAAAACCCGAAACAGCCCCCGAATGGCCTCGTTAGTGGCACCAACATCTCGCATGGGACCAATGTAACACGTAGGAACTGATCGCGCGATCACGGGACTCTCGGTTTGAGAAAATGATGATAATTTGCATATTTCTAGACTTAGACTTAAAAACATGGCATTAGTGGGTGAAAACTCGAAACATAGCACGAATGGCCCCGTGAGTGGCACCAACAACGCGCACAGGACAAATATAACTCATACGAACTGACCGCCCCATCATGGGACCCCCAGTTTGACAATTTGAGGATAATTTGCATATTTCTAGACTTAGGCTTAAAAACATGGTGTTAGTTGGTAAAAACCCGAAACAGCCCCCGAACGGCCCCATGAGTGGCACCAACACCTCCCACGAGAACAATATAACTCGGCTGAACTGATCGCGTTATCCCGTGACCCCTCGCTTGAGAATACGACGATAATTGGCATATTACATGACTTAGGCTTAAAAACATGGTGTTAATGCGGGAGAACCCGAAATAGCCCCCAAACGACCCAGTGAGTAGCACCAACACGTCGCACGGGACCAATGTAACTCATACACACTGACCGCGCGATCATGGGACCCCCGATTTGAGAATATGATGATAATTTGCAGATTTCTAGACTTGGGCATAAAAGGATGGCATTAGTGGGGAAAACTCAAAACAGCCTACGAACGGCTCCGTGAGTGGCACCAACTCCTCGTACAGGACTAATGTAACTCGTAGGGACTGTCCGCGCGATCACAGGACTCCCGTCTTGAGAATCAAAGATAATTTGCATATCTCTAGACATATGATTAAAAACATGGCATTAGTGGGGGAAAACTCGAAATAGCCCCCGAACGACCCCAGGAGTGACCAACACCGCCATGAGACCAATGTAACTCGTACGCACTGACCGTGCGATAACGGGACTCTCAGTTTGAGAATATGATGATAATTTGCATATTTCTAGACTTAGGCTTAAAAACATGGTGTTAGTGGGTGAAAACCCGAAACAGACCCCGAACGGCCCCGTGAGTGGCACCAACACATCGTACGGGAATAATGTAACACGTAGAAACTGTCTGCACGATCACGGGACACTTGGTTTGAGAATATGACTATAATTTACATGTTTTAAGACTTAGACTTAAAAACATGGCGTTCATGGGTGAAAACTCAAAACAGTCCCCGAACGGACCCGGGAGTGGCACTAACACCTCGCACGGGACAAATGTAACTCGTAGGAACTGACTACGCGATCACGGGACCCCCGGTTTGAGAATACGATGATAATTTGCATACATATAGACTTAGGCACAAAAACATGGCATTATTGGGCGAAAACCCAAAACAGCCACCTAACGACCCCATGAGTGGCGCCAACACCTCGCACGAGACCAATATAACTCGAAGGAACTAACCACGCGATCACGAGACCCCCGATTTGAAAATACGATGATAATTTGCATATTTCTAGACTGAGGAATAAAACATGGCGTTAGTGGGTGAAAAAACAAAACAGCCCCTGAACAGCCAGTGAGTAGTACCAGCAGGTCGCAAGGGACCAATGTAACACGTACGCACTGACCGCGCGATCATGGGACCCAGGTTTGAGAATACGACATTAATTTGCATATTTCTACACTTAGGATTAAAAACATGGCGTTAGTGGGGAAGACTCAAAATAGCTCCTAAACGGCCTTGTGAGTGGCACCAACACCTCGCATGGGACCAATGTAACTCGTACGCACTGACCGCATGATCACGGGACTCCCGGTTTATAATACAACGATAATTTTCATATTTCTAGACTCAGGCTTAAAACATGGCGTTAGTGGGGCCAAACACAAAACAGCCCCCGAACGGCCCCGTGAGTGGCATCAACACCTCGCACGGAACCAATCTAACTCGTATGCACTCACCGTAGGATCACGAGACTCCCTATTTGAGAATACGATGATAATTTTCATATTTCTAGACATAGGCTTAAAAACATGGCGTTAGTGGGGGAAAATCCAAACAGCCCCCGAACGTCCCCGTTAGTGGCACCAACACCTCGCACGGGACCACTGTAGCTCGTACGCACAGACCGCGTTATCACGGGACTCCAGATTTGAGAATATAATGATAATTTTCATATTTCTAGAGTTAGGCTTAAAAACATGGTGTTAGTGGGTGAAAACCTGAAATAGCCCCCGAACAGCCCCGTGAGTGGCAACAACACCTCGTACGGGACGAATGTAACTGGTACGAACTGATCGCGCGATCACAGGACCCTCAGTTTGAGAATACGATGATAATTTGAATGTATAGGGACTTTGGCTTAAAAACAAGGCATTCGAGAGTAAAAACCCGAAACAACCCCCGAACGGCCCCGTGAGTGGCACCAACACCTCGCACGGGACTAATGTAACTCGTACACTCTGACCGTCCCATCACGGGACTCCCAGTTTGACAATACGATGATAATTTTCATATCTCTAGACTTAGGTTTAAAAACATGGCGTTAGTGGGTGAAAACCCGAAATAGACCCTGAACGGCCCCGTGAGTGGCACCAACACATCGTACAAGACTATTATAACTCGTAGGAACTGTCCGCTCGATCACGGGACCCTTGGTTTGAGAATATTACTATAATTTACATGTTTTAATACTTAGACTTAAAAACCTGGCGTTCATGGGTGAAAACTCGAAACAGCGACCGAACGGACCCGTGAGTGGCACCAACACCTCGCACGGGACAAATGTAACTCGTAGGAACTGACTGTGCGATCACGGGACCCCCGGTTGGAGAATACGATGATAATTTGCATATATATAGACTTAGGAATAAAAACATGGAATTATTGGGTGAAAACCCAAAACAGCCACCGAACGGCCCCATGAGTGGCGCCAACACCTTGCACGAGACCAATATAACTCGAAGGAACTAACCACGCGATAACGAGACCCCCAATTTAAAAATACGATGATAATTTTCATATTTCTTGACTGAGGAATAAAAACATGGCGTTAGTGGGGGGGAAAACTGAAACAGCCCCTGAACAGGCCGTGAGTAGTACCAACATGTCGCAAGGGACCAATGTAACACGTACGCACTAATCGCGCGATCACGGGACCCCAGGTTTGAGAATACGACATTAATTTGAATATTTCTACACTTAGGCTTAAAAACATGGCGTTAGTGGGGAAGACTCGAAATAGCCCCCGAATGGCCTTGTGAGTGGCACCAACACCTCGCATGGGACCAATGTAACTCGTACGCACTGACCGCATGATCACGGGACTCCCGGTTTTAGAATACAACGATAATTTTCATATTACTAGACTCAGGCTTAAAAACATGGCGTTAGTGGAGTAAAACACAAAATAGCCTCCGAACGGCCCCTTGAGTGGTACCAACACCTCGCACGGGACCAATCTAACTCGTATGCACTCACCGCAGGATCACGAGATTCCCGGTTTGAGAATACGATGATAATTTTCATATTTCTAGACATAGGCTTAAAAACATGGCGTTAGTGGGGGAAAATTCGAAACAGCCCCCGAATGGCCCCGTTAGTGGCACCAACACCTCGCACGAGACCACTGTAGCTCGTACATACTGACCGCGCGATCACGGAACTCTAGGTTTGAGAATACGATGATAATTTTCATATTTCTAGAGTTAGGCATAAAAACATGATGCTAGTGGGTGAAAACCTGAAACAGCCCCCGAGCGGCCCCGTGAGTGGCAATAACACCTCGCACGGGACCAATGTAACTCGTACGAATTGATCGTACGATCGCACGACCCTCGGTTTGAGAATATGATGATAATTTGAATGTATAGGGACTTTGGCTTAAAAATAAGGCATTCGTGGGTAAAAACCCGAAACAACCTCCGAATGACCCCGTGAGTGGCACCAACACCTCGCACTGGATTAATGTAACTCATACACACTGACCGTGCAATCACGGGACTCCCAGTTTGACAATACGACGATAATTTTCATATCTCTAGACTTAGGTTTAAAAACATGGCGTCAGTGGGTGAAAACCCGAAACAGCCCCCGAACGGCCCCGTGAGTGGCATCAACACCTCGCATTGGACCAATGCAATGCATACGAACTGACCGTGCGATCAAGGGACCCCAAGTTTGAGAATATATAGATAATTTGCTTATTTTAGGACTAAGGTAAAACATGGCATTAGTGGGTGAAAATCCAAAACAGCCCTCGAACGGCCCAGTGAGTAGAACCAACACCTCGTACGGGACCAATGTAACTCCTAGGAACTGATCACGTGATCACGGTACGCCCAAATACGACGATAATTTTCATATTTCTAAACTTAGGCTTAAAAGCTTAGACCCCGAACCGCCCCCGAAATAGCCCCCGAACGGCCCCCGAATGGCCCCGCGAGTGGCACCAACACCTCGCACAGGACCAATGTAACTCGTACGAACTAACTGGGCAATTACGGGACATCCAGTTTGAGAATACGAAGATAATTCACATATTTCTAGACTTACGCTTAAAAACATGGCGTTAGTGGGGGAAAACTCGAAATAGCCCCCGAACAACACCGTGAGTGGCACCAACACCTCGTACGGGACCAATGTAACTCGTACAAACTGAACGCGTGATCACGGGACCCCCATTTTGAGAATATGATGATAATTTTCATAACTCAGGACTAAGACAAAATATGTTGTTAATGGGTTAAAATCCGAAACAGCCCCTGAACGGACCCGTGAGTAGCACCAACACCTCGTACGGTACAAATGTAACTCGTAGGAAACGATCGCGCGATCACGGGAGTCCCAAATACGACGATAATTTGCATAATTCTTGACTTCGGATTAAAAGCATGGCGTTAGTGAGAAAAACTCGAAGCAGCCCCCAAACGGCCCTGTGAGTGGTACCACACCTCGCACGGGACCAATGTAACTCATACACACTGGCCGCGTGACCACGGGACTCCCAGTTAGAAAATACTACGATAATTTTCATATTTCTAGACTTAGGCTTAAAAACATGGCGTTAGTGGGTGAAACCCCAAAATAGCCCCCGAACGGCCCTGTGAGTGGCACCAACACCTCGCATGGGACCAATGTAAATCGTACACACTGACCGCATGATCACGGGACTCCCCATTTTAGAATACAACTATAATTTTCATATTTCTAGAATCAGGCTTCAAAACATGGCATTAGTGGGGTAAAAAACAAAACAGCCCCCGAACGGCCCCGTGAGTGGCACCAACACCTTGCACGGGACCAATCTAACTCGTATGCACTCACCGCGGGATCACGAGACTCCCGGTTTGCGAATACAATGATAATTTTCATATTTCTAGAAATAGGCTTAAAAACATGGCGTTAGGGGAGGAAAATTCTAAACAGCCCCCGAACGTCCCTGTTAGTGGCCCCAACACCTTGCATGGGACCACTGTAGCTCGTACGCACTGACCGCGTGATCACAGGACTCTCAGTTTGAGCATATAATGATAATATTCATATTTCTAGAGCTAGGCTGAAAAATATGGTGTTAGTGGGTGAAAACCCGAAACAGCCCCCGAACGGCCCCGTGAGTGGCAACAACAACTCGCACGGGACCAATGTAACTCGTGCGAACTGATCGCGCGATCACAGGACCCTCGATTTGAGAATACGATGATAATTTGAATGTATAGGGACTTTGCTTAAAAACAAGGCATTCGTGGGTAAAAACTGGAAACAACCCCCGAACGGCCCCGTGAGTGGCACCAACACCTCGCACTGGACTAATGTAACTCATACACACTCACCGTGCGATCATAGGACTCCCAGTTTGACAATACGACGATAATTTTCGTATCTCTATACTTAGGTTTAAAAACATGGTGTTAGTGGGTGAAAACTCGAAACAGCCCCCAAATGGCCCCGTGAGTGGCATCAACACCTCGCACTGGACCAATGCAACTCGTACGAACTGACCGCGCGATCATGGGACCCCTAGTTTGAGAATTTGACGATAATTTGCTTCTTTTAGGACTAAGGTAAAACATGGCGTTAGTGGGTGAAAATCCGAATCAGCCCTCGAACGGTATAGTGAGTAGAACCAAAACCTCGTACGGGACCAATGTAACTCCTAGGAACTGATCACGTGATCACGGTACACCCAAATACGATGATAATTTTCATATTTCTAAACTTAGGCTTAAAAGCTTAGCCCCCGAAATAGCCCCCGAACGGCCCGCGAGTGGCACCAACACCTCGCACGGGACCAATGTAACTCGTACGAACTAACTTGGCAATCACGGGACCCCCAGTTTGAGAATACGAAGATAATTCACATATTTCTAGACTTAGGCCTAAAAACATGGCGTTAGTGGGGGAAAACCCGAAATAGCCCCCGAACAGCACCGTGAGTGGCACCAACACCTCGTACGGGACCAATGTAACTCGTACAAACTGAACGCGTGATCACGGGACCCCCAGTTTGAGAATACGATGATAATTTGCATAACTCAAGACTAAGACAAAATATGGTGTTAATAGGTGAAAATCCGAAGCAGCCCTTGAACGGACCCGTGAGTAGCACCAACACCTCATACGGTACGAATGTAACTCGTAGGAACCGATCGCGCAATCACGTGAGTCCAAAATACGACGATAATTTGCATATTTCTTGACTTAGGATTAAAAGCATGGCGTTAGTGAGAAAAACTCGAAGCAGCCCCCAAACGGCCCTGTGAGTGGTACCACACCTCGCACAGGACCAATGTAACTCGTACACACTGACTGCATGCCCACGGGACTCCCAGTTAGATAATACGATGATAATTTTCATATTTCTAGACTTATGCTTAAAAACATGGCGTTAGTGGGTGAAAACTCGAAATAGCCCCCGAATGGCCCCATGACTGACACCAACTCCTCGCACGGGACCAATGTAACTCGTAGGAATGGTCCGCGCGATCCCGGGACCCCTGATTTGAGAATACAAAGATAATTCACATATTTCTAGACTTAAGCTTAAAAACATGGCGTTAGTAGGTGAAAACCCAAAACAACCTCTCAACGGCCCCGTGAGCGGCACCAACACCTCGTTCGGGAATAATGTAACTCGTAAGAACTGTCCGCACGATCACGAGACCCTCGATTTGAGAATAAGACGATAATTTGCATATTTCTATACTTAGGCTTAAAAACATGGCGTTAGTGGGTGAAAAATCGAAACAGCTCCCGAACGGCCCCGTGAGTGGCGCCAACACCTCGCACGAAACCATTGTAACTCGTACGAACTGACCGCGCTATCACGGGACTCCCGATTTGATAATATGATGATCATTTGCATGTATATAGACTTAGGCTTCAAAACATGGCATTTGTGGGCGAAAACCAAAAACCGCCCCCAAACTGCACCTTGAGTGGCACCAACACCTCGTACGGGACCAATATAACTCAGAGGAACTGACCACACGATCACTAAACCCCCCGTTTGAGAATAAAATGATTATTTTCCTATTTCTACACTCGGGCATAAAAACATGGCATTAGTGGGGGCAAACCCGAACGGCCCCGTGAGTGGCACCAATACCTCGCACGGGACCATTGTAACTCGTACGCACTGACCGCACGGTCACGGGACTACAACTTTTAGAATATGGTGATAATTTTCATATTTCTAGACTTTGCCTTAAAAAAGGGCGTTAGTGGGCTAAAACCCGAAACAGCCACCGAATGGCCCCGTTAGTGGCACCAATATCTCGCACGGGACCAATATAACTCGTAGGAACTGATCGCGCGATCACGGGACTCTCGGTTTGAGAAAACGATGATAATTTGCATATTTCTAGACTTAGGCTTAAAAACATGGCGTTAGTGGGTGAAAACTCGAACCACGGCCCGAATGGTCCCATGTGTGGCACCAACACCGCGCACAGGACCAATATAACTCGTACGAACTGACCGCCCCATCACGAGACCCCCAGTTTGAGAATATGACGATAATTTGGATATTTCTATACTTAGGCTTAGAAACATGGTGTAAGTTGGCAAAAACATGAAACAGCCCCCGAACAGTCCCGTGAGTGGCACCAACACCTCCCAGGGAACAATATAACTCGGTTGAAATGATCGCGCGATCACATGACCCCCGACTTAAGAATACGATGATAATTCTCATATTACTAGACTTAGTCTTAAAAACATGGCGTTAGTGCGGGAAAACCCGAAACAGCCCCCGAACGACCCAGTGAGTAGCACCAACACGTCGCACGGAACCAATGTAACTCATACACACTGACCGCGTGAACATGGGACCCCTGATTTGAGAATATGATGATAATTTACAGATTTCTAGACTTAGTCATAAAAACATGGCATTAGTGGGGAAAACTCATAACAGCCTACGAACGGCCCCGTGACTGGCACCAACTCCTCGTTCGGGACTAATGTAATTCGTAGGAACTGTCCGCATGATCACAGGACTCCCGGTTTGAGAATACAAATATAATTTGCATATCTCTAGACATAGGATTAAAAACATGGCATTAGTGGGGGAAAACTCGAAATAGTCCCCGAACGACACGAGGAGTGACAAACACCTCCACGAGACCAATGTAACTCGTACGCACTGACCGTGCGATCACGGAACTCTCGATTTGAGAATTTGATGATAATTTGCATATTTCTAGACTTAGGCTTAAAAACAACGCGTTAGTGGGTGAAAACCTGAAACAGACCCTGAACGGCCCCGTGAGTGGCACCAACACATCGTATGGGACTAATGTAACTCGTAGGAACTGTCAGCACGATCACGGGAACCTTGGTTTGATAATATGACTATAATTTACATGTTTTAAGATTTAGACTTAAAAACATGGTGTTCATGGATGAAACCTCGAAACAGCCCCGAACGGATCCATGAGTGGCACCAACACCTCGCTCGGGACAAATGTAACTCGTAGGAACTGACTGCGCGATCACGGGACCCCCAGTTTGAGAATACGACGATAATTTGCATATATATAGACTTAGGCATAAAAACATGGCATTATTGGGCGAAAACCCAAAACAGCCCCCGAACGGCCCCATGAGTGGCGCCAACACCTCACACGAGACAAATATAACTCGGAGGAACTAACCACGCGATCATGAGACCCCCGACTTGATAATACGATGATAATTTGCATATTTCTAGACTGAGGAATAAAAACATGGCGTTAGTGGGGGAGAAACAGAAACAGCCTGTGAGTAGTACCAACATGTCGCAACAGACCAATGTAACACGTACACACTGACCGCGCGATCACGGGACCCCAGGTTTGAGAATACGACATTAATTTGCATATTTCTACACTTAGGCTTAAAAATATGGCGTTAGTGGGGCATACTCAAAATAGCTCCGGAATGGCCTTGTGAGTGGCACCAACACCTTGCATGGGACCAATGAAACTCGTACGCACTGACCGCATGATCACGGGACTCCCGGTTTTAGAATACAACGATAATTTTCATATTTCTAGACTCAGGCTTAAAAATATGGCGTTAGTGGGGTAAAACACAAAACAGCCTCTGAACGGCCCCGTGAGTGGCACCAACACCTCGTACGGGACCAATCTAACTCATATGCACTCACCACAGGATCACGAGACTCCCGGTTTGAGAATACAATGATAATTTTCATATTTCTAGACATAGGCTTAAAAACATGGCGTTAGTGGGGGAAAATCCGAAACAGCCCCCGAACGGCCCCGTTAGTGGCACCAACACCTCGCACGGGACCACTGTAGCTCGTGCGCACTGATCGCGCGATCACGGGACTCTCGGTTTGAGAATACGATGATAATTTTCATATTTCTAGAGTTAGGCTTAAAAACATGGTGCTAGTGGGTGAAAACCTGAAACAGACCCCGAACGACCCCTTGAGTGGCAACAACACCTCGTACGGGACAAATATAACTCGTACGAACTGATCGCGCGATCACAGGACCCTCAGTTTGAGAATACGATGATAATTTGAATGTATAGGTACTTTGGCTTAAAAATAAGGCATTCGTGGGTAAAAACCCGCAACAACCCCCGAACGGCCCCGTGACTGGCACCAACACCTCGCACGGGACTAATGTAACTCGTACACACTGATCGTGCGATCACGGGACTCCCAGTTTGACAATACGATGATAATTTTCATATCTCTATACTTAGGTTTAAAAACATGGCGTTAGTGGGTGAAAACCCGAAACAGCCCCCAAACGGCCCCGTGAGTGGCATCAACACCTCGTACTGGACCAATGCAACTCATACAACTGACCGCGTGATCATGGGACCCCTAGATTCAGAATATGACGATAATTTTCTTATTTTAGGACTAAGGAAAAACATGGCGTTAGTGGGTGAAAATTCGAAACAGCCCTCGAACGGCCCAGTGAGTAGAACCAACACCTCGTACGGGACCAATGTAACTCGTAGGAACTGATCACGTGTTCACAGTACTCCCAAATACGACGATAATTTTCATATTTCTAAAGTTAGGCTTAAAATCTTGGCCCCCGAACGGCCCCCAAAATAGCCCCCAAATGGCCCCCGAACGGCCTCGCGAGTGGCACCAACACCTCGCACGGGACCAATGTAACTCGTAAGAACTAACTGGGCAATCACGGGACCCCCAGTTTGAGAATACGAAGATAATTCACATATTTTTAGACTTAGGCTTAAAAACATGGCGTTAGTGGAGGGAAACCCGAAATAGCCCCCGAACAACACCGTGAGTGGCACCAACACCTCGTACGGGATCAGTGTAGCTTGTACAAACTGAATACATGATCACGGGACCCCCAGTTTGAGAATACGATGATAATTTGCATATCTCAGGACTAAGACGAAATATGTTGTTAATGGGTGAAAATCCAAAACAGCCCCTGAACGGACCCGTGAGTAGCACCAACACCTCGTACGGTACTAATGTAACTCGTAGGAACCGATCGCGTGATCACGAGTGTCCCAAATACGATGATAATTTGCATATTTCTCGACTTAGGATTAAAAGCATGGCGTTAGTGAGAAAAACTTGAAGCATCCCCTGAACGGCCCTATAAGTGGTACTAACACCTCGCACGAGACCAATGTAACTCGTACACACTGACCGCTTATCCCCGGGACTCCCAGTTAGAGAATACGACGATAATTTTCATATTTATAGACTTAGGCTTAAAAACATGGCGTTAGAGGGTGAAAACCCGAAATAGCCCCCGAACGGCCCCATGACTGACACCAACACCTCGCACGGGAACAATGTAACTCATAAAAATGGTCCGCGCGATCCCGGGACCCCGAGTTTGAGAATATGAAGATAATTCACATATTTCTAGACTTAAGCTTAAAAACATGGCGTTAGTAGGTGAAAACCCAAAACAGCCTCTCAACGGCCCCGTGAGTGGCACCAACACCTCGTACGGGACTAATGTAACTCGTAAGAACTGTCCGCATGATCACGAGACCCTCGGTTTGAGAATACGACAATAATTTCCATATTTCTAAACTTAGGCTTAAAAACATGGGGTTAGTGGGTGAAAAATCGAAACAGCTCCCGAACGGCCCCGGGAGTGGAACCAACACCACGCACGAAACTAATGTAACTCGTACGAACTGACCGCGCGATCACGGGACCCCTAGTTTGAGAATACGATGATAATTTGCATGTATATAGACTTAGGCTTCAAAACATGGCGTTAGTGGGTGAAAACTCGAACCACATCCCGAATGGTCCCATGAGTGGCACCAACACCGCGCACAGGACCAATATAACTCGTACGAATTGACCGCCCCATAACGAGACCCCCAGTTTGAGAATTTGATGATAATTTTCATATTTCTAGACTTAGGCTTAAAAACATGGTGTAAGTTGGAAAAAACTCGAAACAGCCCCCGAACGGCCCCGTGAGTGGCACCAATACCTCCCACGGGAACAATATAACTCGATTGAACTTATTGCGCGATCACGTGACCCCCGACTTGAGAATACGATGATAATTCGCATATTACTAGACGTAGGCTTAAAAACATGGCGTTAGTGCGGGAGAACCCGAAATAGCCCCCGAACGACCCAGTGAGTAGCACCAACACGTCACACAAAACCAATGTAACTCATACACACTGACCACGTGATCATGGGACCCCTGATTTGAGAATATGATGATAATTTGCAGATTTCTAGACTTAGGAATAAAAACATGGTGTTAGTGGGGAAAACTCATAACAGCCTACGAATGGCTCCGTGAGTGGCACCAACTCCTCGTACGGCACTAATGTAACTCGTAGGAACTGTCCGCATGATCACAGGACTCCCGGTTTGAGAATAAAAAGATAATTTGCATATCTCTAGACATAGGCTTAAAACATGGCATTAGTGGGTGAAAACTCGAAATAGCCCCCGAACGACCCTAGGAGTGACCAATACCTCCACGAGACCAATGTAACTCGTACGCACTGATCGTGCAATCACGGAACTCTTGGTTTGAGAATATGATGATAATTTGCATATTTCTAGACTTAGGCTTAAAAACAACGCGTGAGTGGGTGAAAACTCGAAACAGACCCTGAACGGCCCCGTGAGTGGCACCAACACATCGTAGGGGACTAATGTAACTCGTAGGAACTGTCCGCATGATCATGGGACCCTTGGTTTGAGAATATGACTATAATTTACATGTTTTAAGACTTAGACTTAAAAACATCGAGTTCAAGGGTGAAAACTCGAAATAGCCCCCGAACGGACCCGAGAGTGGCACCAACACCTCGTACGGGACAAATGTAACTCGTAGGAACTGACAGTTCGATCACGGGACCCCCGGTTTGAGAATACGACGATAAATTGCATATATATAGACTTAGGCATAAAAACATGGCATTATGGGGCGAAAACCCAAAACAGCCCCCGAACGGCCCCATGAGTGGCGCCAACACCTCGCACGAGCCCAATATAACTCGGAGGAACTAACCACGCGATCACGAGACCCCCGATTTGAAAATACGATGACAATTTTCATATTTCTAGACTGAGGAATAAAAACATGGCGTTAGTGGGGGAGAAACCGAAACAGCCCGTGAGTAGTACCAACATGTCGCAACGGACCAATGTAACACGTACGCACTGACCGCGCGATCACGGGACCCCAGGTTTGAGAATACGACATTAATTTATATATTTCTACACTTAGGCTTAAAAACATGGCGTTAGTGGGGAAGAGTCGAAATAGCCCCCGAACGGCCTTGTGAATGGCACTAACACCTCGCATGGGACCAATGTAACTCATACGCACTGACCGCATGATCACGGGACTCCCGATTTTAGAATACAACGATAATTTCATATTTCTAGACTCAGGCTTAAAATCGTGGCGTTAGTGGGGTAAAACACAAAACAACCCCCGAACAGCCCCGTGAGTGGCACCAACATCTCGCACGACACTATTCTAACTCGTATGCACACACCGTAGGATCACGAGACTCCCGATTTGAGAATATGATGATAATTTTCATATTTCTAGACATAGGCTTAAAAACATGGCGTTAGTGGGGGAAAATCCGAAATAGCCCCTGAACGGCCCCGTTAGTGGCACCAACACCTCGCACGGGACCACTGTAGCTCGTACGCACTGATCGCGCGATCACGGGACTCTCGGTTTGAGACTATAATGATCATTTTCATATTTCTAGAGTTAGGCTTAAAAACATGGTGTTAGTGGGTGAGAACCTGGAACAGCCCCCGAACGGCCACGTGAGTGGCAACAACATCTCGTACGGGACCAATGTAACTCGTACGAACTTATCGCGCGATCACAGGACCCTCAGTTTGAGAATACGATGATAATTTGATTGTATAGGGACTTTGGCTTAAAAACAAGGCATTCGTGGGTAAAAACCAGCAACAACCCCCGAACGGCCCCGTGAGTGGCACCAACACCTCGCACGGGACTAATGTAACTCGTACACACTGATCGTGCAATCACGGGACTCCCAGTTTGACAATACGATGATAATTTTCATTGCTCTAGACTTAGGTTTAAAAACATGGCGTTAGTGGGTGAAAACCCGAAACAGCCCCCGAACGGCCCCGTGAGTGGCATCAACACCTCATACTGGACCAATGCAACTCATACGAACTGACCGCGCGATCACGGGACCCCTAGTTTCAGAATATGACGATAATTTGCTTATTTTAGGACTAAGGGAAAACTTGGCGTTAGTGGGTGAAAATTCGAAATAGCCCTCGAACGACCCAGTGGGTAGAACCAACACCTCGTACGGGACCAATGTAACTCGTAGGAACTGATCACGTGTTCACAGTACTCCCAAATACGACGATAATTTTCATATTTCTAAACTTAGGCTTAAAATCTTGGCCCCCGAACGGCCCCCGAAATAGCCCCCAAACGGCCTCCGAACGGCCTCGCGAGTGGCACCAACTCCTCTCACGGGACCAATGTAACTCGTACGAACTAACTGGGCAATCACGGGACCCCCATTTTGAGAATACAAAGATAATTCACATATTTCTGGACTTAGGCTTAAAAACATGGCGTTAGTGGGGGAAAACCCAAAATATCCCCCGAACAGCACCGTGAGTGGCACCAACACCTCGTACGGGATCAATGTAACTCGTACAAAGTGAATGCGTGATCACGGGACCCCCAGTTTGAGAATACGATGATAATTAGCATATCTCAGGACTAAGACAAAATATGGTGTTAATGGGTGAAAATCCAAAACATCCCCTGAACGGACCCGTGAGTAGCACCAACACCTCGTACGGTACCAATGTAACTCGTAGGAACCGATCGCGTGATCACGAGAGTCCCAAATACGATGATAATTTGCATATTTCTTGACTTAGGATTAAAAGCATGGCGTTAGTGAGAAAAACTCGAAGAAGCCCCCGAACGGCCCTGTGAGTGGTACCAACACCTCGCACGAGACCAATGTAACTCGTACACACTGACCGCTTGACCACGGGACTCCCAGTTAAAGAATACGACGATAATTTTCACATTTCTAGACTTAGGCTAAAAAACATGACGTTAGAGGGTGAAAACCCGAAATAGCCCATGAACGGCCCCATGACGGATACCAACACCTCGCACGGGACTAATGTAACTCGTAAAAATGGTCCGCGCGATCCCGGGACCCCCAGTTTGAGAATACAAAGATAATTCACATATTTCTAGACTTAAGCTTAAAAACATGGCGTTAGTAGGTGAAACCCCAAAACAGCCTCTCAACGGCCCCGTGAGTGGCACCAACACCTCGTACGAGACTAATGTAACTCGTAAGAACTGTACGCACGATCACGAGACCCTCGGTTTGAGAATACGACAATAATTTGCATATTTCTAGACTTAGGCTTAAAAACATGGCGTTAGTGGGTGAAAAATCGAAACAGCTCCCGAACGGCCCCGGGAGTGGCACAAACACCTCGCACGAAACTAATGTAACTCGTACGAACTGACCGCGCGATCATGGGACCCCGGTTTGAGAATACGATGATAATTTGCATGTATATAGACTTAGGCTTCAAAACATGGCGGGCACCAACACCACGCACAGGACCAATATAACTCGTGCGAACTGACCGCCCCATCACGAGACCCCCAGTTTGAGAATTTGACGATAATTTGCATATTTGTAAGCTTAGGCTTAAAAACATGGTGTAAGTTGGCAAAAACCCGAAACAGCCCCAGAACGGCCCCGTGAGTGGCACCAACACCTCCCACGGGAACAATATAACTCGGTTGAACTGATCGCGCGATCACGTGACCCCTGACTTGAGAATACGACGATAATTCGCATATTACTAGACGTAGGCTTAAAAACATCGCGTTAGTGCGGGAGAACCCGAAATAGCCCCCGAACGACCCAGTGAGAAGCACCAACACGTCGCACGGAACAAATGTAACTCATACACAATGACCGCGTGATCATGGGACCCCCGATTTGAGAATATTATGATAATTTGCAGATTTCTAGACTTAGGCATAAAAACATGGCGTTAGTGGGGAAAACTCATAACAGCCTACGAATGGCTCCGTGAGTGGCACCAACTCCTCGTACGGCACTAATGTAACTCGTAGGAACTGTCCGCATGATCACAGGACTCCCGGTTTGAGAATACAAAGATAATTTGCATATCTCTAGACATAGGCTTAAAAACATGGCATTAGTGGGTGAAAACACGAAATAGCCCTCGAACGACCCTAGGAGTGACCAACACCTCCACGAGACCAATGTAACTCGTACGCACTAACCGTGTGATCACGGGACTCTCGGTTTGAGAATATGATGATGATTTGCATATTTTGATACTTAGGCTTAAAAACAACACGTTAGTGGGTGAAAACCCGAAACATACCCAGAACGGCCCCGTGAGTGTCACCAACACATCGTATGGGACTAATGTAACTCGTAGGAACTGTCTCCACGATCACGGGACCCTTGGTTTGAGAATGTGACTATAATTTACATGTTTTAATACTTAGACTTAAAAACATGGCGTTCATGGGTGAAAACTCGAAACAGCCCCCGAACGGACTCGTGAGTGGCACTAACACCTCGCACGGGACAAATGTAACTCTTAGGAACTGACTGAGCGATCATGGGACCCCGGTCTGAGAATATGACGATAATTTGCATATATATAAACTTAGGCATAAAAACATGGCATTATTGGGCGAAAACCCAAAACAGCCCCCGAACGGCCCCATGAGTGGCGCCAACACCTCGCACGAGACAAATATAACTCGGAGGAACTAACCACACGATCACGAGACCCCCGATTTGATAATACAATGATAATTTGCATATTTCTATACTGAGGAATAAAAACATGGCGTTAGTGGGGAAGAAACCGAAACAGCCCGTGAGTAGTACCAACATGTCGTAACGGACCAATGTAACACGTACGCACTGACCGCGCGATCACGGGACCCCAGGTTTGAGAATATGACATTAATTTGCATATTTCTACACTTAGTCTTAAAAACATGGCGTTAGTGGGGAAGACTCGAAATAGCCCCCGAACGGCCTTGTGAGTGGCACCAACACCTCGCATGGGACCCATGTAACTCATACGCACTGACCGCATGATCACGGGACTCCCGATTTTAGAATACAACGATAGTTTTCATATTTCTAGACTCAAGCTTAAAAACATGGCGTTAGTGGGGTAAATAACAAAACAGCCCCCGAATGGCCCCGTGAGTGGCACCAACACCTCGCACGGGACCAATCTAACTCGTATGCACTCACCGTCGGATCACGAGACTCCCGGTTTGAGAATATGATGATAATTTTCATATTTCTAGACATAGGATTAAAAACATGGTGTTAGTGGGGGAAAATCAGAAATAGCCCCCGAACGGCCCCGTTAGTGGCACCAACACCTCACACGAGACCACTATAGCTCGTAAGCACTGACCGCGCGATCACGGGACTCTCGGTGTGAGAATATAATGATAATTTTCATATTTCAATAGTTAGGGTTAAAAACATGGTGTTAGTGTGTGAAAACCTGAAACAGCCCCCGAACAGCCCCGTGAGTGGCAACAACACCTCGTACGGGACCAATGGAACTCGTATGAACTGATCGCAGGATCACAGGACCCTCGGTTTGAGAATACGATGATAATTTGAATGTATAGGGATTTTGGCTTAAAAACAAGACATTCGTTGGTAAAAACCCGCAACAACCCCCGAACGGCCCCGTGAGTGGCACCAACACCTCGCGTGGGACTAATGTAACTCGTACACACCGATCGTGCGATCACGGAACTCCCAGTTTGACAATACGATGATAATTTTCATATCTCTAGACTTAGGTTTAAAAACATGGGGTTGGTGGGTGAAAACCCGAAACAGCCCCCGAACGGCCCCGTGAGTGGCATCAACACCTCGTACTGGACCAATGCAACTCATACGAACTGACCGCACGATCACGGGACCCCTAGTTTGAGAATACGATGATAATTTGCTTATTTTAGGACTAACGTAAAACATGGCGTTAGTGGGTGAAAATTCGAAGCATCCCTCGAATGGCCCAGTGAGTAGAACCAACACCTCGTACGGGACCAATGTAACTCGTAGGAACTGATCACGTGTTCACAGTACTCCCAAATACGACGATAATTTTCATATTTCTAAACCTAGGCTTAAAAGCTTGGCCCCCGAACGGCCTCGCGAGTAGCACCAACACCAAGCATGGGACCAATGTAACTCGTATGAACTAACTGGGCAATCACGGGACCCCCAGTATGAGAATACGAAGATAATTCACATATTTCTAGACTTAGGCTTAAAAACATGGCGTTAGTGGGGGAAAACCCGAAATAGCCCCCGAACAACACTGTGAGTGGCACCAACACCTCGTACGGGATCAATGTAACTCGTACAAACTGAATGCATGATCACGGGACCGCCAGTTTGACAATACGATGATAATTTGCATATCTCAGGACGAAGACAAAATATGGTGTTAATGGGTGAAAATTCGAAACAGCCCCTGAACGGAACCGTGAGTAGCACCAACACCTCGTACGGTACCAATGTAACTCGTAGGAACCGATCGCGTGATCACGAGAGTCCCAAATACGATGATAATTTTAATATTTCTTGACTTAGGATTAAAAGAATGGCGTTAGTGAGAAAAACTCGAAGTAGCCCCCGAACGGCCCTGTGAGTGGTACCAACACCTCGCACGAGACCAATGTAACTCGTACACACTGACCGCTTGACCACGGGACTCCCTGTTCGAGAATACGATGATAATTTTCATATTTCTAGACTTAGGCTTAAAAACATGGCGTTAGAGGGTGAAAACCAGAAATAGCCCCCGAACGGCCCCATGACTGACACCACACCTCGCACGGGACCAATATAACTCGAAAAAATGGTCTGCGTGATCCCGGGACCCCCGGTTTGAGAATACGAAGATAATTCACATATTTCTAGACTTAAGCTTAAAAACATGGCGTTAGTAGGTGAAAACCCAAAACAGCCTCTCAACGGCCCCGTAAGTGGCACCAACACCTCGTACGGGACAAATGTAACTCGCAAGAACTGTCCGCACGATCACGAGACCCTCGGTTTGAGAATATGACAGTAATTTGCATATTTCTAGACTTAGGCTTAAAAACATGGCATTAGTGGGTGAAAAACCGAAACAGTCCCCGAACGGCTCCGTGAGTAGCACCAAGACGTCGCAAGGGACCAACGTAACTCGTACGCACTGATCGCGGGATCACGGAACCTCTAATTTGAGAATATGATGATAAATTGCATATTTCTAGACATAGGCTTAGAAACATGACGTTAGTGGGTAAAAACCCAAAACAGCCGCCGAACGACCCCGTGAGTGGCACCAACACCTCACACGGGACCAATGTAACTCATAGGAACTGTTCGCGCGATCACGGAATGCCCGGTTTATGAATGCGATGATAATTTGCATATATCTAGACTTAGGCTTAAAAATGTGGCGTTAGTGGGTGAAACCCAAAATAGCCCCCGAACGGCCCCGTGAGTGGCACCAACAGCTCGCACAAGACTAATATACTATTACGAACTGATCGCGCGATCACGGGACCCGAGGTGTGAGAATATAACTATAATTTGCCTATATCAGGACTTAGGGAAACACATGGCGTTATTGGGAGAAAATCCGAAGCAGCCCCCGAACGGCCCTGTGAGTGGTACGAACACCTCGTACGGGACCAATGTAACTCGTGGGAACTGACCGCGCAATCACGGGACTCTCGGTTTCAGAATATGACAATATTCACAAATTTCTAGACTTAGGCTTAAAAACATGGCGTTATTGGGGAAAAACCCGAAACAACCCCCGAACAGCCCCGTGAGTGGCACCAACACCTCGCACGGTACCAATGTAACTCGTACTCACAAACCGCGCGATCACGGGACTCTCGGTTGAGAATATGACGATAATTTGTATATTTCTAGACTTAGGCTTAAAACAGGCCGTTAGTGGGTGAAAATCCGAAATAACTCCCGAACGGCCCCGTGAGTGGCATTAACACCTCGCACGGGTCCAATGTAGCTCGTAGGAACTGATCGCGCGATCAAGGGACTCCCAGTTTGAGAATACGATGATAATTTGCATATTTCTAGACTTAGGCTTAAAAACATGGTGTTAGAGGGGGAATACCCGAAACAGCCACCGAACGGCCCCGTGAGTGACACCAACACCTCGCACGGGACAAATTTAACTCGTACACACTGACCACACGATCACGGGATCTCCGATTTGAGAATACGATGATAATTAACATATTTCTAGACTGAGGCTTAAAAACATGGCGTTAGTGGGGGAAAACCCAAAACAGACCCCGAACGGCCCCGTGAGTGGCACCAACACCTCGCACGGGGCCAATGTAACTCGTACATATTGACCGCACAATCATGGACCCCCGATTTAAGAATGCGTTGATAATTTTCATGTAGGTAGACATAGTCTTAAAAACATGGCGCTAGTGGGTGAAAACCCGAAACGTCCCCTAAACCGCCCCGTGAGTGGCACCAACACCTCGCACAAGACTAAAATAACTCTTACGAACTGATCGCGTGTTCACGGTACCCCCGGTTTCAGAATATGACTATAATTTGCCTATATCAGAACTTAGGGAAAACATGACGTTAGTGGGTGAAAATCCAAAATAGCCCCCGAACGGCCTTGTGAGTGGCACGAACACCTCGCACGGGACCAATGTAACTGGTGGGAACTGACTGTGCGATCACGGGACTCTCGGTTTCAAAATACGACAATAATTCACAAATTTCTAGACTTAGGCTTAAAAACATGGCGTTATTGGGGCAAAACCCGAAACAACCCCCGAACGGCCCCGTGAGTGGCACCAACACCTCGCACGGGACCAATGTAACTCGTACGCACAGATCGCGCGATCACGGGACTCTAGGTTTGAGAATATGATGATAATTTGTATATTTCTAGACCTAGGCTTAAAAATAGGGCGTTAGTGGGTGAAAATCCGAAACAACCCCCGAACGACCCCGTGAGTGGAATTAACACCTTGCACGGGTCCAATGTAAATCGTAGCAACTGATCGTGCGATCAAGGGACTCCCAGTTTGGGAATATGATTATAATTTTCATATTTCTAGACTTAGGCTTAAAAACATGCCATTAGAGGGGGAATACCCGAAACAGCCCCCGAACGGCCTCGTGAGTGACATCAACACCTCGCACGGGACCAATGTAACTCGTACACACTGACCACGCGATCAAGGGATCTACTATTTTTTAATACGATGATAATTTATATATTTCTAGACTTAGGCTTAAAAACATGGTGTTAGTGGGGGAAAACCCAAACGGCCCCGTGAGTGGCACCGACACCTCGCACGGGGCCAATGTAACTCGTACATATTGATCGCGCAATCATGGACCTCCGATTTAAGAATGCAACGATAATTTTCATGTAGGTAGACATAGACTTAAAAACATGGCGCTAGTGGGTGAAAACCCGAAACGTCCCCTGAGCGGCCCGTGAGTGGCACCAACACCTCACGCGGGACCAATATAACTCCGAGGAAAAAACCGCACGATCTCGAGAACTCTGATTGGAGAATATGACGATATTTGCATATTTCTTGACTCAGGCATAAAAACATTCCGTTAGTGGGGGAAAACCCGAAATAGCCCCCGAACGGCCCCGTGAGTAGCACCAACATGTCGCATGGGACCAATATAACTCGTACGCACTGACCGTGCAATCATGGGACCCCCGGTTTTACAATATGATGATAATTTTCATATTTCTACACTAAGGCTTAAAAACATGGCGTTAGTGGGTGAAAACCCGAAACAGGCCCCGAATGGCCCTGTGAGTGGCACCAACACCTCGCATAGGACCAGTGTTACTCGTACGAACTAACCGTGCAATCACGGGACCCCCGGTTTAGTAATACGATGATAATTTGCATAAATCAGGACTTAGGCAATACATGGCGTTAGTGGGTTAAAATCTGAAATAGTCCCCGAATGGCCCCGTGAGTGGCACTAACACCTCACATGAACCAATGTAAGTCGTAGGAACAGATCGCGCAATCATGGGAGTCCCGGTTTGAGAATACGATGATCATTTGCATATTTCTAGGCTTAGGCTTAAAAACATGGCGTTAGTGGGGAAAACTCGAAACAGCCCTCGAACGGCCCCGTGAGTGGCACCAACAGCTCGCACAAGACTAATATAACTCTTATGAACTGATTGCGCGATCACGGAACCCCAGGTTTTAGAATATGACTATAATTTTCCTATATCAGGACTTAGGGAAAACATGGCATTATTGGGTGAAAATCCAAAACAGCCCCCGAATGGCCCTATAAGTGGCACAAACACCTCGCACGGTACCAATGTAACTCGTGGGAACTGACCGCGTGATCACGGGACTCTTGGTTTCTGAATACGACAATAATTCACAAATTTCTAGACTTAGGCTTAAAAAGATGGCGTTATTGGGGAAAAACCCAAAACAACCCCCGAACAGCCCCGTGAGTGGCACCAACCCCTCGCACGGTAGCAATGAAACTCGTACGCACAGACCGCGCAATCACGGGACTCTCGGTTTGAGAATATGATGATAATTTGTATATTTCTAGACTTAGTCTTAAAAATAGGGCGTTAGTGGGTGAAAATCTGAAATAACCTCTGAACGGCCCCGTGAGTGGCATTAGCACCTCGTACGGATACAATGCAACTCGTAAGAACTGATCGCGCGATCAAGGGACTCCCAGTTTAAGAATACGACGATAATTTACATATTTCTAGACTTAGGATTAAAAACATGGCGTTAGAGGGGAATACCCAAAACAGCCCCCGAACGGCCAGTGAGTGACACCAACACCTCGCACGGGACCAATGTAACTCGTACACACTGACCACGTGATCTAGGGATCTCCGATTTGAGAATACGATTATAATTTACATATTTCTAGACTTAGGTTGAAAAACATGGTGTTAGTGGGGGAAAACCCAAAACAGCCCCCGAAAGGCTCCGTGAGTGGCACCAACACCTCGCACGGGACCAATGTAACTCATACGAACTGACCGCACAATCATGAGAAACCGGATTTGAGAATACAACGATAATTTTCATGCAGGTAGACTCATTCTTAAAAACATGGCGCTAGAGGGTGAAAACCCGAAACATCCCCTGAACGGCCCGTGAGTGGCATCGACACCTCACACGGGACCAATATAACTCTGAGGAACAAACCATACGATCACGAGACCTCCGATTTGAGAATATGACGATATTTGCATATTTCTAGACATAGGCATAAAAACATGGCGTTAGTGGGTGAAAACCCAAAACAGGCCCCGAACGTCCCCGTGAGTGGCACCAACACCTCGCACGGGACCAGTGTTACTCGTACGAACTGACCGCATGATCACAGGATCCTCGATTTGGTAATACGATGATAATTTGCATAAATTAGGACTTAGGCAATACATGGCGTTAGTGGGTGCAAATCTGAAACAGTCCTCGAACGGCCCCGTGAGTGGCACTAACACCTCACATGAACCAATGTAACTTGTAGGAACAAATCGCTCTATCACGGTACCCCCGGTTTGAGAATACGATGATAATTTGCATATTTCTAGACTTAGGGTTTAAAACATGGCGTTAGTGGGTGAAAACCCGAAACATCACCCGAACGGCCCCGTAAGTGGCACCAAAAGCTTGCACGGGACCAATGTATCTCATACGAGCTGACCGCGCGATCATGGGACCCCCGATTTGAGAATACAATGATAATTTGTAAATATCAGGACTTAGGCTTAAAAACATAGAGTTAGTGGGTGAAAATCCAAAACAACCCCCGAATGGCCCCGTGAGTGGCATTAACACCTCGCACGGGGCCAATGTAACTCGGAGGAACTGACCGCGAGATTAAGGGACTCCCAGTTTCATAATACAATGATAATTTTTATATTTCTAGACTTAGGCTTAAAAACATGGCGTTAGAGGGAGAATACCCGAAACAGCCCCCGAACGGACCCGTGAGTTGTACCAACACCTCGCACGGGACCAATGTAAATCATACACACTGACTATGCGATCACGGGATCTCCGATTTGAGAATATGATGATAATTTACATATTTCCAGACTTAGGCTTAAAAACATGGCGTTAGTGGGGGAAAACCCAAAACAGCCCCCGAACGGCCCCGTGAGTGGCACCAACACCTCGCACGGGACCAATGTAACTCGTACTAATTGACCGTGCAATCATGAGAAACCCGATTTGAGAATACAATGATAATTTTCATGTAGGTAGACTTATTCTTAAAAACATGGCGCTAGAGGGTGAAAACCCGAAACATCCCCTGAACGGCCCCTTGAGTGGCACCAACAACTCACACGGGACCAATATAACTCTGAGGAACAAACCGCACGATCACGAGACCTCCGATTTGAGAATATGAGGATATTTGCATATTTCTAGACATAGGTATAAAAACATGGTGTTAGTGGGGAAAAACTCGAAACAACTCCCAAACGGCCCCGTGAGTGGCACCAACACCACGCACGGGACCAATGTAACTTGTACGCACAGACCGCGCGATCACGGGACTCTCGGTTTGAGAATATGACGATAATTTGTATATTTCTAGACTTAGGCTTAAAAACAGGGCGTTAGTGGGCAAAAACCCGCAACAGTCCCCGAACGGCCCCATGAGTGGCACCAACACTTCGCACGGGACCAATGTAACTCGTAGGAACTATCCGCGCGATCACGGGACCCCCGATTTGAAAATGGGACGATAATTTGCATATTCTAGACTTAGGCTTAAAAACATGGCGTTAGTGGGTGAAAACTCAAAACAACCCCTAAACGGCCCCGTGAGTGGCACCAACACCTCGTACGGGACTAATGTAACTTGTAGGAACTAACCACGCGATCACAGGATTTCCAAATTGGGAATATGATGATAATTTTCATGTATATAGACTTAGGCATAAAAACATGGCGTTAGTGGGCGAAAACATGAAACAGCCCCGTGTGTGGCACCAACACCTTGCACGGGAACAATATAACTCATAGGAACTGACTGCGCGATCATGGGACCACCGGTTTGAGAATATGATGATATTTTTTATATTCCTAGACTTAGGCATAAAAACATGGCGTTAGTGGGAGAAAACCCAAAACAACCCCTGAATGGCCCCGTGAGTAACACCAACACCTCGCACGGGACCAATGTAACTCCTACGAACTAATCGTGCGATCATGGGACCCCCAGTTTCAGAATACGATGATAATTTGCATAGTTCTAAACATAGGCATAAAAACATGGCGTTAGTGGGGGAAAACCCAAAACAGCCCCCAAACGGCCCCATGAGTGGCACCAACACCTCGCACGAGACCAACATTACTCGTACGCACTGGCCGTGCGATCACGGAGCTCCCGCTTTAAGAGTTCCACAATAATTTGCATATATCTATACTTAGGCTTAAAAACATGGCGTTAGTGGGTGAAAACCTAAAACAACCCCCGAACGGCCCCGTGAGTGAAACCAACACCTCGCACAGGACCAATGTAACTCATAGGCACTGACCGCGCGATCACGGGACTCCCAGTTTGAGAATACGATGATAATTAGCATATTTCTAGACTTAGGCTTAAAAAGATGGCGTTAGTGGGGAAAAACTTGAAACAGCCCCCGAATGGCCCCGTGTGTGTCACCAACACCTCGTACAGGACCAACGTAACTCGTACGCACTAACCACGTGATCACGGGACCCCCAGTTTGAGAATACGAAGATAATTTGCATATTTCTACACTTAGGCTTAAAAACATGGCGTTAGTGGGGGAAAAGCCGAAAAAGCCCCCGAACAGCACCGTGAGTGGCACCAACACCTCGTACGGGACCCATGTAACTCGTACAAACTGAATGCGTGATCACGGGACCCCCAGTTTGAGAATACGAAGATAATTTTCATATCTCAGGACTAAGACAAAATATGGTGTTAATGGGTGAAAATCCGAAACAGCCCCTGAACGGACCCGTGAGTAGCACCATCACCTCGTACGATACCAATGTAACTCGTAGGAACTGATCGCATGATCACGAGAGTCCCAAATATGATGATAATTTTCATATTTCTTAACTTAGGATTAAAAGCATGGTGTTAGTGAGAAAAACTCGAAGCAGCCCCCGAACGACCCTATGAGTGGTACCAACACCTCGCACGAGACCAATGTAACTCGTACACACTGACCGCGTGACCACTGGACTCCCAGCTAGAGAATACGATTATAATTTTCATATTTCTAGACTTAGGCTTAAAAACTTGTCGTTAGAAGGTGAAAACCCGAAATAGCCCCCAAACGGCCCCATGACTGACACTAACACCTCGTACGGGACCAATGTAACTCGTAAAAATGGTTCGCGCGATCCCGAGACACCCAGTTTGAGAATACGAAGATAATTCACATATTTCTAGACTTAAGCTTAAAAACATGGCGTTAGTAGGTGAAAACCCAAAACAGCCTCTCAACGGCCCCGTAAGTGGCACCAACACCTCGTACGGGACTAATGTAACTCGCAAGAACTGTCCGCACGATCACGAGACCCTCGGTTTGAGAATATGACAGTAATTTGCATATTTCTAGACTTAGGCTTAAAAACATGGCGTTAGTGGGTGAAAAACCGAAACAGTCCCCGAACGGCTCCGTGAGTAGCACCAAGACGTCGCAAGGGACCAACGTAACTCGTACGCACTGATCGCGGGATCACGCAACCTCTAATTTGAGAATATGATGATAAATTGCATATTTCTAGACATAGGCTTAGAAACATGACGTTAGTGGGTAAAAACCCAAAACAGCCGCCGAACGACCCCGTGAGTGGCACCAACACCTCACACGGGACCAATGTAACTCATAGGAACTGTTCGCGCGATCACGGAATGCCCGGTTTATGAATGCGATGATAATTTGCATATATCTAGACTTAGGCTTAAAAATGTGGCGTTAGTGGGTGAAACCCAAAATAGCCCCCGAACGTCCCCGTGAGTGGCACCAACACCTCGCACGGGACCAATGTAACTCGTACGCACTCACCGTAGGATCACGAGACTCCCGGTTTAGGAATATGATAATAATTTTCATATTTCTAGACTTAGGCTTAAAAACATAGCGTTAGTGGGGGAAATCTGAAACGGCCCCCAAACGGCCCCGTTAGTGGCACCAACACCTCGCACAGGACCAATGTAACTCGTACGCACTGCCCCCGTGATCACGGGACTCCCGGTTTGGGACTACGATGTTAATTTGCATATTTCTAGACTTATGCGTAGAAACATGGTATTAATGGACGAAAATCCTAAACATAACCCGAATGGCCCCATTAGTGACACCAACACCTCGCACGGGACAAATGTAACTCGTAGGAACTCTTTGCGCGATCACGGGAACCCAATTTGAGAATAGGAAGTTAATTCGCATATTTCTATACTTGGGCTTAAAAACATGGCGTTAGTGGTTGAAAACCGAAAACAGCCCCCAAACGACCCCGTGAGTGGCACCAACACCTTGTACGGGACTAATATAACTCGTAGGAACTGTCCCCATGATCACGGGACCCCCAGTTTGAGAATAATGTGATAATTTGTATAATTCTAGACTTATGCTTAAAAACATGGCGTTAGTGGGTGAAAACCCGAAATGGCCCCCGAACGGCCCCGTGAGTGGCACCAACACCTCTCACGAAACCAATGTAACTCGTACGAACTGATAGCGCGATCACGGGACCCCCGATTTGAGAATACAATGATAATTTTCATGTATATAGATTAGGCTTTAAAACATGGCGTTAGTGGGTGAAAACCCGAAAAAGCCCCCGAACGGCCCCATGAGTGGCACCAAGACCTCGCATAGGACCAATATGACTCAAAGGAACTGACCACGGGAACACGCGATCCCCCATTTGAGAATACAATGATAATTTGCATATTTCTAGACTTAGGCATAAAAATATGGAGTTAGTGGGGTAAAACCCAAAACAGCCCCCGAATGGCCCTGTAAGTAGCACCAACACGTCGCAAGGGACCAACGTAACTCGTACGCACTTACCGCGGGATCACGGGACCCCCGATTTGAGAATACGATGATAATTTGGATATTTCTAGACTTAGACTTAAAAACATGATGTTAGTGGGTGGAAACCCAAAACATCCCCCGAACGGCCCCGTGAGTGGCACCAACACCTCGCACGGGACCAATGTAACTAGTACGCACTCACCGCAGGATCCCGAGACTCCCGGCTTTAGAATAGGACAAAAATTTGCATATTTATAGACTTAGGCTTAAAAACATGGCCTTAGTGGGTGAAAACCTAAAAGATTCCCCGAACGGCCCTGTGAGTGGCACCAACACCTCGCACGGGACCAATGTTACTCATAGGAACTGTTCGTGCGATTACGGGACCCCCAAATTGAGAATACGATGATAATTTGCATATTTCTAGACTTAGGCTTAAAAATAAGGCGTTAGTGGGTGAAAACCTGAAATAGCCCTCGAACGTCCCCGTGAGTGGCCCCAACACCTCGCATGGAACCAACGTAACTCGTACGAACTGACCGCACGATCACAGGACCCCGATTTAAGAATATGATGATAATATGCGCGTATACAGACTTAGGCTTAAAAATATTGCATTAGTGGGCAAAAACTCGAAATAACCCCCGAACGGTCCCATGTGTGGCACCAACACCTCGCAAGGGAACAAAATAACTCAGAGGAACTGATCACGCAACCACAAGACCCTCGGTTTGAGAATATGATGATAATTTGCATATTTCTAGACATAGGCGTAAAAATGTGGCGTTAGTGGGGGAAAACCCGAAACAGCCCCCGAACAGCCCAGTGAGTAGCACCAACACGTCGCACGGGACCAATGTAACTCGTACGAACTGACCGCGCGAACACTAGACCCCCGATTTTAGAATAGGATGATAATTTTCATATTTCTATACTTAGGTTTAAAACATGGCATTAGTGGATGAAACCCAAAACAACCCCCGAACGGCCCCGTGAGTAGCACCAACACGTTGCACGGGACCAATGTAAGTCGTACGCACTAACTGCGTGATCACGGGACCCCCAGTTTGAGAATACGATGATATTTTTTTATTTTTCTAGACTTAGGCTTAAAAACAAGGCGTTAGTGAGTGAAAACTCGAAACAGCCCCCAAACGGCCCCGTGAGTGGCACCAACACCTTGCACGGGACAAATGTAACTCATACAAACTGACCGCGCGATCACAGGACCCCCAGTTTGAGAATACAATGATAATTTACATATTTCAGGACTTAGTTAAAACACGGCGTTAGTGGTTGAAAATCCAAAACAACCCCCGAAACATCCCCGTGAGTAGCACCAACACCTCGTACGGGACCAATGTAACTCGCAGGAACTGATCGCGCGATCACGGGACTCCCAAATATGACGATGATTTGCATATTTCTAGACTTAGGCTTAGTGCAAAAAACCTGAAACAACCTCGTGAGTGGCACCAACACCTCGCACGGGACCAATGTAAGTCGTACGCTCTGATCGGGTGATCACGGGACTCCCGATTTGAGATTATGATGATAATTTTCATATTTCTAGACTTAGGCTTAAAATCATGGTGTTAGTGGGTGAAATGTCGAAACAGCCCCCGAACGGCCCTACGAGTGGCACCAAAACCTCGCACGGGACCAATGTAACTCATACGAATTGAACGCGCGATCACGCTACCCACGGTTTGAGAATACGATGATAATTTCCATGAACAGGGACTTAGACAAAACATGGCGTTAGTGGGTTAAAATCTGAAAGAGCCCCCGAACAGCCCCGTGAGTGGCACCAACACCTCTCACGGGACCAACGTAACTCGCTGGAACTGACCGCGCGATCACGGGACTCTCGATTTAATAATACGACGATAATTTGAAATTTTGTAGAATTAGGATTAAAAATATGGCCTTAGTGGGTGAAAACCAAGAACAGCCCCCGAACCGCCCCGTGAGTGCCCCCAACACCTCCCACGGGACTAATGTAAATCGTACGCACTCATAGCAGGACCACCGGATTACCGGTTTAAGAATATGACAATAATTTGAATATTTCTAGACTTAGGCTTAAAAACATGGAGTTAGTGGGTGAAAACCTGAAACAGCCCCCGAACGGCCCCATGAGTGGCACCAACACCTCGCACGGGACCAGTGTAACTCATAAGAACTGTCCGCGCGATCACGGGACCCCCGGTTTGAGATTACGATGCTAATTTGCATATTTCTAGACTTAGGCTAAAAAAATGGCGTTAGTGGGTGAAAACTCGAAACAGCCCCCGAACGGCCCGTGAGTGGCACCAACACCTCGCACGGGACCAATGTTGCTCGTACGAACTGACGGCGCGATCATGGGACCCCCGATTTGATAGTATGATGATAATTTGCATGTATATAGACTTAGGCTTCAAAACATGGCGTTAGTGTGGGAAACCCCGAAATAACCCCCGATTGGCCCCGTAAGTGTCACCAACACCTTGCACGGGAACAATATAACTAGGAGGAACGGACCACACGATCACGAGATCCCCGATTTGAGAATACGATTATAATTTGTATATTTCTAGACTTAGGCATAAAAATATGGCATTAGTGGGGGAAAACCCGAAACAGCCCCCAAACGGCCCAATGAGTAGCACCAGCATGTCGCACGGGACCAATGTAACTCGTATACACTAATCACGCGATCACTAGACCCCTAGTTTGAGAATACGTCGATAATTTTCGTATTTCTAGACATAGGCTTAAAAACGGGGCGTTAGTGGGTGAAAACCCGAAACAGCCTCCGAACGGCCCCGTGAGTGGCACCAACACCTAACACGGTACAAATGTAACTCATACAAACTGATCGCGCGATCGTGGGACCCCTGATTTAAGAATACGAAGATAATTTGCATTTATTAGGACTTAGTCAAAACGTGGCGTTGGTGGTGGAAAATCCAAAACAGCCCCCAAATGGCCCCGTGAGTAGCACCAACGCCACCTACGGGTCCAAAGTAATTCGTAGGAATTGATCGCGCGATCACGGGACTCCCGAATATGATGATAATTTGCATATTTCTAGACTTACGCTTAAAAGCATGTCTTTAGCGGGGAAAACTCAAAATAGCCCCTGTACGGCATCGTGTGTGGCACCAACACCTCGCACGGGACCAATGTAACTCGTGCGCATTAACCGAGTGACCACAGGAGTCTCAGTTTGAGAATAAGATGATAATTTTTATATTTCTAGACTTAGGCTTAAAAAATGGTGTTAGTGGGTGGAAAGCCGAAATAGCCCCCGAACGGCTCGTTAGTGGCACCAACACCTCGCACGGGACCAATGTATCATATACGCATTGAGCGCGCGATCACGGGACTCCGAGTTTGATAATATGACGATAATTTGCATAATTCTAGACTCAGGCTTAAAAACAAGGCGTTAGTCGGTGAAAACCCGAAATAGGACCCGAACGGACCCGTGAGTGGCACCAACACCTCACACGGGACAAATGTAACTCATATAAACTGACCGCGCGATCGTGGGACCCCCAATTTAAAAAATACGAAGATAATTTTCATATATTAGGACTTAATCAAAACGTGGCGTTAGTGGTGGAAAATCCGAAACAGCCCCCAAATGGCCTCGTGAGTAGCACCAACGCCACCTACATGACCAAAGTAACTCGTAGGAATTGATCGCGCGATCACGGGACTCCCGAATATGACGATAATTTGCATATTTCTAGACTTACGCTTAAAAGCATGTCTTTAGCGGGGAAAAGTCGAAATAGACCCTGTACGGCACCGTGTGTGGCACCAACACCTCGTACAGGACCAATGTAACTCGTGCGCATTAACCGAGCGATCACAGGAGTCTCAGTTTGAGAATAAGATGATAATTTTTATATTTCTAGACTTAGTTTTAAAAAATGGTGTTAGTGGGTGGAAAGCCGAAATAGCCCCCGAACGGCTCGTTAGTGGCACCAACACCTCGTACGGGACCAATGTATCCCATACGCATTGAGTGTGCGATCACGGGACTCCTAGTTTGATAATACGACGATAATTTTCTTATTTCTAGACTTAGGATTAAAAAATGGCGTTAGTCGGTGAAAACTTGGAATAGGACCCGAACGGACCCGTGAGTGGCACCAACACCTCGCACGAGACCAATGTAACTCGTACAAACTGACCGCGCGATCAAGGGATTCCCGTTTTGAGAATACAATGATAATTTGAATATTTCAAGACTTAGGCTTAACAACTTGGCGTTAGTGGGGGAAAACTCAAAACAGCCCTAGAACGGCCCCGTGAGTGGCACTAACACCTCGCACGGGACCAATGTAACTCGTACGCACAGACCGCATGATCATGGGACTCTCGGTTTTAGGATACAACGATAATTTGCATATTTCTAGACTGGGGCTTAAAAATATGGTGTTAGGGGGAAAACCCGAAACAACCCCCGAAGGGCCTCATGAGTGGCACCAACACCTCGCACGGGACCAATGTAACTCATACGCACTGACCGCGCGATCAAGGAACTCTCGATTTGAGAATACGACAATAATTTGCATATTTTTTATTTTAGACTTAAAAATATGGCGTTAGTCGGTGAAAACTCGAAACAACCCCTGAACGGCCCCGTGAGTGGCACTAACACCTCGCACGGGTCCACCCTAACTCATACGAACTGACTGCGCGATCACAAGACCCCCGGTTAGAGAATACGATGATAATTTTCACATACCAAGACTTAGGCAAAACATGGCGTTAGTGGGTGAAAATCCGAAACCGCCCTCGAACGGCCCCGTGAGTTGCACCAACACCGCGCACAAGACCAATGTAACTCGTAGGAACTGACCGCGCGATCATGGGAGTCTCGATTTAAGAAAATGATGATAATTTGCATGTTTTGAGACTTAGGCTTAAAAACATGGTGTTAGTGGGCGAAAACCCGAAACAACGCCCGAACGGCTCCGTGAGTGGCACCAACACCTCGCACGGGACCAATGTAACTCGTACGCACTCACCGCGCGATCACGGGACAACCGGTTTGAGAATACAACGATAATTTGCATATTTATAGACTTAGGCTTAAAAACATGGCGTTACTGGGTGAAGCACCAAAACGGCCCTCGAACGGCCTCATGAGTGGCACCAACACCTCGCACGGGACCAATGCAACTCTTATGAACTCAACGCGTGATCATGGGATTACCAGTGTTGGAATACGATGACAACTTGCATGTATATAGACTTAGGCATAAAAACATGATGTTAGTGGGCGAAAACATGAAACAGCCCATGAACGGCCTCGTGAGTGGCACCAACACCTCGCACGGGACCACTGTAACTCATATGAACGGACTGCGTGAGCACCAAATTCCTAGTGTGGGAATACGACGATAATTTGCATGTATATAGACTTAGGCATAAAAACATGGCGTTACTTGGCGAAAACTTGAAACAGCCCCAAATGGCCCAGTGAGTGGAACCAACACCTAGCACAGGACTAATGTAACTCGTAGAAACTTACCGCGCGATCCCGGGACCTCCGATTTGAGAATACGAGGATAATTTTCGTATTTCTAGACTTAGGGGTAAAAATATGGGGTTAGTTGGGGAAAACCAGAAACATCCCCCACACGACCCCGTGAGTGGCACCAACGCCTCGCATGGGACCAATGTAACTCGTACACACTGACCGCACGATCACGGGTTCCCTAGTTTGACAATACGAAATTAATTTGCATATTTATAGACTTAGACTTAAAAATGTGGATTTAGTGGGTGAAAACTCGAAACAGGCTTCGAATGGCCCCGTGAGTGGCACCAACACCTCGCACGGGACCAATGTAACTCGTACGAACTGAATGCATTATCACAGCACCCTCGGTTTGAGAATACGACTATAATTTGCATATATCAAGATTTAGGCAAAACATGCCGTTAGTGGGTGAAAATCCGAAACATCCCCTGAACGGCCCCGTGAGTGGCACTAACATCTCGCAGGGGACCAATGTAACTCGTACGAACTGACCCCGCGATCACGGGATTCCTGATTTGAGAATACGATGATAATTTTAATATTTTAAGACTTAGGCTTAACAACTTGGCGTTAGTGGGGGAAAACTCGAACGGCCCCGTGAGTGGAACCAACACATCGCACGGGACCAATGTAACACGTACGAACTAAATGCGAGATCACGGCACCCCCGATTTGAGAATACGATGATAATTTGCATATATTAGGATTTAGGCCAAACATGGCATTAGTGGGTGAAAATCCGAAACATCCCCCGAACGGCCCTGTGAGTGGCACCAGCACCTCGCACGGGACCTATGTAACTCGTACGAAGTGACCGCGCGATCACGAGACCCCGGGTTTGAGAATTGGACAATAATTTTTTTTATTTCTAGATTAGTCTTAAAAACATGACGTTAGTGGGTGAAAACCTAAAACAGGCCCCAAACGGCCCCGTGAGTGGCACCAACACCTCAAACGGGACAAATATAACTCCGAGGAACTGACCATAAGATCATGAGACCCCCGCTTTGAGAATACGATGATAATTTGCATATTTCTTGAATTTAACTTAAAACCAAGGGGTTAGTGGAGGAAAACCCAAAACAACACCCGAACGGTCACGTCAGTAGCTCTAACATGTCGTAGAGGACCAATGTCACTCGTACGCACTGACCGCATTATCACCGGACCCCCAATTTGAGAATACGACGATAATTTGTATATTTGTAAACTTAGGCTTAAAAACATGGTGTTAGTGGGTGAAAACCCAAAATAGCCCCCGAACGGCCCCGTGAGTGGCACCAACACCACGCACGGGAGAAATGTAACTCGTAGAAACTGATTACGCGATCACGAAACTCCCGGTTTGAGAATATGACGATAATTTTTATATTTTTGGACTTAGGCTTAAAAACATGGCGTTAGTGGGGAAAACCCAAAACAGCCCCGAACGGCCTCGTGAGTGGCATTAACACCTCGCACGGGACAAATGTAACTCGTACGAACTGATCCCGCGATCACGAGACTCCCTGCTTGAGAATACGACGATAATATGAATATTTGTATACTTAGGATTAAAAACAAGGCGTTAGTGGGTGAAAACCAAACATAGCCCCCTGAACGGCCCCGTGAGTGGCACCAACACCTCGCACGGGACCAACGAAACTCGTACGAACTGACCGCGTGATCACGAGATGACCGATTTAAGAATACGCTGACAATTTGCTTATATAAGGACTTAGGAAAAACATGGTGTTATTGGGTGAAAATTCGAAACAGCCCCCGAACGGCCCCATGAGTGGCACCAACACCTTGCACAGGTCTAATGTAACTCGTAGGATTTAATCGGGCGATCATGGGACTCTCGGTTTGAGAATAGGATGATAATTTGCATATTTCTAGACTTAGGTTTAAAAACATGGCGTTAGAGGGTGAAACCCGAAACAACCCTCAAATGGCCCCGTGAGTAGCACCAACACGTTGCACGGGACCAATGTAACTCGTATGCACTGATCGCGTGTTCACGGGACCCCCAGTTTAAGTACACGACGATAATGTTTTATTTTTCTAGACTTAGGCTTAAAAACATGGTGTCAGTGGGTGAAAACACGAAATAGCCCCCAAATGGCCCCGTGAGTGGCACCAACGCCTCGCACGGGACAAATATAACTCGGAGGAACTGACCACGCGATCACGAGACCCCCGATTTGAGAATACGATGATAATTTGCATATTTCTCGACTTAGCCTTAAAAAAAGGCATTAGTGGGGGAAAAGCCAAAACAACACCCGAATGGCCACGTTAGTAGCACCAACACGTCGCACGGGACCAATGTCACTCGTACGCACTGACCACGCGTTCACGGGACCCCCGATTTGAGAATATAATCACAATTTGTATATTTGTAGACTTAGGCTTATAAACATGGCGTTAGTGAGTGAAAAACTGAAACAGCCCCCGAACGGCCCCGTGAGTGGGACCAACACCTCGCAAGGGACCACTGTAACTCGTACGAATAGATCGTGCAATCACGAGACTCCCGGTTTGAGAATACGATGATAATTTGATTATATCAGGACTTAGGCACAACATGGCACTAGTGGGTGAAAATACGAAACATCCCCCGAACGGCCCCATTAGTGGCACTAACATCTCGCACAGGACCAATGTAACTCATAGGAACTGACCGGGCGATCACAGGACTCTCAGTTTGAGAATATGGCATTAGTGTGTGAAACCCATAAAAAAGCCCTCGAACGGCCCCATGAGTGGCACCAAGACCTTGCACGGGACCAATGTAACTTCTAGGAACTCACCGCGTGATCACGAGACCCCCAGTTTGAGAATACGATGATAATTTGCATATTTCTAGTAGTCATAAAAACATGGCGTTAGTGGGGAAATACCTGAAACAGTCCCTAACTGCCCTGTGAGTGGCACCAACACCTCGCACGGGACCAATGTAACTCGTATGCACAGACCGCGTGATCATGGGACCCCCGGATTGGGAATACGATGATAATTTTAAATATGTCTAGACTTAGACTTAAAAATATGGAGTTAGTGGGGAAAACTCGGAATAGCCCATGAATGGCCCCGTGAGTGGCACCAACACCTCGCACGGGACCAACATAACTCGTACGCACTGATTGCGCAATCACGAGACTCTCGGTTTGAGAATACGATGATAATTTACATATTATTAAACTTAGTCTTAAAAACATGGCGTTAGTGGGGGAAAACCCAAAACAGGCCCCGAACGGCCCCGTTAGTGGTACCAACACCTCGCACAGGGCCAATGTAACTTGTACGAACTGACCGCGCAATCATGGGACCCCCAGTTTGAGAATACAATGATAATTTGAAGGTATGTAGACTTAGGCTTAAAAACATGGCATTAGTGGGGGGAAACCCAAAATAGCCCCTGAACTATCCCTTGAGTGGCACCGACACCTCGCACGGTACCAATATAACTCGTTGGAACTGACCGCGCGATCACGATACCCCCGATTTTTGACAATATGACAATAATTTGCATATTTCTAGACTTAGTCATAAAAACATGGCGTTTATGGGGGAAAACCCGAAATAACCCTCGAACGGCCCCATTTGTGGCACTAACACCTCGTACGGGACCATTGTAACTCGTAGGAACTGACCGGGCGATCACAGGACTCTCAGTTTGAGAATATGACGATAATTTGCATATTTTTAGACTTAGGCTTAAAAACATTGCGTTAGTGGGTGAAACTCGAAACAACCCCCGAACGGCCCCATGACTAGCACCAACACGTTGCACGGGACCAATGTAACTCGTACGCACTGACCACGCGATCACGGTACCCCGGGTTTGAGAATATGATTATAATTTGTATATTTCTACACTTAGGCTTAAATACATGGCGTTAGTGGGTGAAAACCAGAAACAGTCCCCGAACGGCCCCGTGAGTGGTACCAACACCTCGCACGCGACCAATGTAACACATACGAACTGACCGTGCAAACACGGGACCCCCGATTTGAGAATACGATGATAATTTGCATATATGAGGACTTTGTGGTTAAAAATCTGAAACAACCCCCGAAAGTGGCACAAACACCTTGCACGGGACAATTGTAACTTATAGGAACCGATCGCGCGATCACGGGACTCCCGGTCTGAGAATACGATGATAATTTGCACATTTCTAGACTTAGGCTTAAAAACGTGGCGTTAGTGGAGAAAACCCAAAGATCAACCCCCGAACGGCTCCGTGAGTGGCATCAACACCTCGCACGGGATCAATGTAACTTGTACGCACTGACCGCACGATCACGGGACTCTTGGTTTCAGAATATGATGATAATTTTGCATATTTTTAGACTTAGGCTTAAAAACATGGCGTTAGTGGGTGAAAACCCGAAATAGCCCCCGAACGGCCCCATGGGTGGCACCAACACCTCGCACGGGACCAATGTAACTTCTAGGAACTCACCGCGCGATCACGAGACCCCCAGTTTGAGAATACAATGATAATTTGCATATTTCTAATAGTCATAAAAACATGGCATTAGTGGGGGAATACCTGAAACAGCCCCCGAACGACCCTGTGAGTGGCACCAACACCTCGCACGGGACTAATGTAACTCGTATGCACAAACCGCGCGATCATAGGACCCCCGGTTTGGGAATACAATGATAATTTTACATATGTCTAGACTTCGACTTAAAAACATGGCGTTAGTGGGGAAAACTCGGAATAGCCCCTGAACGGCCCCGTGAGTGGCGCCAACACCTCGCACGTGGCCAACATAACTCGTACACACTGATTGCGCAATCACGGGACTCCCGATTTGAGAATACGATAATAATTTACATATTTCTAAACTTAGTCTTAAAAACATGGCGTTAGTGGAGGAAAACAAGAAACAGCCCCCGAACGGCCCGTGAGTGGCACCTACACCTCGCACACGACCAATGTAACTTGTACGAACAGATCGTGCAATCATGGGACCCCCAGTTTGAGATTACAATGATAATTTTCATGTATGTAGACTTAGGCATGAAAACATGGCGTTAGTGGGCGAAAACCCGAAACAGCCCCTGAACGGCCCCTTGAGTGGCACCGACACTTCACACGGGACCAATATAACTTATTGGAACTGACCGTGCGATCACGAGACCCCCGATTTGAGAATACGACAATAATTTGTCTATTTTTAGACTTAGGCATAAAAACATGGCGTTTGTGGTGGAAAACCCGAAATAACCCCTAAACGTCCCTGTGAGTGAGACCAATACCTCGCAGGGGACCAATGTAACTCGTACGCAATTAGTGTGTAAAAACACAAAACATGGTGTTAGTGTGTAAAAACACAAAACAACTGCCAAACGGCCCCGTGAGTAGAACCAACACCTCGCACGGGACCAATATAACTCGTAGGAACTGATGGCACGATAACGGGACTCCCAGTTTTAGAATACAATGATAATTTGAATATTTCTTGACTTAGGCATAAAAACATGGCGTTAGTAGGTGAAAACCCGAAATATCCCCCAAACGGCCCATTGAGTGGCACCAACACCTCGCACGCGACCAGTGTAACTCGTACGAACTGACCGCACAATCACAGAATTATCGGTTTGGGAATATGTCAATAATTTGCATGTATATAGACTTAGGCATCAAACATGGCATTAGTGGGAAAAATACACGAAACAACCCCCGAACGGCCCCATGAGTGGCACTAACACCTCGCACTGGACGAATATAACTTCTAGGAAATCACCGTGCGATCACAGGACCCTCGATTTGAGAATACGATGATAATTTTCATATTTCTAGACTTAGGCTTAAAAACATGACGCTAGCGGATGAAAACTCGAAATAACCCCCGAATGGCCCCGTGAGTGGCACCAACACCTCGCATGGGACCAATGTAACACGTATGCGCATATCGCACGATCACGGGACCCCCGGTTTGAGAATACGATGATAATTTGCATATTTCTAGACTTAAGCTTTAAAACATGGCGTTAGTGGGTGAAAACTCGAATCAATCCCCAAACAGCCCTATAAGTGGCACCAACACCTTATACGGGACCAATGTAACTCGTAGGAACTGATCGTGCGATCACGGGACTCTCGGTTTGGGAATGCGATGATAATTTGAATATTTCTAGACTTAGGCTTAAAAACTTGGCGTTAGTGGGGGAAAACCCGAAACAGCTCCCGAACGACCCCGTGAGTGGCAACAACACATCGCATGGGACAAACGTAACTCGTACACACTGACCGTGTGATCACGGGACTCCCGATTTGAGAATACGATGATAATTTAAATATTCCTAGACTTAGGCTTAAAAACATGGCGTTAATGGGGGAAAACCCGAAACATCCCTCGAACGGCCCTATGAGTGGCACCAACACCTCGCACGGGACCAATGTAACTCTTACAAACTGACCGCGCAATCACGGGACCCTCGGTTTGAGGATACAACGATAATTTTCATGTATGTAGACTTAGGTTTAAAAACAAGGCGTTAGTGGGAGAAAACTCGAAATAGCCCCTGAATGGCCCTGTGAGTGGCACCAACACCTCGCACGCGACTAATATAACTCGCAGGAACTGATCGCGCGATCACGAGACTCCCGATTTGTGAATACGATGATAATCACGGGACCAATATAACTCGTGCGAACTGATCGCGCAATCACGGGACCCCCAGTTTGAGAATACGATGATAATTTGCATATTTCTAAACTTAGGCATAAAAGCATGGCGTTAGTGGGGGAAAACCCAAAGCAGCCCCCGAATGGACCCGTGAGTGGCACCAACACCTCGCACGGGTCCAATATAACTCGTACGCACTGATCGTGCGATCACGGGACTCCCTATTTGAGAGTACGATGATAATTTTCATATTTCTAGGCTAAGGCTTAAAAATATGGCGTTAGTGAGTGAAAACCTGAAATAGCCCCCGAACGGACCCGTGAGTGGCACCAACACCTCGCACGGGACAAATGTAACTCGTACGAACTGATAGTGTGATCATAGGATTCCCGATTTGGGAATACGATAATAATTTGCATGTATATAGGCTTAGGCATCAAAACATGGTGTTAATGGGAAAAAACCAGAAACATCCCCCGAACGGTCCCGTGAGTGGCACCCACACCTCGCACGGGACCAATTTAACTTCTAGGAACTCACCGCGCGATCACGAGACTCCCAATTTTTGTATACGATGATAATTTGTATATTTCTAGACTTAGGCATAAAAACATGGCGTTAGTGGGGGAAAACCCAAAACAGCCCCCGAACGGCCCCATGAGTGGAACCAACACGTCGGAAGGGACAACCGTAACTCGCGGGATCACGAGACCCCCGATTTCAGAATACGATGATAATTTGCATATTTCGAGACTTAGGCTTTAAAACATGGCGTTAGTGGGTAAAAACCTGAAACATCCCCCGAACGGCCCCGTGAGTGGCACCAACACCTCAGGAGGGACCAATGTAACTTGTAGGGACTGACCGCATGATCACGGGACTCCCGATTTGGGAATACGATGATAATTTTCATATTCCTAGACTTAGGCTTAAAAACATGGCGTAAGTGGGGGAAAACCCGAAACAGCTCCCGAACGGCGTCGTGATTGGCACCAACACCTCACACGGGACCAAAGTAACTCGTACGCACTGACTGTGCAATCATGGGATTCCCAATTTGAGAATACGATGACAATTTACATATTTCTAGATTTAGACTTAAAAACATGGCGTTTGGGGGGAAAATCCGAAACAGCCCCAGAACGGCCCCGTGAGTGGCACCAATACCTCGCACGGGACTAACGTAACTCATACGAACTGACCATGCAATCACGGGACCCCCAGTTTGAGAATACAACGATAATTTGCATGTATGTTCATTTATGCTTAAAAACATGGCATTAGTGGGTAAAAACCCAAAACTGCCCCTGAACGGCCCGTGAGTGGCACCAACACCTCGTACAGGACCAATATGACTCGGAGTAACTTACCGCGTGATCACGAGACCCCCAATTTGAGAGTACGATGATATTTTCATATTTCTAGACTTAGGCATAAAAACATGGCATTGGTGGGGGAACCCGAAACAACCCTCGAACGGCCCCGTGAGTAGCACCAACACGTCGTACGGGACCAAAGTAACTCTTACGCATTGAGCGTGAAATCACGGGACCCCCAGTTTGACAATACGATGATAATTTGTATATTTACGGACTTAGGCTTAAAAACATGGCGTTAGTGGATGAAAACCCGAAACAGGCCCTGAACGTCCCCGTCAATGGCACTAACACGTCGCATGGGACCAATGTAACTCGTACGAACTAATCACGCGATCATGGGACCCCCAGTTTGAGAATACGATGATAATTTGCATATTTCTAGACATAAGCAAAACAAACATGGCGTTAGTGGGAGAAAATCCAAAACAGCCCCCGAACGGCCCCGTGAGTGGCACCAACACCTCGCACGGGACCAATGTAACTCGTACGCACTGACCGTGCGATCACGGGACTCCCGATTTGAGAGGCCGATGATAATTTGCATATTTATAGACTTAGGCTTAAAAATATGGCGTTAGTGAGTGAAAACTCGAAATAGTCCCCGAACGGACCCGTGAGTGGCACCAACACCTCGCACGGGACCAATGTAACTCGTACGAACTGGCCGCGCAATCACAAAAATACCCGGTTTGGGAATACGATGATAATTTGCATGTATATAGACTTAGGCATAAAAACATGGAGTTAGTGAGGGAAAACTCGAAACAACCGCTGAACGACCCCGTGAGTGGCACCAACACCTCGCACGGGACCAATGTAACTCGTACGCATAGACCGCGTGATCACGGGACCCCCAATTTGAAAATATGATGATAATTTGCATGTTTCTAGACTTAGGCTTTAAAACATGTCGTTAATGGGTGAAAACCCTAAACATCCCCTAAACGGCCACGTGAGTGGCACCAACACCTCAGGTGGGACCAATATAAGTTGTAGGAACTCACCGCGTGATCACGGGACTCCCGGTTAGGGAATACGACGATAATTTTCATATTTCTAGACTTAGACTTAAAAACGTGGTGTTAGTGGGGGAAAACCCGAAACATCCCCCGAACGGCCCCGTGAGTGGCACCAACACCTCGCACGGGATCAACGTAACTCGTACGCACTGACCATGCGATCACGGGACCCCCGGTTGGAGAATATGATGATAATTTGCATATTTCTGGACTTATAATAAAAAACATGGCGTTAGTGGGTGAAAACCCGAAACACCCTCGAACGGCCCCATGAGTGGCACCAACACCTTGCACGGGACCAATATAACAGGTATGAGCGGACCGCGCGATCACAGGACCCCCGGTTTGAGAATACAATGATAATTTTAATGTAAGTAAACATAGGCTTAAAAACAAGACGTTAGTGGGTGAAAACCTGAAACAGCCCCTGAACGGTCCTGTGAGTGGCACCAACACCTCGCACGGGACCAATATAACTCGGAGGAACACACCGCGCAATCACGAGACCCCCAATTTTAGAGTACGATTATATTTGCATATTTCTAGATTTAGACATAAAAACATGGCGTTAGTGGGAGAAAACTCGAAACAACCACAGAACGGCCCCGTGAGTAGCACCAACACGTCGTACGGGACCAATGTAACTTATACGCACTGATCGTGCGATCACGGGACCCCCGATTTGAGAATACAATGATAATTTGCATATTTCTAGACTTATGCTAACAAACATGGCGTTAGTGGGTGAAAACTCGAAATAGGCCCCGAACGGCCCCATGAGTGGCATCAACACCTCGCACGGGACCAATGTAACTCGTACGAACTGACCGTGCGATCACGGGATCCCCAGTTTGAGAATACGATGATAATTTTCATATATCAGGACTTAGGCAAAACATGGCGTTATTGGTTGGAAATCTAAAACAATCCCCCGAACGGCCCCGTGAGTGGCACCAACACCTCGCATGGACCAATGTAACTCGTAGGAACTGATTGCGCGATCACAGGACTCTCTGTTTTAGAATACGATGATAATTTGCATATTTATAGACTTAGGCTTAAAAACGTGGCATTATTGGGGGAAAACCCAAAACATCCCTCGAACAGCCTCGTTAGTGGAACCAACACCTCGCACGAGGCAAATGTAACTTATACAAATAAACTGCGTGATCACAGGACTCCTGATTTGGGAATACAATGATAATTTACATATATCAGGACTTAGTCAAAACATGGCGTTAGTGGGCGAAAACTCGAAACAACCCCCAAATAGCCCCCTGTGTGGCACCAACACCTTGCACGGGTCCAATGTAACTCGTAGGAACTCACTGCGCGATCATGAGACCATGAGTGGCAGCAGCACCTCGCACGGGACGAATGTAACTCGTACGCACTGATCGCGCGATCACGGGACTCTCGATTTGAGAATACCACGATAATCTTCAAATTTCTAGACTAAGGCTAAAAAACATGGCGTTAGTGGCTGAAAACTCAAAACAACCACCGAACGTCCCCGTGAGTGGCCCCAACACCTCGTACGGGACTAATGTAACTCATAGGAACTGTTCGCCCGATCATGGGACCCCCGGTTTGAGAGTATGATGATAATTTGTATATTTCTAGACTTAGGGTTAAAAACATGGTGTTAGTGGGTAAAAACTCGAAAAATCCTCTGAACGGCACCGTGAGTGGCACTATAAGCTCGCACAGGACCAATGTATCTCATACGAACTGACCACGCGATCATGAGACCCCCGGTTTGAGAATACGACGGTAATTTGCAAATATCAAGAACTTGGCAAAACATAGAGTTAGTGAGGGGAAATCAGAAACAGCCCCCGAACGGCCCCGTGGGTGGCATTAACACCTCGTACGGGTCCAATGTAACTCGTAGGAATTGATCGCGTGATCAAGGGACTCCCAGTTTGTGAATACGACTATAATTTGCATACTTCTAGACTTAGGCTTAAAAACATGGCGTTAGAGGGGGAATACCCGAAGCAGCCGCCGAACAACCCCGTAAGTGACACCAACACCTCGCACGGGACCAATGTAACTCGTACACACTGACCATTCAATCACGGGATCTTCGATTTGAGAATACGATGATAATTTACATATTTCAAGAATTAGGCTCAAAAACATGGCGTTAGTGGGGGAAAACCCAAAACAGCCCCCCAACGGCCCCGTGAGTGGCACCAACACCTCGCACGGGACCAATATAACTCGTACATATTGACCGCGTAATCATGGTCCCCCGATTTAAGAATAAAACGATAATTTTCATGTAGGTAGACATAATCTTAAAAACATGGCGCTAGTGGGTGAAAACCCGAAACGTCCCCTGAACGGCCCCGTGAGTGGCACCAACACCTCGCCAGGACCAATATAACTCTGAGGAACAAACGACACGATCACGAGACCTCTGATATGAGAATATGATGATATTTGCATATTTCTGGACTTAGGCATAAAAATATGGCGTTAGTGGGGGGAAACCTGAAATAGCCCCCTAACGGCCCCGTGAGTAGCACCAACATGTCGCATGGGACCAATATAACTTGTACGCATTGACCGTGCGATCATGGGACCCCCAGTTTTAGAATATGATGATAATTTGCTTATTTCTAGACTTAGGCTTAAAAACATGCTGTTAGTGGGTGAAAACCCGAAACAGGCCCCGAACGGCCCCGTGAGTGGTACCAACACCTCGCACGGGACCAGTGTTACTCGTACAAACTGATCGCTCGATCAAGGGACCCCTAGTTTGGTAATACGATGATAATTTGCATAAATCAGGACTTAGTCAATACATGGCGTTAGTGGGTGAAATTCTAAAACAGTCCCCGAACGGCCCCGTGAGTGGCACTAACACCTCACATGAACCAATGTAACTCATAGGAACAGATCGCGCGATCACGGGACTCCCGGTTTGAGAATACGATCATAATTTGCATATTTTAGACTTTGGCTTAAAAACATGGCGTTTGTGGGGAAAACTCAAAATAGCCCCCGAACGGCCCCGTGAGTGGCACTAACAGCTCACACAGGACTAATATAACTCTTACGAACTAATCGTGCGATCACGGGACCCCCGGTTTGAGAGTATGACTATAATTTGCCTATATCAGGACTTTGGGAAAACATGGCGTTAGTGGGTGAAAATCCGAAACAGCCCCCGAACGGCCCTGTGAGTGGCACGAACAACTCGCACGGGACCAATGTAACTCGTGGGAACTGACCGCGCGATCACGGGACTCTCGATTTCAGAATACGAAAACAATTCGCAAATTTCTAGACTTAGGCTTAAAAACATGACGTTATTGGGACAAAACCTGAAACAACCCATGAATAGCCCCGTGAGTGACACCAACACCTCGCACGGTGCCAATGTAACTCGTACGCACAGACCGCACGATCACGGGACACTTGATTTGAGAATATGACGATAATTTGTATATTTCTAAACTTAGGCTTAAAACAGGGCGTTAGTGGGAGAAAATCCGAAACAACCCCCGAACGGCCCCGTGAGTGGAATTAACACCTCGTACGGGTCCAATGTAACTCGTAAGAACTGATTGCACGATCAAGGAACTCACAGTTTAAGAATACAACGATTATTTGCATATTTCTAGACTTAGGCTTAAAAACATGGCGTTAGAGGGGGAATACCTGAAACAGCCCCCGAACGGCCCCGTGAGTGACACCAACACCTCGCACGGGACCAATGTAACTTGTACACACTGACCACGTGATCACGGGATCTTCGATTTGAGAATACGATGATAATTTACGTATTTCTAGACTTACGCTTAAAAACATGGCGTTAGTGGGGGAAAACCCAAAACAGCCCCCGAACGGCCCCGTGAGTGGCACCAACACCTCTCAAGGGACCAATGTAACTCGTACATATTGATCGCGCAATCATGAACCCCCAATTTAAGAATACATCGATAATTTTCATGTAGGTAGACATAGTCTTAAAAACAAGGGGGGAGTGTGTGAAAACCCGAAACGTCCCCTGAACGGCCCCGTGAGTGGCACCAACACCTCGCACAAGACTAAAATAACTCTTACGAACTGATCGCACGATCACGGGACCCCCGGTTTGAGAATATGACTATAATATGCCTATATCAGGACTTAGGGAAAACATGGCGTTAGTGGGTGAAAATTCGAAATAGCCCCCGAACGGCCTTGTGAGTGGCACGATCACCTCGCACGGGACCAATGTAACTCATGGGAACTGACTGCGCGATCACGGGACTCTCGGTTTCAAAATACAACAATAATTCGCAGATTTCTAGACTTAGGCTTAAAAACATAGCGTTATTGGGGCAAAACTCGAAACAACTCCCGAACGGCCCCGTGAGTGGCACCAACACCTCGCACGGGACCAATATAACTCGTACGCATAGACTGCGCGATCACGTGACTCTCTGTTTGAGAATATGATGATAATTTGTATACTTCTAGACCTAGGCTTAAAAACAGGGCGTTAGTGGGTGAAAATCCGAAACAACCCCCGAATGGCCCCGTGAGTGGCATTAACACCTCGCACGGGTCCAATGTAAATCGTAGGAACTGATCGTGCGATCAAGGGACTCCCAGTTTGAGAATACGATGATAATTTACACATTTCTAGACTTAGGCTTAAAAACATGCCGTTAGAGGGGAAATACCTGAAACAGTCCCCGAACGGTCCCGTGAGTGACACCAACACCTCGCACGGGACCAATGTAACTCGTACACACTGACCACGCGATCACGGGATCTACTATTTGAGAATACGATGATAATTTACATATTTCTAGACTTAGGCTTAAAAACATGGTGTTAATGGGGGAAAACCCAAAACAGCCCCCGAACGGCCCCGTGAATGGCACCAACACCTCGCACGGGGCCAATGTAACTCTTACATATTGATCGCGTAATCATGGACCCCCGATTTAAGAATGCAACGATAATTTTCATGTAGGTAGACATAGTCTTAAAAACATGGCGCTAATGGGTGAAAACCCAAAACGGCCCCTGAACGGCCCTGTGAGTAGCACCAACACCCAATATAACTCCGCGGAACAAACCGCACGATCTCGAGAACTCTGATTTGAGAATATGATGATATTTCCATATTTCTAGACTCAGGCATATAAACATGGCGTTAGTGGGGGAAAATCCGAAATAGCCCCCGAACGGCCCCGTCAGTAGCACCAACATGTCGCATGGGACCATTATAACTCTTACGCACTGACCATGCGATCACGGGACCCTCGGTTTTAGAATATGATGACAATTTGCATATTTCTAGACTTAGGCTTAAAAACATGGCGTTAGTGGGTGAAAACTCGAAACAGCCCCGAACGGCCCCGTGAGTGGCACCAACACCTCGCACAAGACCAGTGTTACTCGTACGAACTGATCGCGCGATCACGGGACCCCCGGTTTGGTAATACGATGATAATTTGCATAAATCAAAACTTAGGCAATTCATGGCGTTAGTGGGTGAAAATTTGAAATAGTCCCCGAACGGCCCCGTGAGTGGCAATAACACCTCATATGAACCAATGTAACTCGTATGAACAGATTGCGCGATCACGGGACTCCCAGTTTGAGAATATGATTATAATTTGCATATTTCTAGACTTAGGCTTAAAATCATGGCCTTAGTGGGGAAAACTCGAAACAGCCCCCGAACGGCCCCGTGAGTGGCACCAACAACTCGCACAAGACTAATATAACTCTTACGAACTGATCGCACAATCACGGGACCCTAGGTGTGAGAATATGACTATAATTTGCCTATATCAGGACTTAGGGAAAACATGGCGTTAGTGGGTGAAAATTCGAAACATCCCCCGAACGGCCTTGTGAGTGGCACGAACAACTCGCACGGGACCAATGTAACTCGTGGGAACTGACCGCGCGATCACGGGACTCTCGGTTTCAAAATACGACAATAATTCGCAAATATCTAGACTTAGGCTTAAAAACATGGCGTTATTGGGGCAAAACCCGAAACAACCCCCTAACAGCCCCGTGAGTGGCACCAACACCCCGCACGGTACCAATGTACCTCGTACGCACAGACCGTCTGATCACGGGACTCTCGATTTGAGAATATGATGATAATTTGTATATTACTAGACTTAGGCTTAAAAACAGGGAGTTAGGGGTGAAAATCCGAAATAACCCCCGAACGGCCCCTTGAGTGGCATAAAAACCTCGCACGGGTCTAATGTAACTCGTAAGAACTGATCGCGCGATCAAAGGACTCCCAGTTTGAGAATACGATGATAATTAGCATATTTCTTGACTTAGTCTTAAAAACATGGCGTTAGAGGGGGAATACCCGAAACAGCCACCGAACGGCCCCGTGAGTGACACAGACACCTCGCACGGGACCAATGTAACTCATACACACTGACCACGCGATCACGGGATCTCCGATTTAAGAATATGATGATAATTTGTATATTTCAAGACTTAGACTTAAAAACATGGCGTTAGTGGGGGAAAACCCAAAACAGCTCCTGAACGGCCCCGTGAGTGGCACCCACACCTCGCACGGGGCCAATGTAACTCGTACATATTGATCGGCCAATCATGGACCCCCAATTTAAGAATGCAATGATAATTTTCATGTAGGTAGACATAGTCTTAAAAACATGGCGTTAGTGGGTGAAAACCCAAAATGTCCCCGGAACGGCCTCGTGAGTGGCACCAACACCTCGCACGGGACCAATATACTCTGAGGAACAAACCGCACGATAACGAGACCTATAATTTGAGAATATGACGATATTTGCATATTTCTAGACTTAGGCATAAAAACATGGCGTTAGTGGGGGGAAAACCCGAAATAGCCCTCGAACGGCCCCGTGAGTAGCACCAACATGTCGCATGGGACAAATATAACTCGTACGCACTGACCGTGCGATCACGGGACCCCCGAGTTTAGAATATGATGAAAATTTGCATATTTCTAGACTTAGGCTTAAAGACATGGTGTTAGTGGGTGAAAACCCGAAACAGGCCCCGAACGGCCCCGTGAGTGGCACCAACACCTCGCATAGGACCAGTGTTACTAGTACGAAATGATCGCGCGATCACGGGACCCCCGGTTTGGTAATACGATGATAATTTTCATAAATCAGTACTTAGGCCATACATGGCGTTAGTGGGTGAAAATCTGAAATAGTCCCCGAATGGCCCCGTGAGTGGCACTAACACCTCACATGAACCAATGTAACTTGTAGGAACAGATCGCGAGATCACAGGACTCCCGGTTTGAGAATACAATGATAATTTGCATATTTCTAGACTTAGGCTTAAAAACATGGCGTTAGTGGAGAAAACTCAAAACAGCCCCCGAACGGCCCCGTGAGTGGCACCAACAGCTCGCACAAGACTAATATACTATTACGAACTGATCGCGCGATCACGGGACCCGAGGTGTGAGAATATAACTATAATTTGCCTATATCAGAACTTAGGGAAACACATGGCGTTATTGGGAGAAAATCCGAAGCAGCCCCCGAACGGCCCTGTGAGTGGTACGAACACCTCGCACGGGACCAATGTAACTCGTGGGAACTGACCGCGCAATCACGGGACTCTCGGTTTCAGAATATGACAAGATTCACAAATTTCTAGACTTAGGCTTAAAAACATGGCGTTATTGGGGAAAAACCCGAAACAACCCCCGAACAGCCCCGTGAGTGGCACCAACACCTCGCACGGTACCAATGTAACTCGTACGCACAAATCGCGCGATCACGGGACTCTCGGTTGAGAATATGACGATAATTTGTATATTTCTAGACTTAGGCTTAAAATAGGCCGTTAGTGGGTGAAAATCCGAAATAACTCCCGAACGGCCCCGTGAGTGGCATTAACACCTCGCACGGGTCCAATGTAGCTCGTAGGAACTGATCGCGCGATCAAGGGACTCCCAGTTTGAGAATACGATGATAATTTGCATATTTCTAGACTTAGGCTTAAAAACATGGTGTTAGAGGGGGAATACCCAAAACAGCCACCGAACGGCCCCGTGAGTGACACCAACACCTCGCACGGGACAAATTTAACTCGTACACACTGACCACACGATCACGGGATCTCCGATTTGAGAATACGATGATAATTAACATATTTCTAGACTGAGGCTTAAAAACATGGCGTTAGTGGGGGAAAACCCAAAACAGACCCCGAACGGCCCCGTGAGTGGCACCAACACCTCGCACGGGGCCAATGTAACTCGTACATATTGACCGCACAATCATGGACCCCCGATTTAAGAATGCGTTGATAATTTTCATGTAGGTAGACATAGTCTTAAAAACATGGCGCTAGTGGGTGAAAACCCGAAACGTCCCCTAAACCGCCCCGTGAGTGGCACCAACACCTCGCACAAGACTAAAATAACTCTTACGAACTGATCGCGTGTTCACGGTACCCCCGGTTTCAGAATATGACTATAATTTGCCTATATCAGAACTTAGGGAAAACATGACGTTAGTGGGTGAAAATCCAAAATAGCCCCCGAACGGCCTTGTGAGTGGCACGAACACCTCGCACGGGACCAATGTAACTGGTGGGAACTGACTGTGCGATCACGGGACTCTCGGTTTCAAAATACGACAATAATTCACAAATTTCTAGACTTAGGCTTAAAAACATGGCGTTATTGGGGCAAAACCCGAAACAACCCCCGAACGGCCCCGTGAGTGGCACCAACACCTCGCACGGGACCAATGTAACTCGTACGCACAGATCGCGCGATCACGGGACTCTAGGTTTGAGAATATGATGATAATTTGTATATTTCTAGACCTAGGCTTAAAAATAGGGCGTTAGTGGGTGAAAATCCGAAACAACCCCCGAACGACCCCGTGAGTGGAATTAACACCTTGCACGGGTCCAATGTAAATCGTAGCAACTGATCGTGCGATCAAGGGACTCCCAGTTTGGGAATATGATTATAATTTTCATATTTCTAGACTTAGGCTTAAAAACATGCCATTAGAGGGGGAATACCCGAAACAGCCCCCGAACGGCCTCGTGAGTGACATCAACACCTCGCACGGGACCAATGTAACTCGTACACACTGACCACGCGATCAAGGGATCTACTATTTTTTAATACGATGATAATTTATATATTTCTAGACTTAGGCTTAAAAACATGGTGTTAGTGGGGGAAAACCCAAACGGCCCCGTGAGTGGCACCGACACCTCGCACGGGGCCAATGTAACTCGTACATATTGATCGCGCAATCATGGACCTCCGATTTAAGAATGCAACGATAATTTTCATGTAGGTAGACATAGACTTAAAAACATGGCGCTAGTGGGTGAAAACCCGAAACGTCCCCTGAGCGGCCCCGTGAGTGGCACCAACACCTCACGCGGGACCAATATAACTCCGAGGAAAAAACCGCACGATCTCGAGAACTCTGATTGGAGAATATGACGATATTTGCATATTTCTTGACTCAGGCATAAAAACATTCCGTTAGTGGGGGAAAACCCGAAATAGCCCCCGAACGGCCCCGTGAGTAGCACCAACATGTCGCATGGGACCAATATAACTCGTACGCACTGACCGTGCAATCATGGGACCCCCGGTTTTACAATATGATGATAATTTTCATATTTCTACACTAAGGCTTAAAAACATGGCGTTAGTGGGTGAAAACCCGAAACAGGCCCCGAATGGCCCTGTGAGTGGCACCAACACCTCGCATAGGACCAGTGTTACTCGTACGAACTAACCGTGCAATCACGGGACCCCCGGTTTAGTAATATGATGATAATTTGCATAAATCAGGACTTAGGCAATACATGGCGTTAGTGGGTTAAAATCTGAAATAGTCCCCGAATGGCCCCGTGAGTGGCACTAACACCTCACATGAACCAATGTAAGTCGTAGGAACAGATCGCGCAATCATGGGAGTCCCGGTTTGAGAATACGATGATCATTTGCATATTTCTAGGCTTAGGCTTAAAAACATGGCGTTAGTGGGGAAAACTCGAAACAGCCCTCGAACGGCCCCGTGAGTGGCACCAACAGCTCGCACAAGACTAATATAACTCTTATGAACTGATTGCGCGATCACGGAACCCCAGGTTTTAGAATATGACTATAATTTTCCTATATCAGGACTTAGGGAAAACATGGCATTATTGGGTGAAAATCCAAAACAGCCCCCGAATGGCCCTATAAGTGGCACAAACACCTCGCACGGTACCAATGTAACTCGTGGGAACTGACCGCGTGATCACGGGACTCTTGGTTTCTGAATACGACAATAATTCGCAAATTTCTAGACTTAGGCTTAAAAAGATGGCGTTATTGGGGAAAAACCCAAAACAACCCCCGAACAGCCCCGTGAGTGGCACCAACCCCTCGCACGGTAGCAATGAAACTCGTACGCACAGACCGCGCAATCACGGGACTCTCGGTTTGAGAATATGATGATAATTTGTATATTTCTAGACTTAGTCTTAAAAATAGGGCGTTAGTGGGTGAAAATCTGAAATAACCTCTGAACGGCCCCGTGAGTGGCATTAGCACCTCGTACGGATACAATGCAACTCGTAAGAACTGATCGTGCGATCAAGGGACTCCCAGTTTAAGAATACGACGATAATTTACATATTTCTAGACTTAGGATTAAAAACATGGCGTTAGAGGGGGAATACCCAAAACAGCCCCCGAACGGCCAGTGAGTGACACCAACACCTCGCACGGGACCAATGTAACTCGTACACACTGACCACGTGATCTAGGGATCTCCGATTTGAGAATACGATTATAATTTACATATTTCTAGACTTAGGTTGAAAAACATGGTGTTAGTGGGGGAAAACCCAAAACAGCCCCCGAAAGGCTCCGTGAGTGGCACCAACACCTCGCACGGGACCAATGTAACTCATACGAACTGACCGCACAATCATGAGAAACCGGATTTGAGAATACAACGATAATTTTCATGCAGGTAGACTCATTCTTAAAAACATGGCGCTAGAGGGTGAAAACCCGAAACATCCCCTGAACGGCCCGTGAGTGGCATCGACACCTCACACGGGACCAATATAACTCTGAGGAACAAACCATACGATCACGAGACCTCCGATTTGAGAATATGACGATATTTGCATATTTCTAGACATAGGCATAAAAACATGGCGTTAGTGGGTGAAAACCCAAAACAGGCCCCGAACGTCCCCGTGAGTGGCACCAACACCTCGCACGGGACCAGTGTTACTCGTACGAACTGACCGCATGATCACAGGATCCTCGATTTGGTAATACGATGATAATTTGCATAAATTAGGACTTAGGCAATACATGGCGTTAGTGGGTGCAAATCTGAAACAGTCCTCGAACGGCCCCGTGAGTGGCACTAACACCTCACATGAACCAATGTAACTTGTAGGAACAAATCGCTCTATCACGGTACCCCCGGTTTGAGAATACGATGATAATTTGCATATTTCTAGACTTAGGGTTAAAAACATGGCGTTAGTGGGTGAAAACCCGAAACATCACCCGAACGGCCCCGTGAGTGGCACCAAAAGCTTGCACGGGACCAATGTATCTCATACGAGCTGACCGCGCGATCATGGGACCCCCGATTTGAGAATACAATGATAATTTGTAAATATCAGGACTTAGGCTTAAAAACATAGAGTTAGTGGGTGAAAATCCAAAACAACCCCCGAATGGCCCCGTGAGTGGCATTAACACCTCGCACGGGGCCAATGTAACTCGGAGGAACTGACCGCGAGATTAAGGGACTCCCAGTTTCATAATACAATGATAATTTTTATATTTCTAGACTTAGGCTTAAAAACATGGCGTTAGAGGGAGAATACCCGAAACAGCCCCCGAACGGACCCGTGAGTTGTACCAACACCTCGCACGGGACCAATGTAAATCATACACACTGACTATGCGATCACGGGATCTCCGATTTGAGAATATGATGATAATTTACATATTTCCAGACTTAGGCTTAAAAACATGGCGTTAGTGGGGGAAAACCCAAAACAGCCCCCGAACGGCCCCGTGAGTGGCACCAACACCTCGCACGGGACCAATGTAACTCGTACTAATTGACCGTGCAATCATGAGAAACCCGATTTGAGAATACAATGATAATTTTCATGTAGGTAGACTTATTCTTAAAAACATGGCGCTAGAGGGTGAAAACCCGAAACATCCCCTGAACGGCCCCTTGAGTGGCACCAACAACTCACACGGGACCAATATAACTCTGAGGAACAAACCGCACGATCACGAGACCTCCGATTTGAGAATATGAGGATATTTGCATATTTCTAGACATAGGTATAAAAACATGGTGTTAGTGGGGAAAAACTCGAAACAACTCCCAAACGGCCCCGTGAGTGGCACCAACACCACGCACGGGACCAATGTAACTTGTACGCACAGACCGCGCGATCACGGGACTCTCGGTTTGAGAATATGACGAAAATTTGTATATTTCTAGACTTAGGCTTAAAAACAGGGCGTTAGTGGGCAAAAACCCGCAACAGTCCCCGAACGGCCCCATGAGTGGCACCAACACTTCGCACGGGACCAATGTAACTCGTAGGAACTATCCGCGCGATCACGGGACCCCCGATTTGAAAATGGGACGATAATTTGCATATTCTAGACTTAGGCTTAAAAACATGGCGTTAGTGGGTGAAAACTCAAAACAACCCCTAAACGGCCCCGTGAGTGGCACCAACACCTCGTACGGGACTAATGTAACTTGTAGGAACTAACCACGCGATCACAGGATTTCCAAATTGGGAATATGATGATAATTTTCATGTATATAGACTTAGGCATAAAAACATGGCGTTAGTGGGCGAAAACATGAAACAGCCCCGTGTGTGGCACCAACACCTTGCACGGGAACAATATAACTCATAGGAACTGACTGCGCGATCATGGGACCACCGGTTTGAGAATATGATGATATTTTTTATATTCCTAGACTTAGGCATAAAAACATGGCGTTAGTGGGAGAAAACCCAAAACAACCCCTGAATGGCCCCGTGAGTAACACCAACACCTCGCACGGGACCAATGTAACTCCTACGAACTAATCGTGCGATCATGGGACCCCCAGTTTCAGAATACGATGATAATTTGCATAGTTCTAAACATAGGCATAAAAACATGGCGTTAGTGGGGGAAAAACCAAAACAGCCCCCAAACGGCCCCGTGAGTGGCACCAACACCTCGCACGAGACCAACATTACTCGTACGCACTGGCCGTGCGATCACGGAGCTCCCGCTTTAAGAGTTCCACAATAATTTGCATATATCTATACTTAGGCTTAAAAACATGGCGTTAGTGGGTGAAAACCTAAAACAACCCCCGAACGGCCTCGTGAGTGAAACCAACACCTCGCACAGGACCAATGTAACTCATAGGCACTGACCGCGCGATCACGGGACTCCCAGTTTGAGAATACGATGATAATTAGCATATTTCTAGACTTAGGCTTAAAAAGATGGCGTTAGTGGGGAAAAACTTGAAACAGCCCCCGAATGGCCCCGTGAGTGTCACCAACACCTCGTACAGGACCAACGTAACTCGTACGCACTAACCGCGTGATCACGGGACCCCCAGTTTGAGAATACGAAGATAATTTGCATATTTCTACACTTAGGCTTAAAAACATGGCGTTAGTGGGGGAAAAGCCGAAAAAGCCCCCGAACAGCACCGTGAGTGGCACCAACACCTCGTACGGGACCCATGTAACTCGTACAAACTGAATGCGTGATCACGGGACCCCCAGTTTGAGAATACGAAGATAATTTGCATATCTCAGGACTAAGACAAAATATGGTGTTAATGGGTGAAAATCCGAAACAGCCCCTGAACGGACCCGTGAGTAGCACCATCACCTCGTACGATACCAATGTAACTCGTAGGAACTGATCGCATGATCACGAGAGTCCCAAATATGATGATAATTTTCATATTTCTTGACTTAGGATTAAAAGCATGGTGTTAGTGAGAAAAACTCGAAGCATCCCCCGAACGACCCTATGAGTGGTACCAACACCTCGCACGAGACCAATGTAACTCGTACACACTGACCGCGTGACCACTGGACTCCCAGCTAGAGAATACGATTATAATTTTCATATTTCTAGACTTAGGCTTAAAAACTTGTCGTTAGAAGGTGAAAACCCGAAATAACCCCCAAACGGCCCCATGACTGACACTAACACCTCGTACGGGACCAATGTAACTCGTAAAAATGGTTCGCGCGATCCCGGGACACCCAGTTTGAGAATACGAAGATAATTCACATATTTCTAGACTTAAGCTTAAAAACATGGCGTTAGTAGGTGAAAACCCAAAACAGCCTCTCAACGGCCCCGTAAGTGGCACCAACACCTCGTACGGGACTAATGTAACTCGCAAGAACTGTCCGCACGATCACGAGACCCTCGGTTTGAGAATATGACAGTAATTTGCATATTTCTAGACTTAGGCTTAAAAACATGGCGTTAGTGGGTGAAAAACCGAAACAGTCCCCGAACGGCTCCGTGAGTAGCACCAAGACGTCGCAAGGGACCAACGTAACTCGTACGCACTGATCGCGGGATCACGCAACCTCTAATTTGAGAATATGATGATAAATTGCATATTTCTAGACATAGGCTTAGAAACATGACGTTAGTGGGTAAAAACCCAAAACAGCCGCCGAACGACCCCGTGAGTGGCACCAACACCTCACACGGGACCAATGTAACTCATAGGAACTGTTCGCGCGATCACGGAATGCCCGGTTTATGAATGCGATGATAATTTGCATATATCTAGACTTAGGCTTAAAAATGTGGCGTTAGTGGGTGAAACCCAAAATAGCCCCCGAACGTCCCCGTGAGTGGCACCAACACCTCGCACGGGACCAATGTAACTCGTACGCACTCACCGTAGGATCACGAGACTCCCGGTTTAGGAATATGATAATAATTTTCATATTTCTAGACTTAGGCTTAAAAACATAGCGTTAGTGGGGGAAATCTGAAACGGCCCCCAAACGGCCCCGTTAGTGGCACCAACACCTCGCACAGGACCAATGTAACTCGTACGCACTGCCCCCGTGATCACGGGACTCCCGGTTTGGGACTACGATGTTAATTTGCATATTTCTAGACTTATGCGTAGAAACATGGTATTAATGGACGAAAATCCTAAACATAACCCGAATGGCCCCATTAGTGACACCAACACCTCGCACGGGACAAATGTAACTCGTAGGAACTCTTTGCGCGATCACGGGAACCCAATTTGAGAATAGGAAGTTAATTCGCATATTTCTATACTTGGGCTTAAAAACATGGCGTTAGTGGTTGAAAACCGAAAACAGCCCCCAAACGACCCCGTGAGTGGCACCAACACCTTGTACGGGACTAATATAACTCGTAGGAACTGTCCCCATGATCACGGGACCCCCAGTTTGAGAATAATGTGATAATTTGTATAATTCTAGACTTATGCTTAAAAACATGGCGTTAGTGGGTGAAAACCCGAAATGGCCCCCGAACGGCCCCGTGAGTGGCACCAACACCTCTCACGAAACCAATGTAACTCGTACGAACTGATAGCGCGATCACGGGACCCCCGATTTGAGAATACAATGATAATTTTCATGTATATAGATTAGGCTTTAAAACATGGCGTTAGTGGGTGAAAACCCGAAAAAGCCCCCGAACGGCCCCATGAGTGGCACCAAGACCTCGCATAGGACCAATATGACTCAAAGGAACTGACCACGGGAACACGCGATCCCCCATTTGAGAATACAATGATAATTTGCATATTTCTAGACTTAGGCATAAAAATATGGAGTTAGTGGGGTAAAACCCAAAACAGCCCCCGAATGGCCCTGTAAGTAGCACCAACACGTCGCAAGGGACCAACGTAACTCGTACGCACTTACCGCGGGATCACGGGACCCCCGATTTGAGAATACGATGATAATTTGGATATTTCTAGACTTAGACTTAAAAACATGACGTTAGTGGGTGGAAACCCAAAACATCCCCCGAACGGCCCCGTGAGTGGCACCAACACCTCGCACGGGACCAATGTAACTAGTACGCACTCACCGCAGGATCCCGAGACTCCCGGCTTTAGAATAGGACAAAAATTTGCATATTTATAGACTTAGGCTTAAAAACATGGCCTTAGTGGGTGAAAACCTAAAAGATTCCCCAAACGGCCCTGTGAGTGGCACCAACACCTCGCACGGGACCAATGTTACTCATAGGAACTGTTCGTATGATTACGGGACCCCCAAATTGAGAATACTATGATAATTTGCATATTTCTAGACTTAGGCTTAAAAATAAGGCGTTAGTGGGTGAAAACCTGAAATAGCCCTCGAACGTCCCCGTGAGTGGCCCCAACACCTCGCATGGAACCAACGTAACTCGTACGAACTGACCGCACGATCACAGGACCCCGATTTAAGAATATGATGATAATATGCGCGTATACAGACTTAGGCTTAAAAATATTGCATTAGTGGGCAAAAACTCGAAATAACCCCCGAACGGTCCCATGTGTGGCACCAACACCTCGCAAGGGAACAAAATAACGCAGAGGAACTGATCACGCAACCACAAGACCCTCGGTTTGAGAATATGATGATAATTTGCATATTTCTAGACATAGGCGTAAAAATGTGGCGTTAGTGGGGGAAAACCCGAAACAGCCCCCGAACAGCCCAGTGAGTAGCACCAACACGTCGCACGGGACCAATGTAACTCGTACGAACTGACCGCGTGAACACTAGACCCCCGATTTTAGAATAGGATGATAATTTTCATATTTCTATACTTAGGTTTAAAACATGGCATTAGTGGATGAAACCCAAAACAACCCCCGAACGGCCCCGTGAGTAGCACCAACACGTTGCACGGGACCAATGTAAGTCGTACGCACTAACTGCGTGATCACGGGACCCCCAGTTTGAGAATACGATGATATTTTTTTATTTTTCTAGACTTAGGCTTAAAAACAAGGCGTTAGTGGGTGAAAACTCGAAACAGCCCCCAAACGGCCCCGTGAGTGGCACCAACACCTTGCACGGGACAAATGTAACTCATACAAACTGACCGCGCGATCACAGGACCCCCAGTTTGAGAATACAATGATAATTTACATATTTCAGGACTTAGTTAAAACACGGCGTTAGTGGTTGAAAATCCAAAACAACCCCCGAAACATCCCCGTGAGTAGCACCAACACCTCGTACGGGACCAATGTAACTCGCAGGAACTGATCGCGCGATCACGGGACTCCCAAATATGATGATGATTTGCATATTTCTAGACTTAGGCTTAGTGCAAAAAACCCGAAACAACCTCGTGAGTGGCACCAACACCTCGCACGGGACCAATGTAAGTCGTACGCTCTGATCGGGCGATCACGGGACCCCCGGTTTGATATTACGATGCTAATTTGCATATTTCTAGACTTAGGCTAAAAAAAATGGCGTTAGTGGGTGAAAACCTGAAATAGCCCCCGAACGTCCCGTGAGTGGAACCAACACCTCACACGGGACCAATGTTACTCGTACGAACTGGCCGTGCGATCATGGGACCCCCGGTTTGAGAGTATGATGATAATTTGCATGTATATAGACTTAGGCTTAAAAACATGGCGTTAGTGTGCGAAACCCCGAAATAACCCCCGATTGGCCCCGTAAGTGGCACCTACACCTTGCACTGGAACAATATAACTAGGAGGAACGGACCACACGATCATGAGATCCCCGAAGTGATAATACGACTATAATTTGTATATTTCTAGACTTAGGCATAAAAACATGGCATTAGTGGGGGAAAACCCGAAACAGCCCCCAAACGGCCCAATGAGTAGCACCAGCACGTCGCACGGGACCAATATAACTCGTATAAACTGATCGCGCGATCTCTAGACCCCTAGTTTGAGAATACGTCGATAATTTTTGTATTTCTAGACATAGGCTTAAAAACAGGGCGTTAGAGGGTGAAAACCCGAAACAGCCCCTGAACGGCTCCGTGAGTGGCACCAACACCTCACACGGGACAAATGTAACTCATACAAACTGACAGTGCGATCATGGGACCCCCAATTTAAGAATACGAAGATAATTTTCATGTCAAAATATGGCGTTAGTGGTGGAAAATCCGAAACAACCCCCAAATGGCCCCGTGAGTAGCACCAACGCCACCTACGGGAGCAAAGTAACTCGTAGGAATTGATCGCGCGATCACGAGACTCCCGAATATGACGATAATTGGCATATTTCTAGACCTACGCTTAAAAGCATGTCTTTAGCGGGGAAAACTCGAAATAGCTCATGTACGGCACCGTGTGTGGCACCAACACCTCGCATGGGACCAATGTAACTCGTGCGCATTAACCGAGCGATCACAGGAGTCTCAGTTTGAGATTACGATGATAATTTTCATATTTCTAGACTTAGGCTTAAAAAATGGTGTTAGTGGGTGGAAAGCCGAAATAGCCCCCGAACGGCCCCGTTAGTGGCACCAACACCTCGCACGGGACCAATGTATCCCATACGCATTGAGCGCGTGATCACGGGACTCCTTGTTTGATAATATGATGATAATTTGCATATTTCTAGACATAGGCTTAAAAACATGGCGTTAGTCGGTGACAACCCATAAATAGGACCCGAACAGACCTGTGAGTGGCACCAACACCTCACACGGGAAAAATGTAACTCATATAAACTGACCGCGCGATCATGGGACCCCCGATTTAAGAATACTAAGATAATTTGCATATATTAGGACTTAATCTAAACGTGGCGTTAGTGGTGGAAAATCCAAAATAGCCCCCAAATGGCCCAGTGAGTAGCACCAACGCCACCTACGGGAGCAAAGTAACTCGTAGGAATTGATCGCGCGATCACGAGACTCCCGAATATGACGATAATTGGCATATTTCTAGACCTACGCTTAAAAGCATGTCTTTAGCGGGGAAAACTCGAAATAGCCCATGTACGGCACCGTGTGTGGCACCAACACCTCGCATGGGACCAATGTAACTCGTGCGCATTAACCGAGCGATCACGGGAGTCTCAGTTTGAGAATACGATGATAATTTTCATATTTCTAGACTTAGGCTTAAAAAATGGTGTTAGTGGGTGGAAAGCCGAAATAGCCCCCGAACGGCCCCGTTAGTGGCACCAACACCTCGCACGGGACCAATGTAACCCATACGCATTGAGCGCGCGATCACGGGACTCCTAGTTTGATAATACGACGATAATTTGCATATTTCTAGACTTAGTCTTAAAAACATGGCGTTAGTCGGTGAAAACCCGGAATAGGACCCGAACGGACCCGTGAGTGTCACTAACAGCTCGCACGGGACCAATGTAACTCGTACAAACTGACCGCGTGATCATGGGATTCCCGGTTTGAGAATACAATGATAATTTTAATATTTCAAGACTTAGGCTTAACAACTTGGCGTTAGTGGGGGAAAACCCAAAACAGCCCTTAAACGGCCCCGTAAGTGGCACTAACACCTCGCACGGGACCAATGTTACTCGTACGCACAGACCGCACGATCGTGGGACTCCCGGTTTGAGAATACAATGATAATTTGCATATTTCTAGACTGAGGCTTAAACACATGGTGTTGGGGGAAAACCCGAACAACCCCCGAACGGCCTCGTGAGTGGCAACAACACCTCTCACGGGACCAATGTAACTCATACGTACTGACCGCGCATTCAAGGGACTCCCGGTTTAAGAATACGAAGATAATTTGGATATTTTTTATTTAGACTTAAAAATATGGCGTTAGTGGGTGAAAACTCAAAACAACCCCCGAACGGCCCCGTGAGTGGCACCAACACCTCGCACGGGTCCACTCTAACTCATACGAACTGATCGTGCAATCACAAGACCCCGAGTTAGAGAATACGATGATAATTTTCACATACCAAGACTTAGGCAAAACATAGCATTTGTGGGTGAAAATCCGAAACCGCACTCGAACGTCCCCGTGAGTGGCACCAACACCGCGCACAAGACCAATGTAACTCATAGGAACTGACCGCGCAATCATGGGACTCTCGGTTTATAAATATGATGATAATTTGCATATTTTGAGACTTAGGCTTAAAAATATGGTGTTAGTGGGAAAAAACCCGAAACAACGCCTGAACGGCACCGTGAGTGGCACCAACACCTCGCACGGGACCAATGTAACTCGTACGCACTCACCGCGCAATCACGAGACTACCGGTTTCAGAATACAGTGATAATTTGCATATTTCTAGAATTTGGCTTAAAAACATGGCGTTAGTGGGTGAAACACCGGAACAGCCCTCGAACGGCCTCATGAGTGGCACCAACACCTCGCACGGGACCAATGTAACTCTTATGAACTCAACGCATGATCATGGGATTACCAGTTTTGGAATATGATGATAACTTGCATGTATATAGACTTAGGCATAAAAACTTGACGTTAGTCGGCAAAAATATGAAACAGCCCCTGAACGGCCTCGTGGCTGGCACCAACACCTCGCAAGGGACCATTGTAACTGATATGAACTTATTGCGCGATCACTAAATTCTCGGTGTGGGAATACGACGATAATTTGCATGTATATAGACTTAGGCATAAAAACATGTCGTTAGTGGGCGAAAACTCGAAACAGCCCCCAAACGGCCCAATGAGTGGCACCAACACCTAGTACAGGACTAATGTAACTCGTAGGAACTGACAGCGCAATCGCGGGACCCCCGATTTGAGAATACGAGGATAATTTTCATATTTCTAGACTTAGGCGTAAAAACATGGGGTTAGTTGGGGAAAACCCAAAACATCCCCCACACGGCCCCGTGAGTGCCACCAACACCTCGCATGGGAGCAATGTAACTCGTACACACTGACCGCGCGATCACGGGTTCCCTAGTTTGACAATATGAAATGAATTTGCATATTTCGAGACTTAGACTTAAAAATGTGACGTTAGTGGATGAAAACTCAAACCAGGCTCCGAACGGCCCCGTGATTGGCACCAACACCTCGCACGGGACCAATGTAACTCGTACAAACTGAATGCGTTATCACAGCACCCCCGATTTGAGAATATGACGATAATTTGCATATATCAGGATTTAGGGAAAACATGGCGTTAGTGGGTGAAAATTCAAAACATCCCCTGAACAGCCCCGTGAGTGGCACTAACTTCTCACAGGGGACCAATATAACTCGTACAAACTGACCGCGCGATCACGGGTTTCCCGATTTGAGAATACGATGATAATTTTAATATTTCAAGACTTCGGCTTAACAACTTGGCGTTAGTGGGGGAAAACTCGAACGGCCCCTTGAGTGGCACCAACACATCGCACGGGACCAATGTAACACGTACGAACTAAATGCGAGATCACAGCACCCCCGATTTGAGAATACAATGATAATTTGCATATATCAGGATTTAGGTAAAACATGGCATTAGTGGGCAAAAATCTGAAACATTCCCCGAACGGCCCTGTGAGTGGCACTAACACCTCGCACGGGACCAATGTAACTCGTACGAAGTGATCGCGCGATCACGAGACACCCGGTTTGAGAATAGGACAATAATTTTTTTTATTTCTAGACTTAGTCTTATTAACATGACGTTAGTGGGTGAAAACCTGAAACAGCCCCCGAACGGCCCCGTGAGTGGCACCAACACCTCTCACGGGACAAATATAACTCCGAGGAACTGACCACGCGATCACGAGACCCCCGGTTTTAGAATACGGTGATAATTTGCATTTTTCTTGAATTTATCTTAAAAACAAGGTGTTAGTGGAGGAAAACCCGAAACAACACCCGAACGGCCCCGTGAGTAGCTCCAACACCTCACACGGGATCCATGTAACTCGTATGCACTGACCGCATGATCACCGGACCCCCAACTTGAGAATATAATGATAATTTGTATATTTCTAAACTTAGACTTAAAAACATGGCGTTAGTGGGTGAAAACCCAAAATAGCCCCCCAACGACCCCGTGAGTGGTACCAACACCGCGCACGGGAGCAATGTAACTCGTAGAAACTGATCGCGTGATCACGAAATTCCCGGTTTGAGAATATGACGATAATTTTCATATTTTTGGACTTAGGCTTAAAAACATGGCGTTAGTGGGGAAAACCCAAAACAGCCCCCGAACGGCCTCGTTAGTGGCATTAACACCTCGCACGAGACAAATATAACTCATACGAACTGATCGCGCGATCACGAGACTCACTGTTTGAGAATACGACGATAATATGCATATTTCTATACTTAGGATTAAAAACAAGGCGTTAGTGGGTGAAAACCAAACATAGCCCCCCGAACGGCCACGTGAGTGGCACCAACACCTCGCACGGGACCAACGTAACTCGTACGAACTGATCGCGTGATCACGAGATGCCCGATTTGAGAATAAGCTGATAATTTGCTTATATTAGGACATAGGCAAAACATGGTGTTAGTGGGTGAAAATTCGAAACAGCCCCCGGACGGCACCGTGAGTGGCACCAACACCTTGCACAGGTCTAATGTAATTCGTAGGATTTAATCAGGCGATCATGGGACTCTCGGTTTGAGAATAGGATGATAATTTGCATATTTCTAGACTTAGGTTTAAAAACATGGCATTAGTGGTTGAAACCCGAAACAACCCCCAAACGGCCCCGTGAGTACCACCAACACATTGCACGGGACCAATGTAACTCGTACGCACTCATCGCGTGATCACGGGACCCCCAGCTTGAGTATGCGACGATAATTTTTTATTTTTCAAGACTTAGGCTTAAAAACATGGCGTTAGTGGGTGAAAACTCGAAATAGCCCCCAAATGGCCCCGTGAGTGGCACCAACACCTCGTACGGGACAAATATAACTCGGAGAAACTGACCACGCGATCACGAGACCCCCGATTTGAGAATACGATGATAATTTGCATATTTCTCGACTTAGGCTTAAAAACAAGGCATTAGTGGGGGAAAAGCCAAAACAACACCCGAACGGCCACGTGAGTGGCACCAACACGTCGCACGGGACCAATGTAACTTGTACGCACTGACCACGCGATCACGGTACCCCGGGTTTGAGAATATGATTATAATTTGTATATTTCTACACTTAGGCTTAAATACATGGCGTTAGTGGGTGAAAACCAGAAACAGTCCCCGAACAGCCCCGTGAGTGGCACCAACACCTCGCACGCGACCAATGTAACACGTACGAACTGACCGCGCGAACACGGGACCCCCGATTTGAGAATACGATGATAATTTGCATATATGAGGACTTTGTGGTTAAAAATCCGAAACGACCCCCGAAAGTGGCTCCAACACCTTGCACGGGACAATTGTAACTCATAGGAACCGATCACGCGATCATGGGACTCCCGGTCTGAGAATACGATGATAATTTGCACATTTCTAGACTTAGGCTTAAAAACGTGGCATTAGTGGAGAAAACCCAAAGATCAGCCCCTGAACGGCCCCGTGACTGGCATCAACACCTCGCACGGGATCAATGTAACTTGTACGCACTGACCGCGCGATCACGGGACTCTCGGTTTCAAAATATGATGATAATTTGAATATTTTTAGACTTAGGCTTAAAAACATGGCGTTAGTGGGTGAAAACCCGAAATAGCCCTCGAACGGCCCCATGAGTGGCACCAAGACCTCACACGGGACCAATGTAACTTCTAGGAACTCACCGCGCGATCACGGGACCCCCAGTTTGAGTATACAACGATAATTTTTTATTTTTCTAGACTTAGGCTTAAAAACATGGCGTTAGTGGGTGAAAACTCAAAATAGCCCCCAAATGGCGCCGTGAGTGGCACCAACACCTCGCACGGGACAAATATAACTCGGAGGAACTGACCACGCGATCACGAGATCCCCGATTTGAGAATACGATGATAATTTGCATATTTCTTGACTCAGGCTCAAAAATGAGGCATTAGTGGGGGAAAAGCCAAAACAACACCCGAATGGCCACGTGAGTAGCACCAACATGTCGCACGGGACCAATGTCACTCATACGCACTGACCACGCATTCACGGGACCCCCAATTTGAGAATATAATGATAATTTGTATATTTATAGACTTAGGCTTATAAACATGGCGTTAGTGGGTGAAAACTGAAATAGCCCCAGAACAGCCCCGTGAGTGGCACCAACACCTCGCAAGGGACCAATGTAACTCGTACGAACTGATCGTGCAATCACGAGACTCCCGATTTAAGAATGCGATGATAATTTGCATATATCAGGACTTAGGCACAACATGGCGCTAGTGGGTGAAAATACGAAACATCCCCCGAACGGCCCCATTAGTGGCACCAACATCTCGCACGGGACCAATGTAACTCATAGGACCTGACCGGGCGATCACAGGACTCTCAGTTTGAGAATATGGCATTAGTGTGTGAAAACTCGAAACAGCCCTCGAACGGCCCCATGAGTGGCACCAAGACCTGGCACAGGACCAATGTAACTTCTAGGAACTCACCGTGTGATCACGAGACCCCCAGTTTGAGAATACGATGATAATTTGCATATTTCTAGTAGTCATAAAAACATGGCGTTAGTGGGGAAATACCTGAAACAGCCCCTAACGGCCCTGTGAGTGGCAGCAACACCTCGCACGGGACCATTATAACTCGTATGCACAGACCGCGCGATCATGGGACCCTCGGTTTGGGAATACGATGATAATTTTACATATGTCTAGACTTAGACTTAAAAACATGGTGTTAGTGGGGAAAACTCGGAATAGCCCCTAAACGGCCCCGTTAGTGGCACCAACACCTCGCACGGGACCAACATAACTCGTACGCACTGATTGCGCAATCACGGGACTCCCGGTTTGAGAATATGATGATAATTTACATATTTCTAAACTTAGTCTTAAAAACATGGCGTTAGTGGGGGAAAACCCGAAACAGCCCCCGAACGGCCCCGTCAGTGGCACCAACACCTCGCACAGGGCCAATATAACTTGTACGAACTGACCGCGCAATCATGGGACCCCCAGTTTGAGAATACAGTGATAATTTGAATGTATGTAGACATAGGCTTAAAAACATGGCATTAGTGGGCGAAAACCCGAAATAGCCCCTGTACTATCCCTTAAGTGGCACCGACACCTCGCACGGGACCAATATAACTCGTTGCAACTGACCGCGCGTTCACGAGACCTCCGATTTTTTGAGAATACGACAATAATTTGCATATTTCTATACCTAGGCATAAAAACATGGCGTTCGTGGGGGAAACCCGAAACAACCCCTGAACGGCCCCATTAGTGGCACTAACACCTCGCACGGGACCAATGTAACTCGTAGGAACTGACCGGGAGATCACAGGACTCTCAGTTTGAGAATATGACGATAATTTGTGTATTTTTAGACTTAGGCTTAAAAACATTGCGTTAGTGGGTGAAACTCGAAACAACCCCCGAACGGCCCCATGACTAGCACCAACACGTTGCACGAGACCAATGTAACTCATACGCACTGACCACACGATCACGATACCCCGGGTTTGAGAATATGATTATAATTTGTATATTTCTACACTTAGGATTAAATACATGGCGTTAGTGGGTGAAAACCAGAAACAGTCCCCGAACGGCCCCGTGAGTGGCACCAACACCTCACACGCGACCAATGTAACACGTACGAACTGACCGCGCGAACACGGGACCCCTGGTTTGAGAATACGATGATAATTTGCATATATGAGGACTTTGTGGTTAAAAATCTGAAACAACCACCTAAAGTGGCATCAACACCTTGCACGGGACAATTGTAACTCATAGGAACCGATCGCGCGATCACGGGACTCCCGGTCTGAGAATACGTTGATAATTTGAACATTTCTAGAGTTAGTCTTAAAAATGTGGCATTAGTGGAGAAAACCTAAAGATCAGCCCCCGAACGGCCCCGTGAGTGGCATCAACACCTCGCACGGGATCAATGTAACTTGTACGTACTGCCTGCGCGATCATGGGACATACGATTTGAGAATACGATGATAATTTTCATATTTCTAGACTTAGGTTTAAAATCATGGCGCTAGCGGGTGAAAACCTGAAACAGCCCCCGAACGGCCCCGTGAGTGGTACCAACACCTCGTACGGGACCAATGTAACTCGTATGCACAGAACGCACGATCACGGGACCCCCGGTTTGAGAATATGATGATAATTTGCATATTTCTAGACTTAGGCTTTAAAACATGGCGTTAGTGGGTGAAGACTCGAAAGAACCCTCAAACAGCCCTATAAGTGGTACCAACACCTTATACGGGACCAATGTAACTCGTAGGAACTGATCGCGTGATCACGGGAGTCCCGGTTTTGGAATACAATGATAATTTGAATATTTCTAGACTTAGGCTTAAAAACTTGGCGTTAGTGGGGGGAAACCCGAAACAGATCCCGAACGGCCTCGTGAGTAGCACCAACACATCGCACGGGACCAACGTAACTCGTACACGCTGACCGTGTGATCACGGGACTCTCGATTTGAGAATACGATGATAATTTAAATATTCCTAGACTTAGGCTTAAAAACATGGCGTTGATGGGGGAAAATCCGAAACATCCCTCGAACGGCCATATCAGTGGCACCAACACCTCGCACGGGACCAATGTAACTCGTACAAACTGACCTCTCAATCCCGGGACCCTCGGTTTGAGGATACAATGATAATTTTCATGTATGTAGACTTAGGCTTAAAAATAAGGTGTTAGTGTGAGAAATCCCGAAATAGCCCCTGAACGGCCCTGTGAGTGGCACCAACACCTCGCACGCGACTAATATAACTCAGAGGAACTGATCGCGCGATCACGAGACTCACGATTTGTGAATACGATGATAATTTGTATATTTCTAGACTTAGGCATAAAAATATGGCGTTAGTGGGGGAAAACCTGAAACAGCCCCCGAACGGACCCGTGAGTAGCACCAACACGTCGCAAAGCACCAACGTAACTCGTACGCCGTGAACGTGCGATCACGGGACCCCCAGTTTGAGAATAAAATTATAAATTGCATATTTGTAGACTTAGTCTTAAAAACATGGCATTAGTGGGTGAAAACAAAAAACAGGCCCCGAACGGCCCCGTGAGTGGCACCAACACCACGCACGGGACCAATGTAACTCATACGAACTGATCGCGCAATAACGGGACCCCTGGTTTGAGAATACATTGATAATTTACATATATAAGGACTTCGGTAAAACATGGCGTTAGTGGGTGAATATCTGAAACATCACCCGAACGGCCCCGTAAGTGGCACCAACACCTCGCATGGACCAATGTAACTCGTTGAAAGTGATCCTGCGATCACGGGACTCCCGGTTTGAGAATAGGATGATAATTTTCATATTTCTAGACTTAGGCTTGAAATCATGGCATTAGTGGGGAAAACTCGAAACAGCCCCCGCACGGCCCCGTGAGTGGCACCAATACCTCGCACGGGACCAATGTAACTCGTACACACTGACCGCTCGATCAGAGGATTCCCGGTTCGAGAATATGATGATAATTTCCATATTTTTAGACTTAGGCTTAAAACATGGCGTTAGTGGGTGAAAAGCCGAAGAAGCCCCCGAACGGCCCCGTGAGTGGCACCAACACCTCGCACGGGACCAATATAACTCGTACAAACTGGCCGCGCGATCATGAGACCCCTGATTTAAGAATATGATGATAATTTGCATATATCAGGACTTAGGCAAAACATGGCCTTAGTGGGTGAAAAATTAGAAACAGCCCCCGAACGGCCCCGTGAGTGGCACCAAAACCTCGTATGGGATCAATGTAACTCGTAGGAACTGACCGCGTGATCACGGGACTTTGAGAATATGATGATAATTTGTATATTTCTAAACTTAGGCTTAAAAACATGCCATTATTGGGGGGAAACCCGAAACAGCCTCCAAACGGCCCCATGAGTGGTACCAACACCTCACATTGGACCAATGTAACTCATACGCACAGAACGGGCGATAACAGGACTCCCGGGTTGAGAATATGATGATAATTTCTATATTTCTGGACTTAGGCTTAAAAACATGGCGTTAGTGGGTGAAAACCCGAAACAGTCCCCAAACGGCCCCTTGAGTGGCACCAACACCTCGCACAGGACCAATGTAACACGTAGGAACTATCTGTGCGATCACGGGACTCCAGGTTTGAGAGTACGAAGATAATTTTCATATTTCTAGACTTAGGCTTAAAAACATAGCGTTAGTGGGTGACAACCCGAATCAGCCCCCGAACGGCCCCGTGAGTGGCACCAACACCTCTCACGGGACCAATGTAACTCTTACGAACTAACCGCATGATCACGGAATTCCTAGTTTCGGAATATGATGATAATTTTCATGTATATAGACTTAGGCATAAAAACATGGCGTTAGTGGGTAAAAACTAGAAACAGCACCCGAACAGCCCCCCGTGTGTGGCACCAACACCATGCACGGGACCAATGTAACTCGTAGGAACTGACTGCGTGATCACGGAACCCTCGATTTGAGAATATGATGATAATTTGTATATTTCTTGACTTAGGCATAAAAACATAGCGTTAGTGGGGGAAAACCCTAAACAACCCCCGAACGGCCCTCTGAGTGGCACAACCACCTCGCACGGGACCAATGCAGGCCGTACGCACTGACCGCGCAATCACGGGATCCCTGGTTTGAAAATACGATGATAATTATCATATTTCTAGACTTAGGCTTAAAAGCATGGCTTTAATGGTTGAAAACTTGAAACGGGCCCCAAACGGCCCCGTAAATGGCACTAACACCTCACACGGGACCAATATAAATCGTGCGAACTGATCGCGCGATCACGGGACCCCCAGTTTTATAATACGATGATAACTTGCATATTTCTAAACTTTGGCATAAAAACATGGCGTTAGTGGGGGAAAACCCAAAGCAACCCCCGAATGCCCCCGTGAGTGGCACCAACACCTCGCACGGGACCAATATAACTTGTACGCACTGACCGTGCGATCACGGGACTCCAGGTTTGAGAGTATGATGATAATTTGTATATTTCTAGACTTAGGCTTAAAACAAGGCGTTGACGGGTGAAAACCCGAAATAGCCCCTAACGGCCGCGTGAGTGGCTCCAACACCTCGCACCGGACAAATGTAACTTGTACGAACTGACCGCCCGATCACAAGATTCCGGATTTGGGAATACGATAATAATTTGCATGTATATAGGCTTAGGCATCAAAACATTGTGTTAATGGACGAAAAGCTGAAACATCCCCCGAACGGTCCCGTGAGTGGCACCCACACCTCGCACGGGACCAATTTAATATCTAGGAACTAACCGCACGATCACGGGACCCCCGGTTTGAGAATAGGATGACAACTTACATATTTCTAGACTTAGGCATAAAAACATGGCGTTAGTGGGGGAAAACCCAAAACAGCCCCCGAACGGCCCCGTGAGTAGCACCAACACGTTGCACGGGACCAATGTAAGTCGTACGCACTAACTGCGTGATCACGGGACCCCCGATTTGAGAATACGATGATAATTTTTTATTTTTCTAGACTTAGGCTTAAAAAAAAGGCGTTTGAGGGTGAAAACCCGAAATAACCCCCAAACGGCCCCGTGAGTGGCACCAACACCTCAGGCTGGACCTATGTAACTCGTAGGGACTGACCGCATGCTCACGGGACTCCCGATTTGGGAATACGATGATAATTTTCATATTCCTAGACTTAGGCTTAAAAACATGGTGTAAGTGGGGGAAAACCCGAAACAGCCCCCGAACGGCGCCGTGATTGGCACCAACACCTCGCACGGGACCAACGTAACTCGTACGCACTGACTACGCAATCACGGGATTCCCAATTTGAGAATACGACGACAATTTACATATTTTTAAAACTTAGGCTTAAAAACATGGCGTTTGTGGGGAAAATATGAAATAGCCCCCGAACGGCCCCGTGAGTGGCACCAATACCTCGCACGAGACTAACGTAACTCATATGAACTGGCCATGCAATCACCGGACCCCCAGTTTGAGAATACAACGATAATTTTCATGTATGTACATTTATGCTTAAAAACATGGCATTAATGGGTAAAAACCCAAAACTGCCCCTGAACGGCCCCGTGAGTGGCACCAACACCTCGTACAGGACCAATATGACTCGGAGGAACTGACCGCCTGATCATGAGACCCCCAATTTGAGAGTACAATGATATTTACATATTTCTATACTTAGGCATAAAAACATGGTGTTGGTGGGGGAACCCGAAACAACCCTCGAACGTCCCCGTGAGTAGCACCAACACGTCGCACGGGACCAATGTAACTCTTACGCACTGATCGTGCAATCACGGGACCCCCAATTTGACAATACGATGATAATTTGTATATTTCTAGACTTAGGCTTAAAAACATGGCGTTAGTGGATTAAAACCCGAAACAGGACCTGAACGTCCCCGTCAATGGCACCAACACCTCACATGGGACCAATGTAACTCGTACGAACTAATCACGCGATCATGGGACCCCCAGTTTGAGAATACGATGATAATGTGCATATTTCTAGACATAGGCAAAAAAACATGGCGTTAGTGGGGGAAAACCCAAAATAGCCCTCGAACGGCCCCGTGAGTGGCACCAACACCTCGTACGGGACCAATATAACTCTACGCACTGACCGTGCGATCACGGGACTTCCCATTTGAGAGTACGATGATAATTTGCATATTTCTAGACTTAGGGTTAAAAATATGGCGTTAGTGAGTGAAAATCCGAAATTGCCCCCGAACGGACCCGTGAGTGGCACCAACACCTCGCACGGGACCAATGTAACTCGTACGAACTGGTCGCGCAATCACAGGATATCCGGTTTGGGAATACAATGATAATTTGCATGTATATAGACTTAGGCGTAAAAACATGGCGTTAGTGGGGGAAACCCAAAACAACCCCTGAACGGCCCCGTGAGTGGCACCAACACCTCGCACGGGACCAATGTAACTCGTACGCATAGACCGCGCGATCACGGGACCCCCAGTTTGAAAATATGATGATAATTTGTGTATTTCTAGACTTAGGCTTTAAAACATGTCGTTAATGGGTGAAAACCTGAAACAGCCCCCGAACGGCCACGTGAGTAGCACCAACACCTCAGATGGGACCAATAAAATTCATAGGAACTCACCGCGCGATCACGGGACTCCTGATTAGGGAATACGATGATAATTTTCATATTTCTAGACTTAGACTTAAAAACATGGCGTTAGTGGGGGAAACCCGAAACAGCCCCCGAACGGCCCCGTGAGTGGCACCAACACCTCGCACGGGATCAACGCAACTCGTACGCACTGACCATGCGATCACAGGACCCCCGGTTGGAGAATATGATGATAATTTGCATATTTCTAGACTTATGCTAAAAAACATGGCGTTAGTGGGTGAAAACCCGAAACAGCCCTCGAACGTCCCCATGAGCGGCACCAACACCTTGCACGGGACCAATGTAACAGGTATGAGCTGACCGCGCGATCACAGGACCCCCGGTTTGAGAATACAATGATAATTTTAATGTATGTAAACTTAGGCTTAAAAACAAGACATTAGTGGGTGAAAACCTGAAACAGCCCCTGAACGACCCCGTGAGTGGCACCAACACCTCGCACATGACCAATATAACTTGGAGGAACAGACCGCGCGATCACGAGACCCCCATTTTCAGAATATGATTATAATTGCATATTTCTAGACTTAGATATAAAAACATGGCGTTAGTGGGAGAAAAACCCGAAACAGCCACAGAACGGCCCCGTGAGTAGCACCAACACGTCGTACGGGACCAATGTAACTTGTACGCACTGATCTTGCGATCACGAGACCCCCGATTTGAGAATATGATGATAATTTGCATATTTCTAAACTTATGCTAACAAACATGGTGTTAGTGGGTGAAAACTCAAAACAGGCCCCGAACGGCCCCAGGAGTGGCATCAACACCTCGCACGGGACCAATGTAACTCGTACGAACTGACCGTGTGATCACGGGATCCCCGGTTTGAGAATACGATGATAATTTGCATATATCAGGACTTAGGCAAAACATGGCGTTAGTGGGTGAAAATCTAAAACAGCCCCCGAACGGCCCCGTGAGTGGCACCAACACCGCGCATGAACCAGTGCAACTCGTAGGAACTGATTGCGCGATCACAGGACTCTCAGTTTTAGAATACGATGATAATTTGCATATTTCTAGACTTAGGCTTAAAAATGGAATTATTGGGGGGAAACCCGAAACATCCCTCGAAAAGCCTCGTTAGTGGCACCAACACCTCGCACGGGACAAATGTAACTTATACAAACAAACCGCGTGATCACAGGACCCTGAATTTGGGAATACAATGATAATTTGCATATATCAGGACTTAGTCAAAGCATGGCGTTAGTGGGCGAAAACTCGAAACAGCCCCCGTTATAGCCCCGTGTCTGGCACCAACACCTTGCACGAGACCAATGTAACTCGTAGGAACTGATCGCGCGATCAAGGGACTCCCAATTTAAGAATATGACGATAATTTGCATATTTCTAGACTTAGGCTTAAAAACATGGCGTTAGAGGGGGAATACCTGAAACAGCCACCGAACGATCCCGTGAGTGACACCAACACCTCGCACGGGACCAATGTAACTCGTACACACTGACCACGCGATCACGGGATCTCCTATTTGAGAATACGATGATAATTTACATATTTCTAGACATAGGCTTAAAAACATGGCATTAGTGGGGGAAAACCTAAGACAGCCCCCGAACGGCCCCGTGAGTGGCACCAACACCTCGCACGGGACCAATGTAACCTATACAAATTGACCGCACAATCAAGAGAAACACTTATTTGAGAATACAATGATAATTTTCATGTAGGTAGACATAATCTTAAAAACATGGCGCTAGTGGGAGAAAACCCGAAACGGCCCCTGAACGGCCCCGTGAGTGGCACCAACACCTCGCACGGGACCAATATAACTCTGAGGAAAAAACTGCACGATCATGAGACCTCCGATTTGAGAATATGACGATATTTGCATATTTCTAGACTTAGGCACAAAAACATGGCGTTAGTGGGCGAAAACCCGAAATAGCCCCCCGAACGGCCCCGTGAGTAGCATCAACATGTCGCATGGGACCAATATAACTCGTACGCACTGACCGTGTGATCACGGGACCCCCGGTTTTAGAATATGATGATAATTTGCATATTTTTAGACTTACGCTTAAAAACATGGTGTTAGTGGGTGAAAACCCGAAACAGGCCCCGTGAGTGGCACCGAACCTCACACGGGACCAGTGTTACTCGTACAAACTGGTCGCTCGATCACGGGACCCCCAGTTTAGTAATACGATAATAATTTTCATAAATCAGGACTTAGGCAATACATGGCGTTAGTGGGTGAAAATCTTAAACAGTCCCCGAACGGCCCCGTGAGTGGCACTAACACCTCACATGAACCAATGTAACTCGTAGGAATAGATTGCGCAATCACGGGACTCCCGGTTTGAGAATACAATGATAATTTGCATATTTCTAGACTTTAGCTTAAAAATATAGCGTTAGTGGGGAAAACTCGAAACAGACCCCGAACGGCCCCGTGAGTGGCACCAACAGCTCGCACAAGACTAATATAACTCTTACGAACTGATCGTGTGATCACGGGACCCTAGGTGTGAGAATATAACTATAATTTGCCTATATCGGGACTAAGGGAAAACATGGCATTAGTGGGTGAAAATCCGAAACAGCCCCCGAACGGCCATGTGAGTGGCACGAACACCTCGCACAGGACCAATGTAACTCGTGGGAACTGACCGCGCGATCACGGGACTCTCGATTTCAGAATACGACAATAATTCACAAATTTCTTGACTTAGGCATAAAAACATGGCGTTATTGGGGTAAAATCGAAACAGCCCCCGAACAGCCCCGTGAGTGGCACCAACACCTCGCACGGGACCAATGTAAGTCGTACGCACAGACCGCGCGATCACGGGACTCTCGGTTTGAGAATATGATGATAATTTGTATATTTCAAGACCTAGGCATAAAAATAGGGCGTTAGTGGGTGAAAATCTAAAACAACCCCCGAACGGCCCGGTGAGTGGCATTAACACCTCGCATGGGTCCAATGTAACTCGTAGGATCTGATCACGCGATCAATGGACACCCAATTTGAGAATACGACAATAATTTGAATATTTCTAGACTTGGGATTAAAAACATGGCGTTAGAGGGGGAATACCCGAAACAGCCACCGAACGACCCCGTGAGTGACACCAACACCTCACACGGCACCAATGTAACTCGTACACACTGACCACACGATCACGGGATCTCCTATTTGAGAATACGATGATAATTTACATATTTCTATACATAGGCTTAAAAACATGGCATTAGTGGGGGAAAACCCAAAACAGCCCCCGAACGGCCCCGTGAGTGGCACCAACACCTCGCATGGGACCAATGTAACCCCTACGAATTGATCGTGCAATAATGAGAAACCCGATTTGAGAATACAATGATAATTTTCATGTAGGTAGACATAGTCTTAAAAACATGGGGCTAGTGGGTGAAAACCCGAAACGTCCCCCGAACGGTCCCGTGAGTGGCACCAACACCTCGTACGGGACCAATATAACTCTGAGGAACAAACCGCATGATCACGACACCTCCGATTTGAGAAAATGATGATATTTGCATATTTCTAGACTTAGGCATAAAAATATGGCGTTAGTGGGGGAAAACCCGAAATAGCCCCCGAACGGCCCCGTGAGTAGCACTAACATGTCGCATGGGACCAATATAACTCGTACGCACTGACCGTGTGATCACGGGACCCCCGATTTTATAATATAATGATAATTTGCATATTTCTAGACTTAGGCTTAAAAACATGGCGTTTGTGGGTGAAAGCCCAAAACAGGCCCCGAACGGCCCCGTGAGTGGCACCGAACCTCGCACGGGACCAGTTTTACTCGTACAAACTGATCGCTCGATCACGGGACCCCCAGTTTAGTAATACGATAATAATTTTCATAAATCAAGACTTAGGCAATACATGGCGTTAGTGGGTGAAAATCTTAAACAGTCCCCGAACGGCCCCGTGAGTGGCACTAACACCTCACATGAACCAATTTAACTCGTAGGAACAGATTGCGCGATCACGGGACTCCCGGTTTGAGAATACAATGATAATTTGCATATTTCTAGATTGGCTTGAAAATATGGCGTTAGTGGGGAAAACTCGAAACAGACCCCGAACGGCCCCATGAGTGGCACGAACAGCTCGAACAAGACTAATATAACTCTTACGAACTCATCGCGCGATCACAGGACCCTAGGGGTGAGAATATAACTATAATTTACCTATATCAGGACTTACGGAAAACATGGCGTTAGTGGGTGAAAATCCGAAACAGCCCCCGAATGGCCCTGTGAGTGGCACGAACACCTCGCACGGGACCAATGTAACTCGTGGGAACTGACCGCGCAATCACGGGACTCTCGGTTTCAGAATACGACAATAATTTGCAAATTTCTAGACTTAGGCATAAAAACATGGCGTTATTGGGGTAAAACCGAAACAGCCCCCGAACAGCCCCGTGAGTGGCACCAACACCTCGCACGGGACCAATGTAACTCGTACGCACAGACCGCGTGATCACAGGACTCTCGGTTTGAGAATATGATGATAATTTGTATATTTCTAGACCTAGGCATAAAAATAGGGCGTTAGTGGGTGAAAATCTGAAACAACCCCCGAACGGCCCCGTGAGTGGCATTAACACCTCGCACGGGTCCAATGTAACTTGTAGGAACTGATCGCGCGATCAATGGACACCCAGTTTGAGAATACGATGATAATTTGAATATTTCTTGACTTAGGCATAAAAACATGGCGTTAGAGGGGGAATACCCGAAACAGCCCCCGAACGGCCCCGTGAGTGACACTAATACCTCACACGGGACCAATGTAACTCATACACACTGACCACGCGATCACGGGATCTCCGATTTGAGAATATGATGATAATTTACATATTTCTAGACTTAGGCTTAAAAACTTGGCGTTAGTGGGGGAAAACCCAAAACAGCCCCCGAATGGCCCCGTGAGTGGCACCAACACCTCGCATGGGACCAACGTAACTCGTACATATTGACCGCGCAATCATGGACCCCCGATTTAAGAATACAATGATAATTTTCATGTAGGTAGACATAGTCTTAAAAACATGGAGCTAGTGGGTGAAAACCCGAAACGTCCCCTGAACGGCCCCGTGAGTGGCCCCAACACCTCGCATGGGACCAATATAACTCTGAGGAACAAACCGCACGATCACGAGACCTCCGATTTGAGAATATGACGATATTTGCATATTTCTCGACTTAGGCATAAAAATATGGCGTTAGTGGGGGATAACCCGAAATAGCCCCCAAACGTCCCCGTGAGTAGCACTAACATGTCGCATGGGACTAATATAATTCGTACGCATTGACCGTGCAATCACGGGACCCCCGATTTTAGAATATGATGATAATTTGCATATTTTTATACTTCGGCTTAAAAACATGGCGTTAGTGGGTGAAAACCCGAAACAGGCCCCGAACGGCCCCGTGAGTGGCACCAACACCTCGTACGGGACCAGTGTTACTCGTACGAACTGATCGCTCGATCACGGGACCCCAAATTTAGTAATACAATAATAATTTACATAAATCAGGACTTAGGCAATACATGGCGTTAGTGCGTGAAAATCTTAAACAGTCCCCGAACGGCCCCGTGAGTGGCACTAACACCTCACGTGAACCAATGTGACTCGTAGGAACAGATTGCGCGATCACGGGACTCCTGGTTTGAGAATACAATGATAATTTGCATATTTCTAGACTTTGGCTTAAACACATGGCGTTAGTGGGGAAAACTCGAAGCAGACCCCGAACGGCCCCGTGAGTGGCACCAACAGCTCGCACAAGACTAATATAACTCTTACGAACTGATCGCGTGATCACGGGACCCTAGGTGTGAAAATATAACTATAATTTGCCTATATCAGGACTTAGGGAAAACATGGCGTTAGTGGGTGAAAATCCAAAACAGCCCCCGAACGGCCCTGTGAGTGGCACGAACACCTCGCACGGGACCAATGTAACTCGTGGGAACTGACCGCGCGATCACGGGACTCTCATTTTCAGAATATGATAATAATTCACAAATTTCTAGGCTTAGGCATAAAAACATGGCGTTATTGGGGTAAAACCAAGACAGCCCCCGAACAACCCCGTGAGTGGCACCAACACCTCGCATGGGACCAATGTAACTCGTACGTACAGACCGCGCGATCACGGGCCTCTCAGTTTGATAATATGATGATAATTTGTATATTTCTAGACCTAGACATAAAAATAGGGCGTTAGTGGGTGAAAATCTAAAACAACCCCCGAACGGCCCCGTGAGTGGCATTAACACCTCGCATGGGTCCAGTGTAACTTGTAGAACTGATCGCACGATCAATGGACACCCAGTTTGAGAATACGATGCTAATTTGAATATTTCTAGACTTAGGCTTAAAAACATGGCGTTAGAGGGGGAATACCCGAAACAGCCCCCGAACGGCCCCGTGAGTGACACCAACACCTCACACGGGACCAATATAACTCGTACACACTGACCACGCAATCACGGGATCTACGATTTGAGAATATGATGATAATTTACATATTTCTAGACTTAGGCTTAAAAACTTGGCGTTAGTGGGGGAAAACCCAAAACAGCCCCCGAATGGCCCCGTGAGTGGCACCAACACCTCGCATGGGACCAACGTAACTCGTACATATTGACCGCGCAATCATGGACCCCAGATTTAAGAATACAATGATAATTTTCATGTAGGTAGACATAGTCTTAAAAACATGGAGCTAGGGGGTGAAAACCCGAAACGTCCCCTGAACGGCCCCGTGAGTGGCCCCAACACCTCGCACGGGACCAATATAACTCTGAGGAACAAACCGCACGATCATGAGACCTCCGATTTGAGAATATGACGATATTTGCATATTTCTCGACTTAGGCATAAAAATATTGCGTTAGTGGGGGATAACCCGAAATAGCCCCCAAACGTCCCCGTGAGTAGCACTAACATGTCGCATGGGACCAATATAATTCGTACGCACTGACCGTGCGATCACGGGACCCCCGATTTTAGAATATGATGATAATTTGCATATTTTTATACTTCGGCTTAAAAACATGGCGTTAGTGGGTGAAAACCCGAAACAGGCCCCGAACGGCCCCGTGAGTGGCACCAACACCTCGTACGGGACCAGTGTTACTCGTACGAACTAATCGCTCAATCACGGGACCCCCAATTTAGTAATACAATAATAATTTACATAAATCAGGACTTAGGCAATACATGGCGTTAGTGCGTGAAAATCTTAAACAGTCCCCGAACGGCCCTGTGAGTGGCACTAACACCTCACATGAACCAATGTAACTCGTAGGAACAGATTGCGCGATCACGGGACTCCTGGTTTGAGAATACAATGATAATTTGCATATTTCTAGACTTTGGCTTAAACACATGGCGTTAGTGGGGAAAACTCGAAGCAGACCCCGAACGGCCCCGTGAGTGGCACCAACAGCTCGCACAAGACTAATATAACTCTTACGAACTGATCGCGTGATCACGGGACCCTAGGTGTGAAAATATAACTATAATTTGCCTATATCAGGACTTAGGGAAAACATGGCGTTAGTGGGTGAAAATCCGAAACAGCCCCCGAACGGCCCTGTGAGTGGCACGAACACCTCGCACGGGACCAATGTAACTCGTGGGAACTGACCGTTCGATCACGGGACTCTCATTTTCAGAATATGATAATAATTCACAAATTTCTAGGCTTAGGCATAAAAACATGGCGTTATTGGGGTAAAACCAAGACAGCCCCCGAACAACCCCGTGAGTGGCACCAACACCTCGCATGGGACCAATGTAACTCGTACGTACAGACCGCACGATCACGGGCCTCTCAGTTTGATAATATGATGATAATTTGTATATTTCTAGACCTAGACATAAAAATAGGGCGTTAGTGGGTGAAAATATAAAACAACCCCGAACGGCCCCGTGAGTGGCATTAACACGTCGCATGGGTCCAATGTAACTTGTAGAACTGATCGCACGATCAATGGACACCCAGTTTGATAATACGACGCTAATTTGAATATTTCTAGACTTAGGCTTAAAAACATGGCGTTAGAGGGGGAATACCCGAAACAGCCCCCGAACGGCCCCGTGAGTGACACCAACACCTCACACGGGACCAATATAACTCGTACACACTGACCACGCAATCACGGGATCTCCGATTTGAGAATATGATGATAATTTACATATTTCTAGACTTAGGCTTAAAAACTTGGCGTTAGTGGGGGAAAACCCAAAACAGCCCCCGAACGGCCCCATGAGTTGCACCAACACCTCGCATGGGACCAATGTAACTCGTACATATTGACCGTGCAATCATGGACCCCCGATTTAAGAATACAATGATAATTTTCATGTAGGTAGACATAGTCTTAAAAACATGGAGCTAGTGGGTGAAAACCCGAAACGTCCCCTGAACGGCCCCGTGAGTGGCACCAACACCTCGCACAGGACCAATATAACTCTGAGGAACAAACCGCACGATCACGAGACCTCCGATTTGAGAATATGATGATATTTGCATATTTCTAGACTTAGGCATAAAAATATGGCGTTAGTGGGGAAAATCCCGAAACATCCCCCGAACGGCCCCGTGAGTAGCACTAACATATCGCATGGGACCAATATAACTCGTACGCACTGACCGTGTGATCACGGGACCCCCAATTTTAGAATATGATGATAATTTGCATATTTCTAGACTTAGGCTAAAAAACATGGCGTTAGTGGGTGAAAACCCGAAACAGGCCCCGAACGGCCCCGTGAGTGGCACCAACACCTCGTACGGGACCAGTGTTACTCGTACGAACTGATCGCTCGATCACGGGACCCCCAGTTTAGTAATACGATAATTATTTGCATAAATAATGACTTAGGCAATACATGGCGTTAGTGGGTGAAAATCTTAAACAGTCCCCGAACGGCCCCGTGAGTGGCACTAACACCTCACATGAACCAATGTAACTCGTAGGAACAGATTGCGCGATCACGGGACTGTCGGTTTGAGAATACAATGATAATTTGCATATTTCTAGACTTTGGCTTGAAAACATGGCGGTAGTGGGGAAAACTCGAAACAGACCCCGAACGGCCCCGTGAGTGGCACGAACAGCTCGCACAAAACTAATATAACTCTTACGAACTGATCGTGCGATCACGGGACCCTAGGTGTGAGAATATAACTATAATTTTCCTATATCAGGACTTAAGGAAAACATGGCGTTAGTGGGTGAAAATTCAAAACAGCCCACGAACGGCCCTTTGAGTGGCACGAACACCTCGCACGGGACCAATGTAACTCGTGGGAATTGACCGCGCGATCACGGGACTCTCGGTTTCCGAATACGACAATAATTCACAAATTTTTAGACTTAGGCATAGAAACATGGCGTTATTGGGGTAAAACCGAAACAGCCCCCGAACAGCCCCGTGAGTGGCACCAACACCTCGCACGGGACCAATGTAACTCGTATGCACAGACCGCGCGATCATGGGACTCTCGGTTTGAGAATATGATGATAATTTGTATATTTCTAGACCTAGGCATAAAAATAGGGCGTTAGTGGGTGAAAATCTGAAACAACCCCCGAACGACCCCATAAGTGGCATTAACACCTCGCACGGGTCCAATGTAACTTGTAGGAACTGATCTCGCGTTCAATGGACACCCAGTTTGAGAATACGATGATAATTTGAATATTTCTAGACTTAGGCTTAAAAACATGGCGTTAGAGGGGGAGTACCCGAAAAAACCCCCAAACGGCCCGGTGAGTGACACCAACACCTCACACGGGACCAATGTAACTCGTACACACTGACCACGCGATCACGGGATCTCCGATTTGAGAATATGATGATAATTTAAATATTTCTAGACTTAGGCTTAAAAACTTGGCGTTAGTGGGGGAAAACCCAAAACAGCCCCCGAACGGCCCCGTGAGTGGCACCAACACCTCGCATGGGACCAATGTAACTCGTACATATTGACCGCGCAATCATGGACCCCCGATTTAAGAATACAATGTTAATTTTCATGTGGGTAGACATAGTCTTAAAAACATGGAGCTAGTGGGCTAAAACCCGAAACGTCCCCTGAACGGCCCCGTGAGTGGCACCAACACCTCGCACGGGACCAATATAACTCTGAGGAATAAACCGCACGATCACGAGACCTCCGATTTGAGAATATGATGATATTTGCATATTTCTAGACTTAGGCATAAAAATATGGCGTTAGTGGGGGAAAACCCGAAATAGCCTCCGAACGGCCTCGAGAGTAGCACTAACATGTCGCATGGGACCAATATAACTCGTACGCACTGACCGTGCGATCACGGGACCCCCGGTTTTAGAATATGACGATAATTTGCATATTTCTAGACTTAGGCTTGAAAACATGGCGTTAGTGGGTGAAAACCCAAAACAGGCCCCGAACGGCCCCGTGAGTGGCACCGAAGCTCGCACGGGACCAGTTTTACTCGTACAAACTGATCGCTCAATCACGGGACCCCCAGTTTAGTAATACGATAATATTTTTTGATAAATCAGGACTTAGGCAACACATGGCGTTAGTGGGTAAAAATCTTAAACAGTCCCCGAACGGCCCCGTGAGCAGCACTAACACCTCACATGAACCAATGTAACTCGTAGGAACAGATCGCGCGATCACGGGACTCTCAGTTTGAGAATACGATGATAATTTTCATATTTCTTGACTTGGGCTTAAACACATGGCGTTAGTGGGGAAAACTCGAAATAACCCCCGAACGGCCCCGTGAGTGGCACCAACAGCTCGTACAAGACTAATATAACTCTTACGAACTGATTGCGCGATCACAGGACCCTAGGTGTGAGAATCTGACTATAATTTGCCTATATCAGGACTTAGGGAAAACATGGCGTTAGTGGGGGAAAATCCGAAACAATCCCCGAACGGCCCTGTGAGTGGCACGAACACCTCACACGGGACCAATGTAACTCGTGGGAACTGACCGCGCGATCACGGGACTCTCGGTTTCAGAATAAGATAATAATTCGCAAATTTCTAGACTTAGGCTTAAAAACATGGCGTTATTGGGAAAAACCCGAAACAACCCCCGAACAACCCCGTGAGTGGCACCAACACCTACCACGGTACCAATGTAACTCGTACGCACAGACCGCACGATTATGAGACTCTCAGTTTGAGAATATGACGATAATTTGTATATTTCTAGACTTAGGCTTAAAAATAGGGAGTTAGTAGGTGAAAATCCTAAATAACCGCCGAACGGCCCCGTGAGTGGCATTAACACCTCGCACGGATCTAATGTAACTCGTAAGAACTGATCGCGTGATCAAGGGACTCCCAGATTGAGAATACAACGATAATTTGCATCTTTCTAGACTTAGGCTTTAAAACATGGCGTTAGAGGGGGAATACCCGAAACAGCCACCGAACGGCCCCGTGAGTGACACCAAAACCTCGCATGGGACCAATGTAACTCATAAACACTGACAACGCGATCACGGGATCTCCGATTTGAGAATATGATGATAGTTTGTATATTTCTAGACTTAGGCTTAAAAACATGGCGTTAGTGGGGGAAAACCCAAAACAGCCCCCGAACGGCCCCGTGAGTGGCACCAACACCTCGCACGGGGCCAATGTAACTCGTACATATTGATCGCGCAATCATGGACCCCCGATTTAAGAATGCAACGATAATTTTCATGTTGGTAGACATAGTCTTAAAAACATGGCACTAGTGGGTGAAAACCCGAAATGTCCCCAGAACGGCCCCGTGAGTGGCACCAACACCTCGCACGGGACCAATATAACTCTAAGGAACAAACCGCACGATAACGAGACCTCTAATTTGAGAATATGATGATATTTTCATATTTCTAGACTTAGGCATAAAAATATGACGTTAGTGGGCGAAAACCCTAAATAGACCCCGAACGGCCCCGTGAGTAGCACCAATATGTCGCATGGGTCAAATATAACTCGTACGCACTGACCGTGCGATCACGGGACCTCCCATTTTAGAATATGATGATAATTTACATATTTCTAGACTTAGGCTTAAAAACATGGCATTAGTGGGTGAAAACCCGAAACAGGCCCCGGACGGTCCAATGAGTGCCACCAACACCTCGCACAGGACTAGTGTTACTCGTATGAACTGACCGCGCGATCACGGGACGCCCGGTTTTCTAATACGATGATAATTTGCATAAATCAGGACTTAGGCAATACATGGCGTTAGTGGGTGAAGATTTGAAATAGTCCCCGAACGGCCCCGTCAGTGGCACTAACACCTCACACGAACCAATGTAACTCGTAGGAACAGATCGCGCGATCATGGGACTCCCGGTTTGAGAATATGATGATAAATCGCACATTTCTAGAGTTAGGATTAAACACATGGCGTTAGTGGGGAAAACTCGAAATAGCCCCCGAACGGCCCCGTGAGTGGCACCAACAGCTCGCACAAGACTAATATAACTCTTACGAACTGATCGCGAGATCACAGGACCCTAGGTGTGAGAATATGACTATAATTTGTCTATATCAGGACTTAGGGAAAACATGGCGTTAGTGGGTGAAAATTCGAAACAGCCCCTGAACGGCCCTGTGAGTGGCACGAACACTTCGCACGGGACCAATGTAACTCGTGGGAACTGACCGTGCGAACACGGGACTCTCGATTTCAGAATACGACAATAATTCGCAAATTTCTAGACTTAGGCTTAATAACATGGCGTTATTGGGGTAAAACCCGAAACAACCCCCGAACAGCCCCGTGAGTGGCAAGAACACCTAGCAAGGTACCAATGTAACTCGTACGCACAGACCGCGCGATCACGAGACTCTTGATTTGAGAATATGACGATAATTTGTATATTTCTAGACTTAGGCTTAAAAACCGGGAGTTAGTGGGTGAAAATACGAAATAACCCCCGAACGGCCCCGTGAGTGGCATTAACACCTCGCACGGGTCCAATGTAACTCGTAAGAACTGATCACGCGATGAAAGGACTCCCAGTTTGAGAATACGACGATAATTTGCACATTCCTACACTTAGACTTAAAAACATGGCGTTAGAGGGGGAATACTCGAAACAGCCATCGAACGGCCCCGTGAGTGATACCAACACCTCGCACGGGACCAATGTAACTCATACACACTGACCACGCGATCACGGGATCTCCGATTTGAGAATATGATGATAGTATGTATATTTCTAGACTTAGGCTTAAAAACATGGCGTTAGTGGGGGAAAACCCAAAACAGCCCCTGAACGGCCCCGTGAGTGGCACCAACACCTCGCAAAGGGCCAATGTAACTCGTACATATTGATCGCGCAATCATGGACCCCCGATTTAATAATGCAACGATAATTTTCATATAGGTTGACATAATCTTAAAAACATGGCGCCGGTGGGTGAAAACCCGAAACGTCCCCTGAACGGCCCCGTGAGTGGCACCAACACCTCACACGGGACCAATATAACTCTGAGGAAAAAACCGCACGATAACGAGACTTCTAATTTGAGAATATGACAATATTTGCATATTTCTAGACTTAGGCATAAAAACATGGCGATAGTGGGGGAAAACCCGAAATAGCCCCCGAATGGCCCCGTGAGTAGCACCAGCATGTCGCATGGGACCAATATAACTCGTACGCATTGACCGTACGATCACGGGACCCCCGGTTTTAGAATATGATGATATTTTGCATATTTTAAGACTTAGGCTTAAAAACATGGCGTTAGTGGGTGAAAACAAGAAACAGGCCCCGAACGGCCCCGTGAGTGGCACCAACACCTCGCACAGGACCAGTGTTAATCGTACGAACTGATCGTGCGATCACGGGACCCCCATTTGGTAATACGATGATAATTTGCATAAATCAGGACTTAGGCAATACATGGCGCTAGTGGGTGAAAATTTTAAATAGTCCCCGAACGGCCCCGTGAGTGGCACTAACACCTCACATGAACCAATGTAACTCGTAGGAACAGATCGCGCGATCACGGGACTTTTGGTTTGAGAATACGATGATAATTTGCATATTTCTAGACTTAGGCTTAAAAACATGGCGTTAGTGGGGAAAACTCGAAATAGCCCCCGAACGGCCCCGTAAGTGGCACCAACAGCTCGCACAAGACTAATATAACTCTTATGAACTGATCGCGCGATCACGGGACCCCCAGTGTGAGAATTTGACTATAATTTGCCTATATCAGGACTTAGGGAAAACATGGCGTTAGTGGGTGAAAATTCGAAACAGCCCCCGAACGGCCCTGTGAGTTGCACGAACATCTCTCACGGGACAAATGTAACTCGTGGGAACTGATCGCGCGATCACGGGACTCTCAGTTTCAGAATACGACAATAATTCACAAATTGCTAGACTTAGGCTTAAAAACATGGCGTTATTGGGGCAAAACCCGAAACAACCCCCGAACAGCCCCGTGAGTGGCACCAACACCTCGCACGGTACCAATGTAACTCGTACGCACAGACCCCGCGATCACGGGACTCTCGATTTGAGAATATGATGATAATTTGTATATTTCTAGACTTAGGCTTAAAACAGGTAGTTTATGGGTGAAAATCCGAAACAACCCCCGAACGGCCCCGTGAGTGGCAATAACACCTCGCACGGGTCCAATGTAACTCATAAGAACTAATCGTGCGATTAAGGGACTCCCAGTTTGAGAATACGATGGAAATTTCCATATTTCTAGACTTAGGCTTAAAAACATGGCGTTAGAGGGGGAATACCTGAAAGAGCCACCGAACGGCCCCGTGAGTGACACCAAAACCTCGCACAGGTGCAATGTAACTCGTACACACTCACCACCTGATCACGGGATCTCCGATTTGAGAATATGATGATAATTTACATATTTCTAGACTTAGGCTTAAAAACTTGGCGTTAGTGGTGGAAAACCCAAAACAGCCCCCGGACGGCCCCGTGAGTGGCACCAACACCTCGTATGGGACCAATGTAACTCGTACATATTGACCGCACAATCATGGACCCCCGATTTAACAATACAACGATAATTTTCATGTAGGTAGACATAGTCTTAAAAACAACGCGCTAGCGGGTGAAAACCCGAAACGTCACCTGAACGGCCCCATGAGTGGCACCAACACCTCCCACGGGACAAATATAACTCTGAGGAACAAACCGCACGATCACGAGACCTCCGATTTGAGAATATGATGATATTTGCATATTTCTAGACTTAGGCATAAAAACATGACGTTAGTGGGGGTAAACCCGAAATAGCCCTCGAACGGCCCCGTGAGTAGCACCAACTTGTCGCATGGGACCAATATAACTCGTACGCACTGACCGTGCGATCACGGGACCCCCAATTTTAGAATATGATGATAATTTGCATATTTCTATAGTTAGGCTTAAAAACACGGCGTTAGTGGGTGAAAACTCGAAACAGACCCCGAACGGCCCCGTGAGTGGCACCAATACCTCGCACGGGACCAGTGTTACTCGTACTAACTGATCGCGCGATCACGGGACCCCCGATTTGGTAATACGATGATAATTTTCATAAATCAGGACTTAGTCAATACATGGCGTTAGTGGGTGAAAATCTGAAACAGTCCCCGAACGGCCCTGTGAGTGGCACTAACACCTCACATGAACCAATGTAACTCGTAGGAACAGATCGCGCGATCACGGGACTATCGGTTTGAGAATACGATGATAATTTGCATATTTTTTGACTTAGTCTTAAAAACATGGCGTTAGTGGGGAAAACTCAAAACAGCCCCCGAACGGCCCCGTGAGCAGCACCAACAGCTCGCACAAGACTAATATAACTCTTACGAACTGATAGCGCGATCACGGGACCCCCGGTTTGAGAATATGATTATAATTTGCCTATATCAGGACTTAGGGAAAACATGGCGTTAGTGAGTGAAAATCCGAAATAGCCCCCGAATGGCCCTGTGTGTGGCACGAACACCTCGTACGGGACCAATGTAACTCGTGGGAACTGATCGCGCGATCAAGGGACTCTCGGTTTCAGAATAAGATAATAATTTGCAAATTTCTAGACTTAGGTTTAAAAATATGGCGTTATTGGGGCAAAACCTGAAATAACCCCCGAACAGCCCCGTTAGTGGCACCAACACCTCGCACGGGACCAATGTAACCCGTACGCACAGATCGCGCGATCACGAGACTCTTGGTTTGAGAATATGACGATAATTTGTATTTTTCTAGAACTACGCTTAAAAACAGGGTGTTACTGGCTGAAAATCCGAAACAACCCCCGAACGGCCCCGTGAGTGGCATTAACACCTCTCACGGGTCCAATGTAACTCGTAGGAACTGATCGCGCGATCAAGGGACTCCCAGTTTGAGATTACGATGATAATTTTAATATTTCTAGACTTGGGCTTAAAAACATGGCGATAGAGGGGGAATACGCGCAACAGCCTCCGAACGGCCCCGTGAGTGACACTAACACCTCGTACGGGACCAATGTAACTCGTACACACTGACCACGCGATTTGGGATCTCCGATTTGAGAGTACAATGATAATTTACATATTTTTAGACTTAGGCTTAAAAACATGGCGTTAGTGGGGGAAAACCCAAAACCGCCCCCGAACGGCCCCGTGAGTGGCACCAACACCTCGCACGGGGCCAATGTAACTCGTACATATTGATCGCGCAATCATGGACCCCCGATTTAAGAATGCAACGATAATTTTCATGTAGGTAGACATAGTCTTAAAAACATGGCGCTAGTGGGTGAAAACCCAAAACGTCCCCTGAACGGCCTCGTGACTGGCACCAACACCTCGCACAGGACCAATATAACTCCGAGTAACAAACCGCACGACCACGAGAACTCCGATTTGAGAATATGAGGATATTTCCATTTTTCTAGACTTAGGCATAAAAACATGGCGTTAGTGGGGGTAAACCCGAAATAACCCCCGAACGGCCTCGTGACTAGCACCAACATGTCGCATGGGACCAATATAACACGTACGCACTAAGCGTGCGATCACGGGATCCCCGATTTGAGAATATGATCATAGTTTGTATATTTCTAGACTAAGGCTTAAAAACATGGCGTTAGTGGGTGAAAACCCGAAACAGGCCCCGAACAGCCCAGTGAGTGGCACCAACACCTCGCACAGGACCAGTGTTACTCGTACGAACTGACCGCGCTATCACGGGACCCCCGATTTGGTAATACGATGATAATTTGCATTAATCAGGACTTAGGCAATACATGTCGTTAGTGGGTGAAAATCTGAAATAGTCCCCGAACATCCCCGTGAGAGGCACTAACACCTCACATGAACCAACGTAACTCGTAGGAAAAGATCGCGCGATCACGGGACTCTCGGTCTGAGAATACCATTATAATTTGCATATTTCTATACTTCGGCTTAAAAACATGGCGTTAGTGGGGAAAACTAGAAACAGCCCCCGAACGACAACGTGAGTGGCAATAATAGCTCGCACAAGACTAATATAATGCTTACGAACTGATCACGCGATCACGGGACCCCCGGTTTGAGAATATGACTATCATTTGCCTATATCAGGACTTAGGGAAAACATGGCGTTAGTCGGTGAAAATCCAAAACAGCCCCCGAACGGCCCTGTGAGTGGCACGAACACCACACACGGGACCAACGTAACTCGTTGTAACTGACTGCGCGATCACGGAACTCTCAGTTTCAGAATACGAAAATAATTTGTAAATTTCTAGACATAGGCTTAAAACAAGGCGTTATTGGGGCAAAACCCAAAACAACCCCCAAACAGCCCCGTGAGTGGCACCAACACCTCGCACGGTACCAATGTAATTCGTACGCACAGATCACGCGATCACGGGACTCCCGGTTTGAAAATATGACGATAATTTGTATATTTCTAGACTTAGGCTTAAAACAGGGCGTTAGTGGGTGAAAATCCGAAACAACTCCCGAACGGCCCCGTGAGTGGCATTAACACCTCGTACGGGTCCAATGTAACTCATAAGAACTGTTCGCGTGATCAAGGAACTCCGAGTTTAAGAATACGACGATTATTTGCATATTTCTAGACTTAGGCTTAATAACATAGCGTTAGAGGGGGAATACCCGAAACAGCCCCCGAACGGCCCCGTGAGTGAGACCAACACCTCGCACGGGAGCAATGTAACTCATAAACTCTGACCACGTGATCACGGGATCTCCGATTTGAGAATATGATGATAATTTACATATTTCTAGGCTTATGCTTAAAAACATGGCGTTAGTGGGGGAAAACCCAAAACAGCCCACGAACGACCCCGTGAGTGGCACCAACACCTCGCACGGGACCAATGTAACTCGTACATATTGACCGTGCAATCATGGACCCCCAATTTAAGAATACAACGATAATTTTCATGTAGGTAGACATAGTCTTAAAAACATGGGGCTAGTGGGAGAAAACCCGAAACGTACCCTGAACGTCCCCGTGAGTGGCACCAACACCTCGCACAAGACTAATATAACTTTTACGAACTGATCGCGCGATCACGGGACCCTAGGTGTGAGAATATGACTATAATTTGCCTATATCAGGACTTAGGGAAAACATGGCGTTAGTGGGTGAAAATTCGAAACAGCCCCCGAACGGCCCTGTGAGTGGCACGAACACCTCGCACGGGACCAATGTAACTCATGGGAACTGACCGCGCTATCACGGGACTCTCGGTTTCAGAATACGACAATAATTCGCAAATTCCTAGACTTAGGCTTAAAAACATGGCGTTATTGGGCAAAACCCAAAACAACCCCCGAACAGCCCCGTGAGTGGCACCAACACCTCGCACGGTACCAATGTAACTCGTACGCACTGGCAGCGCGATTACGAGACTCTCGATTTGAGAATATGATGATAATTTGTATATTTCTAGACTTAGGCTTAAAAACAGGGAGTTAGTGGGTGAAAATCCGAAATAACCCCTGAACGGCCCCGTGAGTGGCATTAACACCGCGCACGGATCCAATGTAACTCGTAAGAACTGATCGCGCGATCAAGGGACTCCCAGTTTGAGAATACGACGATAATTTGAATATTTCTAGACTTAGGAGTAAAAACATGGCGTTAGAGGGGGAATACCCAAAACAGCCACCGAACGTCCCCGTGAGTGACACCAACACCTCGCACGGGACCAATGTAACTCATACACACTGACCACGCGATCACGGGATCTCCGATTTGAGAATATGATCATAGATTGTATATTTCTAGACTTAGGCTTAAAAACCTGGCGTTACTAGGGGAAACCCAAAACAGCCCCCGAACGGCCCCGTGAGTGGCACCAACACCTCGCACAGGGCCAATGTAACTCGTACATATTGGTCTCTCAATCATGAACCCCCGATTTATGAATGCAACGATATTTTTCATGTAGGTAGACATAGTCTTAAAAACATGGTGCTAGTGGGTGAAAACCCGAAACGACCCTTGAACGGCCCCATGAGTGGCACTAACACCTCGCACGGGATCAATATAACTCTGAGGAAAAAATTGCACGATAACGAGACCTCTAATTTGAGAATATGACGATATTTGCATATTTCTAGACTTAGGCATAAAAACATGGCGTTAGGGGAAAAAACTCGAAATGGCCCCCCGAACGGCCCCGTAAGTAGCACCAACATGTCGCATGGGACCAATATAACTCGTTCGCACTGACCATGTGATCACGGGACCCCCGGTTTTAGAATATGATGATAATTTGCATATTTCTAGACTTAGGCTTAAAAACATGGCGTTAGTGGGTGAAAACCCGAAACATGCCCCGAACGGCCCCATGAGTGGCACCAACACCTCGCACAGGACCAGTGTTACTCGTACGAACTGATCGCGTGATCACGGGCCCCCTGATTGGTAATACGATGATAATTTGCATCAATCAGGACTTAGGCAATACATGGCACTAGTGGGTGAAAATTTGAAATAGTCCCCGAACGGCCCCGTGAGTGGCACTAACACCTCACATGAACCAATGTAACTCGTAGGAACAGATCGCGCGATCACGGGACTTCCGGTTTGAGAATACGATGATAATTTGCATATTTCTAGACTTTGGCTTAAAAACACGGCGTTAGTTGGGAAAACTCGAAACAGCCCCCGAACGGCCCCGTTAGTGGCACCAACACCTCGCACAAGACTAATATAACTCTTACGAACTGATCGCGTGATCACGGGACACCCAGTGTGAGAATATGACTATAATTTGCCTATGTCATGACTTAGGGAAAACATGGCGTTAGTGGGTGAAAATCTGAAACAGCCTCCGAACGGCTCTGTGAGTGGCACGAACACCTTGCACGGGACCAATGTAACTCGTGGGAACTGACCGCGCGATCATGGGACTCTCGGTTTCAGAATATGACAATAATTCGCAAATTTATAGACTTGGGCTAAAAAACATGGCGTTATTGGGGCAATACCCAAAACAACCCCCGAACAGCCCCGTGAGTGGCACCAACACCTCGCACGGTACCAATGTAACTCGTACGCACAGACCGCGCGATAACGATTCTCTCGGTTTGATAATATGATTATAATTTGTATATTTCTAGACTTAGGCTTAAAAACAGGGAGTTAGTGGGTGAAAATCCAAAATAACCCCCGAACGGCCCCGTGAGTCGCATTAACACCTCGCACGGGTCCAATGTAACTCGTAAGAACTGATCGCGCGATCAAGGGACTCCCAGTTTGAGAATACAATGATAATTTGAATATTTCTAGACTTAGGAGTAAAAACATGGCATTAGAGGGGGAATACCCTAAACCGCCACCAAAGGCCCCGTGAGTGACACCAACACCTCGCACGGGACCAATGTAACTCATACACACTGACCACGTGATCACGGGATCTCCGATTTGAGAATATGATGATAGTTTGTATATTTCTAGACATAGGCTTAAAAACATGGCATTAGTGGGGGAAACCCCAAAACAGCCCCCGAACGACCCCGTGAGTGGCACCAACACCTCGCACGGGGCCAATGTAACTCGTACATATTGGTATCTCAATCATGGACCCCCGATTTAAGAATGCAATTATATTTTTCATGTAGGTAGACATAGTCTTAAAAACGTGGTGCTAGTGGGTGAAAACCCGAAACGTCCCCTGAACGGCCCCGTGAGTGGCACCAACACCTCGCATGGTATCAATATAACTCTAAGGAACAAATCGCACGATAACGAGACCTCTAATTTGAGAATATGACGATATTTGCATATTTATAGACTTAGGCATAAAAACATGGCGTTAGTGGGGGAAAACCCAAAATAGCTCCCGAACGGCCCCGTGAGTAGCACCAACTTGTCGCATGGGACCAATATAACTCGTACGCACTGACCGTACGATCACGGGACCCCCGATTTTAGAATATGATGATAATTTGTATATTTCTAGACTTAGGCTTAAAAACATGGCGTTAGTGGGTGAAAACCCGAAACAGGCCCCGAACGGCCCCGTGAGTGGCACCAACACCTCGCACAGGACCAGTGTTACTCGTACGAACTGATCGCGCGATCACGGGCCCCCCGATTGGTAATACGATGATAATTTGCATCAATCAGGACTTAGGCAATACATGGCGCTAGTGGGTGAAAATTTGAAATAGTCCCCGAACGGCCCCTTAGTGGCACTTACACCTCACATGAACCAATGTAACTCGTAGGAACAGATCGCGCGATCACGGGACTTCCGGTTTGAGAATACGATGATAATTTTAATATTTCTAGACTTTGGCTTAAAAACACGGCGTTAGTTGGGAAAACTCGAAACAGCCCCCGAACGGCCCCGTGAGTGGCACCAACAGCTCGCACAAGACTAATATAACTCTTACGAACTGATCGCGCGATCACGGGACACCCAGTGTAAGAATATGACTATAATTTGCCTATATCAGGACTTAGGGAAAACATGGCGTTAGTGGGTGAAAATCTGAAACAGGCCCCGAACGGCCCGGTGAGTGGCACGAACACCTCGCACGGGACCAATGTAACTCGTGGGAACTGACCGCGCGATCACGGGAGTCTCGGTTTCAGAATACGACAATAATTTGCAAATTTCTAGACTTGGGCTAAAAAACATGGCGTTATTGGGGCAATACCCAAAACAACCCCCGAACAGCCCCGTGAGTGGCACCAACACCTCGTACGGTACCAATGTAACTCGTACGCACAGACCGCGCGATCACGATTCTCTCGGTTTGATAATATGATGATAATTTGTATATTTCTAGACTTAGGCTTAAAAACAGGGAGTTAGTGGGTGAAAATCCGAAATAACCCCCGAACGGCCCCGTGAGTCGCATTAACACCTCGCACGGGTCCAATGTAACTCGTAAGAACTGATCGCGCGATCAAGGGACTCCCAGTTTGAGAATACGACGATAATTTGAATATTTCTAGACTTAGGAGTAAAAACATGGTGTTAGAGGGGGAATACCCGAAACAGCCACCAAAGGCCCCGTGAGTGACACCAACACCTCGCACGGGACCAATGTAACTCATACACACTGACCACGTGATCACGGGATCTCCGATTTGAGAATATGATGATAGTTTGTATATTTCTTGACATAGGCTTAAAAACATGGCGTTAGTGGGGGAAAACCCAAAATAGCCCCCGAACGACCCCGTGAGTGGCACCAACACCTCGCACGGGGCCAATGTAACTCGTACATATTGGTATCTCAATCATGGACCCCCGATTTAAGAATGCAATTATATTTTTCATGTAGGTAGACATAGTCTTAAAAACATGGTGCCAGTGGGTGAAAACTCGAAACGTCCCTTGAACGGCCCCGTGAGTGGCACCAACACCTCGCACAGTATCAATATAACTCTAAGGAACAAATCGCACGATAACGAGACCTCTAATTTGAGAATATGACGATATTTGCATATTTCTAGACTTAGGCATAAAAACATGGCGTTAGTGGGGGAAAACCCAAAATAGCTCCCGAACGGCCCCGTGAGTAACACCAACTTGTCGCATGGGACCAATATAACTCGTACGCATTGACCGTACGATCACGGGACCCCCGATTTTAGAATATGATGATATTTTGTATATTTCTAGACTTAGGCTTAAAAACATGGCGTTAGTGGGTGAAAACCCGAAACAGGCCTCGAACGGCCCCGTGAGTGGCACCAACACCTCGCACAGGACCAGTGTTACTCGTACGAACTGATCGCGCGATCACGGGACCCCCCGTTTGGTAATACGATGTTAATTTACATAAATCAGGACTTAGGCAATACATGGCGCTAGTGGGTGAAAATTTGAAATAGTCCCCGAACGGCCCCGTGAGTGGCACTAACACCTCACATGAGCGAATGTAACTCGTAGGAACAGATCGCGCAATCACGGGACTTCCGGTTTGATAATACGATGATAATTTGCATATTTTTAGACTTTGGATTAAAAACATGGCGTTAGTGGGGAAAACTCGAAACAGCCCCCGAACGGTCCCGTGAGTGGCACCAACAGCTCGCACAAGACTAATATAACTCTTACGAACTGATCACGCGATCATGGGAGCCCCAGTGTGAGAATATGACTATAATTTGCCTATATCAGGACTTAGGGAAAACATGGCGTTAGTGGGTGAAAATCTGAAACAGCCTCCGAACGGCTCTGTGAGTGGCACGAACACCTCTCACGGGACAAACGTAACTCGTGGGAACTGACCACGCGATCACGGGACACTCGGTTTCAGAATAAGACAATAATTCGCAAATTTCTAGACTTAGTCTTAAAAACATGGCGTTATTGGGGCAAAACCCGAAACAACCCTCGAACAGCCTCGTGAGTGGCACCAACACCTCGCACACTACCAATGTAATACGTACGCACAGACCGCGCGATCACGGGACTCTCGGTTTGAGAATATGACGGTAATTTGTATATTTTTAAACCTAGGCTTAAAAATAGGGCGTTAGTGGGTGAAAATCCGAAACAACCCCCGAACGGCCCCGTGAGTGGCATTAACACCTGTCACGGGTCCAATATAACTCGTAGGAACTGATCGCGCGATAAAGGGACTCCTAGTTTGAGAATACGACGATAATTTGCATATTTCTAGACTTAGGCTTAAAAACATGGCGTTAGAGGGGGAATACCCGAAACAACCCCCGAACGGCCCCGTGAGTGACACCAAAACCTCGCACGGGACAAATGTAACTCGTACACACTGACCACGCGATCACGGGATCTCCGATTTGAGAATACGATGATAATTTACATATTTCTAGACTTAGGCTTAAAAACACGGCGTTAGTGTGAGAAAACCCAAAACACCCCCCCGAACGGCCCCGTGAGTGGCACCAACACCTCGCACGGGGCCAATGTAACTCGTACATATTGATCGTGCAATCATGGACCCCCGATTTAAGAATGCAACGATAATTTTCATGTAGATAGACATAGTCTTAAAAACATGGCGCTAGTGTGTGAGAACTCGAAACGTCCCCTGAACGGCCCCGTGAGTGGCACCAACAACTCGCACGGGACCAATATAACTCCGAGGAACAAACCGCATGATCACGAGAACTCCAATTTGAGAATATGACGATATTTGCATATTTCTAGACTTAGGCATAAAAACATGGCGTTAGTGGGGGAAAACCCGAAATAGCCCCCGAACGGCCCCATGAGTAGCACCAACATGTCGCATGGGACCAATATAACTCGTACGCACTGACCGTGCAATCAAGGGACCCCCGATTTTAGAATATGATGATAATTTGCATATTTCTAGACTTAGGATTAAAAACATGGCGTTAGTGGGTGAAAACCCAAAACAGGCCCCGAACGGACCCTTGAGTGGCACCAACACCTCGCACAGGACCAGTGTTACTCGTACGAACTGACCGTGCGATCATGGGATCCCCGGTTTGGTAATACGATGATAATTTGCATAAATCAGGACTTAGGCCATACATGGCATTAGTGGGTGCAAATCTGAAACAGTCCCCGAACTGCCTCGTGAGTGGCACTAACACCTCACATGAACCAATGTAACTTGTAGGAACAGATCGCGCGATCACGGGTCTCCCGGTTTGAGAATACGATGATAATTTCATATTTCTAGACTTAGGCTTAAAAACATGGCGTTAGTGGGAAAAACTCGAAACAGCACCCGAACGGCCCCGTGAGTGGCACCAACAGCTCGCACAAGACTAATATAACTCTTACGAACTGATCGCGCGATCACGGGACCCCCGGTTTGAGAATATGACTATAATTTGCCTATATCAGGACTTAGGGATAACATGGCATTAGTGGGTGAAAATCCAAAACAACCCCCGAACGACTCTGTGAGTGGCACGAACACCTCGCACGGGACCAATGTAACTAGTGGGAACTGACTGCGCGATCATGGGACTCTCGATTTCAGAATACGACAATAATTTGCAAATTTCTAGACTTAGGCTTAAAAACATGGTATTATTGGGGCAAAACCCGAAACAACCCCCGAACTGCCCCGTGAGTGGCAACAACACCTCGCACGGGACCAATGTTACTTGTACGCATAGATCGCGTGATCAAGGGACTCTCGGTTTGAGAATATGACGATAATTTGTATATATCTAGACTTAGGCTTAAAAACAAGGCGTTAGTGGGCGAAAACCCAAAACAGTCCCCGAATGGCCCCATGAGTGGCAGCAACACTTTGCACGGGACCAATGTAACTCGTTGGAACTGTCCGTGAGATCACGGGACCCCCGATTTGTAAATGAGACGATAATTTGCATATTTCTAGACTTAGGCTTAAAAACATGGCGTTAGTGGGTGAAAACTCAAAACAACCCCCAGACGGCCCTATGAGTGGCACCAACACCTAGTATGGGACTAATGTAACTTGTAGGAACTGTTCGCCCGATCACGGGACCCCTAGTTTGAGAATACGATGATAAATTGCATCTTTTTAGACTTAGGCTTAAAAATAAGGCGTTAGTGAGTAAAAACCTGAGACAACCCGCGAACGGCCCCGTGAGAGGCACCAATACCTCGCACGGGACCAATGTAACTCGCACGAACTGGCCGCGCGAACACTGGACCACTGGTTTAAGAATACAATGATAATTTGCATGTATATAGACTTAGGCTTAAAAACAGGGTGTTAGTGGCCAAAAACCCAAAACAGCCACCGAACGGCCCCGTGAGTGGCACCAACACCTCGCATGGGACCAATGTAACTCGGAGGAACAGACTGCGTGATCACGAGTCCCCCAGTTTGTCAATACGATGAAAATTTTCATATATCTAGACTTAGGCATAAAACCATGGTGTTAGTGGGGGAAAACTGAAACAGCCCCCGAACGGCCCCGTGAGTGGCACCAACACGTCACACGAGACCAATGTAACTCGTATGCACTGATCGCTCTATCACGGAACCCCCAGTTTGTGAATATGATGATAATTTGAATATTTCTACACTTAGGGTTAAAAACATGGCGTTAGTGGGTGAAAACCCGAAACATCCCCCGAACGGCACCGTGAGTGGCACCAAAAGCTTGCACGGGACCAATGTATCTCATACGAGCTGACCGAGCGATCATGGGACCCCCGGTTTGAGAATACAAGGATAATTTGCAAATATCAAGACTTATGCTTAAAAACAAAGAGTTAGTGGGTGAAAATCCGAAACAACCCCCGAACGGCCCCGTGAGTGGCATTAACACCTCGCACGGGGCCAATGTAACTAGGAGGAATTGATCGCGTGATTAAGGGACTCCCAGTTTCAGAATACAATGATAATTTGCATGTTTTTAGACTTAGGGTTAAAAACATGGCGTTAGAGGGGGAATACCCGAAATAGCCCCTGAAAGGACCCGTGAGTTGTACCAACACCTCGCACGGGACCCATGTAACTCATACACACTGACCATGCGATCACGAGATCTCAGATTTGAGAATATGATGATAATTTATATATTTTTAGACTTAGGTTTAAAAACATGGTGTTAGTGGGGGAAAACCCAAAACAGCCCCCGAACGGCTCCGTGAGTGTCACCAACACCTCGCACGGGACCAATGTAACTCGTACGAATTGACCGCACAATCATGAGAAACCCGATTTGAGAATACAACGATAATTTTCATGCAGGTAGACTTATTCTTAAAAACATGGCGCTAGAGGGTGAAAACCCGAAACATCCCCTGAACGGCCCCGTGAGTGGCACCAACAACTCACACGGGACCAATATAACTCTGAGGAACAAACCGCACGATCACGAGACCTCCGATTTGAGAATATGACGATATTTGCATATTTCTAGACATAGGCATAAAAACATGGCGTTAGTGGGGGAAAACTCGAAACAGCCCCCGAACGGCCCCGTGAGGGGCACCAACACCACGCACAGAACCAATGTAACTCGTACGCACAGACCGCGCGATCACGGGACTCTCGATTTGAGAATATGATGATAATTTGTATATTTCTAGACTTAGGCTTAAAACAGGGCGTTAGTGGGCGAAAACCCGAAACAGTCCCCGAACGGCCCCATGAGTGGCACCAACACTTCGTACGGGACCAATGTAACTCGTAGGAACTGTCCGCGCGATCACGGGATCCCCGATTTGAAAATGAGATGGTAATTTGCATATTTCTAGACTTAGGCTTAAAAACATGGCGTTAGTGGGTGAAAACTCAAAACAACCCCTAAACGGCCCCGTGCGTAGCACCAACACCTCGTACGGGACTAATGTAACTTGTAGGAACTAACCACGCAATCACGGGATTTCCAATTTGGGAATAGGACGATAATTTTCATGTATATAGACTTAGGCATAAAAACATGGCGTTAGTAGGCGAAAACTCGAAACAGCCCCCGAACAACCCCGTCTGTGGCACCAACACCTTGCACGGGAACAATATAACTCATAGGAACTGACTGCGCGATCACGGGACCACCGGTTTGAGAATATGATGATAATTTTTATATTCCTAGACTTAGGCATAAAAACATGGCGTTAGTGGGTGAAAACCTGAAACAGCCCCCGAACGGCCCCGTGAGTGGCACCAACACCTCGCACAGAACTAATGATACTCGTACGAATTGATCGTACGATCACGGGACCCCCGGTTTGAGAATACGACGATAATTTGCATATTTCTAGACTTAGGCATAAAAACATTGACATGTTGATAATTATAACTCATATATGCAATTTTCAGCTTGAATAAAATTTCTGTAAAACTACTTGGTTACTGATATCATTTTTTTTTATCCTATCATTTGAAGGGTTTTTGCACGTGGAACAAATGGAGATGTCAATGGTTTATGACATGAAGATTGTTTATATAATGGTGTTGGCGTTCATGATTATTTTTTTATGTGTTACATCTGTGCGGGCTTTTATTGTTTAGTTTTATGGTCGTGCGGGCTTTTATAATTTGATTGTTAAATTTTATGGCCGTGCGGGCTTTATAATAAGGAGGTTTTATATTTACAGGGTTTGGAATGTCCAGAAAATAGAGGAAACTTTGCCCTATTTTTTTGGTTTGTGAATTATTAAGACGAGTAATATTTTTAAATTTGAATATATATTTGTCTATTAACAACGTTCCCGATTCGCAATTTGTGATTTTTTTTTTATTTTGCCAATAATAAATATTCGCAACCGTGCAGTCACAGGACCCCCGATTTTAGGTTTGGGACAAAAAAGGACATTTTTTTTAAAATTATAGTTAAATATGGTCATGTACTTTGTCCATGACCATTTTTATTTTTCTATCGCGCAAAAAAATGGTCGCAGCCAAAGTCCATGACCCCCAACCGTGACGAAAAATGGTCGCGGCAAAAAGTCCGCGACAATTTTTTTCCTTTTTTTTGTCACGACATGGGTCGCGGATTTGGACCGCGACCAATTTTCGTCACGGTTATGGGTCACGGCCCAAGTCCGCGGCCATTTTTTCTTTTTTTTTTCCGTCGCGGCGTGGGTCACGAACTTTGGCCGCAACCAATTTTTGTCACGGTTGTGGGTCGAGGACGAGGGCCGTAACCATTTTTTTTTCGTCGCGGCCTAGGTCACAGACTTTGTCCGCAACCAATTTTGTCACGGTTGTGGGTCACGGACGAAGGCCGCGACTATTTTTTCCCCGTCACGATTTGGGTCACGGCTCAAGTCCGCAACCATCTGCCTTGACTATTTTTTGGTCAAGGACTTGGTCCGCGACCCACAGTCTTGGTCAGAGATTTTGGCCGTGACCAATTGCCAGTTTTGGTGTAGTGACTATTGGTCATGGATTTGAACCGTGACCCCTATTTTTTAATTTTCAAAAAAAAATATTTGGTCAGGGTTCAGAACCGTAACCATATATATTTTTTAAATGAAAATAAATATGTGTAAATGATTATGGACCATGACTAACTCCTTTAGTCTAATTTTTAGAAAATATATATGGTCACGGTTATCGACCATGAGCAAATAAAAAATATAAAATAAAAAATTTGCATCACAGAAAAAACTTTATATTTTTTTAACCTGTTTACATTTTAAAAAATAAATATTTCACCAATATGTAATCAAAGTAACGAACGCATGCTTGCAAGAATATGTATTAATAAAACTCAAGTTCACTGATGCATGTTTGCATGAATATGTAGTAAAATACAATGCATGCTTGTGTGAATATGTACAAAAGAAAATTAAATACAATGCATTCTGCGTTAATATATACAAAAAAAAATACAATGAATGCTTGCATGAATATGGCCTTTTTGGGTTTTCAGCCTTCAGCGGCATGTTTTCAAGCCTAAGTCTAACTATTTCCAATTTGTGATAATGTTCTCTAATCTGGCATTTTGTGATAATGCGTTATGTTGCTATGTGGTACGTTGGTCTAGTGCGAGGTGTCCATACCTCTTGCAGGGCCGTTTGGGAGTTTTGAATTTTCACCCTTCAACGATATGTTTTCATGCCTAAGTCTAACTATTAGTAATTTTTGGTCATGTTCTCTAATCGGGCATCCCATGACTATGCGGTTAGTTACTACGTGTTACTTTGGTTATGTCCGAGGTATTTGTGCCTCTTGTAGGGGTGTTTGGGGGATGTTTTGTATTTCCACCTTTTAACGACGTGTTTTCTAGTCTAAGTCCAACTATTTGTAATTTTTGGCCATGTTCTCTAACCGAGTGTTGGACTATGACCCCCTTATCACGGTCCAAAATCATGACCCATTTACTGTGACTATTTTCAATTTTTAGGGTAGTATGACCGGATAGGCTCATTGGTAGATCTCTTCTTTAAAAAGGAGTTAGCATAATTTTTATATGGAAAAAATATTTTCGCGTCGAGTCATGAGGATATGTTATAATGATTTATTTTACAACGAGTTAAGCATAGTAAATGATGCCAAGCATATGAAGCAGAACCGTCGTATTTTTAGTCAAGAAAAGAATAGGGTCGTATAAGAAGAAGTTGGCAAGTTGTAGAAGACCAAGTTCATTTAAAACATTAAATACCCAGAGTGTCTCTCCAACGTGGTCGTGGTAAAAAAGAAGAACAATAAGTAGAGTGTGTGTGTTGATTTCGCTGACCTGAAAAAAACGTGCCCAAAGGATCATTACCCAGGATTGAGCAATTGGTCGATGCTACTTTAGTGCATGAGTTGGTCAATTTATTAGATGCTTATTCAGGGTATAAGCAGATCAAGATGAAGCCAAAATATCGGGAGAATAATTCGTTCATCACCAACTAAGGTACATACTGCTACAATTTTACGCCCTTCAGACTCGAAATCCTAGAAAAGCGTATTAGAGGCTAGTGAACAAATTTTTTGAAAATCAGATTGATAAAAATATGGAAGTGTATGTTGATAATATGCTAAACAAGAGAAAAAGCGTTACCGAACACATCATAGACCTATGATAGACTTTCGACGAATTGAAGAATAATAAGTTGAATCTCAACCTAGCGAAGTCTGTCTTCGGGGTAAAAAAGGGATGTCCTAAGCTTCATAGTGAAAGAAATAGGTATTGTGACAAATCCTAAAAATATTTAGGTGTTGATTAATATGTAGTCATCAATAAATAATAAGGATGTTCAAAAGCTAACAGGTCACGTAGACGCGCTGAATAGATTCGTTTCAGGAGCTACACACAAGTGTCTTGCATTCTTCAAGGTTATACAAAAGAATTTCAAATGGAACGGTGATTGCGAGGCTATATTGTTATAATTAAAATGATATTTGGGATCTGCGCCATTCCTTTCCAGGCCAGTGTTGGGAAAAAAGCTTTATTTTTAGTTACTCCTATCTAAATCTACAATCAGTTGGGTTCTGGTTTGATAGGAAGATGGGATACAAAGGCCTTTATATTACACAAGCAGGATATGTTGTGCAACAGAAATCCGGCATCCTATGTCGGTGAAGATAGCGTTAGCCCTAATTGAAGCCTCCAGAATGATGAAGTTATACTTCTGGGCTCATACCATTATCGTATATATAGATCTGCCTCAGTACCAAGCCATTCATAAAACTGAAAAACTGGGTAGACTAATTTCTTGGGCCGTGGAGTTAGGAGAGTATGACATTCAGTATTATTTGACCAAGTCAATCCATATCTCTTCATTCTGTTGTAACAATTAGAGAAATATTATAACTTAGTTACACATTTAAATTGCTTTTGTACATTTATATAACCTACATTCCACTCTTCAATTGTATGAGTTATTATTAATCAAATACAATCTTATAATTTAAGTAGGTGTCAGAGCCTCAATGGTAAACCACACAGTAACCTCAAACTCATTAACACCTATAGAATGTTCATCTACTTTGTTTTCTAACACCCTCAATAATTCTCACCACGTTCAAAATATAAAACATACAACAAAAAATTATCTATAATGGAAAACCCAACTCTTATAATATTTTAGAAGACAAAAACTCATGGGCTATGTTGATGGCTCATTTCATTGTCCACCCAAAACTATTATTATTTCTAAAAAATATAAAATTCACTATAACCTAAACCATGATCTTTGGGTTGATCAATGCCAATTGCTACTTAGTACACTCATTTCTTCCCACACTAAAGAAGTATTTCAACTTGCTTTTGGCATCCTAACATCTAGAGAACCATGGACATCACTCAACAAATCTATTGCCTCCCCATCCAACACTCGTATTCTCATCATTTATTAAAATCTTCATGATATCAATAAAGAAAAGATGACTCAGTCACAACATACCCCAACAAAGCCAAAAATTATACCGACAAATTTGCGATCGTTGGTCGTCGTCTTAGTCCCAAAAACTTAAATGTATTTATTTTCAAAGGTCTCCGATCTGAGTTAAAATATCTTGAATCCACCTTCTCTTCTAGCCCCGAATCGGTTACATTTACCGCACTACATGGGCTTCTCCTAAGCCATGAATTTTTACATCAAGACTTTATCTCAAAACTCACTATATCATCACCCTATATCCATGCCTATTGCTCATTTTTCTCATTGTGGCGAAAACATCACTAACTTTTGTGACCGTGATGGCCATTCATTTCATGGTCATGGTGGTCGTAATGGATGCGACGGTCATAAAATTTTTAAACAAACTCAACATTTTTTTCGGTGAATGTCGGTCTTATGCGAGAGCCCAGTTCAGATTTGTTTCGACACAAACCGCATAGGTACATGCTCACAAAGGTATTATCCCAACTCTACCCATGTCCACAACTGAACCACTCATCTATCCTCTTATACTCAACCACCGTTACTGTTGTACCCCCTCATCTGCCACACCTAAGTTTGCACCATGATACCGGTGCTACCCATCATGTTACCCTCGACGTTGCAAACCTCATAAATTTAAATGACTATCATGGCACTGAACAATTACATGTTGAAAATGGTAAAGGTTTACACATTTCTCGCAATAGTTCTTTTATTATCCGTACTCCCCTTGATTCTTTCCATTTATCAAATATTCTACTTGTTCCTTCCATTTCCAACTCTCTTTTATCTGTTCAAAAGTTTACAAACAAATATAATATTTATTTTCAATTCCACCCATCTTATTTTTATGTTAAAGATCAATTCATGCATCGCACTCTCATTTTTTACCCGACTTTACTCCTTTTTCTCAATGGTTCAACTCCATGTTCTCCATCCACCTCACTTGCTGAGAAGATAACTTTTGATTACCGGCATCATAGGCTTGGTCATCCACATCAATGTGTTCTTAATCAAATTCTTTATTCAGATAAATTACCGTGTAGTTCATCTTGTTTTAGTCATTTTTTCACAACTCGTTAGTTAGGAAAATCCTCACAACTTTATTTACCATTGAAAAAGACATGTACTCAAAATGTATTGGAATTAATTTTTAGTGATGTTTTCGGTCCTTATCCAATTCATTCTTATGATGTTCATCGTTATTTTGTTAAATTTTGTGGATCATTTTTCTCAGTTTATATGGTTCTATCCAATGAAGTAAAAATCTGAAATATTCTTTAGTTTCCAATAATGGCAAAAACTAGTGGAACGTCAATTTGATACTAAACTTAAATCGTTTCAAATATATTGGGGTGGCGAATACCGTAAATTAAATTCATTATTTATTAATTGTGGCATTATTCACCCTCTCTCGTATCCTCCAACCCATGAAAAAAATGGCACTGTCGAATATTGAAATCGCCACATTTTTTAAGCGGGACTCACACTTCTTGCCCAAGAATCTATTCCATAAAAATATTGGAATTATGCATTTTACACTACGATTTATCATATAAATCCCATGCCCTCTCCCATTTTCGGTGGGCAAGCGCTATTTTACAAAATGAGTGATCATTTTCCAAATTATCTTTTTCTTAAATTATTTGGTTGTTTTTATTTCTCTCTTCTAGGTCCATATAATAAACACAAAATGTAATTTTGTTCCTGTCTGTGTATGTTTTAGACTACAGTGAGTATCATGTCGGGTATTGTCGCTTGGATATTCAAACCCACAGATTTTAAATTACATGACACGTGTGTTTTAATGAACAGGATTTTCCTTACACAACAACTCGTTTCCAAACCTCCATTTTAGCCCCCCTACCTCGTTAATCTTCTACTCAAAATTATTGGTTGCAAAAACATCTTATCCATCCATGCACACATACTCCATCTACACACTCTCAACCTTCGAAACCCCCACCATAAAACCCACCTACTTTTTCTCCCTTATCATTAAAAAAATTCTTTCATTTTACTACTCTTATTTCATATCACCCTTATTTAATAACCTGCTACAAACCATCCCCACTCACCCACTCCAACTCAAGTTCTTGCTACACCCTTATCTCCGCAAATCTATCCTTTACTGATGTGTCCTAACCTTTCACTCAAAAAACTTCACAACCGACTTCTTTTTCTTCCCCACGTCACATGTTTTCTCCCCCATCTCCAAGTTCATTGGTCATTAATCTTATTGGTGATAGTGGTCACAGCACAAGTGTTCCTACTCCTCACCAACGTACCCACCCAATGACCCTTAGATATATGAAAAAATCCTCATCCTCTCATTACACTAAGCATCCCTTGGCATCACTTTGTGTCTCACATGCCTCTGCAGAGCCTACGTCCTCTTCCAACAAATCTGTATAGTGGAATCATGCCATGAATGAATAAATCAATGCACTCATCCTTAATAAAACTGGACATTTATCCCACCCGAACCTCACATGACAATTATTGGGTGTATATGCGTATGACGCATCAAACACAATTTTGATGGCTCGATTGAACATTACAAAGCAAGAATTATTGCCAAGGTTTTTCACTAACAATGGGGTATTGACTATAGCAAAACATTCAGCCCTGTTGTTAAACTGAACACCATTCGACTAATTATTTCCATTGTGGTTACTCAAAATTGGTCGACTTGACAACTTGGCATGAATAATGACTTCATCAATGGCTTCCTTACCTAAGATGTTTATATGCAGAAGCCTTCTAGTTTCGTCGACAAATATCATCCTACTTATGTCTACAAATTGCATCCCTCTCTTTATGGCCTATAACATGATCCACGTGCTTGGTTTTATCGGCTCCACCATTTCCTCACTTCTAATGGTTTTTAATTCCTCTAAAATCAATTCATCTCTCTTTGTTTTCTCGGCAGGTAGTGTCCTTGTTTATGATCTTATTTATGTAGATGGCATCACTGTCACTAGTAATACACCCTTGCAGATTCAATCACTAATAGTGAAATTGGGCCTCACTTTTTCCATTAAAGATATCTACCCCTTAAATTTCTTTCTAGGACTTGTTGTTGTTCTTATCCACGTGGATTATTTCTTTACCAACAATGGCACATTAAAACATACTTAATTAAGCGGGCATCTCAAATTGCAAACTGGTTAACACTCCCTTTACACCCAACACCAAGATATATAAAATTGGTGGAGCTCCATTTATTAATGGACAATGCTACAAACACCAACTCCCAGTACCAATCCAGTACCGATTGTGCTTTAAATGCATTGTACCATCATGGGACCCACACTTTAATACATGGGACCTACACTTTTGTACAATCATTTAAAGCACATTCGGTACTTAGTTGGTACTAAGAGTAGGTGTACATATCATTATTCTTTATTAATTCAACTACATTTCGTCAAATCATGGGTTCTTTACAATATCAACCATTAACTAGACCTGATCTTGCCTACTCGGTGAATAAGGTGTGGCAATTCATGAACTATCCCTGCGATATTCTTTTTCTTACTGTGAAGCATATTCTTTGATATCTACGACACACACAATCTCAAAGTCTTTTCTTTAATAAAAAAACCCGTAGAAGGATTTAGGCTAGTATCATCTCTAGGCATAAAAAACTAGCTTTACGCAGTGGCTCACAACTTATAGTAAACCAAATCCTATGTTTTTATGAGGCAATGGAAGAATCCATTGCGAAGTACCTATTCAAGGCACATTATTAAAATTCTCTGTGGCCAAGATGATCAAAATCCTAAGAATTAAAAATGCATGATCAGATGCACTGGTTCATCTGGGATCAAAAAAAAGGACAAAACTAAGAAGAACAATGCTTTAGAAATCCCCGTGCACTGTTCTACCAACAAATGGGCAATTAGTGTTGTGATGGATCTAGATTTGGGGCCATCTTGGATGAATCCCATATGTGCATACTTAAAATCTAGTGGAGTTCAAGAAGACCTAAAAGAAGCAAGGAGACTCCAGTACAAAGCATAAAGATACATGCTAGAAAGCTAGAATCCTATTCAGAATGGGGTTCATCATATCATTGCTCAGACATATCCACCTGATCAAAGTAAGTAACTTAATAAAATATGTGAATGAAGGATCTTGAAGAGCACACTCGATAGGGGAGTCACTAATAAAATGAATGGTCACGAAAGGCTACTAGTAGCCCACCATGAAGGCAAACTGCTCAAAACACGCAAGGAAATATGACAAGTGTCAATAATATGAAGTAATCAACTAGACTCTAGGGTAATCACTCAAGCCAAACACCCCCAGGCCTTTTGCAATGTGGATGGGGGGTATATCTAGTCATTCCACTACTAAAGACTAGAGGTAGATTTAAGTTCCTAGTAATGTCGATGTATTAGTTCACTAAATGGGGAGAAACTAAGCCCCTATTAGAGATGCCATACGATAAGGTTTTCCACTTCATCTGAAAGAACATTAATTTTTGTTATGAGATTCCATATGCCTTTATCACTAACCACGACATTCAGTTAGATAACCAAGAGTTTTAAGACTATTGTTGTGACGACTCGAATATGATTATGATAAACCATGTTTAAATGATGCTTACCGTATGGGATGGGGATAATGCGTTATTAGAATATATAATGTTAAGTTATTGTGTTTAGTCTAATCCTACCTTCATAACTTATGAAATATTGAATTAGTCACAAACACCAATTTGTGAAGTCTTCGGTAGGAATATTCGAGTTCGGGACTAGTTTTGGCCAATATAATATAATAATTGACTTGAGGTGAAAACTACATAGTCTTATATATATGATTAAGTTTTTAACACAACAAACGGTGTGTAAAACAGAGGTCCGAGCAAGAAGTTATGCTGGAATTATGAAGCAGGGGTAAATCTGTCCATTCGTTAAGTGGTATTTTGTCTTATACGTATAACAAATGGATGAATTTCATTGGTTGGAGGGGGGGGATAATGGACGACTTAAGACCCTATAAATAACCTTCTTCTTCGGCCAAACTCATCCATTAGAGAGTTTGGCCTAAAGAGAGAGAAATGAGAAGTTTAAGAAGAGAAAGGCGAGGAAAAATTGGAGAAAAATCCATAAGAAATTATGAAAACATCCCTAAGGTAATTCTACCTATAAATCTTGTTATATTGTTGGAATTATTGATTTAAAATGATATAAATAATCATTTTTATACTAAACTTCCATATTTTGAGGTATACGTATGGAAAGATGTAGGTTTAAGCAAAGTTGAACGTGTAAATCATGTATATTGATTCAATTGGAAACCCTGTGTATTCAAACTCCTATAACTTTTTGTATATTTATTAGAATTGAATAATTATAGTTGGATATAAAAATAGACTAATATATGTATAACATATACTAATATTATGTGAAAATACCAAGAAATGAATCTTTGGTGATAGTTCGAAGTTCATAGATCAAATTTGCCCCAAAGGTGTAAGTATGCACACCAAGTGTTCGATGCTTTGCTTGACATAGAAAATGAACCTTAAAAATTATGGAACTTTAATTTTGTATTTTTCAATATGTTTATGGATGTTAGATGAAATATCAAAGGAATTTATGATGCAAAAAAATTATGAAAATTCTTCGAAGTTGACTGAACGATAAAAGAGTCTACAGGGAAAATTTGATTTGTAATAAAAAAAATGGACACATCTTGCTCTAGGAAACTTGAAATGATGTTTTGTCTTTTATTTTGGGAACTAATATGATAATAATCGTATTACCAAGAAGAAATTAAAGTATATTCGGGATATGGATTGGATCTGTTAAATATTTTAACATGAAATTGGATGAGACTTTATTTATGATAAATGATTAGAATGGGATGATATGATGTTTATAAATTCGGTTAAGGTTAAGTTATTCTTTGGATTGTTAATCTACTTATGATGATACTAATATTTTAAGAATTTATTTGCGAAAGGGAAGAAGAACCAATTGAACAAGTGCCAGACAAAGGCAAGGGGAAAACACATGAAGTGGCCAAGGTGAGTGTACTCACTGTAAAAAGATGTATTATACATGGCTATGGAGATGATTTGAATATCACTCATGGGTAAGATGTATTACGCATGTTTATGGATAAAATCTGAGTCTCACTCATGGGTATGATGTATTATACATGGTTACAGACATGATCATAATAATATTGAACATGAATTTGTTCATTTCGGTTTACCAAAATGGGAGGTTGCTCCCTGATCCAGAATGGGGGATATTCGTCTATTAAAGACAAGGGGTTACTCCTCGACCAGGAATGGGGGATAATTATCTATTGCAGACAGGATATGTGGATCATGATTCAGACAAGTTGGTCATTCTTTATGAATGATCCGGATAAGTATATAATTGATAATCTTTATGAATGAACCGGATAAGTATATAATTGGTCATTCTTTATGAATGAACTGGATAACTATACATATATCATCACGGAGATATGATTTATTTCATTTAATTTTATGCAATAGTGTAGTAGTGATGCATTTGCTGAGCTATTTTGCTCATGGTTCCTATGTTTATGTTTTTCGTGTATTGTGATATCACTGCCAAATCTAGGAGTTCAGTGGGGTTAGCAAGGGATGCATAAAACCATGGTTTGGTCAAACATAAATGGTGTAATTTAAGCCTACTTATCTTTTCAGTAAGTTAGAATAAGCATAATTACCTTAAAATTTTGAAAGGCTTTTAGTTTTATTTATTCATGTTAATAATTGAATAAAGATACTCCTGATTATGGTTTGATTTAGGTAATTATGATTTGACTCACTTTGACTTTCAAACTTAATTATATGTAACTAGGTTGGGGTGTGTTAACTTTGGTATCAGAGCCTACAGGTATTTTAATTTGAATCATTGCATTATTTTATTTGTGGTATCGACAAACATGTTATTGAAGGAAAAATTTAAAAGACAAAATGTGATATACCGAAATTATGAAGTATTGGAACTAATCTATTCTTATACTAGAATATGTAGACTTGAGTTGTGTTACTTATTAAACCATGGTTTTGTGTGTGCCCAGTTATGTGGGAGAGTGAGGTACGAGAACCCATATTCTGTTAAAGGATGAGATAGTAAATTGTTAGAGTGTGAATAAAATGAAGATTCACATGGTAAAGGTGAAGTGAGGATTAATAGTTGTATATGTTTAATTTCAATATGTTAAATGGTCTGAAATTCAATTACTAGTCAATATATAATAATTGATCCAAATATGGGTTCATATTGAATTATGATAAGTAGAAGAAAATAATAATAAGAGTTGAGATGTACTTTTTTAATAGTATGAGTATATGTAGTGGATATTACCCTTGAAATGTTTTGAAATGTTAATGTGAATAATAAAGTTGAGACAAGGTGTTAAAAAGTTGAAAGTTTAAAAATATTAGGGTGCCCTTTTAAGAGTATGTGTTGTGTATGAGTATGGGAAAGATGCTAATCGGATTGGAATCTTGACAACTGGTTTGGGTGGATATTGAGTTGTATTTGTCATTGAACGTACGTATTATCATTAAGAGTATGGCATATAATGAATATGATTGACATTATACGGAGTCAGCAAGAACTATGTGTAAGGATAAGATGTTATGTGAGATACCATAATGAGATACATTAAGGTATTTGATTAAGTTATTTGAAAGCAACACGACATATAATAGTTAAGATAAGTATTATGGGGATGGTATGTGTGGTTAAAGTTTTCAGTGGTGATGTTATGTTTAAAATCCATGTTACCAAACGGGTAAGGTGAGTGTATTAATAATGTTACATAAGACAATAATGATAATAAGGATTGGGGTAAGATTATGATTATAAAGTTATTGTGTTGGATAAATGACTTATTAAGGTCATTGTATGTTTAGTTAAAGAACAATCAAATGATATTCAAAAAGGGAATATAGTGAGAAGTTAGATTGAGTTCATAGTGCATGACTGTATAATATACGTGAACGTGAATATGAGATCTTAGTTAAGAATAAACATTGAGTGAATGATTGCTCGGTTTCGATATATGAATAGTAGTGAGGCTATATTTAACTTAAAAAATTGTAAGGACGAGATTTAACATACTCATAAATGATATGGATAGTAGTTAGGGTCAAACACATGTATTTGGTGTTGAATGGAAGATGAGAAGATGGCATATAATAAGCTAGACTGGTAATATGATATTTATGAATTGAAATATTGAATGGAAGTTGGAGAAAGGAATATAAGAAGTTAGTCTTGTAATAGAATATGTATTATTTAAAATATTACACGATAATAAGGTTGGACCATAGGAGTGAAGGTATGAAGTAATATATATGATTTGGGAATTGAATTCCAGTTATAAGAAATCATTAGATGATTATTTTTGCGTGTAAGTGATAAATAAAATGTAGATGATATGAGAGTAGATTTGTCGGGAATGTGGAAATAGTATTCCCAATTGGTTGGTAAGTGAAATTCCTCCTAAATTTTGGGGACGAAATTTTCTAAGGGGGGTGGTTATAACGACCCAAATATGATTATGATAAACCATGTTTAAATCATGCTTACCGTATGGGATGGGGATAATGCGTTATTAGAATATATAATGTTAAGTTATTGTGTTTAGTCTAATCCTACCTTCATAACTTATGAAATATTGAATTAGTCATAAACACAAATTTGTGAAGTCTTCGGTAGGAATGTTGGAGTTCGGGACTAGTTTTGGCAAATATAATATAATAATTGACTTGAGGTGAAAACTACATAGTTGTATATATATGAGTTAAGTTTGTAGCACAATAAACGGTGTGTAAAACAGAGGTCTGAGCAAGAAGTTATGTTGGAATTATGAAGTAGGGGAAAATCTGTCCATTCGTTAAGTGGTATTTTGTCTTATAGGTATAAAATATGGATGAATTTCATTGGTTGAAACGGTATGTAATACCCTGTATTTTTGAAGACTTAAATAATTGCGTGATTTATTATTATTGTGGGATTAATTAAATTAAAATATGAGAATTAATTATTAATTCGGATTTAAATTTAAATGTTTACTAGCATGACGATAAGTTAGTAACTATTAATATTTCTACGAGAATAAGTAATATGGAATGGCGATTTTATATAACTTGTTGTGATACAGAAATACGACGATTTTATGTATTAAGTCAGAACGCGCGTGTGAGTCATGTCAGGGCTAATTAAGTGGAATATAAAGATAAATTATTTTTAAGTAACTCGTATGTTCACTTCAAGTGCGCCATTGAGTCCATAAGGGTTGAGATAGTAAGAAAACTCTACCCGAGTATTTTATTAGGACTCCGGGACATTTTTAGGCCAAGCCGGCACCCGGTGGGGGTAGTTTTGTAATTTGGATTTTTGGAGGAATTAAGAGGACGAAAATTAGAGGAAAATTATATCAGCTAATTGGAGACAATTAGGGTTAGGCTAAACCAAAATCGAGAGAGAGCCACAGTGGGTGAGGGAGAGCAAATTCCAAAGGAGGAGAAGCTATGTTCACCACTTTGCACAACCACCACCACCATCGTGTAGATCGGAACGCATCCATACCAACAACATCAACATATCAGACCTTCGAAATCGAGGCAAGTGTTTATTTCTTTCTTTCATTAGCAATAATTATGTTCATGTTAGTCTAGGTTAGTAAACCTTGTGATGCCAATTAATTTGGGTGAAATTGGAGAACAGCATCCTTATTTAGGACTGATTTGATAAGGATTTGAATACCATATGTAGATAGGATGATGCCTATGAAATTTAAATGATTTCTATGAACTAATCTGGGTTTAATTTGAAGTTATGCATATTAATTTAAGAACTTGGGTTCTCGATAATAAAATTTGGGGATTTCGAATTATATGAATGATTGGTGATGATGTAATGATTCTAAGTTGTTAGAATTCATTTACAAATGTTAGGATTCGATTTGGGAATGATTGACTGGAGTTTGGAATGATATTTAGAGGTTTTAGGGTTGAAAAATGGTGAAAAACGAAGATGTCTAAGGTTGAAGATGAAATAGCCCAGGTCACGCGAAGTCGAACGAAGTCGTTCGCCTGAGATAGGGATGTTACGTGAAGTCATTTGAGTGACACAATGAAGTCGTTCGAGTGAGTTCCCTTCTGGTTCGAGCGAGATTGATAATTTTAGGTAATTTCCTATTTTGCCCCTATGTTGGTAAATGGTTAATTTGAGTGAGGAAAACTAGTGTTCGATGAACCCAAAATTGTGCAGAATTATTGGGAGTTATTTAGGGGTAATGATTTAAAATATTCGGTACGGTGAGATTACCTTGGAGATTACGAGGGAGAGATAATCGTAATTGTAAATGCGTCGACAGTATTGAGTGATAAATACTAACGACATTAGTCCTAAAGAAATAGAACTTATAAGAATAAAAACTAGTGGTTAATTGTGGGACTGATTGTGATTTTGTATTAAGGATTTTCATATGACATATTATCCTTAGAAATATATTACGAGAGAGGGAATATCGTAACTTGAAATACGTTGATAGTATTTAGTGATAAAAATACTACGTATGGAAAATGACCCTTGGTTGTGTATACTGTTTGGTTGGATGGGTTGTGTGAATACCTCTTACTTGCTAGTATTATGTGTATGACATACCTAGCTGATTGCTATCACGGGAGGTGGTGTAGAGACAGTCTTATCCTGAGGGGATTTTTACTTGTATCTCAGAACATAGGACTGTGAAGACTTACTTCTGAGTTGGTAAGTTGCTGACTATGGGAGCGTAGGTATGTACTTGACCCATAGATATGTGAGCTATGTTCCCCTCCATTATGTGTGTTTTGTATATATGGTTCATGGGAGACTTTCGAAACGATAGTCCTTATTTGAGTACGAGAGGTACCGGAACATGATAGCAGAGTATGCAATGCACCACAGGTATAACCTTGGGGTGTTGTGTTAGTATATATATGTATAGTGGTGATTATTTATATATACTTGTGTTATACTTATATGTGATGTTTGTAGGCTATTAAGATTTGGTTAATACATATATTAAAGTGAGAAATATATATGTATGCTTTTGGTATATCAAAATGAGATCATATCAGATTATTAAGATAGTAAAATCTTCAGTAACGTAAATAGTAAATACTTGACTTTGGTGTGTTAACACTTATTTAAAATGATAAACGTTGAGATTATATACGGAACACTACTACGAGGGGTAATTATATGGATAAGCCTATCACCTAGTTAGAAGTGTCAGATGGCTAGGTTGGAGTAGATGTACGTTAGGCATGCACACTAGTCGAGAGGGGAGAATCTCATGTGAGAGTTCGAACTAACATGCATATAATACTTGCTTTGATGCGATTTTAAATACTTGATAAAACAAATATTTTTACACATCGGGCTCTGACCCGTTTCTTGCATCTCTTCTTTCTCTTTCTATATATATGTATTATATCAGGTGCTCAGCCACGGGGACACCGGTTCTAGATACTTGGATGGTTTTCCGACCTATAGCTATTGTGGAAGTTATGGGTTATTTAAGATTAGATGCTCCTCTCATTTCATTTAGTTCCTAGTTCAGATATCTCAGTTCGGGCATGTGTCGCCCATTCTCATTAGCAGGAGTTGTACTTAGTTTTCTTTGTAGTTCTTCTCAGTTGGTTTGAGTAATTATTATGGTTTGGTTTGTAAATGTGAACTGGGAGGTTTTATCACGTCTTACCTATTCAGTATTTGAATCAGTCAGCATTTAATTCTTGTGTATGGTTTAAATTTACATGTTCAGAATTTATTAAATTAATTGGTTTAAAGTTTAAATGGAAAATATTTTGACACTAGTGTAACACCCCATGATTTTTGAGACTGAGAAATTAAATTTTTGGGAAAATAAAATTTAATTAAATTGGAGAATTTTAAAATTTGGAAATTGAGGTCCAAAAATAGATGACGTATCAAAGTATTCCGGATGATGATTTTGAGGGTACCATCGATCCCGGAAGGGTCGAGATAGTCAAAATGACTGTCATTGGGTTTTATTTCGGCTCCGGAATGATTTTAAGTTAGTTTGACTCGAATTGGAGTAAATGAGTCATTTAAAGTGTGTATTAACATTTAAAACTGGGTTTATGGTTTTAAGGGATTTTAAAGGCTTACGGATCAAGCCTTTTCAATTGAGAGAATAGAAATATAAGAAAAAGTGAAAGGAAGAAGGAAAGAAGAAGAAAAGAAGAGAGAGGAAGAAAAGCTAGGAGATTTTTGGCCCAACCACGACATCGAGGACAATCCAACCTCTACAAATCTGAGGCAAGTGTTTAATCTTGCTAAATAAGTCATTTGTGTATTTTATTTCATAATTTGTGGGTTAAAGAAATGGTTTTTGGGTATAAATATCAAAACCTAGATTTTTGGGTTTAATCTTGAAATCAATGCTTAAAAATGCGTTTAATGGAGTAGAAATGGTTGGGATCAACTTTAGGTTGATTTATTGGTTTAGAATCATGTTGTGATAAAGATTTGGAGGTTCGAATGGAAATTTTAGGGTTTAAATTCGTGGGTTTTGCTGAAAATGGGAAAATCGGCCAACATAACTGGTATGGTCGGTCGATCCTAGTCTGGGGACCGATCGACCGCGCCTAGAGGGAAAAGCCTACTGCATTTCTTCGTAGGCAAAATTTGGACCCGCGATCTACCGGGGGTTTGGGACCGGTCGACCGGTCCCCTGTTTTTAACCCAAGAATGGGAAATTCTTTTACCCCTTTGCTTTTGGAGTTTTATTCTTAGGGTATTTCTTAATGGGCTCAATATGAAGGGTTACGATATTAGATCTAGGGACTAGTTTCGTAGGTCGAATAGGGGCTTGCGGGCCTATGTTAAATTGATTTAGAAGGATGGGATGCCTCTTTTAGTAATGAAAGGAATATAAGACTTAAGTGATTGGTGGATTGTTTTATCATAATAGAAGTGAAATATCATGAAATGGTTATAAATGGTATAAGGATAGTCTCTTTTGCCTATATGTGCATTAATAATGGATACCCTTGAGTATAGTGGGGGATCTCAGTGAGGACGGGAGTTCTAACTTGAGGTCCTATGTGAGTTTAGATATGATTGAGGACCGACGACAGAAGATGTCGTGCATCCTTGAGGAGTATAGACTTAAGGAATAAATTATGAACATAATAAGATTTTGAGTTCATTAGAACTATTAAACCTTAGATGGGATTCCAATACTTGAAACAAAGTTGGGATAAGTTGAGGTTTATGGACTATATATATATCAATGGTCAAAATTAGTATTTGAGGCATGAATGTCCTTTTGGATATATATAGAATGTGTAGTGATTGTTACCTACATTAAACTATGGGTGATAACCCTAAGGTTTGGGTACATACAATGTATGTGTTTTTGGGAAACTATTCATCATAGGAAAATGGATGAATATGCTTCAAGGGAAGGATTTTATTCACACATCGAGGTAAATTTAAATCAGTTTGTGGTGACGGCTTGTATATTGAGGATTATGTATTCTTATAGCCGAGATTATATATCTTATATTTACAAATGAGAATTAGTTGTATATATAGATATATGGATATGAGAATATGTGTATATATATCTGTATGGATATGAATATATGGATATATTTATGTTGTGGATATGCCTGATAAGGATATTTAAACCGTATATGATGGTTTAATGTTTGATCATATGATGGGATCATATGGATGTGTATATATTGTGCATGTGAACGATATATATACTTATGTGGTTAAGCATACCCCGCTCATGCTATCATTGGGAAGTTTCCGCGCAGAGGGTGAGCATCCTGGCATATAGAGCAGGGTGTGGATATTCCCCATGTCATAGTCGTCCCCTGTGATATTATATGATTTATATTTTTGGGATGAGACGTTGTGGGTATGTTTCATCTCTTTTCCGATTTAGAGCTATGATCGCTTCTCGGAACGTCGTGTGTGTGAGTTACCACGAGATGGGTGTCGTTGAGCCCCACTAGGGTGGTCCCCTGTATTTCTACGTGAGCCGGGCACTGGGAAGATGAGAGCATGGTACAGTTTTATCGGCGATATATATAGTCGGGTGGATTTTGTGCATGTCCATTGTACATCAGATATGATATGTACACTTAGTCATGGGTATGGATGTTTGATATATATATATGGTTAGAATAAAATGCCTATATATATATATATTTATATATCCTATTGATGAAAGGATATGGAATCTTTGTGGAGTACATCTTGGATGATTATGGTGTACTAGATTGATGGGGGTAGATATATCGCATTTAAGGAATATTTCGGTTACATCATCCCAAGGATATTATTGGATTTTTTGGTTGTTTTCATATTGTAGTAAAAAAAAATTAGTAGTAGTAGTATAATATGGTATGTATGGCATAAAGAATCTCTAGGATCGACGTTGTCCAGGAGTAGTGTAACGGGGTTGTTCCTTGTTCGAATTTCGCTTTGCGAGACACCCCACACACGAAACGCAGTGCAGTGTTGAGATTGGAGAGAAGTTTTGTCAATAATGATTTGTATGCATGTTGTTTACTAATTAAATAATATGATTAAACCCAAACTTATACGGGTAGCGTATTAAGAATTATAATTAAATGAATTATAACCCGGAATCCAATTGGCCTATTAAGGCATAATTGTTAGTAAACTTAATCAAGTATGATTAGAAAGGGGTGGATTCTTGGGTTAAGATGGGAAGGAAATTCTCGTGGGTATAGGCTGGGCCTATGATAAGTTAGGTTGTCCTAGGGGTAATTTAACAAAAAAAAATTGAGGACGCGAATAGGTGCGCGCCTTTAGATGAGAGGTGAGTTGGGGTTTCACGAGAGTGCGATTCCACTTTAATTATGAAATAAGTGCACCGATATTTATTATGCACGGTTAACACACTTGCTAAATATTTTTCACAACTCGGGCTCTGACCCGTTTATTTTTCTCTCCTGCCGGTATATATATATTACTACAAGTGTCCTACCGCATGGATGTCGGATGACCCTCTATCCAGAGTCTTGGGAGCCGTGACAGGAGCGGATTGTTGCGGGATGTAGATGGTATTCATTTCCTACTTCTTTACAAATCTAGGTAGGATTTATGTTGTATATCGGGTTTATACCCAAGGGATATTTATAGATGAGTATATTTATTTCATTTCAGTTATTGTATTGGTTGTGACCCGACAGCTTATTCGGGTTTACTTCTTTGTAGTAGATTCAGTTGTAGTTAATTATTTCATTTTATTCTAACATTTTATTTGTCATAGTTCGTGTATGCATCTTTCTTTCTTTACTAGTAGGTTAGTGTTGGTTTGTTGTATGTTGCATTTTTATTTTAACATCTCGCTTATATGATATCGGGTAGTTAGTCGTATATTATGTTATACGGACAGTTGATTTTGAGACTGAGCCATCTGAGACTTCTGATTTAATATAGTATAGGGTTGGCCACCCGTTATTATTATTAGCGGGGTGTTATAGATGGTATCAGAGCATCAGGTTCTAGAGTCTTTAGGATCTGTGCGAGTTGTATGCGCTCTTCCGTTAACGTTCTTGATATAAAGCCCTACTATTAGGACTGTTGTATTCACTACGCTTATTTTCTTCTGTGAAGTGTATTCACTTGATTGATGTTCTGATAACAGTTGCTCTCGTTTCAGACATCACCTAGATTATGTCATCTAGGAGAGGACAAGATTAGAGATATAATACCCATAACAGATTTTAGGAACGCTTTGATCGGGGGTAATTATTTCTCTCAATTTCGACGGTGATATAAGAAAGAGAACCCTAGCAGTGGTTCAGGGAGTTTTATCAGTGGTTAAGTAAGAAAGGAAAAATTTACTCGAGTGGTGAATCTTGGACTCAATTAAGAAAGTCTGAGGAGAGGTATCTAGTGTAATCCTTGGGAGGTTTAGAATGAGAAACCTGTCAACTTCCGTTAGGAAGCCTGGTGATGCTGACATTTACCGGTGGAAGGTAGGTGGCATTTTACTATTGTTAGGATTATCGTCTTTATTTAAGAAGGGCGTAAGAAATTGGAGACTCAGGTTCGTTGAGTAGAACTGGGGGAGTTTTTGGTAGTTACAATTGCATTTTGTCCTTCAAGATGGTTAGGAAGGATTTTGAGGAAGATGTTCCTCTTGTGGAGAAATAGGTTTAGGATTAATGATTGTCCTGGAAGAAGTAGAGGACCCTGAGTTGAGGTTCAAGGACTGGGTGAAACCATGGGATTATGAAAGTATAAGGTAGAATACCTTTCTTTGGATTTAAGTCACACTTTGTGCGATATTGATAACGTCGCGCGTTAGATATGATGAGCGGTTAGCCGCTACGCTCATAGGGTGTATGGTAATTCCTTGCAAGAAGGAGTGAGCCTGTACAGCCTTTGTATGATATTTTTTTTAGACAATAGACTGTCTTGTAAAGTGATAGTAGGGAGTTGTTCTATTGAATTCCGGAAGTGAGGATAATTGGAGTTGTTGAGTAGTGGTTATAAGATTATTGTCTTATGGATAGGTTTGGGTGTGTAATTATAGTGTTCCAATGAGGGAAGGACTTACTTGTAAGTAATGCTTGGGTGCAATGCAAGGGATTAGTATGGTTGAGTGGTTTAAAGTTTGGTAGATTTATGTTGAGCGGATAATTTAACCCATAGTTGTGCTAGTCTTAAGGAATAGGTATTGGTTATAGTGTTGTATTTGTTGAGACCTTGTGTCTTGAGCATAAGGTGTTTGTTTGGCGTGTCGAAAGACGCAAAAATTTATTTATATCATATTGTTATATAGGCCTTCAGGCAATATTTATTATATGAAAATCTTTTATAAAACCTTAGCCCTGGTTCAACTAATCTCAATCCCCGACCTAGCTACACAGTAGTGTATTGGGAGGGTTCCTTGTTTGGATTTCGCTTGCGAGACCTCCTCCGCACGAAGGTAGCTAGCATCCAGAATTGAGGAGAGTTCAACCATTGGCAATTTTCAAACTTGTATACAGTTATTATAGATTATTATAGATTATATTGGTGATAGTTATGTTACGATTTGAGGCTAATGGAGCCTGATTATAATTCTACGAGTGGAAGCTCGGGTACGGGGTGTATGGGCGCCTTGGGTAGTAGTTGTTTTAAAATCTATATGGTTCGACGTGAGAACTAGAAGGGATCAGTATAGTGATCCTAAAAATTGATGTTAGGACTAGATGATATTGAGGTCCTAGGCATGTCTTAAATTTAGTGGGCGAAATTTTGTAAGGGGGGAATATTGTAACACCCCATGATTTATGAGACTGGGAAATTAAATTTTTGGGAAAATAAAATTTAATTAAATGGGAGAATTTTAAAATTTGGAAATTGAGGTCCAAAAATAGAGGACGTATCAAAGTATTTCGGATGATGATTTTGAGGGTACCATCGATCCCGGAAGGGTCGAGATAATCAAAATGACTGTCATTGGGTTTTATTTCAGCTCCAGGATGTTTTTAAGTTAGTTTGACTCGAATTGGAGTAAACGAGTCATTTAATTTAAAGTGTGCATTAACATTTAAAACTAGGTTTATTGTTTTAAGGGATTTTAATGGCTTATGGATCAAGCCTTTTCAATTGAGAGAAGAGAAATAGATGGAAAAGAGAAAGGAAGAAGGAAAGAAGAAGAAAATAAGAGAGAGGAAGAAAAGCTTGGAGATTTCCGGCCCAACCGCGACATCGAGGACGATCCAACCTCTACAAATCTGAGGCAAGTGTTTAATCTTGCTAAATAAGTCATTTGTGTATTTTATTTCATAATTTGTGGGTTAAAGAAATGGTTTTTGGGTATAAATATCAAAACCTAGATTTTTGGGTTTAATCTTGAAATCAATGCTTAAAAATGGGTTTAATGGAGTAGAACTGGTTGGGATCAACTTTAGGTTGATTTATTGGCTTAGAATCATGTTGTGATAAATATTTGGAGGTTAGAATGAAAATTTTAGGGTTTAAATTCGTGGGTTTTGCTGAAAATGGGAAAATCGACCAAGATAACTCGTATGGCCGATCGACCGCGGTCTGGGGACCGGTCGATCGCGCCTCGAGGGAAAAGCCTACTGCATTTCTTCGTAGGCAAAATTTGGACCCGCGATCGACCGGGGGTCTGGGACCGGTAGACCGGTCCCCTATTTTTAACCCAAGAATGGGAAATTCTTTTACCCCTTTGCTTTTGGAGTTTTATTCTTAGGGTATTTCTTAATGGGCTCAATATGAAGGGTTACGATATTAGATCTAGGGAATAGGGCCGTAGGTCGAATAGGGGCTTGCGGGCCTATGTTAAATTGATTTAGAAGGATGGGATGCCTCTTTTAGTAATGAAAGGAATATAAGAGTTAAGTGATTGGTGGATTGTTTTATCATGATAGAGGTGAATTATCATGAAATGGTTATAAATAGTATAAGGATAGTCTCTTTTGCCTATATGTGCATTAATAATGGATACCCTTGGGTATAGTGGGGGATCTCAGTGAGGACGGGAGTTCTAACTTAAGGTCCTAAGTGAGTTTAGATATGATTGAGGACCGACGACAGAAGATGTCGTGCATCCTTGAGGAGTATAGACTTAAGGAATAAATTATGAACGTAATAAGATTTTGAGTTCATTAGAACTATTAAACCTTAGATGGGATTCCAATACTTGAAACAAAGTTTGGATAAGTTGAGGTTTATGGACTATATATATATATATATATATATATATATATCAATGATCGAAATTAGTATTTGAGGCATGAATGTCCTTTTGGAGATATATAGAATGTGTAGTGATTGTTACCTACATTAAACTATGGGTGATAACCCTAAGGTTTGGGTACATACAATGTATGTGTTTTTGGGAGACTATTCATCATAGAAAAATGGATGAATATGCATCAAGGGAAGGATTGTATTCACACATCGAGGTAAATTTAAATCAGTTTGTGGTGACGGCTTGTATATTGAGGATTATGTGTACTTATAGCTGAGTTTATATATCTTATATTTACAAACGAGAATTATTTGTATATATAGATATATGGATATGAGAATATGTGTATATATATCTGTATGGATATGAATATATGGATGTATTTATGTTGTGGATATACCTGATAAGGATATTTAAACCGTATATGATGGTTTAAGGTTTGATCATATGATGGGATCATATGGATGTGTATATATTGTTCATGTGAACGATATATATACTTATGTGGTTAACCATACCCCGCTCATGCTAACATTGGGAAGTTTCTGGGCAGTGGGTGAGCATCCTGGCATATAGAGCAGGGTGCGGATATTCCCCAGGTCATAGTCGTCCCGTGTGATATTATATGATTTATATTTTTGGGATGAGACGTGGTGGGTATGTTTCGTCTCATTGTCGGTTTGGAGCTATTACCGGTTCCCGGGACGTCGTGTGTGTGAGTTACCACGAGATGGGTGTCGTTGAGCCCCACCAGGGTGGTCCCCAGTATTGCTACGTGAGCCGGGCACTGGGAAGATGATAGCATGGTGCAATTTTATCGACGATATATATAGCCGAGTGGATTTTGTGCATGTCCATTGTACATCAGATATGATATGTACACTTGGTCATGGGTATGGATGTTTGATATATATATATATATATGGTTAGAATAAAATGCCTATATATATATTTATATATCCTATAGATGAAAGGATATGGAATCTTTGTGGAGTACATCTTGGATGATTATTGTGTACTAGATTGATGGGGGTTGATGTATCGCATTTAAGGAATATTTCGGTTACATCATCCCAAGGATATTATTGGAGTTTTTAGTTGTTTTCATATTGTAGTAAAAAAAAAATTCGTAGTAGTAGTATAATAAGGTATGTATGGCATTATGGATCTTTAGGATCGACATTGTCAAGGAGTAGTGTAACGGGGTGGTTCCTTGTTTGGATTTCGCTTTGCGAGACACCCCAGGCACAAAACGCAGTGCAGTGTTGAGATTAGAGAAAAGTTTTGTCAAATAATTATGTGTGGCATAATGGATCTCTAGGATCAACGTTGTCCAGGAGTAGTGCAACGGGGTGGTTCCTTGTTTGGATTTCGCTTTGCGAAACACCCCACGCACGAAACGTAGTACAATGTTGAGATTGGAGAGAAGTTTTGTCAAAAATGATTTGTATGCATGTTGTTTATTAATTAAATAATATGATTAAACCCAAACTTATACGGGTAGCGTATTAAGAATTATAATTAAATGAATTATAACCCGGAATCTAATAGGCCTATTAACGCATAATTGTTAGTAAATTTAATCATGTATGATTAGAAAAGGGTGGATTCTTGGGTTAAGATGGGAAGGAAATTCTCGTGGGTATAGGTTGGACCTATGATAAGTTAGGTTGTCCTTATAATCGGGGTAATTTAACAAAAATAAATTTGAGGGCGCGAATAGGTGCGCGCCTTTAGATGAGAGGTGAGTTGGGGTTTCACGAGAGTGCGATTCCACTTTAATTATGAAATAAGTGCACCGATATTTATTATGCACGGTTAACACACTTGCTAAATAGTTTTCACAACTCGGGCTCTGACCCGTTTATTTTTCTCTCCTGCCTGTATATATATATTACTACATGTGTCCTACCGCATGGATGCCGGATGACCCTCTATCCAGAGTCTTGGGAGTCGTGACAGGTGCGGACTGTTGCGGGATGTAGATGGCAGTCGCTTCCTACTTATTTATAAATCTAGGTAGGATTCATGTTGTATATCGGGTTTATACCCAAGGGATATTTATAGATGCATATATTTATTTCATTTCAGTTATTATATTGGGTGTGACCCGACTGCTTATTCGGGTTTACTTCTTTATAGTAGATTCAGTTGTAGTTAATTATTTCTTTTTATTCTAGCATTTTATTTGTCATAGTTCTTGTATGCATCTTTCTTTATTTAATAGTACTTTAGTGTTGGTTTGTTGTCTGTTGCATTTTTATTTTAACATCTCGCTTATAAGATATCGGGTAGTTAGTCGTATATTATGTTATACGGACAGTTGATGTTGAGACTGAGCCATCTGAGACTCCTGATTTAATATAGTATAGGGCTGGCCACCCGTTATTATTATTAGCAAGGTGTTACAACTAGCTTAATTAAATGTTAGGTAATGAATTGGATTTTAGTTTTCGACAGTGATGCTAAGAATGAACCAACCGAACATTCTGTTATAAATTTTATAAAGGACTGATCACCCGATATTTAATTGTGCGGGGTGTCACAGGGGGGAGGTTGTCCGACTTAATCCCCTTGAAATTACCTTTCTCTTCATCCAAAATCAGCCATTAGAGAGTTTGGCCTGAAGAGAGAGAAACGGGAAGTTTAAGAAGAGAAAGGCGAGGAAAAATTGGAGAAAAACCCATAAGAAATTACGAAACATCCCTAATGTAATTCTACCTGTAAATCTTGTTATATTGTTGTAATTATTAATTTAAAATGATATAAATAATCATTTGTTTACTAAACTTCCTTGTTTTGAGGTATACATATGGATAAATGCGGGTTTAAGCAAAGTTGAACGTGTAAATCACATATATTGATTCGATTGGAAACCCTGTGTATTCAAACTCCTATAACTTTTTGTATGTTTATTGGAATTGAATAATTCTAGTTGGATATGAAAAAAGACTCATATATGTATAACGTATCCTAATATTATGTGAAAATACTAAGAAATGAATCTTTGGTGATAGTTTGAAGTTCATAGATCAAATCTGCCCCAAAGGTGTAAGTATGCACACCAGGTGTTCGATGGTTTCCTTGACATAGAAAATGAACCTTAAAAATTATGAAACTTTAATTTTGTATCTTTCAATATGTTTATGGATGGTAGGTGAAATATCAAAGGAAGTTATGATGCAGAAAAATTATGAAAATTCTTTGAAGTTGATTGAACGATTAGAGAGTCTATAGGGCAGATTTGATTTGTAATAAAGAAATTCTCACATCTTGCTCTAGGAAACTTGAAATGATGTGTTGTCTTTTATATTGGGAACCTAATATGATAAGAATCGGATTACAAAGAAGAAATGAAAGTATGTTTAGGCTATGGATTGGATAAGATAAATATTTTAACATGAAATTGGATGAGACTTCATTTATGATAATTGATTAGAATGGGATGATATGATGTTTATGAATTCAGTTAAGGTTAAGTTATTCTATGGATTGTTAATATCATTATGATTATACTAATATTATAAGACTTTATTTGTCAAAGGGAAGAAGAACCGGTTGAACAAGTGTCAGACAAAGGTAAGGGAAAAACACATGAAGTGGTCAAAGTGAGTGTACTCACTATAAAAAAGATGTATTATACATGGCTATGGAGATGATTTGAATATCACTCAAGGATAAGATGTATTACGCATGGTTATGGATAAGATCTGAGTATGACTCATGGGTATGATGTATTATACATGGTTACAGATATGATCAAAATAATATTGAATATGAATTTGTTCATTTCGGTTTACCAAAATGGGAGGTTACTCCCCGACCTGGAATCGGGGAGATTTGTCTATTAAAGACAAGGGGTTACTCCTCGACCAGTAATGGGGGATAATTGTCTATTACAGATAGGATATGTGAATCATGATTCGGATAAGTTGGTCACTCTTTATGAATGAGCCGGAAAAGTATATAATTGATCATCTTTACGAATGAGCCGAATAAGTATATATTTGGTCATTCTTTATGAATGAGCCAGATAAGTATACATATATCATCATCGAGATATGATTTATTGCCTTTAATATTATGCAATAGTGTAGTAGTTATGCATTTGCTGAGCTATTTTGCTCATGGTTCCTATTTTTATGTTTTTCTGGTATTGTGATATCACTACCAAATCTAGGAGTTCGGTGGGGTTAGCAAGGGATGCATAAAATCATGATTTAGTCAAACGTAAATGGGGTAATTTAAGCCTACTTATCTTTTCAGTAAGTTAGAATAATCATAATTACCTTAAAATTTTGAAAGGCTTTTAGTTTTATTTATTCATGTTAATAATTGAATAAAGATACTCCTGATTATGGTTTGATTTAGGTAATTATGATTTGAATCACTTTGACATTCAAACTTAATTATAAGTAACTGGGTTGGGGTGTGTCAATTGCATATGATCTAAAATTTAGAAACTACACTCAACACCAAGTAATCTGCAGTGCAATGTATAGTTAGAGGCAACTAAAAAACATTACTAGATGGGATGAAAAAAAGGTTGGATGATGCAAAGAGTAACTGGATAAATGAGCTCTAAAGTGCCTTCTGGGCATATAAAATAACTCCAAGAATAGCAATGGGTGAGACGCCTACTATGTTAATTTTTGGAATAGAGGGAGTAGTCACAACAGAAATTTGTCTCCGCCCTCAATTTCGATTCACCTCAGAGCGACCAGATTAGAAGATTAGATTTGCATTTGGTAGAAGAAGTTAGAGAAAACGTAGAACTTATAGTGCAAGAATACTAGCAGCGAACTACTCGATTTTTCAACAAAAGAGTAAAACTGAGCACTTTAAAAGGTGGAGACTATGTGCTGAAAAAGGTCATCCAAAAGGGAAAGAAATTAGAACCTAACTGGCACGGTCCGTACAAAGTGTCTTTTGTTATGAGACTTAGAACTTATAAAATTGAAACCTTGGAAGGAGAGTAGTTTAAAAATACTTATAATGTTGAACATCTAAGGAAATACTATCAGTGGAGGAAAAAATATAAAGTCTTTTCATTTCTCCTAGGCTGGAGACATCTAAGCAGTTAAATGTGACATCAAAACCCAAACATCGTGTATGACCTCGTCTTTCGACATGCAGTGATAGAGAAGTTTAACTTTATTTATGATAACATCTTGGGACGGATCAAAAATAAAAATTCTACCAAATTTAGGAAATTCGTTAGAGTCATATTGACGATAAGCTTCGACCATAATGGACTAATGTAGGGATAAATCAGAATATATTTTGTCATTTTAGGTAATCGACGCTAACACGTGGTTATCACGACAAGATCCATCCATACAACTAGTAAGTTGGCACAGGCATCAGTAAAACCGAGAATAAGATAACCCAAGTTTGTCCAAAATAGGTAGCTAGTAAGGAAGATGAGTTAGACAATAGCCAACCACATGATCAAAAGACTAAACTACTAGCACACCCAATATCAAATAATTTGTAAGTGGACATAGCCAATAGGCAAAGTGATATAGTAAGTCCATAAAACTTAAACTAACAAGGTTAAACAGATCCGATGACATTCCCTTATCAAAACATTTTGAAGAAAACATAGATCACAAGCACAAGTGTTCAGAAATGAATACAAAAAAAAATTAGCAAGAAATTCATATCAAAACAAGCATAACCAAGGTATCCATTACAAACCACAAATATCAAATTTTTTAATTATAAACCAACTAATGAAAAATTTTCAGAAATGTTCAACATAAAAACATAGAAGACCTTCACTAAGAGGATTAAGACAGAGGGACATCATCAATAGCAACAACATCCCATGGTAGAGTTATAGCAGGAGAATCAATAAAGACAGTATCCTTAGTAGGGGAAGATCTGTTTCATCTATAGGGACTATCCAACTTCATCAGTTTGATCAGATTTATTAGAGAACTCCTCACCCTCCAACTGTTAAACAGTAAGGGTCGTGGCCACTTCATTATTAACCTCCCACTTGTTAACTTATACAACTATGTCACGGTAATATTTCATAACCTTTTTCTTCAATTCTTTATATTCGTCAAGGAAAAAGGATAGGTTATCCATGTTGTAGTCAGTTGAGGACTTGTACTTCTCACTGCTAACTCATCAACCTTCGCCAAAGCTGCCTCGATTTGCATGATCTTCTGACTAGCCATGCCCAAAGCTTAGTTAGACACTTCCAGGTCGTTACTAACCTTGTTCAAAGACTCTTACAAGCTCTTGAAATTAATAGCATATATGTTAGCCTGGTCCTTAAACTTGCAGACCTCCTCCTCGGCTTGGCTAACAGATACATTATTCACTACACCAAATCTGCCCATTTGTCAAGGTCATTGACCTTGACAAATCTACCTTGTCAAGGTCAATGACCGTGACATTTCGAGGCGAGACAACTTTTTTTGTCACGGTCGTGTCACGGTCATTGACCTTGACAAAAAACTCGCATTTTTTGTCACGGTCGTGTCACGGTCAATGACCGTGACACGTTTGTCACGGTTATAAACCGTGACAAAGCCGTGACCTTTTTTCAAAAAAATTGTCACGGTCATTGACCGTGACAAGTCCGTGACAAGATTTGTCAAGGATTTGTCACGGTCAATGACTGTGACAATTCTGGGCAGAATTTAAAAAAATCTGCTGGGCAGTATGGCCACTGCCACTGCCCAGCAATATATTTGTACCTGTTATAGCAACTTTGTACCTGTTCCAAACATCATATATCCAACACAAACTAAAGATAATGCAAATATATATTCATGACAGTATAATCCAAATATTCAAAGTAAAAATAATATACATGACGATATAATCCAAATATAATTAAAATGGACAAACTTGAAAATAATGTTACTACATGTCTTGGATAAAACTGAGGAGGTGAGTAGGCCACACGACATACGAATTGACGCACCCACTAATATACGTCGTGCCGCATTGTTCGCGCAACCACAATAGGGAGTTCTCCTTCCCGGGTATGACATGCGTGACGAGCACCCTGGACTCCATCTCTTGAAGCACACGCCCATGGACTATTCCACCCTCAACGATATTCGGGTCCCTCAACCCCCGCCCTATCCGCTGGCCATCAAATATGTCCAATATGAACACGCTCGGCCAACCAATTATCGACAATGGTCTGTTGGAGGGCGTCAAATAGGGAAGTGGATCGTCGAAGTACGAACGTGTCGGTGATGAAGCAGCGAGGTCCACATCCTCGTCATCCTGCGCCTCGTCCTCCCGCACCTCCTCCTCCCCCGCCTTCTCCTTCCCTTTCCCTTTCCCTTTACGGTCTCCACCCAACGTACGCTTCATGAATGCGTACATATCTTGGACCGTCGCTTCCAAACGGGACAGCTTCGCGTCGTGTGAATCCACCGTTTGAGCCAAGCCGGTGTCGCTCGTCTCCAATCCGATGATCCTAGATTTGGCCACCCGCGAGCTCACTCCCCTTGTCCTCCCCTTGCGATCAGAGCCAAGCACTTGGCTGAGTGCGTCTGTGGACAAAGATGCCTTGTCGGCATCAGACTGCGACTCATGCACTTCCTTAAGCTTTGCCTGAAACGACAAAAAGCACATGATTAGTAAAATAAGTAAACTAAAAAATTATAACGTAATTAACAATAATTAAACTGTCGGATTACTTACAATCGTGGTCGCGACGCTCGGGGACACCTCCTTGTCCTTCCCCTTCTTCGTCCGAAGAACCACATAAGTATCGAGCCTATGTGGCTTACCCCCTGGCCCACTCCCTACCCCCTGAAATAAAATAAAGTAAAGTAAAATTAGTATCGGCCCCGCAAAGTAAAATAATATCCAATAATATATTTCCGTAGTTATAGATAAATTAAATCTTACCTGCATCCTATGCTCCACCTCAGCGTAAGAGGTCCGGCCGGAGTAGTGCACGTTCGTCTTTTTAGCCCGATTTTCCCTCCCCAATTGGCGAGATGCCAATTGTCGATCCTCGATCTCATTGTCAATGAACTTTTGCCATTGTGCCAATGAGATCGGCTCCTTGGGCGGGACGGATCCGCGCCATTGTAAAATGGACTCTCGTATTTTTCCAAAGTACCGTGTCCGCATATTTTTCTTCCACGTCTTATGTTGCTCCCTCAACTGCTCCAAGACGGAATCGCGTAGCTTTTGATCCAAGTTGAATTGTTCATGTCCAACAAATACAATGTTAGTTGCGAATAAATATAAATATAAATTGAAATATTCATATAAATATTACCTGTAGTGCCGCCCAAACAGCTAACTTGAGCTCATACGGCACCTCCTTCCAACTCATAAACCCCGGGCCGATGACCGTCTTTAGCAGCTCGAGGGATCTCGCTAAAATATCCGACTTGTTTTCGACGGTAATCCCAAATTTTCCATATTTGGGGAGCCTAGGGGCAGAGGAGCCCTCGTCGCCTCCGCTACCACCGAACCCAGACGACATCATCATAAACAGCATCATCATCTTCGCCCTAACATCTGAAGGAGACATTTTTGCTATAAAAAAAATGTTATTAGTACAGATAAAAAAATGTTAATAGTACACATTTCGTTTTACCTAATTGAATTAATAGTACAGATAAAAAAATGTTCTGTCTATATTATAACGTATGTGTAAGTTCCGTCAATACCATTTCGTTTCAATTTTGTAATATTATGTTTTTTCCAAAAATTTAAAGAGTTATTAAATGGGTGTCCCACCCCCACCCTCACCCCTTGCCCCCGTCACACACACACGCACACCTACGCACACACACACACACACACACCACCCCTACCCACCCCACCCCCACCCCCTCCCCCCACAACGACCGTGACAACTACATATATTGTTTATCAATAAAATTATGACATGAGATAATTATAATTGTAGCAAAATTTCATTATCATGGGTTTTACCTAATTGAATTAATTTCATGAATAAAATTATTATCAATTTAAATGAAAATATCAATTATTATCCAATATTTTTGAATGAAATATTTATTTTGAATGGAAATATCAATTATTATCCAATTATTATCCAACTATTATCAATTATTTATTTTGAATGTAAATAATATTCAAAACCCCACCCACCCCCACCCCCTCCCGATGTTTATTATCCAATTATTATCCAATTATTATCAATTATTTATAAAATTGATGTCTACTTTTAGTGTTATGTATATATGTTAGTTGATGCCATTATATTTTTAGCCTAATTAGATTCTAAGGTTATCTCAATTTATATTTTTCTTTTTCTATCTAATAATTTTCAACGTAAGAGCACAGTACATAACGTATGTGTAAGTTCCGTCAATACCATTTCGTTTCAATTTTGTAATATTATGTTTTTTTCAAATATTTAAAGAGTTATTAAATGGGTGCCCCACCCCCACCCCCTGCCCCCCTCCCCCCGCCACACACACACGCACCTACTTTTAGCCCTTGTTATTCATCAAATTTGAGGCAACTTAATTAGAATATTTGGAGGACTGAAATTGATTTAGATTATGCCTATCTATGTAACTCTAAAACCTAATTGTGATTAAAATCTGATTTATCTGGATTAATTCTATTACATTTATAATTTAACTAATAGAGTTGAAATTGGTGGCAATTTACTTTGGTTTGGTTTATTTCTAGTTGAATCTGAGTTAGAATTTGTAGATTATGTATACACACACACCCCACCCCACCCCCTCCCCCACCACACACCACACACACACACACACACACACACACACACACACCACCCCACCTCCACCCCCTGCCCCTGCCCCCCTCCACCACCCCCTCCACCCCTCCACCACCACACACCACCACGCACACACACACACACACACTCCACCCCACCCCCTGCCCCCCTCCACCACCCCCTTCCCCACCCTTCCCCACCCCACACCCCGCCCCACCCCCCCGCCCCACCCCCCCCCCACACGCATACACACATAAATATACACACAAATATATATATAAATGGAAGAGAGAGAGAGAGAGAGAGAGAGAGAGAGAGAGAGAGAGAGAGAGAGAGGGAGAGAGAAAATGGACCTGAAAGTAGAGAGAGAGAGAGAGAGAGAGAGAGAGAGAGAGAGAGAGAGAGAGAGAGAGAGAGAGAGAGAGAGAGATGGAGGGAACGGCGCGGGAGGGAAAAAAGAAGGGGGATAGGGTTTTTGCTGCAAATATTGTCACGGTCGTGTCAAGGTCTTTGACCATGACAACTTTTTAAATTATTGTCACGGTCATTGACCGTGACAAGTCCGTGATAAGTAAATTTGTCACGGACTTGTCACGGTCAATGACCGTGACAATTAGTTGTTACGGTCGTGTCAAGATCAATGACCGTGACATAAAACGCGTGTTTTTTGTCACCGTCAATGACCTTGACAAGGCTGACCGGCTGAAAGGTGACTATTTGCCCATTTTGGTGTAGTGATTCGTATCAAATATCGCATTTTATTCCCCTTTTATTATGAAATAATGCAATTCAATGTTGGTTAAAGTCACATTTTATACTCAGTTATTGTATAACCCTAATTATTCATCGTTAATCAATTGTGCAACGTTTATTTGAATATTTATTGGGTTTACGATGCTAAGAACAAAGTTTGGATGAAATATGGGAAAAGAATAGTCACACATGCACCTTCAAGGGCAAAATAGTAAATTCAGATGACCAATTTCGGACTCAGACTATTTACGAAAGTTATAACCTTCAAATCATGGAACACATCGATTTAAACGGCGTCTCAATTTTAGTTCAAACGAAGAAATTATGATTGTGTAAAGTTCGAAACCAAATGAAAATCAAAGTCAATGCCGATTCAAACTCAAAGACCGACACCGTGACCCAAACATTGTTGAAATATTGTTGGGACCAATATTTGGGTCACTTCGGTTCTTGCAAGGAATCGATCCCAGGTCACATGTGAAAGTTATGGAGTTCGGGGTTTATTTAGAAAACATGGGACTCTAGGTATGTAATAAGATATATATATATATATATATATATATATTTCTTAATGCATGAATATTATTGAGGATTCACCTTGGTCAGTGGATGAGAACCCTATGCACAACCTGAGGGTCACGGGTTAAATTACCGAACCCCAAACATTTCTTTTACCCAGATTTATTTTGCACAATGCACAAACCTTACCCAGTGTTAGGCACGCCTTAGTGCCCTAATGCGGGTGCGGGGGCGAGTGCGGGGTCGAATTCGAGTGCGCCAATGCGTCGATTTTCGAAGAACTAAAATTTGAGAGCGCCACCAGTGCGTTTAATTATTTAACATATAAATATATATTTATACATATTTACATTAATATAATAACTTATTAAATGATGCACAGTTAAAGAAATATACTTGCATCTTATATTGAAGTTCACAAAAGGATTTACATAAATAACATACCCAATATATACAAAACAACCCACATACTGAGCTTAAAGTTTTTGAACCAAAAGGAAAACCTTTGCGGCAACCTTAGTGCCCCAACCTTGGCTACATGACATGCTATACAGATTGCTATTAAGCATACATGACATGCTATACATATTTCTATTAAGCAACCAACCCAAAATATAAGACCCAAAAAAGTTTAACAGCCCTAAAACCAACTAGCCAAACCTTGGCCTTTTCCCATGTGTTATGTGGGCATTGTCTTCATTAACATCTCGAGTGGTTGAAGAACTAGAACAAGTGGAACTCGAAACAACATTATCATCAATAGAAGAAAGAAACACAAACTCTCTATCTTCAACCTCCATCATGTCAAAGTCCAAAGTATCATCTTCAACATAAGCATCCCAATTTTTGTATGATTTCTCATAATCCTCTCGGTATCGTGTTAATAATCGATGATTATAATGAACATATACCAATGATTCATCACGATATGTATTCATTCTATTCCTCTTTACACTATGAATATAACCGTAAGTGCTCCATGCCCTTTCTGCACATGAACTATTTATGCTTTGCGATAACACTTTAACAGGTAATGCATAAAGTTGTGGAGCAGCTGCTCCATATAAATTCCACCATTGAACAGCTGACATAATTTTTCTATCTCGGATTGCTTGAGGTCGAGCAAACACACCTGCATTACAAACAAAATCACAAAGTTGCACACGAACGATAGATGCTTCACCCGAGTTATTAAGTAGTCGATCAGCCACATTTAAGTACACATTTTGAATTTCTGAATTGGAATGCGGCTTCATTCTTTTCTCTCCCTTTGGACCCAAACTTTTTAACCAAGAATCAGAATAATAATAAAGTGTAGGAACATAAGCAAGATAATGCAACGGGACATTCATTTTCTCCCAACGATGCGCAAGAAGGCCCCTTACTACATCCCACATCTCAACATGTTGTGCTAATATGACTTCAATTGAACTAAACATGTCACACATCTTTTGGTATACTTCCCCCATAACATCTTTGTCTGAATCACAAAAACGAATCATCAACCAAATTGGCTTTGTAAAATTTAAAATGAATTTTAAATGCTGCCAAAATTCATCATCTAATATAATTCTTTTCACATCATCATGCTCCAACTTTGACTTAGAAGTGCCATTTTTTATTTGCTCCCACTCTTCATTCAAAACCATGGAAATTAAAGATTTTTTAACTCTGAAAAGACGTTCCAGAACCACATAATGATGCCCAAACCTTATTTTCTTACCTTGAATAACCTCCAGTGCAGAGAATTTTCTGAATATAAAGACCACCATACTATGTGTTTTGATCTTAGTGCCCTAATGCGGGTGCGTGGGCGAGTGCGGGGTCGAATTCGAGTGCGCCAATGCGTCGATTTTCAAAGAACTAAAATTTGAGAGTGCCACCAGTGCGTTTAATTATTTAACATATAAATATATATTTATACATATTTACATTAATATAATAACTTATTAAATGATACACAGTTAAAGAAATATACTTGCATCTTATATTGAAGTTCGCAAAAGGATTTACATAAATAACATACCCAATATATACAAAACAACCCACATACTGAGCTTAAAGTTTTTGAACCAAAAAGACAACCTTTGCGGCAACCTTAGTGCCCCAACCTTGGCTACATGACATGCTATACAGATTGCTATTAAGCATACATGACATGCTATACATATTTCTATTAAGCAACCAACCCAAAATATAAGACCCAAAAAAGTTTAACAGCCCCAAAACCAACTAGCCAAACCTTGGCCTTTTCCCATGTGTTATGTGGGAATTGTCTTCATTAACAGCTCGAGTGGCTGAAGAACTAGAACAAGTGGAACTCGAAATAACATTATCATCAATAGAAGAAAGAAACACAAACTCCCTATCTTCAACCTCCATCATGTCAAAGTCCAAAGTATCATCTTCAACATAAGCATCCCAATTTTTGTATGATTTCTCATAATCCTCTCGGTATCGTGTTAATAATCGATGATTATAATGAACATATACCAATGATTCATCACGATCTGTATTCATTCTATTCCTCTTTACACTATGAATATAACCGTAAGTGCTCCATGCCCTTTCTGCACATGAACTATTTATGCTTTGCGATAACACTTTAACAGGTAATGCATAAAGTTGTGGAGCAGTTGCTCCATATAAATTCCACCATTGAACAGCTGACATAATTTTTCTATCTCGAATTGCTTGAGGTCGAGCAAATACACCTGCATTACAAACAAAATCACTAAGTTGCACACGAACGATAGATGCTTCACCCGAGTTATTAAGTAGTCGATCATCCACATTTAAGTACACATTTTGAATTTCTGAATTGGAATGCGGCTTCATTCTTTTCTCTCCCTTTGGACCCAAACTGCTTAACCAAGAATCAGAATAATAATAAGGTGTAAGAACATAAGCAAGATAATGCAACGGGACATTCATTTTCTCCCAACGATGCGCAAGAAAGCCCCTTACTACATCCCACATCTCAACATGTTGTGCTAATATGACTTCAATTGAACTAAACATGTCACACATCTTTTGGTATACTTCCCCCATAACAGCTTTGTCTGAATCACAAAAACGAATCATCAACCAAATTGGCTTTGTAAAATTTAAAATGAATTTTAAATGCTGCCAAAATTCATCATCTAATATAGTTCTTTTCACATCATCATGCTCCAACTTTGACTTAGATGTGCCATTTTTTATTTGCTCCCACTCTTCATTCAAAACCAAGGAAATTAAAGCTTTTTTAACTCTGAAAAGACGTTCCAGAACCACATAATGATGCCCAAACCTTGTTTTCTTAACTTGAATAACCTCCAGTGCAGAGAATTTTCTGAATATAAAGGCCACCATACTATGTGTTTTGATCTTAGTGCCCTAATGCGGGTGCGGGGGCGAGTGCGGGGTCGAATTCGAGTGCGCCAATGCGTCGATTTTCGAAGAACTAAAATTTGAGAGCGCCACCAGTGCGTTTAATTATTTAACATATAAATATATATGTATACATATTTACATTAATATAATAACTTTTTAAATGATACACAGTTAAAGAAATATACTTGCATCTTATATTGAAGTTCACAAAAGGATTTACATAAATAACATACCCAATATATACAAAACAACCCACATACTGAGCTTAAAGTTTTTGAACCAAAAAGACAACCTTTGCGCCAACCTTAGTGCCCCAACCTTGGCTACATGACATGCTATACAGATTGCTATTAAGCATACATGACATGCTATACATATTTCTATTAAGCAACCAACCCAAAATATAAGACCCAAAAAAGTTTAACAGCCCCAAAACCAACTAGCCAAACCTTGGCCTTTTCCCATGTGTTATGTGGGCATTGTCTTCATTAACATCTCGAGTGGCTGAAGAACTAGAACAAGTGGAACTCGAAACAACATTATCATCAATAGAAGAAAGAAACACGAACTCTCTATCTTCAACCTCCATCATGTCAAAGTCCAAAGTATCATCTTCAACATAAGCATCCCAATTTTTGTATGATTTCTCATAATCCTCTCGGTATCGTGTTAATAATCGATGATTATAATGAACATATACCAATGATTCATCACGGTCTGTATTCATTCTATTCCTCTTTACACTATGAATATAACTATAAGTGCTCCATGCCCTTTCTGTACATGAACTATTTATGCTTTGCGATAACACTTTAACAGGTAATGCATAAAGTTGTGGAGCAGCTGCTCCATATAAATTCCACCATTGAACAGCTGACATAATTTTTCTATCTCGGATTGCTTGAGGTCGAGCAAACACACCTGCATTACAAACAAAATCACTAAGTTTCACACGAACGATAGATGCTTCACCCGAGTTATTAAGTAGTCGATCACCCACATTTAAGTACACATTTTGAATTTCTGAATTGGAATGCGGCTTCATTCTTTTCTCTCCCTTTGGGCCCAAACTGTTTAACCAAGAATCATAATAATAATAAAGTGTAAGAACATAAGCAAGATAATGCAACGGAACATTCATTTTCTCCCAACGATGCGCAAGAAGGCCCCTTACTACATCCCACATCTCAACATGTTGTGCTAATATCACTTCAATTGAACTAAACATGTCACACATCTTTTGGTATACTTCCCCCATAACAGCTTTGTCTGAATCACAAAAACGAATCATCAACCAAATTGGCTTTGTAAAATTTAAAATGAATTTTAAATGCTGCCAAAATTCATCATCTAATATAGTTCTTTTCACATCATCATGCTCCAACTTTGACTTAGATGTGCCATTTTTTATTTTCTCCCACTCTTCATTCAAAACCATGGAAATTAAAGCTTTTTTAACTCTGAAAAGACGTTCCAGAACCACATAATGATGCCCAAACCTTGTTTTCTGAACTTGAATAACCTCCAGTGCGGAGAATTTTCTGAATATAAAGGCCACCATATTATGTGTTTTGATGTATTTTACAACCCCTTTTGCTCTATCATAAATCTTGTCAATAAATATCAAATTTGAGTTCTTTGACCATGCAATGTCTTTCATCAGTAAACTCAAAGTATGAGCCATACATCCTGACCAAAAGATGTGAGGAAATCTGTCCATTATAATATCTCCTGCCAAATTACATGCCGAGGCATTATCAGTTAAAATCTGCACAACATTGTATGTTCCAACAATTTCTATGGCTTTAATTAAAATATGTGCAATATAAACTCCTATTTTTTCATCCCCTGAACAATCAACACCATTGAGAAACATAGCCCTTCCTCCTGAAACTGCTAAAACATTAATTAATGGATTGTTTTTAATGTTTGTCCAACCATCTGATACAATTGATACACCAAATAATGTCCATTGATCTCTTAAAGCCATCAATGCATAATCAACTTTAGATTTTTCCTTATCAAGCAGTGAAGTTCTTATTTTCTCAGCACTTGGTGGCTTATATCCTTTTGGTGCATTATTAATACCTCTCACCATGTCCATAAAAAAAGGAGATTTTTCCACATTAAAAGGTATTGCACAACCATAGAAAAATCGACAAACAATTCCATCCAAGTCATTCCTTGAAAATACATTGAACATTTCTAATATTTTACCTGAAGAGCTAATTGGAGGAATAGTAGGTTGGTTGGTAGCTATTCCTTTTTTCCCATACATCCTCTGTACCTCTGCTTCTTCTCTTTTCATCTTCTCAGTGTCTTCTTTGCTTACTTTTGAACATTTTGCCACACCTTGAGATTTCTGCCCGGGGTAAAGCCCGATGAAGTGAGCTCTGATTCGTGAATAACTACCCGTGTAAGGTTCGGGTTTACAACCAAAATTACACGTCCATTTGGCATCCTTCTTCACTCCAACACTAGTCACATACTTTTTCAGAGGAGTCAAACGTAATAGTGCTGCTTCACTTTCACAATCAACTTCATCTTCATTCATTTTGAACCTACACAACATACGATTTTTTTTTTATTTTCGGGCTTTTATTATTGCTAAAGAAAAGAGCAAAGAATAAGATTTATAAGCTAAGAAAAAACACAGTTAGAAGTTTTGAAAATTAATTTGGTAAAAAAAACTCACCACATTTATTTTAGGGCTTCTATTATTGGAATAAAAAAGATGAAATCATAAAATTTAGGAGCTAAGAAAATAAATGGTTGATTTTTTTAAATTAATTTGGTAAAAAAAATCATCTTATTTTATTTTAGGACTTTTATTATTGCAAAAAAAAGTAAAGAATAAGATTTAAAAGCTAACAAAATACAAAAAATGATTTTCTCATTCTCACATACCTGGTTCCTAATTGAAGCTTGGTTTCATCCGGAGCAAGAAGGGAGTGGAGTTGAAGACCACTCTTTCTTACAATTGAACATATAAAAATGATAGAATAAAGGAAGTCCACTCATCTCATGATGAATAAAAATGATGAAAAGAAAAGGAAGAGTCTGACATACGTTTGGTTAAAAAGACTAAAAGCCAACATATGCCTCATATATAAGTAAAGCAAGAAAAGGATTAAAAAGTCTTTTTAACAAAGAACAGTGAAAAGATGATACAAAACGGGTATTTTTATGTATGGATTCGTGTGTTATTGCCTTTGAGTCCCACCGTTTTCTGTTGCAAAAAACGCGAATTTTTATATTGAAAACACGCGAATTGTGTCTATTAAAAATCGCGAACTATCATTTGTTAATTCGTGAATTTCCACAAAACTCCAACCGACTTTACAAATTCGCGCTTCCCAGGAGGGGGCGGCACCGTCTATGAGGGAATTGGGGCACTAAGGGCACGCGTCCAGGCGTGCATCTGTCCGCCTGCCCCTTTTCCTCTATGGCCACATGAGGCCAGCTCCTGAATTCCATTTGTTTTCCAAAGATGCTCGTTTCTCTTTTATTCTTTAAATCCCACGCTTTCTTTGTTCAGTTCATTGCATCTGAGATGCAATAATCCCATTTCCCCCTTCATTCCTTTTCTCCCTTTCTCCTTTTACTTTCATCCAAGATTCTGTAATTTACTCATTTATTCTTTATTTGTTTTTTATTATTCTTTTTGTTTTATCTTTTTTTGTTTTCTTAAAACTTTTTTCTATTTCTTTTTTACTATACACTTGGTCTTGCACATTCTTTTTCTAAAAAAAAAATGTGAAAACCTTTGTCTTATTAATACGTGTAACAATAAAAAAGCCAAAACACTTTAGACAAAGTCCCCTCAAATTATGTTGTCAATGTCTATTTATCACCCCTTTTGAATAATTAATTTGAACACTTCCATTTTTGTGGTGTTCTTTTTTTGCCCCCATCTAATTTTCCTTACCTATATAAAGGGTCATTTGGTTCACCATCAAGGACATTTAATCTAAAACATATTTCTTAGAGTAGCGTAGTGTAGTCCCTGTTTTAATTTAATTTCTTGTTTGTAATTCATTCTCAGTTTTAATAAATTGTTCTGTTAGTTTATTTAATTTCTTTATAATTAGTTAAATCCTTTCATAATTAATTTACTAGCTTCAAAAATTATTTTCTTACCATTTTAAAAATCACTCTCTCACACACTATTATATTTAATTAATTAACAATGCTTTCTAGTTAATTTTAATTAGGTTGGGATTAATGAAATCATTTTGGGTGTGTAGTTGCTTCCAAATTATATGGTGGAATAGATGGATTTTTAAAGGGTTGATTATTTTGGAAAATACACTAAAGGACCCAAATGGGGTATATCACGTATGCACCATATTTTTGACCATGCGTGTCTAATTTTAGGATTATTGTTGACACTAAACTCGTATTTGGACTTTTATGGAAATTTGGCGAGTCACGCTCCGAATTAAGATAACTGTTTAAATGAGTATTAATCTCATTTTAACATGTTTAATCATGTAACCATTTATGCTATGTATTCTGAGGTGACAGATTTATGTCTTAACCTATGCCTTTTATGGTTGTAGGTTAATTTAGTTTAAATATTCTCATATACTAATTGTAGTGTTAAAACATTGAAAAAAATCATCTTTTACACTTTCTTTTAAAAGTAATAAATCTATTAAATTTTAACAACATTCCCAGTGGGTTTGACACTGAAACTAGCCGCTATACATATATAACATGTGTGGTTAAAGTTTAGGTTTTTTGTGTATTGAGGTGAAAAATTGACGACAATGACAAGCGTTTTCTTGCAAAACTTTAAATAGGAAATATTTTGAAACATATGATGAATCAAAAGATTTTGATCAACGATTAACAACTTTGGAACAAAATGTATTCCTAATGACTCAAAGCTTAAACGAAATGAAAGTTTTCGTCACATAGTTACTTTTCATTCCAGAAATGCTAAAAAATGACGATGTTATGTAATTAGAAGCATCTTTAAATGAATTGACCTCTTTTTCGGGAAATATTATGAAGTTGAAAATCTCTATACCATTTCAAACCTTTTTAGAAGTTCAATTTATTAAAATTGATTCTAATTCTTGTGAAATTCAACTCGTACTTGTTGAATTTGTAGAAATTTAATTTTGTTCATCACCATTTTTTCAACCATTATCGAAGCATTAGAACTACCAAAATAAAAAGGAAGTCTTAACGATTTTGATCCAAGTCTTGTAGACTAATGTGTACCTGAAACTTTTGCTATGATGGGAATTTTTTCAACATGTGATCTACCCCCATTCCATTTAAAAAATCTGAGGGAGATCGTGTTGTATTTCTTGAACCAATTTGTTTTTACAACCGAAAGACACCATGCTTATTCCTCTCAATTGTACTTACCTCGTTACATCCAAACCACTTATCACTCAAATACAGATTATTCGAAAATTTGTGATGGTTTATTTTTTTTGCCCAAGTCATGTCCCCCATTTTATAAAAGGGAACTCCTATTTCCCAGGAGGCATGAATAATCGTGGGGGTCGACCGTTAATCCCATAAAGTCTAAACATTTTCGGGGTGGACCCTCAAAATTTCATCTTCTAGTTTATGATAAATTATAAGATGATATTTTTTCTATTTTGTATATATTTTCTAAAAAATAAAAATATATATATATATATATATATATATATATATATATATATATATATATATATTTTTGTTTATTTTTTTATTACTTATGTGTTTAACAGGATTATCGAACATGATATCCGGGGATCGCGCCATTACCTCTCTACATAACTTGAGTTGAATATTATCTTTAAAGTACATTGAGGGCAATGTAGCTCTTTAGTTAGGGGGTATCATAATGTATTTGCACAAATCATGTTCATTTTCCTTTATAAATTATTAGAAATTATAAAAAATCATAATTTTTGTAAGTGATTAGTGGTAGAAGTTTCATGGTCAATCTAACTCTTATCTTTTAAATTTAAAAAATTGAAAATTTTTGAAAAAAAAACAAAAATATTTTATTTCTTCTTTTTGGGCTTTTTTTTAACCTAAATTCTTATTTTTTTTCCTTATATTTTACTCTCTAAGCTACTTGATTCTTTGTAAACAAAAAACATTAAACTTATCTAAGAATTAACCTGCCTAAATAGCTCTTTAGTTTATTTAGCATCATTATTAGGCTTTATTAATTCATATAATTTGGTACTAACACCCTATGCACATCACGAATTATACTTGTGTAATTGTTACAAGAAAAATAACTCGGTAAATTTAAAGATGCATAGGTATACATACCATGTGAGCTTTGTGTTCTCTTTCCTATTCTGAGTGATGTATACACTTATTCATTATTCAATTGAAAAATGTTTTAAGTCGTTGTTAATCTCAATATTCTTGTTTGACTGTTGACTAAATAATGGTGATATGATCTTTTACAAAACAAAATGTGAAAAATATGTTTAAACCTAACTTTTGATCAAAGGCTATTCGTTTCATTATTCCATTTTGATTCATCGACACCTTACAAATTAATTGAAAGAGAAACACAAAGTGAAATAGGGAATGGACACAAATAAAAGAAGAGAAGAAAATAGAGAGAAGAAAAGAAAAATAGAAATAAAGTAATTCAAAAAGTGCAAAGAATTCCAAATAAAAGAAAGGAAAAGAATTTACTCTTCAAAAGTTCACCCTTGTTCAAATATATATAGTCGTTTTGAGGTGTTGACCACTATCATCCATGACCATACTTTCTTCATCCTAAAAAACCCTTAAAAGATCACGGGATTAATATATCTTTATCCAACATTGAAAACATTACATTTTCACATTCTTTAGAAAATGGTATCCTATCACGAGATTACGTTTTACCATTTTATATATAAACGTCTTTGACCACTGAAATGTACAAGGCTTTGTTTCCAATTACATTTATTCTTTATGCTTGCACGTCCCGAGTGGCTTACATCAATTCATAGTATTTTCATTTTTTACAACGCAGTCACCAACGAGAATTGAACTAGTGTGCCTTATTATAAATTTTGGGTTATTAAATGCTGAAAATAATAACGCTTTTAAATTTTGCGATGCACACTGAGCATTCAGTTAATATGTATAAATCTCAAGAATTCGTTTAACATAATGATAATAGTTAATAAATTATTGAAGATATCTTCTAGTCGTTGCTATTTAATTGTTAAAACTCAAGATTATGTATAATATTTTTTTTATTAGAAAATGAGTAAATTTTTTTTAGATAAATCTGATGTTTGTGAGTACCATCACTCTAAACTCTCATGAGACAAAACTCGTCCATTAGGCTAACCTACAGGTTTAATGACTTTTTTTATAAGCTAAATGAAATCATGCATCCTGCAAAAAGAGATCTCTATCCTTTATTTTTATTTTTTTTAATAAAATGTTAAAACTTGACACGAACAATTCTTATACTATGTCGCTAGGGACTAGCAACATTTTAGTTACGGGGTGTGATTCATGTCAAATATTTCATTTTATTCCTCTTTTTACTATGTAATAATGCAATCCCATGATCGTTAAACTCACATTTTATATTCCTTTATCGTATAACTTCAATTATTTAATGTTAATCTCTTATGCATTATTTATTTACATATCTATAGGATTTACAATGCTAAGGACGAAGTCTGGATGCAATTTAGGCAAAGAACTACCACATACGCATCTTCAGGGGAAAAATGGTAAATTCAAATAACCAATTTCGAACTCGAACTATTCACAAAAGTTTAGGCTTCAAATCAAGGTACACCTCGATTGAAACGGAGTGTAAATTTGAGTTCAGATGAAGAAATTATGATTGTGCAAAATTCAAAACCAAAAGAAAGTCAAGGTGAATCCCCCGAGTCAAATCCATCAACCGACCCCGTGACCCGGACTCTGTTGAAATACTTTTGGGCTCGAAATGTGGGTCACTTCAGTTTTTGCAGTGCATTGATCTGAGGTCACATGTGAAATTTATGGAGATTGGGGTTTGATTTGTAAATATAGGATTGTAGGTTTTAAATAAGGGATATATATTTCTTGATGCGTCAATAATATTGAGTAAAAAGCTGGATCAGTGGATGGGAACCCTATTCACAATCTGAAGGTCGCGAATTTGATTCCCCCCAACCCCCAAACATTTCTCTTACCCAAATTTGTTTCACGTAATGCACGCACCTTACCCAGTGCTATGCACCCGCCTACCTCTTTTCCTCTTATGCCACGTGAGGTCAGCTCATGCATTCCATTTGTTTTGGCCAGAGCTTCCCATTTATATTTTATTCTTTAAATCCCATGTTTTATTTTTTCAATTCATTGCATCTGAGATGCAATCATCCCCTTTTCCCTCTATTCTTTTTGTCCTCTTCTCCCATTGCATTCATCCAAGATTCTGTGATTTACTCATTTATTCTTTCTTTGTTTTTATTATTCCTTTCGTATTCTTTTTGTTTCTTAATTTTTAGTTCTTTTATACCTTTAAACAGTTATTCTTTTTCTTTTTCCTTTACACTTCGTCTTGCACATTATTTTTCTATAAATAAAAATGTCCTTATTCTTGCAGGCCTCACTGACTCCAACATTACCCACCTAATCTGGCTAAGCAATAAGTAAACTTTACATAGACCCCTCATCACCTAATAACGAAAACAAAAATAGTTGTTGGTCTCTTTCGCTTGCTTACAAACCAACATTGGCTAGCCACTAATCATCTTCTCTTCTAAAACCCTTTTGTCGTCAATATAGCTTATTTTACCACCGTCCACATAAAGAAGGTGACTTTTGGGGAAGCCTTTTCTTTCCACACCTCTTTCCTTGGGAAAGTGACATTTGGTTCTCATTCCCTCTCAAAATAAAGTAATACTCCTTCACCGTAAACAACCCGTTCTTACCTGTCCCCCATCTCAAATCATCATCCTCTCCCAATCCCGTAACCTTCTCCTCAATTTTGGGTTCCAGACAACCCAGTCCCCTAACAACATCCTATTTTCTGTTGTTATCCCCTCCTTATCCCCACATATGCAATAAGTCCCTGGTAATAGTTCTTCCAAGGTTCCATCCTTCCCCCATCTATCCTTCAAAAACCTAATTTTACTTTCGCTCCCCAGATGGAACTCTGTGTATTGACAACAACAACCCCCCCCCCCTCCTTTGCTATAACCTTCCACATCCCCAACCCATCAGCGTAACGCCCTATACCGAGTCCCCACCCTAAATGAGATAATCCCCCCCTACCCACCATTAATCTCTTTCATAGTCTACCCTCCTCCCAAGTAAATCTCCACAACCATTTAACTAGAAGATATTTATTCAAAGACTTTAGGTTTTTCACTCATGCACCTCCCTCCTTGATTGTCTTGCACACCTCCTCCTAACTCACTAGACAGTATTTAAAATTGTCTCCATTCCCTTTCCACAAGAAGTCCCTCATCATCTTCTCCATACACTTGTGCATAGAAATAGTAAACATAATGGACGTCAAATATGTTGGCAGACTCGACAATGTGCTTTTTATCAGATTTAATCATTCTTCTTTTGAAATGTAACAGTGCTTCCATCCCATCAACCTCCTTTTAATTCTATCCAACACCGAATCCTATAAACTTTACATTTGAATTTCCCACCTAACGGTAATCCAATGTACGGTGAGGGTAGCATGACCACCCTAAACTCTACCCCTTGTGCGATATAGCTCACTCTCTCCCCTACCTTAATCGGTATCATTTTACTCTTCCTCATACTAATATGTAATACAGACACCACTTCAAAGCATATCAGTAAAAAAAATCTCTCACCTACCCATCATCCGAATCATAAACCACAATTATGTCATACACAAATAAAAGATGGGATTCCTAACAGTCGCGTTTGGATTACTAACCACAAAATCACTTATCAACCCAGTCTCAACAACTCGTCCCAACCTCTGACTAAAACCTACCATTACAAGAAGAACATAAAAGGAGACAATGGGTCTCCCTAGAGGAGCCCCCAAGAACTGAAAAAGAACCCATGTAGAAGCCCCTTAATAAGAACATAAAATTTGACAGATGATATGCAACTTTTTATGCATCGACACCACCCATCTCCAAATTTGATCCTTTTCAATAGATACAAAAGAAATCACCAGTTCACATAATCGTATGCGTTCTCAATGTATTACACACAGATAATGCCAATGTCCCAACATCTTAATTTGGACTCCACACATTCATTAGCCACCAATATCACGTCTAAAACTTTTCTTCTACCCATGAAAGCATTTAGAGTTTCTAAACTTAGTGGATCAGTGACTTTTTCGAGCCATACTGATAACACTTTGGAAAGGATCTTGTAAATACTCCCTACTAGGCTTATTGGTGTGAAATCTCTTACATCAACCGACCCCCTTTCTTTAGATACAAGGTTAAGAACATCTCATTTAGACTCCAAAAAAAATATTCCCTACAATAGAACTCTAAAAAGAAAGTCATCACCTCCCCTCACACTACTGGCAAGCAATAGTGACAGAATGCCATGGTGAAACCATCTGGACCTGGGGCCTTATCCCCACTCATCGACCTCAAAGACTTCACGACCTCCTCCTCTGTAAATTCCCCTTTTAACATTTCCCCACTTACCCTAGTATACTTCCCATGTCAACTCCATCCAGAGTGGGACTCCACTTTTCCTCCTCTCTGTAGAGATCCTCATAAAACTGGGAGACATTCCATCCAACCATATTCCTTTCTACATATTCTTCCTCTCCCACTATAATGTTCTGTATATGATTAAAGTGGTGATGGGAATTAGACACTTTTTGAAAAACCATAGTGTTTTTGTCACCCTCACTGAACTATAATACCCAAGATTTTTGTCTCTACCTAATCTCCTTGTGAATGAAACTTCTTCCTAACTCTCGTTTCCTCACCTCCCTCGCCATCCTCTCATCCACCGTGAGCCCATGCATCCCCTCCTTCTCGTCAATAATCCTATTCTCCTCCATATATCTATCGATGGTGTAACTCGCATTCCTAAATACTTCTTTATTCCACCATCTAATGTCTTCTTTTATGAGAGCGATTTTCCTAGCCAAAACATAACTAGAATTTTCTTGTACCACATAACCTTTCTACTGTATTCTTACTCTCTCCACACAATCAACCTCCTTAAGACACATGTTTTCGAATATAAATGGAGTTCTCCCTCCTCTCATCCCTCCACACTTTAAAAGAATTGAGTTATGAACTGAGGTCACCTTAGGTAAACAAGATTGTTTTACCCCTAGAAAGTTCTCCTCCCACCCTTGGGATATCAATAATGGTCCTTATCAAGACAATAAAGGAATCCCTATTATTCGACCATGTGAATAACCCTCCTAACGGAAGGTACAATAACTCCATCTCATTAATAAACTCTAAAAACTCCCTCATATACCTATTAGTTCTTCCTCTCGATCTCTTCACTGATGAAAATATCATCACATTAAAATCTCCCCCCATACACCAAAAATTCTCCCACACATAACTAACTCCTGATAGCTCCTCCCATAATTCCTACCTAAAATAATCTTCGACTCGACCATAAATCCCTTGAAATATCCAAGTAAATCCATCCTCCATACTCCTCAATAAAAAGAGCAAGACAAGTTCCCTACCCTACTCTCTACGACCCTACAATCCCTCAATATAAATTCCCCACCTAAAGAACCCTCTATTTTCAAGCTGCACCACTGAATCCTACTGTAATACCCTGTATTTTTATGGCTTTTAAAATTGGGGATTTATTCAATTTAATTGAGATAAATTAATTTAATATTAATCTGAAATTTATTTTAAATATTTACTAGAGTGACGAGAGTTAGTAATTATTGGGAATTGGTTGAATATTACTTAATGAGTAAAGTAATATATGGAATTGAATTAATTAAAAATTATCACAAGTGAATAATATGGATATTATCGAAAATTAAGTCGGGAAGCGTATATGTCGTGTCAGGACTAAATTATTATAATAAATAGTGAATAATTTACAGGTTGCCCGTATTGTCATTTCGAGTGCGCCAACATGCGAGATAGTTAGAAAAGTATACCCGAGGTTTAGTTTGGGTCTCGGGACGTTTTTAGGCCTAACCGACAACCCGAGAGGGCGTTTTAGTAATTAGCCATTTTCAGGCTTAATTACGGACGAAAATTATAGGTTTTAATCTGATGGGAATTAGAGTCCTCAAGGGTTAGGACTTAGAGAGTTATAGAGAGGTTAGGTTAGAGAGAAGAGAGATATCTCTCCAAGGAGAAGAATCACCAACGCACAACCTTTTTACCGGATTCCACCACCGTAGCATAAATCGGAGCGAGGGAATCAAACCTATACCAGTCTATTTCGTAGAATCATACCTACAATCTTAAGGCAAGTATCTATCTTGCTAATTCCTAGTTAATATTTCACCCAAGTTAGAATATGATTGGTAAATACATGTTTTATTGAAGAATTATATGATTTATGAGATTTTAATCGCATGTTTTAGGAGGAATACATGTAGTCTAGAACCCTTGGCATATGTCGAGGATCACCCATGATTTTTTAATGATTTAATAGAAAAAAATTTGGAAAAAGATTGAGAATATTGTAATTTATAATAAAACTAGGGTTCTTGATAATTCTACTGAAATTGTCCCTTTAAATCCATGCCTTTGATGAATTCATATATGTTTTACGTAGGAAATAATGTAGACAGGTTGACATAAATCTTGGTTTAATTGTTTGGGATTTTGGGATGAATTAAGCATGATTTAGAGGTTGAAAGGTAATGAAACCCGTAGGTTGGAATAGAAGAATCTGGGCAAGAACCTGCTTGATCAATCGATCGACTCAAGAATGTCGATCGATCAACTGATCGATTGATCGACTCAAGAATGTCGATCGATCGACTGATCAATGGATCGACCCTTTTCATTAATCGATCGACCCCACCTATAAATGGAATATTTTCCCCTTTTTAATTAATTTAGTTCAAATACGTAGGAGACCTTTGGATATCATTTAATGATCATAATGGGTCATGAAGGGGACTAGTAGGGTCTAAGTAGGTTCCGTTGAATATAATTTTATACAGGATGTAATCGTGGGATAACGGAGGTATGACATTTATTAGAAAACGTGCGTACGTTAAGTAAGGTATTGAGAGAATCAAGAAAGACTTCGACCAACATGGTAGTGAGGGTATACCTACTTAATTTACATTTAGGAAGAGAAAACACTTCTAGGGACGAGAAGTAATTATGAAATGGTTATAATTGAGAATATAAAGAGATGAGTTCATTATGCGTAAGAATTGGGTAAATTGTACTAGGTACGGTTAAAATGTTGTTATAGGTCGCGAGCGAACCTAATTGAAGGATGTGAATATATATATATATATATATATATATATATATATATATAACCGAGTGCTTGCGTATATACTAAATATATCTCTGTGTATAATCATACCCGCGCTACTTGTTATCACGGAGGTTGCCGCGTCGTGACAGTCTTATCTCGATGGAACCTTTATAGGGGATATTAAATCGTAGCCTAGAACATGGGATTCCTTGGTACAGGCTACCTGAGGATGATAGTTATACGGTCCTAAGAGATGTGAGGGTATGTGTTGACCTCTTAGTGACTTGGAACTATGCTTCGCCTCCATTTGGTGTGTATTGTGTTAATACGGTTCGATAGTGATTCCAAAATAGTATTTCCCTTGTACGAGGTATACGCAGACTTGATAACAGAGTATGCTCTCACCATAGATTTTATGTGGGGCACCAATAGTATATGTATTATATGAGTGATTAATATATATACATATATATGGAATTCTTCTACTCTGCATATAAGTAAATAATTGTTGAATAAATGCTCCAAAATTGTACTAAGTGTTCGAAAACTTCACTACAATATTGAGAAATACATAATCAACGTAAGTAATCATTAAGAGATTGATCTCTAAACTAAAATCATAGACTTGTGACCTCGAATCAGAATTTATGGGAGATGAATTAGATAGACTTATGATCCATTTTAGTAGTACGGTAGGTGTGCACACTAGATAAGAGGTGAGAATTCTCAAGAGAGTGTCGTATACTAACATGGCTGTCATATTAGCTTGTAAGCATTTTAAATACTTGCAAAACCATTTTTAAACTGTTTTACACTCGGGCTCTGACCCTTCTCCTGTCATTTTTCCTTATCTTGTATGTATATGTGTGTGCATATATATATATATATATATATATATATATATATATATATATATATATATATATATATATATATATATATATATATATATATATATATATATATATATTACAGGTGCCCAGCCACAGGGGCATCAGGGGTAAATTCATTTGACTGTACGTGCTGCAGCTTAGGTGGGAGTTGCAGGTCATTGCAGTAGATGCTTACTCTTTTGGCTTCTCAGATTTCTATTTAGTTCCTTTAGCTAGGGAATGTGTCGCCCATTTCCAGACTCTTGTTTAGACTTTATAGGGATTTCATACACTCCTATTATTTCGGTATTCTATTTTCATTTGGGATTATTTTATCTATCACTTTGTAAGTGGTTGTGGTTATTTATTTGGATCTGAGTAATCTAGTTAGCATGTTTAATTGGATGATTTTGTATCTTTATCATTTGTATTATTCATAAATTAGTTTATTCTTAAAAAGGTTTTTATAATGGAATTTAATGAATTAAATCATTTAAATTGTTTTGACACTTAGCTTAATTATTTAGGGTGATTAAAACGAAAAAAAATTGTTTTCGACAGTGATTCTAAGAAGGAACCAAACCGTTCACCTTGATTTTAATTTAATAAACGACTGATCACCCTGTATTTAATTAGGCGGGGTGTTACAGGTGGTATCAGAGCATTAGGTTCTAGTGTCCTTTAGGATCTGTATGGCTTATTTCGCTTTCAGCTTAGCGCCTTTGATATAGAGCGCTATTTTTAGGACTGTTGTATTCTTGCCTTTACGATTTCATCTTCAGCTATTTAAGATTTAATAATAGTTGTAGACTAATAAACTTCCTTCTCATTTGAAATGCCTCCGTGATGAGCACCCCGAGACAGGAATGCCTAGCCCAAGCATCCAGCAACTTCGGCTCAGGGAATGATGAATTCAATAGAAGTAGTTGCCATAGTTTCTTAGGCGGTGAATGTCGCATTAACGGTGGTGCAGCAGGCTCCACCCCAGGTTCAGGAAGAAACGCCAATGCTAGAAAATCTTCCCACAGCTTGGGAAAAGGTTAGGTATGCCTTTCAGAAGGCACATCCCCAGGAGTTCTCGAGTAGTTCGGACATCGTGATCGCTAGCCAATGGAAGAAGGATATCCAGAGGCATCTGCGCATGTATGAGTATACTGACATGCAAAGACAGTTATTGGCTTCCTACAATCTAGTGGGGGCACTTTTTAGTGGTAGGAGTCCACCACCACCTTGGAGGAGATGGAAAACATGTTGATTCAGTCATTTTGGGTGCAGTTTGATGGCAAATATTTCCTATTTGCCGTGCAGAATGAGATGAGGCGGAGGTTATTGAATCTTAAGAAGAAGTGTATGACCGTCGCTGAGTATAAGGAGGAGTTGACGAGACTTCTCACTATAGTTTCGAATTAGTCACCCACTAAGGAGAAGAAGATCTTACTGTTTTTGGATGGATTGACTCGAAAGATTCGTCATCACCTCATAGGTAATCTATCATTGGCTACTTACACCGACGTACTCGACACCTCTCTATTGCACTGCTAGGATCACCGCTTCCATCAGTAAGGGAGCAAACTAGCAGTGGAATCCAGTCAGCAGGGCCGAATTGGAGGTAGTGGTGCCAGTGGAGCACCATGAACTCAGGGGAAGACCCGTCACAGTGAGCAAAGTTCCCATCAGGGGGACCCTACCAAGTGTTTCCGATCTGACAATTCCTGACAGGGATTTGGGGGATTTATACAGGGCCAGCAGGGCCGGGCCAGTCCATTCAGAAGGGCCAACATCGTCAGTAGCAGGGTCATCAAGGCCAATATCATTTTCAACAGGGCTAGTGGCGGGGTGGTAATAGCCATGAGGGCCGTGGTCAGCAGGGATAGAGGGGAGGAAACTTTAGGGGCACGTGTTCTAGATGTGGCAAGAATATCCATAAGTTCCAGGATAGACTAGAGGGGATAGGGCCCTACAGCAGTAGGTCTCCCTTCATGAGCCATAGAGGCCCCTCTTTCCAGTCGTCTTCCCAGCGCCAACTCAAATGCCAGCCCTACCATCCATCCCAATAACCCTCGTTCAGCAGGGGCAATTGCAGTATGGACGTATCTATAACGTCCACTAGCCAGTAGCACCGCAGGCGCCACCCGCGATTGAGAGTATGTTTCCTATTCATGGCACTGCGGGGCGTGTTTTATTTGATACTAGGGTGTCACACTATTTTATAGCTAGTAGCTTTGCATGGGACACGAGATTATTAGACAAGGCAAAGAGTAGAGTGACATGCGTAGATTCACCATTGGGAAATGGGTCCTTAATTTTCTTTATATGCCGGGGAGTAGGTATAAAGATTGGTAGCTTGATTTTACCTACGTACATGCTAGTGATAGATATTCATGATCATGATGCCATTATTGTCATGGATTGGCTTGCTGCGTATAGAGCCATGATAGACTATTTCGGTAGGATTATTATCTTTGACATTCCTGATCAGGAGGTGTTTTTGGTGACGATGCCTCTCCTAGAGGGAGGATCTTCCACCCATTTGTAATACATAGAGAAGGATACCTCTAAGGAAATTATGATTCCCCTGGATTCGATTCCAGTTGGTCATGAGTTTTCGGATGTGTTTCAGGAGATACCGGGCCTATCTCCCTGTCGAGAGATAGATTTTGTCAGAGACTTGATGCCTGACACTCGGCCGATAGCACATGCATCGTACCGTATTTCTCTAACCGATATGAGGGAGTTACGGGATCAGATAGAGTAGCTATTAGGTCAGGGCTTCATTCATAGGAGCACCTCAACTTGGGGCACTCTGGTGTAGTTTGTGAAAAAGAGAGATGGTTCATTCAGATTGTGCGTGGACTATAGAGAGTTCAACAACGTCATGATATGGAATAAGTATTCGTTGCCCCGAATCGATTACCTGTTCGACCAACTAAGGGGAGTTGTCTTCTTTTCGAAGATAGACTTGAGATCGAGATACCATAAGCTATGGAATAGGAAGCATGATGTGTAGAAGACTGCTTTCTTGACAAGATATGGGTCCTATAAGTTCAGAGTCATGCAATTTGGGATGACAAACGCTCCAGTTATATTCATGGACTTGATGAACCGAGTGTTCAGAGAGTTCTTGGATCAATTTGTCATCGTCTTCATAGATGACATCTTGATTTATTCACAGACTGAGGAGGAGCATGCCGATCACTTGAGTTAGGTTCTTCAGACTCTATGAGAGGATCAGTTGTATTCTAAGTATGAGAAGTACAGATTCTGGTTACTGGAGGTATAATTTTTGGGGCACATTGTGTCGAAATTGGGGATATCAGTTGACCCGAGCAAAATATCGGCAGTGAGGGAGTGGGGACAGCCCACGAAACCGATAGAGGTGCGTAGTTTCTTGAGGTTACGCGGGTACTACAGACGATTCATTTGAGGCTTTTCGAAAATATCGGGTCCGTTGATGAATCTAAATCGCAAGGGAGTATCGTATTTATGGGATGACGCTTGTCAATTAGCTTTTGACGAGCTGAAGGATAAGATGACTTCGGTGCCAGTTCTTACTTTACCTAGGCTGGGAGTGGAGTACCTGGTGTATACTGATGCCTATCTATAGGGACTCAGTGGAGTACTTCAGCAGGAGGAGTAGGGTATAGCTTATTCCTCTCGCAAGCTTAAGCCTCATGAAAAGAATTACCCCACCCACGACCTAGAGCTAGCAGCGATTATGTTTGCATTGCGGATTTGGAGGCACTACTTGTTGGGGGAGATGTTTTTCTTGTTCACAGACCACAAGTCACTACAATACTTGTTCACTCAGCGGGAGTTGAACATGCGTCAGCACAAGTGGATGGAGTTTTTAAAAGACTACCAGTTCGAGATATAGTACCATCCGAGGAAGGCAAATGTTGTTGTTGATGCGTTAAGACAGAGGCCGGTAGGTGAGGTAGCGAAAGTATGGAAAATAAAGTGGAAATATTAGGGACACCAGTACACGGTATCCCATTCTTTTATATTCGTTACGACAGTCACACTTGAGATTGTTACGAGGGTGATCCACGCCCAAGCAGCGGATATGTTTTATAAGGATCAGACTATACGGCTCTTAGTTGAGGGTACTGAGTCCTATTCAATGAGTAATGATGGGGGTTTGAGGTTCAATGGGAGATTAGTGGTCCCGGAGGGAGAAGACTTACGGCATGCAGTAATGAAGCAGTCGCACGGGTCCATATTTTCGGTACATCCTAGAGGGGATAAAATGTACCGGGATATGAGGCGACAGTATTGGTGGAGTGGGATGAAGAAGGACATTACGGAGTTCGTATCCAAATGTACTATCTGTCATATGGTAAAGGTGGACCACCAGAGACCGCTAGGATTACTTCAGTCGCTGGAGATACCTACGTGGAAATGGGAGAGCATTTCCATGGATTTCATCACTGGGCTTCCTACATCACAGTGGGATCATGATTCCATATCGGTTATAGTGGATAGATTGACCAAGGTTGCTCACTTTCTGCCAGTGCGGACAGACTACACCACGGGCCAGTATGCACAGTTGTTTATTGTCAAGGTAGTTAGGATACATGGAGTTCCCCTGGACATTGTGTCCGATAGAGACAAGATTTTTGTGTCGCGCTTTTAGGAGAGCTTTCAGGAGGCTACGGGTACAGAGTTGAGATTAAGTTCAGCTTATCACCCACAGACGAATGGACAGACAGAGCGTACAATTCAAATGTTGGAGGATATTCTACGCATGTGTGTCCTTTATTTTGGAGGAGGTTGGGAGCCGTATCTTCCACTGGTGGAGTTCTCTTATAGTAACTCCTATCAGTTCATGATCATCATGGCCCCATTTGAGGCGCTATATGGCAGACCGTGTCATTCTCCCTCTTATTAGTTAGAGGTGGGGGACAACAGAGGTAATTTAGGAGACTTCATCTAGGATTGAGTTAATCTGGAGTCGCATTCGGGTAGCCCAGGACAGGAAGAAAAGCTACGCCGATGCAAAGCAATCCTTCCGAGAGTTTACGTGGGGGACTAAGTATTTCTACATGTATCTCCTATGAAAGGAGTAATGAGATTCGGGAAGAAGGGGATGTTGTCTTCGAGGTACGTAGGACCATTTCCCATTATCGAAAGGATAGGGCCGGTGGCATACAGATTAGGGTTGCCAAAGCACTTACACAATATTCACGATGTATTCCACATCTCGTCATTGAGACGATATCTGCGGGATGACATGGCCCACACTCACATAGCGATAGCGGAGATTGATTTACAGCCCGACAGTTCTTATGAGGAGATACCAATGGCTATTCTAGACCATAACGAGAGGAGATTGAGGTCGAAGGTAGTTCCACTTGCACGAGTCCAGTGGGAGCATCATAACATGGAGGAGTCCACTTGGGAGTGCGAGGCAGATATGCGTGAAAAGTACCCAAATTTATTTTTACCATGTATGCCTTATTTTTCGAATTTCGGGATGAAATTACATTATTAAGGGGGGGGGGGGGGGGGGGGAGTATGTAATACCTTGTATTTTTATGGCTTTTAAAATTGGGGATTTATTAAATTTAATTGAGATAAATTAATATAATATTAATCCGGAATTTATTTTAAATATTTACTAGCGTGATGAGAGTTAGTAATTATAGGGTATTGGTTGAATATTACTTAATGAGTAAGGTAATATATGGAATTGAATTTATTAAAAAATTTCACGAGTGAATAATATGACAATTATGAAAAATTAAGTCGGGACGCGCATGTGTCGTGTCGGGACTAAATTATTATAATAAAAAGTGAATAATTTACAAGTCACCCATATAGTCATTTCAAGTACGCCAACGTGTTCGAAAGGGTCGAGATAGTCAGAAAAGTATACCCGGGGGTTTACTTTGGGTCTTGAGACGTTTTTTGGCCTAACCGACAACCCGAGAGGGCATTTTAGTAATTAGCCATTTTTAGGCCTCATTATGGACGAAAATTATAGGTTTTAATCTGATGGGAATTAGATTCCTCGGGGGTTAGGAGTTAGAGAGTTACAGATAGGCTAGGTTAGCCCTTTTTAGACCTCTCCAAGGAAAAGAACCACCAACTCACAACCTTTTTGCCGGATTCCACCACCGTAGCGTAGATCCAAACGAGGGGACCAAACCTATACCAGTCTATTTCATGGAATCAGACCTACAATCTTAAGGCAAGTATCCATCTTGCTGATTCCTAATTAATATTTCACCCATGTTAGAATAGGATGTAACACCCAGCCCACCCGGGGAGAGCGGAGCGCTACTCGATAAAACTAACCAAATCCACAATCAACAAGGTATAGAGAATCTAATAAATCCCACAATATAAAATACACTAATCTCAATTCTTCAAATTAAATACAAGAAATGTCTCTCGAAATAATACAACTATTTAACTCGAAACAAAATAAATCGTCAATGCTCTATACAACAAAATAAATTCAAATTTTCTCATTTGTACTCTCGAATATTCTTCCGAAAATAACCAAGCTAAAATTCAATCTCCAATTAGTCCATAGCGCCTAAATCCGCACTAACCTTCCACTAAGAAAAAATACGGGGAAGTACACAATACAACAAGAAATATGCTCAACAAATATTAGCGATAAATAAAACATAACAATACGAGTACGAATATTCAAATCAAATGTGAATCTCATAAGCATTATATCAATATAATTTCTCAACAACACATTAATTGGGGCACCAGGGCCTCACCATACCGCGCCATACTTTATCAAGTAGCCAAAACAGGAATCTTGGCGGGTGCCCAACATTAGTGCCATATTAAAATCTCATGACAACATGCCCAACACAATAATAATACCCCATGAATCAAAATCAGATTCCAACACTAGTTTTCAGATTTCAATTGAATTTAGCAATTCAAATATGACTCAATAACCACATGAAATCAAAGGGAATAACTCTTGAGAGATTTAAATAGCATATTGTGTAAAATCCCATACCTTAAACCACCACAAGGAACCAATATGAATCTGCACAGAAACTCAGATCACACCATCAAAAACATGTCACAAAGATCATCAAAACTCCTCCAAGATCCAACACCAAAACAGCCCCAAGAACACCTCCAAAAACTAGGGTTGAATGCATAAATAAAAGGGCTAAGTGTATATAAAAAGAGGAAATAAAAATATGTTTACTGCCTATTTTTGTGCCAAAAGTTGTTTCTCAAATGGTCACCCACGGCCTCATTAAATAAGGCAAAAGGAAGAATTTGAAAAAAAACATAAGACGTAGAAATACTTGCAGTGCATGAAATCTGCTAGGGTCAATCGATCGATTGCCCAGTTATTCCAGCCCGCTGCCTTAAAAATTTTACAAGGGATAAAACATTTAAAACTCCTTCAAAAATCCGTTTTAACTCCGATTTCAAAACCAAACAGATTGAAAATCTCATTTTTAAAGATAAAATCCAACATTTTTTAGCAAGAAAAATAATTAAATCAAAAACTTTATTTTCCTCTATATTTTTTAAAATACCCCAAAAATTACGCGGGTTGTTACACTTCCCCACTAACAATAGAATTTTTCCCTCGAAATTCGTCGAAAGCCTAACTTTAAAAAATCAGGCCACTACAACTATCTCTAAGAATAATCTCATCTAAAAAAATAAATTTCTCACATCTAATCTCGAAACCTAACAAGACTATCACCAAAAAACTCCATCTCCAAAAATTGCTAATCACGCAATGAACCCAAAACCCAAGCCCCAGGGGTTGCCGTATACCTAAGCTCTCATACCGTTTTGTAACACCCCGCCCACCCGGGGAGAGCGGAGCGCTACTCGATAAAACTAACCAAATCCACAATGAATAAGGTATAGAGCATCTAATAAATCCCACAATATAAAATCCACTAATCTCAATTCTTCAAATTAAATATAGGAAATGTATCTCAAAATAATACAACTATCTAACTGAAAATAAAATAAATCGCCAATGCTATATAGAACAAAATAAATAAAAATCTTCTCATTTGTACTCTCGAACATTCTTCCCAAAATAACCAAGCTAAAAGTCAATATCTAATTAGTCCATAACGCCTAAATTTGTGCCAACCTGCCACTAAGAAACAAATATGGGGAAGCACACAATACGACATGAAAGGCGCTCAACAAATATTAGCGGTGAATGAAATGTAACAATATGAGTACGAATATTTAAATCAAATGTGAATGTCATAATAATTATATCAACATAATTTCTCAACAACACATTAACCGGGGCACCAGGCCTCACCCTATCGCGCCATACTTTATCTAGTAGCCGGAACAGAAATTTAGCGGGTGCCCAACACCAGTGCCACATTAAAATCTCATGACAACATGCCCAACACAATAATAATACCACATGAATCAAATTCAGATTCCAACAATAGTTTTCATATTTCAATTGAATTTAGCAATTCAAATACGAGTCAATAATCACATGAAATCAAAGGGAATAACTCTCCAGAGACTTAAAGAGCAAATTGTGTAAAATCCCATACCTTAAACCACCGCAAGGAACCAATATGAATCTGACTAGAAACTCAGATCACACCATAAAAAATATCTCACAGAGATCATCAAAACTCCTCCAAGATCCAACACCAAAACAGCCCTAAGAACACCTACAAAAACTAGGGTTGTATGCATAAATAAAAAGGGCTAAGTGTATATAAAAAGATGAAATAACAATATGTTTACTGCATATTTTTGTGCCAAAAGCTGTTTCTCAAAATGGTCACCCACTACCTCATTAAATAAGGCAAAAGAAAGAATTTGAAACAAACAAAAACACTTGAAAATGCTTGCAGCGCACGAAATCTGATGGGGTCGATCGATTGACCCCTGACATCGATTGATCGATCGCCCAGTTATTCCAGCCTGCCGCCTTAAAAATTTACAAGGGATAAAACATTTAAAACTCCATTAAAAATACGTTTTAAATCCGATTTCAAAACCGATTGAAAATCTCATCTTTAAAGATAAAATTCAATATTTTTGACCAAGAAAAATAATTAAATCAAAAACTTTATTTTCATCTATATTTTTTAAAATACCCCAAAAATTACGCGAATTATTACATAGGATTGGTAAATACATGTTTTATTCAAGAATTATATGATTTAGGAGATTATAATCACATGTTTTAGTAGGAATGCATGTAGTCTGGAACTCTTGCCATATGTAGAGGATCACCCATGAATTTGTAATGATTTAATAGAAATAAATATGGAAAATTTTTGTGAATATTGGAATTTATGATAAAACTAGGGTTCTTGATAATTCTAATGAAATTGTCCCTTTAAATCCATGCCTTCGATGAATTTGTACATGTTTTATGTAGGAAATCATGTAGATTGGTTGACATAACTCTTGGTTTATTTGTTTGGGAGTTTGGGATGAATTAAACATGATTTAAAGGTTGAAAGGTGATGAAAGTTGTAGGTTGGAAAAGAAGAATCTAGGCAAGAACCTTCTTGATCGATTGATGAACTCAAGAATGTTGATTGATCAACTGATCAATCAATCGACCCTTTTCATCGATCGATCGACCCCTCCTGAAAATTGAATATTTTTCCCCTTTTTAATTAATTTGGTTAAAATATGTAGGAGCCCTTTGGATATCATTTAAAGATCATAATGGGTCATGAAGGGGACTAGTAGAGTCTAAGTAGGTTACGTTGAATATAATTTTATACGGGAGGTAATTGTGGGATAACGGAGGTATGACATTTATTAGAAAACGTGCGTACGTTATGTAAGGTATTGGGAGAATCAAGAAAGACTTAGACCAGCATGGGAGTGAGGGTATACCTACCGAATTTACCTTTAGGAAGAGAAAACACTTCTAGCAATGAGAAGTAATTATGAAATGGTTATAATTGAGAATAAAAAGAGATGAGTTCATTATGCATAAGAATTAGGTAAATTGTACTACGTACGGTTAAAATGTTGTTATAGGTCGCGAGCGAACCTAATTGAAGGATGTGAATATTTATATATATAACTGAGTGCTTGTGTATATATTAAATATATCTCTGTGTATAATCATACCCGCGCTTCTTACTATCACGGAGGTTTCCACTCCAGAACAATCTTATCTCGATAGGACCTTTATGGGGGGATATTGACTTGTAACCTAAAACATAGGATTCCTTGGTACAGGCTATCTGAGGATGATAGTTAGATGGTCCTAAGAGACATGAGACTATGTGCTGACCTCTTAATGACTTGTAACTATGATTCGCCTCCATTTGGTTTGTATTGTGTTAATACGGTTCTAGAGTGATTCCGAACTAGTATTTCCCTTATACGAGGTATACGGGGACTTGATATCAGAGTATGCCCGGACCATAGATTTTATGCGGGGTGACGATAGTATATGTACTATATGAGTGATTAATATATATACGTATATATGGAATTCTTCTACTGTGCGTATAAGTAAATAATTATTGAATAAATGCTCCAAAATTGTTCTAAGTGTTCGGAAACTTCACCACAATATTGAGAAATACATAATCGACGTAAGTAATCATTAAGAGATTGATCTCTATAGTAAAGTCATAGACTTGTGACCTCAAATCAGAATTTATGGGAGATGAATTAGATAGACTTATGAGTCATTTTAGTAGTACGGTAGGAGTGTACACTAGATGAGAGATGAGAATTCTCAAGAGAGTTTCGTATACTATCATGATTGTCATATTAGCTGGTAAGCATTTTAAATACTTGCTAAACCATTTTTAAATTGTTTTACACTCGAGCTCTGACCCGTTTCCTGTAATTTTTCCTTTTCTTGTATATATATATATATTACAAGTACCCAACCATAGGGGCGTCAGGTGTAGATTCATTTGACTACATGTGCTGCAACTTGGGTAGGAGTTGCAAGTCATTGCAGTAGACGCTTCCTCTTTTGGCTCCTTAGATTTCTATTTAGTTCCTTTAGCTAGGTCATGTGTTGCCCATTTCTAGACTCTTGTTTAGACTTGATAGGGATTTCATACACTCCTATTATTTCAGTATTTTATTTTCATATGGGATTATTTTATTTATCACTTTGTGAGTGGTTGTGGTTATTTATTTGGATCTGTGTAATCTAGTTGGCATGTTTTATTGGATGATTTGGTATCTTTATCATTTCTATTATTCATAAATTAGTTTATGCATAAAAACGCGTTTATAACCGAATTTAATGAATTAAATCATTTAAATTGTTTTGACACTTAGCTTAATTATTTAGGGTGATTAAAACGAAAAAAAATTGTTTTCGACAGTGATGCTAATAATGAACCACACCATTCCCCTTGATTGTAATTTAATAAATGACTGATCACCCGATATTTAATTAGGCGTGGTGTTGCATCTACGACCTCCCTAAATCGACCTCATTGTCTCTCCGTCCACGTTCCTCATCTTTGACTACTATAGGCATATAATATGCGTCCTCCACCTTGAGATGGACCCATTGACTAGTCATATATTCTTATGGTCATTACAACCCCTCACATTTGAATGAAATTAGATAGCTTCATTAAATATTTGTTTCCTCTTCCCCTACTCTCCTTCAACTATCACTTACTTCCTCATAATCAATGGTATATTATAGTCTCGTAAGTTCCTTCTCCTTTCTATTCACCACTAATGGAGATAACCCCTCTCCCTATTTTTTGTCTCCTTAATATCTGCACCACTAGGGAAACAATTTAAATTATCATCTTTTAATGCAAAAAAGATACATACTGTTATCATCTAACACTAATACATGAAATTATGGTTCTTAGCTAGAATATACCAATTATAAGAAGTAGCAGATAAATAAATAATCACTACCAATATGACAATTTAGGATGCGTATAGAGAGGTGAGAAATAAAGAAGGAAAATAGTGATTTACATGGTTTGGCTTAAAGTGGTGCCTACATCCATAGGTGAAAGGTTGATTTAATTTATCTTAATTGGCAATCTTCATGAAATGGAATGGATACAAGCTCTTCTCACAACACTAAATCCATCGAATGGTTACCCCAAGGGGCCATGAGCCAAAGTCGTGACCACGTCAACTTTGGCTTGACCATATCCAAGACCTAGTGTGGTTATGGATGCTCTTGAAAATGTTCACAGACCAAATCCCTGACCAATATGGATCACGGACATCGACCGTGACCAGGTCATGACCATTATAGGGCCAAATTTACGCCAAAGTTCCATCCAGTTTGGTCACAGTAGGGTCACGTAGAAGGGTCGTGATCGAGGAAATACTACACACCCATTGGGTCATGGCTTTGGGCCATGACCATCTCAATTTGCTCACGCGCATGGGTCAAGGGTGAGGGTTGTGACCATATGGTTGCCTACACGCTGATGTGGATAAAAATTAAGGGCCATGGTATTAGTTCACGGACGTAACCAGAGTCTTTATAATAAAACCTGTTGCCTCCATTTAATTTCTTCACGCATCAATCTCCCTCTCTCTCTCTCTCTCTCTCTCTCTTTATATCTCAATTTTGGTGATTTGAATTCTCTCTCTCAAACCCTAATTTCGGCCCCAAATCTCTCTCTCAATCTCAAAGGTAATCTTAATTTTTTTAATTTTATGTTACACCCTCATGTATATGTGTGTATACGTATGTGAATGTGTATGTATTTCTATGTATGTGTGTGTTTATATGTGTACGTTTGTATATGTGTGTGTGTGTGTGTGTATGTGTATATTTATATATGTGTATATGTGTGTACGTATGTATACGTGTGTGTGTGTGTGTATGCATATATATGTATGTATATGTGTGAATATGTGTGTATGTATGTGTGTGTGTGTGTATATACTTTTTTCCCAAGAAAAAGGATGTTTTATAATTTCATATTTTGATTGGGTATGTTATATTTAGGGATTGAAATTTATTGGGTATTGTTAACATTGATTGGGAATTATTATCTAGAGTTTGAAATTAGTTGAGTATATTGGTATTGACTGAATGTAGTTACTTAGGGATTAAAATAAATTGCATTATTTAATGGTATTGTCATTTAGGGCTTGAAATTTATTTAGAGTTTTAAATTAATTGAGTTTTATTAGTATTGACTGAATGTGGTTACTTAGGGATTAAAATAAATTGCATTATTTAAGGGTATTGTCATTTAGAACTTGAAATTTATTAAGAGTTTGAAATTAAAGGAGTATTATTTGTATTAACTATATGTGGTTATTTAGGGATTAAAATAAATTGCATTATTTAAGGGCCATGTCATTTGGGGCTTGGCATCTATTAGATGTCTGAAATCAATTGAGTATTTTAGGTTCCGCACCCACTGACTCAAAATCCTTTCCATTCTCAAAACCTTAATCAAATTAATATACCCTTATATGTTTGAATGTATCAAAACCTTAATCAATCGAATCAAACTAATATACCCTAATACCTTAGATGATTCAATTAATAGTTATTAATTAATAAAATCCCTCATATACCCTTTTACCTTAATTTTAGGACTCATATTCACCGCAACGAGGTTCACCATCTCGTGCATAACTCGAATTATCAACACCAATGGATGAGAAATACACAACTCCACTAATAGTTCCCTCCTCACTAAGTCGAACTTCAGGTGCTCAGGCACCCTCATCCATCACTCTCGTTGCTTCACAGCCACCATCCAACACTCTGGATACCTCTCGATCAATCCAAAAGAAGCCCATTAGGTTCTCCCTTCTTAGGACTAACTTGATGGGTGATAAGAATGAGGTGCTGAACTTTAAATCTTGGTGTTTGTCACTTGGAAAAATGAACGTGGGAGTTGGTGGACCAAACAACTGGAATAAAGTTGATAAATCCATCAAAGATGACATATACGATCAGCTTAGCATGTAATTCTCATTTCTCGATCGTTCGGGTTGCTGAATTATTGAGGACATACAAGAGAAACCTTTGGAAGAAACATTTCTTAAAGGAGGGAGGGAGATCTGATATTTTTTCTTTGAAAGAGAGAGTGTCTCCCAATTTTTAAATGCCGGTGGAGTAGTGGGATAAGCTTTTTAAGAGGCAAAGGAGAAAAAGTTGGTCCTAAGGGAGAAAAACAAAAAAAAATAGGGCACAAAAAACTGCTATCCACGGGTTGGGATCCAAATCATATGAGGATTTGAAGAGTGAATGTGAGAGTAGGACAAAGGATGGTCTAGATGCAGGTAAAAAACCAAATCAGTCTAACTTATTTGTTCATGATCGACGAGACAAAAATAATAAATTATCGTCGCACTTGGCTGAGACGTTATAATCAATAGAGGTCATCATCAGTCAGTCAGGTTCGAACCCTAATGATAATTTGACCTTGAAAATATTTCCTTGACCATGATCTTTGGAGAGGACAAAAGGGGAGGACGGGAGGTGTTGACTCACATATGCCAAAAAAAAATTCAACACGCCTCACCTCTCGTGGACGAGTTTTCTTCGATAAGGATCGATGGGGATGTCCAGGATATCAAAACTAACTTTGGAATGTTGACGAACCAAATTCGGCAACTTGTGTCCCTTTTTTAAAATTACGGGGGCCCAATTACGCCTCCTCAAGGTTACCCTTACCCTGTTCTTCAAGGTTTCCCCTATCCTCCCCCTTCAAGTTTCCCTTCCCAAATGTTGCCTCATCCAACATTCCTCTCCTAAATTCAGCCTCATCCAATATTCCCCACCCAAATTCCTACTCCTTCAACATTCCTATTCCCCGTGCCTCCGCCTATCATAGGACTTAGATCATCATCAACAAATCATGGTGACTGTGGTGAAAAGTACTATTTCAAAGACCTGAGAAATAAGAGGGCTATTAGGGTGTGCACATTCATCTCCATGGTTGCCGAAAATCCAGTACACAATCGACCTTTGGAGAGGGGTGAGGCTCAAATATGGGTCGAATAATTATACATTGGATGCGGAGATGTACCTGTGCATGTTGATTATGGGGAAAGGAGGGAATTGAGGAATTCTGAAAACTCTTATATTGCTTGGCCATTTTATCTGTTAGCCAAGATCTAATAATATTTTCTTTTGTTTCAACTGTAATAGCATTTTTTTATTTCAGTTATACGAATATTGGTTTTATTTCAATTTAAGAATATTTTTTTTGTTTTATTTGTAAAAATATTATTTTATTGTCTGGACAGTTTAAGAATATTGGTTTTGTTTTCGTTGTACGAATATTATTTTTATTTTTAGTTGTAATAATATTTTTTAACCAATTACCACGGTATTGAAATTTGAAGATTATGACATGGATTTTCCACAGTACAAAGAGTGGATGGGAAAGAATAGTGGAATTTCAAATAATCATGTATTTGGCGTACAAGAATTTGTTAAATACGCTTCCAAAAATCTTAAAAGTGACAAGATTTCATGTCCGTGTACCCGTTGTATGAACGAAAAATATAAGGCATTGGAAGATATTGAGTTACATTTAATAAAGTGAGAAATCTGTCAAGACTATAAAATATGGACATACCATAGTGAAAAAATACACCTTATGTTCCGAAAGAATTATCCGTACCCGACCGCTTAATGGAACCCCAACAAGTGGAAGTGGTACATGATTCACCAACACATCATCCATTGACCGACTTAATTGATGATGTTTATGGACTCTATAACCGTCAATACCACCAACCCGTGGATACGAATAATGCGCATTATGGGCAACTAAATGAAAATTTTGATTTTGAACTTTGAGGAAATCGAGAATACATATGATTGAAAGCTGATGCGGCTAAACCGTTGTATAAATATTGTGATGAACATCACTCAGTATTATATGCAATAATTTTTTTCCATAATTTGAAGAGTTAATTTGGTTTGTCTGGAACAACGTTATCAAAATTCTTTAGTGGGTTAAAGAGAATCTCCCAAATTAGAACACGTTAACAGATAATTATACTACCATGAAGAAGATCTTGAAGGGTTTGGGTTTGAAATATAATTATATTCATGCATGAAAGTATGATTGCATATTGTACCGCAATGAGCACGAAGTGAAGGATGAATATCCTGTATGTAGTGAGCCTAGATATATGGTTTGTGAGAATAAAAAGGGTAAAGATGTAAAAAAATAACAAGTACTCGTAGGTCCCACAAAAGGTTTTAAAGTATTTTCCACTTGGGCCATGATTAAAACGGTTTTTATTATATCGTGGATAGCAAAGGCCATGACATGGCACGCTCGATGCGAGGCGGGTGGGAATCTGATGCGTCATCCAGTTGATTCACCCATCCGGTAAATTTTAAATGCACACCATGAATTTACAAAGGAACCACGCAACATTAATCTTACAATATCAACCGGTGGGTTTAACCCTTTCAGTAATTTAAGTACTACTCAAAGTTATTGGTCAGTTCTCTGGGTGCCTTTAAGTCTCCCTCCGACACCTTGCATAAGAAAGGAGTTCACATTGTAATCTTTGTTAATATTCGGGCCGAAGTCTCCTAGTGATGATATTGATATATTCTTAGCACCATTAATCAAAGAACTTAAAGAGTTGGGGAATAAAGGCGTGATGATGTTCGACTCTCCTAAGGGTGAAGAGTTCACACTTAAAGAAATGGTGATGTGGGTGATTCACGACCTTCCAGCTTATGCGACCTTATCCAGTTTTAATGTTAATGGTTATTATGGATGTACCATATGTTGGGAGGAAACTGAAGCATGTTGGCTACAACATAGTGGTAAGATGAGTTACACAGGTCATCGTATATTTTTGCTGACCAGTCATCCTTTTAGGAACGACAAGTCTAAATTTTTTCTTCTCGGTCACGAGCAAAAAATGCCACCTACTTAGCTTTCTTCTCAGTAGATCGAAGAGAAGGCGATGACTTTGACTACAGGGAACGGTACGTAGGCAAAAACCCCCATTTTGTAAACCTTAAGCATAAAGGTAGGGGAGATACGAACGACCCTATCAAAGTGAAGTTATGGTCCAGGCGATCAATATTTTTTTTTATTTTTCGTATTATAAAAATCAATGTATAAGGCATGTAGTTGATACAATTCACACAGAGAAGAATGTTGCAGAACATCTGATAGGAACATACCGGGTCGGATCACATTTCAAAGGTGGAGTGCGTGCCCACCTAGATTTACATGATCTGAAAATAAAGAAGAATCTGTGGTTAAAAAATGTTCCTATAACAGGAAGAATTTCTACCCCCGGGGCTTCATTCACTTTGACTACTAGTGAGAATAAGATCCTCTTAGACACATTATTTGACTTTAAATCCTCGAAATCAACTTTAGCTGATGCAGTTTGTGTATTAGAGAAATATTTTCCTTTGTTGTTCCTCGATATCAACATCCACCTGCTTGTGCATTTATGCAATAAAGATTTATTATGTGGTCCCGTTAGGTATCGTTGGATATGTATTCTTTTGAGCGCTTGATGAAAACCTTCAAAGATTACATAAATAATACACAGTATATTAGAGGGTTAATTACTGAAGAATACATAATGGTGGAATTATTACTATACGCTAGGGAACATATGTCAGAACAAGAGGTGTGGAGGTTCAATCCTCGTGGGGAATGAGTGATCTAGGAACCTGATGAGTTTGGGGATGAATTGCCAATCAGGGACCCTAATGAGGTGAAACTCACAAATCGATAATACGAGCAAGTAACTCATTATGTTTTCAAATCGCAAGATGAAGTCGAAGACTGGAGATAGTGAGTATCTATTGAATTCTTCTTCTTTGATTTTATGTTTTTTTATATTTTACGATCTAGACTCGATGAATTAACAGTAGGAAGTATGAGAACAAAATTTCCCAAAATTAAATGAGAAACTGCACGACAACTGCTTTTAGGGCATGAGTGTCAAAAGAGGCTATTTTCACATCTTATGTGTGCAGTTACTTATTCATGTGGGGTAAAAACATGCACTAATGGAAATTCATTAACAAATGGAGCTTCTAAAAAGAGGTGATGTCTCTTCAAGACTTGCTCGCCTAGTAAAAGGTCCTAGTTTTCGTGTGAAAGATTTTAAGAAATTCCACACCAATAGTTTTGATTTCATTTCATTTCCATATGAGGAAACGGATATGACGCAAAATAAGGGAATATCAATTTTAGCCTTGACCACTTGTATCGCTAGAAAAAGTAATAAAAATCCAATGAATACGGTGAGAACTTGATTACTTAGACTTCACGGAAATTGTATTCTATTTTGATTGGGTAAAGGTGGAGGATATAATGAATGCTTGCAAAGTTTATACTAACTCCAAACTTATTATAGTAGATTTATCAAAGCTGGAGAGTAAAGATCACATAGTAGATGAGCCTTTTATTTATGCCTTTCAGAACGTAAAGAACGTATTTTACTCGAAGTGTATAAACGATGACAATTGGTCTATTGTTATGCATTCACCAAATGGTATGACTACTCAAGTTGATATATTAAAGGCTCCAAAATAGTTCCAGTAAGCTCTTGATGGCAACCCTAATTTGAAGGATCTTTTAGTTAATTTAGAGTAAGACTAAGTCTCAAAATATTATGTTATCATTGTCATTCTTATTTGTATCCTATTACGATATTGGCATTATATTAGCACTTTACTTTATATATGAATGTTTAGTTACTTTTACAAATGTTTAATACGATTTATGTAAGTTAACTTTCAATAATATGTTATGTTCAGTCGAATGTTTAGTTACTTTCACAAGACGCTCGGTTTGATAATAGAGCCAATTGAGTTTGTGATTGGATCAAATTGACCCAACTCAATTTCCACGTGTTCCTATACATATCCATTTGTTGATTTGTTTCATATATGTAGTCTTCATAAAATGAAGTTAAATTAGCTTTATTTTATGAATATTGTACTAAAGAAACTAATCAACAAATGTTCATGTAAAAGAACACGTGGGGGGCTCCAGGATCAATTTGGTCTAATCACATATTCAGAAGACTCTATTTAATGGACTTCTTTGATCGCAAGAACCAGGTACTCTTTACTATAACTAAAGTAGTTATATAATTGATATGCATTATCTTTCAAATCTTTTAGGTGATATAAGGAGTACGAGAGAATTACCGATTTTGTTTATTTTGTCTTTTGGATAATTATTAGTTGTTAGCTAGTTATTAAATAGTATGTTAGAAATAGTATGGGATAATTATTGGTTATTGGCTTGTTGTTGGTTTTTGGTAGTTGGATAATCACGGGACCCACGATTTAAGAACAAGACATTAATTCAAAATATCTAGACTTAGGCTTAAAAACATGTCATTTCGGGGCGAAACACCGAAACACCCTCCAAATGGCCTCGTAAGAGGCACCAACACCTCGCATGGGAATTTTCCCACTTGGAGTCCTGGATAATATGATGTGTTTTCCCATTTAGAGTTTGATAGAGTATTCCAAATACGATTACTCTCATTACAAGGAGTGTGGCCTTTATCAAGAACCACCAATCCAGGACACTCCAATAGTATTTTCCCCCATTCTTGATGTTTCTCATTTGTAACACCCATTTCCCCTTTATTTGAATATATTTTTATTTTCAGATTTGACAGGATTGTTGACGTTATGCAATAGGAATTTAACTTTACATTTTTTGTTAAAAAATGGAAATATGAAAATACCCAATTCATAACCTCAACAATCCTGAGAAACCTGGAAATGAAAATATAGATCTGAAGTTGCTCCAAGAGAAAAGGTGTGCGAGTAAAGAAGTTGTACGCGTGATGAAGGTTATTCGTGGAAGAAAGACCAAAATGTCTTCGGAGTAATCTATAATTTGTATGAGAATCTTGTCGGAGAGAAAGTTGTGGCGAAGGAACACTCAAAGAAAGGTAAAATGAGTGATGTAAATGATAAACATCAATAATTGGGGAAAATACTATTGGAGTGTCTTGGATTGGTGGTTCTTGATGAAGGCCACACCTCGAAACGGCCTAGTGAAAGGCATCCGCACCTCGCATGGTACCAATGTAACTCATAGGAACTGACTGCATTGTAACAGGACCCCCAATTTGAGAGCATGACGATAATTTGAGAATATCTACACTTAAGCTTAAGTACATGGCATTAGAGGGCGAAACCCCAAAACACCCCCCAAACAGCCCCATGAGAGGTACCCACGCCTTGCACGGGACCAATGTAACTCGCAGGAGCTGACCGCCTGGTCACGGGAATCCCAATTTGAAAATACGACGATAATTTGAAAAAATCTAGACTTATACTTAAAAACATGCCTTTAGAGGGAGAAAACCCAAAGAACCCCCCACCCCACTAAACGGCCCCGTGAGAGGAGCAAACACCTCACACTAGATCAATGTAACTCGAAGGAAATGGCCACGTGGTCACGAGACCCACAATTTGAGAATATGATGATAATTTGAAAATTTATACACTTAGGCTTAAAAACAAGCCGTTAGAGGGGGAAAAATAAAAGCACCCCAAGCGGCCCCGTGAGAGATATAAACACCTTCCATGGGACCAATGTAACTTGCAGGAACTGATCGTATTATCACGGGACCCCCGATTTGAGAACACGACGATGATTTGAAAATATCTACACTCGGGCTTAAAAACATGTCGTTAGAGGGAGAAACTCCAAAAAACTCCCAAAATGGCCCCATGAGAGGCGCGATCACCTCGCATGGAATAAATGTAGCTCATAGGAACTAATTGCGTGGTCATAGGATCCAAGTTTTGGGAATATGATGATAATTTAAAAATATCTATAATTAGGCTTAAAAACATGTCGTTAGGGGCGAAAACCAAAAAGATCCACCAAATGGCCCCATGAGAGGCACGATTACCTCACACGGGATGAATGTAGCTCATAGGAACTGACCGTGTGGTCACGGGACCCATGGTTTTAGAGTAGGGAAATAATTTGATGATATCTATACTTCGGCTTGAAAACATGCATTAGAGGGTGAAACCCCTAAATGCCCCTCAAATGGCCCTGTGAGTTGCATCAACACATCACACGAGACCAATGTAACTCGTAGGAACTGACTGCGTGATCACGGGACCCCCGTTTTGAGATCACAATGATAATTTTAGAATATCTACATGTAGTCTTGAAAAAATGGCGCTAGAGGGAGAAATCTCGAAACACCCTCCAAACAGCCCCGTGAGTAACACCAACACCTCACAAGGGACCAATGTAACTCGTAGAAACTGACTGAGTGGTCACACGACCCCCCAGTTTGAGATCACGACGATACTTTGAGAATTAAAATATGGCGTTAGAGGGAGAAACCCCAAAACAACCACCAAAAGGGGCCAATGTAACTCATAGGAACTGATCGCATGGATACGGACCCCCAGTTTGAGAGCACATAGGTAGTTTGAGAATATATACACTTAGGCCTGAAAACGTGGCGTAATAGGGAAAAACCCCGAAACACAACCCAAATGGCCCCGTGAGCGGCACCAACACCTCACACGGGACTAATGTAACTCATAGGAACTGACCGCATGGTCCTGGGACCCACGATTTGAAAGGACGATAATAATTTGAGAATATATACACCCAAGCTTGGAAACATGTCGTTAGAGGAAGAAAATCCAAAACACTGCCAAACGGGCCCCAACACCTCGCACGGGATCTAGACACGGCTCATGTTTTAGAATGTCTAGAAAATAGAGGAAATTCTACCCAATTTTCTTTTATTATAGTTAAAATGGTCAAGACCAAAGTCCATAACCATCACTATTTTTTTTCTCACTTATAAAAAGGTTCACGACCTAGGATTATGACTATTTTGGTGATGTCAAATTTTAGGGCACGTCCTTGAGATCTGACCAGAGCCGTGACCATTGTCATATTCAAATGGATAGGTCACGAACTTGAGCTGTGACCAGATCCGTGACTAGATCTGTGAGCATTTTCATATTTCAAATGATGGGTCATGACATTTTGCCATGACTAGCAGTGTGTATGGGTTATGGCTATAGTCCGTGACCATCTGTTGTGACCCACGAAAAGGGTCACGACCCATGGTCGTGACCCATAGTCCTGGTCAGGGACTTTTCGTGACCGTTTTCATAATATGCTGTGGTGTACAGTCTCTCTAGGGTTTGTCATATGACATCATAGGAACTGATCGCATGGATACGGACCCCCAGTTTGAGAGCACATAGGTAGTTTGAGAATATATACACTTAGGCCTGAAAACGTGGCGTAATAGGGAAAAACCCCGAAACACAACCCAAATGGCCCCGTGAGCGGCACCAACACCTCACACGGGACTAATGTAACTCATAGGAACTGACCGCATGGTCCTGGGACCCACGATTTGAAAGGACGATAATAATTTGAGAATATATACACCCAAGCTTGGAAACATGTCGTTAGAGGAAGAAAATCCAAAACACTGCCAAACGGGCCCCAACACCTCGCACGGGATCTAGACACGGCTCATGTTTTAGAATGTCTAGAAAATAGAGGAAATTCTACCCAATTTTCTTTTATTATAGTTAAAATGGTCAAGACCAAAGTCCATAACCATCACTATTTTTTTTCTCACTTATAAAAAGGTTCACGACCAAGGATTATGACTATTTTGGTGATGTCAAATTTTAGGGCACGTCCTTGAGATCTGACCAGAGCCGTGACCATTGTCATATTCAAATGGATAGGTCACGAACTTGAGCTGTGACCAGATCCGTGACTAGATCTGTGAGCATTTTCATATTTCAAATGATGGGTCATGACATTTTGCCATGACTAGCTGTGTGTATGGGTTATGGCTATAGTCCGTGACCATCTGTTGTGACCCACGAAAAGGGTCACGACCCATGGTCGTGACCCATAGTCCTGGTCAGGGACTTTTCGTGACCGTTTTCATAATATGCTGTGGTGTACAGTCTCTCTAGGGTTTGTCATATGACATCATAGGAACTGATCGCATGGATACGGACCCCCAGTTTGAGAGCACATAGGTAGTTTGAGAATATATACACTTAGGCCTGAAAACGTGGCGTAATAGGGAAAAACCCCGAAACACAACCCAAATGGCCCCGTGAGCGGCACCAACACCTCACACGGGACTAATGTAACTCATAGGAACTGACCGCATGGTCCTGGGACCCACGATTTGAAAGGATGATAATAATTTGAGAATATATACACCCAAGCTTGGAAACATGTCGTTAGAGGAAGAAAATCCAAAACACTGCCAAACGGGCCCCAACACCTCGCACGGGATCTAGACATGGCTCATGTTTTAGAATGTCTAGAAAATAGAGGAAATTCTACCCAATTTTCTTTTATTATAGTTAAAATGGTCAAGACCAAAGTCCATAACCATCACTATTTTTTTTCTCACTTATAAAAAGGTTCACGACCTAGGATTATGACTATTTTGGTGATGTCAAATTTTAGGGCACGTCCTTGAGATCTGACCAGAGCCGTGACCATTGTCATATTCAAATGGATAGGTCACGAACTTGAGCTGTGACCAGATCCGTGACTAGATCTGTGAGCATTTTCATATTTCAAATGATGGGTCATGACATTTTGCCATGACTAGCTGTGTGTATGGGTTATGGCTATAGTCCGTGACCATCTGTTGTGACCCACGAAAAGGGTCACGACCCATGGTCGTGACCCATAGTCCTGGTCAGGGACTTTTCGTGACCGTTTTCATAATATGCTGTGGTGTACAGTCTCTCTAGGGTTTGTCATATGACATTTAGGACTAATATTTTCTAGATCCCTGATTTTGTGGGATTATATGCTATTTATAGGTCATTAAGAGAGATATTGTGTAATGGGGGAGGTAAAGTGCATTTATAGGCTAGTTAATTATACCTTTTACATTCTAAGAGGCGGATAATGATGAGTTTGGTATAGCATGATAAAGGTGGAATATTACATAACTTCCTCAGTTGTGCAGGTGGGATAAACATGAATGCTGGTATTCCATTAGGTGGTGTAAACTCGTGCAATGCTGAGATTTATAGTTTTTTTAACTTTGTTAACTAACAACATCTTAGTAGTATAAAGGATAGTTATATGGAACGACCGAGCACATTTATACCTAAGTCGACCACATTTTATATCACGCCGACTTCATTCTCTTTCCTTAATTAGGACATGCGTTGCCTTCCGATAAGCTCACAAGGTGTACTATATTTATGACATAAGAAAAGCCCCCAATACTTTATTTATGATTGAAGGCCTCAGTAGGTTCATTGGAATAGTAGATCTTTGCCGTAGTTGCTAGTTGAAATTAATGGATGGAGTATAAAATAGTAGCATGTGGTCGTCCTAAATTCTGCTCAGAGCAAAGCCGACAAGATACACTTGTAACATTTTGGATTTGGAAATTAATTGATACATATCAAGTGACTAGGACTGGCTCTTAATGTAATCATTACATGTGCATAGGGTAGTCCTCACATTAGTAGTAGATGGCGTTTGTCTCTTTCCCAATCGTGACATCATGCATCACGATTAAATGAATCTTGAATATAAAAGAAGGTATAAAAAGTGCAGAGCTCCATCATGTGAACTTTTGTTTCATTTGAAATCATTCAATAGCTTTTTAGAGAGAGAAAAACTATTCGGCTCCCAAAAACCTGTTTGTCTTCATTCATCTTCACTTAGTTCCATTCATCTCTAGTGACGTTTTTTCACTTTCCTATTTTACGTCAGAACAAAAGAATATTCTCAACCGCATTAAACCCCTCTTAGGATCTCCTGGTATGTTATTATTTGAGCTCGTGAGGCCATTCCTCCCCCCTCCCATGATGAGGAGCCTTTTGGTGAGGAAAGTGATTTAGGGGAATCTTCTAATTCATGTGACCTTCCACCACTGATGCCAGATGGTATGCTTGTGATATCTTAGAGGATGAGGTGGACGACCTGAGAGAAAGATAAAACATTTCTATTAGCATCTCTACTAGGTTTCCCAGTAGTGAAGAGAGAGTCTATTATACGTCTTGCTCAGAAGAGGATTGCCTCCCCCTGCAGACATTTCAAGTTGGACTCCTACTACCTCTACACCCAGCCATTAGATCTATTTTAAATGGACATGGTGTCACCTTTACCCATCTCCCTTCCAATTCTTGCAAGACTATTTCGGGAGTTATGATGTTTTGAAAGGCTTACACTAGGTTCGATCTTACTAGGGACATATTCATATATGTTCATGACCTGAAAAATAATGCCAAGGCCCTGTAGAACTACTATTTTCCCCTAGGTGGTCCCATCTGAGGATGATTAACATCATCCAGTCTAGTAACCATAGTCGGAAGGGTCAGTTTATGTTTATGAAGGATGACTGGGAGTTCAGGAGCTATGACAAAAATAGGACTTATAAGGTTCCACGTGAGTAGAATGGGCCGAACAGAATAGGTTAAATTTTTTATTTTTTATTACATTCAGATCTTTATTTAAGTTTTACTATTCTCACATCTTTGCTCTGTATTTCAGTGAAGAAGGCTCTAAATCTTTCATCTACCTTACAAGGATTGGTTGAGGCTTATTATGTGCCTAAGACCCCTAAATTTAAGGATTTATTTTCTATTTCCAAATTTTATAAGTGTCGAATACCATACCCCTCAAGGTGGAGCTCCCCCACTAGTGGTAGCAGTCCTCTTGGAAGAAGAAGTGCTGTTTGAGATGAACCTAGGGGCTGAATCTGCACATGGTGTTGAGGACAAAGCTCAGATAGGTAACACTGTTTACCATTCCTTCTTGTCCTTACTATGTTTAACTTTACTAATTGCTTGGTCATTTGTGAAGTTCTTTCTCCCACTACCTCAGAATAACATTCAGAGTCCTCATTCGGGATGACTCCTAGACATCTTGATAGAACCCAAATGGATCAAGTCCAACGTAGGAAGATTGAGGATGAGTAGAAAAGAAAAGACGATGCCAAGTCCAGCGCTAAAAAGAAGGTGGATGCCCAAAATAGAGCTAATGTCGAGGAGAGAGAGCAGGCAGAAGTTGCTGCTCAGTAGACTGCTAAGGATGCTGCACGGGCTAAGGTAAAAGGAAAATCCCACATATCCCTCGAAAACCTAAGGCCTCAAAGTGATCCAAGGTTACCAGAATTGGAGCTGCTACTGAGAGAGTCCAAATACAAGGGTGACTGACGCATTGGCTCTTTTATGCATAAGGGTAAGTGACTCTTGGAAATGTAGAAGACTTCAAATTCAACACCAATCATGTGGTGACATCTGAAGATATATGGAATGACCCAGATTCAATCTATTAGTGTATGAATAATGCCATTGATCTTTATCGCTATCACGGGAATAACAAATATTTTGAATTTCTAAGAGTCTATGATTCGGATCCTCTATAGAGGCTGGCCCAACATCGTCTTACGGTGGTAAGTTTACCGAACTTATTTTTATCTTGCATGTTCTACATTTTATCACATTTTCTTTTTATTAACAGAGCTCTATGGCCACCACCATTAGAAGGTTTGAGCTCAATAACCTTCAGGAGACACCAAACGATCTAAAGAAAACCTTCACTGAGAGAAAGATCAGGTCATCAGGTCATCAGTAAAACGATATTGACAGGGTGAAAATCGAGCATTATTCAAATATGACTGTCATTGTCATTGGTTTTGAAAACATTAATTACACATGTTTTATATATATAACGACGAGTTCGGGTATCGAATCTACGGGGAATGTCGTTTAAAATTAAATTGATTTATTACTTCTAAAACAAAGTGTAAAAGATGATTTTTTTAATGTTTTAAAATTACAATTATAATACGTGAATATTTAAACTAAATTAATTTACCACTATAAAAAGCATAAGTTGAGACTTAAATCCATCACCTCATAATACATAGCATAAATGGTTACATGATTAGTCACGTTTAAAATGCGATTACTACTCGTTTAACTACTTAATTAAACTTGGAGTGTCACTCCCCAAATTTTTATAAAAGTCTAAATAAAAGATTGACAATAACAATAATCCAAAAATTAAACACGCAGTGTCGCAAATATAGTGCATATGTGGTATACCCATGAACGTCCCTCGATGTATTTTTGGAACTAATTTACCCATTAAAAATCGGTCTATTCCATCATACCATAGAGAAGCAACTATACACCCAAAATGAGTTCATTAATCTCAACCTAATTAAAATTACCTAGAATTTTTTTTTTATTAATTAAATAAAATAATGTGTGAGAGAGTGATTTTAATACGGGAGGAAAATAATTTTTGAAGAGAGTAAACTAAATATGAAAGCATTTAACTAATTATACAGAAATTAAATAAATTAATAGAACAAAAAACTGAAAATGAATTACAAACTACAAATTAAAATTGGGCCTACACTACACTACACCACTAAGAATTTTATCTACGATTGAATTTCCCTGATGATGAACCACATGACCCTTTATATAGGTGACAAAAATTGGATGAGGGAAAAAAAGGAACACCACAAAAATGGATAAGTTAAAAATTATTATTCAAAGTGGTGAAAAATTGACATTGATAGCATAATTTGAGGGGACTCTGTCAAAAGTGTTTTGGGCTCTATTTATAATTACACATATTGATAAGGCCTCTCTCGGGTTGGAAGGGGGTTAGAAAAGTATGGAAGGTGGCCCTATACTGTATGTTTTGGACAATTTTTCAGGACATAAATTCGATACGCTTCGAAGGAAAGTAAGTTTCACTAGAGAGGATTTGATACATAATTCTGGACACATGGTTAGGCCTGTAAAATGAACCAAGCTATTCGAGCTCGAATCGTGTTCGTTCAGAAAAAAGCTCGTTCGAGACTAGCTCCTAAAATAAATGAGCCAAGTTGAACAAAAATTTAAGCTCGTTATCTTATTGAGCTCGGCTCGGATTCGGCTCGATCATCAATATTTATATTAAACTAGTGTAAAATAACCAAGCTACTCGAGCTCGGTTCGTATTCACTTGCTTAGAAGCTCGTTCGAGCTTGGATCGTAGGATAAATAAACCGAGCTTCAACATACTTTTAGGCTCGTTTACATTTGCTAACCAAGCTTGGGCAGTCTTAAGCTCCGCTCCGCTCAGCTCGCCTCATTTTCACCCCTGTTTGGGTGATTCTAAAGGGGGCATTTTTAGTTAGGGATACCCTGTTTGATGTTTCATGTATGCATGTATACATCTTCTGTACGGATCCTCGCCCCCTTTGGTGGGGAGAGATTAATAATACATTTAGCTGTAAAAAAAATCCTTAAAATGACCCGGATTATTTTCCCCCCTAATGGTGAACTTAATAAATAAATTAAATTCTTGAGTAATGAGATTGCTCACTAAATTTGAGAATATATTCTGTAATCTTCAAGTATCATGTGTCCGTCCAAAACTAATGAAATTTTCACAATTAAATCTTGTTCCCCATAGAGCATCGCTAAGGGTATAATAAAATTTGAATACTCAACAATTGTCACATAATCCTTTGATTACTCGTTCAGTGGGTAGCTGAAACTAACAATCTCAAGTATCAAACTAACTGTTTTCTTTTTAATAGTCAAAGGTGTGGGTCCCAACAATTATCTCTAATAAGGAGATGAAAGATGATAAAAAGTTTGAGGGAAAAGATTTCTCAAATTTGAAAATATTCTTATATATTTTTCATTTAACTAAAAGTTGGTCGATTCACTAATTTGGTTTTTCAATAAGGTCGTTAATTTTGATTCCTGGTTGACTCAAATTAGATTATTTGTTAATGGTTGTTAATTTTTTAATATTCCATTTAAGAGGATTTATAAAATCAATGTTGAGAAGTTCAAGATTGTTTGAGGTTTGATTATAGCTTTAGAAATACTCTTATTTGTGGAAGTAACACAAGTCAAACTTCTTTAATCTGAACCTCTTATAGCTTCTAAAGAGCCGACATGTCTTATTATAGAGTACTTATTATTTACTCGTATATAAGGAACTCATGTGTTGAGAGATTAAAATCTTTCCTTTTCATTAAAATAAATGAACTCAATGCGTCTTAGCTATGACGAGAATGTTTGAACATTGAATTCATCAATTTCTATTAGAAGCCGGTATTGTCCAAAAAGGAGAAAGACATTAGGTTTAAATTTGTTTGATGAAAGAGTTTACTTGGCATTAGATAAACTTAAGACCCAAACTCTTAATGCTCAACTCTTTTAAGAGTTGAAAAATGGTTTCTCAAAACATTTAATATCAGAGAATAACATTTTTGTGAATTCCCGCCAGTTAGTTATAACCCAATCATGTATGAAACTGGAAGAGTTCATATGGAACTCTGTCATGCAACTTACCTAACTTTTTTCTTTCATTTTTTTGGGGATTAAATGCAAGTATCGAACTTGACAACTCAGTTTTTCCCATTTCTTTCTTTAGGAAAATTTGACATTGCTAACTCATAATTCTCTTTTTTCAGTTCAGGACATGATGTAAAGATTTGAAATAAACTAAGGCAATATCGTGTCTTTTTTTAAAATGTAGTCTCTATGTTGTAATGGCTACATGATTTTTTGTAATATATACATGAATTTTCATAATGTCTACTTGTTTGTTATTTACACATTTTAGGGTTTTGTGTATAATAACATATGATGTATACATTAAGGATGATGGACTTTAGTATCAAAATAATATTTTAGTGGATAAGAGTGGATATCCTCATATTAGTTAGGGATTGAAATGGGGAGCTCCATAAATTTTTGTTTTTTATTTATTATTTTTCCCACTAAGGTAATGTCAATATCAGATGTACCCCTACACCTTTCAAAAAATTAAGAATACTCTTGCATTTTCTAAGAGACTCCAATCACCCTTAATTGACCATATAATTGATAATTTTACTTATCCTTGATTATTCAAATGGCATCAAATCGATGCAAAGCTCGTTTTGTTGTCGTTGTCTTTTAAACTAGTTTTAATGGTTGGTATTTGCTATTATGTTTATTCATTGCTTCTATAACTTTTTTATTGGAAGATAAAAGAATGCTTTATTACGTGAGTAATAGTTTACAAGAGTTATTTTTATTTTTATTAATAAGAGGGAGAACACCCAGATTTTTTTTCAACATAAAAGAAAGAGATGGGATGCAGCCCCCTCGTAGTGGAATTACATCAAAAAAAGAAGAAAAATAGTACCAATGAAAAAGTGAGGAGGCGAGAAAGGCACAAACCATAAAAACAAACTATGTCTACTAAGAAAATATGTAGTTAGGGAGACCCATAATATCCTTACCCAATAAACCATCAATATCATTTTGAGAAGATGGCCACCAAGTAAGCCCCACACACTGCATTCCTAAACTAGAAATCTTGTCAATAACACTATTACCTTCCGCAAAAGTGCGAGTAATTTTCAAATTCAAACCTTCGATCAGAATTTTGAAATTTTCCCAAGTACTATGTAATTGCTAAGGAGGGTGGAAGCTAGAAGAGGAAAAGAAATGCCCAAAGCTATTAGAATCAGATTCTAACCAAATATGTTTCCAACTCTTGCAAAAAGCAAGATCAATGGCAGTGATTATCCCTGTAGTTCAACATAAAATGTATAATGATTGCCTAAATACTAGCCAAACCCTCTAATGTATAGGCCTTGATAATCTCTAAACATACCCCACAAGTAAAGGCTTCAGGAGTTCCGAGTGAAGAACCACCAGTATTGAATTTGACGATTCCAATGGGAGGAGGATACCACATAACTAGCTGAATCTTGGGATATATTCTATAGTGAAGGGGGATGCCAATGTTATTTAAAATTTGACAATCTCTCACACCAAAAGAAAATCCTGGAAGGCTTGTACTGTATATGATCAATTTAGTTCTAATGTCAGTCTTGATGATATAAGCATTGGGAACATTGTTTTCAAATATGATATTTTTTTTGCATTTCAAAATGGACAAGATAACTTCCAACATAGTAATTTTGCCAAAGGTTTTTAAGGTAAGGATTGAAGTATGGGTGCCAAATTTAAACCAATGATCAATATGAAAAATGAAATTCGAAAAGGGGATATTAAACAAAGAGTAGAGCTAACGTTAAATTTCTATAGAAAAAGAGCATTCAATGAATATATGATTAATATTTTCAAGAAAGGAGAAAGCTTTACAAAGCAGGGGAGAAGAAACATTTGAAATGCCTCTGTTTTGGACATTGTTATCATCGGAAGCTTATTATTATTGAATCTGCAGGCACGGATGGAAAGTTTAGGAGGAATAAAAGATTTCCAAATTTTTTAGAGTCTGAATTGAGTTTGAAAAGAATGTCTAAAACCCTCATAACCATATTTTAGAGAATAATTTCAATTTCAAGAAAGCTACACAAGTCTTGATACAGTAACAAAATAGAAAAAAAGTGGGGGTTACTAAAAACATAATAAAGAAGTTATTGTTAACCGAGAATGTAGCGAGTAAGTCCTCCCTCTAACAAAATGACTGTGATATGACTCCATTGTAAATCCTCAAGTATCTCTCAGATCAGGATTTGGTGTGCTAGAATGATCACCTGGTTCCTAGAAATCATATTAAAAGCTAGTTGGAAATCAGTTTCAATTTCTATAGTACAAAAACATTTGGTAATAACAAGTCGAAGTCCAACATTGATTGCCCACAATTCTGCCACAACCGATGTTGTGCATCTAATATTATTTGCGAAGGTAGACTAAAATTGACCCATGTGTTTTCGAAGAACACCACCTATTGAAACATGGCCTATGGTAGAAGAACGGTCTCCATCAGTATTAAGTTTGACAGAATGGTTAAGTGGACGAGCCCAATAAATATATAAAATTTATTTAGGATCAACGTGTATGGACGAATTTCGTGTGTGATATTTTTTAAAGGAAGAGCAACTTAAATTGACCATTTGTTTAAAAATAAGTGTTTATAGTTAAGCATCTGAAGATCGCTTAATTCCTGGTTTTCCTTAACTCCCATATAGTAAAAAGTGGTTGAAACACGGTAAGCCAATTAAGGTTATTGGGAGAAATGGATGTGCGAGAGTTTAAGACATTTCCTGCATTTAATTTTTGGATATGATGTTGAGCACATAAATGGAGGAAACTTAGGCAGTCATAAAAAATGTGATAATTATTATCCAAACGACTGCAGAGAGAGTATAAAGGGAATTGAAGTTTATGAAAATAATGAAGAACATCTGCTCTAGGTAACCCTTTATGAGCTAAAAAGAAAAAAATTAAGTTTGGGAGGAAATTTAGTTTTCCAGAGATTAGTCCAAGGTGCATAAGGAGTGCGTAAAATATTAAGTGTATAGTCGAGCTAATTATAAGGGGATTTAATAGAAAATGTGCCTTGTGGATTTGGAATCCGAATCGGATTATCCGGAGTAGGAGAAGAGGGCCTCTAAATTGTGTGAATTTCATATATAATATCAGTAGGTAAGAATGATGATAATGCATAAATATTCTATTTGTTATTATTTGTTTTATTGTAGATATCATGGGAAAGATGAGTAAATATTTGAGAAAAAGGTTTATCATGAATCCTTGTATGATATCCAAAAGATATATTACCTGTACCAATCAACCATTTTACACCATTTTATACCCGATCAAAATTTAGGAATGAGAGGGTGAATCTTTTTCCAGAACTAAGATGATGTGGATGATAAGTTAGATTGTAAAAAATGTTGAGTAGGAAAATATTTTGTCCCTTATGACATGACTCCAAAGATTTTTGGGTTGTGTATATGAAGTTAAGCTTCATTTACTGTGTGGAAATATCTGATAACAAGTCCTCTAAGATGTCTTGGTAAGGTAATAATGGAGCACATGATTGTTGGACACTTGTGTGGGTGAGGACTATTTTCTAGAAGAATAATGTGACTTTTGTTTATGTTTATGGAGAATAATGCATAGAATTTCGCAACAAGACATGATAAATGATTGTATAATAGTGGTAAAAACATTAATTTGAGTGGTAAGAATAACATATAAGCGATAAGAATAATACTAGGCATGAAGTTTAGCATTAATTTTATTAGACAACTCAACAAGCATCTGTTTGGCGGCCATCTATTAATAAGAGGAATGCCTAAATATTTGTATGCAACATGATAGATATTGAAGCCCATAAACTGAAGCGTAAATGTTTTGACATGATGATCTGTGTGATGGATAAAAAGAATTTAGGATTTATCATGATTAACTTATTGACCGTAAACGAGACAAAAAATAGTCTAAATTATTTTTAAAATTATCCAATGTTTTAGAATTTGGTTGAAAGAAAACTATCTCTGAATGACACCCATTATGACAGCAAGCCCCCTCATATATACTCTCAGACTCACCATCGAACCAGAGCTAATTACAAATCTCGTATTAGTTCATCTCAGCCTCCGAGACCACCCTGTCAAAGGACAACCTTCATCAGATGAATGAGTATAATATCGACATTGTAGTAACTAACATGCACGCATGGAAAACATGACAAGGGTATTATTAGCATATCCAATCAACACTATTATAACAAATCAACGAGCATATGGGGGGAATATTTTCTCATTTTGATAAACACACCTCTATCTATAGGTGTAATGCTCCTATTTGTTACTGATCTCATTAAAAGACTTTACGCTTGGGGGTGGTACTGCGAGCCCACGGGACTATATAAGAGGCCCATTGTCTCCTTCTATAAGGAGGGGAATTCTAACTAAAACCTTACGATTACTTGGTTTAGTGAGTGAGAGAGAGAGAGAGAGAGAGAGCTTATACTCATCTTTAATAGCTCCTGACCATCATTTATTGGGAAATAACTCCATTATTTGCAGCGTGGACATAGGTTAAGGATCAACTTCTTAAATTCCCTTGTTTGTTATTTATCACTCATCTCTTCTATAACTTTATTGCATTGTATTGTTTCCTCCATTGTCGTATGAGCTTACAAACTAGGTTGAATCCCTTGGATGATATTTTAGCATCATCATTTTGGCACCATTTGTGGAAAGAGACATAGTTTTGTTCTTCACCTTAGCTTGAATACTTCTTTCCTTGCCTCTGGTGGTGATTTAATCACATCACTGTTAGGGATGAATTACCATTGAAAGGGCATGAGTTAAGAGTTTCTTAAGCTTTACTGGTTCATTCTGTTTTGGGGTTTAATTTCTTCTTCTTCACTCATTTAGCTATTTGATTAAGTCTTATCAATGATGGAAACAGATTTGCCTTGCTAAGATGGAGCTAGCTCCAACCAACCACCTCAGCAGTAAAAAATGGTTGATCTGGCGACGACGCTGAGGTCCCTTGTGGCTAGCTAAACGACAGATACAATAGCATCTCCTGACCTTCATCCAGGATATCATGAGCAGGATCTCAAATGTTCACACTATTAATTTGATAACTCCGCCTCCTAGGGAGGTTGCATTTTAGTTGTAGGGGACCGCTCCCAAATCCAATCAAGGAAGTTTAACACCACCTCAGACAAAGGGACATTGTAGATCTGCGGCATCTCCACATTGGAAAAAAAGTCTAGGAGTATCTAGATGATTTGGTTATTGATGAAGAGGGTTGTTGTGAGAGGTATGAGACCTTTTACATGTCATATTAGCCAGAGTCTACTTTAACTCCAACTTACCAAGGTAAGAGTGTCCATCACACACACTCCTCAGAGTTTTCAAACAGGCTTTTCATTTGACTGGCTAAGCAGGGGTCGACTTTTAATCATTTCGGCCCAAGGTGTAATGGTAGCCGAGATCGACATTCTTAAAACATGGAAGGCCACATGCAATTGTCCGTCATGGCAGTGATTAGACATGAGATGAGTAAATAAGGAACATCTAAAGGTCAACAGTGGATAGAGAACTACAGGTAGAGAGTCGGTCATCGAGATAATTACAGCAGTAGAAGGGGCAGGACATAACCCCGTGTAGGAGGAAAACCTTGGAATAGCTCAATCTATAGGTTATAAGGAAAGATCAGATGTTTTATTAAAAGTCGAGACCCCAATCATCGGGGGTATATGGAGGGATCTCTATTTGTGCCAAGAATAGTCATCTGCCAAGTTTAAGATGTCGAACATGACACGTAGGTACAATGGGAGTACACACCCAGTTCATCAATTAGAGATGTATTAGTCGACTACCAACATATACTCAACACCAAAAAGATGGGGTGCCAACTATTTTCCAAAACCCTCATAGGCATGACTCGTGTATGGTATACCAGCCTATCAAGAGGGTCCATAAAAAATCTTAAATAGCTGAAAAGTGCATTCATAGTTTTTATTTTGGCATGTAGTCGGCCAAACGTGTGAGTCTTCTACTAAACCTCAAGAAAGGAAATAATGAACCTCTGAGAGACTACATCTCTCATTTTAACAAAGAAAAGTTTGACGTTGAAGACTACGAGAAAAGTATCGCCATGACATACCTAATTAGCAGTTTGAAACTTAGGAAACTTTTATGGAACCATTCTAAGGATCCTCCGAAGTCCATGATAGAACATCTAGTAACACTCGATAGAATCATGTACGTAGAGGAGTCCATGACCGCCAAGAGAGGTGACTTGAAAGAAGCCAACAACAGAAAATAAGAACAAGGCCAAGATAAAGAAAAGGAAGGAAAAAAGAGGTCCGACAATGAAAAATTTGCTAAGTACACTCCACAAATAGTATGTCCTGACATGATACTGAGAGAGATTAAACATAACAGATAACTCAAGTATCCGAATAAGTTGAAGTCCCCTCCCCATAAGAAGAACAAAAGAAATTGGTGTGAGTTTCACCAAGACCAAAGTCATACGACAGATTAGTGCTTCGCCCTAAAAGACGAGAATAAAAAACTACTGAAACAAGGAAAGCTTCGAAAGTACATGGACAAGAGTGGACGAAGAGACGAAGGAAGAAGAAGTTTCAACACAATAAAGGACGTAAAGCCCAAGAAGGAGGTTCAAGAATATAGAAACGAACAAGAATCAGGCGACACTGGCCCGAAAATGACCATGACCTTCGTGCTAAGCCGCCTACAGTTAAAGGTAACCTTCACATGATTTCTTTTGATGTAAAAATGATATGCAGGGGATTAGCAGGTGGAGGAACTGAGATGATTTATAGAAAATCTCACGTAATTGAAGGAAAAGTTGGACCCAAGAGGATTGAGGTTAATTCGATCGAGACCGAAGTCAAACCCATCAAATAAAGAAAGTTGACATTGATAACATAGACGTGGGATTTCCAGGGTAGAATTTTAACGGGATTTTGGACCAATATGATGATCCTTTTATCATCAACACACGGGTTCACTGTTATAGCCTGGCTCGCATATTGGTGGACAGGGGAAGCTCTGTTGATGGCATGTTCTTGGCATGTTCTGGGATTGTTTCAAAGGTCTGAAGGTGAGAAGGAAGAGACCTATCCATTACCATCAACCTTTGATTGGATTCAGTGGGGAGAAAGTACAACCATTACAAGTTTATGAAATAGGCGTATGCATGGGAACCTAGCCGAGATGCCTGACTAGGAATGAAAAAGTGGTGATCACTTAAATAAGCTCTGATACCAATTTGAAAAACGTAACGACGGTGTGTGATAACGATTTAAATTAATTAACAAGATTCCAATTAAACCTTATTTAATTAGAGTCTATTTTTAAACCAAATTAATTCAGCCCCTAAACTTGCAACTACGTGTGTGCGTGTGTCAAACCATAAATAAATAAAGCATGCAATACAAATTTTAGGAAAAATTCTCGAAGGGAAAAACCTTTTATGTCTAGAACTCTGACAAGTTTACAAGATCATTTACTTACATACCATCTTGCTTTCCCCCACAAGAGTAACGCACAGTGTCTTCGTCAAACCTTCAAAGCAATGGCTAGAAATAAATCAGCAATGGTTCACACGCAGCTATACCACAAGGACGCACAGTCCGGACACGTAGTCTTAAATCTTCACAGGGACTCCCTCCACATTAGCACGCAGCTTTCCGATTGTAGAGCTTTCGCCATAAAGAATGAATAAAAGCAAAGTGTGTTCTTGAACACCAAATTAATTCACCAAAAGCATATGGGATTTTTGTGAATTGAAAAACAAAAGGGGATTAAACCCTCAAAGAAGAAGTCAAAATAATTCTGCAGATTCACAGTTTTCTGTCTTTCAAAATGCTGAGACTTCTTAATGAAAACAAAACCATTTAATGAGTATTAATAGAAAATCGCGCCACCTCGGTCGTTCGAACGAAAATGGATCTCACTCGAACGAAGTACACATGTCGTTTGAATGACATCGCACGACATCTCAATGTCACTCGAACGAGATGGTGATCTCGCTTGAACGACCTGGGCGTCAAAATCGAGGAACGCTACAGGACTTAGAAAAAATACTCATTCTCAAATTTTGACGAAAAAGTCCGCTCCAACACTTAGAAAATATTTTGTAAAAATATCCCAAAGCTCTAAGTGCAAAGTTAAGGTATTTAAAACATAACCTTACCAAAGTAAACGCTGTGGAGGCTTTTTGATGAAGAACCTTGATATATTTGGATCCGTCTTGATGTAGATTGCTCTTGAACTTCTTCGACGGTTGTAAGGGTATACGACATAATTAATTGATAACAAACTTATAAAATAATGTCCTTACAAATCTCCCCCTCTGTCTATGCCGGTACATACATAAAAACATCCGACTTATCAAATACCAAAATTCCTATACAAATCTACCCTACCATGAATCTCAAAACTGAAAAGGTACAAATTTGCAAGTTCTCAAACTTTTTTTCAAAAATCTTCATCAAATCTCAAAGCTTTTCTCATCAGGGTGTGCAAAATAATGGTCCTCAATCTTTGTACCTACACACATGAGATAAAGCAAAAACCTTCGTGACATATCGAGTTTGAAATAACATAAGAATAACTCAATCAATATAATCAAATCTCCCCCATAATGCAAACTCCCCCCTAAAATCATAATTCATTCTCCCCATTTCTATTATGTCCCCAAATAGACAGATAAGAAGAAACAAACTAAACATGGAGTGTCATGGTAAAAATGCATAGCAAATATGAATCAATCAACGTGCATGCAAAGGAGTAACTCAAAATATTCCACGAACTATTTTGGATTTTTTAAACAAAGAAAAAATAATGTACAAAAATCTCACCATGGATTTAAACTAAAACAGCCAAGTCATGGAAATGGAATGAATGGGTGTGAATATATTCGATAGGTAAATCAACTCAATCAATCATATGTGCACGATGAATACTTGTACCCCTAACGAATGAACATAAAAAATATCCTTAGGTGTAAAATTATTGAATTTTGATGACATCGTCTTAATCAAATCAACAAATCAAAGTCTAAATGATTTCCACACCAATAACGTCCAAAAATATGTAGCGCTTTTTTAAAACTTTCAAAGACGTGCAAACCCGCTTTACATTCCATCCAAACTCCCTCATGCATATTTTCTTTTTGAGGTAATCTAAATTCTCAAACATTGGAGAATTGGTGCAAAAACCTAATGGCCCCTTTTTGGCATGAATTTCTTTTTATTGCCTTTAAATTTTGTGAGCTCTTTAAAACCTCTTTGGACCTCGGATAATTAAAAAATTTCAATTTTTTAGGTCCAATTTAATGGTGGCTTAGTATTCGCAAAGGTCAAATGTGAACCTTTCGCAGCTCTTCCCCGTTTTCAAATAAAGTACACAAACTCACAAACGGTTCTTACATGCACAACTTTCTTATCAAGTTTTCTCGCGCTTGGTTCGTTTTAAAGACAGGATTGAAGTGAAAACACCCAACTAACATGTGATAAGACAAGCACAATAATAAAACAAATCCGTGCACGTGTGCAATAAAGGAAATCATGAGTCAAACAGTAGGAAGTAACAACTAATTACATCTTAATGACTCCCAACATTATAAAGCACAAAGATGACGTGATATATTGTCTCAAAACACTATCAAATAGTCACATGAAAGATGTTGTGACTCGGTCATCCTAAGTGTCTATCCATAAAAGGTTTAAAACAAAATACAAAACTCTTTTTGGATTTTCTCAAAATTTTATCAAAATAAAATCTTTTTGTATTTTTCAAAATTTTCAAAAAAAACAAATTATACAAAAACTACACATGTCATAACACTAGCAAACACACACACACACACACACACACACACACACACACACACACACACACATATATATATATATATATATATATATATATATATATATATATATATATATATAATGAAACCACAACTAGTGTATGACAAACATGCAAACACAATCATCTATATGATATGGCAAGAGAAGAGTCATGTGCAAGCAAATGAGAATCAACTATTCTAAAATCTAGCGTATCCAAAAGTGATTTCCTAACCCAAACGGTTGTAACACGTCGACACGGGATTTTGAAAACTAACAAAACACTAGACTTCGACTTCCTAGGACTTCTTCCAAGATCAAAACAAATTCCCCTAAGGTGACTTTTCCTACCACAATGTGAACATGTGTAAAGGGAAGGAATGTTACCTAAAGTGTGATCTTTTCTAACGTCCTTAGGACTAATTGACCCTCTAAAACAAATAATGGTTTTGGCTTTAGCACTGGAAGCATGAGAACAAGATGAGCCATTACCATCACTATCAAACCTACTCGAGTCTGTCAAATTCTTTTTTAACTTCAAAATTTTTTACTCAAGCAAAGAATTAGACACTTCCAATCTGAGGGACTCCTTCTTCAAATTATCAATCAAACCTAGAAGGTTATCTTGCTCCCCCTCAATAAAAACAAACTTTTCCCTAAGAGTCTTTTCACGTGCCACAGACTCATTGATTAAAATATTTTTATCCTCTTTGGCACAAACACAAACCATCGAATTTTTAAGGTCCTCTAATTCTTTTTCTAAAAATAGGACCCTTTCATCACTCTCCTTGGACAATTTTAAAGCAACAAAGTCATGGTCCAAGGCAACAAATTTCTCACGATAAAAATCTCTTTGATTTTGAACCGCTTGCAAGTGATCCATAGAGGATTTAAAACGAGAATTTTCTTTTTCCAAAAAATCAATTCTTTTAGCAAACGTCAAATTCAAACGATTTATATTATCAAAACTTTGAATCATGTCATCAAAGGGGGGTATCCGATGACATAAGTGTTACATCAAAAAATTGCGAATTTTTTTCACAAAAAATGATTTTTTTAAAAAATCAATATCACACATTTTTTTCTGGAAAATAAGGATCACACGATAAATTAGCGTAACCAGCTCTGATACCAATTTGAAAAAGTGGTGATTGCTTAAATAAGATTTGATACCAATTTAAAAAATGTGACGACGGACTCCGTCTCTCTAGAATTCAACTCCCCTTGAAAATGAGGTAGGGCTTGGTCTTTTATAGCACCAAGTTGCACGAATTTGGCATCAAATTTCGCTTGTGGAACAAGTTTTTGCCAACCAATCACCATAAAATCTGCATAATTAATGACAGAAATCCGCACATCGAGACTCTTCATTATCGCGCAACTTCAAAACATCGTAACTTCTTCACCGTAGCTCGGATTGAGGTTTCGTTTTTTCCAGTATTCTTATAATTTAGAGCTCTTCAACTTTCTAGTTGGCCCCACCTCCGGACTAAGGCTGAAAAATTACAAAAATGCCCTTCAACTCTCCATTTCTTGGTTTCTTTCACTGTTTTGAGTTCTCCTTCGCACTAACTTGCATGAAATACCTGTAAAATACATGAGAAATACACAAAACAAGAAATACTTGCCAAAAAAGGTTAGTATCATAAATACGAGACACATCCAAGATAAATACACTGCACTGGATCATAAAAATACTGAAATTAAGGGGATAAATGTGAAGAATATGTGCCTAATCACACCCCCTAACTTAGAACTTTGCGCGTCCCGAGCAATGTAAATGAATCTAACCAAAAATCCACTCTTGAAAAATCCTTTATTAAAATAAAATTCCACTTTCGCAGGCGAGCGATTGCATTTAGCGTATGCAATAAGCCTTTAAACCCCTAGGTTACCCTAGTAGGACGAGTTTTGTCTCATGAGGGTTTGCAGTGAATTTACCCACAAAATTCTTTATTGACTCAAATATATATCAAAATACTTAAAAATTGTACAATTTAAAATTTTCGAAAAATAATCACCATAAATTCATATTCAACTGTCTCAAACCATAGTGTGTGTGTGCAAAGCCAAAAATTAAACCTCAAACTTCCACCGATTGAGCATTACGTTACTTTTCGAAAATTCATTTTGATTCAAATTCTTACGGATGCACTCACAAACGAATCACTCGGATTGTGGCTATTTTCTCTCGGTATGCATGATATAAAGGGTAAATATAATGGACACAAATTCACGCATACAAAATTGAAAAAAAGGAAATTTATGGTGAAAAGATCTCATCATCGGAGTACAGTTATTAGGAAACGGGAAACATCATCTCTATTTCACACCATTTAATCTCTCATTTTATCTTTTCATGTTTTAACTCTCCATGCAGTAATTAATTTCGCAATTCGGACTCAGTTATGACTTTTTGGGTTAAAAGGTGTAAATGGTAAAAATGGGAATAAACGCAATGTTCGGAATTGGAAAATGTCCTGATGACGTCCATTAGTGCTTTTTCGGGCATTTGCGCCTTTTTCTCTTCTTTTTTTCTTTTCATTTTTTTCTCTTTTTTTTTCTTTTCTTGCTATTTTTGTTGAGCATATCTTCTTTTTTTTTCTTCTTGCCCCTTTTTGTTGCACTTTTCGAACTTAATGAATATTCCATTTTCACAATTCCGGGCTATTTGGGTTTTTCGGGTTATCAAACGAAAGGAAAATATTTTATTAGGCTCAACTTGGGTTGCAAAGGGATGATTTTGTTTTTCACACTTTTTATGGCTAATATTTTTGGGTAACAAACGAGGGCCTACTTCATTGTCCAAATTGCTAATCACATTACCATATGCATCTCGAGATTAATTAAGTTTAGAGATATATTTAGCACAAATTTTGAGACAACATCTCATACATTTCCCATAACCGGTCAAAACAAAGGATTGAGATCATCAACGACTTATTAAAACGCTGAAAAGGATTTTGAGTTAATCATAAAATCGGATTGATTTAAAAACTCAAAAAAAAATTGAAAGGCTCGAAATCTCACCGGGTTTGATCAATCTCCACACTTATTCGTAAAGTCGTCAATTTTCTTTCAATTTCCAGCTTTGGTCAATTTCGGCTTAGTGCATTTTGATTGTTAAAAATTTGAGACTTTAAATAGAATAAAGATAATATTTTTGAAAATTTTAAATTCCAATTCTTATTTATTTTGAAGAATTTTTTTTTTTTGGCTTTTTTCAAAATTTTTCAAATTTTTTTTTTAAAGATAAACTTGGAAAGAATATGTGATCGAATCAATGAATCTAAACAATAAATGGTAAGAATATCCCACACCCCCTAACTTAAATGTTGCATTGTCCTCAATGCAAATCAAGAACACAACATAAAGAGAGGAAAAGAAAGATATTACCCAAATGGAGCGATCCGTGATGAGTGCGAGTCCATTGAATCTACAAAACATATTAGAACCAAGCAAAAAAATAACAATACTTGAACTAATTACTTTAAATGCAACAAGACACTTATACATGACTCAAAAATACAACAAAAATCACCCCATACGCGTCGGGGGTCCTACGACCTCACCTCTCTTTGTCCAGTCAATCCCCATAAATGGGGTCCGATAGCCAGACTGTGTCAACTTCTTTAACAATTGCTTCCAAATAGGGCTTGAGACGATGCCCATTAACTTTAAAGGTGTTTTCCCCTTTCTCATCTTTGAGTTCAACCGTTCCATGGGGAAATACCTCTTTCACAATGAATGGACCTGACCATCTTGACCGCAATTTTCCGGGAAACAAGTGCAACCTCGAGTTGTAGAGAAGTACTTTTTGTCCCGAATGAAACTATTTTTTACGAATGATTCCGTCATGAGCTCGTTTCATTCGGTCCTTGGATATTTTAGCACTTTCATACGCATCATTGCGCATTTCTTCCAACTCATTCAACTGAAGTTTACGTGTTTCACCGGCTTTATCCATTTTGAAGTTCACCCTTTTGATAGCCCAATACGCTTTGTGTTAGATTTCAACCGGAAGATGACAAGGTTTGCCATACACAAATCGAAATGGGGACATCCTAAGGGGATTCTTGTATGCGGTTCTATAAGCCCAGAGAGCATCAGTCAATCTAAGAGACCAGTCTTTCCTATTAGGATCAACTGTCTTTTCTAAGATATTCTTGATTTCCCGATTAGCAAGCTCGGCTTGGCCATTCGATTGGGGGTGATTGGGGGTGCCAACCTTATGGACAATTCCATACTTCCGCATTAGTTTCTTCATCGGCCTATTGCAAAAATGAGTTCCATTATCACTAATTATGGCCTTAGGCATACCAAAGCGAGAAAGTATATTTTCTTGAATGAATTTTATCACCACCTTGCTATCATTCGTCCTTGTAGCTATAGCCTATACCCATTTTGAGACATAATCTACAGCGACGAGGATGTATAGAAAACCAAAAGAAGGGGGAAAGGGCCCCATGAAGTCAATACCCCAACAATCAAACAACTCCAAGACTAAAATGGGGGATAATGGCATCATATCACGGAGAGTAATAGCTCCCATTCTTTGGCATCTATCGCAAGATTTACAAAAAGCGTTAACATCCCAGAAGATTGTGGGCCAATAAAGACCACTTTGAAGGATTTTCGCAGCAGTTTTATTTTTAGAAAAATGATCGCCACATGCTTCCGAATGACATAACCGAATTACCCCTTGGATTTCCTCATCGGGTACACATCTCCGGATAATTTGGTCAGCACAATACTTAAACAAATATGGATCATCATAAAAGAACATGCGTGACCAAGTAATGAACCTCCTTCTCTCTTGCAGATCCAACTAGATGGAAGAACTCCAGTGAAAAGGTAATTGACTATATCCGCAAACCAAGGGAGAGAAGAGGTAGCAAATAGATTCTCATTCGGAAAATACTCGTCTATGGGAATGGGATCAATAGGCACGTCGGACGAGAGTCGTGACAAATGGTCAGCAACGACGTTTTCTACTCCTTTCTTATCTTGAATCGAGAGATTAAACTCTTGTAGGAGTAGGATCCACCTGATTAGATGGGGTTTGGCATCTTTCTTGCTCAAGAGATATTTAAGTGCCGAATGATCAGTGAAGCAAAGGATAGGCGACCCAACAATGTAAAAGCGAAATTTGTCGAGAGAAAAAACGACTGCTAATAACTCTTTCTCTGTGGTAGAGTAATTAAGCTGAGGGCCAGATAATGTTCTGCTAGCATAGTAAATAACATGAGTTTTCTTATCTTTCCTGTGTCCAAGAACAGCCCCAATCGCATAATCACTTGCATCACACATAAGCTCTCAAAGGGAAGTGACCAATCCGGAGCTTGCATGATAGGAGCGGAAATAAGCACGCTTTTAAGTTTATCAAAAGCTTCTTAACATGCTTTATTCCACTCAAATGGAGTGTCTTTCATAAGAAGATTACTCAAAGGTCTAGCGATGGCGCTAAAGTCTTTGATAAACCTCCTATAAAATCCAGCATGTCCTAGAAAGGACCTTACATCTTTAAGTGATTTTGGCGGGGGTAACTCAACTATTACTTCAATTTTTGCTCGATCAACTTCAATCCCCCTAGATGAGACTATGTGGCCCAAGACTACACCCTCGGTAACCATGAAATGGCATTTTTCCCAATTGAGGACTAAGTCTTTTTCCACACATCGGAATAGAACTCTCTCAAGATTAGCTAAACAATGGTCAAAAGATGAACCGAAAATGCTGATTCGTCCATGAACACCTCAAGACCTTTTTCAATCATATCGCTAAAGAGACTTAACATGCACCTTTGAAAAGTAGCTGGCGCATTACATAACCCAAATGACATACATTTATAGGCAAACGTACTAAACGGACATGTAAAAGTCGTCTTTTCTTGATCAAGTACATCCACTTCAATCTGATTATAACCGGAATACCCATCTAGGAAACAATAGTAAGGATGACCCGCCACTCGTTCAATAACTTGATCGATGAACGGTAAGGTAAAATGATCCTTTCGAGTTCCGGCATTGAGCTTTTGATAGTCAATGCAAACACGCCACCCAATGGCGGTGCGTTGAGGTATTAATTCTCCCTTAGCATTTTCAACCACAGTCATCCTTGATTTCTTTGGAACGACCTGAATTGGGCTCACCCATTTACTATCCTAAATGGGATATATAATTCCAGCATCTAGCAATTTGATTATTTTCGCTCTTACTACCTCTTTCATGGTTGGATTTAATCGCCTTTGCATCTCTCGCGAGGGCCTCACTTCTTCTTCAAGATGGATTTTATGGGTACAAATCAACGGACTTATACCTTTCAAATATGCTATGGTCCAACCAAAAGCACTTCTATGCTTTCGCAACACATCTAACAACATACCTTCTTGCCCTTTTTCTAGATGGGAAGACACAACAACATGAAATGTATCATCCTCACCTAAAAAGGCATATTTGACATGGGAGGGTAGTTTCTTCAACTCAAGACTAGGAAATCTATGTTCAGAGGGGATCATGGGTGTCTCCCTCGGAGGCAATTCTTCATACCTAGAAATCCAGTCAACCGCTCTCAAACTCTCAAAACTCTCTTCCTCTTCTAACCAAATTTTCAACTCTTCCACCTCTCTCTCAAACTCAATATAAGCAGTCATTTGTGCACCACTTTGAACTAAGCACACTTTCAGAGCATCTCCTCCTATGATTGTCTCAATATTTTCATCCACAACTTCCTCAATAAGATCCACTTCAAGAATTTCGTCCTCATCACCCATTTGTTTAGCGACATTGAAAATATTAGTCTCGAGATTCATGTTTCCAAAAGTGAGTTGCATTTGGCCATTCCGTGTATTGATCAAAGCATTAGCGGTAGCTAAGAACGGTCGACCCAATATAATTGGAACATGATTTCTCGTACGGGGAACAGGCTCGGTATCCCAAATAACAAAATCAACGGGAAAGTAGAACGTGTCCACTTGAACTATCACGTCTTCTACAATCCCACGAGGCACTTTGACTGTTCTATCCGCTAACTGTAGAGTGATTCGGGTAGGTTTTAAATCACCTAAATCAAGCTGCTTATAGATGGAGTATGGGAGGATGTTTACACTCGCACCTAAATCAAGCAATGCTTTTTCCACTTTTCTTTCTCCTATGATACACGAAATGGTAGGTGCACCTGGATCTTTGAATTTTGGTGGAAGATCATTGAGAAGAACTGAGTTCACATTTTGTGCCAAGAAAACATTTTTCTTCACCTTAAGACGTCTCTTGACAGTCAAAAGATCTTTAATAACCTTAGCATATGCTGGAATTTGTTGAATAGCATCAAGGAACGGAAAGTTCAATTTTACTTGTTTCAACACATCCAACACCTCTGTACGCGAAGCAACTTTTTTGGGTGACTCTAAGCATTGAGGAAATGGAGCAACATTAGGCAACTTGACTTCAATTTCAGGTTCATCTTCCTCATCTTTCAATTCCTTTTCTAAGGAAGGTTTTTCAGACTCGGAAGTTTCAGATTCCTTAGAAATTTCGGGTTCCACTCCATCATCATTCACCTTTGGCAATTTAGGTGTTAGATCAATTACGCGGCCACTACGAAGAGTAGTAACAGCTTGACATTGTTCTTGAAAATCTGATGATGTGGAGCAAATCGTGAGTTGACCCTGAAGAGGTGGTCTTTGGCCTTGGGCTGGAAGATTACCCTTTTCTTGAGTATTCACTGCAGACTGCAACCTAGAGATGTTAGTTTGCATTTCAGCGAACATTCGCTCAAATTTAGCATCTCTCTCTTTTTGGGATTGGATGAATTGATTGAAATTATCTTCAAGAGATCTCCTAGGTGGAGCTACATACGGACCAGGGGGTGGTACTTGCATAGGATTTGACACTGGAGGAGCCACTTGCTGAAATTGAGGAGGTGGTGGTAGGTTAGGAACCATCCCACCTTGGGGTTGTCCATAATTGAACCCGGGATTCCTCCACGATTGATTATATGCATTACCTTGCTGAGCATTATAATTTCCTCAAAAACCTCCTATTGCATCAACCTGTTCAGTGTACATGGCCTTGTATGCAGGAATGGTAGGACATCCTTCGGTAGAATGTCCTGCATTACAAATGGCACATACCTTCTCCTTTCCGGATTGTATTGGTCCAGACACATCTCTCAATCGCATATCTAGCATATCTCTGAAATTCTTCTCCAATTGGTCAAATTTTCGATCCAACAAAGTGTCCTTGTCCAAGTGATAAATACCGGACGCAGCAGGCAAGTTGGACACTTGTCGATTTCTATTTTGACTATTGGGATCAGAAGTATCCCAAGCTTGGGTAGTTTCTGCCACATATTTCAAATGAGCCTCAGCATTGCTCGTACTTAACTCCCAAAAAGGTCTCTCACACATGGTTTGAACAAGTTGTTTAGACGCTACAGTAAGGCCTTGATGAAAAAATGAAATCAGATGATGAGGTTCAAAACCATGATGGGGGCATGCATTAACTAACTCCTGATATCTCTCACAAAACTTATCAAAAGCCTCATTCTCATTTTGACGAAAAGCTTGGATTTGGGCTTTAACAGAATTGGTTTTGTGTTGTGGAAAAAATTTGGAGATAAACTTGTTTTGCATATCTCTCCAGGATAAAACCGAATTTGGGGGAAGGGACCATAACCAAGTTTTAGCTTTATCCTTTAAGGAAAAAGGAAAGAGCTTCAACCGGATTACCTCTTGTGGACAAGCTTGGTCTCCAAATGTCTCACACGTATCTTCGAATTCTCGAATATGGAGATATGGTTTTTCCGAATCCATCCCATGAAATGTAGGAAGAATTTGGATCATTCCATTCCGAAAGTGGAACTGACTGGCATTATACGGGAGTAAAATGCAACCAGGGGTAACAGTTCTCTCTGGAAATAAAAGATCTTTCATGGGTTGATATGGTACATCATCCTCTCCCGCGCCAACACCGACACTACCATGATCCGACATATCGCTACCGAAAGGTTCAGAATTCTCACTCAGGGTTTGACTCAAAGAACGACTTGTGATGGAATTATTAGGCGAAGGAGGTGGAACCCAAAAACGAGGAGACTCAGAATTTTCCGAACCGGCTTCGGCAATAGGATTTTCGTGAATTTGGGTGGGAGATGAATTCTGCATATAAGTACACAAGAGAAGAAACGAAATTGTTTTTTTTTTTTTTATGAAATCACTTGTAGATAAAAATAACTTTCTTGAAAATTTAACAATTTTGGATCCCCGACAACGGCGCCAAAAACTTGACGCGACTTAATATTTGTCTTAAAAGTGCGTATTTATCTAGGCTCAAGTGAAATTTGCCAAACAGTAACAAGAAAAATTACTAAACCTTGAAATGATTTCTTAAAAGAAACAAAAAGATGATTAAAGATTGGGAAACTTTCTAATGAATTAAAAACTTTACTTAAAAGAAACAGACTGAAAATTGCAAAAAGATTTAGATCTGACAAATGGGAGAAAATAGGGTAGGGTACAATCCCTCAATCCTTAAAAAATTATCCTATAGAATAATAGAATTGTAAATTAAAACTATTGACTAGATCGAGTCTTTATAGATTCTAAGCCTTACGTATATGACGTTCAAGCCCGCACCATACGAAATCAAAGGTAACTATAAAGCGGTGAATGATAAATCATACTCGCAAAGCGCTCTTTAACATCTCAAGTACCTAGGGCAAGAGAGATTAAAAGATTGACAATGTTTGTATGAGTTTCTTTCACGATTCAATCAATATTTTAATTTAACATCTATTTTCTACATAAATAATTTGCCTTGGATTGAGTTCATGTACCCCAACCCTTGGGAATTTAGCTACTCATGATTTGATTAACGAACAAATTTATATGTAAAAATATGGATCCACAAGGCATTGTAAGTAAATTGCAAATAATAAAACTAGAGAATGGAAAGATTTTACTTGAATTCAGCAATAGGGAAAAGAGATGAACTTGAACCAAGAAAAATTCTTCTGCTTCAAACTTACAAAAAGACTCTCTAAAATCTAATTCTCTCTCTAGAATTCTATTCTACTCTCTAGAATTTGACTCCCTCTCTCTAGAATTCAACTCCTCTTGAAAATGAGGTAGGGCTTGGTCTTTTTTAGCACCAAGTTGCACGAATTTGGCATCAAATTTCGCTTGTGGAATAAGTTTTTGCCAACCAATCACCATAAAATCTGCATAATTAATGACAGAAATCCGCACATCGAGACTCTTCATTATCGCGTAACTTCAAAACATCGTAACTTCGCACCGTAGCTCGGATTGAGGTGCTGTTTTTTCCAGTATTCTTGTAATTTAGAGATCTTCAACTTTCTAGTTGGCCCCACCTCCGGACTAAGGCTGAAAAATTACGAAAATTCCCTTCAACTCTCAATTTCTTGGTTTCTTTCAATGTTTTGAGTTCTCCTTCGCATTAACTTGCATGAAATACCTGTAAAATACATGAAAAATACACAAAACAAGAAATACTTGCCAAAAAAGGTTAGTATCATAAATACGAATCAAATCTAAGATAAAATACACTGCACGGGATCATAAAAATACTGAAATTAAGGGGATAAATGTGAAGAATATGTGCCTAATCAGTGTGTGATAACGATTTAAATTAATTTGCAAGATTCCAATGAAACCTTATTTAATTAGAGTCTATTTTTAAAACTAAATTAATTCAGCCCCTAAACTTGCAACTACGTGTGTGCGTGTGTCGAACGATAAATAAATAAAGCATGCGACATAAATTTCAGGAAAAATCCCCGAAGGGCAATAACCTTTTATTTCTAAAACTCTGAAAAGTTTACAAGACCATTGACTTACATACCATCTTGCTTTCGCTCACAAGAGTAACGCACGGTGTCTTCGTCAAACCTTCAAAGCAACGACTAGAAATAAATCAGCAATGGTTCGCGCGCAGCTATACCATAAGGACACGCAGTCCAGACACGTAGTCTTAAATCTTCACACGGACTCCCTCCACATTAGCACGCAACTTTCCGATTGTAGAGCTTTCCTCATAAAGAATGAACAAAAGTAAAGTGTGTTCTTGAACACCAAATGAATTCCCCAAAAGCATATGGAATTTTTGTGAATTGAAAAACAAAAGGGGATTAAACCCTCAAAGAAGAAGTCAAAATAATTATGCAGATTCACAGTTTTATGTCTTTCAAAATGCTGAGACTTCTTAATGAAAACAAAACCATTTAATGAGTATTTATAGAAAATCGCGGCACCTCGGTCGTTCGAACGAAAAGGGATCTCGTTCGAACAAAGTACACGTGTCGTTTGAATGACATCGCGCGACATCTCAATGTCACTCGAACGAGATGGTGATCTCGCTTGAACGACCTGGGCGTCAAAATCGAGGAACGCTACAGGACTTAGAAAAAATACTCATTCTCAAATTTTGACGAAAAAGTCCGCTCCAACACTTAGAAAATATTTTGTAAAAATATCCCAAAGCTCTAAGTGCAAAGTTAAGGTATTTAAAACATAACCTTACCAAAGTAAATATTGTGGAGGTTTTTTGATGAAGAACCTTGATATATTCGAATCCGTCTTGATTTAGATTGATCTTGAACTTCTTCGACAGTTGTAACGGTATACGACATAATTAATTAATAATGGACTTATAAAATAATGTCCTTACAAGGAAGATTAGTTTTTTATGATGGATGGACATGTTTTCTCAGTTAACAAAATAATCATGGGGTGAGTAGAACTCAAAGTGTTTGAAGTTGTGCCATCCACTATATACCATAGGATAAAATTCCCGACTTCTTATAAAGTAAGGGAAGTAAATGGTGATCAGATTGAAGCTCGAGAGTGTTACTTCACATCGATAGAAGAAAGAGAAGCTCATCAAAGGAAGACAACTTCCTACAACATAAGTACCCTTGATCCAAGGAACGTGCTGAAACATAAAAAGGGAGAACATGTTGAGGAGGTAGAATCCATCGTCCTCAATGAGGACGAATCGAAAAAACCATAAAAATAGGCTTGTGCCTCAATATAGAAATAAAGAAAGAATTAATTGATTATTGCGAAAAAGCCAAAACGTGTTTTCATGGAGCCATGACGACATGCCGGGGATTGACCTCGAAATCATTTACCATCGAATGAACATAAACGAGAATGCTAAGATAGTGAAGCAGCGAAGATGAACCTTTACCAGAGATCGGTACGAGGTTATAAAAGATAAAATAAAAAAGATACAGACCACAAATTTCATCAAGGAATTTCACTAACCCAAATGGTTGTCCAATGTCTTCATTATACCCAAGGAGAATGGAAAATAAAGAATGTGAGTGGATTTCACTTAACTTAACAAGTTCTATCGGAAGGCCAATTCCCCCCTTCCCCGAATTGATCAAATGGTAGATGCTGCGGTCGTCTATGAGTTCATAAGCTTCATTGATGCTTATTAAAGATGTAATAAAATATTAATACAGAAGGACAACACTGAGAAGACTTCATTTATCACACGCAAAGGAAGATATTACTAAAAGAGTATGCCATTCGACCTAAAGAATGCAGGGGGTACCTATAAGGGTTTGGTAAATAAGATGTTAAAAGACCAAATTGGGAAGACAATGGAGGTATATGTGGATGATATGCTCACAAAGATATTGAAGATCGAGACTTATTTGGTTGGTCGGGAAAGAACTTTTGATATAATGGATGAGTGCAGAATGAAGCTAAATCTTGCAAAGTGTTTGTTCGTCATTGGACAAGGGAATTTTTTAGGCTTCATTATTAATCAAAGGGAGATCGAAGCAAATCCCTATATGATTAAAGCTATAATTGACATGAAAATGCCAAAGATGATAAAAAACATTCAAATGTTGATAGGATGAGTTGTTGCTTTGATAAAGTTTGTATCCAGGGAAACAGACAATTATTTTGCCATTTTTTAAGATCTTGAGGAAAGTGTTTGTTAGGGATAAGGTGTGAGAAAAATCATTTTAATAACTGAAGGCTTATCTCAGCTCCCCTATGCTCCTCTGCCGAACGATACAAAGGGAAAAGTTATATTTATATCTGGTCATCTCGAAGTCGGCTATTAGCCGAGCAATTGTACAAGATGATAATGGAGTTCAGAATCCTGTCTATTTCAACAAAACAATTCTTTAAGGGGCACAGATAAAATATCCAAAAATATAAAATCTTGCATATGATCTAATCCATTCTTCGAGAAATATGAAGCCCTACTTATAGATTCGTACGATTCTACTTCTCACTAATACTCCTCTCCAACAAGTCATTCATCAACCCAAGAAATCGGGTAGGCTAATGGCTTGGTCGGTAGAGTTAGGTGAAATTGACATCATCTACCAATCGAGAAATGCTTTAAAAGAGCAGATTGTGGTAGATTTTGTAGCTGAGTTCACGAATGATAAAGAAAGTGTAGCTTTGATTGAGACCCCACCAACAACCTAGAAATAGAAAGAGGCATTGGATAAGTAGGTACCAACCAACAGAACAAATGTTGTGATAGAGTGATATTTTCTAATAAAAAAATGGAGCATTACCCGAGTGTCCTTTCATGAAAGGGGTACCGATTGGAGCTTGTTCGTTGATGGCTCGTCTAAAAAAAATGGCAGTGGCGCAGGATTGATACTCTCAGCCACTAATAGGACCAACATCGAATATGCACTATCGTTCAACTTCAAAGCATCGCTTAATGAGCTAACGTACGAGGCACTATTAATAGGGATTTCCCTCGCCAAAGCGTTGAATGTTGGCCAACTAATTGCTCATAGTGTTTCTCAGTGCATAGTTAAGCAAATTTTATGGATATATTGAAGCACCTTATACCTTTGACTTGCTTAAGTCTGCATTGTATAAGTGCTCAACTAATTTGGAAATATTGACAACATTGGTAGTCCATCCTAGAAACCAAAAACCCTCAGAACCTATCTCTCCAATCCTCCTCAAAGATCAATGATGGTATAAAATGAATCACACAACACACAATTAGAAGTGCATACATGTGTTCATATTACTTAAAATTGAGTGTTTGTTTAATTCCCCTTTAATTGGTGCTTTAATAATTTTTTGGGAATTTTTAAATAATTTTAAAACTTTTTAAACATTCTTTTAAACATTTTTGAATAAATGTTTTTATTAATAAAATTGGTTTATAAAGTTTGTGGGGTTTATATATTATTTTGGAAACTTCATTTTTCACTGAAATGTTTGGTTGGGTACGATCTCAAAGCGCTAGAGACTTCAGGGTGATGTTTTGTAATTATTTTGACGCGCGTGTGAGAGCCTATAACCAGCCAACACTTGTCAGCCTCCGGGTTATTGTATTTGTGTTTCTTATGTGAGAGGGTTGGATGGATGATTGTTGATCGTTGGATCATTTCTTATCAAGGGTCTGCATGCGTTCTTGGTTAATCCCGGTGCTATCCATTTGAACCAATTAGAATCTTTTTAAACCACCGCTATTTTAGAACCATTGGATCAAGTCAAACCTTTGAAGACTTGATCTCAGCCTTTGATTTGCCTCGAACGTCCAGAACCTTCCCCAGGCACTATAAATACCCTTCACTTCTCAGCCTTAGAAAACTTTTGGGCATTTGTCTTCCAGAGAGAAAAAAAAATAAGAGAGAGAAGAGAGAAGTGAGAGAAGAGAGAAAAGAATATAGAGAAGAGAGAGAAAGGGAAACAGTTAGCCAAAACCAAACCCTAACCCTAAACACTTCGTCTCTGAAACAAACCTTCAAATAAACCTTACCCCAAACACGACCTGAGTGTTTTGAAAGAGAGAGAGAGAGAGTGGTTTGTTCATATTGTTGCTGTAACCTCATGATTTCTGATCTTGTACACAACTTAAACGTTAGAGTGAAGATCTAGTTTCTTTTTCATAGAAACGTTAGATCTATACTCTGAATGTTACATTTTTCACTAGATCTGCATATTTTCAACTTGGTTTAAGAAAATCATTTCTGTTTTGGTTTTAAAAATGTTTTATAGTTTCTGTTTTTACAAAACTTAACCTGACCTAGTTGGATTCGCACTTGGAGGGTTTTCAATCTCCTAAATATTTTCAAAAGAGATTGAGAAAGGTCTTGAACGATTTCTTAAGCAAGATCTCCGTGGAATCTGGGTTATATTTAAAGGTCAAAAGGTTTTTAGTTTTGTAAGAAAGAAAAATAACAAAATCACTGCATATAGACTTTATATGTAATTTGTATAGGACTGTTTGTAAATCTAAGTGTGTGTGAGTTCATGCATGTGAATAGGATTCACTAGACAAACACTTTACACACTACTACACTGGAAGTGTTGTGTTTAAGATCTGAGATCATTGAGTCGACGTAAAGAAGCTAAAGCAAAAGAGGTTAGCAAGCTGAAGAAACATCAACAACAAATCAGATCTATCAGAAGTTAGAAGGACACCAAGGGGGTATATTCCTAAACTTAGAATAGGTTGATTTGTGTGCTTGCATGTTGTATAGTTTGTAACTGATTTTTGTTATTAGTGGACTTTTATTTTTGTGACTTAAAAGTCACCGTGGATGTTTCCTCTGTTGGGAGAGGTTTTACCACGTTAAAATCTTTGTGTTGATTATCTTCATCTACTCACCTCAAGTGTGCTGAATTTTTGAAAATGCCTTAGTTTTAAAACTGATTACACAATATTAATTAATCTCGTACATAAGTTTCTTTGTAAACAAATCTTGTTTATAATTTTTATTTTCAAAAGAAAAGGGTTTCTCCAAGAAACATTCGGAGTTGCTTATACAGTTTAACCTTGTGTTAAACGGCATTAGCGACGTTTTTCAATTGGTATCAGAGCCCTGTTAACTTTTTATTTCAAAGATCTTATGTTTCTGAAATCGTTTTCTGAAAAACCTAACTATGGACGAGAAGAATGAAAGGTTTGGTAATCTGTCCAGACCTCCACTCTTTGATGGAAACAACTTTGCTTACTGGAAAGTAAGAATGGTTGCCTTTATCCAAGGGACTTTAGGAGATAATGTCTGGGATATTATCGAAAATGGATACACTTATCCTACAAAACCAGCCACTGAAGGAAGTGATGAGAGGGTAAAGAAAATCTTAAGTGAATTTACCCAAGATGAAAAAACTATTTCTCGTAATAATAATAAAGGCAAGAATGCCATTTTTATGTCCATTAATGAGTATGAGTTCAAAAGAATCTCATCTTGTGCCACTTCTAAGGAAGCATGGGACACATTAATCACTGCACATGAAGGAGACTCAAGAGTCAAAGCTGCTAAAACCCAAATGCTTATCCAGCAGTACAACTCTTTGATCATTGTGATTCTGAATCTTTTGATGATTTTTACATGAACTTAACTGATATAGTCACTAAGTTGCATGCTAATGGTATTACTTATGATAGAAATGAAATTGTCTCTAAAATTCTAAGGTCATTACCACAAAAGTTTGACAGTAAGAGGTATGCTATTGAGGAAATGAATGATCAAAACCTTACCCCTGAGTTACTCAGTAGCAAACTTAGAACTGTGAAAATGGAATTAGACTTTAAGAAACAATTGAATCATTCTCAAAGAAAACAACCTAACTCTAACTTGAGTTTTGCCTCTAAGATACCCAAACTTGAGTCCAATTTGACCAACTCTGACTCTGACGAGGAGTGTGATATAGACCAACTAGATAATCAGATTGCCTTAATGTCTAAACAATTTAAGAAAATTGTCAAATTTCGAAACAAACAGGCTACTAAACAAGGCAAGCCTAATTATCCTACTCTGTCTAATCCCAAACCTCATGAGAGAGGCCTTGACAAACACTCTAAGGACAACAATTCCAGAACCACTAGAGACCTTAAAAAGATTGAATGTTTTAGATGTGGGAAACTAGGTCACATTGCACACGACTGCAGAGTTAATCTGAATAAAGCCAAGACACACAATAGAGCCAATGTTTGTAAAACTTGGAATGATTCAAGTGACTCTGATGAAGAGGAACTTGAGTCATCTAATGTACTTGACCCTTGCATGTCTTTTTATGCTAAGATCATTTACAATGATGATACTCATGTGTGTGATAATGATGCTCCTACTTCTGCTTGTGTGAATACTGCTTTGATTGGCCTAGATGCTCTATTGTCTGAAAATGTTGCTAGTTCTAGTTCCGTGTGTGTGAGTCAAAGTGATCTCGATAATGACGATGCAAATGGGTGCGTGAGTACTAAAACTGAATCGTTAGGGGTCACTACACACACTTCACTTAGCGACTCAGACACAGTTGACCTCCCTGATATCCATACCTTATATGCTAAGACTCTTAAAAAAGGCACTAGATTGGAGAAGACTGTTAGAGACCTTACTAAGAAATTAGATGATCTAAGTCTTATAGTGAAGTTGAATGCTGAAGAGTACACTAACCAATGTCTATCTCATCAATCTGAAATTGAAACCTTTGATCAAAAATTAAAAGAGTTGACAAAAACTAATGAAATTCTGGAAATGAAATATAAGGGAACATTATTAGAATTGGAGGAAGCAAAAATAAAGACAGCTACTGTTTTCAAAAAAATTTCTAAGTTTGAAAACAATTCAAATTGCTTTACTGACTTTGTTGTTGACTCCAAGACCAATTCTGATGATAGAACCGATATTGGATTTTTCCCTAAGAACAAACCACAAACTACTAAACTTGAACCTATTAAGTTGGTGTCTGGGGGCAAAAGACCAATTGAAACATGTCCAGACTTTCATTTGATTAAAAATGAATTTGATCAAAAGCAACAACAGAAAGACATTGGAGAGTCTAGTACTTCTAAGGCTGACACTACACTTAAGACTAAATACGTCTGTCCTTTGATCAGAAAGGCTGATTCTACCAATAAGACCATACCTCCTAGGAAGAACTCTTCTGAACAGAATGCTGTCAAACCTATCTTTAGAAGTTTTCCTAAGGAAATTCATCCCTCAAGCAATCAATATTGCTCCTATTGTGACATTTATGGTCATTCCTTTGAAGGTTGTTATGCTAGGCGTCTAAATACCCCTGTTTACAACACTTCTGTCTACAAGAACTTTAACTATTCTAGGCAAAGTCGTAACAATTATGTCCTTCCAAGACAACCTGATAAGAACTCTAACTACAGAAATAGAAAGACCAAAACTAAGAGTTCATTTAAGAGAAAGGCTCCCAGAAACTTTCCTAAACCAAAAGCTTAACTTTTTCACAACAATCAGTTTGCTAGTCCAAATGTTTTTCGACAAAAAACGTCTCGAAAATTTTATCAAATGAGAGCAAACTTGCGCAAAATGAAAACTAGAGCTATTTGGGTTAGAAAAGAGGATCTTTTACCCCAAATGAAGTGTAACATTGTCATCACTGCTTTAAAAGCTGAACACACTTCATCTGGTTGGTACTTAGATTCAGGATGTTCCAAACATATGACAGGAGATGAAACAAAACTTTTAAACAAAACCAGATTTTCTGGTGGGAAAGTAGTTTTTGGTGATGGTGTTTCATCTCAGATCATAGGTAAAGGAACCCTAAAAGAAGAAGGAATGTCTGTTCACGAAAATGTTCTATTAGTTAAAGGCCTTAAAGCCAACCTCCTAAGTATATCACAATTTTGTGACTCTGACCATACTATCACCTTTTCAAAGAACAATTGTAAAATTCTAAATGATAAAGGTGAATGCATTATTACAGGATTTAGAACACCTGACAATTGTTATACTGTCAAGACTAGTTCTGAAACCTGTAACATTGTCAGAATGGATGACAATGAGATCTGGCATAATCGTATGGGTTACTTAAGTTATGATATCCTTGGTAGATTGTCTAGTCAAGAGATAGTTAGAGGTATTCCTAAAATTAGACTTATTTCCAGTGTTGTCTGTGGTCATTGCCAGGAAGGAAAAATAGTTAAGACTTAGCATAAAAAGGTTAAAGACATTCTCACCTCTAGACATTTAGATCTCATCCATATGGACTTTATTGGTCCCTCTAGAACTGTTAGCCTATGTGGACACAGTTATATCCTTGTCATGGTTGATGATTTCACACGATTCACTTGGGTTGCCTTCGTGAAACATAAATCTGACACGTTTCAGAATTTTTTGAAAATTCTTCTAAGAATTGAAAATGAGAAGGACACACAAGTCAATCGCATCAGTAGTGATAGAGGGGGAGAGTTCATAGACACAGGAATAGTTGAATATTGTGACTACAACGGTTACAAACATGAATTTAGTGCCCCTAAAACTCCTCAGCAGAATGGTATTGCTGAAAGGAAAAACTGAACTCTTCAAGAGATGGCACGTGTCATGTTGTATGCTAAATCCCTACCTAAATACTTTTGGGTAGAATCCATTAGAACTGCCTGTCACATCACTAATGGGGTCTATCTTAGGAAAAACTCTAAACAAACCCCTTATGAGTTGTGGTATGGTAAGAAACCTAATCTGAAATACCTAAGAACCTTTGGAAGTCAGTGTTATGTCTGTAAAGACAGAGAACATCTGTCTAAATTCGAAACTCGTGGTGATAAAGCCATCTTCTTAGGATACTCACCAAGCAGTCGTGCTTATCGTATATACAATCTGCGTACTAAGGCCATTATGGAATCGATAAATGTAATTGTAAGTGACACTATTGTCGAAAATAAGATATCTGAATCACCTATTGTGGTTGAATCTGAAAATGATTTCAAAACTGATCCACCAGAAATAGATGACTCATTACTTATTGAGAGTCCATAAGTACCTGGCTGGGTCTCTAAAGATCATCCCATTGACAACGTGGTCGGTAATCCTAATGAGCCAGTTCGTACTAGATCCCAGTTAAGAAATTATGCTAATTATGCATGTTTCGTCTCCCTTATGGAACCGAAAAATGTTAATGAAGCATTTAATGACACACACTGGATTTCTGCTATGCAGGAAGAACTTTTACAATTCGTCATTCACGATGTCTGGTATCTCGTACCTCGACCTCAAAACAAAAATGTTATTAGAACACGTTGGATCTTTAAGAACAAATCTGATGAAAATGGGGTGATTCTTAGAAACAAAGCTAGACTAGTTGCTCAAGGTTACTCTCAAATAGAAGGGATAGATTTCAGCGAGACATTTTCCCCTGTCACTCGTCTTGAATCTGTTCGTCTTCTTTTCGCCATAGCGTGTTACTTAAAATTCACACTTTATCAAATGGACGTAAAATCTGCTTTCCTTAATGGAATCCTGTCCGAAGAAACATATGTAGAACAAACCAAAGGGTTCATTGACCCTAAATACCCTAACCATGTCTTTCATCTAAAAAAGGCTTTGTATGGCTTAAAACAAGCTCCTCGAGCTTGGTATGAACGCCTTTCCAACTTTTTGTTGGATAAGGGTTTTAAGAGAGGAGGAAATGACCAGACTCTCTTTGTCAAGCATTTTGACAAAAACATTATCATCGCCCAAGTCTATGTAGACGACATCATTTTCGGGTCAACTTCAAACTCTGAAGTTAAATCCTTTTCTGCTAGTATGCATAAGGAATTTCACATGTCCCTTATGGGGGAGCTACAGCTTTTCTTAGGATTTCAAGTGAAACAGAATTCTGATGGTCTATTTGTTTCTCAAACTAAGTATGCCTTAGACCTTGTTAAGAAATTTGGCTTAGAGAATGTTAAAGTCACCAAAACACCTATGAGTACTACTGTTAAATTATGTAAAGATGAAAATGGTACGTCAGTAGATTCCACACTTTACCGTAGTGTGATTGGTATCCTACTCTATCTAACTACCTCACGACCAGACATAATGTATGCCGTATGTCTGTGCGCTCGTTACCAGAATAACCCTAAAGAGAGCCATTTAATGAGTGTAAAACGTATAATAAAGTACATAAAAGGCACTCTTAACCTTGGACTTAGGTACACTAAAGATACCTGTAGCACCATCATAGGGTATACTGATGCTGATTGGGCCGGTTGTACTGATGATAGTAAAAGTACATCAGGTGCCTGTTATTATGTTTGCGATAATTTAGTTGGTTGGAGTAGTAAAAAACAGAATTGCACATCTTTATCTACGGCTGCGTCCGAATATATAGCAGCAAGAAGTTGCTGTGCTCAATTGTTATGGATCAAACATATGTTAAGTGATTATGGGATTAAAGAAGAACAATTACAATTGTATTGTGACAATCAAAGCGCCATTAACATATCTAAAAACCCGGTTCAACACTCGCGAACTAAACATATTAAAATAAGGCATCATTTTATTCGTGAACTTGTTGAAACTAAGGAATTAGAAATTCATTCCCTGCCTACTGATCTGCAACTTGCAGACATGTTCACTAAACCTTTAGACTATAATAGATTTCTGTATTTGCGAAATTCTATAGGCATGGTATGCGCTGATTAAACTCTTAAAACTTTAAGTTTTACCCTTTGTCCAGTTGAGACAAAATGGGGGAGAAATTTGAGTTTTATGAAGTTCATTTTTGTTCACATTTCATCTAAACTGCTTGATCTTAGTGTGTATATTTGCAAGAATCTCTTCTTCTGATTGTCTACTGTTTCTAGGGTAAAAATTTGTAAATAGTTGAGTTATGTAATTTTTGACTTTCTAGGATATGGGTAGATAGAATCTTTTGTATAGGACTAGGTTTTATTTTTTTTGTTCCCTACGAGTTTTAAGCTAACTCAAAGGAGATTTTGTCTCATATTTCCAAAGGGGGAGATTGAAGCACCTTATACCTTTCACTTGCTTAAGTCTGCATTGTATAAGTGCTCAACTAATTTGGAAATATTGACAAAATTGGTAGTCCATCCTAGAAACCAAAAAGCCTCAGTACCTATCTCTCTAATCCTCCTCAAAGATCAATGATGGTATAAAATGAATCACACAACACACAATTAGAAGTGCATACATGTGTTCATATTACTTAAAATTGAGTGTTTGTTTAATTCCCCTTTAATTGGTGCTTTAATAATTTTTGGGGAATTTTTAAATAATTTTAAACCTTTTTAAACATTCTTTTAAACATTTTTGAATAAATGTTTTTATTAATAAAATTGGTTTATAAAGTTTGTGGGGTTAATATAATATTTTGGAAACTTCATTTTTCACTGAAATGTTTGGTTGGGTACGATCTCAAAGCGCTAGAGACTTCAGGGTGATGTTTTGTAATTATTTTGATGCGCGTGTGAGAGACTATAACCAGCCAACACTTGTCATCCTCCAGGTTAATGTATTTGTGTTTCTTATGTGAGAGGGTTGGATGGATGATTGCTGATCGTTGGATCATTTCTTATTAAGGGTCTGCATGCGTTCTTGGTTAATCCCGGTGCTATCCATTTGAACCAATTAGAATCTTTTAAACCACTGCTATTTTAAAACCATTGGATCAAGTCAAACCTTTGAAGACTTGATCTCAGCCTTTGATTTTCCTCGAACGTCCAGAACCTTCCCCAAGCACTATAAATACCCTTCACTTCTCAGCCTTAGAAAACTTTTGGGCATTCGTCTTCCAGAGAGAAAAAAAATAAGAGAGAGAAGAGAGAAGTGAGAGAAGAGAGAAAAGAATAGAGAGAATAGAGAGAAAGGGAAACAGTTAGCCAAAACCAAACCCTAACCCTAAACACTTCGTGTCTGAAACAAACCTTCAAATAAACCTTACCCCAAACACAACCTGAGTGTTTTGAAAGAGAGAGAGAGAGAGTGGTTTGTTCATATTGTTACTGTAACCTCGTGATTTCTGATCTTGTACACAACTTAAACGTTAGAGTGAAGATCTAGTTTCTTTTTCATAGAAACGTTAGATCTATACTCTAAATGTTACATTTTTCACTAGATCTGCATATTTTCAACTTGGTTTAAGAAAATCATTTCTGTTTTGGTTTTAAAAATGTTTTATAGCTTCTGTTTTTACAAAACTTAACCTGACCTAGTTGGATTCGCACTTGGAGGGTTTTCAATCTCCTAAATATTTTCAAAAGAGATTGAGAAAGGTCTTGACCGATTTCTTAAGCAAGATCTCCGTGGAATCTGGGTTATATTTAAAGGTCAAAAGGTTTTTAGTTTTGTAAGAAAGAAAAATAACAAAATCACTGCATATAGACTTTATATGTAATTTGTATAGGACTGTTTGTAAATCTAAGTGTGTGTGAGTTCATGCATGTGAATAGGATTCACTACACAAACACTTTACACACTACTACACTGGAAGTGTTGTGTTTAAGATCTGAGATCATTGAGTCGACGTAAAGAAGCTAAAGCAAAGGAGGTTAGCAAGCTGAAGAAACATCAACAACAAATCAGATCTATCAGAAGTTAGAAGGACGCCAAGGGGGTATATTCCTAAACTTAGAATAGGTTGACTTGTGTGCTTGCATGTTGTATAGTTTGTAACTGATTTTTGTTATTAGTGGACTTTTGTTTTTGTGACTTAAAAGTCACCGTGGATGTTTCCTCTGTTGGGAGAGGTTTTACCACGTTAAAATCTTTGTGTTGATTATCTTCATCTACTCACCTCATTCTTTAAGTGTGCTGAATTTTTGAAACTGCCTTAGTTTTAAAACTGATTACACAATCTTAATTAATCTCGTACATAAGTTTCTTTGTAAACAAATCTTGTTTATAATTTTTATTTTCAAAAGAAAAGGGTTTCTCCAACAAACATTCGGAGTTTCTTATACAATTTAACCTTGTGTTAAACGGCATTAGCGACGTTTTTCATATATGAGGCCAAAGATAAGTAGGATTCCAAGATTATAGAATGAAAAAGCAGATGCTTTAGCAAGGCTTGCCTCAACCATTAGGCAATTGAAGTATTTTAAGAACAAATCGTTGAAAGTTTACCATTGAAGGGTTGGTATCAAGTACTTCTACTCTTCACCTAGCCGGCCACAGGCTAACGGGGAAAATGAAATGGAGAATATAACAATACTAGATGGAATTAAGAAGAAACTCAAAGATGCATATGGAAAATGGATTGATTAGTTTCATAGTGTTCTGTGGGAATAGAAGAGAACGAAAAGAACGCCGACAGGAGAAACGCCGTTCATGCTTACATACGAGTCAGAAGATGTAATCCCAATAACATTTCGTTTATCGACCCATAGGGTTCAGACTTGTGATCCGGAGGCTAATCTGGAATAGCAGGGACTAGACTTGGACTTTATCAAAGAAATGAGAGAAGATGAATCCATTAGGTAGCCAACCTACTTGCAAAGATCTACTAAATTGTATAACAAGAGTTTCAAGTCTCAGCCCATAGCAGTAGGGGACCTAGTGCTAAAGAAGGTCATCTAAAAGGACAACAAACTTTATCCTAATTGGCACGAACATTACTGAGTAATAGGGGAGGTCGTCTCGGGCACTTATCGGCTTGAAAAACTTAAGGGAAAGCCATTTTCCAACCCATGTAATGCGGATCATCTAAAGAGATACTATTATTAGTTCATATGCTTGTCGTCCAACCATTTTTCATATCCGAAAGGAAATATTTCTATTGTATGTAAAGAAAATGTGATTTTGTATAAAATATAGTATGAAATGAAATGAAGTACTGCCTCATCTTTTTTTATTGAATGTATATTTTTGTCAAAAAATAAGTTAAACATCAGTTGAGTATCATGAAGTTAAACATCGGTTGAGTATGGTGAGCTTAAACATTATTTAATTATGCTGTATTGTTAAAACTCTCCCTTCGCCACACCAAATACCGAAAATAGTGACGAAAAGGGGTCACGACCCATAGCTGTGACCAGATGGTCACAGCCCAAAGCCGTGACCATATCCAAAATGAGTGTGACCTATTCCAAGACCTAGTGTGGTCATGGATCAACTTCTTAGGTGTCACAACCTTTGACCGTGACTCGTATGGGTCACGACTGACAACCGTGACCATTATGGCGCCAAGTTTCCCTCAAAATGTGGTGATGGATGGGGTCACGGCTCTAGCCATGACCACAAACATAAATACACACCAATATAGTCACGACTTTCGACCGTAACCATGGGCTTATTCCATGATAACGTGTTAAAAATAAAGGGATCACGTCATTTGGTCACGACTTAGGGCCAGGACCAGTGTCTTTATACTTTAAAATCACACTTCAAAATCGCACAAACAGTTTTTCATTTCCCTCAAAAAATTTCAAACCCTTGATTTCCCTCCCTCTCTCTGACGATTGTGGCTCTCTTATTCTCTCAATCTCAAGCTCTCTCCTTCTCTCAATCTCAAAGATAATCTCAACCATCTGTTGTTATTTATTTCATTGTGTATGTGTATTTTCAATCCCTTGTTATTTATTTCATTGTGTGTGTGTATTTTCGTGTGTGTATTTCTATGTATGTGTATAGATGTGTGTGTATGTGTACATGTGTGTATTTTTATATGTATACGTGTGTGTATTTATGTGTGTGTGTGTATTGTGTGCATAGGTGTGTATACATTATCATTATGTGTATTGTGCACGTATTCTAGAAAAAAAATACATATATATATGACTAATGTTGGTTTACGTTTACATCTAGGGCAAATTTTAATTTAATGGATATTGTTGGTTTATGTTTCAAACTTGGGCAAATTTTAATTTTATAAATATTGTTGTTTAATTTTCAAACTAGGGCAAATTTTAATTAAATGGATATTATTGGTTTAAGTTTGGGGTTGAAATATAAAAAAAATGCCTCTCCATTAAAAATATACCGGATCATTAAAAAAATACCTCTCCATTAAAAAAATACCAAACATAAGGGTTAATTTTAGGGATTGTTGGCATAAATGACAAAAGTAGGTATTCAAAACATAATAAATTAACAGTTGATGATTTAATAGAGCCATTATTTATAGGAATCATATCCACTCTCTCGTACATAATAGCTAGTTAAGGATTTATTAGATCCATTATTTATAGGAATCAGATTCACGCCCTCGTTCATTTTTCTCAGGAAAAATGAGTCGCGGTGATAATCGATGGCAACAAGAGTATGAAAGGTTGCAATTGTAATGTTGAGTTCCCTGCACCTTGAAATTAATCCCTTACAAACATTACTGCTCACTCTACTCAATAAAATCGAACTCCACCATCTAAAATCAATAATGGGAACACTTGCTATAGTTGTAAAAATCCAGGGATTCACTCGTGGGAGACTATGTGGCTTCGCTGGTCCAAAGACTGTCTAGAAAAAACTCCAAAGACCGTTCAGAGCACGGTTTTAGTCTTCCCATGCCATGACTGTTAATATTTTCTTACTAAACATGCCTTTTGAGGGTGAAAACCAAAATCACCTCCCAAACGGCCCCGTGAGAGGTGCAAACGCCTCTTACGGGATCAATTTAATTCGCAGGAACCGACCGCGTGGTCACGGGACCCCTGCTTTGAGAAAATGACGATAATTTGATAAAATCCACACTTCTACTTGAAAACGTGTCGTTATAGGGAGAAAACCCTTAGCGCCCCTAAGTGGCCCCTTTAGGGGAGAGATCACCGTGCACAGGACCAATGTAACTCGCACGAACCAATCGCATGGTCACGGGACCCACGGTTTGAGAATATGACGATAAATTGAGAAAATCCAGACTTAGGCTTGAAAATGTGCCATTAGAGGGGAAACCCCTTAACGTCCCCCAAATGCCCTTTTTAGGGGAACAATCACCGCGCATGGGTCCAACGTAGCTAGTAGGAGTCGATCACGTGGTCACAGAACCCCTAGTTTGACATCATGGCCCAAAATAGAGAATATCTACACTTGGGCTTAAAAAAGTGCCGTCGAGGGGTGAACCCCTTAGCGCCCCCCAAACGGCCCCATGAGTGGTGCCAACACCTCGCATGGGAACAACGTAGCTCGCATGAATCGACTGCATGGTCATGGGACCCTCGGTTTGAGAGCACGACTCAAAATAGATAATATACACACTTAGGCTTGAAAATGTGCCGTCGGGGGGTGAAACCCCTTAGTTTCCACCAAAGGCCCCGTAAGTGGCGCCAACACCTCGCACGGGAGCAACGTAGCTCTTACAAACTAACCGTGTGGTCACGGGACCCTCGGTTTGAGAGCACGACCCAAAACAGAGAATATCCACACTAAGGCTTGAAAACATGTCGTCCGGGGGGGGGGGGGGGGAACTCCTTAGAACCCCTCAAACAGCCCCAGGAGCAGTGCCAACACCTCAAACGGGACCAAAGTAGCCTGCACAAACTAACCATGTGGTCATGGGACCCTCGGTTTCATACCACGGCCCAAAACATGGAATATCACCACTTAGGCTTGAAAATGTGCTGTCAGGGGGCAAAACTCCTTAGCGCCTCCCAAAAGGCCCCGTGAGTAGAACCAACACCTCGCATAGGACCAACGTATCCCAGATGAATCGATCACGTGGACACCGGGCCCTCGGTTTGAGACCACGACCCAAAAAGATAATATCCACATTTAGGCTTAAAAACGTGCCATTGGGGGAAAAACCCCCTTAGCTCCCCCCAAATGTCCCCGTGAGCGGCACCAACACCTCACACGGGACTAATGTAACTCGTACGAATCGATCTCATGGTCACGGGACCCTCGGTTTGAGCTCACAACCCAAAATAGAGAATATCCATACGTAGGCTTTAAAGCGCTCCATCGGGGGTTGAAACCCCTTAGCGCCCCCACAAACGGCCCCGTGAGTAGTACCAACACCTCGCACAGGACCAATATAACTCTCACGAGCCAACTACATGGTCAAGGGACCCTCGGTTTGAGAGCACGACCGAAAATAGAGAATATCCACACTTAGGCTTGAAAAGGTGCGGTCGGGGGCAAAACCCATTAGCACCCTTAAACGGCTCCTTGAGCTGTGTCAACACCTCGCACGAGACCAATGTAACTCGTATGAATCGAGTGCATGGTCACGATACCCTCAGTTTGAGAGCATGACCCAAAATAGATAATATCCACACGTAGTCTTGAAAACGTGCCGTTAAAGGGAGAAATCCCGCAATGCCCCCAAATGGCCCCGTGAGTGGTATCAACACCTCGCACGGGACCAATGTAACTCATACAAACTGACCGTGTGATCACGGGACCCTCAGTTTGAGAGCACAACCTAAAACAGAGAATATCTAGACTTAGTCTTGAAAACGTGTCGTCGGGGGGCAAAACCCCTTAGCACCCCCTAAACAGCCCTGTGAGAGGTTCCAACACCTCGCACGAGATCAATGTAACTCGCACGAACCAACCGCGTGGTCACGGGACCCTCAGTTTGAGAGCACGACCCAAAATAGATAATATCAACACTTAAGCTTGAAAACATGCCATCGGGGGGCGAAACACCTTAGCGCCCCCCAAACATCCCCCGTGAGCGATGCCAACACCTCGGACGAGACCAATGTAACTCGTACGAACCGACCGCGTGATCACAGGACGCTCAGTTTGAGAGCACGGCCCAAAAGAGATAATATCCACACTTAGGATTGAAAATGTGCCGTTAAAGGGCAAAATACCATAACGTCCCACAAATGGCCCCGCGGGCGACATCAACACCTCGGTCTAGACCAATGTGGACGATACAAATCGACTGCATGGTCATGGGTCCCCCGATTTGAGTGCACGACCCATATTTCAAAATGCTTACATGGGTCATGTGACCGTGTGGTCACGAAAGCCTCCAATTTGAGAGCACGGGACCCCCTCGAGGTCACCCAATGAGCACTTGCAGCAACTGACCGATTAGCCTCCCGATTCAAGGATTTCTTTTTTATTACTATTATTAAAACTAGTCACGGCCCAAAGCCATGATAATGTTTTATGCATAGTAAGTATATTCATCGCCCAAAGCCATGACAATATCATGGTCACGACTTAAGGCCCTGACAAGGTTGGATCGCACATAATACTGGTCACGGCTTTGAATTGTGACCAAATGGTTTGTTAATCACCTGATGGTCATGGGTTTGGGCCATGACTAGGCTTGTAAATAGGGTCACGGCTATGGGTCGTGACCACATCTGTGACTATGGGAAATTCATTACCAGGTTGTGGGTCAAGGATTTGGGCCGTGACCACCGAAATTAGTCACGCTCGATTTGGTCACGAACCAAATTCGCGACCTACACTGCCTGGTCAGGGATAAAGTTCGTGACCATTATCCCAGTTTTGGTATAGTGCTTGGTGGTATGAGAGTGCTTGAAGAGTCTCGGCTCAAAGGCACCACTCTTAAAATCCTGAGAGGAGAGAGGTCCTTTGCACCACTTTAGTGGTGAGTCCATGAAAAATTACTTTAGTATGGTGAACTTAAACATCATTTATTTATGGTGCATAATTAAAACTATCTCTCGATGATATAAGAGTGCCTGAAGAGTCTCGACTCAAAGGCACCACTCTTAAAATCCTGAGAGGCGAGAGGTCCTTTAACATCATTTTAGTGGCGACACTAAAAAACATCATTGGAGTACGATGAACTTAAATATCATTTAATTGTGGTGCGTAATTGAAACTCTCTCTCATAGGTATAAGAGTGTCTGAAGAGTCTCGGCTCCAGGGGAGCACCCTAAAAAATCCTGAGAGGAGGGTGATTCTTTAACATCATTGTAAGCATAATGAAATTATTAGATATAACATCATTTAATCTGGTGAAATAGTTTTTAGTGAAAATAGTTAACGAAACACTACACTTCATTAAGATAATAAACTTCCTCATTTAGTGAAAACAATTATGAAAACAATAAGCAAATGGGATATATTCATTCAAGCCTACATTAAAGAATGATTAAAAAGATGGAATTATAGAAAAATGTTCATAAGTAATAAGATATGAGTTACAAGAAAAGGGCATGAAGGACCATAGGCGGTTTCCCAAAAGAAGAGAATTAAAGATCGACATGTTTGGTGGTGGTCAGCCTAGCTGGGTTCTTCTACAGGTTGGTGGTGCTCCCTCCCTCGTCACTGGTTGTAACACCCACCCCCGTGGTTTTGACCGTACCCGTGTAAATTTATGACTTGATATGACCTAATTGGGTTTTATACCTTATAAGATGGATAATATGTCAAATTTGGGTAATATCGTGGCCTTGGTGCAATTATTTGGATTGTTAATGGCCTTATGTTTAATTTGGAGAAAATTAGGGTCGTTCGAATGAGATCCTTAGTCATTCGAACACGATTCCAATCTCGTTGGAACGATGCGAAGTCGTTCAAAGGAGAAGCCTCTGCAGTTCTAAAAGACACTTTAATGACCTTCGAACGACCCATACCTATATGGGAACTTACCCTCGTTAGAGGCTAATTCGAAGTAAGTCCGAATAACAGTAGTTCTCGTTCAAACGAGAAAATATTTTTTGATATAGACCATTGGATTTGACACATATCATGATAACTATGCTTTTTGTATGTCGTTGTTGAAAGCCAAGTTATTCAAAACCTTATACTACCTACAAAATATAACAATCTCAAGTGTAGAGGTAAGTAAGGGTATCAATCCACTTCCAAGGGGGTAAAGCAAAGGGAACACAATTGTAATTCACTTTTTATTTTCTTTTTGTGCTTTTTCACTTTTCTACTTTTTTTTAGCTTTTTCAAATATTAAAACAATTGGGTTAGGTGATGATTTAAACTAAACTAAACTAAATGTGATATGATAACAACTAACTAGAAAGTTACCAAAATGAAAAATAAAGTCTAAACTAAAATAAGAGATAAAGTGAAGTAAATAATTGTGAGAACAATCAAGGAGTGGGATTACACCACAAATTTTAGCTATTCTAACTAATTAATTTAACTAATTGAATTCTCCCAAGTTAATATCAAAATTACAAATCAACTCTCGTTGCAAATGTAATTTTAATAGTAATCTTTTAGAATATTAAATTTAATTCCCCACAACTCTAAAAAAATAGATCTACACTCCTTTTAATTAATCACCCGCTAGGATCGATCGATTAAAATTTATGTAAATCTAGAAAATAAATTTAGAGTTGAAATTCAAATAATAATACCCCACTTAAGAAACCCCTATCTCTAGTTCGAATCTAAAATGAGTATTATAACTAGAATTTCGATTTTCTCTCGAAAATCATTTACCCTCTCTCGAGGCGTAAATTTAAGGGTGAGGGATCAAACTTAGCATTCAAAGGGAATTTTCAAGTAATCAAACTAATTAAACTAAAAAAAAATATCAAATAAGGGTTTCCCCCCACCCCTTGAAAGGGGATTTAGCCTAACATGACATTAAACATGATGAATAAATAATCAAAGGCATATATAATAAATGAGTAGAGAAAGAGAACAAATCTTCAACAAGTCTCCTTGAAATTGGCAATTTGAACTCTATCATCTTCCATACAATTCAATTACTCACAATTTTATCTCACCAAATATCTAAAAAAAAATAAAAACAAAAACTATTTACAAAATGGTGTTTATCTCTCTACAATTATTTCTCTAAAAATTCCTATCTAAAAGCTCTTTTTCAAAAGGGGTCTTCATCTTCATTTATCGTAAGCACATGGAGCATGGGGGTATTTTTGGGAATGGACATGAGTGTGCATGGAAATGGTGAGTGTGAGGTCATGTGGAAAGTGGGGTAATGAGGTAATGTAGATAAAAACAAATCAGATTTGTTTTGAGGGGTTAAGTTGGTTAGTTGGGGGGTAATAAGGGAAAAAGGGGATAAGTTGAATTTAACACATGTGGCTTTGTTTTAATTTTGTTCTTTGTTGCTGTGATGAAATCGTGGGAAGGAAATGAAATGGAGAAATGGTTTTTGTTCTGGATGGTGGTCCGATGGTAGATTTCGAGTTAAGAAAGCTCGGGTTTATGCTCCTCGAAAATAGGTTGCAACCTGGTGGGTGTAGTTTGCAGTTTGGGAAGTCAGGCCGGAGATGAGGGTCGATGCTGGTGGCATCGTGGCTTAGAGGGTCGGGTTGAACTCGGGATAGGTTCGGGTTTAGAAGTGGTGGTGGCGGGCCGGAGCTGGATCAGCGGGTTTTTCCAGCGGGTTACAGGAGTAGCCAGGTAGGGTCAAGTTGGGGGCGCGCCGGAGGTGGAGGCTGGTTTGCCCGGTGGGTCGCCGATTTTGGGCGTGAGCTTGGGTTAAAAAGATGAGGCAAGAGGTCGTCGGTACTGTCCGGAGTTCGGCGAGTCGCCGGTGGGTTCAGAGTCTCGAGTTCGGTGCGATCCGGGTTTGGAGCCCGAAGATGGGTCTCGGACTCGGGCTAGAGGGGTTGATGGTGCGAGAATGAGGAGACACTACACCAAAATAGCCAAAATGTCACGTTTCAGCCGGCCACCCTTGTCAAGGTTATTGACCGTGACAAAAAACACGTGTTTTATGTCACGGTCATTGACCTTGACACGACCGTGCAATATTTCCAGCAAAAACCCTTTCCCCCTTATTTTTTCCCCCCCGCCGTTCCCTCCCTCTCTCTCTCTCTCTCTCTCTCTCTCTCTCTCTCTCTCTCTCTCTCTTCCATTTATATATATGTTTGTGTGTATATATGTGTGTATGTGTGTATATATGTGCGTGTGTGTATGCGTGTGTGGGGGGTGGGGCAGGGTGGGGGTAGGGGGTTAAAAATGTAAATAAATAAGTAATTTTCTATAAATTTCCAAAAATAATATCCAAAAATGTAAATGTAAATAATATCCAAAAATAATATCCAAAAATGTAAATGTAAATAATATCCAAAAATATTGGATAACAATTTATTTTCATTCAAAATAAATAAGTAATTTTCTACAAATTTCATAAAAAATGAAGGCAGGCTTAATATGTGATTTAACTGTGAAATAATCGCTATATACTTATACTAATGGAGAAAAAAATCATATAGGGCATTTTTTTTACTTTATATGGTGAAATAATCACATGACTTTATATCCATCAAATAAAAGCATGAAAACTAAAAAACTACAATAAGGGTTAAAATGGCATCCGAAGTTGCTAAAAGCATGAAAAATAAAATATTTTTAAGATTTGTGGTGAATAACTAAAGTTACAAAAAGTATTACTATAGTCATTAAATTACTTTTTGAATTCGGGCGATGCGCATAAATTTGTAGTAATTGTCTTATAATAAAGATCAATTAGTCTATGCTGTTGAAAATTTTGATCAAATTGGTGAGCCCTTCATATTTTAAAAATGTTGTTTTTATTCCTATTTAACTTTTCTTTCTATACACCCCTAATTATATTTAAAGTTTAATAAAATAGGAGTTATAAAAAGAAAAGTGGGGTTTCCATAATCTTACTTTGTCACAATTAATTTATATGCCTCAAAGTTATTTTATCACTCTTAGTTTATATTTGTGATAATACTTTATTAAAGATTTTTATGGGAACTTGTTATACTAGAACTTAGATGAACACTAAGTGATGAAAATAGTCCTTAAAATTGAAAATTAAATAAAGTTTATAAAAGTAAAGATGCTGGTAATACATCAAAGATAAATTAATAAGGACTAAATAACAAAACGTGTTCAAGTGTATAACAAAAAAGAAAATGTGGTATTTAGATTGGGTAAAATTCTTAAAGTAATGTTAAGGGACTAAAAGACCCAAGACAATTGGCCAGTAAGTCACGGACCGAAAAATTTATGACGGGTGATGAAAGCCCGTAAACATGTTGGGGTGGGGGTGGGGTATGATTTATAAAAAGCACAAAACAATAGTAGAAATTCAATACCTGAAATTAACATTGAGATTATTTTAAATAGACAGTCACTACTGTGTGTGTGTTTAAATTGAAAGAAGATATGAGAATTTTATTAAAGATTTTTATGGGAACTTGTTATACTAGAACTTAGATGAACACTAAGTGATGAAAATAGTCCTTAAAATTGAAAATTAAATAAAGTTTATAAAAGTAAAGATGCTGGTAATACATCAAAGATAAATTAATAAGGACTAAATAACAAAACATGTTCAAGTGTATAACAAGAAAGAAAATGTGGTATTTAGATTGGGTAAAATTCTTAAAGTAATGTTAAGGGACTAAAAGACCCAAGACAACTAGCCAGTAAGTCACGGACCGAAAAATTTATGACGGGTGATGAAAGCCCGTAAACATGTTGGGGTGGGGGTGGGTGGGGGTGGGGTATGATTTATAAAAAGCACAAAACAATAGTAGAAATTCAATACCTGAAATTAACATTGAGATTATTTTAAATAGACAGTCACTACTGTGTGTGTGTGTTTAAATTGAAAGAAGATATGAGAATTTTATTAAAGAGTTTTATGTGTGTGTGTGTAATTCTCACTTTATTAATGACAAACCCGACTCTCTTATAAGATATGCATATTGTGATAATATTATATCTGTACTAATAACATTTTTTTACAGCAAATGTCTCCTTCAGATATTAAGGCGAAGATGATGATGTTGTTTATGATGATGTCGTCTGGGGTCGGTGGTTGTGGAGGCGACGAGGGCTCTTCCGCCCCTAGGCTCCCCAAATATGGGAAATATGGGATTACCGTCGAGAACAAATCGGAGATATTAGCGAGATCCCTCGTTCTGCTAAAGACGGTCATCGGCCCGGGGTTTATGAGTTGGAAGGAGGTGCCATATGAGCTCAAGTTAGCTGTTTGGGCGGCACTACAGGTAATATATTTATATTTATATTTATATGAATATTTCAATTTCAATTTCAATTTCAATTTCAATTTCAATTTCAATTTCAATTTCAATTTCAATTTCAATTTCAATTTCAATTTCAATTTCGATTTCGATTTCATATTTATATTTATATTTATATTTATATTTATTCGCAACTAACATTGTATTTGTTGGACAGGAATAATTCAACTTGGATCCAAAGCTACGCGATCCCATGTTGGAGCAGATTAGGGATCAACTCAAGTCGTGGAAAAAAATATGCGGGCACGATACTTTAGGAAAACACGATAGTCAATTATCCAATGGCGTGAATCCGTCCCCCCCAAGGAGCCGATCTCATTGGCACAATGGCAGAAGTTCATTGACAATGAGATCGAGGATCGACAATTGGCATCTCGCCAATTGCGGAGGAAAAATAGGGCAAAAAAGACGGACGTGCACTACTCTGGCCGGACCTCTTACGCCGAGGTGGAGCATAGGATGCAGGTAAGATTTAATTTTTCTATAACTACAGAAATCTATTATTCTTCATTATTTTACTTTGCGGGGCCGATACTAATTTTACTTTACTTTATTTTATTTCAGGGTAGGGAGTAGGCCAGGGGGTAAGCCACATAGGCTCGATACTTATGTGGCTCTTAGGATGAAGAAGGGGAAGGGCAAGGAGGTGTCCCCGAGCGTCGCGGCCACGATTGTAAGTAATCCGACGGTTTAATTTTTGTTAATTACGTTATAATTTTTTAGTTTACTTATTTTACTAATCATGTGCTTTTCGTCGTTTCAGGCAAAGCTTAAGGAAGTGCATGAGTCGCAGTCTGATGCCGACAAGGCATCTTTGTCCACAGATGCACTCAGCCAAGTGCTTGGCTCTGATCGCAAGGGGAGGAGAAGGGGGGTGAGCTCGCGTGTGGCCAAATCTAGGATCATCGGATTGGAGACGAGCGACACCGGGTTGGCTCGAACGGTGGATTCACACGACGCGAAGCTGTCCCGTTTGGAGGCGACGGTCCAAGATATGTACGCATTCATGAAGCGTACGTTGGGCGGAGACCGTAAAGGGAAAGGGAAAGGGAAGTAGAAGGCGGTGGAGGAGGAGGTGCGGGAGGACGAGGCGCAGGATGACGAGGATGTGGACCTCGCTGCTTCATCACCGACACGTTCGTACTTCGATGATCCACTTCCCTATTTGGCGCCCTTCAACAGACCAATGTCGACACTTGGTTGGACGAGAGTGTTCATATTGGACGTATTTGATGGCCAGCGGATAGGGCGGGGGTTGAGGGACTCGAATATCGTCCAGGGTGGAATAGTTCATGGACGTGCGCTTCAAGGGATGGAGTCCAGGGTGCTCGTCACGCATGTCATACCCGGGAAGGAGAACTCCCTATTGTGGTTGAGCGAACAATGCGTCACGACGTATATTAGTGGGTGCGTCAATTCGTATGTCGTGTGTACTACTCACCTCCTCAGTTTTAACAATACACCAGGCATGTAGTGACATTGTTTTAAGTTTGAATTGAATTGTTATAAGTTTGAATTGAATTGTTTTAGGTTGTTACATTTGAATTATATCGTGATGCATATTGTCTCTATTTGAATATATATTTGCATTATCTTTAGTTTGTTTGGATATATGATGTTTGGAACAGGTACAACGTTGCTATAACAGGTACAAATATACTGCTGGGCAGTGGCAGTGGCCATACTGCCCAGCAGATTTTTTTTAAATTCTACCCAAAATTGTCACGGTCATTGACCGTGACAATTTTTTAAAAAAGGGTCACGGCTTTGTCACGGTTTATAGCCATGACAAATGTGTCACGGTCATTGGCCGCGACACGACCGTGACAAAAAAAGTTGTCTCGCCTCGAAATGTCACGATCATTGACCTTGACAAGTTGGATTTGTCAGGGTCAATGACCTTGACAATAGTGCATATTTGGTGTAGTGAGAGAGAGAGAGGTGGTAATGGATTTTTTTATGTTTTGTTTTAATGGTGGTGAGAGGTTATGGAGGTAGAGGAGAGAGAGTGTGGGGGGTTTGAGGTCGAAGATGATGGAGTGTTGTTTGGGTGTAGGAGGGTGTAAGGTGGTAGTATGAGGGTGAGGTAGTGTAGTTTATGGGAGGTGTAGGATAATGTGTAGATGGGGTTATGTGTGTGTGTTTAATTTGAACCCTTAAAATAATAAAGACTCAATTAAAATTAATAAAACTAAAAATAAAACAAATTAAAAACAATAAAAATATTAAAACTAAAAAAAATAAAATCCTAAGCTTATATAAAAACTAAAATAAAACAAAAGAAATAAAAACTTAAAATCTAAATGAAAACTAAAGTCCTGAAAAAAAACTAATCCTAATAAAATAAAAACTAATAAAAATAAAAATAAAGATAAAATAAAATAAAAATACAGTAATAAAATAGAAAATAGAAAAATAGAAAATGAAACCTAAAAATTCTAAATAAATCCTAAAAATAAAAATGACTTAGACTAAAAATCTAAAAATATATATAAAAAGGTACAAACTAAACACACACGGGCTTGGGGTGATGATTTGGGCTAGGTTTAGGTTCGGGTTTGGTTACGGGAGAGGGAATTAGCTTCATATTGCACACAATTTCCTTGATTTAAGCGTTTGAACTCTGCAATGCACAATTTGACCTACAAAATAAACATTTAAACGCATAAGACCCAAATTGTCGAGAATTAACAACTAAAATACATCTATTCGGGGTGTAAATTGTATAGTTTTGGGTGCTTATCATGTCACACTCCCACAAATCAAATCAACTCGAAGATAAGCTTTGGGGAATTTTTTAAATTTATCTCCTAAGGGTTTTTGGGTTATTTAAGTGAGGTACTGGTCCATTCTAGGACATTTTTCTCTTTCCCTCTCTCTCTCTCTAACACCAGAGCCTCACTACAACCCAATCATCTTCCACCGCCCTATCACTACCACATTTCCACCCTATACCACCAACATTAACCCTTTTCCACCATATTTAAGCTCATAAAACCCATATACACCACGTGTTAGGAAAAATATTAATTTATGGAGATGTTGTTTGAGATTTGTGGACAAAAAAAGAAGAAAAATAAAGGAGCTTGAATGGGGGTTTTCTTGGATATTTCGTGGAGCTAGGCAACCTCATTGAGGCGACCTTGGGAGGTAAAAGGTTGTCAACACCATCTTCTTCATCCTAACATCTTTGGAGCTTCTTTGAGGTGGGAAACACTATTCTTAAAGTTTAAGAACTCTATTTCCCTAGTATTTGGTCTTATATGTAGAGATTTAAGAGTAAAATATACTCATGTTTCAAGATAGCTATTTTCTCATGTTCTTTATAAAAATGGTTTACAAATGATCTTCAAAGGTTTTGAGAAAATGGTATATTTTCAATAAAACTTAGTGTTTAACATTTTCTGAAATAAGATATTTTTAAATAATATTTAACTTGTTGAGATACTTTATGAACAAAGTCTTGAAGTATTCTTTTGAAAATGGGACTTTTATGAAGTTAGACATTTATTCAAGTTTTGAAGAAGAAAATTGCATTTTTGTCTCGAAAAGCATGTTTTTTCATGTCTTATGAATTTTTTTGAATTAATCATGTGTTAAACTACTTTTCTTGGATTTTGGGGGCTTAAAATCCCTCTTCCTGTGTATATAAACTTTTAATAAATTGGCAATGAGCATATGGACATGTTTAGTAAAGGTTTTAATGAGTTTTAACATGAAGTAAAGAAAATAGAATTTTCAGCCCTAAAAGTGTGTTAATCAGTGTGAACATGTGATAAGTGTATGTTTTCAAGACTGCATGTGATGATAAGGGAAAATGGTATTTTTCTAGTAAGGTAGTCTTTGAAATGTCAAAAGATTTATTTGATAAAGAAAGTAATGAGATAAAGAGATTTTAAATTTTAAATGTGCGTTAACTCCAAGGTGTACAGTGAGTGTTAATGAGAAAAAACATTCAAGAAGTTGGTATGTACAACTTAATAATGTGTTTGGGAAAATAATGTTTGCGAAAACGGAGGAAAAGACAAGTTGAGAAAGAAATGGGTAAAATGGTAATAAAAATATTGGAAGAGGTGTTACGCAAAATTGTCCTAAACGGAAGTGATTTCCGAATGGAATAAATGTTAAAGTGAAAAGGGGCAAGAAATGGTGATTTTTCAAAGTGTAACACAAATAGGGGGAAGTAGTCCCCGAGTTTTGGCTTCGACTGGTAAAAGTGAAATAATATGGACACGAAGAAGCGTTGAAACACATGATAAAGGAAACTCGGAAGAATCGAGAAAAATTAATTAGGGCCCAGAGCCCTAGGTGAAAGATCCAAATCACTGATCAGAGATCATAGTAGCATAGTTGGCGATGTGGATCCCATTAAAGTACATGGTAATATGGTAAACTTTGAGAAAAAGATAATGAAAAAAGTGGAACATGATTAAAAAAATAGTTATGCTAAAAAACGAGAAAAGATAACCTTTGTGGAATGAAATTGGTGTTCCTATTTTTAATGGATAATTTGGACTAGAAATATGAAAATGACTAAGTCCAAGTAAGGCGTGAGTTAATGACACAAGTGGAGTGGTTAATGGGTAATCAAGAAACCTATGACGGTTTTAACCCATAACTTACCCAAGTTTGTCTTCTTAACGGGTTTGAAAGGGAAACAAGTATTTCTTAACACGAAGCATGCGTGTGTTGAAACGTGGTTTTTAAGGAAAATACTAAAGTGGATTGTTGTGTAAGTAAATAGGAAATTTCTGCAAATGAAGTATTTTTCCTAGACAAATGTTATTTTGTCTAAGTATTTAACTGGGTACGTTAAATTTGAAAATTAATGTTAAGTCAAGTAATAAGGGGAAAATATGGGTCTTTTATAAGGTTAGTGTGATTTAATGATTTCAAGTAATGTTTTGGAATAAACGAATTCATGCATTATTATATGTATATGTATATATATACTATATTTGCATGTGCACGTAGCTGGTACGTTATAGAGTCCCTTTTCTGCCATTCGATTCTATATTTCATTGTTGCAATTCCCACTAAGCGTTCGACTCGTTCCATTTCCTTTGTTACGGCATCTTGTACGTGATTATGTGCTTTGAGAGCATTATAAAGGTAAGTATTCTTTTATTTTATGTTACTAGCTCTCTATGCTTGGATTCGTGGGATGCTTCCCATGGGTCCCACGTGTAGCTTCATGTAAGTTTGAATCGCATGGTAAATAAGTGAAATGTTAATTGAATAAAACTGAACTAGCAACATTATTTAGGTTGTCTCATTGCACTTCCACCCTAACATTGGGGTCGAACCTGGTTGACCCATGGGTAATCTAAAAATCTAGGCCGGGAAATTACACCGGCTCTCTCGATGACTTCCAACTCCACCATAATTGTCTCGGCCTCGATCGCACGAGTTTTAGCAATACTAGCCTCGACATGAACCTATTGTAGGGCCTCAACACTTCCAGGATTGGTGAAGCTAAAGGAGTCGATAATGGTCACCCGCTTAGCACGCTAGTTGGATACTCGGCGACCGAGAGTCTTTGCCTATTTCTCCATATATTTGATATCATAGCCAAAGAATTCGTCCAACTCTTTAAAATCAGCAATAGACTTATCGGTCACCTCCTTGATTTTCCCGGCCTCACCTTCTTCTTAACTTTGGAGTTTTTTTATCCAACTCCTCAATCTTCGCCAGGAGGTCCACTTTCATGTTATGCATAGGCTCTTTATGGTGGTCCATCATCTCCTGGGCCTTTATATAATATTTGACACTCACGTCTTTAAGTTTATACTTTAGGGTATCGGCCTAGGCTTATGCATTCTCAGCAACCTTGGCCTACTTCTTGGCCTCATTCACCCAAAGATATATGGTCCAGAGGGAAATGACATACTATAATAAAATAAGGTGATTTAATACAAGATGATACATCACATTAAGTACTATTGAAATACCAAGAAAAAACTCTTTACTTGCATGGCCCCTATGGAGTGGAAAGTTAAAGACTCGAGAGGGGTCTGGCGCATCAAATTATAAATTATCTCATTTAGGTAACACAAAAGTAATGGCCACCTGGACCCTTAATTGACTCCCTAGCAGAGATATAACATTTACGCCTAGCTAAGCCAGGTGCGCAACAACCATTGTGTCATCCCGGATTAGGAGAAGGTGGTCAGTTGTCTGTCTAGATGGGGATTCCTTACTATTTTCTATTGAGGAGGAAGATTGATAGAGGCACCCATAAGGTCATCTTTCCATTTTTGTAACCCTCTTTAGTGTGGAGCCAATGGTTATTACTTTCTACTAAGTCTGTGTTAGTTTTTCAGACTTCCCCTAGAAACGAGCGAGCACGTTGGTGGACAAAAGAGGGGACATGTTCCAAACTAAAATAGAGACTCCTTCTGGGTGATATGTAAAAATAGCACATGTTCATTATCAACCTACTTAAAGTTAATATGAATGTTAGACGATAATAAATTTTGACAAAAAAATGAAAAGAATGTCTTACGAAATAATGTCAGGTGGTCCACCCCCATGAAGCTATACCTCAAGAGATGAGGGGCCGTAAAGTCCTCAAAGACTATGAGGCCATCCCCCTTAGTCTATCAATATCTATTCTCATCTCGACATTGAGATCTAGATCCTTTTTTGCCAAGATCGAGACACATTCCCACTATAGGGGTCTTTTGCTACTTCTACGGAAGATGACTCTCCTTTGACAAACTCCCAGCCCCCTGAGATGAAAGAATAGCGAGATTTACAGTTATGGTTGAAGGTTTTGTTAATGTGGATAAGTTTACGATAAGGACGACGAGCTACAAAATGATAATAACAAAGGGAAGCTCTTGTAGTGACCACAGTATAGTAAGGACAAAAAATGTCAACCGACATATCCTCTTTGAAAGCAATCCTCTAAGAGCATCCACAGTGGGATAAGCTTATGAAAGTTAGTTTTACAGAACCAAAAGTGGATTTACCTGTTTTATGCAGTGAGCGTACACAATGGTGATACAACAAAATTTGTAGTTGATATTTCCAACGAACAACTGATGTTAATAGGAAATAAAAGAATACTTCTTACGAACAACATTTGTTCGTAGGAACTGTTACGAACTAATGTTGTTCGTAGAAACCCAGATATATAATAAAAAAAATTTATTTATATTTGTTACGAACTTCATTTGTTCGTAGGAATTCCTACGAACAAATGAAGTCCGTAGGAAGCGTTTACAAATTCTGCAGCCGTTCTGCAAATTTGGAGAACCCTTACAAATTCGTCTACGGAATTCATCCCATTTCACCCACCATTACAGCACTCCAAATTTGTAAACTTACCATTTCTCTTGGAATCTACCATCCCATTGTGGATGCTCTAAAGATGGGCGACCCAAAAAAGGGTCCTCTAAGCGTTCGGTGTAAGTTGGGCGACGACCACGTCGATACATGTAAGAATTTCTATGATAGACGATTGAATGGGAAGACGAAAGCCTATCTTGAACATCTGTTCATAAACAACAAACTCTCCATTATTTTTGTTATCGAAGGCATCCTCATCTTTGGAGGGAACACTCATGTTAATTGTTGATTTCCCTCCATAAAGCTTCCTCCAGACTATCAGATCAGGCTCGCGAACATCACTGGGTATAGCCAAAGAAAGACTTGTGTCCAAGATGTATTTGTCTCCCTCCTCATCCTCTTCAATGGTAAAAACCTTGACAGGAGGATACAGAGTTATGAACTCGGTCTCTGTCATAGCCGAGATGGGCACTACCATAAGAGGCACTTTTCCAACCACAAAAACTTTTGGCTCATCATCAAAGATATAATAAATCTCAAGCTCAGGATCCCGTTATTTGCGGGCAGAAGTGGTGGCATGACCACGGCTACTGGATTCGAAAGTGTCACCCTCATCCACACAGCCAATAGGGACACTCATGGCCACTTATCAGGACTCAGATTTTGACCTCTCTCATATTGTATGAGGGTTTATAAGGTGAAAAGGGCTATAACCCTCGAAAAATGAGACAAATAAATTGTACTTAAAAGGATGAATCAAACATTGAATAACTGTTAATGGAAATGACAACTTTGGGTTCAGCTAAAATGGCGTAAGTGAGAGGAAAAGTTAGGCAGTCTACAGCTAAAGTGATAGAAGAGGAACCTCAAACTGAGCTTGGGCCCTAACCTCGATCTCATCCCTATGAATATCTCGTCTGATATTCTCACGAAGGTTGGGTATTATCCTAATTCGTAAAGTCTACAGTTCAAAAAAACATAAGTGAAGTTTTTTTTGTTGTTGGCTAAAAGTCAAACAAGGCAATTTAAAAGTGTTTTTTATTAAAATTTCAAGGATAATTATTTTCAAGTCCTATTCATTTAGTCAATGAGGCAAGAGATCATTTGACCGAGTTAATAATATTAAAGACTCTATTTTGTCAACTCAGCGCATTAAAATGTCAAATACATCCTTAAATTATACCCTCACAACTATTTATAATTGTCACATCGTTTTAAAAAAAAAACACCAAATCTTTAAAAGTACATAACTTCAAATTTACAAATTCAAAATTCAAAAAATTTATATATTTGGAATCTACTCGTCGAGATCTATCAAGCAACACCCATATTCGATATTTTTTGACGAAAAAATCGAAACAGATAAATTTACTGTTTCTGTAAAACCTCAATTTTTTCCGGTGAAACTCCATTTTCTCCGGCGAAAACTCTTCTTCTCCATCTCGGGCAATGGTGCCGCTGGCGCGGACTAGAAAAAACGAAGAAATAAATGAAGAGAGAGAGAGAGAGAGAGAGAGAGAGAGAGAGAGAGAGAGAGAGATGAGGAGAGAGAAATGAGGAGAGAGAAATACTCTAGTGAAAATTCCGAGGAGGTTTTCCGGTGGACTGTTTCCGGAGAGTCTCCAGTGGGGTTGGGTGGAGTGGAGTGGGGGTGGAGGTAGAGGTGGGTTATTAGAGAGAGAGAGAGTGTGTGTGAGATTATATATTTATTTTTAGAAAGAGTAAGTGGATTTAAAATTGGTATGTGTGAGGGTATATTTGTTTAAATATATGTAGTATATAATGAAAAAAGACTTGGAGCCTTAAAAAAAATCAATGGGATTTGATGGATCTTTGACCCAATAAATAGGACTTGTCTTGAATTATCCCAAATTCCAATCAAGATAGCAAGAACTTCTCCGGTGAGATCTAACCAAAAAAGTCACCACAAATTTATTATTTAACCCAAAACCCCTAAAGCCAGGTGTATTCAACCTTAAAAATACTCACCAAACTCCCTATGCTTCCTAAACCACCACAACTTAAACCATAAGCCACCAGAAATGGCAACCACAAAAACCAGAGATGCTGAAAAATGAAAAATTTAGAGAAAATGGAGAATCAACGAAAGAAATTAAGGAAGAGGGAAAGTGGAACATACCTGGAGGGCAGAAGAAGATTGAGAGAAGGATAATACACTAGAAAAAGAGGAAGGTTTTTAGAGAGAGAAAAAGGCTGGAGGTTTAAATCCGGAGAAAATGATGAAAGAATTAAGAAGGAAAGAGAAAAAAAGTTTTAAGTTCTTTTTTATCTCCCAAACACACGCATAACTCCCAAGGCACCCATTATTTGGGAACGCCATTCGAAATGACATTTGGTTGCACGTATCCTTGGGTCACATGCCAGGCCACTAGGCAATTGATAGGTGTCCCCTTTAAGGGGTTGAAACGACACCTATTTTCATGCGCCTCTATTCACTACCATCATGTTACGCCCCGCTTAATTCTAGCATCGGCCGCCACCAAAACTAAGTCGGTCATGATTCAATAAAATACCATTCTTAGCATGAGACATATATAAATCAATCCTCAAGATAAATAATTGAATCAAACTCAATTGATAACAACAACTGAACGATAAAAGATCCATCACATGCTAAACTCCAAATAATAAACTAATATCCAATAATATAAAAATGAATAAAACCCATACAATTTGTAACCGAATGGCCCAATCAAAACCATAAATTGTGTCTCAAAGTACATACGAAAGAATGGAAAACTAAACTAAATCAACAAGCATAAGGTAGAGCAACTCCAACTGCACGTCCAAGAAAATCCTCAAATAACTCTATGCAGCTTCTCCAATTACTAATTCTTGAAAAGTTAGTCAATGCATGAGGTCAAAGACCTGAGCATGAATACACACTACTCCCCTAAATTAGGATCCTTGAATCCAGACATTAGCATTATACGCAATAAATATCACAATAGAATATTTTAATTTAAACGGGATATTAAACGCGATAAATATAAATCACTTACTACCCGTAGAAATACCCATTTAAAAAGGCACGCCAATATGATTTTAAATTCCTCAGTCCCACGATTGTTAATTTAATTAAATTAACCAAATTTTTATTATTGTTCTCACTTGTTATTATGGCGGTCCTCCCGCCCGGGTGGTAATTTCCACCAAAGTGTTACACTTCCCCTTGTCAATCTTCCTCCGACCCGTTTAAACAGTCGGACCCGAAACATGACAAGGTTACACACATAACACGACATAAATCGTCCTCTGACCCGTTTAAACTGTCGGCCCCGACACATTATGTCCCCACAAATTTTAATACCCGTTTTTATCTTAGGCATTAATTCTCAATCTCAATTTCACAATTTATAAATTACCCCACCCTGTTAATCAATGTGAGATCCTCAAAATACCCCTTAGTCTCATACTTAAGGGTCCCCAAGTTATCAATACGTCCTACCCTAAGTTTAGGATAAATATCTGACATAAAACTCGACCTAGTCTCATGCCTAGGCTAGCGTAACGACGATAAAGTGACAAAAATCATCTCACCCACAACATAATGAAGTCGTAATAATCTACCCTCAGCCATAGAGGATCAATGAGATAAGTTATACAAACTTACACCTCAGCCTTCCATTAATATTGAAGACTAATGTCTAGGGGTGATTGATATACATATGTTTGGTCTCATATGGATGACACCCACTGTGAAAGCAAACCCTCTTATATATACTCTCAGACTCAGCATATCACCAGAAATCTCATTACCAATCTTGTATTGGGTAGTCTAGGCCTTCGAGACCATCCTATCATAGGAAAAACTTGATCAGATGAACAAGTACAATATCAACCTTGATGTAACCTACATACGGTGTCGACCTCTCTAGTTAATCTAGGTATAGGCCTCACACACTCTTATGAGGTGGAAAGCTTCTCATCAATTATACAGGCTAAACATGAGCCGATTTTGTTTAATCCCCATTCTCAAGATCAGAGATCGTCTATTCTTGGCTAGCCGAGACCCATATCTTCAGACACAATATGCATGCATGGAAAACTTGACAAGGGTATTATTGACATATCTAATAATCAACATTATAACAAATTAACCAGAACGTTAGGGGAATATTTTCTCATCGTGATACGCATACCTCTCACTACATGTATAATTCTCCCATTGTTTACTGATCTCATTACACACAGACTGCATGCTTGAGGATGGTATTGTTCACCCTCGGGGCTATAAAAGAAGCTTTTTGTCTCCATCTACAAGGAGAGGAATTCTGGCTAAATCCCTACCATTACAATGTGTATTGAGATAGACGAAGAGAGAAAGCTTGTACTCATATTCAATACCTACTCGACATCATTTATAACGAAATAACTTGCATAGTGGACGTATGTTAAGGCCAAATCACTTAAATTCTTGTGTTTCTTCTCCATCTCCCACCTCTTCTATTACTTCAGTGAATTTTATTATTCCCACCATTGTTGTGTGAGCTTAGAAACCAGGTTAAATCCCTTGAATGCTATTTTACTATCATCAATTATCGAAACTAAGGGCTAGAATAATTCGTCCAATTTTATAAATTCACAAAGAAGTGATATGTAACACCCCGTGTTTTTATTTATTATTTTAATTAATTAATTGAAATTTTCGAGAAAAATAAAATTTTGAATTTAATTATTTTTATTGGATAAATATGTTGGTTATGATTTTAGAAAACTTCAAGCGGAATTAAAATCGGAGTTAAAACGGATTTTATATTGATTTTATAATATTTTGCCTTATAGGCATTTTTTAGGTAAACTGTCAGTTTTTCGGGGTGATCGATCGATCGACCCCTTGGGGTAGATCGATCGACCCTCCCAGAAAACGTGCGCTGTAAGCTGTTTTTAGAGTTTGTGTAGGATTAGGACTCCTAATCACTATATAACCTTGTTAATCCGTAGGGGGGCTTCTCATAATCACTTTTTCTCCAGTTTTTCACCAGAGAACACTTCCAAATATTTTTCCTCTCACTCATAATCATCAACCTTCAACAAAATCAAGTTTTTGTCACAAGTTTTGGCACAAATTTTTGAAGGCTTAATTGGGGTTTAATCAAGTTGTTTCAAGAACACTCTTTTGCTAATTTTTCGCAAGGAATCCAGATTTCAAATCAAATTTTCAACACAATCTTTACAGATATGAATACTCTATTCTTTTCCTTTGGTATTATGCGTTTTAAGTGTCGCCTAAACACTAAATTACATGTTTTCTTAAAAATAATTAGTAACTTAATTAGAAAAAATGGACACTAACTATGGGACTGTTTTTATAAAATCTTTTAATCTGAATAATATTCATAACCCTTTGGGTACGTAGGATTCATGAGTGATTTGGGGTTTTATTGGTGTAGGTTGCATGTAGAAAAACCCTAGTTTTAAAATAAATAAAGTTGGGGGCGTATAACTCATGTAATACATGTAGAGATAATAAAATTTGGTTTTTGATATATATATGATGAAAACTTGGTATATTTAATTTAAAATAATTAAATGAGATTAATTGGGTATTGTTGACGAGGTGATAATTAAATTAAAGAATTAATTGAATTGGAATATCATGCGTAGTTTTATAGATTGATTAATTATGCTTGTTGTGTGACTTGTTGGTATTATGATGTTGCCTTTGTGATGACGGGTTGTTGGGTATTATTGTTATCCCTATATTTTAGAATGCCTTCTAGGTATGGGACTAGTGGGTATGTCTTTTGATGATTTACGCCTTCTAGGTATGGGACTAGTGAGGGTAGATTATCGCGTTTTTATCATCTTGGGGGTGGGATGATTTTTGATACTTTATCGTCGTTACGCTAGCCTAAGCATGAGACTAAGTCAAAATTTAATTTAGAAATTCATCCTATACATAGGTTAGGACGTATTGATAACTTGGGGACCCTTAGTTATGGGACTAAGGGGTATTTTGAGGATCTCACATCGATTAAAAGGGTGGGTGATTATAAATTGAGAAATTGACAATTAATGCCTAAGATAAAAACGGGTATTAAAATTTGGGGCGACATAATGTGTAGGGGCCGACAGTTTAAACGGGTCAGAGGACGATTGACAAGGGGAAGTGTAATACTTTAATAAAAAAGTGAGAACAATAATAAAAGTTGGTTATTTTAAATAAACTAACATCGTGGGACTTGAGAATTTAAAATCATATTGGTGTGCCTTTTTAAATGGGGATTCCTACGGGTAGTTAATAATTTATATTTATTGCGTTTAATTATCCCGTTTAATTTAAAATATTCTATTGTGATATTTATTGCGTATAATGCTACTGTCTGGATTCAAGGATCCTATTTGAGGGGAGTAGTGTGTATTCTTGCTCAGGGCTTTGGCTCTGTCCCATGCGTTGACTAATCTTTTTCAAGATTTAATTTGGAGAAGCTACATAAGTTTATCAGAGTTATCATTGTAGGTGCAGCTGGAGTTATTTACTTTATGGCATAGTTTAGTTAGACTTTCTTTTCCAGTCATATTATGATACTTCATTGGAGTTTTATTAGGTCATTCGGTTCCAATGTTGTTTAGAGGATTTCTGTTGGGATTATTCAGATTTTATTTAATCATTATTTGAGATTGGATTTTTTGGAGTTAGCATGTGATAGATCTTTTATCGCTTAGTTATTTGTGATCATTTGAGATTGACTCAATTGTTTATCTTATGGGACTCAATTGTTTATCTTACGAATTGATTTATTTATGTCTCATATCGGTCTCATGCTAAGAATGATATTTATTTAGTTCATGCTTTGGTGGCGGCCGACGCCAGAATTAGGCGGGATGTGACATGATATTTTTTTACAAAGCATAATTTTCCATTTGATGTAAAAAAATCTAGATCCATAACAATGAGATATGGAAATAGGGGTGTCCCCTACATACACCCATATGAGGGTAGAAAGTAGGTTTAGTTTGAACATTTATCAACGCGTGAAAGGAAATCGATGTAATACAGTTCATAATACAATGACTCCAAAAGAGAGGACACTCATGTTGTTTCAAAATGTAGTTGATAAAAGGCCATTTAATCTGATCATAAGTCTTTGATAGGTTAGTTTTTAATTTGACTCTTCTTATCAAGGGGTACCCACAAGTAGGCCTAATAGGGCGAGGGGGATCAAGGAAGAGAGGGTTCACTACTAGTGGCCCCCAACCCCCAAAATGATACAAGATTGAGGTTGGGGTGAGTGGGTTCACCATGAGAGGCTCCCAACTCCCAAAATGATCCAATATTGAGGTTTGGGAGAGAAGGTCCACCACAAGTGGACCCATCCCTAAAAATGATCAAAAATAGATATTTGGATAAGAGGGTCCACCACGAGTGGCCCCATCCCCAAGATGATCCAAAACATGGATTTGGACGAGAGGGTCCACCACGAGTGGCCCCATCCCCAAGATGATCCAAAATAGAGATTTGGACAAGAGGGTCCACTTCAAGTGACCCCATCCTAACAAATGATCCAAAATAGCGATCTGGATGAGAGGGTCCACCACGAGGGGCTCAAGGTTTTAAACGAGATAAGAGAAAAATATTAGCAAGAAGGCTTATAGTGATCAACCCTAAGTTAAACAACCAAATTCCAAATGAAAATGGCGAGGGGATGCTCAACAAGTAACCCTAAAGACAACAGATAAAATGTGTGAGGAGAGCCAAAAGTTTGACGGGATGCCCATAATTCTTATTTAAACTGTTGCTAAAATTATTTTTTTTATCACACGGGTAGCCTTGGTCGAGCAAGCAGGGCTCGAGAAAGCTAGCTAGGATCTCCTAAAAATGTTGGTTTTGTGGTTGAGAGACAAGGTTTGTTGGGAAAATCCAAAGCCCAACCACTTGACACTTTGAGACAGAGAGAATACTACTAGATAGGCCTTAGGGGTCACTCAAGCACTTACACAACTCACACTTACATTAAATAAGTGAGTGTCCAAGAGGCTACTCATAAAAGTATTTTCTAACTGACCATTTGTGAGTGTCCCTTAAGGAAACTCACAAGTTTTTAGCAAAAGTTTGTACATCATGTTACTATTTCAAAATATATTTACCAAATCATAAATTTTCACACTATTAGACGACATATTTTCTTTTTTTACTTTAGTATGCTCCAGCTATCGCCTGTAAGAGGGAAGAGGCAGCTAAAAGACAAACAAAGATAAAAGGTACATTATAGAGCTTATCTCTAAGGTTGGCTTCTTTTGGTGACTAACATCCCTAGTATCTATCGATAAATAGGACCATTGGGTAAGGTCAAGATAACACCAAAAACTCAAGTTAGCATTGTTACTCTGTCAAAATAACACCAGAAAAAGTATTCTCTCCCTGCTCTCTCTTGATTTCCAAAGTGCATATCTCTTCACTCCCTTTACAACCATCACTTTTGGGAGATATCTCTCTTTCAGACATTATCATTGTTAAAAAAGTTGAAACTCAATACTCTTTTTTCAGGAAGAAAGTTACAAGGAAGCTCCATTATTACTAGAAATAGAAGGTTTTTTCTCCTAGCTGCTCTTGAGACTTTAGAAACCTAAAAGGAAGCATATGTGGTTGTGGGTCTAGCCTTACCCGTTTTAGTTGTTCGTAAATCGGAGAATAATCACCCTCGTACATTTGGACACTTAAATGGGGAGGTATTCTCATTGCGATGGATTAATAAGGATACAATATTTCAAGGTAACTAGTGTTTGAAGATGCTCCTAACGGTAATGGAATTTAAAGTGACCAAACATCCTAAGAGGAGGTTGTAGTGACTGGAGTGAGAGCACCTGCTCCTCAAAGGGGCAGGCCTATGCAATAGCAACCACGCCTTTAGTACGGATGAACTGATCAGTATATTTTTGAGCTTTTAAAGCAGAACATTATTGACCAACAAGTTTGAGCCAAAGTTGCATGACTCCTACAGTGGCCCCTGTTAGAGGGGAAATTGAAGTAGCAATTTTAGAGGTGTCTCTGCCTCAGAAGGTCTCTTTCTGTATGAACCAGAAAGAGAAATAGGTTTATATCTGTAATATTTTCACAAATATTAACATTTACAGTGAAAACACAGTACACACACACACACACACACACATGTGACACCCCGACTAATTAAATACCGGGTAGCTACTCCTTTATTAAATTAATTCAAAATGCCAAGTTGGCTCAGTTAATAGCATCACTGTCGAAAACATTTTATTATTACTATCCACCTAGTATTTAAAAAGTAAGTTGCCAAATTTAAATATAAGTCTGATTAACATGCAACAAGTGTAATGAAGAAATAAGTAACACCATTCACCATACTGAAGTAAAACGAATAACCATCACATAGTGTAAATAAAGTCTGGAGGAAAACTCCTCACTACAATCCCATACTGAAATAAATAACCGAATGCTAAAACAATACAAATCAAAGTCTGAAAACTGTAATGTAAAAGATGTCTCTAATAGAAATGGGCAACATGCCCTACAACTGATAGATAGTGACTCTGGAATCCAAAAGATAGAAGCGTCTACAAGCAAATCCCTGTAGCTTCCACAAACAGCTACAGCTCGTCACCTGAATGAGAATCCTATGCTTGGTGTCCCTGTGGCTGGGCACCTAAAATGGTTTGACAAGAAAAAGAGATTTGAAAAGCAAACGGGTCAGAGCCCGAATGTGGAGTTATATTTTAAAAACCTGCAAGTTCTTTAAAAATATTTAAAACATTAAATGCAAAGTACATGTTAGGACGTGCACTCACATGATATTCTCACCTCTCGTCTAACTGTGCACTCCTAACGTAAGTACCCATCTAGAGTGATACAAACTACTAACTAAGTGACAACATATCTAGCTAGACTATCATAGGTCTTACCCTTATTACTCGGTTCTATTAACATAATAACGCTCGTAATTAAGTAGGGGTTTAACGTAACTCAGATGTTCAATATGCAATATATATAACTATCAGTTAACTCGTTATATTTCTTGAAACAATACCGTAATTATATTCACATCATTAACATGAAGGTTCTCATTAATTAAGTGTATATTATTCACATCATAAATATACAATACAAGCACCCCGAGAACTAAGCTGTGGTGCACACATACTCTGCTATCCATCCCGGTACATCACGTACATAAGGATCACATATTACGAATCTCTCAGGAATAGTTCAGATAACACAAATCACAAATAGTGGAGGCGAACACAGTCACATCACATGGGTCATGTACATACCTACGCTCCCACGATCAGCGGACTTATTAATATCCCAATAAGTCTTTCTATGACCTATGTTCATCGAGGTACCAGTCTATATCCCCCCCCGTAGGCACACAAGGATTAGAGGGTCCTAAGAGAACGCAACCTCCCGTGATAGCAAGTATGGTAGGTATGTCATACACACAATTCATATACCAATACTAAGTAAACACATGTCTTAGTAATACCGTATTTTAATCGTAGTACATATCGCATTCTCGTACTAACTTATACTTATCACAATTTATACTAGTTCGGTTTGTAATCCTACGCGCCATAATTCATCCTCACGTCGTAGTAGACACTCACGTCTCAACCCAAATGGTTCATTGAATATAACTCTCGTATATAATTTACTCCTCATAATAATCCAAAAGTCCCAAATCTACCCTTACATCAACAAGGACTGTTAATTCTACCCTCGAACCAGTTTACGGGACTCTAAAAATCAAAACAGTCCAAAAAGGACCAAACTGTCAACTCGTTAGAAGTCTCGTTCGAACGAGACTGTTCGAACGAGATTCCTCTGTCAACTCGTTAGAAGTCTCGTTCGAACGAGGCTGTTCGAACAAGATTCCAGTTCGTTCGAACGAACTGTACCTTCTAACAATATCTCGTTCGAACGAGATATCAAACGAGATCCCTTCTCGTTAGCAGCGACTGGTCAACTCGTTAGAAGCTCGTTCGAACGAGTTCGTTCGAACGACCTGGGTAGGGGCTTCTAACGAGCTGCCAGTTTCTTCCCAGATTTCCTAAGTTACGTTTCTCACCATTTTTAACACCTCAATCCTTCTCCAAAGTTCGTACTAACAGAGTTTTAAGTCCTCTAACATACTATAACATGCTAAGGTCATATACTAACATCGTTTAATACATTAATGCATCCTAAACATCATTAAATCACAAGATTTTATACTTTCCCCAATTTTATCAAAAATATGAACCCTAGGTTTATATCATCATCAAATCCCAGAATTTAATCCGTTTTAATTTCTCCTAATCACAATTATCACGAGAGAAATCATCTACCTAACATTCTACATGCAATTCTCTTCAAAATTTTCAAGTTCTAAACTCCAAACTACATGGGTTTTCATTCATCTTTCAAGAATAATTAAAATTCCTCAATTTCTAACATGGAAGAGACATTCTCTGAAATTAAATGGAATAAAGTCACTTGCCTTGATTGTCTCTGAGTTTGGTGTAGGTTTGGTAGAACTTTTCTGCAGAATCTCTTCTCTCCAAGCTTCCTCTCCAATGGTGGCTTAAGGTGGCGAGGGTTTTGATTTGGGAATTTAGAAAACCTAAATGATAACCTATGTAGCCTTCTAGGTTAATATGGTTTGGTTATGGGCTTAGTGGGTAAAATCCACATCAGATTTAATTAACCAATTTTCGTCACTTTTAATTCCTCAAAATGTAAAATTACCAAAATACCCTTTAAGATGCCGGTATGGCCTAAAAATACCCCGGGACCCAAACTACACCCCCGGCTAGTGTTTTCTGACTATCTCAACCCTTCCGGACGCGTTGGCTCACTCAAAACTACCATACGGTTTATAGATTTTAAATTCACTTTCATTATCAAAATATTACACCGTGACGCGACGGTCCCACGCGTCTCAACAAAATTTCTAAAATGTCGTCTATCAATCTCACGACAAATTTTATAATACTAAATACATATATCAAAACATATATGAACATAATCAAATACTAACTCGCATCTCGTTAGTATTTCCAATTAATACGCATTTAATTAATTAATCCCAAAAATAAATATAGTCAAAACTACGGGGTATTACAACACAGTGGATCCAAACCTTTTTTTTCTTTTCGAAATTATCTTATTTTTAAAAGTTCACGCAATCCAGCAACCTTCATTAGAGCTTCAGTTTAGGGTGGATAGGGTTAGTATTGGGTTAGTTTATATTTGTAACATTTTCACAAATAATAACATTTACTGTGTTATAACACACACACACACACACACACACACAGACACACACACACACACACACACACACACATATATATGTATATATATATATATATATATATATATATATATATATATATATATATATATATATATATATATATATATATATATACGGTGGATCCAACTCTCTTTTTTCATATATTATCATATTCTCAACGTTCCGCGCTACCGGCATTCAATCCCCAACACCACCAACCCCCATTGTTGGAGATATAACAATCTTCATCAGAGCTCTGATTTGGAGTGACATGGGGTGCCGCTGGCGCGGACCTTAGGAAATAAGAAAATATTGGATAAATGGGGTTTGGATCCACCGGAGCTCCAGTTTGGGGCAAGTACGGTTGGCATTGGGTTAAGTTTATATCTATAACATTTTCACAAATGGTAACATTTAGTGTTATATATATACATATATATATATATATATATATATATATATATATATATATATATATATATATATATACGGTGGATCCAAACCTTTTTATTTTTTTATTTTTTATATTGTCCTATTTTTAACGGCCCGCGCTAGCGGCATCTAATCCCCACCACCACCAACCCCAATTGTTGGAGCTTCAACAACCTTCATCAGAGTTCCGATTTGGGGTTACATGTAGTGCCGCTTGCACGGACCTTAGGAAATAAGAGAATATTTGATAAATGGGATTTGGATCCACGGGATCTCCAGTTTGGGGTGAGTAGGGGTAACATTGGGTTAAGTTTATATCTGTAATATTTTCGTAAATAATAAGTGTTACTGTTTGTCAAATGTGACATCGACATCCCATGCCACCTTAAATCAGAGCACTGAAGAAGGTTGTTGGAGTTCCGACAAAGGGGGTGGTTGGTGGTTGGGATTGGATGCCGCTGGCGCAGACTGTTAAAAATAAGCTAATATCAGAAAAAGAGGTATATATATATACATATTGTGTTATATGTTAATTTTTGTGAAAATGTTATAGATATAAACCTAACCAAATGTTACCTCTACTCACCCCAAATCGGAGCTCTGGTGGATTCAAACCTCATTTATCTAATATTCTCTTAATTTCAGAGGTCCGCGCCAGCGGCATCCTATGCCACTACTACCCACCCCAAATCATAGTTCTGATGAAAGTCGTTGAAGCTCCAACAATGGGGGTGAGTAGTGGTTGGGGATTGAATGTCGCTAGCATAAATCTTTAAAAATATGATAATTTTGAAAAAAAAGGTTTGGATCTACCGTGTATATATATATATATATATATATATATATATATATATATATATATATATATATATATATATATATATATATGGGATCTGGATCCTCTGGAGCTCCGGTTTCGGGCGAGTAAGGGTGACATTAAGTGCCGGAGGCGCAGAGCTTTATAAATAGGAGAATATTAGATATATATATAACTATTTCATTTTCTGGTGCATACTATTTTTGGGATCTTAATAGCATTTACTGTGTTATTGTTTGTAAAAATGTCATAGATATTAAACTTTATTGCTATTGTTTGTAAAAATGTCATAGATATTAAACTTTATTGTATGCACCAGAAAATGAAATAGTTATATATATATATATATATATATATATATATATATATATATATATATATATATATATATATATATATATAATATGCTCCTATTTTTAAAGCTCTGCGCCTCCGGCACTTAATGTCACCCCTACTCTCCCGAAATCGGCGCTCTAGAGGATCCAGATCCCATTTATCCAATCTTATTTTCAAAGGTCTGCGCCAACGGAACCCCGTGACACTCCGGTGGATCCAAAACTCATTAATTCAAAAGGCTTTTATTTTCAAAGCTCCGCGCCAGCGGCACCACATCCCACCCTTACCCACCTTAAATCGGAGCTCGGATGAAGGTCGCTGAAGCTCCAACAATGGTGGTAATGATTGGATATCGCTAGCACGAACCTTTAAATATAAGATAATTTTGAAAAAAAAGGGTTTGGATCCATTGAATATATATATATATATATACACTGTGTAATATTACCATAGTAAACGTTACTGTCTGTTTGTGAAAATGTCACATATTCTGGTGCATACAGTAAAGTTTACTATTTGTGTAAAATTTTTTCTTTGAAATTTTATAGGCTTTATGGATTTTATTTGATAGATCTTGTCGAGCAGATTTCAAAAATAGTAATTTTGCAAAAAATGAATTTGTAAATCAAAAGTTATGATCATTTTAAGATTAAAAAAAAATTCTAACCACTTATGTAACTTCCTAAAGGACCTATATGATTGTTGAAAAGGGTAAAATTGTGAAAAAATTCCCTAAAAATTTGGAATAGGACCTATATGATTGTTTAAAAGTCAATAGGACTTATATGAATGTTGACCCGACAAATGAGACTTAAATATAATTATCTCTTGTTTTAACCCTAGTCATAGGTTTGTTGGTAGAAGATTAAAGTACATGAGAAATATATATAAACACTTTATTTTTTTAATTTGGATAACAAATTGAATCTTTTTCTTAAGATTTTTCTCCAATAGAAGTTGTTGTAAATAGAAAAATGAATCGAATTAAGTTAATTAGACACACAAAATATTGAATAAATCTCCTAAAACTTATTCAAACCCCTAAGTTAATTATTCTAACCCCAAAACATAGTTAGCGATTCAAATCCCCAAGTCAGCGATTCAAACCCCCAAAAATAACTTTCTTAAAACCAAAATAAAAATATAGAAAAATCAAGATGTCTTACAAACATTAAAATATAGGAAAATGATAACATGTGCCCTTAGGGCACATGTTTTGAGCCCCAAGATAGTAAGTATTAAAGCTCCACATGAGTATTTGTTCCCTATTAAATATATGTCGGAATCCCGTCCATACTATTTTTGGGATCTTGATGTATGTCCTAAGGGCACATGTTATCAGGACCATAAAATATATAGATACAAAGAAGGACATATTTAAGACACACACACACAAAGATAGAGATAGAGATAGAGATGTACCGATGGCGATCGACCATGGGAATATGCTCTGCTTCTTCATCAGGATATCTTCTTTCAAATGACACAAACAAATGTGAGATCAAAAAAGGGTTGTACTAAAAAAATAAAAATTACAATAAAATAGTTTGTAAACATCGTCATGTGACTTTATAAATGACATAAAAATATAATTTTGTTGAATATGGATAAAATAATTAAGATATACATATGGAATCATGGTTACGTTCACAGAATCTGGAATTGATTGAAGTAATGAATAGTTTACATGTTACAAATCCATAATGTGCAGAGTAAGTTGATTAATTAATAGGCTTTGTAATTTATCAGTTCTTTTAACCTATCAAAAATGTATGGGAACCCATCAGAATTAAAATAATAGAGATCACCAGTCTTTAACAAGCCTTCAGTACCCAAGGTACCTGTAGTCACCTAATCATCTCCAACGTAACCTATACGTATTCATAATTATCCACATTTATAAGATTTATCAAGTGGTATTTAATAGGCCAGATACGAATAACGTTATGAATTCGAAGTAGGGAAAACCAAAAAATAATGTTTTTTGGGGATCAAGTTATCCAATAAGAATGAGGATGTCCAATTTTTCATAGAGATCCTTTTTTTATCCTTTATCAATAAACAACAGTAAGCTCAACAATGTAATATTATAATGAAAATGTACATGTGAAAAATACAAATGGATTAAATCTAGAACATAAAATCTTTGATTTTTTTGACCAGGGGATCAAATTTAACTTTTATAAACCAACAAAGAGTCCACTTCAAAAATTAATAATTACCCAATTCCTGATTCCATACAAAGAACCTTATATTGTGCTAAACACTCATATCTAAACACAACACTCAAATCAAAATTAATCAGATTCAATCAAAGACATCAAAATATCATCTAGACCCAGTTGAATACAACTAGATATCAATCATATCTAAATAAAAAATCTAAATGAAATCCATTGATTCAGAATATGAAATGGGTATCTGAAAAATACCGTTAGATATGTGTGTGTGTGAATGTGTGTGTGTGTATGACTGTGTGTGTGTGCGTAGGTGAGAGAGATTGGGAAACTATCACAAAGAGAGATTTCGATAAGATATTCCTATAACAACTTCTGATGGGAGAAATGGGAGACCGTGAGCGGTTGGGAGATGAGGGAAAGAAGGGAGGGTTGGGATATGGGGGAGAAGCAGTGGGCGGGAGAGTTTTTAGGTTAGTTTTTTTCTTGAGTACACGTAGAGAGGATTCGTACATAATCGTGTGTACAGATTGAGGTGTCGCGTCTCAAGACACGGACCAATATGGACACGACACTTCAATCTGTACACATGATTATGTACGAATCCCCTGTACAAATAGAATTATTATTTTTTGTTTTGATAAGTTCATTTAGTTTTAATATAAAAATAAATTAAAAATGTATGTTAAGCAACAATAAGTAATGTTGTCAAAGTCACCGCTCTTTTTGCAGTAAAGAGACGGGTTGCCAAAAGCTAGATGACTTCAATAACATGTTATAATGTTTCTAAAACCTCAAACACATTCCCTCCCACTTTTCATTAGTGACCCACTAAATTTTTTGATGTTTCTATGTTACCAAAAGTAAAAGGCAAGGTTATCCTTTAACAACCCAAAGAATATTTTGCCATAAAAAGATTACATTTGGCAATAAAATTGACTATATCACTAATATTGTTGCGAAAGATGCAATTTCTTATAAGGCTTGGTTCTAACTGTAACACCCTGTAATTTTAAAGCTTTAAAATCTCTTAAAATTAAAATTTCGGAAAAATTAAATTTTAGACTTGAAAATACTGGTTTCGATTTAAATAAAAGGAGGTTTTAATTGGAATTGAAATCGAGATTTAATTTTAGAAATTAGAACTTTTTATATAAATTATGGGACTTCAGTGGTCCGAACCGGTTCGGCCTTGGGGGCAGATCGGTTCGCTCAAATAGTAGGATAAAACTAGGGTTATTTTGTAGTATTTATGTCGGACTCAAACTCTTTTCTTATACAATGAACGGGTTTAGGGTTTTTAAATCATATTCTAACCTTCTCAAAAAGCAGTAGCCTCCCATTTTTATGCCTCCTCTCATCTACGAAAGTTAAGCCAAGTTAGTAATCCAAGTTCTCTCAAGATCGTCCAAGAACGCGTATTTATTGTTTTCTCGACAGGAACGCAACCATTCAATCAGATTTTTCAAATGACTTTTTACAAGCATGAATACTTATATTTTTCTCCTTAAGTATTATGCATTTTAAATGTTTCCTAAACACTAATAATCATTGTTTTCTTAAAATAATTAGAGATACTAATTACGGAAAGTGAAACTAAAGTTTGTAATGTTTTTATTCAATTCTCTAATACGAATTAAGTCTCAAAACTCTCGCATGCTATTTGAATTTGGTATTCTATTAGAATATGTGGACGTTCGTATGTTATAATAAATTGTATGGACTTTATAAATTGAATTCAACTCGTAAAAATCTTGTTATTTAGGTGTTGCTTGTAGAATACAAATATATTGGTGCATGCTTCCGAAATATGCATGTTGATGGAAATTATATAAGTTGTTGAAAAATGAATGATTTAATTAATATTATAATTAAACGAACGTAATTTGGATAAATAGAAATGTTGTGATGGAATTAAAGAATTGTTGTGATAGGATGAAATTATGTCTTATATGATCGTGGATTGTGTTAATGTTTGCACCGCAGTGACGACAAGATTGTTAGGGTACTTATTGCTTTAACTATATTTTAGGTTGCTTGCTAGGTATGAGACTAGTAAGTAGGTCTTTGTTGTTTAACACTTTCTAGGTGTAGAGGGGGCCTTGAAGATAATCTTGAGATTAGAGATAATCTCCTCATTAACAACAGTGTTTGGGATTAAGGCGGTGAGGCAGCTCAGCGTGGTAGCTCAGCGCGGCAGCCCAGAGGGACCTTCCAATGAAGAAACTGACCAAGAGAGCTCGTCCGTTAGTCCTGTTGATTAATTTAGTCTTGTTGTATCATTTTTTTTATATTGACTATGAGTTATAATGATTGTAAAGATGTAACAAGTATAATGATTTTTGTGAGGTCGAACGGTACTCGCGAGAGACCAGGCTTGGCAGGGCCTGGGAGAGCTTTCATGCTCTATCGAACGACCTCGTCGTGGAAACTTTAGAGGGACATGGTTTGGAGGATTGATAAGTGAGGCACCGTTGGGGCTTGTCTTGACTATCTTAGATAAACCTGGTAAAACACCGAATGACCCTGATCGTGGGACCTCGGACGGAGTAGCATTGAGTTTCATCGGGCGTTTAGTTGTGAACCAAACATCCCTCTACTTAATGTCACAACTGCTATAGGTGATGTCACTAGCCAGCTAGACAATGTCAAATTTGCACTAGAGTAAACCACCGTGATATTTGGGGATGTTAGGCAGTTGGTGAGCCACCTTTGTAATGACAGCCGCCACCTGACACACAGTGGTTAGGCAAAAGGCATGTCTTGGCATTTAATATTTATGGCGTGGAGCTAACTAGTGCATCAGGCATTTAATGTTGTGACATAAAGTATGAGGGATGTCTTTAATAGTCTTTAATGACTGAGTTACCTCGGGAGTGGTGTAGGGGGCTATTTAAGGACCCCAACCACCCCTAAGGAGAGGATGTTCTTTTTAAGAGTTCAGAAGTTATTAGTAGAGAAGATATACATCAGAGAGATATTTATTGCAATCCACAGAGTTTACTCACCCACCATTGTGATTTATTATAGAGCTTTAATACTTGACAGAGATTATTGAGGGTGGTTGGTGTGTTTGGCTGCCTACCAAGGTGTATCTAGGGTGCTTACTTTTCTCTCCCTCCAAATGAGTTACTTCTGAGTTGGTTATTAGTTTGTTGAGTTATACATGAGAGATTTGTGAGTCTTAACTGATTTTATCTTCACTAAATTGTGTTTGTGTGTCCTAAAGTTAATTAGTAGTGTTGCTGGCTAACTTAACATTACCGTACTCAAAAGGGGTTACGCCTCCATCTAATCTAAACTACCCTCTGACGTTTGGCGACTCTGCAGGGGAGGCATTCTTCTAAGCATGGAGTATAACGGAGGATAACGTTAATCGAAGGCTTAACTTTGATGATATTCAACACAATGAAGAATAGGTGGTGAGATAACGGGAGGCTTCAAGGGACGGGGCTCCTCGAATAAAGGTATCTCCAGTTCAAAACGGCGACAGGCATTCAATGGGGGACACAAACTTTCATGAGCGCTGGGTTGGGGCCAGCCCAGGTGGCACTCCTCATGAACAAATTTTATGAGTTTTTGCAAACTCCCGTAGCTTCAACGGTGTTGGGGGGATTGGAGGACAACTCCTTCGTGACACCAGGGGCAGCCCCAACGGTCCCACAAAGTGCAGTTCTAACAGGAACGGTCCCAGAAAGTATACCTTCTGTTGTAAATTCAATAGCGGGAACTCCAGGAGTGTTAACGGTCCCTCCCCTTCCCCCCACCACACACGCACACGCACACCCACACACCCCACCCCACCCCCTGCCTCCTCCCTCCTCCCCCCACCACACACCACCACACACATATATACACACACATATATAAATGAAAGAGAAAGAGAGCTGGAAATCGCTTAGAGAAAGACAGAGAGGGAAAACCAAAACGGTGGGAAAAAAGAAAGCGTAGGATTTTTTTACTGAAGAAATTGTCACGGACGTGTCACGGTCCTTGACCATGACGATATTATAAGGATTGTCACGGTCAATGACCGTGATAAATTCATACCAAGTATAGTTGTCACGGCCTTGTCATGGTCAATGGCCGTGACAAGGCTGGCCGGCTAAAGGGTGTTATTTAGCCTTTTTGGTGTAGTGACCCCCAACTGAAGAAGCCTTAACGGCCGGTAAAGCTCCCTCGCTAACAAAAGGCACCAAGACCAACATAGGAGTTTCAATGGGAGAAGACGTTGGACCTCCAAGTGATGCCCCCACATGGGTGGGTACGGAAGAACCACCACGCAGGGCAGAAGCATCAACCTTGGCCTTGGAAATATACAGACCACAAAGAGAAGAGGGTGGGGCAAGGCTTGGCGAAAGATGCAAACATGAAGCTAAGTGTTAGGCATGAGGAGCAAGTAGAGAAAAAGGGAGAAATACCTCTAAGAGTTACTTACCTTAGTTATGGCACCAAAAAGGGGAACTGCAGATAGGGGTCTCATCAACATAGTGTGAAGAAGAATGTCATCTAACAAAGATGCCATTTCAACCTAAGGCATCCCAACAGATTAAAGTTTATAATGTTAAACAGAAAAAGGGATGGGAAAACAAGACGTGAGACCTGACAAGTAATTGATAATATGTTACCTCAGGGGCACCTTTCACAGCTGGAACGATGGGCAGATGGACCTCGTGCTGAGATGATAATTCAGAAGAGGTTGGGGGAGTTGTCTCTGGTTGAGAAGAGATGCCCACAGACTCAACGGAATCACCCCCCATAGCAGCATCCTTCGCACGTTGAGAGGTCGAACGATGGGAGTAGGTAATCCCGATCATAGGGGAACGGGGAAGAATCACATCGGCCTGAGAAGAACCAAAACGTCCCCCCACTAAAGGTCTCATGGGAGGGCTGGGTCTTTCTTATTCAACCACCTGCACAAAAGTTATTAAGAGTTAAAAAGATGCAGCTTGCCTTAGAAAAAATGTGAGTAAGAACCACAACACGCAAACATACCTCGGATTCAGAAGGAGAGTGGGAGGATACAACCACTAGATAAGGAGGAGAGGAGGCAGTAACAGAGGGAGCTGGGGAGAGATGTACATCTGGAGTTCGTTTCCTCTGGGACTTAGTACCCAGAGTCTTCTTCCTTGTACCCGCAACACCAGTACCTCAAGGAACCTTTAAAATATTCCTCCTCTTTGTCCTCAGTTCAGTTAGATCAACTAGGATAGTGGGAAAGGCAGCAGAAGGAGGAAGGACGGGAGCGCATCGTTGAAACTTAGCATGTATTTATTCCACCTCAGCCTGAACTCTCCTTTTCAACTCCTCATTCATTTCTGCAGACATGGGAGGAAGAACGAAGGCGATGGGAAATGCATGTAAAGGAGTTTGGGGCTGGGTTTGAGACTTAGATTTTAAGGAAGTCCCACTCTTAACTAGATTTCTTGGCTGGTGGCTGGGAAAGCCCTTCGTCGGAAGGTGCTGCGGTTGTAGGGGCATGATGGTTGGGGGTTGCAATGATTTTGGGTTTGGGTGTGGCAGTAGGGATCATTTGGCAATAAGGGGGTAGCTTGAGGGGAGGATCTTTAATGGGTTTACTCAAAGGGAACTCAACTCCAAGAATGGAGTTGCCTTTAAAACACAACTCCAAGGTAGAGAAATAATGGACTGGGGGATACTGAGGGGGACTTTGTATGAACTCACGAATCAGGGCCAGTTGCCTCAAATGGAACTTGATGGCATAAGAGGTAGATACGTCCCCTTTCCTAGTGGCACTAGGAAGGGTGACTCGACCATCCATAGTAGAGGTCACACCAAGAACTACTGCTGCAAGGTAGAAGGTGCAAGCCTCAGCAAAAGTAGCCCTTTTATTGTTTAGTTGAAACACAGGTTGAGGAGCCCCCTGATCAAACCCGAACTGCCTGCTGCATCTATCGGGGTTATAAGGTTCAAAAGTCTATCCCCATTCAGTAAAGGAAGGAAGAAACCCAGGAGTGAACAAAAGTACCACGACCTGTAAAGGATCTTCTACAACCGGAACAAAAGTGGTTGTTGAAGCTATAGAAAGGAAAAAATTCTAAGAATGGGCAAAGGAGTATTCACTGTATGGCCTCATGACAAAAGAATCAAAACGGTCGAAAACTCCCATTATCTCCTTTTGGCTCTATTTTTTATGGAAGCATAAGAGGCATGGGGGTTTAATGCCTTGGGTGACAGGATAAGAGATAGACTTGGCAGCATTAGCAGGAAAATGGGTATAGAGGAAACCTATTAAGATAATGGTGTTGGCAAAATTGGCCAAGTTGTAATGACCAAGGGACCGTGCCATGTCAATATGGGTTTGATCCAACCAAGTATAGAGGGACCCTAAAGCAATGGCGGCCATAGGAAGGTTGAAACCCCTGGCCAAATGGATAGAGATGTTTATAAGGTCCCTCTTGGGCTGGTCGTTGGGTTTCCCAGTAAAAAGAAATGCGAAAGCAGCACAAGAATTTAGGCTGGTAGTTCTAAAAAGGTACCTTTACCTTGCCCGTAATAGTAGTGACGCCCTTCATAGTAGGAGCTTCGAAAAAGTAGCTAATAAGGGGATTAAAAGTGGCCTCGTTTGAAGACCCAGTATAATAGCGACATATTTGATCAAGCTCAACTCGATCAACAGTCTCTTTGGCATCCAATGCCTCATCATGATATGTAAAGTCACCTATGGGATCAAACCCATGTAGCTCATAAATGTCCTCCAACAAAATGGTGAACTCCCCCAGGCAGCAAAGAACGTGTGAGTTGTAACGTTCCATTTGGAAACTAACACTTGGAGCGCAGCGTTGTGCTTTGAAAAAGTGAACTCCCCAAACCAGTTGCCTCGATGAAGATTAACCTTGGCAAGAGCTGCAGTGTGGGAGCTCTGCATCTGTGTATGCTAGGCAGCAAAATGAGCTGGCGATCCCCCAAGTGCCTCAAAATCGATCTGAGAGTAGGGGAAGTCGCCACTGTCCAACCTAAAGCGTAGAGTCACCTCTGGGGGAAGAAAGACCCACTTCTATAAATCTTCATCTTCATCACCCAGCAGTAAAGGATCGTACTTGGCTGAAAAATGGCAGGTCTTACATGCATCAGAAAACTCATCATCTTTGCCAAAGATAGGAGATCGACGGTAAAAAGTTAGTTGCTCTAGACGAGTAGCATCCAAAGTAGTGACACTAGGGGTAACAGAGGGGGAGCTTTGCTGAACAGCGGTAGTGGTAGCCTTCGAGAAACTTTAAGAAGCCATAGTAAGTGGCGATGAAAGAAACAGCTTGGTAAAGAAGGGCTATGAACAAAAATGGAGGAGCACAACCACTGGTGGTGGCGTAAAAGACGAGAGGAAGAAGAACACTAGGTAAAATCTTAGAAACAATGGAGTTATGGCAGAGAGTCTCTCTCTAGAGTAGATGGAAGCTTAAAGAAGACGAAGGAAAGAGAAGAGTTTTGAAAAATAGACATTTGAAACCTTTTAAAACCTGTCTGTTGAATTTCCCACCACCATACGTGAAAAACCACCTATAATCATTTCAAATGGACACGTGGCACTTTGGGAAGTGCCCTGGCAGTTGAAAAGATAGCTTCACGTCAGTTGAGAAGTGACACATGGGGAATATAAAGGGTTTCCTTCCTAGGAAAGTTTGAGTTTTGGTGCCAGAATTTTTGTCAGACAATCCTATAAACTCCCAACGAGGAAACTATCCCAACGGTTCAAAAAAGCTATGATGTCCCCTCGCCACAAGTCCAAACGTTGTTTGATTATGACTCAGCTACATCAGGGAGAAATTTTTTATGCTTTTTCGATCATGATGAAACGTTACAAGGGAGAAATTCACAAGTCACAATGGTAGGGGCAGTCCTCACGACAAACTCACTGCTTACAACTATACTCCACCAACAGCACAATGGGATAATTTCACTTCCCCAGAGTCAAAATAGGTATTTGAAAAAGTTAGCAGGTGTTTCGAGAGAATCCCAAAATTAGCTATGGAAGTAATGACAGAACGGTTAAAACTCAGTAGCAGGAAAAAATCGCGATGGCGCTTCGCAAACCGTAGATAAGCCACAGCGCTTCAACTCAGGTACATTCGGGAGAATTTTACTTTTTCTTGGTAATGAAGGAAAAGATGCCAGTAAATTTTCACACAGAGAATGTTCATTGGATTGCGAAGTTTTCGTGCAACCATTTCTTATTTCCACAATAAATCTCTTAACGAAGGGGCAAATATAGAGGGGGCTTGAAGATAAAACTGAGATTAGAGATAATCTCCCCTTTAACCACTGTGTTTGGGATTAAGGCGGTGAGGAAGCTCAGCGTGGCAGCTCAGCGATACAACACAACGCGGCGGCTCAGCGCGGCAGCCTAGAGGGACCTTCCAGTGAAGAAACTGATCGAGAGAGCTCGTCCCTTTGTCCTGTTTATTAATTTAGTCTTGTTGTATATTTTGTTTATATTGACTATGATCTTTAATGATTGTAAAGTTGTAATGACTATAATGATTTTCTATGAGGTCGAACGATACTCACGATAGACCAAGCTTGGCAGGGTCTGGGAGAGCTTTCATGCTCCATCGAACGACCTCACCGTGGGAACTTTAGAGGGACTTGGTTTTGAGGATTAAGAAGTGAGGAACCCTTGGGTCTTGTCCTGATCATCTTAGATATACCTTGTAAAACACTGAAGGAACCTGACCGTGGAACCTCAGGCGGAGCAACTTTGAGTTCCATCGTGCGTTTAGTTATGAACCAAACAACCCTCTACTTAATGTCGCATCTGCTGTAGGTGATGTCACTAGAGAGCTAGACAATGTCAAATCTGCACTTGAGTAAACCACCATGGTATTTGGGGCTGACAGATAGTTGGTGAGCCACCTTTTTGACGTCAGCCACCTGACACACAGTGGTTATGCAAAAGGCATGTCTTGGCATTTAATGTCTTTGACGTGGAGCTAACTAGTGCATCAGGCATTTAATGTTGTGACATAAAGTATGAGGGATGTCTTTCATAGTCTTTAATGACTGAGTTACCTCGGGAGTGGTGGTGGTGGGGGATATTTAAAGACCCCTACCATCCCTGAGGAGATGATGTTCTTTTTAAGAGTTCAGAAGTTATTACTAGAGAAGATATACATTAGAGAGAGAGATTTATTGAAACCCAGAGAGTTTACTCACCGACCATTGCCATTTATTACAGAGCTTTAATACTTGACAGAAATTCTTGAGGGTGGTTGGTGTGTTTGGCTGCCTCCCAAGATGTATCTAGGGTGCTTACTTTTCTCTCCCTCCAAATGAGTTACTTCTGAGTTCGTTATTATTTTGTTGAGTTATACATGAGAGATTTGTGAGTCTTAACTGATTTTATCTTCACTAAATTGTATTTGTGTGTCCTAAAGTTAATTAGTAGTGTTTCTGGTTAATTGATCATTACCGTACTCAAAAGGGGTTATGCCTCCATCTAATCTAAACTACCCTCTTACACTAGGTATGGGACTAACGAGTGTAGATGTTTACGAATGGGCATTTTCATAGTGGGGCAAAGTAGTACACTTTTCCATTGTTCGATTGGCCTAGGTGCGATATTAGGTGGTGATTGTTAGTAGGTATTCTTCCTAAGTGAGAGGATATAATATACTTGTGGTTTGGAAATCTCTAGGTATGGGACTAGGGATTGTTTGAGGACTTAAGGCTTGCATAAAGGGTGGCGCTAATAGATAATAATGAACTTGATAAAATGGGGGTATTAATGCCTAACATAATAAATGATGTTTTAAAATGAATTTGCATTTCTAATATATACAGGTCTCGTAATAAGGGGTGAACTGGATATAGCGATGTGGGAGTGTGTTGGCGTCACTAATATGTGTAGGGATAATGAAATTAGATGAACTGGCTATAGTGATGTGTCATGCGTGAAACCTCAAAAATATGTTCAGGGGTAGAGAAATTGGGAGAACTGGCAAAAGTGAGGGTATTGTGTGTGGTGTAGAGCTTTGGGCATGGTAGCAATATGTGCATGACTCGTAATATGGTGAATTGGATATAGTAGTGCCACATAAATAAAATGAGTGAAATTAATTTAATTAAATTATGGAAATTGAATTAGTAGCTTTAACATAATTCAATATTGTAATAACGTAATTGTACTAGAATGGTGGGGTGTCTTAGTTATGTGGGTAGTTAATCTGGTGTTATGTTAATCGCAGGTTCTTGTATCGCGTAATTTAAATTACTCTATTGTGATATTTATCAGGTATAATGCTACTATCTGGGTTTACATAACCTACTTGGGAAGAGTAACTAGTATTCATGTGGTGGGATCTGACCCGTTGCGTTGACTTAAATTTCAAGCATAGCACTGGAGTAGTTGCATAGGATGGATTGGAGATCATGGGAGTGAAGCTAGAGATTTAATTTATCATTTTAGTAGTAGTTTAATTTATTTCCATTTCTTCGTTTATTATGAGAATTTCGTTTATGGATTTGGTGGGCTAATCAGTTCCACAGTTGTTTATGGTTTCAGTTTGATATTAATAGTTGGATAATTTCTTTTGGGTTCTAATATGGTGGAGTTGGATTTATTTTGGAGATAGCATGGTGATGGATTTTAATTCACATTAATTTTTACATTGTTGGATAAATTTGAATTATATCTTGTGGAATTAATTTTTTTAATGTCTCATATTTCTGTCACATGCTAATAATGATATTTTATTTAATGATACCCGATGTAATTTTGCGACGACAGATGCCAGACTGCGTGGGGTGTTACAGATGTTATCAAAGCATGTTCTTAGGTCTCATAGTGTGTGATTCCATTTAGCTTCCATGTTACCGATCTTTGGCTTCCTTTGTTGATTCATATTCCTTAAGGTGTTAGGTCTAGCATACGAGTTAGCTATGTTTCTTGGAGATAGTGAGTTTTGTGTTAAGGACGTTATAGGCATTGATGTTAAATAAGTAATTTTGATGAGAGGATCCTTAGAGTTGATTTTGGAGACGATATTTATTTAGCATATCCTTAGTATCAATTTTGGGTATATCTAGTACGATGTAGTAATGTGATTTGATTTGAGGATTTAAGTGTTGTGATGAATTTTTGAGATATAATCGAGTGGTGATTCGTGGGAAAGTGTGGTATGCTATATATATATATATATATAGTTAATATAAATTGTATTTTGCTCGCGGGGTGGGTGCATGTAGGATTGGGTGTATGGGCACCCAATCTTTGTATTCTATGTGTAGGCATATGTAAGCCTTATTTTATTTGTGTGATTTACATTTGGAGTTTATGTTTTTCCAAATTTCAAGGACAAAATTCCTTTACTAGTGGCGGAGAATGTAACCCCCCGTGATTTTATAACTGTAAAATCTCTTAAAAATTAAAATTTTTGAAAAAATATATTTTTGGAACTTATTAATTTTTAGACTTGAAAATGTTTGTTTTGATTTTTGTATAATGTTGTTTAAATCAGAATTGAAATCGGAATTTAATTTAAGAAATTAGACGTTTTTATATAAAATGGGGGACTTCGGTTGTCGGGGCATCTGAACTGGTTCGGCGGTGGGGGCGAATGTGACACCCCACCTAATTAAATCATGGGTGATCAGTCCTAAATCAAATTTAAACAGGTTTCTCAGTTGGTTCATTCTTAGCATTACTCTCGAAAACTTTTTAATTACTAACCACCTAGGTGAAATTAGACTAGTGACAAATTTTAACTTTCATTAAACATACAACAACATGTGGAACAATGAACAAAATAAATACCAACATTGAAGTCTAAAAATATCAACTAAGGTAAACAAGTCTTGCCCAATAAACCATCGCAAAAAAAAAACTAACGAATGTCAAAATTCCAATTAAAGAAAGTACGGTGGGACAACATCTCCATACTGAAATTGAAATCCTACGCTAGATAAAAAATGATAAAAGAAGCGTCTAATCGATGTTTGACAATATCCACCTGTGTTGCATCTCTGAAACCCCTGGAATGAATTCTCGCTTGGCATCCCTGTGGCTAGAGACCTAAAAGATTTTTGAAAATATTTTACATAGCAAGAGATAGTACTCAAAATGTTTTGAAAATATTTAGCAAGTAAATTTATTGCAGTAAAGATCAGTTATTGATTACACATGTTAGGCTTATGCACAATCACTTGAGTTTCCTCACCTCTCATATATAGTGTACGCTAACGTTCCATCCTTAGCCTAGTTAGCTACAACTACCCATGCTATTTAGACTATAGTACTCGTCTGAACTCATCTACACGTCTAAGTTCCCATACCGTCCATGCAGTACTAAGTTTTATTAAGACTTCCCATTTTGTTAATAATTTTCTAAGTAACATTTCACATATATTAGTTTCTGATTTGAAAGTTAAGTTTGACCACTTATTCTTATTCATTAGATATTCACTATCTAATATCATGTTTTTTTTTCAATTAAGATTTCTCCACTTAAATTACTATTTTAGATGTATTCCCGTCATCTAATTATTTACTACTCCATCCTAGTAGATTATTCATATAGTATATATTTCACATACAATATAGACTATAAGGATAATTAGCCCAGTCTAATCATCGACTCCAATTATCCCAAGTTATTTATCTTTTAGATGTATGTTCATCATATCATGATCTACCATTCTACCCAAGTAGATTATTTATATAGTATATATTTCACACACAATATATACTATAAGGAGTATTGTCCCGGTCTAATCATCGACTCCAATTCTCCTATCATTTACATTGTCCCGGTCTAATCCTCGACTCCAAATGTAAATGAAATAGTAAAATATTGGCCCGGTCTAATCCTTGACTCCAATATCATATAGGCACTGTATGTATTCACCTAACATAAGTACAAAATTTATAGGTATACACACGACTTAAAGATTTATATTAGTAAGTAGCATATTTCTCTATAATACTCACCATACCTTGTATTTTTTATTTCTCTCTTTATCGTATTTCTCGAGTATTCACCCAACTTTAAAGGACCTATTTAATACCTTTTTAATTTTAGTAGCTAAGCCTAACTTACTCTACTGGTATGTATCATGGATTAATGTTTACTCTCCCTCCATAACTCATGCCACGCATTTCTCAATACGCATCCCAATCGATTTATCCTCGTTGGTCCATACTCTAAGTCCCACTCTCAAGTACACTATCAGACTTAACAATATACCTACTAGTTTTTCCTAAGTCCCTACTAGGTATAATATCATTCCTAAGGTTCCCCCCGATCATTAGGAATCGAATAACCATCAACGTACAAAAGAGCCTCAATTCAGCTTTAGCCGATCAATCGAAGGTTTTCGTTGATCGATCGACATTCATGGGTCGATCGATCAATCGGCTAGATACCAGCTATGTCCAGTTTCGGGTTTCTCCGAACTTGTTCCTTATAAACTTCCTAAAACCTTATGAAACATTCTCCCATCATCACCAAACGTTATTAATATGTATATGGGCTAATCCTAACGTAAATATATCTTCAAATCCATACGAAAACCTCCCAAGAATAATGAAAATTCAGTTTCCATTAAACCCTAGATAATGGTGTTCTCATACTGATTTTAACATAAACCCATAATTAAAATCCATAGTGACAATCCAATTTCGTTTGATTTTCAATCCTCCACAGTTGTTAATATCAACTACATGTCAACCTAACCAAACATGCATCAAAATCAATCTTTTCTCTAAGAGATTTAAATAGAATTTTCATAAATCATGTAACCCTACACGTGGGTATTATAACTTTGAATTTAATTGCAAGAAACCACTTGCCTTACACATAGGTGATATGATTTTGGGATGAAGATAATGATTTGATGTTCTTCCTTTCAAATCTTCACACCTTAGGTACTTGGGGTGCAAGAACACCTTACCTTCCAATCCTTCACAAGCCCTCGTTTAGCTCTTGGGAACGGTCTCTCTTTACCCTCAAATGACTTCTCTAAGATTTTTGAGTTATGAACTCTAATCCCCAACTCTAATTATCAGATATAGGACTCTAATTTGCGTAGGTCCTTTAACCTCTATTTTTAGAATGATCAAATCACCCCCGTAAGGTGCCAATTTGGCCCAAAATTAACCCGTGACTCAATTGACATCCCCGAGTATACTACTTTGACTAATTCGTCCTTTCCGGGCTCATACGTGGCCTCTAAATTATGATCCGAGTCACTTAAAATATTTTTTTTCTCGTTTTTCACCTCAACATAGTCTAACGTGCGACTCACGCCCATATCACTCACTATGACGTATATTTACTATTCACTCTTAGTAAAATTAAATCATATATCAATCAGAATCTATCTCTCGATTAATATAGAAATATCACGATTATTATACGACCACTCAATAATCATAATTATAATTTCGTCTTATTAAATTACTTCACTCATAATTTAGATATTAAATCACATTAAATTACCCTACTCTTGTAATTTAAATATAACGTATTTTCTATTTAATTATCGAGTTAATGAAATCATAAATACATAGAAATACGTAGATTTCTTGAATTACAAAAGCGCAAAACATTAAAGTTACCCATGAAGATAATTCTGAAAGCAATTAAAAGATCTAGTATTGTTACTAGCAAACGCAAAGCACAAGTATCAATTGTTTGTGCTTGGTCGAAACTCCATTTATAAGGAATGACGTACACCAGAAATACTTGACCGTTGATGCTAACTTTTCAGAACCAGAATGGTCCTCAATTTGTTTAGCTGTAATACATAAATGACGAAAAATATGATCGGGACCGTTCACCACTCCTCTACCCTGCTGAATCCACACTTAATTGATTCTAACTCCACGATAGTACATCTTCCTCCAACTTCTCTCACCAACATCAAATCAAACAATTTAAACCAAGTACAAATACAAATCTCAAGGTCATACTTATCAAACAAACTATATGACCCGGTTGGTACTCACTTTATACATTTACGAACAACTACCCATTCATAAAAAAAATTGACGAAGATGACTCCTTCTCGACTTATTACAATAGGGATTTTGTTTGCCATAGATATGCTCTAGTGTCCAATCAAAACTAAACCGCCGAAATCTTGGGAATTATAACAATATCAAGAATATGAAACAGTGAATCACTTGATTTATCAACAAATACAAATTTCGTTATTTGAGGACGAAACCCAATCATCTCCTTACATTTTTTTCTTCAAGGTGGAAACAACCGTGGAAGGAAGCCAAATGACACGCTATTACCATTCGCGTGAGGATTCAAATTCGACCAAACTCCCCATCCTTATTTACGAGAAGAAATAAAATGGGATTCACATAGTTTTGATAGAAAAAATGTTTTTTTTAGTAAAGTTCAAATCACGAATTTAGTGATAGGCGTGTTTCATTAAACGAGGAAGTGAGTTGTTTTTTAATACGGTATTATATCATGTTTCTCTAAACGTTAGTCACAATATTCACACATGACATATTACTCTCATGCCAAATGAATTTAAAATGCACCCGTCAGTTGATAATGTTGGAAATAATATATGCAGAATAAATGAAAAAATTCAAATTCGAAATAAATAAAATTAGAAGTACTTATCGATCGAGGTTTGTGTTTGACACAAAGTTCTAAAGGTGAAATCGCTCGCTGATATTTGTAGCTGTCAGCCTCGTGAACATACACCTCCCATGATTCAAACATCAGTTTTATGTTAAGTCTTTGAACTCTCAAGATACTTTAGCACTCCCAAATAAGTGACGAACATAAGCGTACTGTAGAAGATAGCAAAATTATTTTTGCAGAGAAAGTGAGAGAGATAAATTTTTTTTGTGTATTTTTTCAAAGTTGTAGCCTTTGTTTTATATAAAAAAAATGGTAAAAAACGTGGGTAGTGATTTTAGGCAACTAACCTACAAACCTCTCCACTAACAGCTATATTTTAACAGATGGAAGAAACAGTCAAAGTCTTAAAAATGGGTTAATTAATAATTAAAACAAGTTTGAAAAGATTTAATGCACATTAGAAATCCCCAAGAGCCCAAGGCCCAATCTTTGACCCTTAATAATTAGTGTGCCTCCTAGGGATTGAACCCATGACCTCAAGTACACACCCCCACTAACATACCACTTGGCCACTTACCTAACTTATTTACTTCATTCAAAATAAATATATATACGTATACTCAACAATACCCCACATGAAATAAATAAATAAATAAATAAATACAAAAAGACGCTCTGGAGTATCATAAGGAGTGACATAAATAGCGAAGGTCTCATTCGACTTGAACCTTTGCTTTGTGTTAATCTATTGAGTTTACCGGTTGATAGTGAACTGATATCTTGAACTATTTCACCGTTGTTGTAAACTTAGGTCAATAGAATACACACATGACTCCCAAAAATCATCGAGTTCCCACGATGGTGCTCGTTTCGGCCTTTAGCATGCCCAAGTTTCTTAAGTGCTCTAGATAATCAGTCTTAATTCTCGTAGGAAGCGGCCCCACTACCACACTCATATAGGTGCTTCTATCAAGAGTGTACTGTATCTCACACTCCACTGAAGAACAACTATAGAGAGCATTAAGAGATTAAATATCAATTCCATCGATACAAAGATACTACATCATAAGAATGGGTTTTAAGTAAAGCTTAATTTTGTACCCCCACAAATCACTCGTATAACTTTGTTAACCTATTGAAACCATATCTTGGGATCTCCAGTCATATGAGTTGGGTTTCCATTATAGGTGATTTAGATATTAATAGGCTTTAGGCCCATTCCTCTCGATGTTTGATAAACTAGTTCTCTAGCTAGCCCTTTAGTCAATGGATCCGCCAAGTTTTCCTTTGACTTGACATAGTCGAATGCTATAACTCCATATTTCAATAGTTGTCTCACTGTATTGTTTCTTCTCCTGATATTTCTAAACTTTTCGTTGTAGGAGTTATTATGTGCTCTTGCGATTGCTGCTTGACTGTCACAGTGAATGGACAAGGCTGGAACTGCTTTAGGCAAAAAATGAATATCTAATATGAAGTTCCTTAACCATTCATCCTCTTTACTTGCTTTATCCAACGCTATGAAATCTGACTCCAGAGTGGATCTAGCTATGCACATTTGTTTGGTAGATTTCCAAGATATAGCGTCTCCTGCCAAGGCAAAAACATAGCCACTCGTAGACTTACATTCATCATTATCAGAAATCCACTTAGCATCATAAAAACCTTCTATTACAGGAGGATATCTAACATAATGAATACCATAATTTATTGCCTATTTTAGATATCTCAAAACTCTAATCAAAGCATCCCAATGTTCATTATTAGGATTACAACTGTGTCTGCTAAGTCTACCCACAACATGTGCAATATTAGGTCTAATGCAGTTCATAAGATACATTAGACTACCAATAACTCTAGAATATTCTAATGATGATACACCAGGACCCGAATGTTTCCTTAAGTGACAACTAGGGTCATAAGGTGTTTTAGCAGGAATACAATTAAATTGTTCAAATTTTTTAAGAACTTTCTCTACATAATGATATTGGGTTAAAACAATTCCTTCAAAATTTTTAATGATTTTAATTCCAAGTATAATATCAGTAACACCCAAATCTTTCATATCAAATTGCTTATTAAGGAAACTTTTAGTTTTATTAACTACATCCATATCAATTCCAAAAATAAGCATATCATCCACATATGAGCAAATAATCACGCCAGAATTATCCTTGAATTTGCTATAAATACATTTTTCCGCTTCATTAATATTAAAATCATTAGAGATCATTATTTGATCAAATTTTTCATGTCATTATTTAGGAGCTTGTTTCAGTCCATAAAATGATTTTTTAAGTCTACACACTTTTTTATCTAGGCCTTGGACTACATACCCCTCGGGTTGATCCATATAAATTTCTTCTTTAAGATCTCCATTTAAAAAAGTCATTTTAACATCCATCTGATGAATTATCAGATTATGTAATGAAGCAATATCAATTAATAGCCTAATAGATGTAATTCTCGTGACAGGAGAGTAAGTGTCAAAGAAATCAATTTCTTCCTTTTGCATATAGCCTTTAGTTACCAATCTAGCCTTAAATTTATTAGTAGTATACTCAGCTTTTAATTTCCTTTTGAATATCCATTTGCATCTAATAGTTTTACATCCTTTAGGTAAGTCAACTAACTCCCACGTGTTGTTAGAAATAATATAATCATATCCACTATTTATAGCTTCTTTCCAAAAAATAGAATCGGGTGAGGACACTGCCTCACTAAAAATGACGGGGTCATTTTCCATTAAGTGTGTTAAAAATTCAGGACCAAAAGAAGTAGCTATCCTGGGTCTTTTACTTTTTCTAATTTCAATTTCTTCTGAATTTGGAGATTCATTTCTAACACTAGGATATACTGGAACAAAACTACTAGTTCCCCCACTTCTCACTTTAAAAGGAAATTTGTCCTCATAAAATTCAACATCTCTTGACTCAAAAATAGTGTTTTTATCAATATATTGATTTTTAGAATCAATTACAAGAAACCAATGTACATTACTATTTTTACCGTAACCTATAAAAACATAATCAATAGTCTTTGGGCCAAGTTTAGTTCTCTTAGGTACTGGTATTGAAACCTTAGCAAGACACCCCCACACTTTAAGGTGTTTATTTTTAAAAGGTATTTTATTAAGAATATAACGAGCAGTAAGAAGTGCCTCACCCCACATATTATAAGGTAATCAGAAGTGCTTAACATAGAATTTACCATATCCTTAAGAGTTCTGTTTTTTCTTTCAGGTACACCATTAGATTGGGGTGAATAAGGAGGAGCCTGACGAATTATTCTATTTTTTTACAATATTTATCAAGATCACCGGTGTATTCTCCCCCCCTATCGGATCTTAATGTTTTAATGGATTTTTTCAATTATTTTTCAACTTCTAATTTATAAGAAATAAATTTGAGAAACTCTCCTCTTTACTCGTAAGGAGATAAATATAACAATAACGAGGGTAATCATCAATAAAAGTAACAAAATATTTATTTTCACCACGTGTCACATAACCTTTTAAATCACAAAGATCAGAATGTATTAAACTTAAAACAGTTGAACTTCTTTCGACACTAAAAAAATGTTTTTTAGCATATTTTGATTCAACACATATTTCACATTTAAAGTTGGTAGAAATATCAGTTTTGGTATGTTTCCCAAAAACATTAATTTTGTAACGGATGCCTTATTTACATGACCAAGTCTAAAATGCCACATATCACAAGAGTCAATAAAATAAGCAGAAGAAGTAGATGTTTTATTATTATTATCAGTCGCGGTTACATTTAGTTTGAAAAGACCCTCATGAACATAACATTTACCAACAAAAGCACCTCCCTTAGTCACAACTACCTTATCACTCTCTAGAACAATTTTAAAACCCTTGTTAACTAAGATGAAACTGGACACCAGATTCTTCCTAACCTTAGGGACATACAAAACATCTTTCAAGGTAAGAACATTTCCTGAAGTGAACTTTAAAACTACGGTTCCCTTCCCCTAAACCTTAGACGAAGGGGAGTTTTTTATGTACAGACGTTCACCCTCACCCATAGTAGTGAAGGTAGTGAAGGCACCTCTCATGACGCAAATATGTTTGGTAGCGCCAGAATCAAGCCACCAGTCTGTCATATTACTCACAATGTTTGCCTCGGTCACCACACCAAAAAAGTTACCCTCCTCGGTTACATTTGCTTGAGGCTTCACATTTTGAATCTTCCTAAACTTGCAATATTTAGCGTAATGACCTGATTTTCCACACACAAAGCATTGACCTGCAGGTTTAGATTTAAACTAAGGTTTATATTTTTTATTCTGATCATTAGGTTTGAATTTATGGTTGGACCTCGAATTTTGGTTTGGTTTATGGTGCCCATTTTTCTGGTTTGAATGGTTAGGCTTAAACTGATCTGTTTTTGGTTTCCATTTGATTTTCCCTCGACCAAATTAGCCTTAGAACCGAATTCATAATTTTTCTCCTTAAGTTCTGCATTCCTATTGTCTTCCTCAATTCTCAAACGAACTATTAAATCTTCTAGTGTCATCTTCTTTTTCTTATGCTTAAGACCGTTTTTATAATCTTTCCAAGAAGGTGACAGTTTTTCAATTATAGACGACACTTGAAATCCCTCACATATATTATAACCCTCGGCCATAATTTCAAGAATAATAATTTTTACTTCTTCAAGTTGCGACACAACAGATTTATTATCTTCCATTTTGAATTCCAAAAATTTTCCAACCACAAATTTTTTAGACCCAACATCTTCAGTTGCATATTTTTTATCCAGTGTGTTCCATAATTCTTTAGCAGTAGGACATGACCAATAAACATCATATAGTTTAAGGCAAAGACAATTTAGAATATAATTCCTACACATATAATCTCTTTGTTTCCAAACAACTAGTTCTTCAGGTACATAAGGTCTATCAGATGCAATAATGTCAACGACCTTAAGAGTTGTTAAGTAAAATTGCAGTTTCATTTTCCATCTATTAAAATTCTTTCCATCAAACAATTCAAGTTTTTTAGAGTATTTTGTCTTAGGATTTTACATAGCAAATTGTAGAATAACAACAAAATTTCACCTTTAGATTGTTGGAAATAATATATGCAAAATAAATGAAAAAACCCAAATTCGAAATAGATAAAATTAGAAGGACTTATCGATCGAGGTTTGTGTTTGACACAAAGTCCTAAAGGTGAAATTGCTCACTGATATTTGTAGTTGTCAGCCTCGTGAACATACCTCTCCCATGATTCAACGATCAGATTTAAACATCAGCTTTAAATCAATACTATAATTTTTTCAAGTATTGATTGCTCAACTAATAACTCGAATGTACTATATCTTGAAAAAATGGTAGCAATACAAATGACTACCTAGATAAGTCATTACACGACTTAAAGATATCCGACATTCATATATTTCATGCTTGATTATTATGGAGAAATATTATAGAGTTCTACTATAATTTCTTCAATATGAATAAGCTATAGTAAATAAATTAATTGTAGAAAAGAAAGGGTTGCTAGACTTTATAACCTGAGCATTTATGTGACACCGGGTTGCTTGAATCTATAGCCCAAGTTTGTATGTTTATGCTCATAAGAATATGGTTACTTGTATGTATAACCCTTGCGCGCTTAAAAGTTCACAAGAAAAATTATTGCCCGGATTTATAACTCGCATGTTTGCATGTTTTAGTGAAGTTCTTTCATGAATGCCCAGGTAAATCAATCGATAATCTTAAAATCCTCAGATTTATTTACTCAGAATAGTTTGTGTTATTAACTTCACATTTCATTTAATGTATATATTTTGAACCAGACTAATTCATTATATTAGGAGGGAGAATATATCTTAATCCTTCACTCACACATCATTTTCCTATTCGTAGTATAAATGACTTCGAAAGATATTCATTACTATACCACGGGCGTTATTTTTTTAGTCATATTAATTTTTTTGAAAATGTTCACTCTATTGATATACATTTCAAAAAGTTATATTGTGCAGCTAAAAGATTGTGGTTGCTTTAATGGAAAATTTATTCTCTCGCATTCTTGGATTTAAGCAGCAGGGCTAGTTAGCACATATATGAGTCTTTGAAAAAAAGTTCAAATTTCAGATTGACTTTATTGAAGTATGCTAAAATCCAACATGCTTAATGAACATTCTTATTTAGATTGAAAGATAAAATCTAACAACAAAAAGTATCAGGTATCAACCATTCTTTCTTAGCAAAGTTTAATGCTTATGAAATGTTAAGTTATTTTATATAGGTCATGGTGCTTCGTAGTGCGCTTTTATTTGTTAGTATTTCTCCACCTAATGAAATAAGATAGTAGGTGTGAAAAAACAAAAAGTATGAATAAAAGAATATATAAAAGGTATGATATTTTAGTACCTAAGGCTCCAAGGGCATAGGAGCGCTCATAGTATTAACATAAAAATAAAGACACAGGTTAAATAGACGAGCAAATGCCAAGTATAAATAAAACGTCCGACAATTTAGTACCTAAGGCTCCAAGGGCACCAGAGCGCTCATAGTATTAACTTGAAAAATAAAGAAATGGGTTAAGTAGATGAGCAAATGCTAAGAATAAATAAAAAGGTATGATAGTTTAGTACCTAAGGCTCAAAGGGCACCGAAGCGCTCATAGCATTAACTTGAAAACAAAGAAACATGTTAAGTAAACCAGCAAATGCAAAGAATAAATAAAAAGATATGAAAATTTAATACCTAAGGCTCCAACGCCATCAGAGCGCTCATAGTATTAACCTACAAACAAAGACATAGGTTATGCAAATAAGCAAGTGTCAAGTATAGATAAAAGGTACGACAATTTAGTACATCAGGCTCCAAAGGAATAGAAACGCTAATAGTATTAACCTGAAAATAAAGAATTAGGTTGTGTAAACAAGCAAGTGCCAACTAAAAATAAAAGGTATGATAACGTAGTACCCAAGACTCCAAGGGAACCGACTCACTCTTAATCTTAACCTAAAAAATGAAACGGGTTAAGTAGATGAGCAAATGCCAAGAATGAATAAAAGGTATGATAGTTTTGTACCTAAGATTCTGAGGGCACTTGAGCACTCGCAATATTAACCTCAAAACAAATAAATAAGTTATGCAGATGGGCAAGTTCCAAGTATAAATATTAACATATAAAAAGGTATGGACGTTTAGGCTCCACAGGTGTAGGAGCACTCGTTGGGCTCACCTAAAAATAGAGAAATAGGTTGTAATACCCCGTAATTCTGCTTAATTAGGAAAATATGTTTTATTTAAATTATGTGAGTAGAGTAATGTAATGTAATACGTTTTATTTAAATTACGTGAGTAGATTAATGTAATGTGATACATTTTATTTAAATTACGTGAGAAGAGTAATTTAATGTGATAAAATACGTTTATTTAAATTATGTGAGAAGAGTAATTTAATGTGATATAATGATTAATAAAGATTAATATGACGATTAAAAATTAACTAAATGTGAGTAGTAAATTTTGAATTTTGATATGTACGGTCTAGGGATTATATAGACGTACCTGAGTTATCTCAACCGAGTGTCACGCGTAGACAAAAATTGAAGATGAGATTAGAAAAATATTTTAAGAGACTCAAACGATTAATTTAGAGTCCATAGATGATTCCGAAAGGGTCGAATTTGTCAAAATAGTGTACCCGGGGGTACTAGTTGAGTGCCGGGTCATTTTCGGGCTAAACCGGGACCATTCGAGGGCATTTTGGTCTCTTTACATTTATGGGTAAGTAGACCTACGAATTTTGAAACCCTAAATCAGATTATAAGAGTTGAGGCTAGGGTTAGAAAGAAAGAAAATACATCATAGCCATTAGAGAAGAGAGAGAGGAAATTTCCTAAGGCAAAAGAAGGAAGGAGGGGGAAATTCTAAGGAGATTTCACCACAAATTTGTTGGGAAGGAGGATTGAAGGATCAAAATCATCAACCATCATCAACAACCACGAAATCAGACCCTACAAATCATAAGGAAAGTGGTTATTTGCAAAATAAATTGAGTTATAATACCCATATTAAAGCTTTGTGAAGAATATGGGTTTAATGATATTTTTGGGAGAAAAACAATTGATTATGATCCATGATTGGTAGGGATTGCATGTAGAACGTTTTTGGATCTCCAAATATTCTGATATCATAGAAAACTAGATGATGGAATCGAACTAAAAATCTGAAATTATGATGAAAGATGTAAAGAAAGCATTTTTTAGGGTTCTTGAATATTTGTAAGATTTTTAGTTAATTTGGCCAAGATTTATAATGATTTTGTTGTTTTAAATCATTATTAATCATCCCAAAACATGTAGGACCGATTAGAAATTATTGGTTTCAAATGTGGTGGATTGTCATTAAAGATAGATAGATAAAAATGGTGAAACCCGCATGAAGAAGACGAACTGGGTTTGCCACTGCTTGATCGATCGATCGACCAAATCCCATCGATCGATTGACCCTGGTTGGACTTTAGAGAGTTTTGTGAATAAATTTCCTGTTAATCCCCATTGCTTAATGGGAAACTTAGTGATGATAATTTACTTGTGAGGAGACTTCATAAAGACCAGCAGGTGTAACGTTAGATTTCTTCATAAATGACTGAGTGGGAATTTTGGAGAAATGGACCGACGGGAGAATGATCGATTGAGTCGTACGTTGGGATTGTGAGAATTTAGCTACAGAAAGAGTGAGAGTAAATTTCGGAAAAATTCCAGTAGATTAAAGTTAACTTAACTACTGAATTAAAGGAGGGGTAACTAGGGCCCTTAGAGTTGCTTGAATACTCGAATAAATGCAATAGTGAAATAAATTGTAAATTAATGAGTACGGTGAATATAAGTAATACATATTACGTACGGGCATGATTTGATAGGTCGGGTGTGTACCTACTAAATTATATAAAAGTTTGAGTTAAGAAAATTTTACCTAAATTAATTATGTTAGGGTCGATGAAACATTCCGAACTAACATACAGTTATTATATGTTTGGGGTCCATGTAAAATGCCGAACCAAACCTTAAACTGGTGTCACGATGAAAGAGTCCCGAACCAAAATATGTCTATATATATATATATATATATATATATATTTTTTTTAAATAGTTGGGGTCGATGGATCATTCCGAACCAACTCTAACTTGGGGTCGATGAATCATTCCGAACCAAGAGTCCTTTATGTGTGAAAAAGGATATGTTAGTGATAACTGATATTAAATATATGATTGTGTGATAAAATGTATTCTATGTGCATAATCTACAGATTGAGAATAGTAGATAATGAAATGAATTGTAAATATCCTAGCAATAATTTATAGCGTGATGTAATTATTACAAGAATAAGGATAACGAGCAGTAAATAAGTTACCTACGCTTATGGGTAGTATAGCTAGGCGAACTAAGTGTCCTTGTTAGTCATACACTATAGAAGAGAGGTGAGGAAGTTCAAGAGAGTTGTGCGAAACTTTAATATGTGTAATCAATAACTTAATTGTCATAAGTGCTTGCAAAATATTTTCAAATGTTTTGAGTACTAACTCTTGCTATGTAAATTTTTTAAAAACCTTTTAGGTGCCCAGCCACAGGGACACCCAGCATGATTTCATTCCAGGGATTTGGGAGCTGCAACACGTGTGGATGTTGCAGGGATTGTTTAGACGCTTCCTCTTTTTTAGTTCTAGTACAGGATCTCAGTTTCAGTTATCTTAGTTGGTACATGTTGTCCTATATTTACTTTTACAGTTATTTTGATTTTGGATTTTGAGTTGTCTTTTATTGGCTGTGGTTTTCGGCAAGGTTTTACTTGCATTCAGTTATTTAGGCAACAGTTTTATTGTTTCTAGAATTGTAATGTGTTTATATGGATTATTTATTCTACTTAAAGAAGATAAAATTTGGCACTCGCTTAATTTCACTTAGGTGGTTAGTAAATTAAAAAGCTTTCGCGAGTGATGCTAAGAATGGACCATTTAAGAAACCTGTTTAAAATTAAATTAAGGCTTGATCACCCAAGGTTTAATTAGGCGGGGTGTCACAGATGGGATCAGAGCATCAGGTTCTAGTGTCCATAGGATATGTACGGCTTACTACGTTTCAGGATAGTGTTATCGTACATCTGCTCTTAAATTTTGTATAAACTGTGTACTTATACAATTTGAATCTTATTTCAGATGCCACCAAGGAGACAAAGAGCGGAGAGGGTTGAAGTCAGCGATGAGGTGAGGGAGGATCATCAGGATCCACAGGTGCCGATACCACCACCCCCACCCGAGTTAATTTCCACTACTCAGGTTGCAGTGATAGTGGCTCAGGCAATTGAGACAGCTATGAGGGCCATGGCAGCCCATTTTCCTCAGCCCCAAGTACCTCCTCCCGTGGCACCGGTAGTTCAGGCTCCAGCAGGACCATCCACTTGGTAGCGAGTCAGAGAGACATTTCAAAAAGGACACCCACCCGAGTTTCAGGGTAGTACCGATGTAGTGGAGGCGCGCAACTGGAAGAAAAATATCTAGCACCACTTGCGCATGCTAGAGTGCACCAAGGTACAGAAACAAATGCTAGCCACTTTTTGTCTGTCAGGAGCGGCCTTACAGTGGTGGGAGTCAGTTACCACCACCGAGGAAAGGTACATTATGGGAATTTATGAGTTTTGATCGCAAATATTTCCCTCCAGCAGTAGAGTCAGAGATGAGGAAGAAATTCAGCGAAGTGGTTCAGGGTGATCGTTTAGTTGTTGATTATGAGGAGGAGTTTACCCTTTTGGCTAAATTTATGCCAAACGAGGTGTGTGATGAGGAGAGGAAGAAGTCAAAATTTATGGATGGCTTGACCTCGAGAATCAGACAACATTTGATCTACAATACGGCGTTAGTGACTTATACAGATGTCGTCAATGTCGCTCTACTACACTGTCAGGACCACCGCTTTCATACGAGGGGAAACAAGAGAGGTGAGCCTAGCCAACCGGGCAAAGTAGTTGGAAGTAGCGACAGTAGCACACCACAACAGCAAATAGTAGGCGAGTTAGGGCAGGATTCCCGACAGGGGAACTCTACCAAAAAGTTTAAGTACGGGAGGCATCTTTTTGACAGACAGGGCTAGAAGGGTCCCCAAAAACAAGTTGCTCAGGGCCGACAGGGCCAACGTCAGGGCCAACAAGGCCAAGGGCAGAGACAGTTTCAGGGTCAGTGTTTCACTTGTGGCCAGCAGGGTCATAAGAGTATAGTTTGTCCACAGCCAGACAGGGCACAACAACAGGGTTCCCAACAGGGCAGTAGACTCCATTAGCCCCAGCAGCAATACAGGCCCCACAACCAGGACAGATGTAGTACGGACGTGTGTTCAACGTCCGTGATATTCCATTTTAGCTAGCACCTCCAGGACCGCCGGCAGTTGCAGGTATGTTTCCTATTCATGGACTTGAGGCTAGTATTTTGTTTGACACGGGGGCGACGCATTTGTTTATTGCCTCTAGATTTGCACGGGAAGCCGACCCATTAGCAACAGCTGTCACTCATATTATGTGCGTGGAGTCAGCAGTGGGTAGTCGGTCCCTTATACACTCGATTTGTAAGGGTGTGGACATTATGGTCGGTAGATTGAGTCTAGCGGAGGACCTCCTAGTGCTGGATATGGAGGGATATGATGTCATCCTAGGCATGGATTGGTTGGCGTATTATAGGGCAATGGTAGATTGTTATGAGAGGACTATCGTGTTCTCCATCCCAAGACAAGAGATGTTCCTTGTGGCAATGCCACTCCCCGAGGGAGGATCGCGAACTCATTTATATTATATTGAGGAGGAGACCTCACATGGGGTTGTCGTTTCTCTGGACTCAATCCCAGTTGTGAGGGATTTTGAGGATGTCTTTCAGGAGATACCAGGGTTACCACCTAGCAGGGAGATAGAGTTTGTTTTTGTCCTAGCACCGGGGACGAGACCGATTGCCAGAGCACCGTATCGTATGGCTCCTTCGGAGATGCAAGAACTGAGAGAACATATTCAGCAGCTATTAGGACAGGGTTTCATTCGACGGAGTACATCGCCATGGGGTGTGCCGGTGCTATTTGTAAAGAAAAGGGATGGTTCACTTCGTCTGTGTGTGGATTACATAGAGCTGGACAAAGTGACGATACGTAATAAGTATCCGTTGCCGAGGATTGACGACTTGTTTGATCAGTTGAGAGGGGCTGCATACTTCTCAAAGGTCGATTTGAGGTCGGGTTACCACCAATTGCGCATTCGTGAAGAGGATGTACCCAATACCGCTTTCCTATCGCGGTACGGGTCATACGAGTTCAGAGTGATGCCGTTTGGGCTAACTAATGTGCCGGAAGTATTCATGGATCTCATGTACATGGTATTCTGGGAGTTTTTGGATCAGTTTGTGATTGTATTCATAGACGACATTCTGATTTACTCTCGCACAGAGGAGGAACATGCTGAACATTTACGAATGGTTCTACAGACATTGCGGGACCATTAATTGTACGCCAAATTTGAGAAGCGTGGATTTTGGCTTCGGGAGGTTCAGTTCCTAGGCCACATTGTATCTATAAGAGGCATTGCTGTTGACCCGAGTAAGGTATCGGCGGTGAAGGAGTGGGGACAGCCCACGACACCGACCAAAATTCGCAGTTTCTTGGGGTTGGCCGGTTATTATCGTCGCTTCATCAAGGGGTTCTAAAAAATTTCCGGACCTTTGACGAACTTGACTCGGAAGGGAGTGCCCTTCGTATGGAGTGACAGTTGTCAGTTAGCATTTGATGAATTAAAGGACAAGTTGACATCAACACCCGTTCTTGCCTTGCCTAGGAGCGGAGTGGAGTACCGAGTCTATACTGATGCGTCCTTACAAGGGCTTGGGGGTGTGTTACAATTGGAAGAGAAGGCTATAGATTATGTGTCCTGAAAACTTAAGCCACATGAGAAGAATTACCCCACCCATGACCTCGAGTTGGCAGCGGTCGTTTTTGCATTGAGGATATGGAGACATTATCTTTTGGGCGAGCAGCTCACTCTATTCACGGATCATAAGTCACTGCAGTATCTGTTCACTTAGAAGGATCTGAATATAAGGCAAAGGAGGTGGCTTAAATTCGTGAAGGACTACCAGTTTGATATACAGTATCATCCTGGCAAGGCTAACGTGGTGGGAGATGCGTTAAGCAGAAGACCTATGAGAGAGTTGGCAGAGATTTGGAAGGCGAAGTGGAGTGAACTTCGACACGAGGATGAGATAGCTAGAGAATGCATGGAAGTTTTAGCTATCACTCCCGAGAGTGTTATACGGGTAGTGAAGGCACAAGCCGAGGACCCGTTTTGTCAGGACAAAGTACGACAGTTACTGGCTGAGGGGGCAGAGTCCTACTCCATCATCTCAGAAGGTAGACTACAGTTTAATGGTAGGTTGATAGTACCCGAAGATGATGATTTGAGGCAGGTCGTTATGACGGAGTTACATGGGTAAAATTGTTTGGTACATCCAGGTGGGGACAAAATGTACCATGATATGCGACGATTATATTGGTGGTCAGGTATGAAACGAGATATTGCAGAATTTGTCTCAAAGTGTGTTACATGTCAGCTAGTAAAAGTTGACCATCAGAGGCCTTCAGGGATGCTACAACCACTGGAGATTCTCGTGTGGAAGTGGGAGAGTATCTCGATGGATTTTATTATTGGGTTATCAACATCACAGAAGGGTCAAGATTCCATATGAGTGATAGTGGATCGGATGACTAAGGTAGCTCATTTCTTACCGGTTAGTACGGATTATGATACGATGCGGTACGCGCCGCGCAACTATTCATTTCAGAGATTGTTAAGCTGCACGGAGTTCCTATTAATATTGTGTGGGACCGAGACAAAATATTTGTGTCACATTTCTGGCAGAGCTTTCAGGAGGCCATGGGCACCGACTTACGGTTGAGTACGGCATATCACCCACAGATGTACGGTCAGACTGAAAGGGTAAACCAGATGTTGGAAGATATGCTAAAGATGTGTGACCTAGATTTTGGGGGAGGTTGGGAGCCATACCTTCCTTGGGTGGATTTTGCATATAATAACTCTTACCAATTCACTATCGGCATGGATCCATTCGAGGCACTTTACGGGAGGCCTTGTCGTTCGCCCGCCTCTTGGTTAGAGGTGGGGGACAACAAACTATTGGGGTTAGAGATGATACATGAGACTTCCTCCAAAATAGAGTTGATTCGAGGACGTATTCGAATAGCTCAGGATAGGCAAAAGAGTTATGCTGATGCCGGTAGGAGACACGTGGAACTAGATGTGGTCGACCAGGTGTTAATTCGGGTATCTCCTATGAAAGGGATTATGAGGTTCGGCAAGAAAGGGAAATTAGCACCGAGATATGTGGGGCCATTTCCTATCATTGAGAGGGTGGGACCGGTAGCTTACAGATTGGGACTCCCTGAGCATCTTCAGCGAATACACGATGTATTCCATGTGGCATCGCTGAAGAAATAAAAGAGGAGTGAGAGAGCCCTCTGGCACATTCCACTGGAGGAGATCGATTTGCAGCCAGATGTCTCGTATGAAGAAAGACCCGTGACTATTCTGCACTGAAGTGAGCGCAAACTACGATCCAAGGTGGTACCCTTAGTATGAGTACAGTGGGGACATCACAATATGGATGAGTCTACTTGGGAACAGGAGGAGGATATGTGAGAATAATATCCAGAATTATTCACAGCAGGTATTTTCTAATTTCGAGGACGAAATTTCTTTTGTAAGAGGGGAAGTATGTAATACCCTGTAATTCTTCTTAATTAGGAAAATACGTTTTATTTAAATTACGTGAGTAGAGTAATGTAATGTAATACATTTTATTTAAATTACGTGAGTAGAGTAATGTAATGTGATACGTTTTATTTAAATTACGTGAGAAGAGAATTTTAATGTGATAAAATACATTTTATTTAAATTACGTTAGAAGAGTAATTTAATGTGATATAATTATTAATAAAGAATAATATGACGATTAAAAATTTAGTAAATGTGAGTAGTAAATTTTGAATGTTGATATGTACGGTCTAGGGATTATATAGACGTACCTGAGTTATCTCAACCGAGTGTCACGCGTAGACAAAAATTGAAGATGAGATTAGAAAAATATTTTAAGAGACTCAAACGATAATTTAGAGTCCACAGATGATTTCGAAAGGGTCGAATTAGTCAAAATAGTGTACCCGGGGGTACTAGTTGAGTGTCGGGTCATTTTCGGGCTAAACTGGTACCATTCGAGGGCATTTTGGTCTCTTTACATTTATGGGTAAGTAGACCTACGAATTTTGAAACCCTAAATCAGATTATAAGAGTTGAGGCTAGGGTTAGAAAGAAAGAAAATACACCATAGCCATTAGAGAAGAGAGAGAGGCAATTTCCTAAGGCAAAAGAAGGAAGGAGGGGGAAATTCTAAGGAGATTTCACCCCAAAATTATTGGGAAGGAGGATTGAAGGATCAAAATCATCAACCATCATCAACAACCACGAAATCAAACCCTACAAATCATAAGGTAATTGGTTATTTGCAAAATAAATTGAGTTATAATACCCATATTAAAGCTTTATGAAGAACATGGGTTTTATGATATTTTTGGGAGAAAAACAATTGATTATGATCCATGATTGGTAGGGATTGCATGTAGAACGTTTTTGGATCTCCAAATATTCTGATATCATAGAAAACTAGATGATGGAATCGAACTAAAAATCTGGAATTATGATGAAAGATGCAAATAATGCATTTTTTAGGGTTCTTGAATATTAGTAAGTTTTTTAATTAATTTGGCCAAGATTTATAATGATTTTATTATTTTAAATCGGTAGTAATCATCCCAGAACATGTAGTAATGATTAGAATTTATTGGTTGCAAATATGGTGGATTGTCATGAAAGATAGATAGATAAAAATGGTGAAACCCGCATGAAGAAGACGAACTGGGTCTGTCACTACTTGATCGATCGATCGACCCTTGAATGTCGATCGATCGAGCAGTCGATCGATCGACCAAATCCCATCAATCGATCGACCCTGGCTGGACTTTAGAGAGTTTTGTGAATAAATTTCCTTTTAATTATCGTTGCTTAATGGGAACCTTAGTGATGATAATTTACCTATGAGGAGACTTCATAAAGAGCAGTAGGTGTTTTGTTAGATTTCTTCATAAATGATTGAGTGGGAATTTTGGAGAAATGGACCGACGGGAGAATGACCGATTGAGCCGTATGTTGGGATTGTAAAAATTTAGCTACGAAAAGAGTGAGAGTAAATTCCGAAAAAATACCAGTAGATTAAAGTTAACTTAACTACTGAATTAAAGGAGGGGTAACTAGGGACCTTAGAGTTGCGTGAATACTTGAATAAATGCAATAGTGAAATAAATTGTAAATTAATGAGTACGGTGAATATAAGTAATATATATTACGTATGGGCATGATTTGATAGGTTGGGTGTGTGCCTACTGAATTATATAAAAGTTTGGGTTAAGAGAATTTTACCTAAATTAATTATGTTATGGTCGATGAGACATTCCGAACTAACATAAAGTTATTATATGCTTGGGGTCGATGTAAAATGCCGAACCAAACCTTAAACTGGTGTCGCGATGAAAGAGTCCCGAACCAGAATATGTGTATATATATTTAAATAGTTGGGGTCGATGGATCATTCCGAACCAACTCTCACTTGGGGTCGATGAATCATTCCGAACCAAGAGTCCTTTATGTGTGGAAAAAGGATATGTTAGTGATAACTGATATTAAATATATGATTGTGTGATAAAATGTATTCTATGTGCATAATCTACAGATTGAGAATAGTAGATAATGAAATGAATTGTAAATATCCTAGTAATAATTTATAGCGTGATGTAATTATTACAAGAATAAGGATAACGAGCAGTAAATAAGTTACCTATGCTTATGGGTAGTATAGCTAGGCGAACTAAGTGTCCTCGTTAGTCATACACTATAGAAGAGAGGTGAGGAAGTTCAAGGGAGTTGTGCGAAACTTCAATATGTGTAATCAATAAATTAATTGTGATAACTGCTTGCAAAATATTTTCAAATGTTTTGAGTAATAACTCTTGCTATGTAAAATTTTTAAAACCTTTTAGGTGCCCAGACACAGGGACACACAGCATGATTTCATTCCAGAGATTTGGGAGCTGCAGCACGTGTGGATGTTGCAGGGATTGTTTAGATGCTTCCTCTTTTTCAGTTCTACTACAGGATCTCAGTTTCAGTGTTCTTAGTTTGGACATGTTGTCCTATATTTATGTTTACAGTTATTCTGATTTTGGATTTTGAGTTGTCTTTTATTGGCCGTGGTTTTCGGCAAGACTTTACCTGCATTTAGTTATTTATGCAACTGTTTTATTTTTACTAGAATTGTAATGTGTTTATATGGATTATTTATTCTACTTAAAGAAGATAAAATTTGGCACTTGCTTAATTTCACTTAAGTGGTTAGTAAATTAAAAAGCATTCGGCAGTGATGCTAAGAATGAACCATTTAAGAAACCTGTTTAAAATTAAATTAAGGCTTGATCACCCAAGGTTTAATTAGGCGGGGTGTCACATAGGTTGAGAAGCCGAGCAAGTATTTACACAGTATAATAAAAAGAACAAAAAGATATAACAATCTTGTGCTCGAGGCTCCCCGCGAGTAGGAACACCCAAATTCAATATATTGGTAAAGTGAAAACATAGGAACCAGTTGATCACATAAAGAAAAATTGCAAACTACGTGTGCGACACACAATATATGTGCAAGTAAATATTATACTAGGGACTCTAAAGAAATGGGAGTACCCCCAACAAAAGTTTTAGAATTCGCTTCAATATGAAATGAAGGAAACGGGTTGAGAAATGCGACCAAATTTAAAACACAAAGTATGAGTGCTAGTATGTGATGTACTCAAGACTCCACGAGTGCGTGCGCTTCGGGGATATAAACTTTAGCATTAGCTTCGACCCGATAAAAAGGTTGAGTAATGCAAGGTAGTATTGAAATTCAAAACACAAGCTAGGTTTTTAATTAATATTGTACTTGGGATCCATAAATATTCGAGTACTCAAGACATAAGTCTATGGAAAATTTACTTCGATTTCTCATTAAATTTTAAGGCGACGTACTTTCATGTCAATGTCCAAACATCAAAATACAACAAGGAAACTTTAAAATTTCCAAAGATTGAAATGAAACCCATTTTCTTTACTTATTAAGGTTATCTCTAGTGACAATATTTAGAGGAGACATACTTGCATAATTATAATCCTTTGGCTAAAAAATGGAACATAATGAGCGTATCAACCTGTTCCCACAGCACAAGGCAAAATATAGCATATATGCAATTTACAAAACATAATGCCATGCGAACAGATAAATCCCACAGTATGAGGGAAAAGCAATAAGAGTGAATACACACTTACTTACAAAATGTTTTGCGAGCAGATAGTCCCACATAATACGCGATGATCAATAATATAATATTTACTCACAAAGATTTTACATGCAAAAGTTTGGCGAGCAGATAGTCGCAGCCTTAGGGAAAAGTAAAAAAATATATATTAGTATTTACTTGCAAAATGTTTTATACAAAGTTTCGCGAGCAGTTAGGCCCATGGTATATATGACAAAAAAAGGGGTGGAAATAATGTTATAAACAAAAAGGGAAGTGCTAACCCCTAGAAAGACTGTTACCGACTAACTTTTAAATTGATCTGTGCACATGAATTTTTCACATGGGGGATAATGATGAGAAGTCCTTGTGCAAATGAAAAAAATAGTATAATTTTGATTATGCTAATGATAAAATAGTTGATATTTCGTGCACAAGCCTCTCGACACCATAAGACACTTCTTCACGAGGGGGATAATTTAGAGGGGTCCCTAAACAACAAAATATAAGTTGTGAGTTTGTCCTTAAAGCAACATATGGCACATGTGGGAAACTAGCGTAAAGATGAAAGCACAAGCATGTTAAGGTTGTTATTTACAATAAGAGTAAAGATTATGAAAACTTTCATGATGAATGAATTTTGCGTACACAACTCTCTCACAAAGCAAGAAACTTATGTACGAGGGGGATAATGTAGAGGGGTCCCAGCTTCTTAGTACTAATTACAATTTATATTAATTATGTATTTATTTTAGTACTAATGATAATTTATATTACAGGTTACCAAAAAGGGTACTTTGGTCCAGTCAGTGATTCGAGTTAGCAGGTCTCGAGGGTTCTAAGAGCCCACAAAAGTAGCCAGTGGGATCTTTAAGGATTTTGGCTTGGAGGCTAGAGAGTAAGGTTTGTTGAGTGAGGTAAAATGCTCAACCATTCTAATATAAGAGAGAAAAGTACCAAAAGTATTGAGTAACTCGCGACTACTCGAGAAAGTCACACTACCCTCATGGGACCTTAAGGTCACTCGAGATGTCATTTACATTATAGTAGTCGAGGGGGCTCAAGGCCTCCTGAAAAGTCATGTTCATAAATAGTCACTCGAGGAGGCCTCATGCCCTTAAACAATATATTTTATTTATAGTCATTCGAGAGGGTTCATATCCCTCAAGAAGTCATAATTAAATTTACAATCAGTCGAGCAGGCTCATGGCCTCTCCACAAATCATGTTCACCGCATAAATGCATTGCAATCCAGAAAAATATTATTTTTAAATGAAAGTTCAATATTTACTTATTTATTTTAGTCCTACAGAAAAAGGGACATGACATACATACATATTATAAATTAACTATTTTGGGTCTAGCGCATAGTTTGTCATTGGCTACGTCATTTTTGTGTCCCACAAGTTTCATTATGTTATTTAAATGATAATAACAAGTTCATTTATATTATTTTAATAAGGACACTTGTCACATTTTGGTGAAACCCTAATTTACCCACACATATTATAAATAGAAGGCTCATCCCTCACTAGAGAGAACAATGTGAGAAGGAGGGAAGAATATTCAGAATAAATGGAGACTCTTAGTCTCAAGAGAAAAGGCAATCGAAGCTTGAAGTTTTAGCTTCATAGTCATAGTATTTTACACCAGATTTATATCATCAATGGTAGAGTCTATAGAATTCATTCACACACACACACACACACACACACCCACACTTGGTGCTTTTACACCCTGCCTCTCCCTCTTATTTTGGAGTTCTTATTCTCTCACCCTCTTCTCTAAAGCTTTTAAAGGTTCACTCATGGATATTAAATATCTGCTATTATTAATGTTGAATTCTACACCAGATTACTCCTTCAATATCCGTTGAAGGCAAGTCACGCCTCACCAGATCCAGTTCTTCATAGACCCCGGTTACACTCCCCTCCTACATGTGATAAAAAGTTAAACCATCATATATACACTTATATTCACCCGTTAATTCTCTTATGACAAACTAAGAATCCCATAAACTTTAATTACAAAAGAATTACAACTTCTAACGATCTCTAGGCGCATTATGGCATGTTCATATTGCACCTGATTGTTGGAATATGAATTTTCCTCTAATTTATATCCATGTTGAGTTTTGATATGATTAGGGTATTCAATAATCACCCCTATCTTTGACCATATCTCAGTATTCAAACCACCAACTCATAATTTTCATGGAATTAAGGATATGTATCCTATCTTATATTCACCTTTTGTCTCATCTTCACATGGATGATTTTCCAAAAAGCTTGCCAATTCTTAGCTTGTATGGACTTTTGAGGCATATATTTTAGGCAAAAATCAGACAAAGATAACGCCCTTTTACCGATCCTATTTTACAAAATAGGCATTATGAGAATGCACTTAATCAATTGAAACTTTGAAATTACATATACCTTTCCAAGAAACAAGTAGTATCTTAATTTCATTCTTATAATATACAAAGTTAAAACGTAACTTTTCCATTGAAAAGTATTTACATTCACAATCATTAGGAAATCTACTCCGATAGTACACGATCTTTTTTTTCTTTCTCATGGTCTTGTGCCAATAAAACTCTAATATAGGTATTAGTAGCGGGAATGTAAAGATTTAATGTCCTATCATCTCTTAGAGGTGCCAATACAAATGGCTTAGAAAAATATCTATTGAGTGTTTAGAAAGATGACCCGTGCTCTTCCTTCCAATCCAAATCTTTGTAAGAGTACTCATATAATCAATTGTGCCCTCATAGGTAGTTATTTTATTTCGGTTTTTAAGAACAATTTGGGTTCCTGATTTTACCTCTCTAGAAAGCTTCATCAACGTTCAAAACATTAAAGCCTGTTTAATCATTCCCATGACTCATGGATTACACTTTGGATTAAAGGTATATTGGATAAGCTTTACACTCTTGTCACGTATTTTCACAAATCTTTTACATGTTGGTAAAAACTTTTATATGTGTAAAATTTGTGTTTATGCAACTCTAATTCATCTTATTTCAAAATAGTTGAAATATAAAAGATAAGCAAAATTGAGTGAGACTAGAAAATTCGCTGTGACGAAGGTGTTCCTTCACTGGAAGTAGGTTGTGTAATACCCTTGGTTTTATTAAATAAATTAATTGTTAAATATTTGGGTCGCATGAAAGTTTTACATAAAACGGTTACATGTGTTGTACTGCATGGGTTGCAAAAGTGCTAAAAAGAAAAAAAAAATGTTTTAAGCGAATGTTTCGTATAAAAGTTTGCATACTAAGGTTGATTATAACCAATATGAATTTTCATGTCATGTTCGGGGGTTGGCTTGGTGCATACATGACATGCGTGCATAAAAAGGATAATAAATGGACAGAAATGATAATTGACCTTAAATGACAAAATAAAAGTGCGCGAACCATTTGTATTGTGTCAATAATATACAATAAGTGTTGCGTGCATATTTTAAGGGTTTTTATACACGGGGTAGAATTCTCATTTTTGGTAAAATTATATTTTTGGTAAGTAAAATATTAGGTGTTTGTCAAAAAAAAAAAAATTCAAGCAAAGAATTATTTTGATATTAAGGGATGGAGATTTTATTTAATAACATGCAATTTTTCACAAAATTTATAGCGTATTATAGAGGGTTAGTTACGTGTTAAGTACTATTTGACAGTTTTGAGCACGGTATTGGAGTTTAATGTTACTATATTTATAGAAGTGAACTGTATAACACTCACAATATTAGGAGTTTAAAATTCAAAATAAGATAAGTTTTGTATTACAAAAATTATAAATGTACGATAATAATAATAGTAATAATAATAATAATAGTAATAATAATAATAAACAAATAATAATAATAATAATAGACTATGTTTTTGATAATTTTGAGTAATTTTATTAGAAAATAATTTTTTTCAAAATGTAAAAATACTCTGAAAATTTTGGAAAAAATATAATGAGATGTAAAACTTAATTTCGGACAACTTTCATGCTTTACATTTTTTCAAATTAAATTGTCTAGGGCCTATTTTGGGTTATTTCGTGTTTTACTCATTTAAACCATTAAAAAAGATAGTTTGGGGTCGAATAAGATAAAGGTTGTGTCTTAGACATGTAATTGGTGTTAGACTACTTGTACGTGGGTTATTAAAGTTTATAAGCAAGATGAATGGGTTTGAAAAGTCAAAGTATGGGAATGCTTAGGTACTAGGATAACATAGCTGCAACCTTTTTATTTTTTTACGGCCATGCCTTGGATGGGTAGATCCAGATAAGGCAATGTACTTCTCATTAGTCCTGTCAATGGATTGGATTTTATCTGAATTCGAATCCGAATCCGATCCATTTATACGGATTTGGATCAAGCCAGAAACACGATTACCCGATTATCCATTTATTAAATGGAGCGAATTTGGATTCATATGATCCGATCCGATTAATATTTATAATATATATATATATATATAATATTTTTTATTAATATATATTATATTTTCTAATGTTTTAAATATACATTATATTAATTATTTATAATATTATACAACAAAGAAGAACCACAAACGCACACAAAACACATGCACACGGAACACACTAAAAACCACACACACGGCACACACACAATACACACACACACACACACTAGAATAGAAAATAACCTAAGCCTAAATATAAAAACCACACAAACACAAAACACACGCAGCTGCTGAGAGGAGCGGCGCCCCCTCTCCTCCCTAATTTTTTATCCGATCCGATCTCTTGCTCTCCTCCTCTCTCTCATCTCGCACGCTCATCTTGTACACGACCTCCAATTTGTCCGTCTCTCGCACATGACCTCCTCTCATCTCGCAAGAAGGTATGTTTTTTTTTTCTTCTGTACACTGATTTCTTATAACTACACTGATTTCTTAGGTATATAATGTTGGGAACTACACTCATGCAATTTCTTATAACTACACTGATTTCTTAGGTATATAAAGCGGGTATACACTGATTTCTTAGGTATTTAAAGCGTGTGTATACTGATTTCTTATAAGTTATAACTACACTCATGCGATTAAATATACTGATTTCTTATTTTGTGGGTTTCATTTCTTAGCCCACATTTGTTTGTGGGTTTCATATTTTTTTTTTGCAGAAAAAACATTTCTAGAATGCTTAACCCATATTTAACTTAAAATTACATTTTTTAAATGAAAATAATAATTAAAATAAATAAATAAATAATCAGATCGGATCGGATAAACGGATCCGATTAACGAATTCTTAATGGATTCGAATTCGAAACTCTAACAGATAATTCGTTGGATAATCGAATCAGATTCGAATCCGTTTAACATAAATGGATTTGGATTTAGATTGGCCTAATCCGGTACGAATCCGAACCGTTTACAGGCCTACTTCTCATTTTGCGATGTCAACTTTGTAACGACTGAATGTGGTATGCTGTCGCCATCTTACAACTTGTACATTAAAATAATTATTTCTCAATCTTTAAAAAATAAGACATCAGTCCCATAAATTAAAACACACGAAATACTCATCTCTCTCCGCTCATTTTGTAAATTAACGGTGTAGACAAAACCAATTCTGTCTAAGCCCTAAAACCAACATTTTTACGCCATTTTATGTGGTGTTTACACCAATATTCCCACGAAGTCAGCATACTATTTTTAGTGGGCTGACTAAACTACATTTTTAGTGGACACTTATATTATTTTGGAGTTTTGTTGGGAGCATTTTGGAGGTGTTGTTGGGCCATATTGGGTATATTTGTGGAGCATTTCTTTCCAGTATTTTCTTAGATTCTTTGAGTAGTTTTTCGACACTATATTTTGGAGTATTTCTATGATTGAGGTGGGGATTACTATCAAGAAACTTTATTAATGAATTATAGTACATATTTAGAGTAAATACTGCATACATTTATGTTTATTTAATATGTTGTCTATAAGTATGAAAGTTCTATACATGTGTAGTTTACGTGATTAAATTAATATTTCATGTGGGAATATGTTATTTCATGTGAGAAATTGATTTAAATAATTAAATATGATTTTTCGGAGAGAATATTTATGATATTAAAAATGTATGATTTCATGAAAAATACTATTAAGTAATTTTTAAAGAAAGTCTATGCTAATGCCCAAAATGGTATATATGTGTACACATGATATATATAAATGTGTTTGGATCTAAACACCACGGAAGTGTATAATAGTGCATAAAAAATTATTTTAAAGTGCCAAACTTGAAATAATTTTGGAATAATTATAAAACAAACCCTAAGCTTATTTATTTTCAAATAACCCCTAGAAATATTGAAATTATGTTTTTACCTGTAAAGTTATAAAGTTTATAAATTGGTACCCTAAGTCACACTTTTTTTTTCATAAACTACCCTAAATTAGTGTGAAATAAATTAAGGTACTTGAAACTTAACATGGTTTGGATGAAATGATAAGGTAAAGTCTTGAAGATAGAATGGTATTGAGATTGTAGTACTAAAAAAATAACGATCTAAAAGTAAAAATAGTCAACAGGGTGCGGATGGAACGAAAGTAAATGAAACTAATATAAAGTGAAAGAGTTTTCGCAAAGGAGTATCGAAAAAAAATCAGAAGGGCCTGAAGCCTCAGGGTTCAACTTATTCACAGACCCAAAACCACTAGTAAGGGAAGCAACGACTGCGACATCCATGGAAAATAGTGAAATCTCGTAAACATAAATAAGATGCGGTTAATTTTAAAAATATAAAAAGGAATAAATTAGAGGATATGAAAGTGGTAAATTTAATGAAAAATAAACGATTAATAATAGTGTATGGACATGAGATTCTTGGGTTTAAATGCCATGGAATTATGGGTAATTGTACAACTTAGATAATTGGCAAACCCATAGTATAATGAAATAAAGAATGTAAAGAGTTAATATGGTAATGTGTTGGTAAATTTAATGACGAAAGGAAATAAAATAATAAAGGACCGTGATTAGGTCGCAGAATAACCTGAAGCGGTTATAAGCCTTGTTGGTATATAAGTGTAAATATATATTTTATACATATGATGTGTGTGTTGAAATGATATTGTTAGAAAATACAATGGAATTTGCAGTTTAAAGATGAAATTGATGATTTCAACAGAAATTGGATAAATGGAAAATGGGTAACAAAGGAATATTTTTTCCCATATATTAATCATGTAGATTAATGAATCAAATGAATATCTTCGTAATAAATTAGTAGAGCCCATAATTTCAAGGTTAATAGCTTTTGACTCAAATTAAAGGAAATATTTTTGTATAAAACATGGTTAATGCATACACTTTGTATATATTGCGTGTAAATTCGAGTTAATGTATGAGATTGCATTTGTTCCACTTGTTCATTTCTATATTGCATTGTCGTTGGAATTCCAATTAGGATTGGCTCAATATGTTCCCTTTTGTTATGACAGTTTAGTCGACATTCCGTCTTTTGAGAGAATTTTGAAGGTAAGTGTTTTTTTACTATTTTTGCTAGTAGTCGTGGTTGCATAAATGCTAGGTTATTATCTAATGGGTTCTGCACTTATTATTTTACTTATAAGCCTAGCAAATTGAACTCCATATTTATTTGGTAATATAATTAATCAAAATGGACGATAAACATTATATAGGCTGTCTCACATAACTCCACAGTTAGCGCACCCAGACTGGATCTGGTTGACCCGTGGGTGACCCTTAAATCTGAGTCAGGACATTATTGTCTGAAAGTGTTCCTTTGAAAAAATCCCTAGTAGAAAGTGTGAGTAGCTTCGTTGGTCGCCTTTTCCCTCTAAGGTACTTCAAAAAACATTGGACACTAAAGTGACTTGCTTCGCTGCATGCTCTCTAAATTCCTAATGGCAGTCACCGTATCAGTGACGCATATAAAGGCGCATATCTGTTGTTGAGATCTTTAAGGATTGTATTAGTTTGTATGTATAAGGTCACATTTTGGTTATTGCTTGGACATTGGATCCCCCAATAACTCTCTCAAATATGCATTGTGTAAGATATATGACTTTGTAATGGGTAAAACTACTTTGATGGATTTTCTTATTTAAACCCTTATTGATCCTCATTTGAAAATATCTCTCAAATTTTTTTTAGAGAAAAATTGCCAAGAGAGCTTGTGTGCCTTCTTTATCTTATTCTTTTGTAAGAATATAAGAAGACACCTTTGAAAAAGAGGGAACCAATTTTTAAAGTATATTTCATCTTTTTCCTTTTTTTTGTATTTAATCACCTCTCTTTCTTGAGGTTGATTAATAGTAAAGAAGATAATGATGTTACGAAGAACACGTTTTAAAAAATCACATTTTACCACATACCTTAGGGTCTTTCCCCCAATAAGAGTATTCAAATATTTGAGGCTAAATTTGTAGGTTCAAATCATCTGTGAACTCCAACTTTGAAGATGCAGGATTGTACGACGTTATTGACATGTGTCGAGATGTAAGATATGTTGAGAAGTGCTATCAGCATATATAGATCTTTGGTTTTCTCCGTATTAGGGGAAAATACGTGAGGTATGAGTTAGCACAAAAGGAGTGTTAGTCATTAGTGCACTATGTAAGTCTTTACCATGTTGTGAGTGACATTATTTCATTGGCTTGAGGGTTTTCCTATTAGTAGGTTTTTCTCCCCGTACACCCGATTTAAATTATATATGCCTCTTATAAGATTTTGGAAGCTGATTAGGGAAAATATGTGAAAGCTGAAAGATGTGTCGGTCGAATGACAATGGTTGTCGTTCGAATGAGGAGGGAATCTCATTTGAATTGTGAGAAACGTCATTCGAAGTCAGTCCTCCCAGTTTGCTGTTAAGTTCTCGATCATGGGTTTAAAATTGTATGTCAGCTCATGGAGATGATGGTGTGGATGGAACCTAGAATATACACATATTATATGACTTGTGGGATGTTAGTTTAATATCAGAGAGAGATAGGCGTGAAATATAAATCAACCACACATACCTGATTCTATTTTATACGATGTCTCAATTGTGACCATTAAATTTCATGAGTTGTCGATTTGTGGAAGACCCAATAACTGATATGGTGGTATTTTAGAGTAAGAATCTTTCCTTTTATACTTAAGAAAATAGTGAGTTGATTATAAGAGAGAGGGAGATAATTGTAGAGGAGCCCATAAACACAAAACCCATCAGATTTTCTAAGTTATGTTCTTTCTAAACATAGAGCTCCCACGGGGAATAATCTTCTGCCCTGACCATTACCACACTACTACACCACCATACACCACCTATAAACTCCATTGAGTAGATCAAACCACCATTTATAACCATATTAAAACCATAAACAGATTTGTAAGATGAAAAAGATGATATTCTGGGAGTTGGGTGGGGGTTTAGAGAAGACTTGTTGGAATAAGCATGAGGATTCGTATAGAGGAAGAAGAACAAGCTTTCATGGAGCTTACTCTCTAGGGATTTTAGAGATCCCCTCGAGGCCACATTTGTAGGTGGGGGTCCTCCACCTTCTCCACCATCTCCACCATTTTAAAGACCATTAAGGTTGGAATACTAACTTTGATCTAAGTTTAAAGTGTAGTATAAATTCAGCATGCTTATTTACATATATTAAATCAAATATATGTATGATTGATGTTAGTCTACATTTAAGTGTTGGTTAGTACTCATACAAAAATGGATTTCAAAAGGATGATTTAAAATGGGTTTTGAAACATGGAAAATTTCATAATATATTCAATTAACCTTTTATGAAATAAAATGTGTCATGATGATGTTTAAAAATAAAAAAGGTAAATGATGGACAATTTTAGGGAATAAAAATGTGAGAAAATATTATTTGTGTATGTTTCTGGAAAAAGGAAATACTGGACATTTGTATGGAATAAAAATGTAAGAAAATATTTTTCTTGTTAAAGATAAAGGAAGAACAGTTATTTTAAAGTTTCTTGAAATAAATAGTGATTTTAAGAGAATGGTACATTTTTATAAGAGGTTTGATGTTAAATATTTGATGGAATATAATATTTGGAATGATGTTAATCTTGCCAAAATATTTATGAGATAAATATTTCTATGTTTCTTGTAAAATGGAGACTTATTTAAAAATGGGCATTTGTTGAGTCTAAAGAAATTATAAATGTCTTTATGACTTGAAGAGCATGTTTGTTCCAAATGATATAAAGTTTCTTGAATGAATTGTATCCCCAAGCGATGTGGGTGAATCCTCTGGATTGAGGAGCAGGGAGAGTATATCCCCAGGTCATATTGTCCCGCGTTTGAGTGCGTTGTGTGTACTCCACTTGCAGAGGGAACATGACCGACTCCACCGTTGTGTATTTTTACCATTACCATGAGAGAGTCTGGCTTGGTACCGTGGTATAGTGAGTAAACCCGAATTTTGGATAGGCACTATGAGACTGCATCCTCGAGTTATATCTCGGTGGGATGGTTATTGTACTTATGATTGCGATAGGTATAATTATACTTGATGTGAATAATATATTGCTTGTATATGAAGATAAAATATCATACAAAGTAAACATATAAAATGAGAAGATTGAATAAGAATGATTCCCCTTCCGGTAGATTTGTATCCGGATTTAATTAAATATGAATTATAGGTTGTAGTAAGAACTATACACACACACACACACACACACACACACACACACACACACATATATATATATATATATATATATATATACGCGTTATGTGCTGAGGGCCTAATGAATCCCGACCATTAACATTGCTAGACAATATTGTATCAGGGGGGTTCCTTGTTTGGATTTCGCTTCGCGAGACACCCCATGCACGAACGTAGTGCAGTGTTGAGAATGGGGAGAAGTTTAGCCCTCAGTACTCGGGTTTATTGGGATTTTAAGAGATTTGGTGAAGCTTAACTAGGTTGTTTAATTGGTAGGAGTGAACTATTAGAAGAGGGGTGAGGGGTATCTCATGGGAGTACGATACCAATTTAAATAAGGGATAAATCATATTTTTAAAATATAGCAATTATGCACTTGTAAAATATTTTCACAACTCGGGCTCGGACCCATTTATCTATTTTTCCCTCTTTTTCTATATATATATATATATATATATATATATATATATAGGTGTCCAGACACAGGGATGCCTGGATGATGATTCCTTCGAGTCAGACATTTGTTGCAGCAGCTGTGGTTGCATGCAGGTTTCTTGTAGACACTTTTATCCTTGAGATCTAGATAGGAGGTACTGTAGAAACATTCGGGCTAATAATCGAACTGTATTTATTTATTCTTTTATCGCCTTTTAGTGCATCATTTGATTTGGTTGTATTATGTTAAACCGAGTGTTTGGTTATTTAATTTCATCTCAGTTTCATTTATATTTAAACTGTGTGGATGTTTTAAATTGAATGGTTTGATTAAAAATACTAGTTAAATAAAATTCTGGCGCCAACCTAATAGGTGATCAGTGATTAAATTGGTTTTCGACAGTGATGCTGAGAATGAACCATATGAGACTCCTGTTTTAATTTGGTATAGGATTGATCGCCCAGTATTTTATTAGGCTGGGTGTCGTGAGCATATAGTATGCATAGCCAGCGGTGTGGAGCTCATGGAAGTATGCGATATGGGAAGATTTTGAGAAAAGATAAAAGGAAATATGGAACATGTTAAGAAAATGGGTTGTGTGGTAAAATGTGTTAATACAATCTAACTTGAATGAATGTAATAAATGTTCCAGTAAAGCTTAAAATGAGAAAGTGAATGCATAATTGACTAATGTCCATAAAGGAAGAAAAAAGAATAAAGTAAGCGGGTAAATGGGTGATTAAGGAACCTAAGTGGTTAAACCTATAGTTTACACAGGGATGTGTTGTAAAAATCTTTCAATGATTAAATGAGTATATTCTAACATGGTGTTGATGTGTGTTGAAAGGGTTAGGTTTAAACCAAAATACTAAAGTGTTTTGAAATGAACAAAAAGGGTAATTTTGGTAAATAAATGTGGTTGGATAAATCAAGTGTAGTGGTTTCAAGTATTGAACCGAGTCTGCTAAATAAGTGAGAAATACTAAGTATGATTAAAGAATGTTTTTACAAGATTAAGGTGAATTAATATGGACAAGTAAGGTTTTTGAAAGTAAAGTTGTTATTGCATTGGAACATGTATTTTTCAAAGGCACTCCTTATGGTGCAGACTCCGGTACATACCATTTTTTTAAAATAGTATTTTTTTATGAAACTTCATGGATATGATGTCCATAGTGGGAATATCATCTCCAATTTTTTTCATCAAAAAATTCAATAAAAAAACCGTCGAGATGAAGTGATATGTAAAAAAATGGTATAAATATGCATTTTCGACCGTTGAAATGTTGGCGATCATCTTACCCACTTTTTGATTGAATTTTTTGATGAAACTTCATGGATACGATCTCGATAGTGAGAACATGATATCCATGAAGTTTCATAAAAAAGTTCAATCAATAAAGTGACTGGCGCTGACCCAACATTTCAACGGCTGAAAATGCATATTTATACCATTTTTTTTCATATCACCTCATCTCAACAGTTTTTTTATTGAATTTTTTGATGAAACAAATTAAAGATGATCTTCTCACCATGGAGATCATATCCATGCAGTTTCATCAAAAAATTCATTTTTTTACTATTTTAAAAAAATGGTATGTACCGGGGTCTTCACCATAATGAGTCCTTAGATGAGACTTTTTGTATATATATATATAGGGAGAGGTTCAAAAGTGAAGCTAAAAGATGAAGGTTTTAACGAACCATAACAACATAACATCTAACAACTCATTAATTTTAATTTTTATGTTTTAATTGGTGCGCGCCAGCGACAACGGACACTTGTGTCGATCGATCCCCAACAACCTCCCCCACCCCCAACCCTCACCACCATCACCATGGCAACCCTTATGGCATCGATTTCCATGGTGATGGTGGTGGTGGTTAGGGTTAGGGTGAGGGTGGGGTAGGGGGGATCGATTGACACACGTGTCCGTTGCGGCTGGAGCAAACCAATTAGAACATAGGAATAAAAATTAATTTGTTGTTAAGTATTTTTTTGTTAAGGTTCATTTAAAAGTTCATCTTTTAGGATCACTTGTGAACCTCTCCCCATATATATATATATATATATATATATATTCGCATGCATGTGATTGTAGCGTGTGAGTATCCTTTTTGTCATTAGTTTCTATACTTCTTGTGTATCCGCACTAGGAATGGGCTCACACCCTCTCTTTATCACGACAGGTTGGGAGCGGTGTCAAATTTGAAGGGAATTCTGTAGGCGAGTATTTTGTTTACTTTTATGTTAGTATCTCTGTTTACTTCGGCTTCGGGGTGCTCCCCATAGGTCCTACAGGTAGTTTATCTTAAAACTAGAATCACATGCTAAATAAGTGAAAGGTTAACTAAAATAAAATTGGACTAGCAGCAATATGTAGGTTGTTCCATTGCACTTCACACCTAATGCTCGGACCGGACTGGGTTGACTCACAAGTAACCCATAAATTTGGGTCGGGGAGTTACAAATGGTATCAGAGTTCTAGGTTTGAGATTCTTTTAGGGCGTGACATGGGGAGGTCAGTAGTGGATCTTTTGACGTCGATGTTGGTTTAAGCCAGTCACGCTAGTTTTGGTGAAGGTTTTATGCATGTACTCCACGGTGGATGCAAAGAGGTTAGAACGACTAGTGATTTAGTTCCTAGTGGCATACGATCAAGTTAGTTGTACAAAATTCTTCCAAGTTTCTGATTAAGTGTGTTAATAAATTACTGGTGTCCACGTAAGCCAATAAGTGGTGACACCGTGGTTTCGAGTGTGAGGTGTTTTGTTCTAACCTTTGACGATGTAGATCCCTTTGAGATATTAATGGAGTGAGATGATGCCCATGGGGCAGGTAAAAAAATTTGCATGTAGTCAATTATACAGATCGATTGTTGGAATGTTGTGATTAAGTAATGACGATTGTGATTTTTAAAATTTAACAGAGCCTTAGTAGCAATAGTGACGTCGTGTAGTGTTTATTGTCGTTTAGCTAAAAATCTTGTGAATTCCCTTATTGAAATTAAGTGACTGAGTAATGTATTTATAAATGTTAGTTACGTGGTGTGGAAGTACTAGGCCCCTTGGTTGAGATCTAAGATCTAGTATACCGCGATTTATGTACCTTGAATATAATGTGGGTTTGTATAATATTGATGATTGAGGTAACCTACGAGTAAACCTAGATGATTATGGTGACTTAGTATTAAGTAAATGAACTGTGATGTTTTAGAATAGGACCTCTTGCGGCGTCATCAGGGTGGGCCTCCACTTGGGTAAAACCCGACGTCCTGCGTCCTACCAAGGCTTGGATTGTATTAATCTATAATTTAGCAATTGTAGTGTGGCATTGAGAAATAGGATCCCTTGTGGCGTTCATGGGAATGGAACTTGGTGTTTATAAACAATACTTGACGTCCCGTATCCTTCCAAAATTTATAGTGGGCTAGCTTGTAGACTAACATATAGTACGATGTTTGCGTAGTAAGGAAATTTAGTTTTCGTAATGGAACACCCATAGGTAATTAAGTGAGGTGGCCTAGCGAGATTGAATTTGTGTTTGTAACATGGTTAGATAGGTGAAACCGTATTGACAATTTCTTAGAGATTTATATTAAGTTTTATCTAAAGGAGATGTTAACGCGAGTGGTATATATTTATTCTCTGCTAGAAATTGCTAGGAATTATTGTTGCATTAAAGTTTATATGGTGATGGTTTGGGATCATGTAGGTGGTGCTAAGGGTGTTAATAATGGTTCACGAGTTGAATGTTTGAAACTCTATGAGTGTTTTGTTTCACTTGATGAGAGTGATCTCAGAAATTGGGGTTAGTTACCACATGTCAAAATTATGGAGATCTAGGTATGATAGGTCAGTGACTAACAAGAAGCATTGAAGAAATTTAAATTCATTTGGTTCAGTTGGTCATACTTATCAATTATGGAAATGTGGAATTCGTCCCAACGATGGAAGCCTAGAATTTCAGCTCCCTAACAAAGTGGTTTGTATTTCATCCGTCCAGTAGGGATGGATGATTCGTGGTTAGGACTCATCAGGATTATGAGATAAAACCATGGTATACGACAAGGATAGGGTCTTAAAAAGTATCGATAAGAATTAGAAAAGTCATGTGTATATTCTAGGTCCGCACTTCATATGGGTTGATTCATTATCAGAATTTTATTATCTCCTTTTGGCTTAGCGGTTGCCTGATTCGTTGCATTTCTCGTGTCTTCTTTGATCTCGATAATATAAAGTTGTTGATAAGTTTTGATTTGGGTGTGGTTCTCCATAAGCTCAGTAGTGATGTGGGTTAGTAGTGATGACAGTATGTGAGTTCCCCCCTTCTTCGGATACATATTCATTCTACAGTAATCCGTGTGTACACGTGGTCTCATGTTCTTGCATATAGTTTGCATATGTTACTTGATGGCTTGGGGTTAACATGTTTGTTACCTGGTGTGACTAGTTACAACTTGTTAAAATGTCCCGAGGTTGTGACTTGAGAGTATTATGAACATTTAGAGTTGATAAAGCGTGAGGTTATATTAGTGTTTCTCCCCATTAAGAGTTGTGTAGATTGGGAATGTGATTGCTCATGTTTGTAGGTGCTGTGATGACCAGGACTACTCTTGGTTAGCATAGGTATCTCGTAGGAGATATCTGTTGGTTAGACCACTGGGATTGGAGGAATATCTTAGAAAATTTATGTATGTGATGAGGAGTGTTGAGGTTATATCATCCCAAGCTAGGCATGACCCAATATTTGTTTGAATAAATCGAGGTTATGAATCCGAACATAGGAATGACCCATATTAATGAATTCATTGGTGATGTTACAATGTTTGGCGAGTATCAATCATCTCAAGGTTTTGTTTAAGTAAACACATTAGACATTCTTGAGAAGTAGCAATAAGACCTTAAGGTCCGTAATGATTAGATTGACAATGGGGATTGATTAAAGTAGAATCTTTGGGTTTAGACCATAGAGTTGAATATTCTTAGGATTGGAACTGGTAGTAGGTAACTCGATCATAGATTATAATAAACTAAGAATTTCGTGGACAAAATTCCCTAAGGAGGGAAGTTTGTAATATCCCGCCCGATAGATTAATTAAATTATATATGAAGAGGACTTAATTACAATTAAAGAGAATTATTGGATTATGGATTATATATATATGGATTATAGAATTATTGGTTCTAAATTAATTAAACTATAAATGCCTCTTCTTAGATTTTCGAAGATGATTGGGGAAAATATATGGAAGATGAAGGATTAGTCGGTCGAATGATAATGTTTGTCATTTGAATGAGGATGGAATCTCATTTGAATGACGAGAAATGTCCTTCGAACTACGTCTGACGAAAGTCAGTCCTCCCAGTTTGTTGTCATGTTCTCGATCATGGTTTTAAAATGGCATGTCATCTCATGGAGATGACGGTGTGGATGGAACCCAGAATATACACATTATATGACCTATGAGGTGTTAGTTTAATATCAAAGATAGAGCGGTATGAGATATATATTAACCACACAAACCTGCTGCTATTTTATACGTTGTCTAAATTGGGACCATTAGATTTCATGAGCTGTCAATTTATGGAAGACTCAATACCTGATATGGAGGTATTTTGTAGAAATCATCTTTCCTTTTATACCTAAGAATCTAGTGGGTTGATTATAAGAGAGATGGAGAGAATCATAGAGGAGCCCATAAACACAAAACCCATAAGATTTTCTAAGTTATTTTCTCTCTAAACTTAGAGCTCCCATGGGGAATACTCTTCTGGACAGACTATTGCCACACTTCTCAACCACAATACACCAACTAGAAACTCATTGAGAAGATCAAACCACCCTTTATCACCATATTTAAACCCTCGAAATATTTGTGAGATGAAGAAGATGACCATCTGGGAGTTGGGTGGGGGTTTAGAGAAGACTTCTTGGAAGAAGCATGAGGATTCGTAGAGAGGAAGAAGAACAATATTTCATGGAGCTTACTTTGGAGGGATTTTAGAGACCCCCTTGAGGCCACCTTTGGATGTGGTAGGTCCTCCAACTTATTTATCATCTCCACCATTTTAGAGCTCATTGAGGTGGGAATACTAACTTTGATCTAAGTTTAAAGTGTAGTATAAATTCAACATGCGTATTTACATATATTAGACCAACTATATGTAGAATTGATGTTAGTGTGCATTTAAGTGTTGGTTCGTAGTCATATTATCATTTCTATGAAAATGGATTTGAACATAATGATTTAATATGGGTTTTGAAACATGAAAAATTTCAGAATATATTCAATTAACATTTTAACATTTTATGAGATAATATGTGTCATAATGATGTTTTGAAATAAAAGGGAAATGATGGACATTTTTATGGAATAAAAATGTGAGAAAATATTATTTGTGTATGATTATGGAAAGAGCAAATGATAGAGATTTGTATGGAATAAAAATGTAAGAAAATATATTTCCTGTTAAACATAAAGGAACAACACTTATTTTAAAGTTTCTTGGAATAAAGAGTGGTTTTAAGAGAATGGTATATTTTTCTAAGAGGTTTGATGTTAAATATTTTATGGAACAAAATATTTTGAATGATGTTAATCTTGATAAAATATTCATGAGATAGATATTTCTAATTTTGTTACAAAATGGAGATTTATTGAAAAATGGATATCTGTTGAGTCTAAAGAAATTAGAAATATCTTTATGTCTCGAAGAGCATGTTTGTTGCAAATGATAAAAAGTTTTTAGAATGAAATGTACATTTAACCCAGTTGATAGGATTTTAGGACTTAAAATCCACGCTCTCATGCATATAAACTTGTAGTTTTTTACTAATAAATATATAAACAAGTTTAAGAAAGTTTTGTTGGGTTTAAACATAAAATAAGAATAGTTAGAAATTAGCCTACAATTGTGTAATATTAGGACTAAAAGATATGATGAACATGAGATTATAAGACTACACATGTTGATCCAAAAAAATGTCATTTTCCTATAAAAGTAGTCTTAGGCATAAATGTATTGCTTGAAGAAAGAAAGTAGAGAGATATGTGTTTGGGAAAGGGTTTAATTAAGTGTTAATGGGTAAACATGAAATTTTTGAATATAACTTAATAATGTTTAAAAGGATTAAACACTTATGGAATGAAAAAGGGATTAAAGGTGTAAAAATATTTCCAATTAAGAAATATATTACTCTAAATGTGAAAAGGTGTTAAAGTGTTAAAACACTTAAGAAGTTGGTATGAATAACTTAATAGTGTTTTTACTGAAATTAACACTTGAGAAATGAAGTAAAAGTTGATTTTGGAAACTAATGATTAATATGGTAATTTTACTTACAGTGGAACAATTTCATGAAATAACAATGTTGTAATCGGTGTTACACAAAGTGGTCCTAAACAAATATGATTTTTGGAATTCTAAGGACACAAATTTCCAATTGAGTCCATATATAGTTTTGGCTCAATTTCGGACTAAAACATTTATTCATATGATAGTATGTAGATGTAATATTCTCAAGCCTTTGAAGTGTTTGTTGAAGACGTAGCGGCAAAGAATATAAAGCTTCATCAAATATGCCGGTTTGCGTGCCTTGTTTCTACGTCATCAACTATAGTTCCATGCTCCCAAGGTATGAATGCAATTATATATATATAGGATCTTGGAACAAAGTTTATTGGGTGTTAGGTTTAATAAAAACTGGGTTTTACTTTCAGAAAAATTTTAAGAACTTTAAATTAAAGTATATAAAGTTTCTGGGCCAAAATCGAATTTTATAAAAAATTCTGGAAGTCGTTCGAAATGTCGTTCGAACGAGTTTTTCGTTCGAACCAGTTTCGTTCGAACGAGTTTACCAACGAGTCTAAACTGGCCTGTCGTTCGAACGAGATTGTTCGTTCTAACGAGGTTTCTAACGAAGTCCATACTGGTTCGTTAGAAGCTCGTTCGAACGAGAGTTCGTTCGAACGAAATGTCGTTTGACCGAGCTGTCAGGCGGGAACAGTTTTTTGGCAGTTTTTCACCCATTTCCCCACTTGATTTTTAACCAACTTTTACTGACTTTAATATGTGCGGGAATGACATTTTCCAAACCAAAATTTCCATAACTTTTCCAACTTAGTTTATCTCTTAGAGAGAGTTTGAGAGCAAAAATGGTTTAGGAAAATGTTCATGTTTTGAGTGTTAATTTTTCAAAGAGAAAATAATTCACACTCTAGTTTACACCCAATTGTGTTTAGTCGAAGTTCTTATTTACATATTAAATTTCTTGGAGTTTGACACCGGTTTATCTCTACCGAATTCAAGAAGAGAAGTTTTGGTTTGCTTCTACATCCATCAAAGAAGAAGACATTTTTGTTGCGATTCTACCCACTTGGAGAAAGGCTCCATGTACGGGTGACGGTGACCATAGAAAGCCCCATCGGTGGATTCCGAGATCGCGGTGGTGTTTCGAGGTTATCCGTTAGGAAGAGGTGTCTACAAGAAGAAGCGTCGAGGCTTGAGAGGGATCGAGTCAGTCGTTGTAAGTCTGTCTTATAATTGTAATTCCATATCTAGTGGATTTGTGGCTAGGGCCGTCCGTGGTTGTTTCCCATCTTGGGTTTTTCCTCGTACATCGCGGCGTAGTGTGATTGGTTTATTTTATCTTGCTTCAATAACGTAGAATGCGAGCATAGAATAATTCAAGATAAAATTCGGTTTAAATCATCACACTCACTTTAATTTGGACTTAAATTAAATATTCGATAATGTTGTTTAATTCAAGTCATTTGCTAAAATTTGGTTTCGCCTAACTTGCTAATATTGATAAATATGACTTAGGCAAATTCTAGGACTTGGATTAACTTATTTTAATTTGTTTTGAAGAAATTAAAATTTGGCTTTGTTTATTTGTGAACCATCATTCAACGCTTCCGCATCATTTATTGAATTTATATAAAAGGAAATTACTTCACATTTACAAATTGGTATCAGAGCCAAAAATGATAAATTATTTCGTTAAGATCCTTTCAATTTTTGGATAAAATGGAATTTTCCCCATTTTCAAAATTTCCTATTTTTGATGGTTCAAACTACGCGTATTGGAAAGCGCGAATGAAATCGGCACTAAAATCTATTGACGAGAGAGTTTTGATGTCTGTTGTTAACGGGTACTCCCCACCAACTTATTTAGTTGAAAATGAACGTGTTATCAAACCCGCCGATAGATGGACTGAAAATGAGTTTAAACTTGCTAATTTTAATTCCCGTGGTTTAAATGCCTTGTTTAGCGCTGTCACACCGGATGAATTCCGACGTATTATGACGTGTGAAACCGCTAAAGAAGCTTGGGATATTTTACAAATAACTCATGAAGGAACTAGTGTCGTTAAAGCTTCAAAACTCCAAAACTTCACCACTCAATTTGAAACTATCAAAATGAATGAAAAAGAAACTTTTGATGAATTTTATTCTGGACTTTCTGATATTGTTAATTCATCTTTTAACTTGGGAGAGAAAATACCTGACGACCGTGTTGTAAAGAAAATTTTAAGGTCCCTACCCGATAGATTTATTCCAAAGGTGCCGGTTTTAAATTCTTTACCCACTTTAGCCTCTACGAAATTAGAAGAGCTTGTAGGTGATTTACAAACCTTTAAAAGCTCGAAAAGAGGTCAAACAAGTAGTAGAGAGCGATAGTGATAATGACTCGGAAGATATGGCTATGTTTGCTCGTAAATTTAGAAAATTTCTTAAATTTAACAAAGATAAATTTAAAAATGATTTTAAGAAATTTGGTACTTCTAAACATGATAAAAGCGAGAATATTTCTAAAGCCGAGAAGTTCCCTAAAACGAGTAATGACAATTTAGATAGGGACGAGTCTGATAAGTGTTTTGGTTGTGAAGGTTATGGCCATAGGGCGTTTGAGTGCCCCACTAAACTAAGGAAAGAGGGTAAGCGACCCATCTCATATAATGTGACCCTTAGTGATAGTGATAAGGAAGAGAAGCCCGATTCCTCCACTAAGAAAATTTTTGTGGCTTTTATGGCTAGTCATGTGAGCGATAGTGAGAACTCATCGATTGATGAAACAATAACACATGCCACTTCCAAGGTCATTGTACATGATTCTATTGTTCTTGATGATAGTGAGAGTGAAGAAGAAAGAAAGAGTGAAAATGAAGAAGAGGTTAATGTGAGTGAGCTTCAAAATGCTTTTCAAGAACTTTATAAAGAATCTATTAAATTGAAAAGGGCTAATTTACAGTTAGAAGCTAGTTTTAGAAAGAGTGTCAAGGTCGTTGATGAAAATGATTTAATAGAAGACCTTAGGACACGTGAGAGTACTCTTCGAGAGAAGCTATAATACGTAGAAGGCGAAAGAGATAGCCTTAGGGGTTTAATGGAATCCTTGAAAAAGGAGCTTCTTGCTTTTGAAGAGCGAACTGCTTTATTAGAGTCTAATATTCTGGAATTGAAAGATAAATTAAATGACTCTAGTAATGTCAAATTTGATTTGGAGTGTCGTTCGGAAAAACTTGATAAAATGTTAGGAACGGTCCAAATTAAAAATGACACTTGTGGTTTAGGCTTCAATACTTGTAATGAATTTACTCATAATGCCAAAACCACTGTTTTAGGAGAATCTACTAGGAATGCATTTAATGATCACTCCTTAGGTCAATCTTTTCGACATGCTCTTGTTTGTACACATTGTGGTCGAAAAGGTCATCTTAGCATATTTTGTTTTGATCTTAAACGAATTCCTAGAAAATCCCATAGTAAAGTAACCACGGTAGTTAACGTTCCAACACCCCAAGATAGTCATTCTTCATTAATTTGGGTTAGGAAATCCGACTTGGTTGTCTTGCAAAATAGGATTTGTGATTCTCATTTACTTTCACATGCTTCCTCCCTTACTAAATCTAAAGGATGAATGTGTTAGTATTTGCATACTTTAGCTTTTGTACTTCATGCTATATTCACATGCTAACATGTATGCTTGTTTAGTCATTTTTTAGTCATTGCATTATTTCATATCACATAGTAGATATTATGACTTGTTTATCTTTTTGTATTATATTTTTTCTTGAATTGACTGCATAATATAAAAAGATTTTTGTTTATCATTTGTGTTTTATTTATTTCATTTAAGCTTAATGAAAAATACAAATGATTTTTGTTTTTCCTTTTGAGTAAATATCTATTTTTGATTAAAAATGTTAAAAACTCAAAAAGATTTTTTTTGTGTGTATTTTAGTTTGACACACTTTAAGTGGCATATATTTGTGTTTGAATCCCGTCTTTTACGATCCCACGTGAATAGAACTTTTGGTTTAGATTTTCAATCCTTAAAATGTTCTTTACCATGCTTTATATGGAGTAGTTGGATTTTGTATTGTTTAAATGGATTCTATTTTTATATGCCTCTTTTCACACATGCACGAGCTCTTTTGAAATCTTAATGTCACATGTTATATTTGAGCTTTTTGAGGTGTTCTCCTACCAATCAAGTCATCTACATATCTATGACCTAGGAGGACTAGTGCATGTCAAAATCCGTTGCATGTAAGATTTGTGTGGAAATGAAAACATGATAAATAAATATGCACGGGGAAGGGCTCCGAAAGGATGAATTAAATCCTTTGCGATAGTAAGACACCGTTTATTGGATCTAAAAGAAATACGTGATCCAAAGGCCTAAAAATAGAATATATGGCATTAAAAAGAAAACATTTGCCAATGCTTATGTTTGTTTGATATATTCATTCAAAAGCAAAAGAATATATATGCTTATTGAGGGAGAATTGGATGTTATATCAACGGTTTGCACAATGTCCGTTTATCCTAGTTGTCTTTAATGTCATGACTCTATTTAGTTTGTAGAATCATCATCATGCTAGGCTTGTATGCATTGTGTATGTTTGTTCATTGAGTTCAATCTTTATATTGTCACATGAGGTTATATTTAAATGTGATAAAGTTTTCAATCAAATGAAAACTCCGTGAATGTTTATTAAGTGTTTGGGTCTAAATTTAATTGTTGCTAGTTCACACCCCTACACTTCCGTTTCCATATGACACATTTTTTCTATACGAGTGTGCAAACTTATTGTATTTTTGTGTCATGTGTGTGTTTATATCTATATATATATGCAAGTGCTTCATTGATATATTTCTTGTTTATATATATATGATATTTGTTTTGTCTTTGCCTATTATTTTATTGCCCATATGCTTTCATGTCTTAACACTTTAAGCTTCAACATGCTTTTATGTTTATTAGTTCTTTATCCTTTGCCTATTCAGAACAAAAAGGGGGAGAATGATGATAGGGGGAGAGATGGTATCTAATCCCATTATTATCGTATCTTAGTTTGGGGGAGATTTATCTTAGGGGGAGATGTCTTTCTAAGTAGGTCATGTGTTTGATAAAGGGGAGAATTAATTTTGGGGGAGTAATTAATTAATTGCATTTAATACTTTGATATTCCCTATGCATTTGATGAGTTTTCTTAAGTGTGCAGGAATTCTTCTAAAGCGGCATCTTTCAATGGCAAAGCGTTTGATCCTTGGGTTGAGTCAAGTTTGGGTGGGTTATGTTTTGAGTCTAGTGAGCTTGACGAACCTTTAGGATTTTGTTTTAGTTTTTGTCCCGGAATAGCCAAAGGGGGAGATTTGTAAGGACACAAATTTCCAATTGAGTCCATATATAGTTTTGGCTCAATTCCGTACAAAAACATTTATTCATAGGATAGTATGTAAATGTAATATTCTTAATCCTTTGAAGTGTTTGTTGAAGATGTAGCGGCAAAGAATATAAAGCTTCATCAATTATGTTGGTTTGCGTGCCTTGTTTCTACGTCATCAACTATAGTTCCATGCTCCCAAGGTATGAATGCAATTATATATATATAGGAGCTTGGAACAAAGTTTATTGGGTGTTAGGTTTAATAAAAACTGGGTTTTACTTTCAGAAAAATTTAATTAGAACTTTAAATTAAAGTATATAAAGTTTCTGGGCCAAAATCGAATTTTATGAAAAATTCTGGAAGTCGTTCGAAATGTCGTTCGAACGAGTTTTTCGTTCGAATCAGGTTTCGTTCGAACGAGTTTGCCAACGAGTCTAAACTGGTCTATCGTTCAAAATGTCGTTCGAACGAGATTGTTCATTCTAACGGGTTTTCTAACGAGATTCTAACGAAGTCCATACTGGTGCGTTGTTAGAAGCTCGTTCGAACGAGAGTTCGTTCGAACGAAATGTCCTTCGAACGAGCTGTCAGCCGGGAACAGTTTTTTGGCAGTTTTTGGTAGTTTTTCACCCACTTCCCCACTTGATTTTTAACCAACTTTTACTGACTATAATATGTGCGGGAATGACATTTTCCAAACCAACATTTCCATAACTTTTCCAACTTAGTTTATCTCTTAGAGAGACTTTGAGAGCAAAAATGGTTTAGGAAAATGTTCATGTTTTGAGTGTTAATTTTTCGAAGAGAAAATCCTTCACACTCTAGTTTACACCCAATTGTGTTTAGTCGAAGTTCTTATTTACATATTAAATTCCTTGGAGTTTGGCACCGGTTTATCTCTACCGAATTCAAGAAGAGAAGTTTTGTTTTGCTTCTACATCCATCAAAGAAGAAGACATTTTTGTTGCGATTCTACCCACTTGGAGAAAGGCTCCATGTACGGGTGATGGTGACCATAGAAAGCCCCATCGGTGGATTCCGCGATCACGGTGGTGTTTCGAGGTTATCCGCTAGGAAGAGGTGTCTACAAGAAGAAGCGTCGAGGCTTGAGAGGGATCGAGTCAGTCGTTGTAAGTCTATCTGTCTTGTAATTGTAATTCCATATCTAGTGGATTGTGGCTAGGGCCGTCCGAGGTTTTTTCCCGTCTTGGGCTTTTCCTCGTACATCGCGGCGTAGTGTGATTGGTTTATTTTATCTTGCTTCAATAACGTAGAATGCGTGCTTAGAATAATTCAAGATAAAATTCGGTTTAAATCATCACACTCACTTTAATTTGGACTTAAATTAAATATTCGATAATGTTGTTTAATTCAAGTCATTTGCTAAAATTTGGTTTCTCCTAACTTGCTAATATTGATAAATATGACTTAGGCAAATTCTAGGACTTGGATTAACTTATTTTAATTTGTTTTGAAGAAATTAAAATTTGGCTTTGTTTATTTGTGAACCATCATTCAATGCTTCCGCATCATTTATTGAATTTATATAAAAGGAAATTACTTCACGTTTACAAATTGGTATCAGAGCCAAAAATGATAAATTATTTCGTTAAGATCCTTTCAATTTTTGGCTAAAATGGAATTTTCCCCATTTTCAAAATTTCCTATTTTTGATGGTTCAAACTACGCGTATTGGAAAGCACGAATGAAATCGGCACTAAAATCTATTGACGAGAGAGTTTTGATGTCTGTTGTTAACGGGTACTCCCCACCAACTTATTTAGTTGAAAATGAACGTGTTATCAAACCCGCCGATAGATGGACTGAAAATGAGTTTAAACTTGCTAATTTTAATTCCCGTGGTTTAAATGCCTTGTTTAGCGCTGTCACACCGGATGAATTCCGACGTATTATGACGTGTGAAACCGCTAAAGAAGCTTGGGATATTTTACAAATAACTCATGAAGGAACTAGTGTCGTTAAAGCTTCAAAACTCCAAAACTTCACCACTCAATTTGAAACTATCAAAATGAATGAAAAAGAAACTTTTGATGAATTTTATGCTAGACTTTCTGATATTGTTAATTCATCTTTTAACTTGGGAGAGAAAATACCTGACGACCGTGTTGTAAAGAAAATTTTAAGGTCCCTACCCGATAGATTTATTCCAAAGGGGCCGGTTTTAAATTCTTTACCCACTTTAGCCTCTACGAAATTAGAAGAGCTTGTAGGTGATTTACAAACCTTTAAAAGCTCGAAAAGAGGTCAAACAAGTAGTAGAGAGCGATAGTGATAGTGACTCGGAAGATATGGCTTTGTTTGCTCGTAAATTTAGAAAATTTCTTAAATTTAACAAAGATAAATTTAAAAATGATTTTAAGAAATTTGGTACTTCTAAACATGATAAAAGCGAGAATATTTCTAAAGCCGAGAAGTTCCCTAAAACGAGTAATGACAATTTAGATAGGGACGAGTCTGATAAGTGTTTTGGTTGTGAAGGTTATGGCCATAGGGCGTTTGAGTGCCCCACTAAACTAAGGAAAGAGGGTAAGCGACCCATCTCATATAATGTGACCCTTAGTGATAGTGATAAGGAAGAGAAGCCCGATTCCTCCACTAAGAAAATTTTTGTGGCTTTTATGGCTAGTCATGTGAGCGATAGTGAGAACTCATCGATTGATGAAACAATAACACATGCCACTTCCAAGGTCATTGTACATGATTCTCTTGTTCTTGATGATAGTGAGAGTGAAGAAGAAAGAAAGAGTGAAAATGAAGAAGAGGTTAATGTGAGTGAGCTTCAAAATGCTTTTCAAGAACTTTATAAAGAATCTATTAAATTGAAAAGGGCTAATTTACAGTTAGAAGCTAGTTTTAGAAAGAGTGTCAAGGTCGTTGATGAAAATGATTTAATAGAAGACCTTAGGACACGTGAGAGTACTCTTCGAGAGAAGCTATAATACGTAGAAGGCGAAAGAGATAGCCTTAGGGGTTTAATGGAATCCTTGAAAAAGGAGCTTCTTGCTTTTGAAGAGCGAACTGCTTTATTAGAGTCTAATATTCTGGAATTGAAAGATAAATTAAATGACTCTAGTAATGTCAAATTTGATTTGGAGTGTCGTTCGGAAAAACTTGATAAAATGTTAGGAACGGTCCAAATTAAAAATGACACTTGTGGTTTAGGCTTCAATACTTGTAATGAATTTACTCATAATGCCAAAACCACTGTTTTAGGAGAATCTACTAGGAATGCATTTAATGATCACTCCTTAGGTCAATCTTTTCGACATGCTCTTGCTTGTACACATTGTGGTCGAAAAGGTCATCTTAGCATATTTTGTTTTGATCTTAAACGAATTCCTAGAAAATCCCATAGTAAAGTAACCACGGTAGTTAACGTTCCAACACCCCAAGATAGTCATTCTTCATTAATTTGGGTTAGGAAATCCGACTTGGTTGTCTTGCAAAATAGGATTTGTGATTCTCATTTACTTTCACATGCTTCCTCCCTTACTAAATCTAAAGGATGAATGTGTTAGTATTTGCATACTTTAGCTTTTGTACTTCATGCTATATTCACATGCTAACATGTATGCTTGTTTAGTCATTTTTTAGTCATTGCATTATTTCATATCACATAGTAGATATTATGACTTGTTTATCTTTTTGTATTATATTTTTTCTTGAATTGACTGCATAATATAAAAAGATTTTTGTTTATCATTTGTGTTTTATTTATTTCATTTAAGCTTAATGAAAAATACAAATGATTTTTGTTTTTCCTTTTGAGTAAATATCTATTTTTGATTAAAAATGTTAAAAACTCAAAAAGATTTTTTTTGTGTGTATTTTAGTTTGACACACTTTAAGTGGCATATATTTGTGTTTGAATCCCGTCTTTTACGATCCCACGTGAATAGAACTTTTGGTTTAGATTTTCAATCCTTAAAATGTTCTTTACCATGCTTTATATGGAGTAGTTGGATTTTGTATTGTTTAAATGGATTCTATTTTTATATGCCTCTTTTCACACATGCACGAGCTCTTTTGAAATCTTAATGTCACATGTTATATTTGAGCTTTTTGAGGTGTTCTCCTACCAATCAAGTCATCTACATATCTATGACCTAGGAGGACTAGTGCATGTCAAAATCCGTTGCATGTAAGATTTGTGTGGAAATGAAAACATGATAAATAAATATGCACGGGGAAGGGCTCCGAAAGGATGAATTAAATCCTTTGCGATAGTAAGACACCGTTTATTGGATCTAAAAGAAATACGTGATCCAAAGGCCTAAAAATAGAATATATGGCATTAAAAAGAAAACATTTGCCAATGCTTATGTTTGTTTGATATATTCATTCAAAAGCAAAAGAATATATATGCTTATTGAGGGAGAATTGGATGTTATATCAACGGTTTGCACAATGTCCGTTTATCCTAGTTGTCTTTAATGTCATGACTCTATTTGGTTTGTAGAATCATCATCATGCTAGGCTTGTATGCATTGTGTATGTTTGTTCATTGAGTTCAATCTTTATATTGTCACATGAGGTTATATTTAAATGTGATAAAGTTTTCAATCAAATGAGAACTCCGTGAATGTTTATTAAGTGTTTGGGTCTAAATTTAATTGTTGCTAGTTCACACCCCTACACTTTCGTTTCCATATGACACATTTTTTCTATACGAGTGTGCAAACTTATTGTATTTTTGTGTCATGTGTGTGTTTATATCTATATATATATGCAAGTGCTTCATTGATATATTTCTTGTTTATATATATATGATATTTGTTTTGTCTTTGCCTATTATTTTATTGCCCATATGCTTTCATGTCTTAACACTTTAAGCTTCAACATGCTTTTATGTTTATTAGTTCTTTATCCTTTGCCTATTCAGAACAAAAAGGGGGAGAATGATGATAGGGGGAGAGATGGTATCTAATCCCATTATTATCGTATCTTAGTTTGGGGGAGATTTATCTTAGGGGGAGATGTCTTTCTAAGTAGGTCATGTGTTTGATAACGGGGAGAATTAATTTAGGGGGAGTAATTAATTAATTGCATTTAATACTTTGATATTACCTATGCATTTGATGAGTTTTCTTAAGTGTGCAGGAATTCTTCTAAAGCGGCATCTTTCAATGGCAAAGCGTTTGATCCTTGGGTTGAGTCAAGTTTGGGTGGGTTATGTTTTGAGTCTAGTGAGCTTGACGACCCTTTAGGATTTTGTTTTAGTTTTTGTCCCGGAATAGCCAAAGGGGGAGATTTGTAAGGACACAAATTTCCAATTGAGTCCATATATAGTTTTGGCTCAATTCCGGACAAAAACATTTATTCATAGGATAGTATGTAAATGTAATATTCTCAAGCCTTTGAAGTGTTTGTTGAAGATGTAGCGGCAAAGAATATAAAGCTTCATCAATTATGTTGGTTTGCGTGCCTTGTTTCTACGTCATCAACTATAGTTCCATGCTCCCAAGGTATGAATGCAATTATATATATATAGGAGCTTGGAACAAAGTTTATTGGGTGTTAGGTTTAATAAAAACTGGGTTTTACTTTCAGAAAAATTTAATTAGAACTTTAAATTAAAGTATATAAAGTTTCTGGGCCAAAATCGAATTTTATGAAAAATTCTGGAAGTCGTTCGAAATGTCGTTCGAACGAGTTTTTCGTTCGAACCAGGTTTCGTTCGAACGAGTTTGCCAACGAGTCTAAACTGGTCTATCGTTCGAAATGTCGTTCGAACGAGATTGTTCATTCTAACGGGGTTTCTAACGAGATTCTAACGAAGTCCATACTGGTGCGTCATTAGAAGCTCGTTCGAACGAAATGTCCTTCGAACGAGCTGTCAGCCGGGAACAGTTTTTTGGCAGTTTTTGGTAGTTTTTCACCCACTTCCCCACTTGATTTTTAACCAACTTTTACTGACTTTATTATGCGCGGGAATGACATTTTCCAAACCAACATTTCCATAACTTTTCCAACTTAGTTTATCTCTTAGAGAGACTTTGAGAGCAAAAATGGTTTAGGAAAATGTTCATGTTTTGAGGGTTAATTTTTCAAAGAGAAAATCCTTCACACTCTAGTTTACACCCAATTGTGTTTAGTCCAAGTTCTTATTTACATATTAAATTCCTTGGAGTTTGGCACCGTTTTATCTCTACCGAATTCAAGAAGAGAAGTTTTGTTTTGCTTCTACATCCATCAAAAGAGAAGACATTTTTGTTGCGATTCTACCCACTTGGAGAAAGGCTCCATGTACGGGTGATGGTGACCATAGAAAGCCCCATCGGTGGATTCCACGATCACGGTGGTGTTTCGAGGTTATCCGTTAGGAAGAGGTGTCTACAAGAAGAAGCGTCGAGGCTTGAGAGGGATCGAGTCAGTCGTTGTAAGTCTATCTGTCTTGTAATTGTAATTCCATATCTAGTGGATTGTGGCTAGGGTCGTCCGAGGTTTTTTCCCGTCTTGGGTTTTTCCTCGTACATCGCGGCGTAGTGTGATTGGTTTATTTTATCTTGCTTCAATAACGTAGAATGCGTGCTTAGAATAATTCAAGATAAAATTCGGTTTAAATCATCACACTCACTTTAATTTGGACTTAAATTAAATATTCGATAATGTTGTTTAATTCAAGTCATTTGCTAAAATTTGGTTTCGCCTAACTTGCTAATATTGATAAATATGACTTAGGCAAATTCTAGGACTTGGATTAACTTATTTTAATTTGTTTTGAAGAAATTAAAATTTGGATTTGTTTATTTGTGAACCACCATTCAACGCTTTCGCATCATTTATTGAATTTATATAAAAGGAAATTACTTCACGTTTACAGGAATAAAATCAAAGTTAAAGTGTAAAGGACACAAAATGGTAAATTGTCAAAGTGTAAGACAAGTTGCAGTGATAAATCCCTGGGTTGGCTTCGGACGAGTAAAAAGAAAACATGTAATAATGTGGACATTTGTAAAATGTTAAATCACGTAAATGGGAACTCAGATGACACCGGGATAAAAGAAAAAAGGGCTCGGAAGCCTTGGGTGAAAATCGCTAAATCAGTGGCCAGAGCATATGGTGAGCATAACCGGTGGTGTTGAGCCCGTGAAAGTATGCGGTATGGAAATATTTTGAGAAAAGATAAAGGAAATATGAAACATGTCAAGAAAATGGGTTATGTGGTAAAATATGTTAATACAACCTAACCTAAATAAATGTAACAAATGTTCCGGTACAGGTTAAAATGGGCAAGTGAATGCATAATTGATTAATGTCCATAAAGGAAGGAAAGAGAGTAAAGTAGCTAGGTAAATGGGCGAATAGGCTACCAATTTGGTTAAACCCATAGTTTACACAAGGATGTGTTGTAAAAAGCTTTTCAAATATTGAATGAGTATTTTCTAACACAGTGTTTGCATGTGTTGAAAGGGTGAGTTTAAAAAAAAAATACTAAAGTGTATTTAAATGAAATAAAAAGTGTACTTATGGTAAAGGAATGTGGTTGGATGAATCAAGTATAGTGGTTTCAAGTATTAAACCAAGTATGTTAAATAAGTGAGAAATGCTAAGTAAAGGAAGTTTTTACAAGATTAAGATGAATTAATCTGAACAAGTAGGGTTTTGGAAGTAAAGCTGTTATTGCATTGGAACATGTATTTTTCAAAGGTATATGTTTATATATATGTAGATACATATATATTTTCACACGCATATAGTTGTAGCGTGTGAGTATCCATTCTGCCATTTGTTTCTATACTACTTGTGTATCCCCACTAGGCACATTCTCACACCCTCGATTTGTCAGGACAGGTCAGGTGAGGTGTGGTATTTTGAGGGCATTGTGCATGTGAGTATTTTGTTTATTTTTACGTTAGTAGATCTATTTACTTGGTCATGGGGGTGCTCCCCATGGGTCCGACACGTAGTTTATCTTGAAACTGGAATCGGATTCACAACAAGTGAAATGCTAACTAAAATAAAACAGGATTAGTAACATTATGTAGGTTGTCCCATTGAACTTCACACCTAACGCTCGGTCCGGATCGGGTTGACATACGAGTAACCTATAAATTCTGGTAGGGGAGTTACATCAACCCATGCTTAAACAAGATTAAAACTTGAATTGGTTAGTAAAACTTTGGTAAATATTCGAACATAGACTTTTAGGTGTGCACAAATATTTTTTAGTGAGTCTCCATTTCAGTACGTAGTATGCACTCTGAACTGGTACCAGAGCATGAAACACATTTTCTAATGTTGAGAAACCTAGTGGTGTGACACCCCGCCTAATTAATCCCAGGTGATCAGTCCTAAATCAAGTTAGAAAAGGTTTCTCAGTTGGTCCATTCTTAGCAACACTGTCGTCTTTTTAATTACAAACCACCTAAGTGAGAAAAGTAGGTTGGTGCCAATTTTTATCTTTCAATTAATTAATTAAAACTCATGTGGAACATAAAATAATACACAATCACAATTAACTAAAATAACCATCCATAATTAAAATACTTAACCGAATAAACCATCGGTCCAATTATCCAATACAAGTAAAGATAAGAAGAAAATCTTAACAAGTCTAATACTAATAAATGAACTGTGAGCGACATGCTCAGATAACTTCTAGATAGTTTCTACACGAATGAAAGAAGGAGGTGTCTATGAAAACCCCGCAACATCCACATGTGCTGCAGCAAAGAATACCTGGAATAGAGTCAAGCCTGGCGCCCTTGTGGTTGGACACCTAAAAGTTTATTAAATTTTTTTATAGCAAGGGTTAGTACCCAAAAATATTTAAAAATATTTAACAAATGATTAACTTGCAATAATAAATAAACATGCGTGCTCTTCATATTTTAGTTAGTGCCGCACTCTTTAGAGGATTTCCTCACCCCTCCTCTAATGTGCACTACTAACGCTTCCATTTAATTTGCTAGGTCCTACGCTCCTGACCCAATACTTATTTTAACCCTTGAAATTTACCTACTCTAACCGAGTATGCCTTAATTCATGATTCTTAAGTTATTATAAACGTCAAACTTAATTAAATCATTACCCTTTTTAATTTCATATATCATTCACACCCGTTATGCACATAATACATTTTTCACTATGTATTAATTATCCCATATATAATTATTTACCTAATTATATATTTAATCATATTACAGTATTCATAAACATACTGAGATAACATTTAATACAAACTTTCGACCGAGTAAAAATACTCACAAAAAAAAAATATAAATTTTTCCAAGTGCTATCCCACTAGGTGTATTCACATAACCTAGTTATCCAAGTTAGATTCGCTCAGTAACTTAGTTTAACATACGAATTGGAGGCGGTTATATTCCTTCCCTGAAAGTGAGATGCTCCTCACCCATATAACGGATGCTATGACCTGGGATTATACTCGCCCTACTCCTCAAGCTAGGGGATTCATCCACTACGCGCAACCTCCCCCTATAGCACTAGAGTATATACTAATAATATTCAATAACTAATATTAATGCACACACACTATATATATATACCGTCACACTCCGTACATATATATAAATATAAAATGTCCCGGCTACACCCTGTACACAATCAGTAACATAAGCCTATTTAATTTATTAAGAGTTTATGGTCCAACTCTAATCATTAATTAATTCTCCCATTAATTAATTAAGTCACCTTTGGTGTAGCCCCCACCATAAAATTGGACTTACTCTTGGAGTCCGAATCAACCTCACCCGAGTCTAAATTCCCGACTCCCAAATTATTTAACCTTTACCTAAATAAGATTTATCCCTCGGTATTCCTCAACCATTATCCCCAGACTTGTTCTCTAGCTATATTTAATCCTTTCGAACCCTTCCCAAAAATTCCACCTTAGTGTATCACACCTAATTTCTCCAAAACCCAAAAAAATTTAAAGTATGATTTCACACTAAGTCGTCTCGAAATTCTAATTAATTTTATTCACCATTAATTAGATTTAAAATCCATGTATAAATTTCTCACCAAATTAATTCATGGAAAAAGATTAAATGAAATTTTCTTCATATAAAAGAAAACTGGGCGAACTGTCAAAATCTTCCGACCTTCGATCGATCAACCCCAGACCTTCGATCGATCGATCGAGCAGGTCTTCGTCTTCTTCGCGAAGACAAATTCAGCCATGGACGATTTTTTCCAGACCCTAGTTTTCTCTACCAGCAACCTTAAGCCCCCTTAACATTAATACATGGTAGAAACCTTATTAGGGACCTCCAGAATGTCCACTAACATTATTAATTCGTCCATTAACTATAATTTCTGTATTTGGGGAAAAATCCATATATAACCCTTTACCCATTTACAACCCAAGTTCCATCATCAAATCCGTTTCTAATTATCCAGATAACATCCTACCAGAAATATATTAACATATAAATTTCAGATTTTTACATAGACCATTACCCAAATTCCGTAAATCAGATTATTATCTTCAAAATTAGATTTTGCCATTAACACCCAAAACGAATTTCCTTTAATACACACATCACATGAATATGAATCAAAATACATTTTTACATGCTACAAAAAGTTAACACTTGCCTTAAGGTTCGTAGAGTCTGAATTTGGAAATGAGTTCCAAGGTTGAAGATGACCCTTGTTGGCTCTCTTGTGATCCCCAAATCTGCCTTTAACTGCTGTTAGGGTTTCGAACACACTAAGCCTCTTCCTAAACTCACATCAGCCATTTTATTATTTCTTCTAATTCATTAATTTACCTAAATCCCGTTTTTTGCCTAATGGGCCAAGCCCAAGTGACCCAAATGCCCTCGTGTGGGCCCGGCTATGTCTAAAAATGCCCCGTGACCCGTTTACTACCCCCGGGTACACTTTTTCGACTACTCGGCCCATCCGGACTCAACCGTATACTCATAATTATTATCCGAATTAATTTATAAAAATACTTATCCCCCACCCCTTTAGTCATAATGACTCCCGGTTGAGATAAGTGTATCATTAATACTCGAAATGACTTAAATAAAGAATTATTATTCACTTAGTAAATAAATTCCCGTAATTATTAACCATTTACTCCCCGATTAATATTTAAATAAAATTTCCCTAATTAATTCAATTAAAATTACGACTCACAAGTAATTTCCAATTCCCGAATTAATTACATATTTAATGCATGAAAGATGTGAGGTGTTACATACTCCCCTCCTTACAAAGGAATTTCGTCCCCAAAATTAGGTCATACCTGTGATGAAAAGCTGTGGATATTGCTCCCGCATATCCTCCTCCCGCTCCCAGGTAGACTCGTTAATGTTGTGATGACCCCACTGTACTCTAACTAGTGGAACAACCTTGGATCGTAATTTCCGCTCGCTACGGTCTAGGATAGCCACCGACCTCTCCTCATATGAGATCTCTGGATGTAAATCAATTTCTTCGAGTGGAATGTGCCAGAAGGCCCTCTTGCTCCTGCGATATTTCTTCAGCGATGCCACATGGAATACGTTGTGTATCCGCTGAAGGTGCTCCGGTAATACCAGCCTGTAGGCTACAGGCCCCACCCTCTCGATAATAGGGAAAGGTCCCACGTACCTCGGTGATAGCTTACCTTTTTAGCCGAACCTCATCACCCCTTTCATAGGGTCCACCCGGAACAATACCTGATCTCCCACATCTAACTCCACATGTCTCCGTGAAGCATCAGCGTAACTTTTTTGCCTATCCTGAGCTATCCGAATCCTCCCTCGAATCAGCTCTATTTTGGCAGATGTCTCCTGAACAATATCCGGCCCCAATAGTTTGTTGTCCCCCACCTCTAACCAACAAGCGGGTGAACGACAAGGTCTCCCGTATAATGCCTCGAATGGTGCCACGCTGATCGTGAATTGGTAAGAGTTATTATACGCAAACTCTACAAGAGGAAGATATTTCTCCCAACCTCCCCCAAAGTCTAGTATACACATTCTGAGCATATCTTCCAACATCTGATTGACTCTCTCGGTCTGTTCGTACGTCTGTGGGTGATAGGCTGTACTCAAAAGTAACTCCATGCCCATGGCCTCCTAAAAACTCTGCCAAAAGTGGGCCACAAAGATCTTATCCCTATCCGACACAATATTAATCGGTACCCCGTGCAGTTTAACAATCTCCGCTATGAATAGCTGTGCATAACGCATCATCTCAAAGTCTGTGCGAACCGGTAGGAAGTGGGACAATTTAGTCAACCGATCCACAATAACCCATATGGAATCGTGACCCTTCTGCGATGTCGGTAACCCTGCAATGAAGTCCATAGAGATGCTCTCCCACTTCCACATGGGAATTTCACGTGGCTGTAGCATCCCTGATGGTCTCTGATGGTCAACTTTCACGAGCTGACACGTGGCACATTTTGAAACAAACTCTGCTATGTCCTGTTTCATTCCTGCCCACCAATACTGTCTCCTCATATCCTGATACATTTTATCCCCACCGGGATGGACCACGAATCTTGACCCATGAGACTCTGTCATAACAGCTTGCCTCAACTCCGCATCCTCTGGCACGATCAATTTCCCATTATAGCGTAAGCCTCCCTCTGAGCTGATCGAGTAACCCTTTGCTCCCTTAGCTAGCAACTGGCTCACCCTATCCCGACATGTCTGATCCTCCGCCTGAGTCCTCATAACCCGCATAATGATCTCAGGTGTAATGGATAATGCTGACATACAAGCCCTGGCTACATCATCCTCGTATCGAAGTTCTCTCCACTTCGCTTTCCAGACTTCTGATATTTCCCCAGTCGGTCTTTGACTCAATGCATATGCTACCACATTAGCCTTACCAGGATAATATTGAATATCAAACTGATAGTCTTTCATGAATTCTAGCCATCGCCTCTGTCTCATATTCATATCCTTCTGAGTGAATAGATACTCAAGTGATTTGTGATCCGTGAATAGCGTGAACTGCTCCCCCAGAAGATAATGTCTCCATATCCTCAAAGCAAAAACGACTGCTGCTAACTCTAGGTCGTGAGTGGGGTAGTTCCTCTTGTGTGGATTTAGCTTCCTGGACGCATAAGTTATAGCCCTTTCCTCCTGCTGAAGCACACCCCCAAGTCCCTGTAAGGATGCGTCAGTGTAAACCCGATACTCTAATCCTCCTTTCGGCAATGCAAGTAAGGGTGCAGATGTCAACTTGTCCTTTAACTCGTCGAAAGATAATTGACAAAGTTCATTCCAAGTGAAAGGCACCCCTTTCTGAGTAAGATTCGTCAAAGGGACCGCAATCTTTGAGAATCCTTTGATGAACCGTCTGTAATAACCGGCCAACCCCAAAAAACTGCGCACTTCTATCGGTGTCGTGGGCTGTCCTCACTCCCTCACCGCCGATACTTTACTTGGATCCACCGCAATACCCCAGTCTGACACCACGTGGCCAAGGAACTGAACCTCCCATAGCCAAAATCCACACTTACCGAATTTGGCATAGAGTTGGTGATCCCGTAATGTCTGTAACACTATACGCAGGTGCTCTGCATGCTCCTCCTCGGTACGCGAGTAGATCAGGATGTCATCAATGAACACGATAACAAACTGATCGAGAAACTCCCTAAAGACTCTGTTCATGAGGTCCATGAACACTGCTGGTGCATTGGTGAGCCCAAATGGCATCACCCTGAACTCATAAGATCCATACCGCGACAGGAAAGCGGTCCTTGGAACATCTTCCTCTCGGATACGTAGTTGATGATATCCTGACCTCAAGTCGACCTTAGAGAAATAAGACTCCCCTCTCAACTGGTCAAATAGGTCGTCAATCCTAGGCAACGGATACTTATTCCGTATCGTGGGCTTATTCAGCTCTCTATAGTCCACGCATAACCGTAGTGAGCCATCTCGCTTTTTCACAAATAACACCGGTGCACCCCACGGCGATGTACTCCGTTGTATGAAACCATGACCCAGAAGCTGCTGAATTTGCTCCCTCAGCTCACGCATCTCTGAAGGGGCCATATGGTATGGGGCCCGTGCAATTGGTCTCGTTCCTGGTGCTAAATCGATCACAAATTCGATTTCCCTACTAGGTGGCAACCGTGGTATCTCCTGAAACACATCCTCAAAGTCTCTCACCACTGGGATTGAATCCAACGGAATAGCCACCTCCTGTGAGGTTTCCTCCTCAATGTAATACAAGTGTGTGCATGACCCTCCGTCGGGTAGTGGCATTGCTATTAAGAACATCTCCTGCCCTGGAATGGAGAACACGATGGTCCTTTCGTATCAATCCACCGTCGCCCGATAACCTGCTAACCAATCCATACCCAAGATGACATCGTACCCCTCCATATCTAACACTAAGAGGTCCGCTGCTAAACTAAGTCTCCCAATCAAAATGTCCACACCCCGACAAATCGAGTGAATTGTAGCCCCGCTGCCAACTGGCGACTCTACACACATCCGAAGACTACCCGCGGTCTCTAGTAGTCCGGCCCGTTTAGAAAAATTTAATTTAATAAATGAATGTGATGCTCCTGTATCAAAAAGAATACTACCCTCATAACCATGAATGAGAAACATACCCTCAACTGCTGACGGTGCTTGTTGCGCCGGGATTAGGGACATCTCGGACGTTATACACACGTCCGTAGGGCATCTGCCCTTGCTGAGGTGGGGTGGGTGGGGCTGGTGCTACTGGTGGTAATTGCCACTGTTCCCCTATTGGGCCTCCTGCTGTTGACCTCTGCCCCTCTGTGGGCACTCCATCTTGAAATGTCCTAGCTGGCCACACACAAAACAACATCTCTGACCATCCCCCTGTCATTGGCCCTGTTGGCCCTGATGCGGCTGGCCCTGGCCTCCCCCATTGTTCCCTTGGCCCTGACGGCCCTGAGGAACCTGCTGCTGCTGATTCGGGCCCGACTGCCCCTGCCTGAACCTCTGTCATCCCTGTCGGAAACCACCAGGCTTAAACTTCTTAGCCTGATTCCCTTACTGACTACCCGCCTGCTGCTGAGCACCACTTATGTCACTACTAGTAACGGCCTTTCCCTGTTGGCTCGTTTCCCCTGTTCGCTTTCTCCCCTTTGCATGGAAGCGATGATCCTGGCAGTGTACAAGTGCGACATTAACGATGTCTGTATATGTCACTAACGCCGGATTCCCAATCAAGTGTAGCCTGATCCACCAGGCTAAACCGTCCATAAACCTCGATTTCTTCCGCTCCTCATCGCTCACCTCATTTGGCACAAAGTTTGCCAAACGGGTGAACTCTTCCTCGTAGTCTGCCACTGATCGGTCACCCTGAACTAAATCACTGAATTTCTTTCTCATCTCAGTCTCTATTGCTGGTGGAAAGTATTTGCGGTCGAACCGCACCCAGAACTCTGCTATCGGCATCAACTCTCGCTCCTCGGGGGTGGTAACTGACTCCCACCACTGTAAGGCTTCCCCTGACAGACGAAAGGTAGCAAGCATCTATTTCTATACCTCGGTACATTCTAGCATGCGCTGATGGCGCTGAATATTATTCTTCAAGTCACAAGCCTCTATCACATCTCTGCTACCCCGGAACTCAGGTGGGTGACCCTTCTGAAAGGTCTCCCTAACTCTCTGCCAAGATGGTGGTCCCGCTGGAGGCGGTGCCTAGGGCTGTGGAAAGTGAGCTTCCATAGCTCTCATTGCGGTTTCGACCGCCTGGGCCACTATCACTGCCACATGAGTAGTGGAAATCAACTCGGGTGGTGGTGGTGGTGGCGGTACATGTGGCTCCTGGTGAGCCTCCCTGATTTCATCCCTAGCCTCAGCCCTCTCCACTCTCAGTCTCCTCGGTGGCATCTGAAATAGATTAAATCGCATAAGTACACAGTTTAAACTAAAATATTCACAGCAGAAATACGATATCTCACAAGCGAAAAATGAATCAACAGTCCTAATAATAGGGCTCTACCACAAACGAGTGCTACGCTGAAACGTATAAAGCCGCACAGATCCTAAGGACACTAGAACATGATGCATTGATACCATCTGTGACACCCCACCTAATAATCCCGAGTGATCAGTCCTAAATCAAGTTAGAAAAGGTTTCTCAGTTGGTCCATTCTTAGCATCACTGTCGTCTTTTTAATTACTAACCACCTAAGTGAGAAAAGTAGGCTGGTGCCAATTTTATCTTTCAATTAATTAATTAAAACTCATGTGGAACATAAAATAATACACAATCACAATTAACTAAAATAACCATCCACAATTAAAATACTTAACCGAATAAACCATCGGTCCAATTATCCAATACAAGTAAATATAAGAAGAAAATCTTAACAAGTCTAATACTGATAAATGAACTGTGAGCGACATGCTCAGATAACTTCTAGAGAGTTTCTACACGAATGAAAGAAGGAGGCGTCTATCAAAACCCCGCAACATCCACATGTGCTGCAGCAAAGGATACCCGGAATAGAGTCAAGCCTAGCGCCGTTGTGGTTGGACACCAAAAAGGTTTTTAAAATTTTTTATAGCAAGAGTTAGTACCCAAAAACATTTAAAAATATTTAACAAATGATTAACTTGCAGTAATAAATAAACATGCATGCTCTTCATATTTTAGTTAGTGCCGCACTCTCTTGAGGATTTTGTCACCCTCCTCTAATGTGCACTACTAACGCTTCCATTTAATTTGCTAGGTCCTACGCTCCTGACCCAATACTTATTTTAACCCTTGAAATTTACCTACTCTAACCGAGTATGCCTTAATTCATGATTCTTTAGTTATTATAAACGTTAAACTTAATTAAATCATTACCCTTTTTAGTTTCATATAACATTCACACCCGTTATGCACATAATACATTTTTCACTATGTATTATTTATCCCATATATAATTATTTACCTAATTATATATTTAATCATATTACAGTATTCACAAACATACTGAGATAGCATTTAATACAAACTTTCGACCGAGTAAAAATAATCACAAAAAAAATCTAAATTTTTCCAAGTGCTATCCCACTAGGTGTATTCACATAACCTAGTTATCCAAGTTAGATTCGCTCACTAACTTAGTTTAACATACGAATTGGAGGCGGTCATATTCCTTCCCTGAAAGTGAGATGCCCCTCACCCATATAACGGACGCTATGACCTGGGATTATACTCGCCCTACTCCTCAAGCTAGGGGATTCATCCACTAAGCGCAATCTCCCCCTATAGCACTAGAGTATATACTAATAATATTCAATCACTGATATTAATGCACACACACTATATATATATACCGTCACACTCTGTACATATATATAAATATAAAATGTCCCGGCTACACCATGTACACAATCCGTAACACAAGCCTATTTAATTTATTAAGAGTTTATGGTCCAACTCTAATCATTAATTAATTCACACATTAATTAATTAAGTCACCTTTGGTGTCCCCCCATCATAAAATTGGACTTACTCTCGTAGTCCGAATCAATCTCACCCGAGTCTAAATTCCCGACTCCCATATTATTTAACCTTTACCTAAATAAGATTTATCCCTCGGTATTCCTCAACCAGTATGCCCAGACTTTTTCTCTAACTATATTTAATCCTTTCGAACCCTTCCCAAAAATTCAACCTTAGTGTATCACACCTAATTTCTCCAAAAACCAACAAATTTAAATTATGATTTCACACTAAGTCGTCTCGAAATTCTAATTAATTTTATTCACCATTAATTAGATTTAAAACCCATGTATAAATTTCTCACCAAATTAATTCATGGAAAAAGATTAAATTAAATTTTCTTCATATAAAAGAAAACTGGGCGAACTGTAAAAATATGCCGACCTTCGATCGATCGACCCCAGACCTTCGATCGATCGATCGAGTAGGTCTTCGTCTTCTTCGCGAAGACAGATTCTGCCATGGACGATTTTTCCCAAGCCCTAGTTTTCTCTACCAGCATCCTTAAGCCCTATTAACAATAATACATGTTAGAAACCTTATTAGGGACCTCCAGAATGTCCACCAACATTATTAATTCGTCCATTAACTACAATTTCTGTATTTGGGTAAAAATCCATCTTTAACCCTTTACCCATTTACAACCCAAGTTCCATCATCAAATCCGTTTCTAATTATCCAGATAACATCCTACCAGAAATATATTAACATACACATTTCAGATTTTTACATAGACCATTACCCATATTCCATAAACCATATTATTATCTTCAAAATCAGATTTTGCCATTAACACCCAAAACGAATTTCCTTCAATACACACATCACATGAATATGAATCGAAATACATTTTTACATGCTACAACAAGTTAACACTTTCCTTAAGGTTCGTATAGTCTGAATTTGGAGATGAGTTCCAAGGTTGAAGATGACCCTTGTTGGCTCTCTTGTGATCCCCAAATCTGCCTTTAACTGCTGTTAGGGTTTCTGAACACACTAAGCCTCTTCCTAAACTCACATCAACCGTTTTATTATTTCTTCTAATTCATTAATTTACCTAAATCCCGTTTTTTGCCTAATGGTCCAAGCCCAAGTGACCCAAATGCCCCCGTGTGGGCCCGACTATGTCTAAAAATGCCATATGACCCGTTTACTAGCCCCGGGTACACTTTTCCGACTATCTCGGCTCATCCGGACTCAACCGTATTCTCAGAATTGGCATTCAAATTAATTTATAAAAATACTTATCCCCCCACCCCTTTAGTCTATACTGACTCCCGGTTGAGATAAATGCATACCCAGTCATTAATACTCGAAATGGCTTAAATAAAGAATTATTATTCACTTAGTAAATAAATTCCCATAATAATTAACCATTTACTCCCCGATTAATATTTAAATAAAATTTCCCTAATTAATTCAATTAAAATTACGACTCACAAGTAATTTTCAATTCCCGAATTAATTACATATTTAATGCATGAAAAATGTGAGGTGTTACAAGTGGAAGATTGTGTGTTTGTGTTAATATGAAGAATAATGTTATTTTTAAGGGTATGTGTATTTCATTAGGACATTGCTCAACCTACCCATTTTCTTATATTGATGATTAATTCTCTATAGAGATTGATACTTTGTATTCTTGCTGTTGTTCTAGGTATGATTCTATTAATGAATAAGATGGTGACCATTAACAAGATTATGATAAAATATTTTTTGAAAAATCTAGAATCAAGAAAATTTTATTGAAAAGTTCCATTAAACTTAAGAAATGTGAAAAAGAAAATACTTCTTTATAGATGGAAGGTTCCCTTTTGAGCAATTGGATGTTCAACTATACGCTCTTGGCATGACTATCCTTATGTTTGATAAAGAGTTACAATAAAGGTTAAAGGTATTATAATGTGAGTTAGAGGAGTGTAAAAATTATAATGACTCTTTTAATGAGAAAATAGCCTCTCATTAAAATGAGTTAATCTTCGTTAAGAATGTAAACGTTACCATAGAAGATAGAACAAGGAAATTTGGAAAATTCTTTTCTTGCATACTCAATCTTCTAGTGATAAACGTGGAATTTTATTTGATTCGCCTCATGTACAATATAAACACAAGGACAAAGTCATTTTTATAAATAACAATTCACCTAAATAATCTTTTTCATCTCTTGAGAATAAAAATGTTTCAAAGCTTTCAAAGAAATTCGATCATTGTTTTGTGTATCATTGAACTTTTGCAATTATGATGGCCATGTGAAACACTTTTGCTATGGGTTTAATAAAAATCGAAGGTGAATAATCAATCTCACTTGGATGAAGTTTTTTCTTTGAGGCGTGATTTTAATTCCATTTTGTAAAATTCAAAACTATTTTGTCATAAATTGAAAAGATTTCAAAATCTAAATGTGTTGGACTAAAAAGGAAAATATCATGACTAAAAAGGTTTGGACTAAATAGGAAAATTTTCTTCTTATTCACACGACCTTTGTTTCTTAAGATGACTCACAATGGTATTTTGATAGTGGGTGCTTTCGAAATATGATTGGAAATAAATCCTTGTCTTATTAACTTATTAAGAATGAATCTATCTCGATTATGTTTGCAAATGGGAATGAATCTAACATCATATGCATGGGTAGTATAGATATTTACATTTTAGTATATTAGATAATGTTATTTTAGTTGATGGCTTGAAGTCTAACTTTCTTAGAATAAGTCAAATGCGCGACGATCGTCACAATGCGATTTTTACTAATAAGGAATGTAAAGTTATTGATCCTAAAGGTAATTTCATTTTGAAATGCCATACAACCACGTAGAATTTTTACATCATCGATGTTTTTTTGATTGTTCTTTGCAATTCTGTGAAGGAAGAAGTGGCGAATCTTTGGCGTAAAAGGTTAGATCACGTGAACTTTAAATATCTTAGTAGACTTACTAGGAATTAACTTATTCATGGTCTACCTCCTTTAGAGTCTATTTATTCTCTTGTGTGCGGTACTTATCAAATGGGCCAACAAATTAGCAATCCACATAGGAAATTGATTTTTTTAACTCTAACATGCTAAAACTTTTACATATACATGTTATGGGTCAAATGAGTACAAAGAGCATAGCTGGTAGAAGTTATGTCATTATTATTATAGATGACTTCAGTATAATTCACTTTTGTAGTATTTTTGCGTAGTATGTCCGAAGCTAAGGACTTCTTTATTCCTAAGTGCAACCAATTTCAAAATGAAAAGGCATGCCCTATTGTTAGAATTTATAGTGATCACACAGGGTAATTTGAAGGAATGGGTATGCTGATGTGGTGTTGTGAAGTTGGAATACGCCATGAGTTTTTGGCTCCCAAAATGCCTCAACAAAATGGAATAATTCAAAGAAGGATTCAATCTGTTCAAGATATGTCTAAATCCATGTTGATTGGGAAAAATGTTTCTAAGAGATTTTGGGCGGAATCTTTTCACACGACTTAACCTAATGCTACCCGAGTCTATAAGAGGTACGCTACTAAACAAACCCCTTATGAGATTTGGAAAGGCCAAAAGCCGACACTCAAGCACTTTAGAGTTTTTGAAGCAAATGTTACATATACAATAATAGAGAATACATAACTAAATTTCACACTAGAATTAATGTAGACCTTTTTCGTGGAAATTCCACAAATATTCGGGCATATCATGTCTGTATTTGAATTTCTCAAAAAAATATGGAGTCCATTAATGTCATTATTGATGATAATGATTCCTATTACTTCAATGATAATGATTGTAAGAACTTGACTTCTTTGTTTCCGCATACTGAAGATGAAATGTAAGAAGAAGCAAATGAGTGTGAAGAGGTGACTCCACCACCTAGTATGGTTATGAATGTGGGAGACATAATTACCTGGGTTAGAAAAGACCATGATTCTATCAAAATCATCAATAGTCATAATGTTGAAGTAAATACTATATTTCAACTCTGAAGAGAAATTAAATTTGTTTTGTTACACTTCCATAATTGAACCCAAGAATGTGAAGGATACTTTGTTAGACAAATATTGGGTCAACTCCATGCAAGAAGAGTTAGACCAAATAGCCAAATTAAAAGTTTGGAATCTTGCTCATTTGATAAAATATGTTCATATTATTGATTCTAAGTGGATCTTCAAGAACAAGTGTGGCGAAGATAGTTTCCTTTTGAGGAAGAAGTCAAGAGTAGTGGTTCAAGGTTATACACAAGTTGAAGTTGTAGACTTTGATGGGTCTTTTACCTCCATTTCAAGGCCAGATTCGATTCGTTTAACCTTAGTTATAGCATTTTGTTTAGACTTCAAGATCTATCAAATGTATGTAATTCTTTTATTAATGGCAATCTTCAAGAGGAAGTCTATGTGTCACAAGCTAAGGGCTTAGAGGATCCTAAATTTCCAGCAAACATTTTTCACCTCAAAAAGGCTTTGTATGGCCTTAAAAAATCACCTAGAGATTGGTATAAAAGACTTATTTCATATCTTTTAGAAAAAGTTTTAAAAGAGGAAGTGTGGAAAATACCTTGTTTTTACAATATTTGTGTGAAAAAACTTGTAGTAGCCCAAGTGCATGGTGATTATATTTTATTTGGTTCCACAAATGTGAAACATGCTCAAGACTTTGCTTTTATAATGCAAAAAGAATTTAAGATGAGCATGGTTGGGGAATTCACTTTCTTTCTTGGTTTCCATGTGCATCAAATGGATAGTTGAATTTTAATTTCAAAATCTAAATATGCTAAGAACTTTTTGAATAAGTTTGACCTTGACTCTTTTCAGCCTAAATGTACTCCATTGGGTGTTTCTGTTAAGATTGTAAAGGATGTCAGCGAAAATGATATTGACGAGACACTTTATTATAAAATGAGAGGTAGTTTGTTGTACCTCACAACTAGTCATCCTAAGATATCCTTTAGTGTAGGAGTGTGTGCTCTCTACCAATATTATCTTAAAGAGCCCCATTTGCAAATCATTAAGCATATAATCAAGTATGTTTACGGGGCTACATAATTTGGTATTTGGAATCATAGAAATACCAATACATTTTTTTGTCTTATTTCAATGACGATTAAATGGGTGCTGTTGGTGGGAGAAAAAGCATATTCGACTGGTGCTTCCATCTTTGAAGTTAGTTGGTTTTTGGAATGCCAATAATAAAAATTGTGTCTTACTTTCAATGGATAAAGAGAAGTATATTGTAATAGGAAGTTAATGTGCTAAACTTTTATAGACGAAACAAATGTTGACAGACTATAGTATTGATTATGTATGCAAGATTATTTATTGTGACAATACTAGTGCTAATGATATTTCCAAGAATCCCATTCAAAATTCTAGAACTAAGCATATAGACATATGACTTCATTTCATTAGAGAACTTGTTTAATAAAAGGTTATGTCTTTATGATATGTTTCAACTAATGTTAAATTAATGGATATTTTAACAAAACCTCTTTATTGGACAAGATTTTACTTTCTTGGATCATCATTGGGTATTTTCATCGTTGATTGAAAGGTCTATTAACATGTTTATGATTTGTGCTTCTTTGATTTGTTACACTTTTGTATCCAAAGCCATGTTCACTTTTTTTTCACGAGTTCTTTGCATTCTTTTCAATAAAAATATTTGTTGAATACAATCATTTATATGCTTTTGAGATGGTATACCCCTTGACTTATTTTTATAAAATGGTGATTATTGATTACCTTTTCCAAATATTTAGATAATGCAATCTTGTGCATCATAATATAAGTTTCTATTTTCTTTTAAACTCTTATAAACCTTGAAGAATTTTTATTGGGACCACCTTCTCATATCGTACTCCACATTACACAGTGCTATACATTCCTTTATAAACGGTTCAAATCTTCAAATATTTGTGAGAGAGGGTCCATTATCCTAAGCATGTGTGAGATTTATTCATGATTTGAAGGAGTTGAAAAATCTAGATATTATATCAAAATCATGAGAGATTATATGGTTAGGTCTACAACTTTGATTGGATGATTATACCTTTAAAAATTAAAAATAATATCCAATCTTTGTAATAAATCAGTGAAATTTTCTACTTGAAAAAACAATTTTGAACAAAGCCATGCATCAAGATTTAAATCCATCCAAAATTGGGTAACATCAAGGATGTGAAACAAAAGGTTTTAACTGAGTCTTTAATTGAGGAAGAAAAAAGTGTTAATTACGAATAATCTTAATTGGTGTTGAAAATTTTCACCTTTATTGAAGCTTTGAGTCATTTTTTAAATGAATCATTATTCTTTATTGAAATCAATATTTGTTTTAATCATTATTGCTATAAATTGTTTCTTTGCAGGATCAGTTCTTCCTAAATGTTGGATAAGTTCTTCCATTGTCCTAATTCCTAAAGTTAAGCACCCTAATACCTGTGGAGACTATAGGCCTATTAGTTTGTGTAATAATTCTGATAAGGTTATTTCAAGAATCTAATTCATTAAACTTTGATCTGTTTTTCCTCGGTTTATTTCCCCTAACTGAAGTGGATTTGTAAAATGGAGGGGTATTCATGATAATGTAATGCTAGATCAAGAAATGGTTTTCAATTTGGATAGGAAAATTTATGGATGAAATGTCATTGTTAAGCTTGATATGGAGAAGGCTTATGATAGAGTCAATCGAGGATATCTAATAAAGATCATGAAAAGTTTGGATTTGGATAGAGATATATGAGTTCATTTAGAGAATGATATCAGACAATTGGTTTTCAGTGTAATAAATGGGGATCCTAAAGGTTATTTTCATTCTAAGAGAGGGCTAAGGTGGGGGATACTCTCTCTCTTAGTCTTTTCATTTTGGATGCTAAATTATTGAATAGAGGTCTTGATAGTCTGATGAAGAAAAGTGTTGTAAAACCTTTCTATTACACAAGTGGATGTCCTATGATTTTCCATCTATCATTACAGATGATGTGATCATTTTCTCTAAATGATATAAAAGGAGTTTAAAGGCTATAGTTGAATTTCTTAATAGGCACGAAGTTATATCATGCACAAAATTAATTATACAAAGAGTAGCTTCACCTTAGCTGATAAGTAGCCTCCTAATAAACCTACTCAGATTTAATCTTCTACTGAATTGAAATGTAGAAAACTCCCTTTGCAACAATTTAGATGTTTTCTCTATAAACTTATAAGTAAAATCATTTATTTATCTAAACTCATTGATTCTTTAACAAGTAGTATTCAAGGATGGAAAGCTAAATTTCTCTTGAGTGGTGGGAGGTATATTCTTATAAATCATGTCCTATCATGCATTACAATTTATATACTTGGTTATTTCAAACCTCCTAATGAAATTATAAGAAGGATCCATACTATGATGAATAATTTGTTTGGGGTGGAAATGAGGATAGAGGATTGAAATACCAATGGATTTCTTAGGAATCCTTATGTATAAAGAAAAGTGATCGTGGACTTGATTTTTTAAATTTCAATAAGATGATTAATGCTTCATCTATGATTATGTTTTGGAAATTTATATATAAAAATTCTTTCTGGGCAGAAGCGATACGAATCAAATAATCCAAATGTGGGATCTCACATCTAATAAATATTGATGAAAGTTTAAGAGGAGTTCTTAGATAATATGATCACTATCAATGAAAAATGGATTTAGAAACCTTATACGCCTGGAAACAATTATTTTTGCCTAAACCTTAAAAATTTATAGTGATTATTTCACAACTTCAGCAGTGATTAATCAAATATGGAATGATAAAATTACTAAAAAAATCTTAATTAATTTTTGGAGAATGATGAATAATTATTTTCCAATTGATGAAGTGATCAAAGGCTTGAAAATTAAAGTTATGTCTAGAGGTCATGCTTGCCTAAATCAATGTGAGTCTTCTTATCATTTATTCTTGAATTGTAGGGGTACAAAGCTTATATGGGACTATTTTCAATATCTTAAAGGTGTGACAACCCGCAATCGAAGATAAGGGGTGGCGAGCCCGATACTCAAACATAACAGGAATCATGGATGGATATCATTCTCAACATCACAAATATAAACTGAGTATACGAGAAAACCACCCAATAAATCAGAAAACGGGTTGCCAAAAAGTGTAAAATTTTAAAAATGCGGTTGTGAAAATTTAAACTAAGCAACCCAATCTGACAAGCAAGTGGAGTTCCAAAAGATAATATATAATATAACTAAAACGAATGTAAACAAATGGACCGAATAAGCTGTCAGTCCACAGCTACATAACGAAGCATCACAATAAAAATATCTTACATAGTACATTCATTAATCAAATACAAATGTTTGGGCCACACGCCCGAGTGACAAGACCCGATCATATCTAGAATAACAAGAATGAAAGCGTCTAATACAACGTCCTGTAATAACCCGCAAAATCTTACAGCTCGTCGAAAATGAAGGGAACTTGGGAAGTCAAGTCGGGCGTCCTTGAGGTGGAGCACCTGAGCGAATACAATAATATATATACAACAAGGAAAGTAAACCGGTCAGGGCCGGGTTCTATATGATTTCTTGAAGAATAAAAAGCAGGATAGATATGAACAGTTATACATCAAGGATGAGGATGATAATATGACATGCTATCTACAATTACAAACAAGACTTGAAAGTAGAGCACTTTAATTTAAAACCCTTTCTTAATAATACAATTTCCATTTCCTTTTGACATTCCTTATTAGGAATAAAAGCATTTTCGGTTTAATCAAGGAGTTATAACTTCTATTCATTAATTAAAACTTCCCATATTATCTTTCCATTTCTTATTAGGAATATCATTACATCAAGTGCTCTTTATGGCACATATGTTATTCCCGTGCTCTGCATGGCACATATCTATGATCTTTATGGCATTCATCATACGCTCTTTGTGGCGTTTATCAACCATCAAGTCCAACTTGATGAAAATATAGTTATATTCATATACATATAACGATATCTAAGACCGCCCGTCCGGGTTTCCCCACTGTGCGCGCCCCTAAATGACCATCATCTTCGAGGGCCAAACATAAGACAACCTGGGGACCTAACGCAATACGTCGGGAAGCGGCCATGAGCCTGTGGGGTAGTCAAGACCACACCTGGAATCTCCTACCCATCGTAGAAAAAAATAACAATAAGCGCTCTCATGGCCTAGGACTATATCCACCTTGCATTCATTAGCCAGGGGGCTTCACCTCACGAGCGAACTTCCCTTATGATGTCATTTAGAGAGGTGTGTAATAGTAAATTAACATTTACATTTTATCATCATATTCATTACCAAAAATCCATTTCCATTAATCATGTGATTGGTTCTTTATTTAAACCTAACATCATTAAACAACGGGGTTCATTCTAGTTGAACCTATCATCTTTAAATACCTATGGATTCATTTTATGCGAACCTAATTCCCATCGAATATCATCATTTATTCCTCAAATTACAAATCCAGACTAAGTCTCCAAATGATCATTATGATCCTACAAATCTCCCAGGTTTATATAACTTCGATAAGCCCTTAAGTCTCCAAGTTAGGGCATTTAACTTCCTAACTTCTAAAAGTTGAATAAAAGAAGTAATGCCTTAACATTACTTTAAACCTCCCCGAAATAAAACCCAGATGAACCCATTTCTAATCCAGGGTAACGACCAAACTCCATAACTACTCTAGGACTCTAAGTTTACTTCTTTATAGAAGTTTCCTAGGTCCTAATCCTAAAGAATAAGGATGAAAAATTAAAAGGAAAAAGACCCCAAAACTGCTGGAACCGAATCGATTCGCCCCAGCGAATCGATTCACTCTGAAAGAAAATCGGTTCAGACAACAAAATTAAGTTTCTGCAAATGTCGAATCGATTCGGTCTTAATCCGAATCGATTCGGATATCAAGACCTGGGACTCTGCATCTATGCGAATCGATTCTCCCAAGGGGCCGAATCGATTCGCCCCTGCGGAATAGCCAAGTTTGGCTATGGAGTTCTAAACTCCAAAATTACTTAAACCCAAAACCAACTCAAACCAAGATCATCTATCACCACCAATACATAATAAGGGCCTCTAACTACCATTATGTACAAAAATTATCATCCAAATCCATTTTTAGTGGTTAATACCCAAAATCTAACCAAAACCCTAACAATTTTAAATCATAACAAATCCATAAATATCAAGACTAATTATTCTACTTAAATCAAATTATTGCAAGTAGATTACTTGCCTCAAGTTAAGAATCTGATTTGATGAAGAAGGAAGCAACAATCCAAGCTCCAATCTCTCTTTTCCTCCAAAGTTCTCTTCCTCTATCTACTCTCTCTAGGGATCAATAGTGTAAAATGGAAGAATCGGAATAGGGGTGGGAAAATAAAACAGGGCTTAAGTCCCATAAGCCCACTTAAGTGACTAATACGCGATAAAATATACGCGACTACACTATTTAAGCCAAAACAAGTCAAAAGTGCCCGCAATGCCAAAATACAATATGGCACATATTTTGACTGTCACACACCTACTGGAACTAACTACATTATCCAAGTCATCATTTGGGAATTCTATAACTCATTTTACTTCCGGTTTCATAATAAACCAAAATGTCATTTTAAATCCTTATGACATTAAAAAATCACCGCATGAACATTTTATATACTCACGGGGTAACTATACAACATTTTAGTAAATATTGACCTTGACATAACGAATTAATATTTACTCAACATCTATCATTTTAAAATTAATTACTACACATTGTAAATAAATATAAAATGGGCTATCAGAAGAGAGGGTTATTACATACTCCCCCCCTTAAGAGGGAATTTTGCCCCTAAAATTCAGATATACCTCGCAAGAAGAGGTGCGGATACTATTCCCGCAAGTCATCATCGCGACCCTACGTCGATTTCTCGACACTATGCTGACTATATAGAACTCATCCCCCAAGGTACTACCAACGATCCCAACGTAACTCTACGCTCTAAGATAGCAACCGACTACATCTAATAAGATTCGTCACGTTGCATCTACTTCGAAAGGAAATGTGCCTAAAGGCACCGTTGTATCCTTCGTACCCCCTTGCATGAGAGACAGGGAACGAATTATGAACTTGCTGCAAAATGTTTCGATAAAGCGAGCGAATAGTTTACCGGACCCACCGCGACATTTCTAGGAAAGGTACAACATCACGCGGTGCAAGTTTTCATTTTCTACTCGAAACGCTTAATGCCCTTCACAGGGGATACTCACCACAACACTTGGTCTAATCACCTCAAACTCCAGATGCCTTCTTCCCGCATCGACTGAGCTCTTTACGTCGATCTTGGTTATACGAGAGACTCATCATTTCGCACTTCTAACCAACAAGTGGGGAAACAACAAGGCCTACCATACAAGGCTTCTTCTACAGCGCCGTCCTAATAATGAATCGACACAAATTCTTATAGGCGAATTCAACGAGTGGAATGCATTGTTCCCGACTACTCTTAAAGTTAAGCACGCATATATAAGGAGTATATGCCCCAACATATGGTTTATTCTATTGGTTTGGTCATCTGTAGAAAATGATAAGAAGTGCTTAACCATAATTCGATTCCTATGACTTCTTGGAAACTTGCCAAGAATGAGAAAAGGAAGTCTTATTCTAGTCAGGACTATAATCAAGGGAACCCCATGCAGTACAACAACCTTACTATGCCCAGCCAATAATACTAGTGACGTACAACTTAGCACATTTCGTCATTACCTCAATGCATCGAAACGTTAGAACCGCGTGATTTCTCCATATCTGCTTTACTTAAGTCCCTTTTGTTCGGGACAAAATTTTCTTATGGAAACGCACCCCACCCTCAATGTCAAAAGAGCAGAACTTATTTATGGTTTTAACCGCCCTTGTTTCCCCCTGCGACATCTTTCAATGAAATGTTGTTCGCACGAAAGACTAAATTCTGCCCAGGAAGTAGCATCTCTCTTCCTTTACATCGATCACCCCCCAAGATGGACTTCAACTTAAATAGGGGATAATACTCTTTACAAGTTTAAACTTGTGAGGCGCATCAACAATAAATCGATACACCAGTATTATCACTCCCCATCATGGCAGAGACTTGCTAATGGAATCTACCTTCGAGCTTAACCACCTGACTCAGGGGTGAGAATCAATTCACCCCTTCATTACCTTTGTAACACTCTACTATGAGAGGCCTCATCCCCTTCGGCCTTAACTACCAACTTCTCGAAATCCTCCCACTTCTCATATCATGGAACCAATCCCTCTTAGAGTTTACGCATGACTTATTCATGGTCAACTCCCAACAGCATTCCTAACTTACGTCTCATAATAAAGGTCCTATGTCCCAACAATTCTAAAGTCTACCTACCTATACCCTATCTAAGTCGTATACACCTAACACTAATTATATCCCTAGTGCCTATGACCTTTCTCAACTTCCGACATTTGCTCAGTTTGTGCGTGGGACGTCTCGCCAAAGCGAAGTCCAAACAAGGAACCCTCCCATTACACTACTACCTCGCGTTGTCAGTCATCGAGGGGTACATGTCTAAGACACATGTTCGGGATCGAAAAGATCCTATAGCTACACACTATCAATTAAATAGAAATAAATAAATAACAACCCAACACTCACCCTTCGTGAAACCCTAGTGTTATATACCCTATAACATATACATCTTATTAAATAGCCTTCTAATCAAGGCATAACCCGAAGTCTCAACTCGACCTCGTACCTCGGTCTCCCTCACATCGATCAGAGGAGAGAACTATATGCAGTGCTTCTATATCGCACTTTAATAGCCATCAATCACCCTTCTACGTGATTCTCGGCTAAACTTTCCAATCCCACTTTCGACAATAATTTAATAAAACAAAATAAAATAAAAGGGAAGAATAGTATATCTTCACTCACAACATCGTTAAGTGTTCATGCGGTGGAGTGTCTTGCAAAGCAAAATCCAAACAAGGAACCCCTCCGTCACATGCCTACTTAACTAGTTGATCATGGAGATAGAGCGTAATACACATAAATAAGAGAAAGGAAAGGTGGTATATCCCCACTCCCAACGTCGTTAAGGTTCGCGCGTGGAGCATCCCGCAGAAGCGAAATCCAGACAAGGAACCCCTCCTATACGCTACCACTCAACTTGTTGGTCGTGGAGATAAGGCAATACAACCACATACCAATATCACATCATACTCGACCATGTTAAGGACGAGTAAATCGGCCTCAAGCACAATTTAGTAAGAGAATTTCTACATACATACAAACAAAAGAAATGAGCGAACCATTTCCCATAGGACTGTATACTAATTAAAATACTCTCAGCAGATATTATGAAATATGTAATCTGAGAAGAGATTATAAAACAAATGAGCGCGTAACACCCGCATCGAATAACATATAACTCACGTATCTCTGAGTGAAAACTTACCCTCAATAACGGGCGGTGCCGGCAGGGCTGGAGGAAGCATAGCCTCCTGATTATGACAAACATGTCCACACTGTAGTTGCTCCTGCTGCGGAGGAACAACCATAATAGGTACCGAAGGTGGAAACTGAACATATGGCTGTTGTGGAGCCCTAGGAAACGGACCCCCAATCATCTGAGGACACTCTTTCATGTAATGACCTGCCTCCCCACATTGGAAGCACCGTCCCTTCATGTCCTCCCGACCTCGACCTCTGATAATCCTAAACTGGGAAATGCCTCTGTCCGGATGACCTCTACCTCCAGGGCCACCCCGATCTGCCTGATGCAAAGCACCTTGTCCGTGCCTATTATTATTGCCACTCGCAATAAACTCTCCAAGCTTCCCTACTTGCCTCATTTCAGTAGCTTTCTTGCTACCCTGCATATATAATCGATGCTCCTGGAAATGGAGTAAGGCTGCATTCATAACCTCACCAAAAATCTGGAAAGATGGGTTACCCATTAAGTGTTTTCGGATTCTCTAGTTCAGACCTCCCATAAACTTTGAGATCTTCCTCTCATCCGGAGTCACCTCATCTGGTATAAAACTTGCCAACCGGGTGAACTCCTCTTCATACTCCGCTACAGATCTGTCCCCTTGCACTACATCTTGCAACTTCCTCTTCATCTCCCTCTGAACCGCGGGAGGAAAATACTTAAGATCAAACAAGGCCCAGAACTCAGTGATTGACATTGTGTCTCTTTGCTCTGGTGTGGTCATCGTCTCCCACCAGTGTAACGCAGATCCGATAAGCTTAAAGGTTGTAAGGACTTGTTTCTTATCCTCACTACATTCTATCATTCGAAGGTGGCGTTGCATGTTTTTATTCCATTGATTGGATTTAACCGCATCCGTGCCTCCCTCGAATTCTGGGGGATTTCCCTTTAGAAAGGACTCCCTAACCCTTTCCCATGGAGTAAGTCCCGTAGGAGCTTGAACACCTGGAGCCCGTGGCAATTGTCGGACCACTGCGGTCATGGCGGCATTAACTTCTTGAGCCACTATGTTTGCTACATCCGCAACGTTAACGGTCCCTTGTGGTGGTGGTGGAGGACCTACTTCCTTTTCTACGACCTTAATACGTCTCGCTAGGCGACCTCTCTTAGGCGGCATCTGAGATGGAAGAACAATAGTATTAAAATGCTAGTTAAAACAATCTATCTTCCAGAATATCGCAAACATAAGCAAGAAGAAGTCCTAGCATTAGTCCCTACATCAAAGAACGCTACGGTAGAACGAGACAAGTCCACACAGATCCTAGTACTCTAGAACGTGATGCTCTGATACCATCTGTGACAACCCGCAATCCGAGATAAGGGGTGGCCAGCCCGATACTCAAACATAATAGGAATCATGGATGGATATCATTCTCAGCATCACAAATATAAACTGAGTATACGGGAAAACCACCCAATAAATCAGAAAACGGGTTGCCAAAAAGTGTAAAATTTTAAAAAAGCGGTTGTGAAAATTTAAACTAAGTAACCCAACCTGACAAGCAAGTGGAGTTGCAAAAGATAATATATAATATAACTAAAACGAATGTAAACAAATGGACCGAATAAGCTGTCGATCCACAGCTACATAACGAAGCATCACAATAAAAATATCTTACATAGTACATTCATTAATCAAATACAAATGTTTGGGCCACACACCCGAGTGATAAGACCCGATCATATCTAGAATAACAAGAATGAAAGCGTCTAATACAACGTCCTGTAATAACCAGCAAAATCTTACAGCTCGTCAAAATGAAGGGAACTTGGGAAGTCAAGTCGGGCCTCCTTGCGGTGGAGCACCTGAGCGGATACAATAATATATATACAACAAGGAAAGTAAACCGGTCAGGGCCGGGTTCTATATGATTTCTAGAAGAATAAAAAGCAGGATAGATATGAACAGTTATACATGAATGATGAGGATGATAATATGACATGCTATCTACAATTACAAACAAGGCTTGAAAGTAGAGCACTTTAATTTAAAACCCTTTCTTAATAATACAATTTCCATTTCCTTTTGACATTCCTTATTAGGAATAAAAGCATTTTTGGTTTAATCAAGGAGTTATAACTTCTATTCATTAATTAAAACTTCCCATATTATCTTTCCATTTCTTATTAGGAATATCATTACATCAAGTGCTCTTTATGGCACATATGTTATTCCCGTTCTCTTCATGGCACATATCTATGCTCTTTATGGCATTCATCATACGCTCTTTGTGGCATTTATCCACCATCAAGTCCAACTTGATGAAAATATAGTTATATTCATATATATATATAACGATATCTAAGACCGCCCGTCCGGGTTTCCCCACTGTGCGCGCCCCTAAATGACCATCATCTTCCAGGGACTAACATAAGACAACCTGGGCACCTAACGCAATACGTCGGGAAGCGGCCATGAGCCTGCGGGGTAGTCAAGACCACACTCGGAATCTCCTACCCATCGCAGAAAAAAATAACAATAAGCGCTCCCATGGCCTAGGACTATATCCACCCTGCATTCATTAGCCAGGGGGCTTCACCTCACGAGCGAAATTCCCTTATGATGTCATTTAGAGAGGTGTGTAACAGTAAATTAACATTTACATTTTATCATCATATTCATTACCAAAAATCCATTTCCATTAATCATGTGATTGGTTCTTTATTTAAACCTAACATCATTAAACAACGGGGTTCATTCTAGTTGAACCTATCATCTTTAAACACCTATGGATTCATTTTATGTGAACCTAATTCCCATCGAATATCATCATTTATTCCTCAAATTACAAATCCAGACTAAGTCTCCAAATGATCATTATGATCCTACAAATCTCCCAGGTTTATATAACTTCGATAATCCCTTAAGTCTCCAAGTTAGGGCATTTAACTTCCTAACTTCTAAAAGTTGAATAAAAGAAGTAATGCATTAACATTACTTTAAACCTCCCCGAAATAAAACCCAGATGAACCCATTTCTAATCCAGGGTAACGACCAAACTCCATAACTACTCTAGGACTCTAAGTTTACTTCTTTAAAGAAGTTTCCTAGGTCCTAATCCTAAAGAATAAGGATGAAAAATTAAAAGGAAAAAGACCCCAAAACTGCTGGAACCGAATCGATTCGCCCCAAGGGCCGAATCGATTTGCCCCAGCGAATCGATTCACTCTGAAAGAAAATCGGTTCGGACAACAAAATTAAGTTTCTGCAAATGCCGAATCGATTCGGTCTTAATCCGAATCGATTCGGATATCAAGACCTGGGACTCTGCATCTATGCGAATCGATTCTCCCAAGGGGCCGAATCGATTCTCCCCTGCGGAATAGCCAAGTTTGGCTATGGAGTTCTAAACTCCAAAATTCCTTAAACCCAAAACCAACTCAAACCAAGATCATCTATCACCACCAATACATAATAAGGGCCTCTAACTACCATTATGTACAAAAATTATCATCCAAATCCATTTTTAGTGGTTAATACCCAAAATCTAACCAAAACCCTAACAATTTTAAATCATAACAAATCCATAAATATCAAGACTAATTATTCTACTTAAATCAAATTATTGCAAGTAGATTACTTGCCTCAAGTTAAGAATCTGATTTGTTGAAGAAGGAAGCAACAATCCAAGCTCCAATCTCTCTTTTCCTCCAAAGTTCTCTTCCTCTCTCTACTCTCTCTAGGGATCAATAGTGTAAAATGGAAGAATGGGAATAGGGGTGGGAAAATAAAACGGGGCTTAAGTCCCATATGCCCACTTAAGTGACTAATACACGATAAAATATACGCGACTACACTATTTAAGCCAAAACCAGTCAAAAGTGCCCGCAATGCCAAAATACAATATGGCACATATTTTGACTGTCACACACCTACTAGAACTAACTACACTATCCAAATCATCATTTGGGAATTCTATAACTCATTTTACTTCCGGTTTCAAAATAAACCAAAATGTCATTTTAACTCCTTATGACATTAAAAAATCACCACATGAACATTTTATCTACTCACGGGGTAACTATACAACATTTTAGTAAATATTGACCTTGACATAATGAATTAATATTTACTCAACATCTATCATTTTAAAATTAATTACTACACATTGTAAATAAATATAAAATGGGCTATCAGAAGAGAGGGTTATTACAAAAGGATCAAAAAATTGATAGAAATTAAATATCATATATGTTTATGAGTTGGTGGTTCAACAATAGGGCAGGAGACTATATGAAAGTTTTGGTAAAATCAATTCCTAATGTTGTTTGTTGGGAAATATGGAAATGAAGAAATTAGTCTTTATATGATTTTAAAAAGATCAATCATATTAAAGTGATCAATTAAGATATTACTCTCATATCTAATATGTGTGTTGGTATGAAATTTGAGAGCAGGGCTAATATACTTGATGATAGAATCTTAGAAATGTTCAATGTGTAAATTATTCCTTCAGTTAGAATTCCAAAGCTTTTAAAATGGCACCCTCCTAACCAAAATTGGTTTAAGATGAATTTTGATGGTTCTTCAAAAGGAAATCCCGGCTTAAGTGGTTATGAGGGCATTGTCGGAGATGTTAAATCTCAATTTATAGTGGGGTTTGCAAGTTCAAATGTCATTTATATAAATTATGAAGCAGATATTATGGCCTTAAAGATGGGAGTCCAAACATGCATTCATAGAAATATCAATTTTGTTTATATTGAAATGGACTCTCTTTTGGTAGTTAATATGATCAATAAAGGTTATTCCATTCCTTGGAGACTTAGAGAAAGTATGGAAGATATAATCTTTAATCTTCAAATAATTCAATTCACTGTGGATCATTGTTATAAGGAAGCTAATATGGTGGCTGGTTGTTTAGCAAATGAAGGATATTATTTTGTAGAGATTAATATTTTTAAAGAATTAGAAGATCTTCCTAAGAAGACCAAAGGAGAACTGATACTTGATAATATAGGGTGCAAACATTAGATTAGCTTAATTATTAAATTTTGTATTGGATCTATCATAAAATCCCACATTTATTTATTTCCTTTAGCATTTCTTTTGTCATTGGCTCCTCAAAGAATCATTTTCTTTTTTTTTGAGCTTGCAATTGCCACATAGGGGAGGCTTTTTCCCCTAATAGCAATAATATGTGTGGGGGATATGTCCCTCTTCTCTACAAATAATATTGGTTTTAATCTTTCAATGATATTATTATTTTTTACTTTTCACATATGAGATACGATCTTACATTCGTGGTTCGTAAAAGTTATAGTGTTATAAGCATTTAAGATAGTATTTTCTTGATTATCACTACACCAAAAGAGGAAAATTGTAACGGATTTTTTTCTCGTATTTGTAATGAGTTTTATCCGTTACACATTCGTAATGGACAAAATTCATTATTAAAAGAATAAAACCATTACATATATATTAGAATTATATGCAAAAGTCATTTACAAAAGAAAACAAGGAAAGAAAGTGGGAGATGCTAGTCTCCAGCTCTCTCCTATCTTTCTCTCCATACCTTCTCTTACCTGCCCATCTCTATATTGGTTATACCACTCGGTTTATCTCATGTCTCTCCATATCATTCACATCGATAGTTTTCACGGTCAGTTAAGTTTCTCTCGGTTCTCTTATTTCTCTCATCTCAAACACAACATGCTTGTCTCATTTCTCTCATTGCAGTCGAGCCGTATGTGAAATTCACAACATGTTTCATAGTCGAGCTATTGAAATTCGTCATACGATTGCTAATTTTAAAAACTAAATTAACAAAATTGAGAGTACATATGTTACTCAGTTACAAAATTAAGAGTAGGAAGAATTTCTTATAATATACAATTTGAAACTTGATGGATCATCTGACACTATGTGTTCAATTTGTTACAATATTAGTTTTCAGGATCAGGTAACATTGAAATTTTTGGTTTCTCATTTCTCTCGTCTCTCTCCATACGATTCACATTATTGGTTTTTTTCATTAAATTGTATTTTTGTTTGTTTATTTAACATTCGTCAAGTAAAATGATTTTTTTTTTTTTGTTTTTACTTTTAGAAGTAAAGTGTAAGTGAAAAATAATATGTTTTATCTTTTGTTTGATGTTAAGATTGTTTATGTTGGAATTGATAAGTTCTAGTGGTAAAATAGGTTTTTGTATGAATTATTATTAATTTTTGTGGATGTAAGATAGGAATCATATTTGTAGTCCTATTACTAATTCTATATGTTAGTGGAAAACAAATCACATCGATGAATTGGAGCACGTGAAGTTATTTCTTATTCGTTGATAAAAATGTGATTTGTTTTCCTTTTTTTGTTCTTTAAAGCATGGTGTAAGTTTGTGTCGGAATCGAATTGTTTTTATTTGTATTTTTTTTCAACGAAGTATCTGTGGTTGAAGAAAAGGAATCTTATTTTTAGACTTACAATGAATCTCAGGAGTTTAAAATTTTGAAACTATGAAGCCAATGTCCTGATTCGAAATATTGTTTTTGAAGATTACATTGAAATTGTTATGGTTTTTTCTTCTTCTTGGGATGAAGTGGAAATGTTATGGTTTTTTCTTCTCTATCTATGTATTTATCTAAATCTGTTTAATTAATCAAATTAAACTTCATTTCTAGATTAGGAGTTTTACTTTTATTTTCAAATTATATAACCGTTGTTTACTGTGCTGGTTTCATTTTATGACCCCTAATAATATTGATTAGTTTGAAGCATATTTTTATTACAAAAAAAGTCTTTCTTTAATATTAATATGTTATATTCAGTCCAAAATATGCATCTTAGATATTTAATGTTAACTTTTGGTAGTTAATGCAAGTGAGAAAGTGAAAATTTAAGGATAATACTTTACTCATACAAATACTTACAATGTGTACGTATTTATTAACCAAAGTTACTGATATATATTTGGTGTTAAAAACATGGGATTTAGGATAAGTGTCCATTTTAGGTTGAGGTATTACGAGGAGGGTATCTTAAGTTGATAAATAATTAGTTTTGCCCAATGCACTTATTGCGATACACATCTTATGTTTTATGGTAAATCAAAAGGAAACTCATAAATGGTCACGTTAGTTGCAAACAAAAATCATGATGAATTATGTGTTTTAGTTACTTGATATGATGAATATTATCGCTCCTTGACTTAATAAAGTTAAACTCATCATTTTATTTAGAGATAAATTCCCTTAAACAATGCTTTTTACTTTAAATCTCTCATGAAAAATAGCATAAGATTTTTATTTTGAAACGTAGGTGTAGATGAAAACATAACTACCTTTACATGTAACCTATAAGTACCGTAAGCCTTTACATACCCAAGATCCTTAGTTTAACATTTATCCAAAAAGATTCTTGACATTCAAACCATATTAGATATCCATCACTCCCTCGTTTTAAGGTCCTAGCATGTCAGTGAACTCCAAATTATACGTATACCTGAAACAAAACATTATAGGACTGTAAGCTATAAAGGCCTAGTGAATGACCACATGCCAAAAATATAACCAATTTGAATAACAATTTTTATTTTGTTCTAATGCCATAACCCAACAGGAATTGTGAAACTCTCGCAAGCCTGGACCCGCCATAGTCCAATTAACCCACCACAATTATTGGGGACCACCACATCCCTTTATTAGGCCCGAGTACACAAACCTTTAAGTTGGATTAATAGGACCGCCACCACAGTCCATAACATTAAATAACATTACTTAACATTTTTAATCATATGCATATGTTTCATTAATACCACATCACTCCATAAGCATTCTAACACATGTATTCAACTACACATTTCCATATGAAAATATAAGCATTTATATTTCATGAGGAAGGTCACTCGACCTAAATTAGGTAATAAAATCAACAAAAAAATATACTTCCTTTGTATGGTAGTATTAGCCGTTTCCATACCTATAAATTCTATATCATTAGTATTTGAATACACCAAATAACATAAAACTTCATAACACATCACATCAGTTGGTCAATCAGAAATAACTTAAAAGAAATTAAATATGAAGATTAAAATTTCTATAACACCATATTAATTAGGGTTCTAACACAATTTACGGAATTAAATTACAAATTCTTTTGACAAAGTTATGCCCATTTTTCTATAACATATCTCATGTTGCGTTCTACCGAAAAACAATAATGAAACATCAACTTCAAAATGGCTCCCAAGACAAACTAGAAGTCATTTTATTCGTATTTTTGAGTATGTTATACTCATATATGTTTCTACCATCTCCCACTAGAATTACTTGATTTCAATAAGTATTCCATGATTTATGCCATTTTTACCATAACTAGGTCAAAATAAAACATTAGGGCATAACTTAACATTTTTAAGCATACATAACCTCCAGCACGTGTATAATTCACGGAAACATATAATAAACATATTTTTATCAGATATATACATCGTAAGAATGAATTTTCTAAATCAAAATGCTTTACGAAAAAAATGATGTAAATCTAGAACTTTAAAGTATGCATTTACGATCCTAGCTCCAGTTCTAACTTATGTTCTTAACCCATCCTTATTTTAATAAACTTAGGAAATATGGGTATCATTAACATAATTATAAAAATAAGAAATAAAAATATAAAAAGTGTGAAGCTCATTCGTGTTACCAACTTTAATAAAGAGATAATTACCTTACGAGAATTCCTCGATTTATAGAAAATTTTCGAAGATATTTTTTCTTACTTTGTCCCTCCTTAGGAAAATATTTCCAAGCTTGTTATTTCTTATGAGGAAGAAGATATACATATGTTTGAATAGAAGAAACACATTTTAAAGGGGACGAATAGCAAAAGGGGTAGTGGTAACACATCATTGGTTGGACGTGAGATCCAATTAAACAATTTCACTAATGACAGATTTGTCCCACCTTTGTAAAATCATCATAACTCCCTATTACGGCCCCTGATTTACTCTTGCTTTGTGTCTATGAGTAGATACTTAAACATCTAAAACTTTCATATTTGTGTTTTTCCAAAATCACAAAACTAGTACACCTAATTTGGGCTCAAACAGGAAAGTAGAAATTTACCGAAAATCTCAAAACTTTCACATTTTACGACCAAACATTGCCAATTTTGCACCAACATCCTAGCTTACTTTTATAAACATAACAGTGAATTAAAAACATATTTTATGATTAATTTAACCACATAACTAATCAGATGATCTAAACATGTTATCCCCGACAGTAAGCTCAATTAGTACCTAATGTAAACAACTCATATATCACATTAGCATGCATCCCCTAAACATGATCATTAACATGTTTAACACACATAACCGATTTATAACTTATAACTCATAACTTATAATAAATCATGTAATTAACCTTTCTAATCATGTTTTAGGGCCTTACAATTCTACCCATCTTATAGAAATTCCGTCCGTAAAATTTAACGCATAAGAAACTTGCCAAACATATGAGGATATTGCTTCTTCATGCTATTCTCTCCTTCCCAGGTGGTATACTCTACATTCTGAGTCCACATCACCTTAACTTGTGAAATTGTTTTACTACGTAACACTTGCTCCTTTCGATCTACAATATCAATTGGTTCCTCCACATAGGTTAAATAATCTTGAAGCTCTATTAGTTGTGAAATAAACACATGTGAAGGATCGGGCACATACTTAAGTAATATGGATATATGAAAAACATCATGTATCCAAGACAATTCTGGTGGTAACGCCAATTTATAAGATACAGCTCCAACCCATTTCACTATCTCATAAGGGCTAATGTACCCGGGACTTAACTTTCCCTTCTTCTCGAATCTCATAACCCCTCTCCAAGGAGAAACACATAGGAATACTCGATCACCTTCCTCAAATTTCAATTCTTTCCTTTGGTTGTCTGCATAACTTTTTTATCTACTTTGCTCCACCTTCAAGTGATTATGGATAAGATTTATCTTTTCAGTAGCCTGTTGTACAATTTCAGGCCCAAATAGTTTTCGTTCTCCCACTTCAGTCCAACACACTTGAGTTTTGCATTTTCTCCCATAAAAAGATTTATAAGGAGCCATCTTAATACTCGAATGATAGATTTTATTATAAGCAAACTCTATTAGTGGCAAGTGTTCATCTCAACTTCCCTTGAACTCCAATACAAAAATTTGTAACATGTCTTCGAGTGTCTGGATCGTTCTTTCTGACTGCCCATTAGTCTGAGGATGAAAAGTTATACTAAATTTCAATTTAGTCCCCAAAGATTGTTGAAAACTAGGCCAAAAGTGGGAAGTAAACTTAGGATCTCGGTCAGAAATAATAAAAATAGGTGCACCGTGCAATCTAATAATCTCATCCCCATATAATTTGGCATACCTATCCATGGAGTAAGTAGTTTTAACACGAAGAAAATGTGCAGAATTAGTCAACCTATCAATGACAACCCAAATAGAATCAAACCCTCGTGATGATTTTGGTAAACCTATAGCAAAATCTGTAGTAACATGCTCCCATTTCCAGTCAAGAATAGGTAAGGGCTAAAGTAAACCACTTGGCTTTTGATGCTCCACCTTCACCTGTTAGCAAACTAGACATCTAGCAAAAAAAATTTCAATGTCATGTTTCATTCCCGGCCACCAATAACATTATTTCAAATCTCAATATAGTTTCATGCTCCCCGGATGCATAGCATATAAAGAACAATGGGATTCCTCTAAAATTGTTCTTCTAAAATCAGGCACATTTGGTACACACAAACGGTTTCCATACATAACAATGTCATCATCAAGAATAGAAAATTCATTTGCTTTACCCTTTTTCATATTATCTCTAACTTTCTACAATTCTGTTTCTCCTGCCTGTGTTTGTTTTATCCAGTCTATTAATGTGGGTCTAACATAAAAATGTGCTACTATTCCGTAAGACTCATTCAAAGTTAATTACACCCCCATTAAAGATAACTCTCTCAGCAGGTCAACACGAATACAATAAATAAAAGATAATATGCCTAGAGATTTTCTACTCAAAGCATCAACAACAACATTAGCTTTACCCGGATGGTGATGTATCGTGCAATCATAATCTTTTATAAGTTCCATCCACCTTCTTTGCCTCAAGTTCAAGTCTTTTTGAGTAAACAAGTATTTTAACCTTTGATGGTGAGTAAAAATTTCACAACTAACACCATATAAGTAATGTCTCCAGATCTTTAATGCAAAAACTACTGCAGCCAAATCAAGATCATGTGTAGGGTAGTTGCGTTCATGTATCTTTAACTGTCAAGAAGCTAAAGTAATTACCTTTCCATGCTGCATTAGTAAACAACTGAGTTCTTGATACATGGCATCACTATAAATAACTAAACCTTCTGTACCCGTTGGGATAGTCAATACTGGAGCTGATGTTAACTTACGCTTTAAATTTTCAAAGCTTTTATCACAGTCACCACTCCACACAAACTTGTTCTCCTTTCTGGTAAGCTTAGTCAATGGAAATGAAATAAATGAAAACCCCGGTATAAACCTCCTGTAATAGCCCTAAAACCCCCAAAAGCTACATACCTATGTCACGCTAGTTGGTCTTTCCCAATTCATTACTACTTCTACCTTCTTGGGATCAACACAAATACCATAAGCAGAAATAACATGCCCCAAAAATAATTCCCTGTCAATCTAAAATTCACATTTAGAAAACTTAGCATACAACTGCTTCTCTCGCAAGGTCTGCAAGATAATACGCATGTGGTGTTCATGCTCATCCCTAATACGAGAATATATCAAAATATCATCAATGAAGATAATAAAAAAAGAATCCACGTATGGGTGAAATATACTGTTCATCAAATCCATGAATACAACCGGTGCATTTGTTAACCCAAATGGCATGTCAAGAAATTCATAATGTCCATACCTAGAACGAAAAGAAGTTTTAGAAATGTCACAATCTCTTACTTTCAATTGATGATATCCGAATTTGAGATCGATCTTGCAAAACACTTTGGATCCTCGCAACTGATCGAATAAGACTTCAATGCGGGGTAGTGGGTATTTGTTACGAATAGTCACCGTATTCAATTGATGATAATCAATGCACAATCTCATGGTTCCATCTTTATTATTCATAAACAATATTGGGGCTCCCCTCGGTGATACACTAGGCCTTATAAAATAACGATCTAACAAATCTTTCAACTGTATCTTTAGCTCTTTTAAATCTGCCTGTACTATACAATATGGTGCAATAGATATTGGTGTAGTACCTGGTACCAACTCAATCGCAAATTCTACCTCACGGTCTGGTGCTAACCCTGGGACTTCTTTTGAGAAGACATTTGTAGACTCATTGACTACTGGTATATCTAATAGTTTTCCAGCCTCTTGTCACGTGTCCACTACTTAGGCAAGATAACCCTGACACCGTTTCCTTAACAATTCATAAGATTTTGTATAAGAAATCAAACATGTTGGAGTGAAATTTGGTTCCCCAACAAATTTAAATTCAGGTCCACCCGGTAATCGAAACACTACCTCCTTCTAAAGTAATCTAAATATACATGATATGAGGCCAACCAATCCATACCCAGTATCACATCAAAGTCACGCATATCGAGAATTAACAATTCAACTAGTAATTATTTTTCACCCACTCTCACCACACACTCCTATATACCCTTGCAATACAAACCAACCCCCCACTGCAGTAACAATAGCTAAACCAAAACCTAATGATGATAATGGTTTATTAAGATGCAACAGATAAAGCAAAGACACAAAATAATGTGTAGATACAAGATCTATCAACACATAAGCATCTTTATCACCAATAGGAAGTGTACCAGTCACTACGTTAGGCATAGATTGTGCATCTTGTTGCGTCAGTGCAAACACTCTTCCTTGACCTTGACTTTGGGATACACCTCCTCTAGGTACATTCTGTATAGAACTCCTACCTCCTACTGCCACACTCCCAACTGATATTGTAGCTCCTATCATTGGATAATTATTTCGTAAGTGCCCTGATTGATGATAATGGAAACATAAAGGTGTCATCTCATCTATTATATACTCCCAAGACATGTACCCTTGACCACCACATCTATAACAAAATATGGCCCTCGGCACCAACACAGACGCATTTTCTGACCGATTCATCCCAGTCCTTTCACCTCGAGCTTGAAATCTTCCACGTGCACTTCTATTATTTTTAAATTCTTATCCCTTAGGTACTCCTTGTGCTACATTCTGAGTTGAGGTTTCCGTCTCCCATCCATATGATCTTATACCATCATGTCTAGCTTTATTCGAATGTTCAACTTGCATTTTTGACACCATGGCCATATCCACCAAGTCCACATAATCTGTGATCTTCATATTAGTAACCATGCTTTTTAAATCTACACTCAACCCGATTTGAAACCGATCACATTTACTTTCTTCCGTCCTCACCAAGTCAGGTGCAGATCTAGATAAGGATATAAATAAAGCTTCATACTTGCCACTGTTCGGTTCCCCTGTTTCAACGTGATTCTTCCTCTTTCTCTCTCCTATAAAGCCCTGGGAAATATTTTTAAAAGAATACCTTCACAAACCTCTCCCATGTAATTTGTGGAGGATTTATTGTTACCACTCCCCCCATTGTAGTAAGTTTGCATCCCACCATAACTTTTAATCACACTCTAACCTAAAGGTTCCTAACAAAACTTTTTGTTCATCTCGCACTTCCATCACCTTGAATATTGTTTCCATCTTTCTAATCCACCCCTCTACTACTAATGGATCAGAAGTCCCAGTAAATATTGGAGAATTTAAATTCATGAACCTCTCATGCAATTTGTCCCTATCCCCACCATGTTCTCCACCCCTTTCTTGTTCCATAAGTTATGCCACAACATGTAATATTCTTTCCACGTCATCAACAGGTTGTTGTTGCACCTCTGGTTCCTCCACTTGACTATGTCTCTGTCCTTGCTGACTATGAGGAACATAAGATGCCTCACCCTATGCTCCATCACGCGGCTCGTATGGATCCATCACTCACTACAATATAATTCACTTAAACAAAGTACAATAGCAATAGTTTAATATTAACATTATCAGTCAAAATCTTAATGCATAGCAAACTCACTTCCTACTGTTCACTGCCAATCTAGACCCTTACACCGTGTCTAGAACCTAATAACCACGCTCAGATACCAAGTTGTTGCGCCCCGACTTAATTAAGTTAAACTCATCATTTTATTTAGAAATATATTCCCTTAAATAATGCTTTTTACTTTAAATCTCTCATGAAAAACAACATAAGATTATTTTTTCAAAGGCAGTTGTAGATGAAAATAAAACTACCTTTACATGTAACTTATAAGTACCATATAAGTTTACATACCCAAGATCCTTTGTTTAAAATTTACACAAAAAGATTCTTGACATTCAAACCATATTAGATATCCGTCACTCCCCCGTTTTAAGGTCCTAACTTGTCAGTGAACTCCAAATTATAAGCATACCTGAAACAAAACATTATAGGAGTGTAAGCTATAAAGTCTTAGTGAATGACTATATACCACACATATAACCAATTTGAATAACCATTTTTATTTTGTTCTAATGCTATAACCCAATACGAATTGTGAAACTCTCGCAAGCCTGGTCCCGCCACAGTCCAATTAACCCACCACAATTATTGGGGACCACCACATCCCATTTTTAGGCCCATGTACAAAAACCTTTAAGTTGGATTAATAGGACCGCCACATCCCGTAGGACACACCTCAGTCCTTAACATTAGATAAAGGACCCGCCACAGTCCATAACATTAAATAACATTACTTAACATATTTAATCATATGCATATGTTTCATTAATACCACATCACTCCCTAAGCATTCTAACACATGTATTCAACTACACATTTCCATATGAAAATATAAGCATTTATATTTCATGGGGAAGGTCATTCAACCTAAATTAGGTAATAAAATCAACAAAAAAATATACTTCCTTTGTATGGTAGTATTAGCCGTTTCCATACCTATCAATTCTATATAATTAGTATTTGAATACACCAAATAACATAAAACTTCATAACACATCACATTAGTTGGTCAATCAGAAATAACTGAAAAGAAATTAAATATGAAGATTAAAATTTCTATAACACCATATTAATTAGGGTTCTAACACAATTTACGGAATTAAATTACAAATTCTTTTGACAAAGTTATGCCCATTTTTCTATAACATATCTCATGTTGCGTTCTACCAAAAAACAACAATGAAACATCAACTTCAAAATGGCTCCCAAGACAAACTAGAAGTCATTTTATTCGTATTTTTGAGTATGTTATACTCATATATGTTTTCTAATATCTCCCACTAGAATTACTTGATTTCAATAAGTATTCCATGATTTATGCCATTTTTACCATAACTAAGTCTAAATAAAACATTAGGGCATAACTTAACATTTTTAAGCATACATAACCTCCAGCTTGGGTATAATTCAAGGAAACATATAATAAACATGTTTTATCAGATATATACATCATAAGAATGAATTTTCTAAATCAAAATGCTTTACGAAAAAAATGATGTAAATCTAGAACTTTAAAGTATGCATTTACGATCCTAGCTCCAGTTCTAACTTATGTTCTTAACCCATCCTTATTTTAATAAACTTAGGCAATATGGGTATCATTCAAATAATTATCAAAATAAGAAACAAAAATATTCAAATTTTGAAGCTCATTCGTGTTACAACCTTTAATAAAGGGATAATTACCTTACGAGAATTCCTCGATTTATAGAATAATTTTCGAAGATATTTTTTCTTACTTTGTCCCTCCTTAGGCAAATATTTCCAAGCTTGTTATTTCTTATGAGGAAGAAGATATACATATGTTTGAAGAGCAGAAACAAATTTTAAAGGGGTCGAATAGCAAAAGGGGTAGTGGTAACACATGAGTGGTTGGACGTGAGATCCAATTAAACAATTTCACTAATGACAGATTTGTCCCACCTTTGTAAAATCATCATAACTCCCTATTACGGGCTCTGATTTACTCCGACTTTGTGTCTATGAGTAGATAACTTGAATATATGCAAATTTCATATTTTTTATTTTCCCAAAATCATAAAACTAATACACCTAATTTGGGCTCGAACTGGAAAGTAGCAATTTACCATAAATCTAAAAACTTTCACATTTGGCGACCAAACATTGCCAATTTCGTACCAACACCCTAACTTACTTTTATAAAAATAATGATGAATTAAAAACATATTTTATGATGAATTGAACCACAAAACTAATCATATGCTCTAATACTGTTATCCCCGACAATTAGCTCAATTAGCACCTAATGTAAACACCACATATATCACATGGGCATGCATCCCCTAAACATGATAAATAACATGTCTAACACACATAACCAATTTATAAATTATAACTCATAACTTATAAGTAATCATGTAATTAACCTTCCTAATCATGTTTTAAGGCCTTACAAATATGCTCAAATTTTCTTTTTATTCATCAAAAGTGTGTTTAGAATTTAGAAATCACGAATTTATCGTAAGTCATGGTATAATTAGTTTCCAAAAATAGACAGGAATTGTTATCGAAGATTACAGTTGCAAATTATTATTAATGTGTGTTTTGTCTTGATTTATAGAATGTCACGACCTGTTAACAAAGACTGGATGACCGAAGAGAAGAAATCCAACTTGTTGTATTTAAAGGGAATTAAATATTTTTTTTTAAATTTGAGAAAGAAAAAAATGATCAAGGGTTGATAATGATACCTTGTCCATGTTCAAAGTGGCGCAATAAATTGTGTCTGAAATCAAAAGTTGTAGAATGACACATGTGGAGGAACGGTATTCATCAACTGTATACTGTATGGTTTTTTCTTGGTGAAAATACATATGTGAAAACTATTGATCCCCCACCGGTAGAATAAGTTGAGGAGAATATTGTATAAGAAAACATTGAGGAGCAAGATGTTGGGGTGGAAAATCTTGTTGATGTTTGATACGGAGTGCATGGGAAACCTCATGCAAATGTTGAATGTGGTCAGCCGGGAATTTCTAAAGAAGATCATGTAAAAAATAATGAGTATAATGAATATAAAAGATTATCAGTTGAAAAATTATATCCTTTAGGTGAGGCTCCTGAAACAACTCTTTTTTCAATTGTAAAACTTCACAACTTAAAGAAGCACTTTCATCAGTCATGAAATTGTGTCATGACACTCTTGTCTATCTTAAAAAGGTGGTTCCCAAAAGGTACTACACTACTAAAGAAATATCCAAAGATGAAGAGTAAGATCAAAGACTTAGGGAAGAAGGCCAATTACATTCATGCATGTCTCAATAAAAAGTGTTTTATATTGGAAAGAGAATGAATACATGGATGAATGTACCTAATGTAGAGAATCAAGGTATTAAGTTACTATAAGTAAAAGGGGTAGGATTTCCAAAAAACCTAAAAAGTTATTGGGACATTTTCCTCTGTTTTCAAGGTTGGTGAGATTTTATTATATTATGTGGATAGCCCAAGAAATGACATAGCACCATAGGGCAATCACTGTAACAACCCAGGTTTTCAAGCGACTATTTTATACTATTTTGCTTAATGGGCTAATTTTATAAAATAAGGAATGTTGGAGTAAATATTATTTTCCCGTGAGACTTAGGGATAATATTTACTATGTTCTGACTATTTACCATTATAAGAAGGTAAATAGTGTTATATTGTGTATTTTGCGTCGTTATATGTAAAACGACGGTTATGACCTATATTTAAATTTGGGTATAATTAATGAATTTAAAATGGAATTGGAACGTAAAAATAGTTCACACTTTCCCGAATGCCAAAATAGGGGGTGCAGTTGTTTTTAGAATAGTCGAAATAGTCGATATAAGTGGCTAGTTGTAATTTTTGAGATTTAGGCATTTTAAGGGGTTATGACTCAATTAAGTGGTTACGAGTCCTTTTAGAGGTGTATTAGCAATTAGGAGTGGGGGTTTATATTTTTAGACCCTTATAAATCCCCCACCCCCTTTTCTTTTTCTTCATTTGTGTGAGAAGCCAAAGGAGAGAGAGAGAGAGAGAAGAGAGAGTTGGGAGAAAGTAGAGAGAAAGAGAGAGATGGAAGATTTGGACCGGATTTCCGTTGCTACCGGAAGAGGATCAGAGACTACGAACCTCGAGGCAAGTTTCTTACTTGCTAGATATTGATTTAATGTGATAAATTGCATGTATAGTTAGGTTTTGGAGATTTAACCCATAAATGGGTATTTGTTGATTTTGGATGTTTAAACCCTTAAATCTTAGTTTTAATTGGATTTAAGGAGTATATATTAGTTATAAATAGTGTAGGATTGATTTAGGTCGAATTGTTGTTGTTGATGTTGGGAGAAATCAAAGTTTTGGGGTTTTGGGGTTTTAGGGCTCTTACACCCCGTAGCCCAAACTGGGCAAAATTCCAGGACCGAATCGATTCGGCCCTAAGGGCGAATCGATTCGGATAAGGAGAGGGTTACAGGTCTTACAGACTGAATCGATTCGGATGTATAGCGAATCGATTCGGCAATTGCAGAGGGTCAGTTCTTACTCACCGAATCGATTCGGCTGTATAGCGAATCGATTCGCAAGGGCGAATCGATTCGGCCCAAGGGGCGAATCGATTCGGTTCCCCTGTTTTGTGAGATTTTCTTGTCTTGATTTTTTATCCCCTTTTCTTTTAGGTCCAAGGTTTAGGGACCTTCCTTTGGGAAGTAATGGGGAGTCCTAGAGGGTTGTTATGGGGTAGACTAATGTCCTAAGTAAATGTGGGATATTTGGGTTTATCCGAGGGCTAGTTTGTATAGGTTAATGTCCGAATGATATAGGAGGTTAACCTAAAGATATAATTGGAAGTTAAAATATTAGGTTGAGCTTTTGGGAGACACTCCATTATGGAGACTCACTTTGAGGGTTTATGAATTATATAAACTATTCGAGGCTATATTGAGGTTAGTGGCACCTTGGGGTCTTAGGTCATTAATAAAATATATGACTTAATAAGAATGAAATGCACCTTTTAAGACTTGGTGCTAAATGGCTAAGTGAATGATTTTTGGAAATATAAAATATGAGTTTTCAAAAGTGGAAAAAGTAATGTTTTTCATAAATGTTAATTTATGGATACACACCTCTCTAAATCGCTATCATAAGGGAAGTCGCACGCGTTATGGTGAAGCCCCCTGGCTAATGAATGCAGGGTGGATATAGTCCTAGGCCATGGGAGCGCTTATGGTTGTATATTTTTCTGCGGGAGTAGGGAGATTCTAGGTGTGGTCTTGGCTACCACGCAGGCTCATGGCCGCTTCCCGACGTTTCGATAGGATCCCAGGTTGTCTTGGAGGCCCTGGAAGATGATAGCCATTTAGGGGCGCGCACAGTGGGGAAACCCGGATGGGCGGTCTTAGAATCGTTATATATATATATGAACATAACTATTCTAAATCAAGTTGGACTTGATGTATGTAAGTGCCATAAAGAGCACGATGTAAGGCCATAAAGAGCCTATGATGATAATCATATTCCTGATAAGGAAGATGCTTTTACAAAGTGAACAATTGAGATAAATGCCTATAGAGCATGAAAAGTATGATTATATTTCCTAATAAGGAACAAATTCATGAAATGAATTAGTATATGATGAAATTAATTTGGTAAACAATTGATAAAGTGTTGTACCATTTATATGTATATTCCTAAGGAAAGAATTAGGAATTGTGCCAATAGTGATGGATGGGTTTTAGTTTATGTTTCCCTTTGTGTAGCTGTAGATGTGACCTCCCACACTTATGCACACACATGTATTTATTTATTATTTCGTGCTTAGGGTCTAATGGATCTCGACGATCAACCTTGCCTAAGTAGTAGTGTATCGGGGGGGGGGGGGGTTCATTGTTTGGATTTCGTTTTGCGAGACACCCCACCCACGAATAGGGCATAGCGTTGAGAATGCGGAAAAGTTAGCCCTTAGTACTTAGGGTTAACTAGAACATCTCTCGATATTGCGTTAGGTTGCTGCTAGATTGAGAGGTGAGGAATATTATTGTTATCTGCGAGAGAATTACGCACTTACCTGCCATGCATTTTAGTCACATGGTAATCATATCAAACCCGGCCCTGACCGGTTTCTATATTTCCTTGTTTCTGCATTATTCTTTGCCGTTACAGGTGCGCTTCCGCATGGACATCTGTCTTTACATATTCCATTCCAGTTGTCATGGAGCTACAGCATCTTGCGGATGTTGTAGGATACTTGTAGTAGACGCTCCTTTCTTTTGTACCCTAGTTATGTTCAGTATAGTTATTCGGGCGTGTTTGCCCAAGGTATTGCACTCATTTATAATATTGTAAATATTGATTTTAATACTTAACATATTATTTGTATTGGTCTGTGCACCGACAGCCTATTCGGTGATTATTTATTGTATTGTCATACTTTATTCATCGGTTTTTGATACCCACCGTTTTTACAAATGGGATTGTCCAAGTGTTTCTCTTTTACTTTTAATTTTTCTTATATATGACAATCCGTTTTCTAAAATGATTGGTGGTTATCTCATACTATTATGTTAATCGACAGTGATGCTGAGAATGGACCATCTATGATTCCTGTAATTATTGGAGTATTGGGCTGGCCACCTATTATTTTAGTAGGCGGGTTGTCACAGATGGTATCAGAGCATTAGGGTCTAGAGTCCTTAGGAATCTGTGCGGATGTTTTACGTCTTCTGCGTTCCTCTCTGTTTGATATAGAGCCTTAGGAATAAGGTCGTTGAATTCTCTCGTGAGATTTCATTCTCCTGCTATGGTATGAGAACCCCGAAGATCTTCTGCGCGATCGTGTGAGACTTGTAAGTCGTTAGATGAAGGGCGTCGAGGAAGGCCGTTATGAAGGCGTCGTGGGATGGGATTACTATAAGTTGTAGGCTGTGGACGGGAATAAGGACCGCTTTGGAGGTCTCTCCCTTTGTACCTTTATTTTATAATGCTGCCGTGACTACTAAGCACAGTGAAAATAGTTTTCCCAAGTACCGTTGTCGGTAGAGAGTGGTACTATGCTTGGGACTCCGAACAATTTTAATTCGGAGTTGAGAGGTTCTTATTAGGACCACATGTTGAAAGTTTGGTTGGATCGGGGAAATGTAACTTCGTTCGGTGAGAGCGTAAGACCCGAGAGTTTGGCCTAGAGTTGGGTATAGGAGTGCTCAGGTGTGAGGATTTTAGGAAAACCTTTCACCCTTAGGAGTAAGGATGAAGTGGCGGATATGATAGTCGCCTCTTTATGGTGGGACATAATGTTTTTACCCGTAGAGAGAGCCTCTCAGTGGAAATGCTAGGCTCGTAAGTAAGTGTTGGAAACACTTTTGGAGAAATAGTGTTCATGAGACCCCAATGGTGGACATCCACCTGGGGAAGGCTCGTGGAACTAAGGTCGGGGAGGCTGGTAGGATGTTCTCCTTGCTGAAGAAGTCAAGGGAAGTATGCGTTCTGATCTTGTCGATTGAAGAGAACCGGCAAGGATAGGACTCCACGTTGAGTCATTGATGGAAGTAGTTTGGTTCGGGTAAGACTAGAATGACGTGTCTTAGAACTATCGATAGTAGCCAAGGAGGTTGGCTAGTATGTTGGTGGGACTTTTTAACTAGGGTGCGAGTAGTGTATTCCTTAGGTAAGATGGGAGTAGTTTGGTGTTAGCCCTAGATTCGGGTGCGTATATCGAGTTGGTGATGGTATCGGTACATATTTTATATATAGTAAGTATATCTATGTGACTTCCATGATGAGGGAGTTCTGTATCTTCCTTCACACTCGTTATGGGTCGAGTGGTGATATGTGTGGTACGTGCTACTTGTATTATATATTATACGAGTAGAAATATTCTTAGATTGGTTGGGGTGATAGCAAGCGAATATATCGCAAGGCTATCCTAGTTCTCGTTCTAGGAGGAGGACTAGTTGTTCTATAACATCTCTCCTGGATACGGGTTGAGACTTTATAGAGGTGGTTTACGGTGTGTAGATAGTTTCCTTTATTTTTTTTATTTTATTTTATTCTCTTTGCTTGCTTTGTTTGCCTTGCTTGTGTATGCTATTGCCTTATCTCCATGACCGGCTAGTTAAGGTGACTGTGTGGAGGGGTTCCTTGTTTGGATTTAGCTTCGGCGAGACGCTCCACGCATGAACCTTAACGACGTTGGGAGTGGAGAGATGTGCATTTTCTTTTCTGTTCTTTTCTTCTTTCTTTTCTTTTCTGTTGGTTAAGTGTTGGGTTGGAAGGTTTAGCCAAGAATCACGTATATGAGTGATTAAGGGCTAAGTTCATGTGCAATATATGAGCGCGATGATGGTTTTCCTCTAAATCGATGTGGGGAAGACTATGATGATGAAAGTCCGATAGGGACTTATGGTTGTGCCTTAATGAGAAGGCCATTTGTGTAGAGGTATATGTGTCTCTTGGGGTAGAGTAGTGGTGGCATCTTACTGAAAGTAAATGCCTCAGTCGATTGTTATGATAGGACTTAGATGTATATATGTAGTAGTAGAGTTTCGAGTTAGGATTTCCGTCGATCCCGATCATGTGTCTTCGACCGTTACTTCTCGACGACTGACCATGCGAGGTAGTAGTGTAACGGGAGGGTTCCTTGTTTGGATTTCGCTTCGGCGAGACGTCCCACGCATGAAACCGAGCTAATGTCGGAAGTCGGGAAAGGTCTTGGACACTAGGGATATTTAGTATTATACTTATACGACTAGGTTAGGATAGATAGATTGACCTTAGGATTCTTAGGATGCTAGGCCCTTAGGGCATGCGGCGTTAGTTTAGGAAGATGGTTGGGAGTTGACCACAATATGTTGTGGGTTAACTCTAAGTAGGATTTGGGTCCCTAGACGAGAAGTATGGGATTTTGAGCTTGTTAGGATGTTTCCTTTGGCTAAGGCAATGCGGACGGGAGTAGTATAGGCTCCGAGTAGATACCATCTTATAGTTTATTCGTGGCATGGAATGCCCAGTGGAGTGAGCTTCACCGAGACGAGACATTCGTGTCAAGGTATAGGTAAAGTCTCCAGGAAGAATGGAAACCGTTAGGGACATGGGGTATATCCTACCACCAATAAGTGGAAGGGTGGATTTGATTTAAGGTGAGATCGGAGTAGAAATTCTGTGGATCGAATTTCCTTGCAATAGTTCGGATCGTCTTTGATTAACGTTAGGCCGTGCATAGCCTAGTGTAGATGGCAATATGCCTTGTCTACTCGTTGGAATGGAAAAAGCAAATAGTATATTCCTGGGACCGGGAGTGGTCCGGGAACCTTCTTTTAGATTGGGTTTAGTAAGCAAGTAGACTTTTGGGGGTTACGCCAACGCGAATAGAAGTTAGTAGTGTTGGGATTAGCAATTGTAAGTTAGTGTAGTTATTCCCTAGTAGAGGTATAACCTGTTTCGGAAAGAAAGGCAATTAGTGCCGAGCTTGTGTGGGTATCTCCTCCCGTAGTAGAAGGGTAGGATCGATAGTTTCTGAGATCAATAGCGATAACCTTAGTCTGAGTCCTATGGGGATATTTCTATCCGGGGGTTTGCTAGTATTATAGCACGGTTTTTATTATAGTATACCCTTTATATGGTTATGGGTTACGCCTGAATTTTTAGGGCAAAATTTCCCTTTAGGGGGGGGGGGGGGGGGGGAGTATGTAACAACCCAGGTTTTCAAGCGACTATTTTATACTATTTTGCCTAATGGGCTAATTTTATAAAATAAGGAATGTTGGAGTAAATATTATTTTCCCGTGAGACTTAGGGATAATATTTACTATGTTCTGACTATTTACCGTTATAAGAAGGTAAATAGTGTTATATTGTGTATTTTGCATCGTTATATGTAAAACGACGGTTATGACCTATATTTAAATTTGGGTATAATTAATGAATTTAAAATGGAATTGGAACGTAAAAATAGTTCACACTTTCCCGAATGCCAAAATAGGGGGTGCAGTTGTTTTTAGAATAGTCGAAATAGTCGATATAAGTGGCTAGTTGTAATTTTTGAGATTTAGGCATTTTAAGGGGTTATGACTCAATTAAGTGGTTACGAGTCCTTTTAGAGGTGTATTAGCAATTAGGAGTGGGGGTTTATATTTTTAGACCCTTATAAATCCCCCACCCCCTTTTCTTTTTCTTCATTTGTGTGAGAAGCCAAAGGAGAGAGAGAGAGAGAGAGAGAGAAGATAGAGTTGGGAGGAAGTAGAGAGAAAGAGAGAGATGGAAGATTTGGACCGGATTTCCGTTGCTACCGGAAGAGGATCAGAGACTACGAACCTCGAGGCAAGTTTCTTACTTGCTAGATATTGATTTAATGTGATAAATTGCATGTATAGTTAGGTTTTGGAGATTTAACCCATAAATGGGTATTTGTTGATTTTGGATGTTTAAACCCTTAAATCTTAGTTTTAATTGGATTTAAGGAGTATATATTAGTTATAAATAGTGTAGGATTGATTTAGGTCGAATTGTTGTTATTGATGTTGGGAGAAATCAAAGTTTTGGGGTTTTGGGGTTTTAGGGCTCTTACACCCCGTAGCCCAAACTGGGCAAAATTCCAGGACCGAATCGATTCGGCCCTAAGGGAGAATCGATTCGGATAAGGAGAGGGTTACAGGTCTTGCAGACCGAATCGATTCGGATGTATAGCGAATCGATTCGGCAATTGCAGAGGGTCAGTTCTTACTCACCGAATCGATTCGGCTGTATAGCGAATCGATTCGCAAGGGCGAATCGATTCGGCCCAAGGGGCGAATCGATTCGGTTCCCCTGTTTTGTGAGATTTTCTTGTTTTGATTTTTTATCCCCTTTTCTTTTAGGTCCAAGGTTTAGGGACCTTCCTTTGGGAAGTAATGGGGAGTCCTAGAGGGTTGTTATGGGGTAGACTAATGTCCTAAGTAAATGTGGGATATTTGGGTTTATCCGAGGGCTAGTTTGTATAGGTTAATGTCCGAATGATATTGGAGGTTAACCTAAAGATATAATTGGAAGTTAAAATATTAGGTTGAGATTTTGGGAGACACTCCATTATGGAGACTCACTTTGAGGGTTTATGAATTATATAAACTATTCGAGGCTATATTGAGGTTAGTGGCACCTTGGGGTCTTAGGTCATTAATAAAATATATGACTTAATAAGAATGAAATGCACCTTTTAAGACTTGGTGCTAAATGGCTAAGTGAATGATTTTTGGAAATATAAAATATGAGTTTTCAAAAGTGGAAAAAGTAATGTTTTTCATAAATGTTAATTTATGGATACACACCTCTCTAAATCGCTATCATAAGGGAAGTCGCACGCGTTATGGTGAAGCCCCTTGGCTAATGAATGCAGGGTGGATATAGTCCTAGGCCATGGGAGCGCTTATGGTTGTATATTTTTCTGCGGGGGTAGGGAGATTCCAGGTGTGGTCTTGGCTACCACGCAGGCTCATGGCCGCTTCCCGACGTTTCGATAGGATCCCAGGTTGTCTTGGAGGCCCTGGAAGATGATAGCCATTTAGGGGCGCGTACAGTGGGGAAACCCGGATGGGCGGTCTTAGAATCGTTATATATATATATATATGAACATAACTATTCTAAATCAAGTTGGACTTGATGTATGTAAGTTCCATAAAGAGCACGATGTAAGGCCATAAAGAGCCTATGATGATAATCATATTCCTGATAAGGAAGATGCTTTTACAAAGTGAACAATTGAGATAAATGCCTATAGAGCATGAAAAGTATGATTATATTTCCTAATAAGGAACAAATTCATGAAATGAATTAGTATACGATGTAATTAATTTGGTAAACAATTGATAAAGTGTTGTACCATTTATATGTATATTCCTAAGGAAAGAATTAGGAATTGTGCCAATAGTGATGGATGGGTTTTAGTTTATGTTTCCCTTTGTGTAGCTGTAGATGTGACCTCCCACACTTATGCACACACATGTATTTATTTATTATTTCATGCTTAGGGTCTAATGGATCTCGACGATCAACCTTTCCTAAGTAGTAGTGTATCGGGGGGGGGGGGGGTTCCTTGTTTGGATTTCGCTTTGCGAGACACCCCACGCACGAATAGGGCATAGCGTTGAGAATGGGTAAAAGTTAGCCCTTAGTACTTAGGGTTAACTAGAACATCTCTCGATATTGCGTTAGGTTGCTGCTAGATTGAGAGGTGAGGAATATTATTGTTATCTGCGAGAGAATTACGCACTTACCTGCCATGCATTTTAGTCACATGGTAATCATATCAAACCCGGCCCTGACCGGTTTCTATATTTCCTTGTTTCTGCATTATTCTTTGCCGTTACAGGTGCGCTTCCGCATGGACATCTGTCTTTACATATTCCATTCCAGTTGTCATGGAGCTACAACATGTTTCGGATGTTGTAGGATACTTGTAGTAGACGCTCCTTTCTTTTGTACCCTAGTTATGTTCAGTATAGTTATTCGGGCGTGTTTGCCCAAGGTATTGCACTCATTTATAATCTTGTAAATATTGATTGTAATACTTAGCATATTATTTGTATTGGTCTGTGCACCGACAGCCTATTCGGTGATTATTTATTGTATTGTCATACTTTATTCATCGGTTTTTGATACCCACCGTTTTTACAAATGGGATTGTCCAAGTGTTTCTCTTTTACTTTTAATTTTTCTTATATATGACAATCCGTTTTCTAAAATGATTGGTGGTTATCTCATACTATTATGTTAATCGACAGTGATGCTGAGAATGGACCATCTATGATTCCTGTAATTATTGGAGTATTGGGCTGGCCACCTATTATTTTAGTAGGCGGGTTGTCACAACCACTTCATGTGATTATCAGCGACATCCATGTCATTTGTCCTAATGGAGGAGTTTAGAATTAAAATAGCCTAAATTTTCTACTGAAGAACGCAATGTTTGTCTCTCAATGTCAACCTATGGGTTTAATCCTCATGGCATTCAAACTGCCAGTTATAGTTTTATCCCATTGTCATAATGTCGCATAATCTTCCACCTTCATTGTTCATAAAGAGAAAGTTTTGAATGCTTATTTGTTAATATCTGGTCCAAAGGCACTGGGTCAAGATATCGATGTTTTTCTTCAGCCATTAGTTGATGAGTTGAAAGAGCTGTGGGAAGTAGGTGTTCCGACTTATGACATGTATGAGATGAAACCTTTTACATTGAAAGTTATGTTAAATGCGGGGATTCATGATTTCCATGCATATGGGAATTAATCTAGGTGTGTTACACATGGTTATAAAGCTTGACCTATTTGTGGGGATGATATTCAATACATCTGACTCATGAATAGTAGTAAGATAGTTTATACAAAATATTGTATTTTCCTTGACATGGATCACCCTTTAAAAAAGGTGGGAGCAATGTTCTAAAAATCTCGCATAGGCTCTGCCTAGGCTTAAGGCTTGGTAAAAACACCTCGCCTTAAGCCTTGTATGCCTTATTCTTGGTAAAAGGATTAAGGGACACTTTTTTAAAAACAAAAAATACTTTAGTGAAACGATATCTCCTTTTAAAGAATTTTTTTTAAATCGAACCAACATCTCATTCAAAATAATCAAAAGACAAATGGTGTCCCAAACCTCTCGTAAAAAAATGCATGTGTTTTTTCTTCTTGTTTTAAAAAAAATAGTAGTTTAGTTTGCATATATTCACACATATTCTAAGGTATGTATCTTTTGAGTATTTTTAATAGCCTTGTTGTGGTTAAAAATATATTAAAAAAGGCCTAAATGCATTTTCATGCCTTTTTATGCCTAAGGCCCACCTAGGCTTCTAAGGCTTAAGGCTTGGCCTCGATCACGCCCGACGTTTGTTATAACCTTGGGTGGGAGTTTGGGGCTTAGGTCAACAACGTATACACCTCCTCCACATCGGTTTAATGGGCACACACTTTTAAAGAAGTTATGCTACATCGAGTACACACCGGGAAAGTCTCCAAAAGTTTCTAGCAAGAATCAAAGGATGGGTGATGGTAATGAGAATTGCAATGTTGAAGTTAAGGAGGCGTGGTATAAAAGGTCAATTTTATTTGACATGATATATTGGAGTACTCATAAAATTCGACATGTTCTTGATAAGATGCACATCGAGAAGAGTGTTGTAGAGCATTTAATAAGTACAATCCTCGATGATAAAACAAAAACTAAAGATACAATAAATGCACCAAAGGATATAAAAGGCTTTGGCATACATAGTGGTTAATAGATGCGAGGAAATGAGAAAACTAGGAAAGGGATGAAACCGAAAGGATCATTTATATTGGATAAAGAAGAGAAATGACATTTTGGTCAAATTTTGAAAGACTCAAATCTACCTTTAAGCTTTTCGTCCAACCTACGCAATATCGTCACCCTTAAACCACCTAGTAGGCACTCAATGAAGTCACATAACTATCACATTATTATGGAGTATTTTTTTTCCCGTATTACTTTAGCATGCATTTTCAAAATACAAATATTTGCGAAGAGGTATTTAGTAATTCAGCTTATTTTCAAAATATTGTGCTCAAAAGTCTTAATTCGCGAGGATATGAAAAAGGGCCAAGTTTATGATTATAGAGGCATTGTGTGTTTTGTAGAAACACTTTTATTCAACATTTTTGGATATTAGTAACCACCTTACTATTCGTATAGGTGATGAAGCATTGGTTGTGGTCCTACATGAACACATTGGATACATCCGTTTGAATGCTAATTTATTTATATTAATTTTTGTTTTCACACAAACACACGCATATATGTATATATCATTTTAAATCAATATGACATATATAGTTTTTTCTTATTCACACGTATAAGAAGATGCGGGATTTTAAAGATATACATATTACTAAGCGATACTTTGAAGGTTCAATTGTGGAGTCCTATGTTATTGTTGAATCTATTAGGTATTGCATGGAGTTCATTCCTATTTCTCTTGATAGAAACCAAAAATGTACTCGTGAAGCATTTTTAGATGAAGAGGGAGAGTTTTCTGACAAAGGACCATTGTTAGATGATAATATTATGATGTTGGAACCTAAACAGTTTCAACAAATACGTTGACGGGTCCTATTTTGACTTAACGTTTATCGTCTTGAGGAATTCTACAGGTTTGAGAAATTTAATAAGTATTTATCGAAATTCACATTTAAATACTAATATATGAACTTATGTGAATAAATTGCATTGAGTATTAAATGTTACTAAAATACCCTTGGCGTGGTAAATGAAATGGGAGTCGATTAACAGAAGTAGAGATACAAACTTCTTTCATTCCGTCATTATATAATAAGGTTCTCTTGATTTTATTGAACATAAATATATATTCTTTATTATCTAGACTCACTTTATAGATATTATTTTATTTTTATTGCACAACTGGCCACTTTTGGAAAGACGGAGACAAATGATATGTTGTGGGGGTTAGTGGAAGGGCCAAAACAGAAAACATCTAAAAAATATCGTGGCAATGTCTTTGTATTCTCTCCCAATTACGACGACGATACTGTTGTGATAGAAGAAAATGGTGTTTACATGAAGGCTCAGACTCAATTTAGGGCAAGGGAAAGTTCTAAAAATCTTAAAGATGTTTGGTCGTTGCATTACAGATTTATCATGCATATAATTGAGTTGGACTATACGCTATTTAAGGAGGAAGTGTTTTGTTGTGATTGGGTGAGGGTGGAGGCCAAGATCTATGAGTGTAAACATTGTCCAGAATCCAATTTGGTGATGGTTAATTTTGATAAGTTCAAGAGTACCAATAATGAGCTTAATGAGCTTACAATTCTCGCTTCTGATGCTCGTGAAGTCGTCTACTGAAAAGATCATAACACTCCTAATTGGTGGGTTATTAAACATTCCTCGGAGAGATTAACCAATCAAGTAGATGAGTTAAAGATACCAACTGTGTTCCAATCTACCCTTGAAGAAGAACCTCATTTGGAGAACCTGCTAAAGTAATATGACAAAGTCTAGATATTATTTTTCACTAGTTGCTAATTTGTCTTTGTTAGTATATTGTAACATTTTTGCATAAGTTGTTAACATGTTTTTTATCAGTTTAGACTGATCCTTTAAATTCAATTATTCTTTCCATATTTGTTTTCTTTATATCATGATTATATGTTAATAAGGAGAAATGATGCATTAGTTGTTACATGCTTTTAGTTTAATAATTATACTATTTATCTTTTATTTTACAATAATACTACCATCAAACTAATGTTTTGTTTTGAAATTTAGGAAGGGTAAAATATCATCATGTACAGGTTCAGCACCACCTTCCTCCTCAATGGCCAAAACCCCAAAGGAGTAAATCAAAGTCATTATTGAAGATGACGGGTCTTGAGTATGTGCTAATGCAAAGCCGTGGAGTTCTTTTGTGAGAGATAATTGCGTGATTTACTTCTCAGACAGGAGACATTGCCAAATAATTATAAGGATGATTTTTGGAATGGTTTGATGGTAAATATAATTTTATACTTCATTTCTTCATTTTTTATTCTTCTTTTTCTATTTTTAATGTTTTTCGAGTTATTATCCTGTTAATTCTTTTCATTTTTCTTAATGATAACAAAGAGAATTTGATACTAACATTCCCCCGAAAGTGGCTCGTCCATTTGTGGAGAAGACATGATCCCAAAAATTCAGGACTTAAAAAATGCACTGCTATCTCATTTGCAGGATGATGACACTGAGCCTGAAGGTGTATATCCTGAAGTATGGAAGAAATTTATAGAAATGGAAAATGGTGAGAAAAAGAGGCAATACAAACAAAAAAATGTTGAGAACTGCTCAAAGTTGAAGTATACCCATTGTCTTAGGCGTCGTACCTATGCCCAAAAGAAATACTTATTAGTGAGAATCATTCTATTTTCCCTTAAACATTAAAAGTGTTCTTAGCTAATTTGTTAATTTTAATAATGTACAAAAAATAATTAAGCCTAAAGTACACATTCAGAGGATAGACAATTGGTTGTCAGGACATATACGTAGTGACAAAACTATGTCAGAGAGTGCCAAAAGTTTCTATGTGAGTATAATATTTTTATTGTTGAATCTTTAAATTTTTAGGTGAACTTTTATCGAATGATTAAGATATTTATTTATAATAATATAGGAGGAAGTGAAGGCCGCAGATGAGAAAATAAAATCCATAAGTATGATTGGATATGGTAGTACTAATACTTTTGAGAATTGTGACAACGATGTTTTTACACAAGGGTTTAGGAAGGACGTTAAAGTCCGAATGCGTGGAGTGTGGTCTTACGTCTTTAAGAAACAATTAATTCACACGGGGAGGAGAGGAAAAATTTGTACAACATTTGAAAGGAAATGAAGAAATTTCCTCGATGAAGAATGAGATCTCTAATGTTCACTCATATGAAAGAGGTTACTAGTATATTGCATATGTTTATGTCAAGATTGGAAAATGGAAAGGAAATCTCCTCAATAGGAGTGAATCCACAGAGGGAGTTTGGTTCCACTTCAGATCATCGTCCTATCACATTATCTCAGAATTTGAGTAATCTTATTAACACTTTCACTCCTACTCCTACTCTCAATCCCACTCATACTCCTAATCCCCCTCCCCCTTCCTTCAGAAAAATCCCCCATCGTTATACTTGATAGGTTTAGTACAGAATTGGAAAAGGGGCATGTTGGAACACATTATGCTTATATGTGTCACTCTAATGCTTAGGACATGGGGAAATGGTAGTTTGGGTTGAGACAGTGCTTCAACCTGATGCTTCTCTGTATAATGGCCCTCTGTATAATGCACCTTAAAACGGTTTTGAAACTTTGGAAAGTTTTTCGAAGGTGGATTTGCTATTTTGATCTAAAGTTGGTTGAAGTGTGTTTAAAATGTTTATCTTAGTATGGCGCATTTTAGTGGAGGAAAGATACTTTTTTGTTAACGTATTTCATGATACTTCTAGTGTAGGAAAGATAATTTTGGATTAATGATTTAGATGAAAATTATTAATTTTATATATTCTTGTTTTTCTCATTAATCTCGCTTGGTATCTTAGGTAAAAGATAGTTTTGGGTTAACAATTTGGATGATAGTTTTTAAATTTTATATGTTCTTGTTTTTGTCATTAATCTTTGTTGTTATGTTTCGTAAAACCTTTTCAACTCCAATAATGCAATTTTTTATCCTTGCATGCTGATCCCAAGCCCAAATAAAGGAGAAGGCAAGAGGTCATTTTTTCGGTAAAGGTATTTATATAACAAGGATGTGCTTGGTGAATATACCATTCTTCATTGGTTTCGTAAAAAATAAAATCCCAAGGCAGGTATGCAAGACCAACCTTTTATTTTATTAACTTTCATGTATTATGATATTTCACCTCTTAGGGGGGTTAACTTGGGCATGTTCAATTGTAAAAAAAGAAAAAGAAAACACCCATATGGATACCTAACATTTTCTATGATAATATTACATTTCCTTTTAAAATCTTGAATAGTTTATGCAAGTGATCAAGGTATTTTAAGATACTATTAGTGATTCTATATAAAGACATGAGTTCCCTAGAAAAATTATTTCCAAAGAGAATTAATGATGTCAAGTGAACTTGGGTAATTTTATATTTGTACTGATATACACTCATAGTCTTATGTTTAATGGCCTACAAATAGACCCCATTGATGAAAATCATGATAGACACCAACCAATAACTAAAAGAACAAATTCACAATTCATTGTTCTTTTTTTTTTGTGATTAGTCAAATTTGTTGAGTTGATTCATACAAATTGTGGGACCTCATGCTGGGGATGTGTGACAACCCGCCTACTAAAATAATAGGTGGACAACCCAATACTCTAATAATTATAGGAATCATAGATGGTCCATTCTCAGCATCACTGTCGATTAAAATAATAGTACGGGATAACCACCAATCATTTTAGAAAACGGACTGTCAATAAAAAGAAAATTTGTAAATAAAAGAAAACGCTTAGACAATCCTATTTGCAAAAATGGTGGATATAAAAAATCGAAGATTTAAGAATGATAATGTAATAAATAATCTCCGAATAAGCTGTCTATGAACATACTAATGCAAATAGTTACACCGAGTATTACATTTCAATATTTACAATATAATGAATGAGTTCAACACTGGGGCAACACGCCCGAATAAATAAACTGAACATAACTAAAGTAGAATGGAAAGAAGCGTCTAATACAAATAACCTACAACATCTGCAATATGCTGTAGCCCCATGACAACCGGAATGGAAATGTAAATACGGGTGTCCATGCGGTAGAGCACCTGTAACGACAAAGAGTATATGTAGAACCAAAGAAATATAGATACGGGTCAGGGCCATTTTTTGACATGATTCCCATGTGAATAAAATGCATGAAAGTTAAGTGTGTGATTCTCTCGCAATTAACAACAATATTTCTCACCTCTCAATCTAACAGCAACGTAGCGCAATATCAATGATGATGTTCAATTTAAGCAAATAACAGAAGGCTAACTTCTCCCCAGTCTCATCACTATGCCCTTATTCGTGCGTGGGGTGTCTCACAAAGCGAAATCCAAACAAGGAACCACCCCGATACACTACTACTAGGCAAGGCTGATCGTCGGGATACATTAGACTCTGTCCTAATCAATCCAAGTACTAAAGTCTAACTTCTCCCCAGTCACAACACTATGCCCTTATTCGTGCGTGGGGTGTCTCGCAAAGCGAAATCCAAACAAGGAACCCCCCCCCCCCGATACACTACTATTAGGCGAGGCTGATCGTCGAGATACATTAGACCCTTAGCACAATATTATATGTATTACATATATATAAGGTCTCATCTACTACTCCGCAAGGATACATAATTATATCCATTCACCATCAAAACAAAATTCCCATTTATTCTTTAGGAATATATAAATCGTACAACATTTTATCAAATGTTTATCAACAAATTTCATCGTATACTAATTCATTTCATAAATTCGTTCCTTATTAGGAAATATAATGATTATCTTATGCTCTTTGTGGCATTTTCATTTCAACTATACATTTTGTAAAAATATTTTCCTTATCAAGAATATAATTATCATCATATGCTCTTTGTGGCATTTTCATCGTGCTCTCTATGGCACTTTCTCATGCTCTTTATGGAATTTTCATTGTGCTCTTTATGGAACCATCATACATAAAGTCCAACTTGATTTAGAATAGTTATAATATATATATATATATATATAACGATTCTAAGACCGCCCGTCCGGGTTTCCCCACTGTGCGCGCCCCTAAATGGCTATCATCTTCCAGGGCCAATCATTTAGACAACCTGGGATCCTATCGAAACGTCGGGAAGCGGCCATGTGCCTGCGGGATAGTCAAGACCACACCCCGAATCTCCTACCCATCCCAGAAAAATATACAACACAAATGCTCACATGGCCTAGGGACTATATCCACCCTGCGTTAATTTGTCAGGCGGCTTCACCACAATGCGCGAACTTCCCTTAAGATAGAGATTTAGAGAGGTGTGCATCCATCCATTAACATTTATGAAAACCATTACTTTTTCCTTTTGAAAACATCCAATTTTACATTCTCAAAATCATTTGTACTTATTTATTAGTACCACATTTTATCTTTATGAATTTCTCATTCTTAATGTCATATTTTATTAATGACTTAAGACCCAAAGTGACATAAACCTCAAATTAGTCTCTAAGACTTCAATATAATATTTTAAACTATTAAAATGAATCTCCCTCAAGGAGAGTCTCCCAATTGTCTCAACCTTAACATTTTATCTCCAATTTATCTCTAGGTTAATCTCCTAAATCATTCGGATATCAACCTACGCAAACTAGCCCTCGGGGTAAGCCTAAATATCCCATTTAATCCTAGGGCATTAGTCTACACAAAACCACCCTCTAGGACTCTTAATTACTTACCAAAGGAAGGTTCCTAGACTCCGAGCCTAAAATAAAAGAACCAAAACTAAACTAGAAAAACATCCCAAAAATGCAGGACTTCCGAATCGATTCGCCCTGTCCGAATCGATTCGGTCCCCAAAAACGAATCGATTCGGTAGGTACGAATCGATTCGATTGAGAAGATCCCTGCATTCTGCATAACCCCGAATCATTTCAGTAGGTCCAAATCGATTCTCCCTATTCAGACCTGTAACTTTCCTTATTGCCGAATCGATTCGCTAGGGGCGAATCGATTCGATCCTGTAGAATTTCAAAGTATGGGTTACGGGTTGTTTGAACCCTAAAATCCCAAAACCCTCAAACCCTTGATTTTTCCCACCATCAACAACAACAATTCAACCCAAATCATTTCTACACAATTACTAGCTACTAATTTATCCTCAAATCAAATTAAAACTAAGAATTAAGGGTTTAATCATCAAAATCATCAAAAACCAATATATGGTTTAAATCTCCAAAACTTAACTAAACATGCAATTTATCACATTAAATCAACATCTAGCAAGTAAGAAACTTGCCTCGAGTTTGTAGTCTCGGATTCAACTTCGGTAGCAACGGATTTCGGCCTCAAATCTCCATTTTCTCTCATTTCTCCCATTTCTCCCATTTCTCCAAAGCTCTCTCCTCTCTCTTTCTCTCCTTTGGCTTTTCTCACAAAATGAAGAAAGAAAAGGATGGGGGGGGGGGGGGGGGGAACTTAAACGGGTCTTAAAACACAATTTCCCTCTTTTAATTGCTAATACACCATTAAAATGACTCTTATCTACATAATTGAGACAAAACGCGTCAAAAGTGACCGAAACCCAAAAACACAAAATGGCACTTATTTCGACTATCTCGACTATTCTAAAAACAACCGCACCCCCTATTTTGGCATTTGAGAAAGTGTGAAAAATTTTATGTTCCAAATTTTATTTTACTTTATTAATTATACCTCAATTTAAACATGAGCCATAACCGCCATTTTACATATAACGGCGCAATATATCACAATATAATGCCATTTACCTTCTCATACGGTAAATAGACAAAACATAGTAAGTATTATCCCTACATCTCACGGGAATAATATTTACTCCAACGTCCCCTATTTTAGAGTATTAGCCCATCGGGTGAAATAATATAAAATAGGCGCTCAAAAACTTGGGTTGTTACATACTCCCCCCCTTAGAAGGGAATTTTTCCCTCAAAATTCAGGCATATAGTATAACCACATAAGGGTATACCACTATAAACTACCGTTCTATCATTCCTAGTAAACCCCTGGTTAAAAAGTGGCATTCCTATTTTGCTCGAACTAAGGTCATCGTAATTCGATCTTAGTCTACCTTCTTCTGGCTTCAACATAGAACCTAATCGTTCCTCTATAACTATCGATCCTACCTTTCTATTATGGAAGGAGACACTTGTACATCCTGGTACTCTACTTACAAGAAATGATCCGAACAATTGTACAGAGATTTCAATCCCTATAAACTATTATTCCCATCCTTCCTCGTCCCACCACTAGTCTCTTCACACTAGTAGGTGAGTCGGTCAATCACGGACACGAGCACTCTTACTATAGCGTCCCCACGGTGAAGCTCGTTCTACTTGGCAACCCGTGCCTACCTAATCTCTCCGAAGGTTCTCTACTCCGAGAATTTACTAACCCATCCGCATTTCCTTAGCGAAAGGTGAGTATTCCATGAATAGTCCCTCACAAATTTCAGCTTCTTGCTTGTGAAAAGACTGAATCCTTGCCCAGGAAATAATGGCTTTATTCCTTAAGGCTAATACTACCACTACGAGCTCTAAATTGAGTGGGGAAATAATATTTCTCACCGAATTTAAGTCTGTGAGACGCATAAACAATGGGTTCATGCGCCAGCATTAATACTTCCCGTTCCTGGCAAGGACTCGTTTATCAAATCCACTCTCGATCTTAACAGCACGAGTGCAGGAGTAAAAGTCAGTTTGTACTTCAACTCCTCTAAAGATAGGTTACAGACGTAACGCTCTATTTAAGAAGGGCCCCTCCTTCTACGGCCTAACATTCTGAATCACTCAAGATCCTAAACCTCTTCGTCGTTCTAGGGACCAAATCCCACTTAGAGTTAACCCACAACCCTATTGTGGTCAACTCGCTATCACCTTCCTAAAACCACATTACATGCCCTAAAGCCCTTACATGCTAATAATCCTAAAGTCAATCTATCTATCCTAGTTTAGTCGTATACGTAAAATCCTAACTAGATCCCTAGTGCCGAAGACCTTTCCCAACTCCCGACATTATCTCGGTTTCATGCGTGGGACGTCTCGCCGAGGTGAAATTCAAATAAGGAACCCTCCCGTTACACTACTACCTCGCATTGTCGGTTGTCGAGAAGTAACGGTCGAAGACACATGATCGGTATTGCTAAAAACCCTAACTCTAAGTCTTACCAATTCAACAGAAAAATGAAAATTTTAACTGATCGAGCGCTTACTTTCTGTAAGACGCTACAATTACCTTATCCCAATATACATACATACATCTTTTATAGATGATCTTTTCATTAAGGCATAATCATAAGTCTAAATTCGACTTTCATATCTTAGTCTTCCCCACATCGATCAGAGGAAAAACTATCACAGTGCTCATATCACGCACTTTAACTTAGCCCTCTAATCACTCATGTATGTGATTCTTGGCTAAAATTTCCAACCCAGCACTTAACCAACAAAAAGAAAGGAAAGAAAGAAAAGAAAGAAAAATGCACATCTTTCCACTTCCAACTTCGTTAAGGTTCATGCGTGGAGCGTCTCGCAAAAGAGAAATCCAAACAAGGAACCCCTCCACACAATCCCCTTAATTTGTTGGTCGTGGAGATAAGGCAATAGCATACACAGGCAAAGCAATCAAATAATAAAACAAAACAAACAAAGAAAAATAAAATAAAAAATGAAACTATCTACATACCGTAAACCACCTCCATAAAGTCTCAACCTGTATCCATGAGAGATATTATAGAACAACTAGTCATCCCTAGAACTAGAAATAGGATAGCCCCGCGATTTATTCACTTCCTATCACACCAACCAATCCAAGAATATCTCTACTCGTATATTACATATAATACAAGCAGCACCTACCACACATATCATCACTCGCCCCATAACGAGTGAAAGAAAAGATAGAACTTCCCTATAATGGAAGCTATATAGGTATACTACCACAAGCTCAATATACAAAACCCGAATCTAGGGTAAATATAATACTATTCCATTTTAACATAAGGAACATCCCAACTTCAACTACGGTGGAAATTACCGCCGACATACTTGCCAATCTCTTTGGCCATTACTAAAAGGTTCCTAGACGTATAATTCTAGTCTGAACCGACATAAACAACTTCTATCTCTAGCTACTCTAGCGATTTAGTTCCCTTAACTTCTCCTATAAAGGGAACATTCTACTAGCCTCCCCGGCCTTAGTTCAATGAGTCTTACCCGGGTGGATGTCCACCGATGGGGTCTCATGAACACCGCTTCTCCTAAAGTGTTAACAACACTTACTTGTGAGCCGATCTTTCTATCAAAGGGCTCCTTCCTCTTCATACCAATCTTATTTTGGTGCACGATTTCCCAAATTGTGGCACCCTTAATTCACTGTCGGCCTTTACCCGAACCTCGCATGAATACTTGAGAATTTATTTTCTCATCATTCCCAGCACCATAGAGAAACTTGTCATCGAAAATTTCTAACGGGTTTCCCTATGAGCCAAAACCTCCTACTCCATCAATATAAGGCGACTACCTATTCCTCCATTTTAACCTTACTCCAAATGGGTGGAAGATTTTCCTTCCGATCTTCGCACCTGGGCTCTTTTATGCCCCACTCTAAGCCAAACTCTCGGGCCTTATATTCTTACCAAACGAGATTACACCTCCTCTATCTAACTTAACTTCAACAGGTGGTCCTCACTAAGGACCTCTCATCTTCAACTTAATATCTCTTGGATTTCCAAACTTAGTAACACCCTCTACCGACAACGGTACTTGGAAAACTATATCCACTCTACTTAGTGGTCACGGTAGCAATATAAGATAATGCTACAAGGGAAGAGAAATCTAAAGCGGTCCTCATCCCCGACTATAGTTCGCAGCTCTTAAAATCCATTCTCATAACGCCTTCATAACGGCCTTCCATGATGCCCTTCATCTAACGACTTACCAGTCTCACACGAACACGTAAGAGATTTTTGTGGTTCTCATATCATAGCAGGAGAACGAGTTCTCACCAAAGAAATCAACGATCTTAATATTAGGGTTCTATATCAAATCAGAAGTAACGCTGAAAGAAAAATACATCCGCACAGATTCCTAAGGACTCTAGAACCTAATGCTCTGATACCATCTGTGACAACCCGCCTACTAAAATAATAGGTGGCTAACCCAATACTCTAATAATTACAGGAATCATAGATGGTCCATTCTCAGCATCACTGTCGATTAAAATAATAGTATGGGATAACCACCAATCATTTTAGAAAATGGACTATCAATAAAAAGAAAATTTGTAAATAAAAGAAAATGCTTAGACAATCCTATTAGAAAAAACGGTGGATATCAAAAACCGAAGATTTAAGAATGATAATGTAATAAATAATCACCGAATAAGCTGTCGGTGAATAGACCAATCCAAATAGTTACACCGAGTATTACATTTCAATATTTACAATATAATGAATGAGTGCAACACTGGGGCAACACGCCCGAATAAATAAACTGAACATAACTAAAGTAGAATGGAAACAAGCGGGTAATACAAATAACCTACAACATCCACAATATACTATAGCTCTATGACAACCGGAATGGAAATGTAAATACGGGTGTCCATGCGGTAGAGCACCTGTAACGGCAAAGAGTATGTGTAGAAATAAAAAAATATAGATATGGGTCAGGTCCCGGTTTGACATGATTCCCATGTGAATAAAATGCATGACAGTTAAGTGCGTGATTCTCTCGCAATTAACAATAATATTTCTCACCTCTCAGTCTAACAACAACCTAGCGCAATATCAATGATGATGTTCAATTTCAGAAAAGAACATAAGGCTAACTTCTCCCCAGTCTCAACACTATGCCCTTATTCGTGCGTGGGGTGTCTCGCAAAGAGAAATCCAAACAAGGAACCCCCCGATACACTACTACTAGGAAAGGCAGATCGTCGAGATACATTAGACTCTGTCCTAATTAATCCAAGTACTAAAGGCTAACTTCTCCCCAGTCACAACACTATGCCCTTATTTGTGCGTGGGGTGTCTCGCAAAGAGAAATCCAAACAAGGAACCCCCCGATACACTACTACTAGGCAAGGCTGATCGTCGAGATACATTAGACCCTTAGCACAATATTATATGTATTCTATATATATAAGATCTCATCTACTACTCCGCAAGGATACATAATTATATCCATTCACCATCAAAACAAAATTCCCATTTATTCTTTAGGAATATATAAATGGTACAACATTTTATCAAATGTTTACCAATAAATTTCATCGTATACTAATTCATTTCATAAATTCGTTCCTTATTAGGAAATATAATCATAATCTAATGATCTTTGTGGCATTTTCATTTCAACTATGCATTTTATAAAAATATCTTCCTTATCAAGAATATAATTATCATCATATGCTCTTTGTGGAATTTTCATCGTGCTCTGTATGGCACTTTCTCATGCTCTTTATGGCATTTTCATTATGCTCTTTATGGCACCATCATACATCAAGTCCAACTTGATTTAGAATAATTATAATCATATATATATATAACGATTCTAAGACCCCCCGTCCGGGTTTCCCCGCTGTGCGCGCCCCTAAATGGCTATCATCTTCCAGGGCCTATCATTTAGACAACCTAGGATCCTATCGAAATGTCGGGAAGCGGCCATGTGCCTGCGGGATAGTCAAGACCACACCCGAAATCTACTACTCATCGCAGAAAAATATACAACACAAACGCTCACATGGCCTAGGGACTATATCCACCCTGCGTTAATTTGTTAGGGGGCTTCACCACAACGCGCGAACTTCCCTTAAGATAGCGATTTAGAGAGGTGTGTATCCATCCATTAACATTTATGAAAACCATTACTTTTTCCTTTTGAAAACATCCAATTTTACATTCTCAAAATAATTTATACTTATTTATTAGTACCACATTTTATCTTTATGCATTTCTCATTCTTAATGTCATATTTTATTAATGACTTAAGACCCGAAGTGCCATAAACCTCAAATTCGTCTCTAAGACTTCAATATAATATTTTAAACTATTAAAATGAATCTCCCTCAAGGAGAGTCTCTCAATTGTCTCAACCTTAACATTTTATCTCCAATTTATCTCTAGGTTAATCTCCTAAATCATTCGGATATCAACCTACGCAAACTAGCCCTCAGGGTAAGCGTAAATATCCCATTTAATCCTAGGGCATTAGTCTACCCAAAACCACCACTCTTAATTACTTCCCAAAGGAAGGTTCTGAAATTCCGAGCCTAAAATAAAAGAACCAAAACTAAACTAGAAAAACATCCCAAAATGCAGGACTTCCGAATCGATTCGCCCTGTCCGAATCGATTCGGTCCCCAAAAGCAAATTGATTCAGTAGGTCCGGATCGATTCGGTCGAGAAGACCCTGACATTCTTCATAACCCCAAATCGATTCGTTAGGTCCGAGTTGATTCTCCCTATTCAGACCTATAACTTTCCCTATTGCCGAATCGATTCGCTAGGGGCGAATCGATTCGATCCTACAGAATTTCCAAGTATGGGTTACGGGTTGTTTGAACCCTAAAATACCAAAACCCTCAAACCCTTGATTTTGCCCAACATCAACAACAAAAATTCAACCCAAATCATTTCTACACCATTACTAACTACTAATTTATCCTCAAATCAAATTAAAACTAAGAATTAAGGGTTTAATCATCAAAATCAACAAAAGCCAATATATGGTTTAAATCTCCAAAACTTAACTAAACATGCAATTTATCACATTAAATCAACATCTAGTAAGTAAGAAACTTGTCTCGAGTTTGTAGGCTCGGATTCAACTCCGGTAGCAACGGATTTCGGCCTCAAATCTCCATTTTCTTTCCTTTCTCCCATTTCTCCCAAGCTCTCTCCTCTCTCTTTCTCTCCTTTGGCTTCTCTCACAAAATGAAGAAAGAAAAGGTGTGTGTGTTTGGGGGGGGGGGGGGGGGGGGAGGGGGGAACTTAAACGGGTCTTAAAACACAATTGCCCTCTTTTAATTGCTAATACACCATTAAAATGACTCGTATCTGCATAATTGAGCCAAAACGCGTCAAAAGTGACCGAAACCCAAAAACACAACATGGAACTTATTTCGACTATCTCGACTATTCTAAAAACAACCGCACCCCTTATTTTGGCATTCGGGAAAGTGTGAACAATTTTAAATTCCAAATTTTATTTTACTTTATTAATTATACCTCAATTCAAACATGAGCCATAACCGTCGTTTTACATATAACGACACAATATATCACAATATAATGCCATTTACCTTCTCATACGGTAAATAGACAAAACATAGTAAGTATTATCCCTAAATCTCACGGGAATAAAATTTACTCCAACTTCCCCTATTTTAGAGTATTAGCCCATCGGGTGAAATAATATAAAATAGGCGCTCAAAAACCTGGGTTGTTACAGGATGTTGTCATTAATGGCAAGGTGGGTAAATTTATGCCAACATATTTAAGCTTTTTTCCTTTTTGTTTTGTTTCTCATGTTCATACCCATGTCCTTCGAGTCAAAATGGACTAATATACAATACTAGTTACTCAATATCTTATGTACAGTAATATTACCTTTCTTGTGTTATTTGTATTATGAACTTTGTTGATAGAACAATCTTATGTTCTGATAAATATACATCAATGTACGCCGATTTTTGGTGTAGAAAAAGATGGAGTAGGAGCACTGTTAGAGGGACTTTGTGGATTCATTCTGTTCTAATAGATATTGACAGTTTGTGTATCAACATATACTTCATTTGTATGTATATATGATGCTATGAATTCTCATCCTCCTGAGTCTTCCTTTCAAAATAAAGGTTGTGATTCGGCCAATCTACAGAAAACCAGTTGGATGGGATAAATAGATATCAACCCTTAGGTGAGAGAACATTCTATAAGTATGTTTAAGACAAATATCTTAAACTAGTTATATTAAACTCTTACCAAAAGATGCTCACTGTGAAAAAACCTATAGAACATTCAAGAAGGAGAAGAAGTTAGAGGGCAATGATTTAGTGGAGTGGTGATTAAGAGGAAATTCTACCTGTCAGATGAGTTTAAAGTGCTTGAGACAATGCCCACGAGGGCCATGTATTGCATATTTTTCTTACGTATGATTTGGTCTATAGATATACAGAGGCCCGCTTCTATTCCTTACTCACTCTTATAACTTTCAAAAGAGATGGTTTGGTGTATAAAAAATTATTTTCATCTTTTTGGCAGATTCTACACCTTGTCAAGATCATCTTAATTGAAGGGTCCATAATTCTGAATGTTAAACCACCAATCAAGATGCCACAAATTGAGTTGCTTATTATTCTACATAAGATAATGGTATCATATGATCAATCAAAGTATTTTATCAATACTTGTGAGCCTAGAAATCCTATCTTCCACCTAGGATGAATCACCCCGAACTTATTAACATTATGAGTAAGGATGAAAATATAGACATCTAAACTAGTTGATTGCTATTGACTTACTATTATCACGTGATTACTAAAAAGAAAAATGGTACCTAAGCTTAAAAGGTTAAAGTATGTTACCATGTTGAATTAAGGAACATATAGATCATTTCAATGTGTAATAATTCCATATAAATGATGACTATTCATTCTTCCAGGTTCATCCTTATAATGTGTAAGAAATGAAGAAAGTAACATAACTCGTGGCCAATAAGATTGAATACAGGCCATCAAAAGTGAACTCTCGCTTATTGGGCCACTTAAAATAATTTGAATGTACCCTCTTCACTTATTTGGTTAAGCTTGTATCCTCTTGTTCATTTTTAATAATAAATTATAATTGAAAAATATCTTCTTGACATACTTTGATGGTTGGTTAGCATCTAGACTTAACATATTAGTCTTCTTATTTTTTACTGTTCTTGAGAGTGCAAATCAAATTATTGGTTAATTTCAATCTAGATCTTATAATCCAATTGGTTTTTACTTCTTGTTACAAGTATGTTCGTTATCCAGGAAACCTTTAGGAAAGGAACCTTACAGGTTGTACTCCACGTACGTTGTTTACAAAAACATATCCCTTACTAATGTGGGTAACTTTTATCAATTTCATTTTAGACATTCTCCCCTCTTCATATGTCCTAATTGCTTCCCTTTGTTGATCAAATATAGGTATATGCCTTTAGGGGAAGTTGTCTGCCTTGAAAAATCTAAATGAAATATGGACTGCACTTATGGGGTAAAATCTATAGTGATCTCCTGCAAAAAGGTCTACATGAATAACTTTCCTTACGCTTCATAGTAATGACGATTTGGGGATGTTTCTAAATGCCTTGAAGTCTGCACATGCTAAAAACTTGCATCTTCATGTGGGAGATGACACCCTCTCATTACTCATGGGCATGAGTTATGTTGATATCCTAGAAAAAGAGGCACTATGAAAGACCAACCATGATGTTTCCTTTTTACTAATTTTCTTTTTGAAGAGAGTAAAAAAGGGAAGGATAGATAAGAAACATATGGAGCCAAAAGGAAATTTATACTGACTAGGAAACTTTGGAGGACTTGGAAAATCTGATAACTTTAAATTCCATGTTGATTGCTGTGAAAATGAGGGAGTGGGAAAAAGTGCATCAAAATGCAGGTGCTCAATTTTGAGGATTTTTATCGGGTTCCTCAAAATCTATAGCTGAGTCCACTATTCCAGCCCATGGCTCTAAAGCACGAGTGGTAACACATATATTTGGTCAAGAACTTAGTAGAGAATATTTGCAGAGTTGCAACACCTAATGGAGACAACAATATTCAAGATACTCATTCTTCATCATCACATTCGACGATTAACCAATGAAAAATCAAGTGTGAATGTCATTGATGTTATCGAAAAAGCACAAGAATTGCTTTAAGAAATTATGACTGGAAAATCATTCCCTGTGGAGGACATTGATGTTACAAAAAGTAAAGTTATAGACCACCATATATCTCTTATCACTTATCCTTCCTCATCGTCTTCTTTTTCTTTGTAAGAAAAAAAATATTTTTTTAGGGATTTCCAGTTATGGATAGATGTTATTTTAGTACCATTGATATGAGAAGTGAAAATTCATCCATTTTACCAAAGAATGGGAGTTTGATTAGCATTGCATAAACAATTATGGTTCTCTTGTATTGTTCAGCAGTATGTCTTGCTTGAAAATTTGTTTCAATGACTATGTTAAAAGAGATGCAGTGTTTTGAATTTTTGATTATAAAAAAAGTGTAGTAATTAACTTTCCATGTATATATAAGTTGTTTACATTTTGGATCAAGTTCTTGCCTTAGAGAGAGATGCTTAATCGTATAAATGAGCAAGGGCTCAATATTAAACATAGCATTCTCATTGTTACTTGACTTCTACAGATGCTGTAGGCATCGCATGCAATCAACGTTCCGCAAAATGTAGTGTCATCATTTTGTCACATGTTTTGAAACTATATTGAGTGAAATTTGTGGCCATTGATGTGTTGTATTGCATTGCAATTGAGTGAGAACAGGTTTTTACTAGTGCATTTATACTTGAGAAAGAAATATTTTTTTAAATATATTATTATTACTATCGAACTTTAAGCGTTAGATATAAAACATATGGTACAAATATATGACAATCTCAATCAGTTATAATATATTTTGTAACAGATTTAATCAATTACAAATATTGAATTGGTAATTGATTAAAACCATTACAATTTAGTTAATTCGTCGCTAATTTATTTGATGGGTAACAATCTCCAAATACATTACACAACAAATCCTAACGGTTTTTATCCTTTAAAAAATACTATAACAATACCGGATTTAATCCATTACAAATTCCGTTAGTAACAAAAAATAATGCCAGTTTTCTAATGAATTAAATTCATTACAAATATTTTTAGGACCAATTTTTTCCCATTATAATTGCCCATTTTTGTGTAGTGATATGAACACTAGTCATATATCTCACAACATTTGGTAACTAGGAAATCTTTATCAATATTTTTCCTTATAAAAATAAAGGTTTTGGAGATTTCTCACTATGTATTTCATATCGATTTGTGAAATGACAAAATAGTTTCATAGAGTACGCATCTTTTACTCTTGTAATATCCTGCCCAATAAATTAATCAAATTACATATACGAATTTATATACGATGAGGTACAAATTAGAGTTGAAGCAAATGATTGAATTGAGGATTTTATGAAAGTCTTATATAAAGATTATAATTTTTGTTTGAAGGAAAATAAATTAGGTATACCTTTATTAGAAGTTGGAGATAATGAATTAAACTAATTGGATATCTAATGGATCTCGAAATTGTAAGGGGACAAATCCGGAACTAGAGTTTTTCATCCCCATCGCTTGAACGAGCCAAGCCGTCCCTCGAACGACTAAGGGCTAGCGTTTGAGAGACTAGTCCGGTCGTTCGAACGACCAAGAGATAGTTAGTTGTAATGTTGTGTTGTCATCCTTCTAGCAGACATTCCAATTCATCTTCCAGATCATGGGCCTGACTACCTGATCTAAAAGAACTGTGAATGTGGAAAATACATTTAATTCGTTCGTATACATAATAAAGAAAGATGGAATTGGTAAACCTAAACAGTCATCGCCACTATCAACTTTGCGTTGGAAGGGTCAAAACATAGGACTAATGGATTAAAGTCTTGAGCATTATATGACTAGGACATTAGCTTAATATGAGGGTTTTCCATAATGATATTGAATTAGAGAAAGGGATGTGAGACGTGAAGTGGAAATTATATAGGTCTATCAAAATTGCTGGCACCCTTAGGACCGTTGATCCAAGAATCGTGTCACCTTTCGGAGCTTTGGATTTTTTCATTGTAAGTGTTATGTTTTATTACTGAGTTATAAGAGGGAGAGAAGCATGAGATATTGGAAACAACTACAGTACTAATATACGGGGCTCTCTTAAAAGAACTCACTCTCCCTACTACAACCTTATTGAAGATTCTAACCCATACACTCACATCTCAAATACTTATCCCCCACAGTAAAGAAAATGCAGTTACGAAAATATATAGAAGTTGTTGGGGTTTTGATGTGTGCATGAGGATGTATTATTAGAAAAAGGTGAGTGTGTTATTAGAGAGAGTTGAAGGGATTTTTCATGGAGATTTTATCGGAGTATGTAGGAGCTTCGATGGAGGTCTATTTGGAGGCTTGGCCATGATAGGTCGGTAAATGATGATGAGTGTCAAAGAGAAGTAACTCTAACTAGAATTAGGATCATTACTCTTACCGATTATGGGTCGGTAGCATTAGTCCTAAGTAAGGAAGACTAGCATCCAACCTTATAAAGAAATTATTTTGCAGTCCGTCCTTTCGACACAGATGGATGATCCATGCTTATAACTTGTCAAGGTTAAGAGGTCAAGCTACGATATGTGGTAAGACTAGGATTGTTAGCAGGTATCGATAAGATTTAAATTATAAGTTGTGGGTTCATACTTCGCATAGTTAAAATTGTCGTCGAAATTAGATTGTTTTCTTTAGAAGGGCAGACGCCTAATTCTTTGCATTATTGTGCCTTCTTTAATCTCGGTAACAGTAAGTTGTTGACTAGTTCTATTGCGGGTGTGGCGTTCATAAGCTCAGTAGTTTATGTTCATATAGTGGTACTCAGGGTGACCGTAGGTCGACATAAGGAGCTAATAGGAGATATCGTCGAATAGAATTATGTGATGAGGATATTGACTTAGAAGTCATTGAAATTATGTCCACCTAGGCTAGGTGTGATCCGAGAAATTATTCGGGGAAATGTAGATTGAGAATCCCAACATAGGAAAGATCTGTGTTAATAAATTCATTAGTGACATTGCGATGTATGGAAAGTATCAACAATATCAAAGTCTCATTTAAGTACACATTATTAGACATTCTTGAGAACTAGCAATCAAAACTTAGGTTTCATCATGATCGGAGTAACAATAGTGATTGAATAAAGTGGAATCCATGGGTGTTAGACCATAGCGTTGGGGATACCTAGAATTGAATCTAGTAACGAGTAACTGGCATAGAAATTGTAGTGTGCCAAAAATTTCGAGGACGAAATTCTCTAAGGAGGGAAGTTTGTAATATCCTATAAATTAGAGTTGAAGATAATGATTGAATTGAGGATTTTATGAAAGTCTTATATAAATATTATAATTTTTTTAAGGAAAATAAATTGGGTATGATTTTATTAGAAGTTGGAGACTATTATGGGCAAATGTATAAATGGAAGTTTTTTTAGTCAGAAGCAAATTAAATAAATGAACTCGATATATGATGGATCTCGAAATCGTAATAGGACAAATCCAGAACTAGAGTTTTTCATCCCCATTGCTTGAACGAGCCAAGACGTCACTCGAACGACAAACAACTCTCGTTTGAGCGACCGGTCCCATCATTTGAGCGACCAAGAGAGAGTTAGTTTCCATGTAGTGTTGTCACCCTTGTAGCGGTCAATCCAATTAATCTTCCAGCTCGTGGGCCTGGCTAAATGACCGAAGAGAACTGTAAATGTGGTAAAGACATTCAATTCATTCGTGTACAGAATAAAGAAAGGTGGGATTGGTAAACCTAAATGTCATCACCATTGTCAACTTTGCGTTTGAAGGCTCAAACCCTAGGATTAATGGATTAAAGTCTTGGTCACTATATGACTTAGACGTTAGCCTAATATGAGGGTTTTTAAGACTGATATTGAATCAGATAAAGAGATGTGATACGTGAAATGGATGGCAACATGTCTGCTAAAATTGCTGGCACCCTTAGGACCGTTGATCCAAGATTCGTGTCACCTCTTGGAGCCTTGGCTTTTTCAGTGTAAGTGTTGTGTTTTATTATTGAGTTACAATAGGGAAAGAAGCGTGAGATATTGGAAAATAAATGCAGTACCAATATATGGGTCTTTTTAAAAAGAACTCACTCTCCCTATTGCACCATTATTGAAGATTATAACCCATACACTCACACCTCAAATACTTATCCCCCATAGTAAAAAAATGCAGTGTCGATAATATATAAAATTTTTTGGGGTTTCAATGTGTGTTTGAGGAGGTATTATTAGAAGAAGTTGACTGTGTTATTAGAGAGATTTGAAGGGGGGTTTCATAGAGCTTTTATTGGTGTATGTTGGAGCTTCCATGGAGGTCTATTTGGTGGAGCCTTTATGACTTCCTTTAAGCCCACCTTTGAAGGTAAGGTAGTCACCCATCTTCATCACCACCACCACTTTGAAAGCTATTTAGGTTGGATAATCTACTCATATTATATTTGAGACTCTATTTGATAAATATTGCAGTCTTATTGTTGTTGATTAAGACTAGGATTATTATGAGATAATGGCTGTTCTTAATAAAATGAAAATAAACATTTTTATGGAATAAGAATGTTAGAACATATTATTATAGTGTATATTCTTAATAGATTGAAAATATACATTTTTATGGAATAAAAATGTTAGAAAATATTGTTGTAGTGTATTTTCTTAATAAACTAAAAATAGATATTTTTATGGAATAAAAATGTTAGAAAATATTGTAATTGTTTTTTTTCTTAATAAACTGAAAATAACTATTTTTATGGAATAAATGTTAGAAAATATTGTTGTAGTGTATTTTCTTAATAAATTGAAAATAAACATTTTTATGGAATAAAAAGGCTAGAAAATATTTTTTAGTGTATTATCTTAATAAACTGAAAATAGACATTTTTATGGAATAAAAATGCTGGAAAATATTGTTGTAGTGTATTTTCTTTGTAAAAGAAAAGGGAAGATACTAAATAGTTCCTCGAACATTTATTAATACAAATTTAATCCAAGTCTTTTTATTTTTCTCCAAAACGTACTTCACCATGCCGCTGGCGCGGACCTTTACAAGTAAGAGAATAAGGGACTTTTTGGTACAAAATAAAAGGCTTGGACTAAATGGGTAGTAAAGAATGTTTGAGGAACTTTTTATTATTTGACCCTAAAAGAAATAATAGAAAATTTTATGGAATGAAAAAGTAAGAAAGAGACATTTTGGTGTATTTTTAGTAAAAGAGAAAAAATGAATATTTTGTGGAATAAAATATGGAATGACACTAGGCTTGTCAAATTATTTTTGAAATAAGTATTTCCAAGATTTTAGAATGAAATGCATGCTTAGTCCAATTGGTAGGATTTAGTATTTAAAAGTCCACTTGCTAGTCCAATTGGTAGGATTTAGTATTTAAAAGTCCACTTGCTATGCATATAAACTTATAGTTTTTTGGTCATGAATACGTGAGCAAATTTAAAGAAAGTCTTGTTGGATTTTAAGCACGAAATAAGACAAATGAAAATTTAGGAGCTTAAAATGTGAGGGATGTTATTTATCTGGTAAAGGTGTTAAAGAAACAAGTGTCAAAGGGCTAAAGTGTTTTAAATGTTAAGTTGAAGACTTAATAACCACTTTTAGAAATAATATTTATTAATGAACTAAATTGCAAGTTTGGCAAATAAAGGGGTAAATTGGTAATTTACTTAAAGTGGAACATTTTTATAGAATAAAAATGTCAAGGAATGTCCTTACACTAATGTGTGTGAAACGAATTATGTACTAAAGAGGGAATGAATTTAGTATAGATCACGTGTGTGTGGATAAAGGACTTAAAGAAGAAAAAAAAATAATTTTCCAATTGTAAATGGAAAAACGGACGATTAAGTCTGGATTTTGGCTTCGGCCGGATAAAAGTAAGGAAATGGAATAATGTGGACATGTGTAAAATGTTAAACACGTTAATAAGGCCTCAGATGCAACTTGGAATAAGCAAGAATCGCCCGAAGCCCTTGGGTGAAAAGTCCTAAATCACTGGTCTGAGCATATGGTGCACATAACCGTTAGTGTGGAGCCCGTGTAAGTATGCGGTAAAGGATGATTCTGAGAAAATATAAAGTAAACGAGGAACACGTTAAGTAATGGGCTATGTGTTGAACAGGTTAATACAACCTAACTTGAATGAATGAAATAAATGCTCCAGTAAAAGCGAAATGGACAAGTAAATGAGTAAATTCATTAATGTCCATACGTTAAAAACGGGCAAAGTAAAGTGGCAAATGGGTAGTTGTGTAACCTAATTTGTTGAACCCATAACTTTAATAAGTATAAAATGAAATGGTTTTCGAATGTAAGAAGGATTTTCTGACACGGTGAGTATGTGTGCCGATACGGTACTTTTCAATGAAAATAATAAAGTATGTCTTAATGAATAAAAGTTGTGATTTTCGGTAAAGGAATGCACTGTAATGAATCAAGTGTAATGGCATTAAGTGTTGAACCAGGTGCGTAACATAAAGTGAGAAATACTAAGTATGAATAAAGGGAGTGTTTATAAGATTAAGGTAAATTAATCTGGATGAGCAAGATTTTCGGAAGTAAAACGGTTAACTCATTGAATATGTAATTTTTCAGTGGTATATATACATATATATATATATTTTCATATGTATGTGGTTGTGACGCGTGCGTATTCTTTTATGAAATTAGTTTCTATACTACTTTGTATATTCCCGCTAGGCATCGGCTCACACCCTCACTTTGTCACGACAGGTTGGTAGCAATTTCGTATTTCGAGAGCATTGTACAAATGAATACTTTATTTATTTGCATTAATAACTCTTTTTTACTTGGACTCGGGTTCTCCCCATGGGTCCCTCGCATAGTATATCTTGAAACTGAAATCGCATGCTAAACAATTGAAATGTTAATAAAAAAAATTAAAACTAGATTAGCAACATTATATAGGTTATTCATTGCACTTCACACCTAATGACTCGCTTCGGATTGGGTTGACTCGCGAGTAACCCATAAATCCGGTTCGAGGCGTTACAACTCTATCTTATTGAATTAATGTGCTCCTTGAAATTCTCAAATTTTCTTTTAGTTGATACTTTTATTTTTCCAGTTCCTTGATAAATAGGGGGAGTAGTTATGAGGAGAAGTTCTTATAGAAAGAAGGAGTTTTCTTTCCCTATGGTATCACATGTAGTGGGAGACTTAAATATTATATTTTAGATAGAATAGGAATATGATATCTGAATTTTTATACCTCTTATTTCTATCTCTAATTATTGCATATTTTGGATTTCTAGACGCATTGGTATTTTGATGCATTTGCTTGTGTGTTTCAGTAAATTATAGTCCGAGTACTTCATATAAAGTCTTTGAAGAAGTATCATATAGTTTTTATGTTATAATCATTTTTAATTTCTATTTTGTTATGAATTTGGTTAGGTCTTATGTCATATTTGATGGATTTTTCATTTTGATTACTTGTAATCTTTAGTTTTTGTGTCTTGTCAAAGGAATGGGCAAAGGGGGAGATTGTAAGAGTATACACATACTCATTTGTGCCCTCATAGATAGTTGTATTAATCCTATTTTTCAAAATTCTTGTGGTTCTTAACTTTACCTTCTTAGAAAGCTTCATCAATGTTTAAGCTTTTGAAGATGGTTTTACCATCCTCATAACCCATGGATCACACTTTAGATGAATGGTATATTAGAGAAGTTTTACACTCACGTCACATATTTTTACAAGTCTTAGCAACAACTTTTGTGTGCGTAAAACTTGTGTTCTTACCACTCTAATTATTCTTATTTCAAATTCTTTTAATCCAAAAGTTAAGCAAAAATGAATGAAGGCTAGCATCTTCATTTCAACTAAGGCCATCCTTCACTAGAAGCGGGCTGAAAGTGTTCCTTTGGAAAAATCCCTGGTAGAAGGCTTGGGCTTATTTGTTGAACCTTCGTCTCAATGAAGGCCTTTGATCAAGATATAAATTGTCATTTCAATTAGTTATTTAATTTTTTTTGTTGTTTTCAATTACATATATATTTTAAATGGTGTACCTAAAGTTTCCTTATAAGATTAAATTCTTTTGTTTTTATACGTTAGAACTTTGGAAAAACTCAGGTTGTAATAATTTAGTTACATGTATTAATGGAAATGTTTTTCTATTTTTTCCTGATTTAATTTTTTTTCTATATTATTCAAACTTTTTAAATGTTTTTCTTATATTTAGAGATTTTTGAAAACCTTTTCTGCAATATCGCTACACAAAAATTTATCACTGCACTAGTAATGCATACAAAGTCAAAAATATTATTTTGAATATCTTTGAGGATCTTGTTTTGTGTGTATAAAATCAAATTTCGGAAATTGATCGGACATTAAAGCCCTCAACAACTCTATCGCATAAGCTTTGTGTAAGAGATGTGCCTTTGTAGGATGCCTTGATAATGGGTAAACCAACTTGGATGGTTTTCTTTTTTTAAACCATTATTTCCCCTCTTTCCAAATATCTATCAAAAATATTTGAAGAACGAAATAACCAAGAGGGTTTTTGTGTCTTCTTATCTTTTTCTTCTCGAATAAGATAATAACGAACCCTTGAAAATTAGGAAAACCCTTTTTCCAAATCTATTTCATCTTTTTCCTTCTTATCATCTATGGATTTAATCACCTCTCTTTTTGGGCTTATTTATATGACAGAAGATGAAGATTTTAACAAGATTATACTTTCGAAAATCACCTTTTTCTCTACACTTTAGAGTCTTTCTCCCAACAAGCAATTGTGATCTTTGAGGCTCTTTTTTAGGTTCAAAATAATTTGGAGCTCCAAGTCTTAAAATGAAGTTTTGTGCAACATTTTTGACATGTGTTAATAATACCCTATTTCACACTTTTTATTTAAAAGATCTTCAAACTTCCCAACTACCTCCGAGGCAAGGAAGAGGTCGCAAGTCTAGCCACAGTCCTCAGACACACCACTAAATGTCTTATAAATTCTTCGCTAATCTCAAGGGTGAGCTATGGTAATTTAATGGACCTCGATCACTCATTGTTTCCTATGGGAGGGTTAATTTGAAGTAAAATGACCTCCCGAGGTCATCCATGCCTCAGTCGTAGGAAGTGGTAGCATTTTGGTACTTCAGGATAAATTTTGAACAAGTCTAAAGCCTTTCCAGACCCCTTCTACCTCTAGTAAAGTTACTACAAGAAGTTTGATTCATTAGGTGAGAAGAAGAATACTATTACACCTACCACCACTACCTAGCCCCACTTGGATTGAATCTTCACATCAATACTAAATGCACTCGACAACCACCTTACAACACCTACAAATACTTTTTTGAAAACATCACTACCTTACTAACACCAAGAGACCACATGGACCCCCCAACCATGCTGTGAAAATAAACTCATTCGCTCTCTAAAAGTTCTACAATAAATAGGATTCTAGTAAAGGATTAAATGGGACCAATCGCGAGCATTGAAAGGGATTAAGGCATTCAAGCAATCAGACATCAAAGAGTTTTGAACAAACAAAACTGTTTACACTTTATTCCATATTTAAAACCCGCCATTATGAGTTTATATTTGTAGCTTAGGTCATTTCCACTGCTTATACAATTTGTATATCTGTAGATACCTAAATAAGTACCTTGAAACCCATATAGAAGTCATCCCGTTACTTCCTATGGTCTTCTGTGCTATTGATAAAGGAAAAAATACCTCAAAATCTATTGATAAACGCCCAAAAGGTCTCCTAGATTGTAATACGCCATTTTCAATCTAATAAACCAATGGAAAACAATTAACAGTGGATGTAGGACTCTCATTTGAGGTCCAAATCACTTTAAGAAATTATTTCTTACTTTGGTACATATCTCGTCGTACCCATTTTAGGTATAGAGAGGAACACATGTGGGTCTAAAGTCACGTATGATTTTAACAATCATCAATTTGGCACCGTTTGTGGGAATTGAAAGTTCCAGCTCTATCAAATATATACCTTGATTCTTTCAAAATGATTACTACCACTACTTCAACTCATTTATTCAAAGAAATAGAGGCCCATTAGAAAGCACTCCAAGAGCAACTGACTGCTATTCTCAGCAAGCTCCCTTTACCTCGTTGGTAGAGGAACTAGTGGTACCAGAACATAGCGGCATCGGGGAGAACCAAGATCCCGAATTATAAGAGTACAATGATCATAAGAGTGTGCCTATGGTCCCAAACAATCAGTCACCCACATTCTTGTGAAAATTGGATTATCACTCATAGGAGGTCATTCCCAGGGAGGGTCCAGTGAAGCTGGGCCATAGGATGGCAAAATAAAAAAGTTGCAATACTGGTTGAGGAATTTTCTCAACTAATACAAGACCCAAACTCCCAACATCATTGACTTGTGATAAGCACCTAAAAGGAATTTTCTCAACTATTAAAATTACACTTGCAACGAGAGTTGATTTGTATTTTTTGTATTAATTTAGGTAAAATCAAATAATTAAATTAATTAGTTAGAATAGCTAAAATTTGTGGTGTAGTCCCACTCCTTGATTTCTCTCACTATTATTTACCTCACTTTATCTCTTATATTTGTATTAGACTTTGTTTTTACTTTAGTAATCTCTCATTTAGTTTAGTTTAGTTTAAATACTCATCTCACCCAAATTGTTTTAATATTTGAAAAGCTAAAAAAATTAGAAAAAGTAAAAAAGCCAAAAAGAAGAAAAAAGTGAATTACAATTGAGTTCGTCTCTAGATTACCCCCTTGATGTGGATTGATACCCTTACTTACCTCTACACTTAAGTTTGTTATATTTTTGTAGGTAATTGAGGTTTTGATTGGAGGAGATTTTCAAGCAACGACGAAAAATATACCGAAAAGTTTTTCTGTCAAATGGCGCCATTGTCATTCTTGGGAGCGTGAAGCACTTGGATCGGATTTCATATTGTAGTTCATTTATTTTTTGCACTTTGTTGTTTTTTGTACCATTTTTTTTATTTTAGAAGGCTTGTATTAATAGTTTATTACCTTGCTTGTATTGCGGTGCATAGAGACACCATTTATCTTTTATTTTAAAATTATAATAATCGAAGAAAGCGTGATAGGGAAGTCGGATAAGGTAGAGAGAGGGCATCCAAAGGTGAGGAAATGAAGCCTCCCTACCTTGGGTTGGTAGGACTCCCGGGGCCGAATGAGATAGGCGTGATCTCCCCCCGGTCGACTCAAAATTTTTGGCACCCCACGGCGTAAAAACTGTGGGAGGTACATCTCTTGAACACTCGCGCCTCTCCTGTTAGCGAGTCAATTATTGTGTGTACTTGTGTGCTCTTATGTGATTTTATTCTCACATTTATTTTTTGAATGGTGTGATGAATTAAATTACTGAGACCTACACCCGATCACTCACGAGAACGGATTTCATCACCCAACTCACTCGCTTACCAATTGTGTGCTACTCTAGCCATCACTAAATTTAAAATCCATTAACTAGGTAGCCCAATAGGAGAAGATTTTACAAAGGAGATCACTAATATTTTTTCGTGATTTTTTATCGCCCGCGGACTTAATTAAAATTTGACTACGCTTTAATTAAATTGAAAGATAAAAATTGGCTATGTGTTAGTTAGGTATTATCCTGGACTTGCATGTGTCCAATTCATTTTTCGGTAGTCGGTTTTAGTTGGTTCGTCCAAAATCAAGAGTCGATATTTTCCCCATTTTTCTTCCCCCCCAAAAAACTCCAAAAATATTTCCTTTTATTATTTTTATTAAAAATACAAGAATATTTTCTTTCTCTATTTTTATAAAAAATCCAAAAATATTTCTTTCCTTCATTTTCAGAAAAATCCAAAAATATTTTCTTTCTTTTTGAGAACATTAAAAAAAATCTAAATCGAAAAAATAATATTTCTCTCCACATGGCCAAAGAACGTCCTTTATGGGACTACTTTGGTCATTTCCCATTGACACGCGATACGTGTGAGAGTGATCCCGAGCTATCTCTTTATGATATTTTTAGTGGGTTCACCTCTATCACGAGTACCTTTGATACTCTCGACCCATCTCTCCGTGCACCTCATATTCCATCACCCTCTGTGTCAAGTGTCGACGTGTCGCGTACCTTGTCGTGCACCCATTGTTCCTATGTCGATCAATTTTCCCATGAGAGCCCATACTTTTTCATATCCATCGGACCCCACCATGGAACATGTGTATCCATATGACACTATTTCGGAACCTACCTCGGCCGATTATCATGATGAACTCAATCCCGAGCGGTGTGAATACCCTAGTTATTCTTGGAGGCCTGATCACCCTTCCACGCAATACGAATCCTAACCCGATGTTGCGGATCCTCACATATTCCAATAGTTGTCATGGAAACCTTGTGCACCCTTTCACTATCAGTTCCCTCACTACGCACCCTATGAGTATTAACCATTTGTCCATCACGAAGGCGATCCTTTCATGTATGATAAACTTGACCTCACTCCACACACTTCATTTGAGTATTCTCCGAATAGTCATGATAGTAGCGAGTTGTGTCCACCTCAACCACGACCACCCTTTGTCACCCCACCACCACCATCCACCTCTGCTCTCGAGGAACTCTTGCAAAAGTTCATACTCGAGCAAGAGAAAGCCACTCAAATTCAAAATGAATCCCTCCAACGTCTTGAACAAAGATTAAATGAAATTGAGTGTGACCGAGAGTTGGGCATTCCCATGCATCAACCCATTGTTGCCCCCACGTGGAGCGATGATGAGTCCTCTTGTGACACGGATTTTGAGCGTGACCAACCCTATCCTCCTGAGAATATCGAAGTTGAGACCATTCCATGGTCTGGGCCTCAAGTTGACACTTGTGTTGATTTATCCAAAGGTTGTGAGACTGATCCATTCCAGCATTGTCCAAAGGAACCCACACTTGATGTTCACCTTCCCTTTCCCGTCGAATCCAAAACAATGCTCGAGTCTACGCCTATTGAGCACAGTGCGTGTGTTCCCAAGGAACCACTTCATTCTAGGTTAGCTCCGGCTACGAGCGCTCACCATTTTCCCGAGATAGAATTTGTGATAGTTCCTAACTATCCGGATATGGATGATGTCCCACCATGTTTAGCTCATCTTGAGCCCATTATTTCTAGTTATTCCTTTATCTCCGATCTTGGTGCCTCATTTTAACCACCCACCACATTCTCCAATCATACTTTTTTGGAGAAGTTAACCACTCCATCTTTCGAACCAACACCTCCTCCAATGACTGCCCTTTAGGATCACTCCATTCATCACGAGGAGTGTGTATCTCCCTCTCTTGAGTTGGATCATCTTCCTCCACCGTTTATCCCACCCTACCCACCCATTATCCCTTCCATCCCACCACCTGGTTTGGATCTTGATTTTACACATTTCAAATTTCCATCTACATTTTTAGATCCTAACCTAAAACAATCCTCCACAATCTACAAAAGTATTTATGGTGCCACTCTTCATCGTGACACCTATCTTATTCCTCCATGCACACCACTCTCTTGTGGTGTTGATTTTTTCCATCGATAGCTCCCTGGCGTGTCACGGAGCGACCATTATCATCATCCATTTATAGAATTGTCGTGTCATTTCTATGAGACCCACCCCATCACTATTACCAAGACATTTTGCCTAACCATCCGTCTTGAGCACCATGCTTATAGGGCCCTAGTTGCCCGCACCTTTAATCTCAACAAGGCCTATGGCCGATACCTATTCACCCACACCCAAACCCTAAACCTTACCCTAATACCCACCCACCCATGGTCCACCGATGCTTTGCATCGCGTGATGCACTTTGTTATACAAGTGCATTGACCCTTTTTAGTCTTTGTTATACTAGAGTTGGTTTGTAATTTTGATATTAATTTGGGAGAATTCAATTAATTAAATTAATTAGTTAGAATAGCTAAAATTTGTGGTGTAGTCCCACTCCTTGATTATTCTCACATTTATTTATCTCACTTTATCTCTTATTTTTGTATTAGACTTTGTTTTTACTTTTGTAACTTTTAAGTTAGTTTATATCATCTCTCATTTAGTTTAGTTTAGTTCAAATCCTCATCTCACCCAAGTTGTTTTATTATTTGAAAAGCTAAAAAAAATTAGAAAAACTAAAAAAGCCGAAAAGAAAATAAAAGAGAATTACGATTGAGTTTGTCTCTAGCTTACCCCCTTGATGTGGATTGATACCCTTACTTACCTCTACACTTGATAATGTTTATTTTTGTAGGTATTTTAAGGTTTTTATTGACTTGCCTTGCAACAACTACTACACACAAAAGCTAAGTTATCAACTTGTTCAGCCAAAATATGTTGTCTCCTGTAACAACTCGTAATTTCATTCGGATATTAATGAAATTAATTATAAATTCAAAAAACTATCTTAAAGACTCCTAACATGAATATTTATAAGTCTTGGGCCATTTAGAAGAGTCTCCAAAACATAAAAGTCTCTAGGCAAAAATAAACAAAATAAAAAAACATTTGTCATGGTTCTGGTCCGTGACTAATGGGCGACCTATTTTTGTTTTTAATACATTTCTAATGCCACTTAAACTTTAGAATTTGTCAGGGCTTTAAAGCATGACTAACCGTTTGCCATAGTTTGTGAGCGTGACTAATGGGCAAATTATTTTAGTTTTAATATAATTCTATGTGGAACAAAACTTTAATTTTATATATTAAAACTAATTCGAAGCTAGACTTTTTTAATCACTTTTATCCCAACTTTTACACAAGAAGACCTCTCCAAACTTAATCCCTTTCATCTACAAACCTTAACCCCAAAGTTATCAAGTGTTAACTCAAGATTTGAAGTCTTAATTGATGTTTTCTCAAGTTTGCTCAAGAACAAGGCTTTGTTAATTTTTTGAGAGGAACATAACCTTCTAATCATATTTCTCAAATAAATTTTAATTAGGCATGGATAATCTATTCTCTTCCTTTAGTGTTATGTGCTTGAAGTGTCACCTAAACACTTAATTACATGGTTTTCTTAAAAGCAACTCAATTAGAAAAAGTGAGAACTAATTAAGGTACTATTTTTATGAAAACATTTAATATGATATAAGATTGGACACCCTTGGGTGCGTAGGTTAAAGTATTGGATTTTGGTTATTTTAGGTGTGGGATCGCATGTAGAAATTTATGGAGTTTATTTAAATAGAATCAGGGAATGTACATAGTCATAAAACTTACATAGTTAATAAAAAGTAGACTATTGTTGTGTATCAAATAAATTTTCATGTTGAGTAATCTAAAATTATTAATGGAAATAATTGTGTTGAGAACGATGACGATGCTATTAATTAAATTAATTTAAATTATGCCATTATGATTAAATTGAAATATTGTTCATAAATTGTTGAATGGTGTGATTGATTGTTATAGATATTTTCCATCGCGGGGACGCCGGGATTTTTGGGTAGTATGCTATTTCCTATATTTTAGGATGCTCGCTAGGTATGGGACTAGTGGGTAGGACTTAGTTGCGATTTGGGATTTCTAGGTATGGGACTAGTTAATGTAAATTTTTACGGATGGGATATTCCGGGATGGGGTCGATTTTTATGTTGTGCCGTCGTTGCTCTATCCTAGACATAAGACTATGGAGTTATTTTTTATAGAAATTCATCCTATACACAAGGTAGGACATATCGATATTTTGGGGACCCTTATGTATGGGACTAAGGGGTGTTTTGAGGATCTCATGTTGATATTAAGTGTGGGTTTAATTGAATAAAGTAATGAGAAAGATGAGAAAGTGAGAACTAATAACTAAGATAATAAAACGGGTATTAAAAATATATTGGCATCGTTAATAATTTTAGGACATACAGTTTTCACGAGTTGGATGGTTATTGCGACGTGTGGGTATGTGGCGTCTGAATAATTGCAGGAATGATAGTTTATATGGGTTGGATGGCTGTGAAGACATGTCGTGTGTGGAACCTCGTATATAATTGCAGTGGACAGTTTAAACGAACCGACTGGTTATGGCGAGGGGAATGTGTGTCGTGTAGAACAACGGGAGTACCGCAACCAAACAAATAAAATGAGATAAAGATTTAAGTGGGAGTCTCACACATGATATTACAAGTGGAGGAAATTAATATTTGGATTAACTTAAATTAAGTTTAATGAATGGATAATTGGACTTAGAAGTTAAGATGGCATAGATGAGTATTTCTAGTTTATGTTGTTTATTTACTCGCATCGTTATTAATTATATCATTTTATTTAAATATTCTATTATGACATTTACCATGCATAATGCAATTGTCTGGGTTCACGGACCCTAATTGAGGGGAGAAGTGGGTATTCATGCTCAGGGATCTGACCCCGTGCGTAGACTAACCTTTTTATGTATTAAGTTCTAGAGTAACTGCATAGGATTATTTTGGGGTTACATCTTGTAGGTGGACCTCGAGTTTATTTACTTTATGACTAGTAGTTTATTTTAGTTTCCTTTCCTTATCATTTGGATTAAAACTTAGTTTTGGATTTTGTGGCCCAATCGGTTCCACAATTGTACGATTTTTTTCAGATATTATACTTGGATTTCTTGTACTCGGTTTAATAATTATTGGAGATTAGATTTATTTGGAGATTAACATGGTGATGGATTTTATATTGCATGGATGGTTATTATTTATTGGGATTTGATTTAATTATTATCTTGTGGAATAAGTTTTATATGTCTCATATTTGTCACATGCTGAGAATGATATTTTATTTTGTTCACCCCCGACATAGTTTTGGTGGCGACCGATGCCAAAATTAAGTGAGGTATGACATCTTGCTTGTCCAATGATGTCCAATATTAAGATTTTGCCCCAAGTGTTAGATGACCAATATTGAACCATTTGATAGGTCAAATGACCCCATCGATCATTTGGAAACTTACATGTCACTTCTACTCCTCTAGGGTACCCCGAATGAGGTGACGTGCAAGATTTTCCCTCTACCTTAAGGGAATTTCTTGGCATTGGTTTTATAAGATTAAACTAGGGAAGATAGAATATTCACAGTGGTGGAAAGATAATTTTTAAGTCATTTTATTAGACCTTAGAAGATAAGGAAGCTTGTTACTTTTCTCATCCACTTACGACAGAAGACTGGAAAGTCCCTCTCGGAATACGCCAATAGATTCAACAAGGATTCTCTTCGGGTTGATGACTTGAATGACATACTATGTGTAGCTTTCTTCACCTCACGTTCTACCTTAGAAGATATGTTGAGGTCCTTTATCCAAAAAGCCTCCAAATTCCATCACTAAGTTGCTCGAAAGAGCTCAGAAGTACATGAATGCTAAGGATCTCAGCAAGGCATGCTATAGTCTCTCCCTAGCATGGAAAGATGAAAGACATATTCTCAAACCATGGAGAGACCTTAAGAGAAGATGAGGCCAAGAAGAAGAAGGATGAGGCTAAGAAAAATGGACCTCCAGAGGCCATACACTTCACACGCCTATCACAAACACTATGGAAAAGGTCTTCATAGCCATAAAAACTCAAGTCCTCTTGCCTTAACAAAATCCCATGAGGACTGGGAACGACAACAATTTCATGAATTATTGGTTCCATAGATATCATGTCCATAATAAAATGAATGCTTTCGAGAAAAGGAGGCCATCGAGGGGGTGATAAAGAGGGGATACCTAAAATAATTTGTTGCCAAAGATGCAATCTAAGGTAAAAAAAATAACAACCAAAAAATAAAGATGATGTTCCTATAATTGATGTACAATAAATTTCTAAAGGATTTACCAGAGTTTGTATCTATTACATAGCCATAAAGTCCCACCTCAAGAGCCTGCAGCACGAAGGGGTTCAAGTTAACCATGTCTCTCTACCACATTAGACACCAATGGATGTTTTCATGATTATCTTACTAGAAGCTAACCTCAGGGTCAAGATACCTCATGGTGATCCTTTTGCACTCGCATAAATTATGGGGAATGCCAATATAAGAAGGATCCTGATGATACGGGTAGCTCCGCAGATATCCTAACCGTAAACTCTTTTAAAATAACGTGCTTTAGTGCAAAGAGCCTTCATCCATTAACTATCCATTTCATTGGATTTAATGGAGAATGGACCTAATTTTTAGGATATATCACTCTACCCCTTGAGCTTGGTTACAAGGATTACTGCACAACCATTTAAAATAAATTTATAGTGGTGAAACTCCCCTTAACCTACAATTCATCATGGACACTCCATCTCTCACTGACTTCGACACAATGATCTCAACCCCTAGGTTGGTGATGAGGTTACTAACCTCCAAAGTAATGGGAGAGGTATTTGGAGATCAAAAAAATCTCAAGAGTTCTACATCACTTCCATAAAGAAAAAAAAGAAGTCGCTCGGTCTAGAGGGCTTAGGGGAGGCCCCAAAAAAGATTAAAAAAATATCTGAGGTCTAACCAGAGGTCTTTTCTCCACCACCAATGTTCCAGATACCCGTAGAAAGCCTGGGCATTGAGGTGATAAGTTTGGTTAAAACCACCCCATGAGATAAGGGCCATTTCCCTACCACTAGAAGTCCAAATGAATGTAAAAGAAACCTGAAAAGATGTAAGTCATCCCCTATAACAACTATAAACCATGTATTCAACTGCATAAATGAAAAGGAAGTTTTTTTCTACTACTAATGTATTAAATATCGGTATTCTTCAAGAGCTACAAGGATTTCATCATTGTCTCTAAAAAAAACTAAGGAGTTATGCCCTGCACATTGAGTTGAAAGGATTCAGCCTTAGCTCAAAACTTAAACTAAGGTGTAAAGGCTAAAAATGAGTTATAAGGATTCTAGCCTTGGTTCTAGGTTTAAGCTAAAGTCTTTGGATCCAACATTCAAGTTATAAGGATTTCAGCCTTGGCTTAAGCCTAACATGAAAGCATCTTCTTACCCAAAATAAAGTACATTCCTCGAGTTTAAATAACCCAATAAGCGTAGTAAAAGGTCTCTGGAACCAAAAAGACTAAAGTAATTATTGAGATTTTCATTTATAATTCAAAAGAAGCCAAGGTTTAAGATTCCATAAATTTCCCATCTCCTTACATCAAAATATTTTATTTACCATCGAGTTATACTTAGAAAAAATAAGAGACATGTGAACCTATTACTCCTCAAACTTAATTTTTGAAAACATTTAGGAAAAAATATGTTTTTAAAATTTTATGGGGGCTAGGTGTTCAAATACAAAAAATTATCCAAAAGAGGTTTCAATACCCCTTACAAATTTGTTTTTTGAACAACTACACCTAAAAATGTTAGGTGGATAAGTTCTAGTAAAAATATTATTGACTTTAAGTCCTAAAAAATACAAGGATCAAGTATTCCATGGTTCTAAGGTCTAAAGACAGATTACAGAACCTCAACCTCGATTTTAAAATTTTTTCAAGTACAGGGTTTCGGTTTTTAGGACATTTAAGGTTGCTCCAAAAGATTCACAACTCAAGTTTCCTTATTTTATTTAGTAATCTTAGGGGCTAAGGGTGTACAACATGCTAGGAAGACCTTAAACAAACCTCTAGCAGTGCAATTTAGTATAAAACTTACTTAGTAAAGCAAAAAAAAAAATAGTGAAGTAATGATTAAAGAGCAACAAAACTAGTAAAAGTCCATGATTTCGAAACTACCTTCACATTAAGGGTAAAATGGAAATGATAAAGAGTGGCCCATGGCCAAAATATAACTTATATAAACAAATTTTTTTACATAAAATCCTATAAAGGCTTCAGTGTTTGGAGGTTCATAAGGTATTCACTTGTTGAGGGCAGAAGTCACTTCTACAATTTCTCCCTCTTAGGCCCTAGGAGTAAAGGCATCTTCAACATCATAAACATTATCACCTTCATCATCTGATCACTTTTCCTTTGATTGAAGGCCTTCAGGAAATAAGTAAGAGACATCCATCGCAGGGAATAATGCCCAAACCTTTTCCTTGCAAGCTTCGAAGCTAGCACTGAAGTTCTAAAAGAGGTACCTCTTAAAGACCTCACACTCTTGATATGAATCCATATGACTCTGCACAGAGATACGAATCCATCCTTGAAGTTATTTATGATTGACTAATACCTTAACGTAGACCCTCTACAGCTCCTGACCCTAAGAGATCAGCTTTTATTTCTCACAAAACACATCATTAATCGTCTCCTTCAAGATATTCAGGTCATTATTAACTCAAAGAAGTCTATCCTTAAAAATCTAGAGCCTAGGCTTCTGGCATTTAATACCCTTTACCATAAGTAAAAAATTTACCTGATCAAGGGCACATAGCTCCTCAACCTTACCTATAGAATCTTAGGAAGTAGCCACTAGAAAAGCACTATCTTTAAGGGTATTCTCATTTGAAATATTTTCTTATTCTAGATTGGCAACCCGAGTCTATAACGTATCCTTTTCCCTTTTAAGATCCTCTATTTAAAGATTCTTACCATCGATCATTCGATCCAGATATTCTCAAGTGAGGTCCAAACTGATTAGCATCTCAGTATCCATCTTCAATTCTATGCTACTATCAAGAGCATTGACAAAACATCTTTTTTTAGGTGTTGAGCATACAAGAGAAAATGTATATGATAACAAGGGACCTAGTGTAACAAGATTAAGGAAGAAGTTATAGAAATATGCAAGTACCTTTGTCATTAAGATAACCAACTCCTTAATATTAACAGGGGTATATTTTCCCCTCAAAGTATTCACCATATTAAAACCATTTATCTTGCCAGTGCATGAAGGGCATGCATTACTGAGGTATAAGGGTCTATTGCCACAGTTAAGGGAGGCCTCAAGTATCCTTTCCCCTCTAACGAACTAGGAATGTCACTCGCCCCTTTCAAACAACCCTCCTCGAGGGGGACAACCTTCTCTACAGATTATTCCTTTGAGACTAATGGCTAAAAGTCCCTTAGAATAGAATAATCTCTATGGGTTACCCCAAGAGTCACACCTACCCCCTATTCTTCTTACAACTAGGGTAGGTTTTTATCAACCTTGAAACTTTATCCTTTAATAGGGCTAGACCCTATGTCGACCTCCTCCACCAGCTTGACCACAGGAATTAGGCTCCACTAGGGAGCCAAACATCAAGCACTTGGTGGTCATAGTTCCCTTTGTTATCATAGCCTTAACAAGGATCCTTTGTTCCTCCTCTTAATTTGCTAAATCAAATAGACATCAGAGTCATCCATAAAAGAACATTTGAAGAAGTTAAAAAGAAAAGGATCAAATCTACTTACAAGGGAGCAGTCAAAAAGAAGAATGGGATAATCAACTGAGGGAGATATCCCTTAAACCTTCTAAGGTTAAACCCTACCCTTGGTCTGGTCATTTGATCATTTAGAGGCCCCATGAACCTCCACTAGGACTTCAAATGTAACCGTCTTATTTTAGGAAGCCAAGAATAATGTTGAGCCTCTAGTGTGGTCTGCATAATGGTCTTAGGAGTCCTAGCAACTCTCAAAAAGGTCATAGGCTTAGGTCCCATCCCATAGATAAAATTCAAAGGGGGTAGAGGCCAACCTTCGAGCCTCAGTAATCCTATCAAACTGTGACATGGTAGGCCTAAGAACCACTACAAAAGGAAAATGAAAGTTTCAAATCTCAAATAAGAGGCCAATTTAAGTCATGAAATAAAATTAGACCTTCAACTTGCCTACTAATAGAGGCGTCCACAAAAGGGTGGGGAAACCAATGGTATGAGTAAGATCTGACGTGGCCCTATCCCGCCCCCATAATAAAAAATAATATTTCCCTCTATTTCTTTAGGGTGTTATGCTTATCCTTACCAAAGTTCACCACATTGGGCCTAAGGATTAGATACATCAGAACCCTGTCGGTGGGGTTATTTTATTTCTGAATCGTGTGTAGATTGAATAACTATGTTGGAGAAACATCACACTTTACCTTATTGGATTCCCTAAAGTCCATCGATGTGTCCATCGAAGGCCTCCATGAGTTTACTGCCAATTGAGAATAGGTTATTTCAATAGCCTTCAAGATTCTAAACATATGGAAAGTCAGGGGGAATCTGGCCCCATATTAGAGAAAGTACTGATTAAACATATATTATTGGGCACCATGGATCAATCCCTCTCATTAGGCTTTGTAACCCTTAGAATGATATTCGCTAGAATTTTATTAGTCTTATGAAACTAGACCAAATTGTGTTTAGTGAGTCATGAGGCATAGTGATCCTCACTAGGAAAATTGGGGTTGAAGACCCCCTCATAACGCATCATATTTGGTCTAGGTGGAATTGATCCACTAGGAAGGTAAATTTAGAGATAAATTTTTGGCTTCACCATGGGTAAAAGTGAAATACGGAGCTCAATGAAAGAAAAGGGTGTAGGGTCCAAGACGTCAAAGGGAGAAAATTTCCAAAAGAAATTATTTAGGAGAATAGAGAAAATGACAGTTAGCAGTGAATAACTAAGCTCAGCCCAAAGGGTTCTTTTATAGATCCTAAGGCCTACAATAAAAGACACTCCTATATCTAAGATCATATGCCTCAATCACGTTAAAGATCTCAGTCACCAACTCCCATCCTCAGCCATGTGTGAGAACCTTCCCGACACAATATAATGACGATGGAAATTTTAGGGGTTAGTTACGACCATACCCCCAACTTGCATAAAGGATAAATGTTTCCCATTTTAACCTCTGCAAGAAGCTACAAGGGTATACTAATGATATTCTATTTCACACTTGGTGTTTAAAAGATCTTTCATCTCCCTATATACCTTTAAGGCAGGGCAAAGGTCCCAAGGCTATCCCTAGACCTTAGATAAAGAACTACTTGTCTTATAAATCCTCCGCTACTCTAAAGGTTGGTCTATGGTACTATAACGGATCTCAGTCGTGAATTCTTCCCCTAATAAGGTTAGTCATTCTAGCATGCCTCCTCAATCAAGATGAGAGGCTACAACATCAAGGTTTCATTCTGATTTATGCATAGGGCTTACGTCAAATTAAAGGAAAACAATCTTTCGAGGTCATCAAAGCATCACTCATAGCATATGGTAGTACGTGGTAATTTAGGATCAATTTTGAGCCATTCAATAGTCCTTCCGGACCTGTTGGACCTTTAGTAAAGCTCCTGTAAGCAGTTTGGCGAAGTAGGTGGGAAGCAAAACACTATTCCATCTACCCCCATTACCTAATACCACTTTTATTTAATCCTCCCGCCAGCATTCAATGCAGGTAAAACCAACCTTATACTACCAATAAATACTTTTCTTAACACCCCACCACCTTGTTGACCGGTAGACCTCAGGTCACACCAGCCATACCGTGACAGTCTTCTCATTCTCCTATAAATAAGAAGTTGGTAGAAGGTGAAAGGGGACCAATCTTGAGCATTGAAAAAGATTAAAGAATTTAAGAAATCTTACTTGTAAGTCTTTTAACGATACACAAGTGTTTACACTTCGTTTAACACTTACAACCCATTATTGTGAGTACATATTTGTAACTTGGGTCATTGCCATTTCTTACGCATTTTTTACGTCTTGTATATCCCTAAAGAAGCATGTTGGTGCCTTTAGAGAATTCATTCAGTTACTTCCTAAGGTCATTTATGTTGTTGACAAAGGCCATAAGACCTTGAACTCTCTTGAACAACGCTTAATAGGTCTTCTAGACTGTAAACCTTTATTTGTAATCTAATAAACTAGTGAAACATGTTTTATAGTGGATGTATGACCCACATATGAGTTTTGAACAATTTTAAAACATTTCCTCTTAGTTCAACACATCTCTCCACTTACCCATCTGAGGTTTAGAGGGGAGAACATGTGGGTCTAAAGTCACTTACGATTTTAACACCCATTAAATACTTAGTGTGGCCATCAGATCTATCAACCAACAAATATACTACTACAAATTGATATTCATCATTTGGACTAGTTGCATTTAAGTTTTAGAAGTCAATATATACTCTTAGTTTACCATTCTTCTTATAAGTGGAACTATATTATAAATACATTCAACACAGCTAGAGATTCGAATGAATCTAACCTTCAATAGCCTTACGATTTTTTTATTATAACCTCTTGGGTCATCTTGTGCGATAATTGCTTCATGGGCTTGTAGCCTTCTTTGATTAGAACTTTATGTTCTACCTATTTTATGTCTAAACCAAACAGATCATCACACCCCCAAGAAAAACATTCCTTATATGGATGGAAAAGGTCTATAACCAATTGTAGGTCTTCCTTGATAATGTTAACATTGATGTACCTTACCATTTTGTTTTGTTTAGTTTTTAAGTTTACTTCTAACAAAGGATCCGATTCACGAATCGTTAATTCCTCATACTCTACAGGAGAACCCTCTAGATCACTATTGTCTTGAGGATTTTCTTCCTTTTTGTCTTATTTGAATAAGTAGTCATCCCAATTGATCTTCCTTTCATCACTTATTATTTTATTTACTTCTAACTTTATAAATTTATACAACACTATGGTCAAAGCTTCGTTGGACTTTTGAAGGAAAAAAGTATGTTCTACCCATTAGTTAACAACTATATTTGTTCTCGTCAGTCCCAATAGACTAGAAGGTAGATCCTCCCAATATTCATTTCGATCTTCCCTTCAAGAATTAATACGTCCACTTTGATAGGTCCCATATTCTCCTGTTAGAGTTGTGCTTCAACACAATTGGAACTGGAAGGATTCTGGTCTATTGAAGAAGCGATACATTAGTTAGAATATATAGATCTAGTCTCCAATTAGTAAAGCGCTAAATCTTTATTTACCATCAGTGATGAAGAAAGCAGTTTTAAACTTTTTTATGCCTACTTCAATGTCCTCTGGTAGTAAAACTTTGTTTTAATTTTTATCTCCATCAAAACAAAAGATTATTATTAAGTTTGAACTAATTTAGAATTTTGTTTCTTTATTTTAGAAAGCATGGAGTATGGAACTATATTAATAGTGGTGATGTTATCTACCAATATTTTATTTATTCATACTCCATTCACCAAAGCCCTTATAAATAAAGGCTTAATGAGACTGGTCATATCCATAGTAATATTTTCGGCCCTATATATGTGATTTAAGGCAAAAAAACACAAATTAAATTCATCTACTTGTGATCTATTGTCTTCATTCTTCTCTATCTCTAAGATCTCTTGCTCTTCTTCTTCTTTGAACCTATCATGGAGGATTAAAATAATATTGATTGGAACTTGTTGCGGAAAGGACCCTAAAAGGATGAATTTTAGTTGGTTAGGTCCTCGATAAGGTCATATTATATACACACCAATTATTTATTCTTTTTCTTGTTCCTATATTTGGATATGATGTTTTCATCCATACTTATAAGCTTTTCTAATTCTTTGATTTTCTCAACCATCCTGTCTGAATAAGATTGACTTCAATCTTTTTTATGGAATCTTAAGGTTTGGATTTAAAGAAGAGTATATGCTATCCTCATATCTTTTCAAATGCCAAATATTTGAGGCCTCTTGTCTGTTCTTATACTTCCTTTGAATTTGTCTTTGTTGGGTGCGAAAGATCATAATTTGTGGCTTCCTTTTTCTTATATTTTGGTGTTTTTACCCATTATCACAATCCTAGAGCTACATAATAAGGCTTACTTACTGCGGAATTCTAACCATCTCGTTGAATTAAAAGGCAAATTTTAGGTCTTGAGAAACAAACCAATCTAGCTCCCCCTTTATAATGGGTATCGATTTGACAATCCTCGTAGGTCTTGAGGTTACCACACACTAAAAAGATTACTTCATTTGATCGTAGTCTGATATAATAAAACTTTCTTGGTGTGTTTGTATCTCTTTAAGGATGATAAGGTCCAGAAAATGGCCTCATTTCCCCAGGTAAGACCCTTGGAAGTTCTACTAATCAAACAGTCTTTATTATTTGAAAATGCGACCACCGTTTTCATCCTTATTGAACTTATGTTATTACTTTCATATCAAAGCAATTAGCTGACACATTTGAGTGTATTATTCGCCACACCTATTACATATGAGTTTCAACATCATCTAATTGGGATCGGTAGTTTTATCGAGCTTCGAAGCCCTATAGGCTACCATGGTTTTCATTATGAACGCAACATGTCCCTTGTTTTTAAATAATTGGATGGACTTCATGTTTGATCCCATTTATTTCACGTTTGGAAATGGGTCTTCATAAGAACCAATATCGTTTTCTTCCTTACTTGAGAATTTTATCTTGCCTTTCCTAATAAACTTTTTAACCATATCGCAAAAAATGGAAGAAGCATTACTTGAGTGAGAAAAGACATTATGCCATTTTAAAATAAAATTCCCTTTTATTTTATTTGTACTTGGCATTTTGCAATCATCATATAATTTTATCATTTTAGATCATAAAAGATAACCAAATATCTCTTTTTCCTTAAAAATTTCAATAGAGTATTTCTTAATAATTCCCTTTGACTTATGTGAATATGACTCTACTACTGTATTTTTTCGAACCCAATGTTCATATACTATGGACTCAGTCCCAATTATTTTAGCAACAACTTTTTCTATAAGTGGGTATTTATAATATATTTTGAAGAAGGACGTATTTTCTTTATGTTATCTATTAATAAAGCTTCATATCTGGATACTTTTACAGTCATTTCCACTCGATATTTGAATTCAGTGGCATTAAACTTCTTTGAAATTATTAACTCTAGCCCATTTTGGCTGATTTAAAAAACTATGATTTAGGCAACCCTATCTTACACTTATTTATATCCCTCTTAAACCTATTTATGAAGTTATTGGATTTTTCATCTAGCCTTTGTCTTAGTCTCGCCAAGTTCTCCATTGACACTTCTCGTTCAGTTTGGAATAATTGAGCATGAAACATGTCCCCAACTGCTGCCGAGTTGAACAGAATTAGGAGGAAGGCTTATGAACCAGGAGAATGCAACATATATAATAGAACTCAAGAACAAACATATCTTGGGTTATTCACTATTTTATCATGTAATACCTAGTATTTTTATGCATATTTATTTTATTATGAAATTATGGAAATTTGGATTAATTAATTTAAGAGAGAAAATTTTAATTTATAACTAATCCGCCATAATGGTAATAATTACTAGCGTGACGAGAGTTAGTAGTTATCGTAAACGATTATGTTGAAATCATGTCGAGTAATAACTATGTTGAACATTACATAGTGAGTAACGTAATAGATGGTTTTGGAAATAATAATATGGTCGGGGACGAGATACACGGTAGTTAAGATATAATTATTTAGGATGCATATATGAGTCACGTCACTATTATACATTTGGGGTTTAAGAAATTAAACTATTTTGAGTGCTCCAGTGTGTCTGAAAGGGTCGAAATATTCAAAAAACACTACTCGGGTGATTTATTCGGAGTGCGAGGCATTTTAGCCCAAAACGACACCACGGAGGGGTATTTTGGTCTTTTGGGTTTTTTGGGGAATTAAATGGACAAAAATTAGGTTTTAATTAAAATGAACTTGGGTTAGAGGTTGCAGTCAGTTGCAACCTACATGAAAGAGAGAGAGAGAGAGAGAACCCAGGGAGGAAGAAGTCCCCATTGGAGAACAAGGGAAAGAACTCAAGGATTTCCATCAAAAGTTGCGCCAAAGTGTAGATCGCAACGAGAGGATAAACCACATACGAATTTCAGTCCAAGAATCATAAATCCACTCTAAGTCAAGTGTTTATCTTGCTCCTGTTTTAGAAAATATTGTTCTTGTTGATTTAGATTAGATTATATAAACTTGTGCAATGAGAACTTAGGTTTATTTAGACTGAATTGTAAAGAAACCTTAGGAATTGGAGATGGGTATGCATGTAGAGGTTTTACCCTTTGTTAAATCGTTAAAATATGGAAATTTTATATCTTAATCATGAATTAAAATAAGAGTTTTGAGTAATTATATTGCTGGGTTCATTTTATGAGAATTTTTAGAGATTCAAGTTCTTGTAGGGTTTCCCCTTGAAAATATATAGATTTGAACCCTAAGTTGTGTTAGAAAGTGACCCATAATGATTAGGAATACTTTAGAACTTTCTAATTGGATGTTGGATGAAATTAGGGTTGAGTTTGAGGTATGCTATGTTAGAAAAATTGATTTTGGGAAAAAATAGTTACTCTTTGGATTTCTCGTTCAAAGTCTGCCCAGGTCATTCGAACGAGACTTCCAATGACCTTTTAACAAGATGATGGAGTTCGTTCGAAGTGAAAACTTTTTTTGAACGACCTCATTCGAACGAGAATCCCTTGACTTCTAATGAGATTCCAGAATACACTTTTTGAGTCCGATTAGGTTAAAAAGAATCCTAGGGTTATCCAAGTGAGAGAAATAACATACATGAATGACAAGTAACCTAAATTCTGAATTATTATTGAGTTGGGAGTGTGATTGTTCGTGGGATAATGAAAGTTTATAGAACCTAGGAAGGAAGGAAGGTTCGAGAGAGATAATATATGAAAGAATTACGCTGAGTGTTGGGAATAGTAATACTACTTACGTTGTATGGGAATTATGTGGCGTGAATGCCTATTAAATTATGTAAGTTGTGTGCATTTTTATTTCTTGAATTATTACGTTTGTCACAAACCTAGCTACTATTTATCGAGCGGAGGTTAGCACGATCTGTATGGCCATATCTTGTGTACCTTTGGGGGATTTTTATTCGTACCACTAGAGCATGGAACCTAGGTATGGGATATCTGTGAGAATGATAGTGTTGACGGCCGTATGGGTGCGTAGGTATGTCTATAGCCCATCGTCTTGGAATTATGTTCACCTCCAATATATGTGTATGTTTTTCTGGTTCCTGAGAGATTGAACCTGTTGTCCTTCACGCGTGAGTGTTGTAATGGGACTAGATCGCCGGGTATGCCTAGCACCGGGGGTTTCTTAACACTGGATGTAGTATTGATATATATATTTGTATGTATACATAGTGAGACTTTATATATGTGTACTAAGTTACTATTTTGGGTTATATGTTGGCCACTTTGTTAAAGTATATACTTATGGGTCATCAATTTAAGAATGAATAATGTTATGAGAATGAGTTAAAGCATTTTTAAACCTATTCAAAAATAATAGAAATATATTGTCTTCAGATTATTTAGATATTTTATCCGGCATAGAGGTTATACTACGTATAGTCAGGCAGAGTATCGTGACTAGTATGGGTAGTTAGACTCGCTAGGTGTGCACATTAGATGAGAGGTGATCATCTCAAGTGAGTACGCTAACACGAATAATATTTGTTCTAATTAACCAATTTAAGACCTTGATATATTTAAACTATTTTCTCTCGGGCTTTGACCCATTTTTCTGCAAATCCCCTTTCTTGTTCCTTTATTTTAGGTGCTCAGCCACAGGGACACCAAGCGTTGGATATTACATTCATTTTCCGAGATGTAGCTACTGTGGAAACTACAGGATATTTCTAGTAGACGCTTCAGAGTCTAGTTCTCCTTATATCAGTCATTTATTTCTGTTGGACATGTTGTCCCTCCTATTTTACATTCAGAGATTTAGTGCAGTTTTATTCTATTATTAGACTTTGATTTCATGTTATTGGATTATTGTATGGGATTTTGACTGCAAGTCTTCACTCCTGTTCTTTATTTAAATTCAGTTAGCCATTTTCTTATGGTATGGTGATGTATGGTGATGATTAAATATTCCCTTTAATGTTGATAGCTAATAACAAGTTAAAATTTTTACACCAACCTTTTTAAATATTAGGTGGTTAGTTTTTATTAAATTAAAATTTGAGTTCTTCGACAGTGATGCATTTATATGAACCAACTTTATATTCTGAAATTAATTAATTAAGGACTGATCGCCCAATAATTAATTAGGTGGGTTGTCAGAGGTGGTATCAGAGCATCAGGTTCTAGTCTCCTTAGGATTTGTACGACTTATTATGTTTTCGTATAGCGTCCTTTGATATAGATCCCTATATTTTAGGATTGTTGTGCTCTTTATGAATTTTACGTTCTTCAACTATTTTGAGATAATAACTGTAGACTTATGAAAATTTTATCTCCTTTTAGATGCCTCCTTGACGTGCACAGAGAGTTTCGAAGGACACCTAGCCCGAGCATCAACCTGAACCATCTCAGGGTGTGATGAATTCCACTGAAGTTTCCTCCATTGTAGCTCAGGCGGTAAATGCTTCATTGGTAGTTGTGCAACAAGCACCACCTCAAGAACCGATGGTGGCTCCAGTTCCGGGCCAGGCCTTCCCGTCTACTTAAGAACATGTTAGGGATGCCTTCCAGAAGGCGCATCCTCCAGAGTTTATAGGCATATTCGATATGGTGGTAGCAAGCCAATGGAAGAAGGATATCCATACGCATTTGAGGATGCATGAGTGCACAGAGGTGCATAGTCAGATACTGGCCACATTTAAGTTAGTGGGTGCAGCACCGCAGTGGTGGGTGTCTATTACCACCACTAAGGAGAGAAACACACTCATGATTTGAGACTTTTAAGTGTGGTTCAATTGCAAATATTTCCCCTCGATCGTCTAGAAAGAGATGAAATGAAAGTTGGTGAACTTGAAGCAGGAGGGAAATAACGTGGCAGAATATGAGGCATAGTTTATCAACCATCTGAACATTGTATAGGATGAAATTCTGACCGAGGAGAAGAAGATTCATCATTTTATGGATGGGTTGACATGGAGGATCTGCCAACATTTGATAGGCAATCTTTCTTTGGCCACATATTCGGACGTGGTTAATGCAACACTACTCCACTACCAAGACCACCGGTTTCATCACAGAGGTTAAGAGAGTAGGAGAGTCCAGCCAATAAGGTAGGACATGAGGGAATAGTGCCAGTGGGGTACAGGCAGTTTAGGGTCAGCATAGGCACAGTGATCAGGGTTCCCAGCAGAGGGATCCTAAGAGGTTTAGGTCAAGAGGTTTTAGTCATGGGCTGGGAGGCTTTACACATGGCTAGTAGGGTTAGCACGTCCTTAGAGGCCATCAGGGCCAGAAGAAGGTTCATCAGGGCCAGCATGGCCAAGAACCAACAAAAAATCTCAGTAAAACGACATTTGTAATTTTGGCTCGTCGGAACAACTTTGATTAAAAAAAGCATTTTTCATATAAAAATAATTTTATGAAAATGGACTCAAATAATATATATAAAAAAACATCCGATGAAATTCTAAGGATAAAAAATAATGCGTATTCATACCTCACGAGATACATGTGCATTAAAGAAGAAACATGGAACAAAAAATGACATGATGATGTAGTCACTTTAACTTGGTCATTAACCACACATGTAATATGCTTTGTAGGATAAACAAAGCAAGCCCTAACTTATGACTCAAATGGTATTGTCCTAATTGAATAAAAAAATACATACAAATTGACACTATTGGAATTTTTCCTTACAAATCGTCCCCTTTCTCTATTCTTGAAGAAAAAAAATATGGGTCGTTAGGCTCTCTAATGACTCAATCCCAACCCCAAAAGTCAAATGTGGTGACACTTGATAGACAAAAACTCTGAGTACCTTTGATCTTGCGAAAATTTGTTGCATCGTTGTAAACCTGCACATTTAAAAACACCTTTAAAATGCAACTTGATAATATTACAAGATAAATTGGCATATGAAAAAGCTTCCTCCTTATCTAATCATTCTCCACCTGAGATAGAACAATTCCCCCTATCGTAAAATAAATTTCCCTTGAGTTAAAGGGTTATAAACCATTTCTCCCCCCATTTAATTCAAGAATGGAAAGGGATTAAGGTGCATAATAATAAAACTCCTTTTAAATGTAACACATGGAAGCATAAAGGAAAACAAGTATTTCATGCAATGATGTGAAATGAAAAATGCAATGATAAATAACTCGGAAACACACGCTCAAATAATCCAAACAATGAAAAAAATATACCAATTTTGATGCATCAATTAGATACCAATGATAGATATCAACAAAGGATACCAATATGCTCAATATGAATAAAACAATTAAGTAGTATGGATGAAATACAACTGCAAAAACTCAAAAATAAGGAATTCTAATGTCGATTGGCTAAACATAGGTGGTACTTAGTGAAGGGATGGGGACTAGAAATAAAAAAAATATGACCCAATCATTCAAAACGTGCCCAACGAGTTCTATTTTACCGCAAAATTTATCAACTTCGGTTTATCCTTGAGTGTCAAATAAAGAACTCATGAAGGACAAACATACATAATGCACACTTTTCATGACCCCGACTGAAAATTAGTAGGAGGAGTATCTTAACATGCCACCAAGGCATTCAATATTCTGGATTTAAAATATTTATTTAAAATAAATGCAGCGGAAATACATTCACATGGTCATGAATCGTAAACTACTGAAAATGAAGGAATTATGTCATCAGAGCTTTGTAAAAGGAAACTTAATATATGTAACAACGAGTGACAACTTAAGACAAAATTTAAAACCTATTACATGTTCTATTTGATAAACCAAAAATTTTACATAAAGAAACAAAAAAAATCTCTAAAATCCAAATCTTTAACAAAGTCCTTTTACGTTCCATCCGCGAACCTAGTTATTTCCTGAAAAATTATTACAACGTCAAATAAAAGACGAATGAGATTTAATATCTAGACATTCCAAGGTTTTTCAGAAAATATACACCTATTCAAGCAAGAACAAAAGGCATATACATATGTAGACATGAACTTGTAGTAATTTATATGTGAATGATAGTATACATAAATGAATAGCTCAGAATATATGGATGCGTGAAATCTAAGGCAACATATTTTTTATTCAATCATATCATTTTAATGGCCATGTACACTCTAATATCATATTCTTCTACTGTATTATTTCTCGGAAGTTGATGGGGTCAATCGAACTTGTTCGTCACAGTTCCTTATTTGGGGACCAGCAATAACCCAACTGGGAAGGCCAGTCAATAAAAGAGATCCCTTAGGCCTAATATTATTTCCAATATTCAATATCATTTTCATTACTGATGTTAATCATTATATCTATATGGACAAATATAAACATATCACAAGGAATCAATCATCGGTATCAGATGAGTTTAAGAATAAAAGAAATTCACAAAATATATATAGTTTGCATAATATCATATAATTAGACATTCACAAGTAATATCATAGAGTAATCACCTAAAACAGTAGTGCGCAATTACAGATATGAAGTCTTGGATCAATCGTTGATCTATGAGATGAATTTGCCTCGAGTCTTTAAGAAATTCTTTTTTACATTTTTGTACTTTTTCTCACTTTTTATCAAGGACTTAGTGTGAGTTTAAATTATCCTAAATGCCTCATTCATTGTTTCCCAAATATATCACGGCGTTGACACGTGCCTAGCTGACCAAGCTTTTAGAACGGCGAGTCGGCATAGATATGTTGTGTAACGGAGGGGTCTTGTAGTCTTATTTCACAGAAATACGCCATGTGTTTTATCTTTCTCTCTAATGACGATACATGTTTAAGATTTATCTATATGGATGACATGTGTAGGCACTAGGTCGAAAGGTATTAAGGCTATAAGGGTTTTACACGTTAAGGGTATTTTGGTAATTTCACACTATATATTTCTTGAGGCCCTTGAAAATATTTTATTTATAAAAAGGTCTTTTTTTATTTTTTCATTTTTTCCCTTGAAACTATCTTAATTAAAACCAAGTCCCTCATGTTTCATAAATTTACCTTTTATACCCTAAAACTTATCATTTAACTTAGGATGTGCCATAAAACTTCAATTTGTCCCATTTTATAGTTGATTCTTGAAGTTTAAAAAAATGGGCTTTGTCATATTCACAACCTAGAATATTAGATATGTAATAATATTACATTGATCAGATAGCAAGTGAGACGCAATTGTAAAAACAATATATATATATATATATATATATATATATATATATATATATATATATATATATGAGCATATAAAAGTGGGGTCATTATATTCTACCCTCCTTATATTTAATCTTATATCCTAAAATCTATAACATTTGAAACTCATGTTCATTAGTCTATGGGTTATTAACCTATGCTCTTATACCACCTCTATCACGACCCTGACCCAAAATTAGTAGGACAAGTGTCTTGACATGCGACAAAGGCATTAAATATTCTGGATTTAAAATATTTCTATAAAATAAATGCAACGGAAATACACTCACGTGGTTATGAGTTGTAAACTACTAAAAATTATGGAATTACATCATTAGATCTTTCTAAAAGGAAACTTCATATAAGTAACAACGATTGACAACTTAAGACAAAATTTAAAACCTATTACATGTTCTGTCTGATAAACCAAACTTTTTACGTAAAGTAACAGAAAGTGCTCTAAAAGCCAAATCTTCAATATAGTCCTTTTACGTTCCATCCGCGAGCCTAGTTATTTCCTGAAAAATTATTATAACGTCAGCTAAAAGCCGAATGAGATTTAATATCTAGACAGTCCAAGGTTTTTTATAAAATATATACCTATTCAAGAAAGAACATAAGGCATATACATATATGGATAGGAACTAGTAGTAAGTTATATGTAAATGACAGTATATAGAAATGAATAACTAAGAATAAAACGGATGTGACAAATCAAAGGCAATATATTTTTTATTTAATCATATCATTTTAATGGTGAAGTACACTCTAGTACTGTATTATTATACCGTATTATTCCCTCGTAGTTGAGGGTCACTCGAACTTGTTCGTCCCAACGCCTTATTTAGGGCACACCAACCATAACCCAATTTGGAAGGTTAGTCAGTAAAAGAGGTCCCTTAGGCTGAATCTTATTTCCAATATTGAATATCATTTTATTTACTAATTTTAATGAGTATGTCTATATGGACCAATATAAACATATCACATGGAACCAATCATCGGTATTAGATGGGTTTGAGAATAAGAGAAGTTCACAAAATATATATAGTTTGCATAATATCATATAATTGGATATGAACAAGGAATTCCATAGAGTACTTACCTAAAACAGCGGTGTGAAGATACAAATATGGAATCTTAGATCAATCGTTAATCTATGAGATGAATTTTCCTCGAGTCTTTAAGAGCTTCTTCTTAACTTTTTTGCACTTTCTCTCATTTTTTATCAAGGAATTGTTGTGATTTTAAATTATCTTAAATGCCTCATTTATTGTTTCCCAAAGATATCACGCTGTTGACATATGTCTAACTGACCAAGCTTTTAGAAAAAAACGAGTCAGCGTAGACGTGTCGCTTAATGGAGGGGTCTTGCAGTCTTATTTCACCGAACTATGACACATGTTTTAGCTTTCTCTATAACAACAAAAGGTGTTTAAGCTTTATCTATATGTATGACATGTAGGTACGAGGTGCCAAGCATGAGGTGTAAAGGTATTAAGGGTATAAGGGTTATTTTACACGTTAAGGGTATTTTGGTAATTTCACACTATATATTTGTTAGAGGTCCTTGAAAATATTTTATTTAAAAAAGGTCCTTTTATTTTTTATTATTTTGTTCCCTCAATCAATCTTAATTAAAATCAAGTCCCTAAAGTTTCATAAATTTACATTTTCTACCCCGAAACTTATCATTTAGCTTAGGATGTTCCATAAAACTTCAATTTGACCCAATTTATAGTTGATTCTTCAAATATAAAAAAAATGGGCTTTGTCATATTAATAACCTAGAATATCACATATGTAATAATATAACATTTATGAGTTAACAAGTGAGATGCAATTATAAAAACAAACTATATATGAGCATATGAAAGTGGGGTGATTATATCCTACCCTCTTTATATTTAATCTTATATCCTAAAATCTAAAAAGTTCGAAACTTATGTTCAGTAGTCTATGGGTTCATAACATATGCTTTGATACCACCTCTGTCATGACCCCGACCCAAAATTAGTAGGACGAGTGTCTTGACATGCGACAACAGCACTAAATATTTTGGCTTTAAAATATTTCTTTAAAATAAATGCAACGGAAATACACTCACATGGTTATGAATCGTAAACTACTAAAAATGAAGGAATTGCATCATCAGAGATTTCTAAAAGGAAACTTCATATAAGTAACAACGACTGACAACTTAAGACAAAATTTAAAACCTATTACATGTTCTATCTGATAAACCAAACCTTTTACATAAAGTAACAAAAAGAGCTCTAAAAGACAAATCTTCAACATAGTCCTTTTCGTTCCATCTGCGAGCTTAGTTATTTCCTGAAAAATTATTAAAACGTTCTCTAAAAGCCGAATGAGATTTAATCACCAGACATTCCATGGTTTTTGAAAAAATAAATACTTATTCATGCAAGAACATAAGGCATATACACATATGGACAGGAACTTGTAGTAATTTATATGTGAATATAAGTATATAGAAATGAATAGCTCAGAATAGAATGGATACCACAAATCAAAGGCACTATCTTTTTCTTTCAATCATATAATTTTAATGGCTAAGTACACTATAATATCGTACTCTTCTACCTTATTATTCCTCTGTAGTTGAGGGTCAATCGAACTTCTTCGTCACAATGCCTTATTTTGGGCACACCAGCGATAACCCAGCTGGGATGGTCACTCCGTAAAAGAGGTCCCTTAGGCCGAATCTTATTTCCAATATTTAATATCATTTTCAATACTCATTTTAATCGGTATGTCTCTATGGACAAATAAAAACATATCACAAGGAATCAATCATCAGTATTAGATGAGTTTGAGAATAAAAGTAGTTCACAAAATATATATAGTTTTCATAATATCACATTATTGGAGATACGCAATGAATGTCATAGAGTACACACCTAAAATAACAGTTCAAAGTTATAGATATGGAGTCTTGGATCATTCGTTAATCTATGAGATGAATTTCCCTCGATTTTTTAATAACTTCTTAACTTTTTCGCACTTTCTCTCACTTTATATCATGTAAATGTTGTGTGTTTAAATTAACCTAAGGCCTTATTTATAGTTTCCCAAAGATATCCCTACATTGACATGTGTCTAGCTAACCAAGCTTTTGGAACGACGAGTCACCGTCGACGTGTCGCGTGACGGAGGGGTCTTGTAGTCTTATTTCACCAAACTTCGACGCATGTTTTATCTTGGTCTCTAACGATGACACATGTTTAGGATTTATCTATAAGGATGACATGTGTGGGCACGAGGTGGAAATGTATTAAGGGTATAAGGGTCATTTTTCACATGAGTGGCATTTTGGAAATTTCACATTATATATTTCTTAGAGGTCCTTATAAATATTTTATTTATAAAAAGGTCCCTTTTTTATTTTTTTCCATCTTGTTCCCTAAAACTGTCTTAATTAAAACAAAGTCCCTAAAGTTTCATAAATTTTATTTTTCTACCCTAAAACTTATCATTTAGCTTAGGTTGTGCCATAAAACTTCAATTTAACCCATTTTATAGTTGATTTTTCAAATTAAAAAAAAAGGCTTTGACATATTAAGAACCTAAAATATCACATATGTAATAATATAACATTTGTCAAATAACAAGTGAGATGCAATTCTAAAAACAAACTATATCCGCGCATATAAAATTGGGGTCATTACAACACTAGCTTAGAGATCTTAATGATTCTCAAATTAATAGCATCAAAAGAATTTAGAGTGACTAAGACTTATTCTGCAACCCTATTGATCTTCAACTTAACACCCTCAAAAATTTTATATCATTTTTGTCTCTCTTTTTCTTTAGAAGAAATCTATTTTAAAACATCAATTCAAATGTTGGCCGTGGCGATTTTCTTATTTTTGCATCTTTTTTTCTTTTAGTCTCTTGTCAATGGTGGCCTTTCACGCAAAGGAGATTTCTCCTTTAGTACCCCTTTCCCATTACTCACTCAAATTTTTATAATAAAATAAACTCTCGATCAATGGTTCTTACATGCTCAAATCACCCATAGTAAAAAAGTTATGTAAATGGAAAGATTGATTGGAGAGCACCTCACTTTGCTCATGTAACATAGGTAGTTACAATCCAAAAAAAATTGTTCAAAGTGTGTGCGAAGGAATATTAAAAGTGAATCCATTAAGAAATTCAAGTTCGAACAACTCCATGAAAGCATGATTAAGAACAATCCTAAGCATTGACGATTATAATCAAATGTACTAGCCCGATGGAAACATGGAACAAATGGGATTCCAACACAATAATATGCCACATAAAATGTGTAAACCTAAAATACAGAAATAAACAAATTTTTTTTTATTTTTTTAAATATTTTTTAAAAATGATACAAATTTCAAAGATATATAAAAGGACAAATAAAATATTTTTGTATTTTTCATAGTAGTAAGACTTAATAAAAAGAAAATAAGAATATAAAGGACTTAAACATCATATTAACTAGAAAACACATATGACATGAATCACAAAAGTTAGTGTATGAAAACATGCAAACACAATCAACGATTATATTTAGCCTGAAAAGAATCATATTCAAGCATGAGATAATCAACAAGTCTAATGTTTAAAGCCTCTAAATACGACTCCTAACCCCACATACATGTAACATGATGCTCTTCAGTTTTGGGAAACATCGATGACTCGAGTATTAACTGGCCTAGGATCTTCTCTATGATCAAAGAAAAAATGCCAAAGGTGACATTTACTATAACAACGTGTGCACGTGTAGACACGACGAGGAATGTTACCTAAGGGTTGACCTTCTCTAAATTCCTTGGATTTGGTTGGACCTTTCCAAATGTTGGTATTTGCTTTAGCAGCGAAACCAACGGGATCATCTGAGCCAATTTCAATATTTTCATTTTCGATTTGGATGGTTCATAAAATCTTATACAAAGTTTCTAATCATGGTTCCAAATCAAATTTGATGTGACTCGAGTCTCTCAATCTCTCCTCTAACTCATCAAGCCTAAAATTGAAAAAATAAGGAGACTGAAAAAACTAGGTAGTCCTTCAAAATATCCATCAATCCACCAAGGTTATATATCTCCCCATCAACTAGATAGACCTTATCCTTAAGAGTCTTCTCATGTGACCTAAGATCCTCAATCAATTTTGAATCATCATTCCTTACGGCACGATCTTTCAACTTAGCTTCCAACTTCAAGTTAGGATTCAAATGACGTAGCCTCGAAATCATAATGAGCACAATTGTCTTCATCGTAAGACTTTTTATTTAGGTATAAACGACTGATAGTGAATGAGGTGTAATTATGATCAATGAGCGAATCAAGTTCCTTTTCTATTCACTATTATGAGGGGTAGAATTATATTTTTTTCTTCCATCCTTATCTTAGTGGGACACTCATCTTCCCTATGGCCATAATCCTCACACCCAAAGAAATTATCCGATTCATACCTCTTAAAAATACCATTATGATTTTTAGGGAATTTTGTAGCCTTGTTAAAACTATTATTCTTAAATATCTTTGCACCAAATTTCAACTTATGTTTGATTAACTTAAGATAATTATTAAACATTTTAGAAAACACGAACATATCACCGAAATCAACGTCAAAATCATCATTCAAAATTAGTGTTTCCTCCTTTCGAGTTTCAAATCAAGGCCCTTATCTTTATTCTAATTGTTTAGAGGAAACATTTCGAGTTCATATATTTTAAGATCACCCATAATCTCCTTTAGTTTCGTAGAGCTAATAGTACCCAAAGAATTCAAAATAGTTACTTTGGGATTAAATCCTTCACATAAGGACCTTAAGATTTTATTCACAACATTGGTGTCGATTATTCTATCTCCTAATTTAAAAGATGAGTTAATAATATCAAATAGCCTCACATAAAACTAATTGAAGGTTTCATTATCCTCCATCCTAATGGTCTCAAACTAAATGGTGAGGTTTTGGTGTTTGGATATTTTAACAACACTATTATGTCTAAAGCCTCTTTTGAAGTTTCACATGTTATAATATGGTGGAACTCCTCTGGTGTGATTGCACAAAATAATGCATTCAAATCGAAAGAATTATAATTAATGAACTTGTCCTTATCCTGACTCTAACTTTCTACAGGTTTAGGAAGGTGAAGTTCACCTACTAAAGTCGTGGGTAGGGTCCACCACTTAAAAACAACTAACCATACCTAATCATCTATGGAGTTAAGTACATGTTTCCTACACGTTTTCTAGTACATGTAATTAGACCCATCAAACAATGGTGGCCTAAAAATGACAAATCCAGAAAATTTTTCAATTTAAACTAGACTTAAATAGTTAATGCCATTAAAACTTGCACTAATTAAATCGATTGTTGTGTTAAGCAATTAAAAAAATTTATTCTACCCTAAAACATGCATCTAGGTAGTTGCAAGGATAAAATCAATCAATCAACCACAACACCCGATGTAAGAGGAAAGACCAAATGGGAAAAATATTGGACGATCCAACCACGCAAATTCACTATTTCAGTAATTATAAAAGGCCAGGATGACAGACTTACATAACTGACTCAACTCCTTCAATCCTTGACACATCTTCATTGCTTCGACCTTTTACACACCAACTTGTAGGAATCTTCCTATGTGTTAATATAGTGTGTGAGTCCACACATGCCTTAATATCCACTAATCAAGGCTCTAAAAACCATAACAAGCAAGGATTTTGTAGCGTTAAACTACTGTAGGCACGAAGTCCACCATATGAAAAAAATACACAATAATATGAAGATTATAAATCTTCGTACACAAAACAGAATCTCTAAGAATATATTGATGAAATGTGTATCTCATGGGACTTGGGTAAAACTTTGGAGATGTCTTTGGAAATGAATGAAAAAATACTTGAGGATAAAAAATCGATGCCATAGAAAACACAATTTCAAGGTGGCATAATTTTTTAGGAATCTCATTTGATTGGAAACACTAGGATCGTTCGAACAAGTTAGTATAATTGAAAAAAAATGAATATCGTTCGAATGAACTTGCTAAACGCATTTGAATGGAGATCGAACGATTTTTGAATGACATTCCACTATTAAAATGAAAATTTCATTTGAACCTCGTTTAAAAGACAACCTTATTATCGTTAGAACAAATAAAAAATATCGTTTGAACAACTTTTATAATTTTCTTAAAATAGCCCAAAAATCTCATTTGAACGTATTTGATATAAAAAATTCTTCTAAAAATCATTTTATGAAAATTGCCTCAAAGAATATTTATAAAAACAACACCTAATGAAATTCCAAGGATAAAAAATAATAGGCATTCATGTTGAAATAAATCCGTGGATGTTGAAGATGCAACATGGAACGATGATGTAGGGACTTTAACTTGGCCACTATAGGCTTCAATCACACTCGGCATAAGCTTTCAAGGATAAACTAATGGAATTCCTAACCTATGAATCAAACGGTTTTTTTCAAATGCATTTAAGCCAATACATAGAAATTTACTTTATTGGAAAAATGTCCTTACGAACATAAAGAATAAAAAGAATGTAAATAACACCTCTAATTCTCTTAAGAGAATTCAAGACAGAGAAAGTGAAAAGGTTTAGAGGTCTTTAAGATGATTTAGAAGAATAATAATCAAGCCTTATATAGAGAGGTAATGGACTGGGCCTAACAGGCGAAGTTCAACATTATTAAGAATAAACAACAAAATATTAAGCGACTCGAAATTCTAAAGCACAGAGAAAAATATATTATTTCAAAAAATTACATAATATAATTTTGGTTATAATGGACAGAACTTCTCACGATATCCTCAGGCCTATGGAACTTTGGCTTCAATATTTTTGAATTCCCTAATATTCTTCGGCTTATGGACCTTCGACTTTATTTTTTTTCGGTCCATTTTCTCCTTCGACCTATGGACCTTCGACTCCAGTATTTGGAGGCCCCGTAGAAACATCGACCTATAGGCCATCGACTATAACAATTTGTGGTCTTTTAGCTCCTTCGTCCTATGGATCTTTCACTTCACTATTTTGATTTCCATTTATTTCTTTGTCATGTGGGCCTTTGACTCCAACATTTTGAGTTCCCCCAACTTTTTAGGCCTATGGACCTCCAGCTCCAACATTTTGAGGTCCCTTACCTTCTGTCGTCTTATGGATCTTCAAATTTAATAATTTAAAGTCCCTTGTATCCTTTGGCCTATCGACCTTCGGCTTTAACAATTTGAGGTCCCTTAGCTCCCTTATCCTATATATATATATTTGAATTTAATATTTTTAGGCCTCTCACACCCTATGGATTAAAACTTTTGAGCGCCTTAAGATCATTCAACCTATAGACGTCCGACTTCTATAGGATAATGGACCTCCATCTTGAACAATTTTAGGTCCCTCAAGACATTTGGCATTAAAATTTTGACGTCCCTCAGATCCTTTAGCCTATGGACCTTCAATTATAACATTTTAGGATCCTTTGGAAACTCTGACCTATGGACTTTCAACTCTAACATTTTGAGGTCCCTTAGCTCCTTTGGCATATGGACCTTCATCTTTAACATTTTCAGGTCCCTCAAGACCTTCAAAATAATTATGTGTGACTCAGTCACACTTGACTTATAACCTCCACTCTTCAATTGCAACTATAATTTCTTAAAAGTTTGAAGCCTAAGGTGTAATTATGATCTTGTAAATAGTGTCATATGGAAATAGAGATGAGATGACCCTAGAACTTTTAGGGTCATCTATTAGGAGGTTGAATATAACAAGATATATATTTAAAAATGTACATTTATCTACAAATGAAATTTTGGACATTTCCCACTACTGTGAACATGAGCTTAAATCAGGATTACAGATGAGGGAATAATAACACATATTATTAAGACTTTTACAAAGAAAAATGTTAGCATCATAGTATATCAGCACATAAAGTGTGATTTAGGGTGGATATTACACCCAAAGTCATCTATAAAAGGTATCCAAACTAAAACATAGTGGCCAAGTCATTATTCATTTTTACAGTTACTCTATAAGATTGTATTCTTGAGAGAGAATGTTCATATTGGATCTTGAACAATGATCAAGTTGTGGTTATTTACATTTTCTTTAGTAATTAACAATCTTATCTTTATTGGATGTCCTAACTGGATGAACTACATATTTGTAGGTGTTTTGATCTCTTTTTTCATTGACCCTCTCTAAATTTACTATTCATTTACATGCCCAGGCAATAATGTTCATAATTATGTATAGAGTTCATATATATATATATATATATATATATATATATATATATATATATTCATTTAATTGATTTGATCTGCATTTTCTGAGCATCAACATATTATACAAGGCTTATTTAATTCAATGTATAATATACAGAGGACTGCCCGAGTCCTATAATAAAAAAGCATACACACAACTAGTTTTTATTATACAAGGATTATTAATCCAAACATATAATATACATACGGAATTCCTCAGCCCTAAAATCAAAAGATCCTACACAAAAATCAAGTATAGCAAATGAAAATTTAAAGCAAACTACTAGTTCTAAAATCAGAAGGTCCGACTCCAGTATGGCAAGGTATGGTTCTCGGACTTAAAGATCAATCTCATTTTGTTACAGGTTTTACCCCACTTTCTAACCCAATTCAATTACAACCAGAGTGAAATCATTTTGGAAAGTATATTAATTGTTTAAGGACTTAAAACTCACATTTCCATGAATCCGAATAATGATTTACTAACATTTACAAAACTAATTAAACATAACAACAATATGAAATCTAAGATCCGTAATTCATGGATTTCGGCATCTAAAATTAGGTTTTTATTATAACAAACTAATTTCAAAAGATATTAGATTTACGTATTATAATTATTTCATTTTCATAGTATTAATTTCATTATCAACATACAATCGTACTCAAAATCAATTATAACACGTGAATAATAAAAAATCCAATTATAACATGAATTCTACTTTAAGGAATTTGTTACCAACATATTAAGATCCTAACTATTTAAATTTGTAATTCATATTTTTGAGTTAGATGATATGTGAATCATAATCAATTTCAATAACAATAAGTATGATGTCCAGATTCCAATATATGTGACAACAAGTCTAATGCATTCCAATTTCCCAATGTTTAACACAAGAACCATACATATATATAAAATTATCAATTCCTAGACAACCAACATGATTCCTTATCATATGTCTACACAAAATTCACAATCCAAATCCCAATTAACAATAGAATCCTAAAACTAGCAATTTGGCTCAAAATATAAATACCTACGTATTAACATGTTCCATCATATACAAAATCAAAATTTATTATCCCAAAATTATAAATTATTTAATTATTGATTTTTTTACCAATCTATGAATTACTTGCTACTATTAATGATGTCAAATATATGGGTGCCTAAATAAAGTTCTCAGATTTGTAAGAGTACATCTAGCCACTAGTGAATAATGAAAATTTGATGGTGGCTAGGTTTATGGTAGTGGCACGCTTTTTCTAGTTGTACTATAAGAAGGGAATTTTTTCTTAATGAAAATAATACATGTAATATAAGTTATTTACATTATCTTCAATACATCAATATAAATGGGTAGTATGATTAAGGTTTCTCTATTTACGCTCAAATAATTTGGGATTTGGACGAGGCGTGTTGAAGGAGTACAACCACTTTCGAGTGCATGTGGCAAGTTCTTGAGTTAAATTGTTTGACTTTAATAGTAATGCGTTGATGTTTAATTAATTTCTTTTCCTAAATACTAATACACATTAAAATTTATATTTATTGATGTATTTCCAATATGAGTATAGGGAAACTTCTTATCTAAATTTTAAAGAAACCTTACTAGACATGTGGCTGAGGATATTTTAATGGGAGTGAGAAAATTGTAATACCTCGACCCAGATATATAGGCTACCCATAGCCAATCCGAGCCAAATCGAGTCGTTAGGTGTTAAGTGCAATAAAATAACCTAAATAATGTTGCTAGTTCGATTTTATTTTAGTGAGCATTTCACTTGTTAGCATTCAATTCCAATTTCAGATTAAACAATGCGAGGGACACATGGGGAGCACTCTGAAGTCTAAGTAAACTGAGATACTAACATAAAACATAAATAAAATATAGTTACCTGTATAGCACTATCAAAATACGGAACGTCACCCAACCTATCGTAACAAAGTGGGTTATGAGCCTATGACGAGTAGGATTTATACAAGCATTATAGAAACGAATGGTAGAAAGGAATACTCACATGCAACAAGCACATGCATGCAAAAATATGTATATATATACATATGTATACCTTTGAAAAATACATGTTCTAATGCATTAATCAATTTATTCCTAAAAAGCCTTATTTCCCCATTTTAATAGACTTGAATTTTTTTAAAGTCTCTCATTGTTCATATTTGATATTTCCCACTTTGTTACACACACCCGATCCAGCACATGAAACCTTTTCACTTAATTTAGCAAAATCATTCGTTTATCGGAATTTATCCTTTTATTCAATTAAATGTCCTTTACTATCCTCATTGAAAACCACCATTTCAACACACGATTCATCGTGTTAGAAAATACTTAGTTAAGATTAGAAAAACCTTTTACAACACACTCTTGTGTTAACTATAGGTTTCACCATTTAGGTTTATTAGCCTTTTATCCACCTTATTACCATTTTTCGGTATCCTATGGACATTAGTAAATTTATGCATTAACTTGTCCATTTAGCCTTTACCGGTGTATTTATTTCATCGATTCAAGTTAGGTTGTATTTACATATTCACCAAACAACCCATTTCTTGGTTTGTGTTCCACCTTCATTTAGCTTTTTATCATTTTTTTCCTATACCGCCAACTTACACGGGCTCTACACTTACGATTATGTGCACTATATGCTCTGGCCAATGATTTAGGGCTTTCCACCTAAGGGATTCGAGCCCTTATTGCTTTATCCCGGTGTCATCCGAGTTCCTTTCATGTTTTTTAACATTTTACAAATGTCGAAATTATTTCACTACTTTACTTTTAACACTATCGAAGCCAAAACCCAGACTTAATCGTCCGTTTTTCCATTAACACCTGAAAAATAATTTTTTTTCTCCTTTAAGTCCCTTATTCACCCACACGTGATTCATAGTAAATTCACTCATGCTTAGGATTTGATTCATTTTCACACACAAATTGGTGTTGAGACATTCTTCAACATTTTTATTCCATAAAAATATTTCACTTTAAGCAAATTACCAATTTACTTTTTATTTGCCAAACTTGAAACTTAGTCCTTTAACAAGTGTATTTTTTTTTCTCAAAATGGTTATTAAGTTTTCAACTTAACACTTAAAACACTTTCGCCATTTTAACACTTGTTTAATCTCACACTTGTCACTTTAACACCTTTAACACATAAATTAATACCATTTACATTTTAAGCTCCAAAATTTCCATTTTTGCGAGAAACTTAAAAATACTTATTTCATAAATATTCTGACAACATTAACATCATTATATATTTTTATTCCATAAAAGTATTCATTATTTCCATTTTCACTAGAAATATGCCAAAAAAATATTTTCTTACATTTTTATTCCATAAAAATGTATAGTATTTATTTTTACTAGAAATAGGCCAAAACAACACTTCTTACATTTTTATTCCATAAAACATCCATTTTCAGATTTATTAGCAAACACACTATAATAACATTATTTTATTTTTATCCCATAAAATGTCCATCATTTTCTTTTACCTGAAAATTACATTTTCTTACATTTTTATTCCATAAAATGTCCATATTTATATTCTAAAATTTATTATGTTTTCAATACCTATTTTATATCATCCTAGTGATACAAATACTAACACATATATTTAATCAACATTAGGATTGCAAGCCAATAAACTACACACAAATATTTAATCTAAGATATGTAAAATCATGCGGAAATATACAACTCATTTAACTTTAAACCAAAGTTAGTTTATCCCACCTCAAATGAAGCCCAAATCAGTGGAAGGCATGGAAGAATCAAGGGAGATGACAACCCCCACCTCCTAAGGTGGCCTTAAAGGGGTTGTCCTGCACTACCAAGTTCATCTCCAAGACCACCATTAAAACTCTCTACCAAACCTCCACCATATAAATATATATCTTCTTATAATAATATCTACTCAACACTCGTAAAAAAACCAACAACAAGTTATATTTATTCGTAGCTCTAACCTACTAATTGGTGGACTGTGTTTACTCTAATGTTTGGGTGTGATTTTCGCAAATATAATGGATAGCACATTGTATTAATGAGAAATAGTGGGAACAATGGTAATGGCCTCCTCCATTACCTACCCAAGCCCTTCTCTTATAATCCGAACCATCAAATATTAACCAAAAATAAGGGAACGTTATCCCCTCACAAACCTTCCACACCAAGTATTAGCCAAACCCACACTCGATAGCACACCATCCCTCTTTTGATCCAAGGGTTGTTATGAAGACAACAATTTGGCTCGTTTGTTACATAGGTTTATAATCCCATGTTTCTTCCTTATTTAATATACCACCAAAACCCAAAGATTCTATTACTATGTGGTTTCATTCTGATAGTCTGTCCCATGAGCAGACAAGGAAATGACAAAAATACTGGGCAAAATAAATGAGCAGATGAAAGCACAACAAGGGAATTGATTGCATTCTGCTCTTTTAAATGATGAGATAAGTCGTTCCAATGACAAGTCTTGGTCATTCGAACGAGCTGCTCAGTCGTTATAACGGTGGCTCTTACTTGATAAAACGACGCCAAATTTCTCATTCCGTTATTCATCCATTGATTTCCTTTTTTCGTAATTAATCTGAAGAAACCGATACAAGGAACCTAGTCTCCTTCCTTTTGTTATCCTATTTTTTTACATTTGCATTCTATACCCCAAATCGTTTCCAACTGAAAAAGGTATATGAATAATTTAATTAGTTAACAACCAATAATTTCATAATTCATAAATCCTCCTTAATTAATCCAATTTGCCACCCACACTTTCCAATGAATTGTATTTTGTTCCTCCTCATATAAAATATATTTAATTTATTTATTTAACGGGGTGGGATATTACAAAATTCCCTCCTTAGGGAATCTAGTCCTTGAAGTTCTTGGCTCATCACAACCTATAATCCAGACACCAATGATCGGTTCCCAATCCTAGGCATCCTCAACACTAGGGTCTAAACCCAAGGACTTCAATTTTATAAACCATCATTGCTATTCTAATCACGATGGCCTCAAGGACTTATTGTAAAATATCAAGCATAGCTAACATGTTTGTCTAAACAAACCTCGAGATAATCGACACTCGTCAAATATGGCAATATTAAAAATGAATTCATTAATAAGGATCATTTCTACGTTAGGATTCAAAATCTTCATTTCCTCTAACAAATTTGGATCACGCCCAACCTAGACTGGTACCACCTCAACATTTCTAATCATTCACATCGACGATCACAAGACAATATTTCATATTCATCCACCCGCTCGATATCCCCTATGAGGCTCTTACGCTAACCGAGAGTTAGCCTAGGTATCACCACATAATCATATACGAGCGATCACATCCTCAACCTGCATAGTTCTTAACAGAGTACAATGCTAGAACTCAATGTTCTGTCTAATCCTGATATTCATAATGTTCTCAAGTCACGATCATGCACTACAAGAAAAAATATCATTTATGTCAGTTTAAAAATGAACGTTATGTCAGAAAAATGTAAATTGACATAAATAATATTTATTTATGTCAATTTTACTTTGAAAGTAAATTTTTATTTCAATTTAAATAAAATTGACATAAAAAATAAATCATTTATCTCATTTTTATATATAGATGACACAAATACATATTAGTTATTTTTCCTTTTAGAGTAAAAACTGAGATAAACGAAAAAAAAAAAGCGGGGCTTTTTTTTTTTCATTCCCCGCTCCAAAAATTTGGAGCGTCAAATTCCTCAAAAGATCCGCGTCCCTCTCTCTCGTACGTGCGTCCCCCTCTCTCTCTCTCTCTCTCTCTCTCTGGCGTACTCGCGCAGCTCTCTCACATCTCATCACCTCCGGCGCCAATCAATCAGGTACAAAAAGCCCTAATATGGATTTGCAAGGGTTTGTGGATATGTTGTATATATGAGATTTGTTCTTGATACATTTGCGTGCGATTTCTTGATTTGTGTGTGATCTGTTATTTCCATTTCCACGTCAGCTGACAATCAGCACAAGCAAAATTTAGAAGGTTCAGCCATTCATATTCATATTCCAAGTGTAATATTGTCCATTCAGTAACATTTATTTTCAGCAATCTTCATCTCCAATAGTTAATTAAACACCTAAATTAACTCCTCCATTTAATCGACAACTTTGTGAAACCTCCTCCATTTAATCGACAGCTTTGTGTATCAATTAAAAGGTTCCAGGTGCAGAATTAATATTGGCATATTTAAAAAAAAATTGAAATCTATTTATTCCGCTGGAAATCAACAGCATTGTGATGCAACTGTGAAGCAACGGGTTCTGCATTTCTTACACTTTGTTAACAAACCTCCGTTGGTGCATCTGATCAAGTAAGTATACCACTTCTTAGTATATATATTTTAATGTGCTAATTTTTCATATTTTTAATTTGTTGAGTATTTGAGATGACATAAGATTATGGCCTATATACAAATTTCCCAGTAGATGTTCGATGAAATGAGTCAAAGAAAATGAATGGGATGTTTTTTTGTAGACACATATTTTTCCCCTCGATTCATTGCCCAAGATGGATTATGCTCATTTTTACCGATTCCCTTTTGTTTCAAATTGTGAAGGAAAAAAAAGATTAGCAAATACTTTTTTGTGTGTTATTGTAAATGTATGTTGAGAGTCATTATGAATTCTTTGGGATTATGGCCTATATAAATATTGCTAAATTTTAACTCAGAAATAATCAATAAATTAAATATGATTAGATGTAAATCCGGACTATCGATTAAACGATAGTCTTGAAACGTAGAAGAAATTGGTAACAAGTTATTCGGCTCGTGTATTGTTGAAGTTGTATGTGTCATAAACATCTTGGTTATGTTGAACTTGGTTTGAGCAGTTCTAGTATTATATTCAAGTTGGTGCTATGTGGAAATTATTGATGTTGAACTCGTTAAACATCTCAGTTATGTTGAACTTTGTTTATGCATTTCCATTTGAATATTAGTATGTCATTGTTATACTTTATGACTTGGTTTGTTGGTATAAACATTATATAGCAACATAATTGGGACATGATATGAGTTGTAAAATGGATTGATAGATTATATAGCAACATAGTTGTATGATTTTTTTCCAGTTTTTACCGGATGAATTCTGTCATTTTGTATAGTGCATTGAAACATATCAATTTGAATTGGATAGTGCATTGATTTATGACTTGTACCAGTTTGAATTCATTTGATATGGGGATGATTTCTTTTCCTTTGGTTTTTACTTGGATGAATTTTATCAGTGTGAATTCAGTTTAAACAAGGATGATATTGAAGTATGAACTATATTTTAAAATATCATTTTAATTTCATCTACTTATACATGTACTGTTATAGGTGAGTATATTAGTTTAAATGCATTATATTAGTATAAAATGATAATTTAGAGATAATTGCTTGGTACATTCAATTAATTATTATATCTATGCAATATTTCCCTACTATAGGTGACTATATCAGTTTATTAGGACTGCTAATATATTCAATACTATATTGTCTTATATTTGATAAACTATATAGCAACATAGTTAGATGATTTTTTTCCAGTTTTTACATGGATGAATTGATCATTTTTCTTGTAGTGATGGAACACACGGTCAACTCGTATCTAGCTATACTGGTTAACTAACAAAACACGTTAACCTATAACAAATGAGTAATAATGCAAACTACATACAACAGTGCAAGATCACGCGCACAGACAAACCAGTGAGGAAAAAAATGATTTCTAAGAAAAGGGAATTCATATATAATGATGCGCCAACCACAACTAGACTAGCCCGCGTCACTACTAAGATTACATAGTGTTACACCTAAATCAAACTAATTAATAATTTCCCATTTTCTGGATCAAGGAAGATACAAGAAATGCAACAAATCAGGCAACTGCCACGCTAAAAGGAAATAATCGAATTTCGATAATGAATCATCCCTCACGAAGTGTTAACCCACAACGTACATTCGAATTATATACCTCTTCAATGATATTTGTTAATGACCTTAGTCTTGCCACATACCCTGGCTTGACCTCTTAGCCTTGACGAGTTCTACCCACAAATCATTCATCTGTGTTAGACAGATGGAATGCATAAACTAATTTCTTTTAGAAACTAAAACTCTAGGCTTCCCTCCTTAGGACTAATGCCACATTCCTATCATTGGTAAGTACGAGCAACTAACGAATTGAATTTACATTCCTTCAACACTTATCTCTAGTCATTGACCCATCATACCTAGGCCTTTATAGTTTTAACTCATGATAACTAACCTCAATTTCTGAGATCACTCTCATCAAGTGAAACACCACGCTCACCTGAATTCAAACATTCAACTCACAGACCATTACTATAAATCTCATCACAGTGTACATGATTCCAAATCATAACCATTCTATTAGTATCTCACACTTTCAAGAATTGGCCATGCCTAAGGCCTAATGACTTCGCTCATTAGAATTATACCAACCATATAGGTAGCACACGAGGTTGCTATAATTAAGCCTAACACTTCATCTTGAGTGTTATCTCTAAAAACCATACCAAACATCATCGTGTTCTAGGTCTCTCAAGTACGCCACCTAGCATTGCTCAACCTATTTCAAAATTATCCTCGAAGGTCATATCATGACACATGCCTATAAATAAAGTCGTAGCACAAACTCCAAGGTATTGCCATAAATCGACATGATCTAATCATACTATAGTCATCAATGGTCTACCATCATTTATGTACACTTAGATACAACAATGACTCCCAATGCCTCATAGGTGACAACATCAAAGTCAATTATTTCTCTAAACAACATACACATATATTACAAGAAATCACAAGTCGTACCCTGACCCATGCTACACAACCTTAAGTTTAATCACTATGAAATTTGCGTCACCACATAAACCTCAATGCAATAAAGAATCCCAAATGTAATACATGGTACCCAACCTCAATTTTAACTCTTACTAAGTAATGTGTACTACTCGCATTAGTCAATTCTCTAGATAAACCTTAGTGTACATTTTAAGGAATTTTCAACACACCTTCACATGCCTAATAATGTTACTAACCCAAAGTCAATCTTACAATACCACATCCTTGGAACCCCTGTGAGTTTTCTATCACTATATCTTAAGTGCCTTACTAATTAATTCTCATGCTCTGTAAACATCACACTATGTGATAACCTAGTAATTAACACAACTATATATCTTATGGTAGGATACGGGACGTCGAACATTTCCTAAGAACACTAAGGCCCATGCCTACGAACACCACAAGGGATCCTATCTCTCAATACAAAACTAAAGCCACCAAACTCCAAATCTAGGTCCTGGTAGGACAAAGGACATCGGGTATTTCCCAAGAGGAGACCCACACTAAAGATTCCGCGAGAGGTTCTATTCTAAAACATCACCACTCACATTTTTAATACTAAGTCACCACGGTTATCTAGGTTTACCCTTAAGTTACCTTAATCATCGAGATTTTCTAAACCCATATTATAATTAAAGGTCATGAATTGGGATATACTAAACCCAAGTTTTAAACGAAGAGACGTAATACTTCCTCATCACAGAACCACACTTATAAACACTTTTCTCGTTCACTAAATTTTAAGATTTCCAGCTAAGTCGTGGCGAACATTATATGATGTTACTACTACTAAAGATTTTTGTAGGATATAAGGCACTATGTATAACTCATACATACTAAGGTATACATAACTAGTGTCACAAAATATCATATTCCTTAATTGTTGCATTATTATCTAAATCACTACCCCGAAGGGCTACGTAAGTTTCACTCATTTGCACTACAACTCATCGTTGTCACTTACGTGACCCTTTTCCATAAATGGCTAGTAACTCTAATCATGGCTAATAAGATACATTCATATGCCAATAATCACTAAAGCGTTCACCCATAAAGATGGAATTTTATCAACTAAGACTGACTTATCCTCTAGTATTGACCCATACAATTAACATGTTCAACGTATTACTCAACAATCATGGTATTACCCCCAAGGATCGAAATGTCCTAATTATCACATCGGTGTTGACCTCCCATATGCATCACCCCAAGGCTACCCATAATTTAAAATCATGATTTATCTTTACATCATTATGACAATCTATCAATCAATCCCTACCATTGATTATTCAAAATTTGGTGCCACTTTCTCATCGATTGATATTTCATTCCATTAGCATCTGCAAAGAGTTTACATATATCAAGGTTGGAACACAAACACCACACTACGTGCCATAGTGTCATGACTTACTGGCTTATGTGGACACCCGTAAATTATTACATTCTCAAATCAGAATTTTCCGAAATGATTTATAAAAATTAACTTGATGGTATGCCACTTTTCACTAACTTATTTGTCGTGCTAATCCCCTTGATCATACTATCGAGAATATGAATTACACTATCATTTAACTAGCATGACTGGCCCAAACCACACCGACGCCAAAAGATCCAATACCGACCTCACCACATCACACCTGAAAGGAACCTTGAACCTAGAGCTCTGATACCATTTGTAATGGCCCGACCCATATATATGGCTTCCCTTTAGCCAACCCGATCCAAATCAATTTATTAGGTGTGAAGTGAAATGAAACAACCTAAATAATGTTTCTAGTCCGGTTTTATTTTAATTAACATTTCACTTGTTAACATGTGATTCCAATTTTAGGATAAACTATGTGAGGGACACATGGGGAGCATCCCGAAGTCCAAGAAAACAGAGATACTAACATAAAAAATTAAATGAAATATTCTTACCTATATAGCGCTCACAAAATATGGAGCCATTCCCAACTTGCCGTAACAAAGTCGTGGGATTTATACAAGCAGTATAGAAACAAATGGCAGAAAGGAATACTCACACACTACAAACACATGCATGCGAAAATATGTATATATCTACATATGTATACCTTTGAAAAATACATGTTCTAATGCATTAATCAATTTATTCTTGAAAGCCTTATTTGCCCAGATGAATTGACCTTAATCTTATTAAAGTCACTTAATGGTTATATTTGATATTTTCCACTTTGTTCCACACACCCGGTTCAACACTTAAAACTTTTACACTTAATATAGCAAAACCATTCCTTTACCGGAATTTATCTTTTTATTAAATTAAATGTCCTTTAGTATTGTCATTAAAAACCACCATTTCAACACACGCATTCACCGTGTGAGAAAATACTTAGTTAAGCTTCAAAAATCCTGTTTCAACACACCCTTGTGTTAATTATAGGTTTCATCATTTAGGCCTCCTAGCCACCCTTTTATCCACCTTATTTATCCTTTTTCCTTACCATATGGACATTAGTAGATTTACGCATTAACTTCTCCATGTAGCCTTTACTGGTGTATTTATTTCGTTCATTCAAGTTATATTATATTTACATATTGACTACACAACCCATTTCTTGATTTGTGTTCCACCTTCATTTAACTTTTTGTCAGAATCTTCCTACACTGTCTACTTACACGGGCTTGACATCGACGGCTATGCACACCATATGTTGTGGCTAGTGATTTAGGGATTTTCACCCAAGGGGTCCGGGCCCTTATTTCTTTATCTTGCTTTCATTCGAGTTCCTTTCATGTGTTTTAACATTTTACAAATGTCCACATTATTTCACTTCATTTCTTTTAACCCGACCGAAGCTAAAACCCGGAATTAACCGTCAATTTTTCCATTAACACCTAAAAAATTATTTATGTTCTCCTTTATGTCCCTTATTGACCCACACGTGATTTATAGGAAATCCATTCACGCTTAGGACATGAGTCATTTTTACACACATATTGGTGTAAAGACATTCTTTTACATTTTTATTCCATAAAAATGTTTCACGTTAAGTAAACTACCAATTTACCCTTTATTTGCCAAACTTGAAACTCAGTCCTTTAACAAGTGTATTTTTTCTCAAAATGGTTATTTAGTTTCCAACATAACGCTTCAAACACTTTATCCATTTTAACACTTGTTTAAGCTCACAATTATCACTTTAACACCTTTAACACATAAATTAACACCCTTTATATTTTTATCCAGTAAAAATGTCCATAATTTTCTTTTACCAGAAAATAACATTTTCTTACATTTTTATTCCATAAAAATGTCCATATTTATATTTGAAATTTATTATGTTTTCAAGACCTATTTCATATATCCCAGTGATACAAATACTAATATGGATATTTAATCAGCACTAGGATTGCAAGCCAATAAACTACACACATATATTTAATCTAATATAAGTAAAATAATGCTCAAATATACTACTCATTTAAAATTAAACTAAAGTTAGTTTATCCCACCTCAAATGAAGCCCAAATCAGTGGAAGGCATGGAAGAATCAAGGGAGATGACAACCCCCCCACTTCCTAAGGTGGCCTTAAAGGGGTTTTCTTTCACCACCAAGTCCAGCCCAAGAAACACCATTAAAACCCTCTACCAAACCTCCATTATATAAATATATATCTTCTTCTAATAATATCTCCTGAACACTCATAAAAAAACCCAACAATAACTTATATAGTTTCGTATCTCTAACCTAATAATTGGTGGACAATGTATTTTCTCTGAGGTTTGGGTGTGATTTCCACAAATTGTAACACCTCGTATCTCTATGCATTTAATATTTAATAAATTCGCCTAATTTTAAATTACTTGTGTGTCGTAATTTAATTTAATTTATTATTATTAGTATTTATTTAAATATGAATCTGGAGAGTAAATGGTTAATATTTACAGAATTTAAATTGCTATGTGAATAGTAATAATTTATTTACATCATAACGAGTGATAGTGACGTGACATTTATTTATCTCAACCAGGAGTCAGGTATAGACTATTTTGGGGTTGAGATAAGGACTTCTAGTAAAATAATTCGAATGACAATTCAAAGTGCACGGTTGATTTTGGATAGGCCGAGATAGTTGAAAAAGAGTACCGGGGTGTGGTAAATGGGTCTCGGGACAGTTTTAAGCATAATCGGCCTCACACGGGAGTGTATGGGCCATTTTAATAAGGCCCACAAGCCTGAAAACGGGATTGGCTTAATAAAACCTAAAAGTGAGAGGGTGTGGCAGGCACAACTCATTTAACAAATCCTAATTAAGTAGAGGAAAAAAAAGGGAGAGAACTCTTGGGAGCCAAAATCAAGAACAAGTGTGGGTGTTCTTCATCAAATACTGATCTACATTAAAGGATTCAGACCCTATGAACCCTATAAGGCAAGTGGTTAAACTTTTTAATTTATGGAATAGTACGAATAAGGTTTGGATTGAGAATGATTCTTATTTTGTATGTACTATTGATGAACTGGTTGATAAATTAGGAACGACTTATAAATTGTAAAGGATTTGGGAAAAAACATATTTAATTTCGTATCTGGGTTGAGGATCCAATTAAATTTGGGAGCTAAGATCTTTAAGATGGTGTGGGTTTTGAAATAGCTTATAGTAGGTATATATAAATCTGGGAAAAATAGAGGTGATACAACTGACGACGCATGGAAGAAGAAGAAGAGGAGAGAGAAAATCACTGCTAGTTTGAGCGACGCGGTTTTCGTTCAAGCGATGCCACCTGTCTTTTGAACGACAGGGTGGGTCTTTCGAGCGACGCAGTGGGCTAGGCCCAGTTTGGGTTAGGTTCTATTTTCGGTCGGAAGAAATAATTTTTTTGGTTTGAGTTAACCCAGTAAAGAATTCCACCCTTTTTGTAATTAGGGATTAAAAATGGAGGTTTAGTATATTCATTTGTGTATAGGAAAAAGGGACTAAATCTACATGAGAGAATTTGTTGATAAATTTTAAGGAGTGAATTACGGACCAAGGGAGTGTGTCCAGGTATTTTGGTGGAGTGATGCCATGATGACCAATTAATTAATGGGAATGTTAATTGAAGTTTAGAGTCAGGGAATTAACTCGAATATTTTGGGCTAGTTTTACGAGTGCTTAGGTACGGATTTGGTCGGGTTAATTTATTATAGGATTATATAATAAATTATGGAATATTAAAAATAAAAAGGGTGTTAACCGGAATAATGGTATTTTGAGCAATAAGTTCTGAGAGATAGAATTTCGGATCGAAGGAGTGAGTCTGGTTATTTTAGTGTGGTGACACAGCTTGAGTGATAAATAAATAAGTGTGGAATTTATTTAACTTAAAAGTAGGTATATAGACTTGGGTATGTTAGGATAGTGTTATGGTAATTATGAACGGAGTAGCCGGGATTATATATATATATATATATATATATATATATATATATTTGTGTGCTTAATAAATATTGGTGTGAATAATATTTATAGGAATACATACCCCTCCAGTGCTATCACGAGAGGTTGTGCGATGTGGGTGAATCCTCTAGCTAGTGAATGTAGGGTGAGTATAATCCCCAACTCATAGTCGTCCAAGATTTTACTGTGTGATTTATTTTTAGGGATAAACCACTTTGGGGTATGATTCGGTTTTACTTCCGGTGAAGGAACTATGGCCTCATCCACTATGTTTATTTTGTTTCACGGATTCGGGGAGATAATTGAGTTAGGGTTTTCCGGTGGATGAATATACGTGAGTGTCTACTCGGGAGGACGGTTATTTATCTTTGACATGTGTGTGAATGTTGTAATTTGGCAATGCATATATGTAGTGCAGAAAATTATATACGGGTAAAATACATTAAGTGAACTGTGTTAATTATGTGGAACTAGTGAGAACGTTACTGTAACACCCCATATTTTTGTGATATTTATTTCATGGGATTAATTAAATTAAATGCGTATTAATTGGAAATTAATCCGGATTAAAAATACTAGTGAGATGCGAGTTGGTATTTGATTATATGTGCATATATGATTATATATGAATATTGAATTATGAAATTTGTCGTGAGATTGAAATAAGGCAATTTGGAAATTTTGTTGAGACGCGTGTGACAGTCGCGTCGGGGAAATATTTGTAATTAAAAAGTTAATTTTAGTTATATTAATCGTATGATCGTTTTGAGTGCGCCAACGCGTCCGGAAGGGTCGAAATAGTCAGCAAACACTAGCCGGGGGTTTGGTTTGGGTCCCGGGGCATTTTTAGGCCATATCGGCAACGTATAATGGTAGTTTGGTAATTTTGAATTTTGGGGAATTAAAACCTACGAAAATTGGGAATTAATATCTGATTTGGCATTAACCCACTAAGCCCACTAATACCCAAATAGGCTACAGAAGTTATTGAAACTTGTTCCAAAAGAACTTCTAAAGCACAAACCCTAGCCACCATTAACTTTGGAGAAGAAAGCTTGTAGAGAGAGAGGAGAGGAGAAATCTTCAGAGGAGAAAGATCCATTCATAAAATTCGTCATCAAATCAGAGAAACATATAAGGCAAGTGCTTTAATTCCAATTAATTTCAGAGAATGCTTCTTCCATGCGTAGGAATTGGTTAAAATTCTATTGTTCTTGGAGTATGATGAAAACCCATTTAATTGGATGTAGAGATTTATAAATCTATAGAGGAAATTGGATGTAGAACATTGATAGAATGATTAGTGGGATGATAATATATCTTTCACATTATAAAAACGGATTTAGTTATGTCTTTGAATGACTTGATTTTTCTAGGGTTCATGTTCTTGAGAATATGGGGAAAATGGTGGAGATTTGATAAATTGATGTAGTTTAGGGTGATTTGAACCCATATAAACGTTGTAATACGGTTGTAACATTTTTAGGAAGGATTAGATACCTTGAAACATTGTTGGAATTACATTTAGAGGAGATTAGAAGTGAAGATAATTGGGGGAAAATGAAATAGGAATTTCTGGGCTCGAATCTGGCCACTCGTTAGAAGACCTACCCAGGTCGTTCGAACGAGCTTCTAACGAGTTGACAGTCTGGGTTCTAACGAGAGGGATGTTCATTCGAAGACTTTTATTCAAATGATATCTCGTTAGAAGACCCAGTTCGTTCGAACGAACTCTCGTTCTAACAGCCTCGTTCGAACGAGACTTCGAACGAGTTGACAGTTTAGTCTTTTTAGCCTGTTTTGATCCCGAGTGTCCCGTAACCTTGTGTATACATAGAGATAACCTTTCCTTGATGATTAATTGATTTATTTGGGTTGTTTGGGATATAATGAGGAGTCAAACCTAGTAGTGTAGTTTGAACCTAAGGGAAAATATGAAGTAGGACGTGAGTGTCTATTACGATGTGAGCTATTGACGACCAAATTAATTATATTAACCAGGAACATATAAATGGTGTGGTATTATATGTCAGTACGAGAAGAGATATGTACCAATATATTATGGTGATTATTAAGACGTGTGCATACTTAGTATATATGTATTGATTTTATGTGTATGACATACCTACCATACTTGCTATCACGGGAGGTTCGCGTTTGCTTAGGGCCCTCTAATCCTTGTGTTGCCCTGATTTAGACTGGTTACCTCGATGAACATAGGTCAGAGAAGGACTTATTGGGATGTTAATACGTCTGCTGATCGTGGGAGCGCGGGTATGTGCGTGACCCATGTGATGTGACTGTGTTCGCCTCCATTATTTGTGATGTTGTTATCTGTGAACTATTCCTGAGAGATTCGGAATATGTGATCCTTATGTACGTGATGTACCAGGATGGATAGCATAGTATCTCTGCACCGCAACTAGTCTCGGGGTTCTTGTATTGTATATTTATGATGTGAATAATATACACTTCATTAATGGGAACTTTCATGTTGTTATTGTGAACATAATTATGGTATTGTAGTGAGAGAACATAACGGGTTAACCGATAGTGAAATGTATTACATATTGGGAATCTAAGTTTAAGTAAAGCCCTCTATTTATTTGATAACGCTAGAATGTATTATGGGAATCGAATAGTAAGGGGTAGAACTTATTACAGTTCGGTTAGATATGGATGTCTTATAGATCGGTACGGTACGTTAGGAGTGCACATGTAATCGAGAGGTGAGAATTTCATGTGAGTGCACGTCCTAACATGTATTTTGCATTTAATTTTTTAATGTTATTAAAACACTTGCTGTTTTGAAAATGTTTTCCACTTTCGGGCTCTGACCCATTTGCTTTCAAATCTATTTTTGTCAAAACCATTTTAGGTGCCCAGCCACAAGGACACCATGCGTAGGATTATCATTTAGGTGACGAGGTGTAGCTGTTTGTGGAAGTTACACGACTTTGCTTGTAGACCCTTCAGCTATCTTGACTCGATATTCATCAGTTATCAGTTGTAGGGCATGCCGCCCATTTCTTTTAGAGACATTTCATTTATTTCAGTTATTCAGACCTTTGGCATGTAATTATTCAGGATTCAGACTTTTCATTTTACTTTCAGTTGTGGGACTGTTGTGAGGAGTTTTCCTCCGGACTTATTATTATTAATTGTTGGTTACTTCATTACTTCGTTATGGTGAATGGATTATGTTGTTCTTCCATTATTCTTTTATTGCATGTTAATCATACTTAACTTAAAATTTGGCACTTACTTTTTAAATACTAGGTGGTCATTAATTATTAAAATGTTTTCGACAGTGATGCTATTAACTGAACCAACTTGGGATTTTGAATTAATTTAATAAAGGAGTAGCTACCCGGTATTTAATTAGTCGGGGTGTCACAGGTGGTATCAGAGCATCGGGTTCTAGTGTCCTTTAGGATCTGAACGGCTTATTATGTTTCCGCTGAGCTTCCTTTGATGTAGAGCCCTATACTTTAGGACTGGTGTATTCTTTTGTATATGCTACGTTCTTAAGCTATTTTAAGTTTATAACTGCGAACTTATAAACTTCATTCTCATTTCAGATGCCTCCACGACGTGCACGAAGGGTTCCCAGGGATGCGACGCTAGAACCATAGCCCGCACAAGCTCAGGGCACGATGAATGCCACCGAGGTTGCAGCCATTATGGCCCAGGCGGTAAATGCCGCACTGGCAGTAGTTCAGCAGGTACCACCTCAGGCGCCGATAGCCACGCCAGTTCAGGCACATGCATTCCCGTCTGCTTGGGAACGTGTACATGATGCTTTTCAGAAAGCACACCCTCCGGAGTTCGCAGGTAGCTCCGATGTGGTAGTTTCGAGTCAGTGGAGGAAGGACATCCGGCGAAACCTGAGGATGTATGAGTGCACAGATGTCCAGAAGCAGATACTAGCTACCTTTAAGCTAGTGGGATCTGCACTGCAGTTGTGGGAGTCCATTACCAACGTAGAGGAGAGGGGTACTCTCACAATTCAGGAGTTCTGGGTGCGGTTCGACCGCAAGTACTTTTCGTCAGCTTTTCACACGGAAATGAGGAGGATGTTGATGAGCCTTCGACAGGAGGGTAAGACTGTGGCCGAGTATGAGGCCGAATTGACAGATCTTCTGAACATTGTTCCGGATGAGATACCTACTGAGGAAAAGAAGATACAGAAATTTATAGACAGGTTGACATGGAGGATTCGTCAGCACTTGTTAGGGAACCTCTCGTTAGCCACTTATTCTGATGTGGTTAACGCTGCATTGCTCCATTGCTAGGATCACCGCTTTCACATGGCTGAGGGAAAACAATTGGGAGAGTCTATCCATCAGGGAAGGACTGGAGGAAATGGTGCTAGTGGGGCACAATCTGTTCAGGGGCAGAGGCAGGGTGATCAGGGTACCCAGCAGGGGTATCACAAGAGGTTCAGGTCAGGAAATTTCAGGCACAGACAGGGAGGATTTCGGTAGGGCCATCAGCACCATCAGGGTCAGAATGGTCAACAACAGTTTCAACAGGGTCAGTGGAGGAATGGTAATGGCCACCAGGGCCGGGGGCAGTAGGGATAGAGAGGGGGAAACTTCCCGGGGAAGTGTTTTATTTGTGGCAAGACTGGCCATAAATGCCAAGACTGTCCTGATAGGGGCAGGGCCCCGCAACAGCAGCAGGGTGCTCGACATGAGCCACAGAGGCCACTTTTTCCACCAGCCCTCCCAGCTCCAGCCCAGGTGCCAGCTCTTCCAGCCATTCCAGCAGTTCCTGTGCAGCAGGGACAGTTACAGTATGGACGTGTCTATAACGTCCACCAGGCAACAGCTCTGCAGGCACCACCCGCGATTGAGGGTATGCTTCCTATCCATGGTATTATGGGTCGGGTTTTGTTTGATACGGGGGCAACACATTTCTTTATAGCTACACATTTTGCGAAAGCCTTAGGGTTGTTAGCTACGGCAGAGAGCACAGTGACGTGAGTAGACTCACCATTGGGGAGTGGGTCACTTATTTTCTTTATATGCCGGGGAGTGGGGGTAGAGATTGGTAGTCTGGTATTACCTGCAGATATGTTGGTATTAGATATGCATGTTCACGATGTGATTATCGGTATGGATTGGCTCGCTGATTATAGAGCCATGATTGATTGCTTCGGTGGGAGCCTTGTTTTTGCCATTCCGGGGCAAGAGATGTTTGTAGTGGCGATGTCTCGTCCAGAGGGAGGATCGATCGCTCATTTGTATTACCTAGAGGAGAATATCTCTAAGGAGGTTGTGATTCCTTTAGATTTGATCCCAGTTGTCAGGGAGTATTCTGATGTGTTTCAGGAGATACCAGGCCTACCCCCCAGTCGAGAGATAGACTTTGTTATAGACTAATTACCAGGTACGAGACCTATAGCACGCGCATCGTACTGTATGGCTCCAGCTGAGATGAGGGAGTTGCGGGATCAGATTGAGCAGTTATTGATTCAGGGGTTTATACAGAGGAGTAATTCACCGTGGGGTTCCCCTGTGTTGTTCGTGAAGAAGAGAGATGGTTCACTGAGATTGTGTGTGGACTACCAAGAGTTGAATAAGGTCATGATACAGAATAAGTATCCGTTGCCTCGAATCGATGAATTATTTGACCAGTTGAGAGGAGCTTCTTTCTTCTCGAAGATTGATTTCAGATCGGGATACCATCAGTTGCGTATCAGGGAGGAGGATGTCTCGAAGACTGCGTTCTTGTTGAGATATGGTTCTTACGAGTTTTGGGTTATGCCTTTTGGTTTGACTAATGCTCCAGCAGTGTTTATGGACTTGATGAATAGAGTGTTCAGGTATTTCCTAGATCAGTTTGTCATTGTCTTCATCGATGATATTCTGGTTTACTCCCAGATAGAGGAGGAGCACGCCGAGCATTTGAGGCAAGTTTTGCACACACTACGTCAGAACGAGTTGTATGCAAAGTATGAGAAGTGCGGGTTTTGGCTGAAGGAGGTTCAGTTTTTGGGACATATTATTTCCGACCGGGGAATATCTGTTGATCCGGGGAAGGTATCCGCGGTGAGGGAGTGGGGACAGCCCACGACACCGACAGAGATTCGTAGTTTCTTGGGTCTAGCAGGATACTACGGGAGGTTCATTCGGGGATTTTCGAAGATAGCAGGTCCTTTGACACATCTGACTCGTAAGGGTGTGCCATTCATCTGGAGTGATGCCTGTCAGTTGGCATTTGATGAGTTGAAGGATAAGTTGACCTCAGCACCTGTGTTAGCATTGCCGAGACCGGGAGTTGAATATATAGTATACACTGATGCGTCCTTAAAAGGACTTGGAGGTGTATTATAGCAGGAGAGTCAGGTCATAGCTTATGCTTCCCGTAAGATAAAGCCTCATGAGAAGAATTACCCCACTCATGACTTGGAGTTGGAGGCAGTTGTATTTGCCCTTCGGATATGGAGACATTATCTTTTGGGGGAGAAGTTTCGATTGTTCACAGACCACAAGTCCCTGCAGTTACTATTCACGCAAAAGGAGTTGAATATGCAGCAGCGAAGGTGGCTTGAGTTTGTGAAGGACTACTAGTTTGATATCCAGTATCACTCGGGGAAGGCTAACGTGGTAGCAGACGCGTTGAGACGTAGGCCAGCAGATGAAGTGGCAGAGGTGTGGAAGGCCAAGTGGAAGGAATTGGGACACCAGGATGCAGTGGCCTGATCGTTCATGTCTGTGATGACCGTTACACCGCAGATTGTCACGAAGGTAGTAAGGGCACAGGAAAATGACTCGTTCTGTCAGGAGCTGATAGTTCAATTATTAACAGAGGGAGCTGATTCCTATACCGTTAGCTCAGACGGGGGATTACGCTTCAATGGGAGAGTGGTAGTTCTGGAAGGGGAGGAATTGGGACACGAGGTGATGGCAGAGTCGCACGGCTCACGGTTCACGGTACATCCCGGTGGGGGAAAGAATGTACCAAGACACGAGACGACAGTATTGGTGGAGCGGGATGAAGAGAGATATTACCGTGTTTGTTTCAAAACGCGCCAATTGCCAGCTTGTAAAAGTGGATCATCAGAGACCGGCAGGACTACTACAGCTGTTGGAGGTCCCGATGTGGATGTGGGAGAGCATATCCATGGACTTTATTACGGGATTGCCTACGTCACAGAGAGGTCACGACTCCATTTGGGTAATTGTGGACAGGTTGACCAAAGTCGCTCATTTTTTACCCGTAAGGACAGACTACACTACGGGACAGTATGCCCAGCTCTTTATTTCAGAGATAGTGAGACTTCACGGCGTGCCCTTAAATATCGTGTCTGACCGAGACAAGATATTTATTTCACGGTTTTGGGAGAGTTTTCAGGAGGCCATGGGCACGGAACTGCGGTTGAGTACAGCGTATCACCCGCAGACTGATGGGAAAATGGAGCGTACAAACCAGATGTTAGAGGACATGCTACGTATGAGTATCATTGATTTTGGGGGTGGTTAGGAGCAGTATCTTCCACTAGAGGAGTTTGCTTACAACAACTCCTACCAGTTCACCATTGGCAGGGCTCCATTTGAGGCGTTGTACGGTAGACCTTGTCATTCCCCAGCATGTTGGTTGGAGGTGGGGGACAACAAACTACTTGGGTCGTAAGTGATTCAGGATACTTCGGCAAGGATAGAATTGATTCGGAGTCGCATTCGGGTAGCTCAGGATCGACTGAAGAGCTATGCTGATGCGAAGAGATTCTTCAGAGAGTTTCAAGTGGGGGACCAGGTTTTGCTCAGAGTATCTCCTATGAATGGGATTATGCGTTTCGGGAAGAAAGGGAAGTTGGCACCGAGATATGTGGGACCATTTCCTATTATTGAGAGGATTGGACCGGTTGCGTATAGGCTTGGATTACCGGAGCATTTGCATCGGATTCACGATGTATTCCATATTTCCTCGCTAAGGAAATATCTTAGAGATGATTTGGCTCATTCTCACATTGCTTTGGAGGACATCGATCTCCATCCTGATAGCTCCTACGAGGAGGGGCCGATTGCTATTTTGGACCGAAGTGAGCGAAACTTGCAGTCAAAGATTGTTCTGTTTGTGCGTGTTCAGTGGCGACATCATAATGTCAAGGAGTCCACATGGGAGTGTGAGGATGAGATGCGTGAACGTTATCCAGAGTTGTTCTTACCAGGTACTTTCTAGTTCCGAATTTCGGGACGAAATTCTGTTATTAGGGGGGAAGTATGTAACACCCCGTATTTTTGTGATATTTATTTCATGGGATTAATTAAATTAAATGCGTATTAATTGGAAATTAATCCGGATTAAAAATACTAGCGAGATACGAGTTGGTATTTGATTATATGTGCATATATGATTATATATGAATATTGAATTATGAAATTTGTCGTGAGATTGAAATACGGCAATTTGGAAATTTTGTTGAGACGCGTGTGACAGTCGCGTCGGGGAAATATTTGTAATTAAAAAGTGAATTTTACTTCTATTAACCGTATGGTCGTTTTGAGTGTGCAACGCGTCCGGAAGGGTCAAAATAGTCAGAAAACACTACCCGGGGGTTTGGTTTGGGTCCTGGGGCATTTTTAGGCCATATCGGCAACGTATAAGGGTAGTTTGGTAATTTTGAATTTTGGGGAATTAAAACCTACGAAATTGGGAATTAATATCTGATTTGGCATTAACCCACTAAGCCCACTAATACCCAAATAGGCTACGGAAGTTATTGAAACTTGTTCTAAAAGAATTTCTAAAGCATAAACCCTAGCCACCATTAACTTTGGAGAAGAAAGCTTGTAGAGAGAGAGGAGAGGAGAAATCTGCAGAGGAGAGAGATCCATTCATCAAATTCGTCATCAAATCAGAGATACATATAAGGCAAGTGGTTTAATTCCAATTAATTTCAGAGAATGCTTCTTCCATGCGTAAGAATTGGTTAAAATTGTATTGTTCTTGGAGTATGATGAAAACCCATTTAATTGGATGTAGAGATTTATAAATCTATAGAGGAAATTGCATGTAGAACATTGATAGAATGATTAGTGGTATGATAATACATCTTTTACATTATAAAAATGGATTTAGTTATGTCTTTGAATGACTTGATTTTTCTAGGGTTCATGTTCTTGAGAATTTGGGAAAAATGGTGGAGATTTGATAAATTGATGTAGTTTAGGGTGATTTGAACCCATATAAACGTTGTAATATGGTTGTAACATGTTTAGGAAGGATTAGATACCTTGAAACATTGTTGAAATGACATTTAGAGGAGATTATAAGTGAAGAGAATTGGAGAAAAACGAAATAGAAATTTCTAGGCTCGAATCTGGCCACTCGTTAGAAGACCTACCCAGGTCGTTCGAACGAGCTTCTAACGAGTTGACAGTCTGGGTTCTAACGAGAGGGATGTCCGTTCGAAGACTTTCGTTCGAACGAGATCTCGTTTGAAGACCCAGTTCGTTCGAACGAGCTCTCGTTCAAACAGCCTCGTTCGAACGAGACTTCGAACGAGTTGACAGTTTAGGCTTTTTAGCCTGTTTTGATCCCGAGTGTCCCGTAACCTTGTGTATACATAGAGATAACCTTCCCTTGATGATTAATTGATATATTTGGGATGTTTGGGATATAATGAGGAGTCAAACCTAGTAGTGTAGTTTGAACCTAAGGGAAAATATGAAGTAGGACGTGAGTGTCTATTACGATGTGAGCTATTGACGACCAAATTAATTATATTAACCGGGAACATATAAATGGTGTAGTATTATATGTCAGTACGAGAAGAGATATGTACCAATATATTATGGTGATTACTAAAACGTGTGCATACTTAATATATTTGTATTGTTTATATGTGTATGGCATACCTACCATACTTGCTATCACGGGAGGTTTGCGTTCGCTTAGGGCCCTCTAATCCTTATGTTGCCCGGATTTAGACTGGTTACCTCGATGAACATATGTCAGAGAAGGACTTATTGGGATGTTAATAAGTCTGCTGATAGTGGGAGCGCAGGTATGTGCGTGACCCATGTGATGTGACTGTGTTCGCCTCCATTATTTGTTATGTTGTTATCTGTGAACTATTCCTGAGAGATTCGAAATATGTGATCGTTATGTACGTGATGTATCGGGATGGATAGCAGAGTATATGTGCACCGCAGCTAGTCTCGGGGTGCTTGTATTGTATATCTATGACGTGAATAAGATACACTTCATTAATAAGAACTTTCATGTTGTTATTGTGAATATAATTATGGTATTTTAGTGAGAGAACATAATGGGTTAACCGATAGTGAAATGTATTACATATTGGGAATCTGAGTTTAAGTAAAGCCCTCTATTTATTTGATAACGCTAGAATGTATTATGGGAATCAAATAGTAAGGGGTAGAAATTATTACGGTTCGGTTAGATATGGATGTCTTATAGATGGGTACGGTACGTTAGGAGTGCACATGTAGTCGAGAGGTGAGAATTCATGTGAGTGCACGTCTTAACATCTATTTTGCATTTAATGTTTTCATGTTATTAAAACACTTGCTGTTTTCAAAATGTTTTCCACTTTCGGGCTCTGACCCATTTTCTTTCAAATCTATTTTTGTAAAAACCATTTTAGGTGCCCAGTCGCAAGGACACCATGCATAGGATTATCATTCAGGTGACGAGCTGTAGCTGTTTGTGGAAGTTACAGGACTTTGCTTGTAGACACTTCATCTATCTTGACTCAATATTCATCAGTTATCAGTTGTAGGTCATGTCGCCGAATTCTTTCAGAGACATTTCATTTATTTCAGTTATTCAGACCTTTGGCATGTAATTATTCAGGATTCAGACTTGTAGTATTGTTTTTCAGTTGTGGGATTGTCGTGAGGAGTTTTTCCTCCGGATTATATTTATGTTGTTGGTTATTCATTACTTGATTATAGTGAATGGTTATTATTATTTCATTATTCTTTTACTGCATGTTAATCAGACTTAACTTAAAATTTGGCACTTACTTTTCAATACTAGGTGGTCATTAATTATTAAAATGTTTCGACAGTGGTGCTATTAACTGAACCAACTTGGCATTTTGAATTAATTTAATAAAGGAGTAGCTAACCGGTATTTAATTAGTCGGGGTGTCACAGTTACATGGTCTTAAATAGAAAATGATTTATTAAGCTAGTGTGATGGATAACATATAAATCATATATTAAACATACACGGGCTAGAGGATTTATAACAAGGACTAGTTACAGGGTAGATGACTAGTGGTTTGTCCCGAATCGTAACACTTATTACCCTCGAACTTAGGCATTTTAGCCCCCTCGGGCACCTTAATTGCTATAATTGTGCTCATTAATCATAAAACCTCAATTTTATATTCTAACATGTTATTTAAGGTATTTTTAAGATTTTATAGGTGTTATGGTGCTTACGATGAAGTTTGAGTGCATTCTGATAAAGTTTCGTAAGAGTTCGCACGTTCGAGGGCATTTTCGCAATTTCGTACTTCGAAATTTTTGACTGAAGTCTTCACAGAAGTTGTAGCTCTCGGTCCAAGCTTTGCATGGCCATGAACTGTTATCGAATTAGAGTTCGAACAAAGAAAAGACAGACCTTTAATCAGGGAAGAAATATAAGATTTTATTTAATTATCATTTTATTCATTTACTAACAATCTATTTATTTCCATTTATGTTCTTTTCTCTTTCATTTTATAGCAAGCTTCCATGGGAAATTTTTATTTGGCTCGGGTTTGTGCTCGAGTTTTGATTTAATCCGAAATTGGAGCTTGGGTCGCATGTGGAACTAGTTATGGGTCAGTTGACTCGAGTTTTTGGAGTACCCACTTTGACATTTCCATGGCGTTGGCCACTTTTGATGGAATTGGGCTATTGACATTTTTGGAGATGGAGGTTTCGTATATGGCCACACACATAAACGTTGCAGGTGTGAAGCATAGTAGCTACTATAAGGTGTTCTCGAGTTTTGGCACCACTTACATGGAGGGGGGTTATGGTGGGTCCCGGCTTTGGCCATGGATGTCCATAGTTCACATCGTAATTGTTGTCGCATATGTGGGTCTTGGATTTTGTAGCAAGGCTACGGTTGGGAGGTCATGGGGAACGCGATCGATCGGCGGCCAACCTGCGGACGATTGGGAAATCCATTTTTGCCTTGGTCCTGAGGCAGTGTGCTCCTCCACTTTTGTGAAGTCGATCAACCCCTGTTTCTTTTGGCTGATTTTGTCAGCTGCTTCCCTCTTTTCCTTTTTATTTCCTGTTCTATTTTCTTTTCTTTCTTAAATTAGGAGACTTATCCTTATTTCTTTTTGTTTATTTCCTTTTTCCCACTTGGTATAAATTAAACACTTTGTTTACTCTCATAATATCATCATATTTACTTAGTTCTTAGGTTAGGGTTTGAGAGATAATTTGGGGTTCCTTGTGGAGACGACACCTCTCCTACATTTTCTTTGTGGTTTGACACCCATCAATGTAAGTGGATACTTTTCAGGGTCTCCCTCTTTTATGTATGCTTTCTTCCTATTTTTTTATTCTTTCCATTTATTTTCAAGCCTAGTTTAAATTGCATAGTTAATTTAATTAAATATCTTAATTACTTTATTTAATTTATTTAATGATTTTAATCATGCCTAGCGGCTAATTTAGTCTAGGTTGTGTTGGATTGAACTCACCTAAGGGTTGATTGGTTTCTTTGCTTTGGTGATAGAGTTCTACGTATTTATTTTAAGTGGGTTGTCCTAGTTATTACACCTAGGAGATTTAACGGGGTATATCATGTATGCTCTGTATTATGACCTTGCGTGCGTAATTTTCGGGGTATTTGTTGACGCCAAAATCTTATTAGATTTTATGTGAATTTAGGGTGGTGACAACTATTGGTTTAATTAACTGTCAAAACGAGACGCAGTCTTAATAATTCATGAGCCCATGTAGCCATTTATACCACTTAACTCGAGGTGAGGGATATCCGACGCAACCTATAATTTTCATTCCCATTGTTAATCTTAGTTTAATTTACCCACGCCTAGTATAATATTTTCCTTTTGTTATCCATTCTTTTTAGTTAGTAAAATACCTTTTACACTTTTACTTAGAAGTATTAAATCCATTAAATTCTAGAAACTCGTCTCTATGGATTTTTCGATACTCAAACTTGGCCGATCTACTTCCTTTTTTAGTGTAGCCATAAGTTTAGGTTTTTGTTTAGAGTTGGTGAGCTGAAAATAAAATGACTAGCACATAGGTGACTCTTGCGCCGCGACAGAATCCAGTCTGTCAAATGGTGCCATTACTGGGGACCTGATGTTTTAGAATTGATTTGATTTAGTATTTCCTAATATTTTCTTTCTATTTGTAGTTTTTGCCTAAAATTTTTGTAGGACTTCTAAATTTGAGCGCCAAGAACTGCTTGAATTTTTCAACCGCGCATATCTTTGTGGAATTCGCCAGTTCGAGCTATCTTTGGGGTAAGCATGTCCTATTCCAATCATTTCGGTAATCATTATGATAATTCTCAAAATACCCGTACTCCTATGACTTTTGGTCAATATTTAGAGGCCCCAAAAATTACAAAATCTAAAATTCTTTGGGTTAGTATTATGAAAGTCAAGCTTTGGAGTGCGTGTATTTTGAGGATGATGATAACGATTTTGGGCCTCTAATTCCTTATAATAGGAATTTTCAAACAAATTGCAATATCTTTCAAAAGTCTTATAACAATAAGTTTGAGTATAGTTCCGATAATAATTTCAAACTTCTCATTTCCAAGAATTTGCACCCCGACCTATGACTTTCGGTGAGGGCTTGCTCATGCTTGAAAATGAGAAATATGAAATTTTTTATCGGGAATAAAATCATTTGTGGGAACATGAATTGGATTTACGATTTGAATTCGACGATGATTTTTCTTTCGAAACTTTTGAAGTCGAGGAATGTTTTGAACCAGATGAGGATTTTATGCCTACTTTGAAACAAACCATTGACTTGTCCCACTATTTGATAGAGAATGAAAGTGAGGGTGAAATGGATGTAGTACCCATTTGCAATGAAATGGTTTCGTCTTTGGATCCCAAAGAAGAAAGTTTCATTGAAAATGATCTTATCTCCTTTGAAATTCCAACTTTGAGCGATAATAACTCATCTATTGAGTTTGAATTTCTTTCCTCCCCCTTTTCATTCTTCGTTATCACACCATTACAAGTACCCGATAAATCGGTGCCATACTTTAAAACGTTTAACCCATTCACTGACGAGGAGTAGTTTCTCTAGTTGCTTTCCATGAAGGCATCTTTTTCTCCATGTGCGCCACCTCCCATCCCACTTGCTAAATCTTGGGGAGATGATTAAATTTTTCTTGTCCCCCATGTGTATTTGTCACCCATCTTATCCAAATCCCCCATCCTCCCGCCAAAATTTTTAATTGGGGAGGGTTCATTTCTTACGCCTTACACATGACTTCCGTTGTTCAAAAGGAATCCCTATTTTTCGGGAGGAATGCATGAGAGGGAGGGTCCGCTATGGAACTTTCAAAGACAAATCTTATTTTGGATGGACCCTCAAAAATTTCAACTTCTGGTGTATAGTTAATTAGAGTTAAAATTGTAGGTTGTAAATAGTTAGCTGTTATTTTCTTTATTTTTCTTCTTTATTGTTACTTATCGTCTAGTGAAATTAGTTAAAAAAAGTATTCTTTCTTTTTGTAATGCTTTGGTACTAACATGTTTTGTAGAATCATTGGACTTATAGTTTCACGAGATCGCTCATTTTTGGGTAATATCTCTCTTTTCCTCTCTTGAACTTTGTTCTTAATTTACATTGAGGACAATGTCAGGTTTTAAGTTAGGGGGTGTGGGATATTCTATCCATTCATTGGTAGTTTCTTTTATTTGATTACATGTTATTACCAAGCATGCTTTTCTTGCTTTTCTTGTAAAAAATTAAAATTTTTAAAAAGATTTTCTTTCTCCTTTTTTGGGCATTTTGCCTTTGTTTCCAATGATAAATTTCAATAATTGCCCGATCCAATAGACAGTTCAATGAGTCGTGTTCTCTATGTTAGAAGTTATTAGACTTTAGACCTCAATTATTGATATTATGAATAACTTCATGAATTAAACTTTAATACCATGAGCATATGCACTTTTCTTGCTTTATTGATTTGGTTTAAGATTTTTATAACTCGGTAATCTTTTGTTGCATCGTATATACTTACTATGACACCCTGCCTAATTAAATACCGGGCGATCACTCCTTTATTAAATTAAATCAAGGTAAACAGTTGGTTCATTCTCAGCATCACCGTCGATAAAAATACATTTTCCAATTTAACACCCTAAATAATTAAGCTAAGTGTCAAAAACCTTTTCATACATACTTTTCAAATTTTGTTTAAAGAAAAACATTTGTTTTATTTAAAACAACATTTCTACAATTAAGAATCACACCACAGTAAACCAAATAATATAATACATTCGACAATCGAATGTCAACATATGAAAACTAAAGTCACAAATCCAAACTGAATAAATCCCATAGAACAATACTGGAAACAACTGAAATATAAATGTCCCAACAACAACGGAATAATGGAAAGAGCTACACATGATCAACTAGATGAAAGTACTAAGAGTGGATCCGAATGAATGAAGTCGTCTAATAAAGAGAACTGCAACTCTCACCTAAGCTGCAGCGCATTCCTTCCAAAAGATCCTAAGCAAGACGCCCCTGTGGCTGGGCACCTGAAATATATACATATATATACAAGAGAGAGAGAGAGAAAGAAACGGGTCAGAGCCCGAAAGTGTGTTTGATTTTTAAAATACATTTAGCAAGTATTTAAATTGATACAGGAAAATGCAACAACATATTAGTGCGTCACTCTCTTGAGAAATTCTCACCTCTCTTCTATTGTGCACACCTATCGCACTAACCTCCCCAAAGGGTTATCTTATCATTTATCGCACTAATCTTCCCAATGATTTAACTTATCTTATATTACTCGTAAGATTCCAAATTTCACGATTCAATTGTTTGAAAAGAATATTTCAATTAGTAACCAAAGTTCTCATTTTGACTTTATTAATCAATAAAGCTTTCCAGTTTCATATTATACTTTCTCAAAATAAGTATTTACAATTTGAGTCATCAACCATGTCCTACATATCAAATCGCAGTAGGCAGTTCCAGATTTCAAAATTTCATATATATATATATATATATATATTAACTACTCGAGAACATATATATCAAAACAGCACCCCACATAATAACTTATGGTGCGGGCATACTCTACTTACCAAACCCTATATCACTCACATAAAGTGGAATACAAATTCGGAATCACTCTCGAATTGTATTAACACATACACAAACTATAGGTTACAAGTCCCTTAGGACCGTCTGAACTATCACTGCGATAGCCTGTACCAAGGATACCTATACACAAAAAAAATGAGGCGAAGCATAGATTCCAAGTTTCTAAGAGGAAAGCACATACCCGCATCTCTTAGGACCGTCTGAACTATCATTCCGATAGCCAGTACCAAGGATATCTATCTTCTAGGGTACAAGTCAATATCCCCCCATAAAGGTCCCATCGAGATAAGACTTTCCCAGCGCGGTAACCTCAAGGATAACAAGTAGCGCGGTATGTTTTTCACATGCATATAATATATGTACACACAATCATATAATTATACCACTTTATCATATTAATATAGGTTCTTCTCGTCACCCATAATTATACCGTTTATCCTTAATTTCACATTTATAGAATTACGTATAAGGTTTCATCTCTAACCTTAACTCGAAGGGTTTTTCCACTTAATACGCGACGTTCGTTGACTCTATCCTTCCAAGTAGGAAAATTCAGTAGGTATACCTCTATTTACTATCGTAGCTATTCGCCGTATTCTCTCACTTGAAATACGTAGTTTCATTGTTCAATATATAATTACCCCAAAAACAAGATTCTCGTCTTATAATAACGTTCTCAAAATTTATTCATATGTCCTACTGGTCCTCAATGTCTCCAAAATTATTTTATCAAGAGTGGCCAAGAATTATATCACGACAATTTGAATTTAGCTCATTTAAAGAGGGAATTAGGAGTCTGCCAGGAGGGGTCGATCGATCGAAGCTTGGGGCTCGATCGATCAAACCTTCGATCGATCGAAGCTCTAGGCTCGATCGATCGATCAAGCAGGTCTGCGAAAAATTCTGCAGAATGCAGTTACGGGTTATATCACCAAAATTACACGAAATCCATATTTTCAAGTTCCAATCGTCCCAGAATTCTACTACTAACATTATAACAAGATACCAGATGATTCTAACATGAGGCATGTACATATACATCATTTAAACACGGATTTTCAACCTAAAATTATATCCAATTATCAAGAACCCTAGAATTTTCTTAAACAGTTTTCTAACAATCTTTCTCAAGAATTTCTTTCTTAAGATCATCAAAATTTCGTGGGTTATATTCCTCTACATGGTAAGGATTCCAAAATTTCATATAGATCATTTCTACATGCATTTTCCTAACACAAATTGGGTGTTCTTCCATATTTATCATCTCTAATCAATCCTAAACCAATATGAAGATTGCGTTAACGAAAATACACAAGTTAAACACTTGCCTGGGACTTTTGGTATTTTGATTCACGGCTAATTTTGGTATGGTTGCGTTCCTCATCTCGCAATCTACGCGGTGGTGGTGGCGGCGGTGCAAACCGGTGACTTTTTGGCCTTGAATTGCCTTGAAGCTCTCTCCTCTCTTCTCCAATGGCCGTCAATTGATTTCTGGATATTCTAACCCTAAAAGGCTAACCTAGTTGGCTGATATAGGTTGCTAAAATTCGTTATGTAAAATGACTAAAATTCCCTTCGGGGTACTAATTAGGCCTAACAATGCCCCGAGACCCATACTACACCCTTGGGTACACTTTTCTGACTATCTCGACCCTTCCGGATGCGTTGGAGCTCTCAAAACGACCATACGAACAACTTATAAAATATTCACTTCTTATTTAACAAAATTAGTCCTGACGTGACACGGGCACGTCCCGACTTAAATTTCCGAAATAGTCGTTTAATTCACTCATGACAACATTATAAAATAATATTATATATTACTATACTCATCCAGTAATATGCAACAAATAACAAATTTCCAATAATTACTAACTCTCATCACGCTAGTAAATATTTAAAGCAACATTCCGGATTAAAATTAAATTAATTTATCTCAATTAAATTTAATAAATACCATAATTATAAAAGCTATAAAAATACGGGGTATTACATACTTCCCCCCTAATAACTGAATTTCGTCCCGAAATTCAGAAAATAAGGCCTATCCGATAGCAAAATTTTGGATATCCTTTTCCGTACACAAATTAACTACACATTACGGTGCTCAATTACTATAGCCCTTTCTTCACAGTAACATTGTTTTGCATTCTCTTTGGAGACACTTCACATTGTTCTCCCAACCGACAACATTCGCATAGGTCACGCCTGCACGTTATACATTTCATTATCTCACTATCATTAGGAGGTCGCACCTCACTACATGACAAATACTCGGATTTGTTCATATACAAAACTCCTATTCTGAGAAAATATTACGAACATTTGATCACTCGTTCTCGTCTAAAACAGTCGTGGTATTCTACCATAGTTATCGGATATTTTCTCGATCGATCCAAAAATTCTGATTATCTACTCTCCTCTAAACATACGGAAGGAGAATAGTCGAGGTTCTTCCATAACAAAACCTTAATGAGTACCTCATACGCGACAAACAGGTACGAGTGCTTCTACAGAGCATTCTTGAAATCATCGTACCAAGATTCCAAAATCTCCTTCACGTGGCTCCACTAATCTTTAATCACCATGCGCTTATTCCCTGGCTAAGGGTGATACATCCTACTCGAATGAAATGTTATCTTTTCTGGTTCCTGAAATCCTATATCAAAGGTGGGATTCACCAATCTCATCCTGATTGAGAAATTTATACTGCGCCGGACCATGCACTGGCGCGATCCTTCCTTTCAAAGGAAGTCTGGGGCATACTAGTTAATATTGTAAGCCAACCCAAAGGAATATCAATCACTTCCTTTTCGGCAACTTAATTCACATGTTCGAGATAAACCCTTGATCTTGTTTTGAGGATGGCAACCCATCTAAGAACTTTACCGACTTTACCAACCTCTTCCAATTTCAGGAATTTTCGATAAACCCTCTTCCAACCAAACCTTACCTATGGGTAGTGCATGGAGAGACTACTCACTACGTCTCGCTAAACATCGATTCTTCCCTTGAAATGTCTCACATTAAGTGGCACGTAATACTCCCCTTCCTTCCTTGTAGTATGCCGAAAGTTCTACTCGTGCTCTTCTCTCCACGAAGCGCACTTCTGGAACTCTTATACTATACTAACATCATTACTATTTGTATGCGCAAGGCGTTCTCACACTTGGCTAATTAAAATTTCGCTCCGGGTGTGCTTCATAACAATTAAATTCTACTCTATTCAAGGAATACCAATTCTTGAATGGCTTCCCACAGCCTTCCAATCAAGTTAGGGCGTGCTATTCTAATTGCACACTTATGTATGGATTATCGCCCCTCATGTGACATTTAATCCACTCTATCACTTCCACTTCATTATGCTAGTCCCACAAACATTTATTTCACACGTCTATTACCACGTTTCTTCGACTCGGACTATTTTGACTGCATCTAACCCAGATGCCCACATTTTTGCAACACCCCGTCCGCCGCCCTGGGAGAGAGAACGGCGTCCACTCCTATGTAGGACTAACTAAATTCAGCGAAATAGAAGGAATAGGGCATTCAATTTCTATGACAATAAGAGAGGAATAATAATTCTCAACCTTCCTCAGATAAGTAGAAAAATTTCTCAAATTTGTACAACAACCAAAATAATTCACTAACGCTCTATTCATCAAAATGACTACAGGTTATCTCTTTTGGATAATATAAAGTTCTTTCCAGACAATCCATTCTAAAAATCATTCCAACTCTTTATTCACCTTGTGTTCTGTACGCGGTAATGACATTTGGGTACTCTCAATCACCCTAGAAATCAAAATTCTTAAATTCTCCTTATCATAATTCCACCCCTCAACTTTTTGGGATAACTTTCAATGCTTTCCTACCACAAAAATCTGGCTCCAATGACCTTAAAACAAAATCCAACTCCCAACTTACATACATAATTACTTGATCCCATTTCGATCAGGGTACCGAACTCATGGAATAGTGACCAAACGTCTCCCTATTTCCAACCTTACGCTAAGTTTCATGCGTGGGATGTCTCCTAAAGCGAAATCCAAACAAGGAACCCCCCCGATACACTACTACTTAGCATTGTCGGTCATCGAAATTCGTTAGGTCCTCCGTCCATAGTATATACCCCTTTATTCCGTCCCTTGACAGAAAAGTTACAACTTCTCCCGTAATTATGCTTAAGAAAGAACGTTTCACTAATTGCGCTATTATTCAGTATAGGTTGGTGGTAATAGCATTCCATAAACCTCGAATAAATACAATCGGAATTCTCGAAATTCCTTTCCCTAATAATAGGGGTACAAATATTAACTCCCACATCTCTAAAGGATAACTATAACAGTGCACTTTACTTATCACTAAAGCCGGAGTGCTAAACATAATACTGCGTCAAATCTTTTCGCACAACGGGATGTCCCGATACATACCGAATCATACTGAAAAATTCTATACGTACTTTGGCATCGAATATCTCGAGCCCACTATCTCCTCCGAATTCTCTAGGGTAAATAATATAAGTGCGAGTCCAACCTTCTCACAGGTAAAGCCTCGCCAAAACAAACATAAAACATGTTACACTAATGAAACCACTCCGATAGCCTTGCAATAAATGCCCACTATCGTACTAACCATTTCTGTAATGTTTTAAACAAAATCATATCATACTCGTGTATCGCATCACTACAACGAGTAACCTCAATAAAGTATAAAACACTATTGATTTACTCATTCACCTTCCGCGGATAGCACCAAAGAAAAATCCCGCTACACTAGGGAAAATATTCACATAATGGTAACATTTATAAGTAGATGCATTAAACTCGTCTCACTTGCTAATCTAGCAATGAACAAAATATGGTGACTCACTCGTGTCACATAAACAAGTCGTATCCTCTAAAGATACAACTTATACTTCTATATTGGCAATCGTCTTGACTACGCAAATGGTTTTCGGACGTAACACGTCTGCATAAAAAAAAAACAAAGTTATTTTTAATCCTCGTCCTTTACTAGGCATCGTATTCTTGTCCCTTTTTCTCACTTTGGAACATATTATCGCGAGAGATTTCACTCCGCACAGAAATACCCCCAACACTTAATTCACCTATCACCCGTCTTACTAACCAGGTTAGGATTGTCCTTCTCTCGGACATTAGTAGACTCGATTTCTGTTAACCATCCCGATTGTTCTCTTAACTTTTCGGGCCATAAAGATCATGTTACTATCTATACTAGAACTTACTGAATTTACCATCACTTGGTAAGAATTTAACTGTCTGAAGCATTTAAATGGTTTTCCTGATGTGTATCCACATCCTTCTGTGGTGATATACCACTATCGTTGCATTCAGCCTCATTCTCGACTAAATCCTTGATTTCTTTAACTTCCCCCACAAAGAAGCATTATGATTTATTTTGACAAAATATGTCAATGTCAACCTCTGAATCGTTCGTCCATCAGAATTACCTCTTTGAGTGTTATCCACTATTACTACGTGTCGATCTCCCACTTGGAGTTGTTTCCCCCACTTGTATCTACCTCTTCCGATACAAAATTCGCTGACGGTTAAGATTCATAATCACGAATGAAACCCTGACATGCCCTCTCTCAATGAGTTCAGGACCACATTTTCTTCTAATCCTGAACAGTTAAGGAATGAACATACAGTCAACACTGTACCTAAGGTTCTCATATAGGCATAGTATTCCATTTCTCAAATTGGTGGTTGACTCTAGCCATTATAATTTCGTTCCGAAAGCCAAGAAAAAAAAATTTTCTCTAAATTTTTACTTTTGGTTTGCCACACACAATTTTCGCGCTTCTAAAATTTCCCATTGACAGTCTCTACACGTTGGGTAAGTTTACCCTCGCACCTCATTTGACTATAACAGCATTTGAAAATCATTATTGCACCTTAGTCGCCTTTCTAGTCTTAGCTTCTCATGCCACAATGGATGTGACCTCGACTACGGTCATCATCCTCGGATATATTTCATAATATCAACTGAGCCCTGCCTCCTGATGTACGCTTAACGGTCCTCTTCTGACATCCGTCATCGCTCGGCACACGCACACATCCGAACGAAATTAGAATTCACTAGTGTATACACATTATAGCAGTAGAACGAAATCTCGTCAAGGGAATCAAAAATCCTAAACATAGGTCTCTATAGCAAACAAAGCAACGCTGAAAGCATAATAAGCCGTACATATCCTAAGGACACTAGAAACTGATGCTCTGATACCACCTGTGACACCCCGCCTAATTAAATACCAGGAGATCACTCCTTTATTAAATTAAATCAAGGTAAACAGTTGGTTCATTCTCAGCATCACTGTCGATAAAAATACATTTTCCAATTTAACACCCTAAATAATTAAGCTAAGTGTCAAAACCCTTTTCATACATACTTTCCAAATTTTATTTAAAGAAAAACATTTGTTTTATTTAAAACAACATTTCTACAATTAAGAATCACACCACAGTAAACCAAATAATATAATACATTCGACAATCGAATGTCAACATATGAAAACTAAAGTCACAAATCCAAACTGAATAAATCCCATAGAACAATACTGGAAACAACTGAAATATAAATGTCCCAACAACAACGGAATAATGGAAATAGCTACACATGATCAAATAGATGAAAGTACTAAGAGTGGATCCGAATGAATGAAGTCGTCTAATAAAGAGAATTGCAACTCTCACCTAAGCTGCAGCGCATTCCTTCCAAAAGATCCTAAGCAAGACGCCCCTGTGGCTGGGCACCTGAAATATATACATATATATACAAGAGAGAGAGAGAGAGAGAGAGAAAGAAACGGGTCAGAGCCCGAAAGTGTGTTTGATTTTTAAAATACATTTAGCAAGTATTTAAATTGATACAGGAAAATGCAACAACATATTAGTGCGTCACTCTCTTGAGAAATTCTCACCTCTCTTCTATTGTGCACACCTATCGCACTAATCTCCCCAAAGGGTTATCTTATCATTTATCGCACTAATCTTCCCAATGATTTAACTTATCTTATATTACTCGTAAGATTCCAAATTTCACGATTCAATTGTTTGAAAAGAATATTTCAATTAGTAACCAAAGTTCTCATTTTGACTTTATTAATCAATAAATCTTTCCAGTTTCATATTATACTTTCTCAAAATAAGTATTTACAATTTGAGTCATCAACCATGTCCTACATATCAAATCACAGTAGGCAGTTCCAGATTTCAAAATTTTATATATATATATATATATTAACTACTCGAGAATATATATATCAAAACAGCACCCCACATAATAACTTATAGTGCGGGCATACTCTACTATCCAAACCCCATATCACTCACATAAAGGGGAATACAAATTCGGAATCACTCTCGAATTGTATTAACACATACACAAACTATAGGTTCCAAGTCCCTTAGGACCGTCTGAACTATCACTGCGATAGCCTGTACCAAGGATACCTATACACAAACAAAATTAGGCGAAACATAGATTCCAAGTCTTTAAGAGGAAAGCACATACCCGCATCTCTTAGGACCGTCTGAACTATCATTCCGATAGCCTGTACCAAGGATATCTATCTTCTAGGGTACAAGTCAATAACCCCCCATAAAGGTCCCATCGAGATAAGACTTTCCCAGCGCGGTAACCTCAAGGATAGCAAGTAGCGCGGTATGTTTTTCACATGCATATAATATATGTACACACAATCATATATTTATAACACTTTATCATATTAATATAGGTTCTTCTCGTCACCCATAATTATACCATTTATCCTTAATTTCACATTTATAGTATTATGTATAAGGTTTCATCTCTAACCTTAACTCGAAGGGTTTTCCCACTTAATACGCGACATTCGTTGACTCTATCCTTCCAAGTGGGAAAATTCAGTAGGTATACCTCTATATACTATCGTAGCTATTCGCCGTATTCTCTCACTTGAAATACGTAGTTTCATTGTTCAATATATAATTATCCCAAAAATAAGATTCTCATCTTATAATAACGTTCTCAACATTTATTCATATGTCCTACTAGTCCTCAATGTCTCCCAAATCATTTTATCAAGAATGCCAAAGAATTATATCACGACAATTTGAATTTAGCTCATTTAAAGAGGGAATTAGGAGTCTTCCAGGAGGGGTCGATCGATCGAAGCTTGGGGCTCGATCTATCGAACCTTCGATCGATCGAACCTTCGATCGATCGATCAAGCAGTTCTGCAAAAAATTCTGCAGAATGCAGTTACGGGTTTCATCACAAAAATTACACCAAATCCATATTTTCAAGTTCCAATCGTCCCAGAATTCTACTACTAACATTATAACATGATACCAGATGATTCTAACGTGAGGCATGTACATATACATTATTTAAACACGGATTTTCAAACTAAAATTATATCCAATTATCAAGAACCCTAGAATTTTCTTAAACAGTTTTCTAACAATATTTTTCCATAATTTCTTTCTTAAGATCATCAAAATTTTGTGGGTTATATTCCTCTACATGGAAAGGATTCCAGAATTTCATATAGATCATTTCTACATGCATTTTCCTAACACAAATTGGGTGTTCTTCCATATTTATCATCTCTAATCAATCCTAAACCAATATGAAGATTGCATTAATGAAAATACGCAAGTTAAACACTTGCCTGGGATTTTTGGTATTCTGACTCACGGCTGATTTTGGTGTGGCTGCGTTCCTCGTCTCGCGATCTACGCGGTGGTGGTGGCGGCGGTGCAAACCGGTGACTTTTTGGCCTTGAATTGCCTTGGAGCTCTCTCCTCTCTTCTCCAATGGTCGTCAATTGATTTCTAGATATTCTAACCCTAAAAGGCTAACCTAGTTGGCTGATATAGGTTGCTGAAATTCGTGGGATTAATTACCCAATTATGTAAAATGACTATAATGCCCTCCCGGGGTACTAATTAGGCCTAACAATGCCCCGAGACCCAAACTACACCTCGGGTTCACTTTACTGACTATCTCGACCCTTCCGTACGCGTTGGCGCACTCAAAACGACCATACGAACAACTTATAAAATATTCACTTGTTATTTAACAAAATTAGTCCCGACGTGACACGGGCACGTCCCGACTTGAATTTCCGAAATAGTCATTTAATTCACTCATGACAACATTATAAAATAAATCTCATACATTACTATACTCATCCATTAATATGCAACAAATAACAAATTTCCAATAATTACTAACTCTCGTCACGCTAGTAAATATTTAAAGCAACATTCCGGATTAAAATTAAATTAATTTATCTCAATTAAATTTAATAAATTCCATAATTATAAAGCTATTAAAATACGGGGTATTACACTTACACCGAGTAAGCTTTGTACCTTTCATCATTTGTGAGTGTATACCTTTTTCTTTCCTCTTTGAAAAATTTACAATCATTGGCAATCTCACCATTCTTTCATTGATCGTTCATTAATTGAGTTTATATCTTGAAATGTATTACTTGAGCATGATTTTCAAAGTTTGTTTTGACTCGAGAATTATGTAAACTTTAGGAAATGATCATCGTCCATCTTTTTTATATCACCCATATTCACCTTGACCTCACCTTGAAGTCGCCCGAAGGGCCCCTCTTTTAAACACTTCAAAAGTAATTTCCTTTGAAATAAATGCGGAAGTAAAAAGGTGATGGTTCAATACAAACAAACTACAAATTTTAATTTCCTTTTCAAAATTAAAATTAAAACACCAACAAGTGAAAATATGATTAATACACACACACTATTGATTTCACTTAAACACAATTAATTCATTCAAGTACTAGAATTTGCCTAAGTCATATTTATCATTATTTCCAAGTTAGGCCAAACCAGTTTTAATAAAAGACTAGAATTAAATAAACTTTTAGCTAAATTTAATTAACACCCAATTAAATTAAGTGTGACAATTAAAACCATTTTTATCCTGAATTATCCTAATCATGAGTTCTAAGTTATTATGTAAGATAAAAATAAATCAATCACACTACGCCGTGATGTACGAGGAAAAACCCAAAACGAGAAACAACCTCGGACGGCCCTAGCTTCAAATCCACTAAGTATGGAATTTACAATTACAAGACAAAATACTTACATCACACGACTCGATCCCTCTCAAGCCTCGATGCTCCTTCTTGTAAACACCTCCACTCAGTGAATAACCCTGGAGCTCCACCACGGTCTCAGAATCCATCGATCGGACTTTATGTGGTCACCGTCACCCGAACTAAGAGCCTTTCTCCAAGTTGGTAAATCACGAAAACCTCTTCTTCTTTGTGGGATTTAGAAGCAAACCCAAACTTCTCTTAAAACTAATGTAGAGATAAACCTGGTGCCAAACTCCAAGCAAGATGTATATATATAAACTTGGATAAACAAAACTATGGGTGTAAAACTAAAGTGTATAATGATTTTTCCTTGAAAATTGACACTTTAAAACAATGAACTTTTCCTTAAAACAATTTTTTCTCTCAAACACTCTCTAGAGGTTGGAAGTATATGAAAAGTTAAGTTAGAAAAAGTTATTCCCGCACATAGATATTCCGTAAAAAGATATTGGGGTAAAACAAGTAGGAAAGTGGGCAAAACTGCTCAAAATTGCCAAAAAACCTATTCCCGCCAAATATCGTTGGAACGACATTTCGTTCGAACAACATTATCGTTCAAACGAGTCTTCTAACGAAGTTCCAAAATGAACTCATTAGAAGATCGTTAGAAGTCTCGTTAGAATGACTCTCTTGTTCGAACAACATTTCGAACGAAGTTCCACTATGCCATAATGGGAAGTCGTTGGCAATTTCGTTCGAACGACTTGTGGTTCGAACGACAATCTCGTTCGAACGACACTTCGAACGAACTCATAAAATGTTAAAAAAAATACTTTTTAAGCCCATAAACTTTATATACTCTATATATAAGTTTTAATAGAAATCATTCTGAAAACAAAACACAGTTTTAAAAACCTAACATCCAATATAAACCGTTCCAAGCTCCTATATATATATATATGTAATGCATTAATACCTTGGGAGCTTGGAACCACTATTCATGGCGTAGAAACGAGGTACTTAAACTCGGCATTTTGATAAATCTTTATACACTTGGCTGCTACGTTTTCAACAAACACGTAATAGGCTTGAAAGATGATCAATATACTCTATCCTACGGCTCAAACGTTTTTGTTTGGAATTGAGACAAAACTATAAAGGACTTAATTGGAAATTTACGTCCTTACAAATCTCCCCCTTTGGCTATTCCGAGACAAAAACCAACAAAAATCATAAAGGGCTGTCAAGCTCACTAGAGTCGAAAACATCCCACCCAAAATAAAGAGAACAATGCTCGACTCGAATTCCACTTTAGAATAAAACGCTTTGCCACTTAAAAGTTGTTAGCTTTAGAAGAATTCCTGCACACTTAAGCAAACTATCAAATGCATAGGTAATATCAAAGTATTTAATGCAATGAAAATAAATACTCCCCCTAAGATAAATCTCCCCCAAAAAGATACGATATAATAGGATTTCTCCCCCTATCATCATTCTCCCCCTTTTTTGTTCAGGAATAGACAAATGTTAAAACTAATTTAAACATGAGGCATAAAGTGTTGAGAACATTAAAGCATATGGCAACAAAATTCGTAACTAATCCAACAAAGAATGATACCAATAAGATACATAAAGAAGTAAGCATGTGATATCAATAAAGAATGCAACAAGATAGATACCAATTATGAATTAGAGCATATATGGACTAGAACACAAGGCAAAGACTAAACAAAAATATCAAATATATGTATACATAAGGTATAACTAATAGACATAAGTACACATATATAGATATAGACACATAAATGACACACACAAAATATAATATGAGTCTTTCACACTCGTAAGGCAAAAATGTGTCATATGGAAACGGAAGTGTTGGGGTGTGAACTAGTAACAATTAAATTTAGACCCAATCACTTAAAACATGTTCACGGAGTTATCAATTGATTTCAAACTTCATCACATTTGAATATAACCTCATGTGACAATATAGATTGAACTCAATGAACAAACATACACAATGCATACAAGCCTAGAGTTTTGATGATTCTACAAACCAAATAGAGTCATGACAATAAAGACCACTAGGATAAACGAACATTGTACAAACCGTTGATATACCATACAATCTCCCTCAATAAGCATGTATATGAATTTTGAATGAATATATCAATCAAACATAGGCCTTGGCATTTATTATTCTTTTAGTGCCATTTTTCTGTTTTTAGGCCTTTGGACCACGTATTTCTTTTAGGTCCATTTCAAACGGTCGATTACAATCGCAAAGGATAATAAATCCTTTCGGAGCCCTTCCTCATGCATATTTATATATCATTTTTTTATTACTCACAAATCTCATGTGCAACGAATTTTGACATGCACTAGTCCTCCTAGGTCATAAATATGTAGATTACTAGATTGGTAGGAGAACATCCCACAAAGCTCAAATATAACATGTGACATTAAGATTTCAGAAGAGCTCGTGCATGTGTGAATAGAGGCGTATAAAAATAGAATCCATTTAATCAATACAAAATCCAACTACTCCATAACAATATGGTAAAGAATATTTTAAGGATTGAAAATCTAAATCAAAAGTCCTAGCCACATGGGAGCATTAAAGGAGGGACTCAAACACAAGTATATGCCACTTTAAAGTATGTCAAACTAAAATACACACAAAATAAAATATTTTTGAGTTTTTGAAATTTTTAACCAAAAGTAAAAATATATACTCAAAAGACAAAAAAAAAATCATTTGAACTTTTCATTAAGCTTAAATAACCAGGAGATAAAAACCCAAATGATAAACAAAAATCTTTTTGTATTTTTTTAATTTAATGCAAACAAAATGAAGAAATAAAATACAAAAGATAAACAAAAATCATTATTCTAGCATGTGATATGAAATAAAGTAATGACTAGAAAATGATTAAACAAGCATACATTTAGCATATGAATATAGCATGAAGTACAGAAGATAAAGTATGCAAATACTAACCCATTCATCCTTTAGATTTAGTAAGGGAGGATGCATGTGAAAGTAAATGATAATCAAAAACCCTATTTTGCAAGGCAACCAAGTCGGATTTCCTAACCCAAATTAATGAAGAATGACTATGCTGGGATGTAGAAACTTTAACTACCTTGGTTACTCTACGTTGGGATTTTCTAGAAATTAGTTTAAGATCAAAACAAAATTTCCTAAGATGCCCTTTTCGACAACAATGAGTAAAGTAAAATTATGTCGAAATTTGGTATCTAAGGAGTGATCTCGAAATGCTTTCCTAGTAGATTCTCCTGAAACATTGGTGTTACCTTTATGAGTAGATTCATTCAAGAATTGAAGCCTAAACCACACATGTCATTTTTAATTTGGACCGTTCCTAAGATTTTATCTAATTTTTTTGAACGACACTCCAAATCAAATTTGACATTACTACAATCTTTTAATTTATTTTGCAATTCTAAAATGTTAGACTCTAATAAAATGTTTCGTTCTTCAAAAACAAGAAGTTCCTTTTTCAAGGATTCCATTAAACCCCGAAGGCTATCTCTCTCGCCTTCTACGTATTCAAGCTTCTCTCAAAGACTCCTCTCAAGTGTCCTAAGGTCTTCTACCAGCATACTATTATCTACGACCTTGACACGTTCTTTCAAACTAGCTTCTAACTTTAAATTAGTTCTTTTTAATTTAATTGATTCTTCATATAATTCTTGAAAAGAATTTTTAAGTTCACTCACATTAACCTCTTCTTCAATTTCACTCTCTCTTTCTTCTTCACTCTCACTACCATCAAAAATAGGGGATTCATAAACTTTGACCAAGGAAGTGTCATGTGTTTGAATATCTTCATGAAAATATTCATTTTCGGTGCTCACATGACTAGCCATAAAAGCCACAAAATTAGACTTAGTTGGGGAATCGGGTCCCTCTTCTTTATCACTATCACTAAGGGTCGCATTATATGAAATTGGTCATTTACCCTCTTTATTTAGTTTAGTGGGGCACTCAGAAGCCCTATGTCCATAACCCTTATAACCAAAACACCTTTTAGACTCGTCCCTATTTAAATTTTCATTAATAGTTTTAGGGATCCTCTCGGCTTTGTCATGCTTAGAAGTTTCAAATTTTGTAAAATCATTTTTAAATTTATCTTTTTTAAATTTAATAAATTTTATAAATTTTCGAGTAAACAAGGCCATGTCTTCCGAGTCACTACCACTCTCGCTCTCTACTACTTATTTGACCTCTTTTCGGGCATTTAAAGCAATGCCCTTTTCTATTTTCTTTTCAGTTTTAGAGGGAAACATGTTTAGTTCATAAGTTTGTAAATCACCTACGAGCTCTTCTAATTTCGTAGAGGCTAAAGTTGGTAAAGAATTTAAAACAGTCACTTTTGGAATAAATCTATCGGGTACGGACCTTAAAATTTTCTTTACCACTCGGTTGTCGGGTATTTTCTCTCCCAAGTTAAACGATGAATTGACAATATCGAAAAGTCTAGCATAAAATTCATCAAATGTTTCATTATCGTTCATTTTGATGGTTTCAAATTGAGTGGTGAGGTTTTGGAGTTTCGAAGCTTTAACGACACTACGCATTTAAACCTCGGGAATTAAAGTTCAAAAGTTTAAATTCACTCTCACTCCATCTATCGGCCGATTTGGGAACACGTTCATTTTCTACTAAATGAGTTGGTGGAGACCACCCGTTAACAACATACATCCAAACCCTCTCATCGATAGATTTTAGTGTCGATTTCATTCTCGCTTTCCAATACGAGTAGTTAGAACCATCGAAAAGAGGAAATTTTGAAAATGGAGAAAATTCAATTTTAGCCAAAAATTATTTAAAGGAACTTTAACGAAGTAAATTATCGTTTTCGGCTCTGATACCAATTTGAAGTCACCCGAAGGGCCCCAATTTTAAACTCTTTAAAAGTAATTTCCTTTGAAATAAATGCGGAAGCGTAAAGGTGATGGTTCAATACAAACAAACTACAAATTTTAATTTCCTTTTCAAAATTGAAATTAAAACACAAACAAGTGAAAATATGATTAATACACACACATTATTGATATCACTTAAACACAATTAATTCATTCATGTCCTAGAATTTGCCTAAGTCATATTTATCATTATTTCCAAGTTAGGCCAAACCAGTTTTAACAAAAGACTAGAATTAAATAAACTTTTGGCCAAATTTAATTAGCACCCAATTAAATTAAGTGTGACAATTAAAACCTTTTTTATCTTGAATTATCCTAATCATGAGTTCTAAGTTATTATGCAAGATAAAAATAAATCAATCACACTACGCCACGATGTACGAGGAAAAACCCAAAACGGGAAACAACCTCAGATGACCCTAGACTCAAATCCACTAAGTATGGAATTTATAGTTACAAGACAAAAGACTTACATCACACGACTCGATCCCTCTCAAGCCTCGACGGTCCTTCTTGTAAACACCTCCACTCAGCGAATAATCCCGGAGCTCCACCGCGGTCTCGGAATCCATCGATCGGACTTTATGTGGTCACCGTCACCCGAACTAGGAGCCTTTCTCCAAGTGGGTAAATCACGAAAACCTCTTCTTCTTTGTGGGATTTAGAAGCAAACCCAAACTTCTCTTCAAACTAATGTAGAGATAAACCCGGTGCCAAACTCCAAGCAAGATGTATATATATATAAACATGGATAAACAAAACTATGGGTGTAAAAATAAAGTGTATAATGATTTTTCCTTGAAAATTGACACGTTAAAACAATGAACTTTTCCCTAAAGCAATTTTTTCTCTTAAACACTTTCTAGAGGTTGGTAGGATATGAAGAGTTAAGTTAGAAAATGTTATTCCCGCACATAGATATTCAGCAAAAAGATAGTGGGGTAAAACAAGTAGGAAAGTGGGCAAAACTGCTCAAAACTACCAAAAACCTGTTCCCACCAAATCTCGTTTGAATGACATTTCGTTCGAATGACATTCTCGTTCAAAAAAGTCTTCTAATGAAGTTATAGAATGAACTCGTTAGAAGCTCATTAGAAATATCGTTAGAACGACCATCTCATTCGAAAGACATTTTGAGCGAAGTCCCAGTATGCCATATTGAGAAGTCGTTGGCAATTTCGTTCGAACGACTTGTGGTTCGAACGACAATCTCGTTCAAACGACACTTCGAATGAACTCACAGAATGTTAAAAAAAAATTCTTTCTAATCCCAGAAACTTTATATACTTTATATATAAGTTTTAATAGAAATCATTCTGAAAACAAAACACAGTTTTAAAAGCCTAACACCCAATATAAACCGTTCCAAGCTCTTATATATATATGTAATGCATTCATACCTTGGGAGCTTGGAACCACTATTGATGACGTAGAAATGAGGCACTTAAACTTGGCATTTTGATAAAGCTTTTTACACTTGGCTGCTACGTTTTCAACAAACACGTCATAGGCTTGAAAGATGATCAATATACTCTATCCTACGACTCAAACGTTTTTGTCCAGAATTGAGCCAAAACTACAAAGGACTCAATTGGAAATTTACATCCTTACACACCTTAAATGTTTTCCTTCGTTAACTCCTTTGAGCCTAAATATGGCCCTTCATTTCACAACCGAAAATCTCATAACCAACTCTAAATTGGAGTTTAAGACATATATATTACCTCACATACATTTGTTTAGAATGCTACTTGGGATTGAATGTTGTTCTTGCTTCGTGGCTGCAATTTAGGCATCTGAGAGTGTGAAAAGTAAAGAAAAGAAAGAAGTGAAAAATGGTTAAAAATAGAAAGTAGAAAACAAAAGAAAACAAAAGACAAAAAAAGTGAGAAAAAGAAGAAAAGAAAAGAAAAGAAAAGAAAGAGAAATTTATATATGTTGTGTATAGTGTTCAATAAGCTTTGTTTACTCTCCCCATTATTATATTCAATGCCTTTTATGGATTGTATTCTCTAATTTTTGAAATTCTCGCATTTTCCATTATACCGAGTTTTCATCTCCGAACACTTTGAATCCCTACATAGTCCTTTCGTTTCATAACCCTACCCCAAACCTATATTACAAATATATAAAGTCCTATGTGGTATTAGGGTGCATTAAATTCAAAAGTTAAATAGTTTTGATAATCTGTGAAAATGCATTTCCCCTCCTTTAGTGAGTGGTATCTTTCATTGAGATTACAATTTTTTATTTTATATATAGCGTTCTTCGTTTGTGACATGTGCGCAACCTATTTTCCATTTACATTTATTCTTTATGACCTCATGTTCCGTGTGTTACCTCCCTATTTCGAGTGAATTCACTTGATGAGTGTAATTCCCATGAGGATTGGATATATGCATGCTTTAATGTTTAGTATCCTATTTATTTAAGTTTTTTCCAAATCACACTTTGCATGTGCTCTCTCCCCTCCCACATTTCAAAGTTTCAATTCTATGAGGTGCATTCTATAATGTTAATAATACGGACTTCTGTGTGAATTCATTTACTTTGCTAATAATGTGTATGAAATCTTTTTCGCTTTTATTGGGTGTGTTGCATGTGATTGCGCATATTTCGAGGAAACATATGATGTTTGTGGGTTTCATCCCTAAAAACGCTCATGAGACGACACTTGTCCACTAGGGTATCCTAGGGGTTTAACGGCTTATTGCATGCGCTAAAGGCAATCGTTCGCCCGTGAAAGTGGCCTTATCCCTTTTATCTCTTTTATATATATCTCTCGTTTTGTGATTTTATTATAGTTCTTGCTTTAAATTTCATTACTAGGGACTAGTAATGTGTAAGTCAGGGGGTGTGATTCGTCCCAAATCATAGCACTTATTGCCCTCAAACTTAGGCATTTTAGCCCCCTCGGGCACCGTAATTGCTATAATTATGCTCATTAATCAGACAACCTCCGTTTTATATGCTAACATGTTATTTGAGGTATTAGTGAGCTTTTATAGGTGTTATGGTACTTAGTATGAAGTTTGAGCACGTTCCGATAAAGTTTTGTAAGAGTTTGCACGTTCAACAACATTTTCGTAATTTCACCCTTCAGAATTTTTGATTGAAGTCTTCACGGAAGTTGTAGCTCTCTGGCCAAGCTTCGTGTGGCCATGAATGGTGCTCGAATCGAATTCTGAATAAAGAAAGAACGGACCTTTAATCGGGGAAGAAATATAAGATTTTATTTCATTATTATTTTATTCAATTACTAACAATCTATTTAATTCCATCCATGTCCTTTTCTCTTTCATTTTACAGCAAGCTTCCCTGGGCGATTTTTCTTTGGATCGAGTTTGTTCTCGGGTTTTTATTTTATCCAAAATTGGAGCCTTTCGGTCGAAATTGGAGCTTGGGTCGCGTGTGGAACTATTTGTGGGTCAGTTGGCTCGAGTTTTTGGAGTACCCACATTGACATTCCCATGGCTTTGGCCATTTTTTATGGAGTTGGGTTGTTGGAATTTTTGGAGATGGATGTTTTATTTATGGTCAAACACATCAACGTTGCCGGTCCGAACCATAAAAGCTGTTGTTGGGTGTTCTCGGGTTTTCGCACCACTTACATAGAGATGGGTTATGGTGGGTCTTGGCTTTGGCCTTGGCTGACCATAGTTCACATCGCAGCTGCTATCGCATATGTGGGTATTAGATTTTGTAGCAAGGCTGCGGTGGGGAGGTCATGGGAAATGCGATCTACCGGTGGCCAAACCGCGGTGGACCAAAAAATTCATGTATGCCTTGATCCTGAGACAGTGTGCTCCTTCAGTTTTGCGCGATCGACCGACCCTTACTGCGGTCGACCGGCCCCTGTTTCTTTTATCTCTGCTTCCCTATTTTCCTTTTTATTTCCTTTTTTATTTTATTTTCTTTCTTAAATTAGGAGACTTATCCTTATTTGTTTTTCTTTATTTCCATTTTCCCACTTGGTATAAATAGAACACTTTGTTTACTCTCATAATATCATCATATTTACTTAGTTCTTAGGTTAGGGTTTGAGAGATAATTTGGGGTTTCTTGTGGAGACCACCCCTCTCCTCCATTTTCTTTGTGGTTTGATACCCATCAATGTAAGTGGATAATTTTCATGGTCTCCCTCTTTTATATATGCTTTCTTCCTATTTTTTATGCTTTCCATTTATTTTCAAGTCTTGTTTAAATTGCATAGTTAATTTAATTAGTTGTCTTAATTAATTTTTTTAATTTATTTATTGCTTTTAATCGTGTTTAGCGGCTAATTTAGTCTAGGTTGTGTTGGATTGAACTCACTTAAGGGTTGATTGGTTTCTTTTCTTTGGTGATGGAGTTTTATGTGTTTATTTTGAGTGGGTTGTCCTAGTTATTATACCTAGGATATTTAACGGGGTATATCATGTATGCTCCGTATTTACGACCTTGCGTGCGTAATTTTTTGTGTATTTGTTGACACCAAAATCTTATTAGTCTTTTATACGAATTTAGGGGTGTGACAACTCTGGGTTTAATTAATTGTTTAAATGAGACACAATCTTAATAACTCCTGAGCCCATGTAACCATTTATACCAATTAACTCGGGGTGTAGGATATCCGACGCAACCTATAGTTTTCATTCCGTTTGTTAATCTTAGTTTAATTTACCCACGCCTAGTATAAACTTTTTCTTTTGTTATCTTTTCTTTTTAGTTAGCAAAATACCTTTTACACTTTTATTTAGATGTATTAAATCCATTAAATTCTAGCAACTCATCTCTGTGGATTTTTTGATACTCGGACTTGGTTGTTGTACTACCTTTTTAGTGTAGTTATAAGTTTAGGTTTTTGTTTAGAGTTGGTGAGCCGAAAATAAAATGATCGGCTCGTAGGTGACTCTCATGCCATGAAAAAAACCCAGCCTATCAACTAGGTGGGTTATAAAGAAAATGTTAGGTGTGCACAATAGTTAAGGGGTGAGTAGGTCCTCAAGGGTGTGGGACACTAGCTTAAATCTGAAGAGCATTCATGCATTTTGATTGCTGCATTTTAATCACTTGCTAAATGTTTTGGGTTTTAACCCCTGCTATATAAATATTTTCAAAACCTTTTAGGTGTCCAGCCAGAAGGACACCAAGCTTGATTTTCTGTTCCAGGGATGCGTAGCTACAGCAGGTGTCGATGCTTGCAGGATTTAGACTTAGTCACTTCAGTTATTTCATTGCTAGAGTAGGATACCACCATTATTTCATTTGGGCATGTCTCCCTAGTATTTTCATTCATTTATGTTGGATGATGTACTCAGTTTATTATTCTGGTGGTTTATATTTTCGAACTTGGGATTTGTAGCTACTGGTTTATTTGGCAAGGATTTTTATTTATTCATTTTCAGTATTGTTTGACCCGGTGATTGTGTGAATGGTTTAAATTATATTCATTCACATGTTGTTATTGTTGTTGATTGATAAAAAGATAAAATTTGTCACTGTTTCTTTTTTAATACTAGGTGGTTAGTAAGTTTTAAAAAGTTTTCGACTGTGATGCTAAGAATGAACCAAATGAGATTCCTGTTTAATTTGATATAGGACTGATCACCCGGTATTTTATTAGGCGGGATGTCACAGATGGTATAAGAGCATCAAGTTCTAGTGTCCTTAGGATCTGAGGAGCTTTTCACATTTTAGCTTAGAATTCTTTGATATAGATCCTTATTATATTATTATTGTATTCCTTTACATATGCGACTTACATTCTCCAGCTATAAAGTATAGTTGATGTGATTCATATACAATTTTAGTTGAGCGTGGTTGATTGACCATTATAGAATGACAAGTGTGGGACGTTAGAGGGATTGCAAGAGGGGGGGGGACTCAGTAAAAACCATAGAGTATTCTTGGAAGAGTGATGCGATTGGATTCACCGTGATTATTATTTGAGCAATTGACGTGGAGTAACCACTAGCGCGCAACAGTAACCACAAGAACCATCGTGAAGGAAAATGGCTCAAAGCTAGACCCCCAAGTGCAGACGAAAAGGGCGTGGGTCGAAGAAGATTTTTGTTTCAGAAGAACAATTCGCTAGAATTTGAAGAAAGTGCACAAGGGTGATTTACAAATGGAAATAGAACATTCAATTAGGATCACATGTTGGGGAGTGTAATGACACCCAAGTCAAAATTTTGGACAACGATGTGTTTGCTCATAGGAGAAGCGTAGGGTGATGGGAGTCAGTCACCGTATCCATGAAAAATCACCATGAATAAGAAGTAATTTAGGGTGCGGATTATTACGAATCTTTTCACCAAAAGTTTGAATAGAGAACAAGGGAGATTTCAATACTTCTTGTAGAATGGTCGGACAGTGGCCAAATGTGAACGAAAGTTGATGAAATTCCCAAATCTTCATTCCTGATGAGAGGGATACGAAGAATAAAAAAGGGTCCATAAGTTGATAATAAACTCGTGGGTAGAACATATAAGCATGGAAAGGAGATCCAGATAGGATGACTGGTGTCATTGTCATAAAGGTTGTACATTTACAAATTTATCTCAATGCTCTCGTGATAAGGGAGATAGGGAGTTAGAGAATCTAAACTAAGGGTAAGACTGGATTTTTCAGTGCTAGTGAGGCACCAAAGGATGGAATACCCATTAGGGTACCCAAATTAATGATCGAGATCAATAAAATTTCTACTAAGTGATGGTGAGTTCAATTAAGGCCATCAAGGACAACAATAATTCCCATGGGACCAGTGAAACCAAAGGGATAATAGGGGTAGCAATCAAGGTCAATACTAGCAGGTCTGGGAGAAAGATAACCTCGATATGGACGACGGGGACAAAGAAAGGGGAAGGGCACAACGAGATGGGTTATGTGTAAACAGTAGAAACACATATGGTGATCTTGTCTGCAGCGAGTCAGTGGATAGGAGCAAGATGCCTAATATAGGAAACAATTATAGAAGTTTTGGTTCGGTTAGGATGAGAGTGTCATGCCTAGGAACCGTTTGATCCACCAATGTTATGGGCTACTAAAACTATGAGTTTTTATCCTTGACTGATTAGGGTTTATTTTGTGTGATATGAGCAAGTCACAGTAGTTTATTGGTACCAAATTCGCGTGTAAATCCGGTTTGGTAGAGGTATCACTAATAGTATTATAGTTGTAAATATTTGACATTGAGTGGAGGGGATCTCTTTAGTTACACCTTCAGGGGATTGGGTGTGGATATTGAGAGGGTTTATTTTTCAAGGTAATCCCATGGTGAGAGATGATTATGCGCTTGTGATTTTATCGTGAGCATAGACGGGTTAGCGATGGTGGGTGGTTATCGTACGACTATCGTGTTCGTCGTTCTCGGGAAGGATGTATATTATTTTGTGATGTCTCACCTGAAAGAGGGTTGAGCTCGCAGCAGTATTTTGAGGGGTAGACTTCAGAGAGTATAGTTATCTAGTTACATTGGATCCCCGTGTGTAGGGATTCTTACTGATGAAATTCAGGGTATTTCAGGTCACCGTGGAACATAGAGATTTAGCTTATTATTAAGTCAGCATTGAGGGCTTAGTGATATTACGAGGGCAGTAGTGTATGACTCCTTTAGAGATGCAGGAGTCAATGATTAGACTTATGAGTATAGTTCGGGGTTTGAGTGTCCTGGGTATATGCTTTGGGTTCTACGAAAAGCATGGACCGACAATGCTGAGGAATAGTGCATTGGGAAAATCTCTTTCGGGCTTTACTGTGAGATATTATACGCATAAGCCTTAATAAATATCAAAGGTGGGGAAATGTCGTTGGATGCTAGGACATCGTATTAAATGATAATTATTGAACGTGTGGAGAAAACACATTGAGCAGAAAACTATTAATAAAAAGGGTCGTTGGAGCTGAAAATTATTACGAAAAAAGCACTGGGAAGAAATTTTCCACCATAAGTTAATGGGTGGGGAAATATCGGGAAGAATTAAAAAGTAATTGGTGTGGTGATAAAAAATATCGGATGATTTATCCACACAGAGAATGCAGGGGCCGAGCTTGAGATAAGTATGTTATGTATGTGATGTTGTGAGGTTTTTCAAATATGCACGGGTTATAGGGTGTATGGGCACCCTGGGAGGAGCAGAGTCTCACTTAGTCAGATACCAAGAAATTTTGGGATTAAACGCAAGGGCAATAATTTTAGGTATATTCTAGAAAAATGGGAGTAAAATGTCCCTTATAATGTGAAACGTTGAGCATGGGGATCGGTGGTGAATGTTCCATAGTGGAGTTGTCTCCAAGTTACACCATTTAGGGATGGAAAAAGGTCGATCCAAGGTTTTCAACTAGGATTTTGTAATTTTGATGTTCCCAGTGATGGGACTGATGAGCATGAGTAGTGAAATTCATATTTTGGACACCCAAAATCGCGGAGAGGTCAATGTTTCCATAGGGTTTGTGGATCGGATTGACTAGAGAGTAATATTTGTTATTTTGGGGTGGGATATACTATTGAGTAGTATATTCCAATTTTTTCTTTAAGAAGGAAGTGAAACGGAACTAGGTGTTGTCCAAAGGTGTTGTAAATTGGGATAAGACCTTTCAGTCCTACCTCTGATCGGAAATGCCCGGAGGCAATGGGGACGGAGTTCCATATCATTCTAGACGTGTCAGCCTTAAGTCAATAGTAGAGGAAAGCGACTAAGTTAGTGGATAAATTTATAAATGCCTAATTCCATATTGTTAAGTAATTGGCAATATTAATTATCACTAGTAGAGTTACGTGTGATACTTCGTAACAGTTTATTATCTACATGACACCTTTTGAGACATTATTAAGGAATTTTGTCATCCACCCCTTGGTTAGGAAAGGTTTGGAAATAATAAACTTCTAGGTCCCAAAGTGATTTATGGTTAATCAATAAGAATTGAGCAAATCACGTCTTTCCCAAATATCTCAGAAACATTAGTAGAGTTACATCACTGTGAATAAAGGGTTTGAAGTCTAACATGAGTAGTTAGGGATTGTTACGAGTATTTACCCAGAGGAGAGTCATGGGTTTGGTAATAATAAATTGGCACCCATAAAGGAGGGGCCTTTTCTAACATTGATACAGTAGAGCCGATGGAGCATAGGCTGGCCTTTTGAGGCACTGTATGGTCAGAGACCATTGAGTTGGAGATTGATGAGTAGGTGTTGGTTAGGGTGTCTCGCATGACGTTCAACATGATAGGGAGGATAACATTGATATTTGTGAGACCCATCCCTATCATTGAGAGATTGGAACTGTTAGCTTATACACTGGGTTTACCATAGCACCTGTAGCGGGTACATGACGTGTTTCACATGGTATCGCTGAAGAAATACCGGAGGAGTGAGTTTTTTTTTGGCATGACCCACTCGAGGAGATTGGCTTGCTGCACGCGTTTCATATGAGGAAAGACCTGTAGCTATTCTGAATCGTAGTGAGGGCAAGCTGCAGTCGAAAGTCATACCACTAGCTAGAGTACTCTGTGGTCATCACAGGGTTGATGAGTCTATGTGGGAGCAATATGTAGAGTTATCCGCCTCAGGTATGACCTAATTTCGAGGATGAAATTCCTTCATAAGGGGGAAGTATTTAACTCCCCTTATTTCTGTGCATTTAATATTTAATTGATTCGGCTAACTTTCAAATACTTGTGTGTCGTAATTTAATTGAATTAATTATTAGTATTAGAATTAGTATTTATTTAAATATTAATCTGGAGAGTAAATGGTTAATATTTAGGGAATTTAAATTACTAAGTAAATTGTAATGATTTCTTTACGTCATAACGAGTGATAGTGATGTGGCATTTATTTATCTCAACCAAGAGTCGAGTATAGATTATTTTGGGGTTGAGATAAGGGGTTTTAGTAAAATAATTGGGATGACAATTCTGAGTGCATGGTTGACTACGGATAGGCTGAGATAGTGGTAAAAGAGTACCTAAGGGTGGTAGATGGGTCTTGAGACATTTTTAGGCACATCTGGCCCCACACGAGAGTGTTTAAGCCATTTTAATAAGCCCTCCAAGCCATAAACGGGACTGGATTAATAAAACCTAAAAGTGATAGGGTGTCGAACGCACAACTCGTTTAAGAAATCCTAATTAAGTAGAGGAGAAAAGAGGGAGAATTTGGAGAACTTTTGGGTACCAAAATCATTAGCAAGTGTGGGCGTTCTTCATCAAATACTCATCCCCATCAAAGGATTCAGACCTTACGAACCCTATAAGGCAAGTGGTTAAACTTTCTTTTAGTCTTAAATCCATATCATAGTGGGTATGATAAACAAACGATTTTGGATTAGATTGACACACAAATTAGGTCTTTAATTTGTGGAATATTACGAATAAGGTTTGGATTGAGAATGATTCTTATTTCTTATGTACAGTTAAGGAACTAATTGATAAATTAGGAACGATTTATTGTAATGCCCCGTATTTTTATGACTTTTAAATTTGGGGATTTATTAAATGAAGTTGAGATATTAATTTAATATTAATCCAAAAATTAATTTAAAATTTACTAGCATGATGAGATTTAGTATTATTGGGAATTTGTCGAATATTACTAAATGAGTAAAGTAATATACAAGATTGATTTTATAAAAAAAAATTGTCACAAGTGAATAAAATGACAATTATGGAAATTTAAGTCGGGACGCGCCTGTGTCGTGTCAGGACTAAATTATTATTATTAAAAGTGAATAAATTATAAGTAACCCGTATGATTATTTCGAGTGCGCCACTGTGTCCGTAAGGGTCGAGATAGTCAAAATAATGTACCTGGGGGTTTAGTTTGGGTCTCGGGGCATTTTTAGGCCTAATTGGCATCTCGGGAGGGTATTATAGACATTTGACATTTTTGGGTAATTAAACCCACGAAATTCCTAAGGATATATCAGCCTTTAGAAGTTGTCTTCTAGGTTTAACAAACACAAAATCGAAGAATGACCATCAGAGAAGAAGTTAGAGAGTTTTCCAAGCAACCCAAGGCCAAAGACTCATCCGTTTGAACCACCACCACCACCACCACCAAATCGTAAATCGCATAACGAGGAACGCAACCATAATTTTTTCATCCACAAATCAGAAACTTGGAATTCCAGGAAAGTATCTATCTTTGTTTGTTATTGTGACAACCCGCTCCAAATAATAACGGGTGGCCAGCCCTATACTACATAAATCAGGTATCTCAGATGGTACAGTCTCAACATCAACAACTAAACACCATAATATAAGGCTAACTACCCGGAATCATTAAGTGCGAATCGCCAAAAATTAAAACTTTTATTTTTAAAAACAACAAAAAAACCAATAATGCACACAACCAACAATATACATCTAACTATGATGTGTGAAAAGTGCGTGCTCCAATAATATGAAAGAGTACAATACATTGTACAACAAAAATCTCAACAATGAAATACCCGAATATGTTGTCGGGCAACAGACAATACAATAGTCTGATAAATAAAATATGAAAGTGTTAATCTACAACACTTGAATACTAACTCAATACAACTGAATCCTAATCTAGATGTATAGTAGATAGGAATCGGCTAAAGAAAAGTGCCGCAACAGTCCGCTACTACCACAGCTCCACAAATCCTGAATGGAGAAACATCAAAGGCATCCTTGCGGAGGAACACCTGAGTAATACAATATATACATGGAGGAGGAAAATATAAACGGGTCAGAGCTCGAGTTTTGAAAAGTAGTTTATAGCAAGTGTATTAAAATGCATAATAATTATAAATGCATTAATACATGATTTAGTTGGAATCGAACACTCCATAAAATTCAAATCACCTCTCATCTAAAGTGCGCACTAAGCGTATGCACGTGTCCAAAAGGATGTCCGATTATAATTTGGTAAGAGGACTCTAACTTAAACCCTAAATAAAGTATTTAAGTGAAACCATCTAACCTATCTCCCAATTCTACATTTATTTCAATACTTCAAGTTATATACATTATCTTTAATGCAATTGTTATAGTTATCTTTATAATGTTCATTTGTTGAAAATATAAAGTTACATGATCCAATGATGTCCCCATCATCAACATACACCATCAATCTCAATTACTAGAATTTATATTCTAGTGATGCCCATATAAGGCATGATACCATATACATAATTATTATAGATGAGTTTTTAGCATCAAGAGTTAAGGACTAAACTCCTCTCGATTCTCAGCACGGTACTGCGTTTCGTGCGTGGGACGTCTCGCCGAAGCGAAATCCAAACAAGGACCCCCCCCCCCCCCCCCCCCCGCGTTACATTACTCCTGACCGTATTGATCCTTGGGGCTCATTATGCCCTCAATGCAAGATGCATGTAACCCAAATGATTATTATCAATCTTAATTAATTAGTATTCCCAATTCTCAATAGTACACGTTGTTTCATGCGTGGGACGTCTCGCCGAGGCGAAATCCAAACAAGGAACCCCCCCGTTACACTACTCCTGGCACTGCCGATTGTCGGGATAGGTGATTTAGATATATATAATATTGAGCATTAAGGACTAAACTTATCCCCGAGTTCCAACATTACACTGCGGTTCGTGTGTGGGACGTCTCGCCGAGGCGAAATCCAAACAAGGAACCCCCCCGATACACTAATCCTGGCAATGTAGGTCATTGAGGTCCATTATGCCCTTGACACCCAAGTACAAACACAAGCAAATAATAACCATCCAACCGAGCTATAACTCTAAGGACGCAGGCTCACATGCTATCATCTTCCAGCAGCCCATATATGTAGAAAACTGGGGCCACCTGGTGGGGTTCAACGACACCCACCTCGTGATCTACTCATGCACACAACGTTCGGGAAGCGGTCATAATTCCTAACCGGCAAGTGAGAGCGACACATACCCATGACCTCTCACCTTTAAAATAAATAAATGTATATATATATATATATATATATATATATATATATATATATATATATATATGTGTGTCATTTGCTGACCACAAAGGACGACTATGACATGGGGAATATCCACATCCTGCTTTTCTAGTCAGAATGCTCACCCTCAACGCACGAAAATTCCCAATGATATCAAGGAGGGGGTATGCTTAACATGTATATACACCATCATATAAGGTATACATACATCCCACATAATAAAGATATACCATTTTATATAAGGTATACCTGCAACATCATATTCATTATACGCTCTTAGGCGTAATTTGATTAACATCATTTGCTTAGTATATCTCTCTCATGATACACCAATCGTCAATACTCACACATTTACCCCACTTAGTATATGCTATAATAATTCTCGCTTGAAGCTCTCATGTCGCTTCTAGTATGAATTGTCTTTCAATTCTATTTAAGTTAAGGATATTCTATATCCCATTGCCCTTCAATTAGCATTTCTCATTGTATGAGATATCTCCCAAGTCAATCATCAATAAGGATATTTCTATATCCATATGCACATCAAATAGAATTTATCATTTTCCATTCATAATAGGGTTCAATTCATTTTATGAACCTTTTTAAAGTTATCCCGTTTGGGATTTGAATCCTAAGATCCGGCATCTCTAAGTTATTCTCATTCTCAGATAGTGAAATTTATTTATTATCACCAAATAAAATCCCAATTAAAAGTGGGCTTCCCCACTTAGAAAAAGTCCCAAAATCTCCAATCGGTATTCTATATTCCTCAAATACTAACCTCGATAATTAGAGGATTTTTTCCCAAGTTGATATACTCTTTAGATTCTCACTTCTCAATATAAATCACTAAGACTCTCCGACATTTACATTAAGTCTTTCAATTATCAATTTCCCTCATATATAGTCTTTTGACTCTAAGATCTATAATCCCCTTATATAATCACTTAATCCTTTATGATACTCTGATTATGGAAGTTCATTTATACAAACCCAAAGAAGAAGGGGATAACTTAAATTCTCAAGCTTCAACCCAAAACAAGGGACCGGTCGACCGGTGCCCAAACCACGGTCGACTGCGTTTCTATATTTTGCCTAATCTCGGACACAGAATGCCCAACTTTGGAGGCGCGATCGACTGGTCCTCTGTACGCGGTCGACCGGCCCTAACAGGTAACACGGCCAACTCCATTTTTACACAACTCCAACTTCTCAAAAACCCCCTAAAGTTCCATCCAACCACAAATCTTCAACCCAAACATATTCATAACATTAATATTCATTCTAGAATACTTATAAACTGATTTTTATCATCAAATCAAAGATCTACATACTAAATCTAAGATTATACCCCAAAAGTGAGGTTTTGTTAAACTAAACCTAAAACCCAAAATATCAATCCACAAATCATGCAATAATTGGTACACAACAATTATTTAGCAAGTTTAATCACTTGCCTCGGGTTCGTAGGGTCTGAATCCTCCTTGAGATCGCGTGGAAATCGAAAATCTCCACTTTCTCTCCCTTTTCTCCTCCTTTCTCTTCTTCTTTCTTCTTCTCTCTTTCTTTCTAGGGCTTTCCTCTTTCTCTTAAGTGAGAAAGACTTCTCACGTGGCTTTTAAGCCTTATTCCACAAGACACACATCTTTAAATGATAATACACACTTTAAACGACCCGGTAACTTTAACTCGAGTCAAACGGTCCTAAATTATTTCGGAACCCAAATAGACCCCAAGTACAGTCATTTCGACTTTCTCGACCCTTTCGAAAACGATGGTACCCTCAAAATCGACATTCGACACTCATTCTGACGACTCTAAATTTTGACCTCAATTGCCAATTTAATTATTTCTCCAATAAAATATTATTTATTTCTCCCAAAATAAATAAATGGTCGACTCCAAAACCTCGGGTTGTTACAGTTATTAGTTAATGTCACACCCATGTTAGTTTAGGATTATCAAGAACATGTTTTATGGAAGAAATTGATAATTTAGAGATCATAAATGGCATGTTTAGAGAAATTTAATATATTCTGGACATACCCATCATATGTAGAGAATTACCCATGAATTAGTATTAATTTAAAAATAAGAAATCTGGGAAATAATTAGAAGAATGGATCTTTCTTCCGAAATTAGGGTTCTTGAAGTTTATGTAAATTTTAACCCATTATTTCGATACTGTTGAAAAATTTGAACATGTTTCATGTAGGAAATCATGTAGTTAGGTATATAGTACCTGTTGTAATGTTGTTTGGGAGTTTGGGGATCGTTAATGGAGATTTGGTAGAGGTTAGAGAGGCAAACTCGTAACTTGTCAATGGCAGAATTCGTCATAACTGTTTGATCGATCGATCGACTAAGAACATCGATCGATCGATGGTATCGATCGATCAAACCCATTCCTCAAACGATCGATCCCTCCTTGAAAATTTCATAATTTTCTTCTTTATATTTAATTCGGTTAAAATGTGTAGGAACCCTTGATCATCATTGATAGAGCATGATGAATTATAAAGAGGACCATTAGGGTCTAGGTAGACCCCATTGAGTGAAATTTAATGTAGGATAAAATTATGGGTTAACAGAGAGTTATTAACACATAAGAAATCATGTGAATGTTTAATAAAAGATCGAGACTCATGAGGGAGTTAGACCAGAAGGTAAGTGAGAGTATGCCTACTGAAATTATACATAGGGAGATAGAATACTTCGAGAGGCGAGAAGTAAGTATGAAATAAATTATAGATAAGAATAAAAGAGACGAATTCTTTGTGCGAGATAATCGAGTAATATGTGCTAAGAATGGATAAATTAAAATTATGGGTCGTGGGCGCACCTAATTTAGAAAATATGAATATTTATATATATGACTATGTGATTGTGCATATATTATGTATCTGTGTAAAAATCATACCCGAGCTACTTGCTATCACGGAGGTTTCCGCCCCGGAACAGTCTTATCTCGATTGGACCTTTATGGGGGATATTGACTTGTACCCTAGAAGATAGTATCGTTGATACAGGCTATGTGATTGATAGTCAGATGGTCATAAGAGACGTGAGGGTATGTGTTGACCACTTAGTGACTAGAAACTATACTTCGCCTCCATTTGTATGTGTTTTGTGTTAATACAGTTCAAGAGTGATTCTGAACTAGTATTTCCCTTAGTACGAGTAATACGGGGACTTGATAGTAGAGTATGCTAGCACCATAGATTTTATGTGGGGTGCCGATAGTATATATATTATGTGAGTGACTAATATATATATATATATATATATATATATATATACACTTAATTATGGGAACTTTCTATTTTGCATAAAAGTAGTTAAGTAATGAATAAATACTCCAACTTTATTATAAGTGTTTGAAAATTTTGTAACAATACTGATTTATTCTAAGCAACGTGAAACATATAAGAGAGTTTAATTTTCAAAAATTAATTATCTTAGCCATAATATTTTCTCGGGATGAAACCTTATAGAAAAGTTAAGTTAAAATATACTTCTAAGACTAATAGTACGGTAGGCGTGCACATTAGATGAGAGGTGAGAATTCTCAAGAGAGTGTCGCATACTAATATGGTTGTTACATTAGCTGGTAAGCATTTTAAATACTTGCTAAACAATTTTAAATTGTTTTACACTCGGGCTCTGACCCGTTTCCGGTTACTTCTCTTTCTTTTGTATATATGTATATATTACAGGTTCCCAACAACAGTGGCGTCATGCTTAGATTCTTTGTACTAGATATGCTGCAGCTTATGTGGGAGTTGCAGGCCCTTGCTTAGACGATCTCTTTGTTGATTCTACTCTTATTTTAGTTCTGATTAGTTAGGGCATGTGTTTCCCATTTTCCTATTCATCTTGGATTTGTCAGAGATTTATATTCATTTATTTTTAGTATTCAGTACTCTTTGGGATTTAAATCTTGTACGGATGATTTCATTTGTAGTCTTTAAACTTGGTATTGGTTTATCTGAATGGTTAAATTCTTGTGTGTTAATTGCCATCCGTAATATTTATGTGATTCTTAGACTGTTAATTATTGAAATGGTTTTCATAATGGAATTAAATAAAATAGAAATAAGGTTTAAATTTGTTTGGCGCTTAGCTTAATTATTTAGGATGTTTAAACTGGAAATTTTATTTTGCGACAGTGATGCTAAAAATGAACCAACCGTTCACATTGATCTTAATTTAATAAAGGACTGATCACCCGGTATTTAATTAGGCGGGGTGTCACATTTATAAGTTGTAAAGGATTTGGGAAAAACCATATTTAATTTTTTTATATGGGTTAAGGATTGGATTATATTTTAGAGCTAAGATCTTTAAGTTGGTGTGGGTTTTAAAACATCTTACAACAGGTATACATAAATATGGGAAAAACAGAAGTGATCCAACTGACGACGCAAGTAAGAAGAAGAAGAGGAGAGAAAAAATCACTGGTCGTTTGAGCGATGTGGTTTTCATTTGAGTGACGCCACCTATCATTCGAACGATAGGGTGGGTCATTCAAGCTATGCAGTGGGCCATGCCCACTTTGGGTTATCTTCTATTTAGGGACGGAAGAAATAGATTTTGTGGTTTTAGTTAACCCAGTAAAGAATTTTACTCTTTTTGTAATTAGGGATTAAAAAGGGTGGTTTACTATATTTATTTTTGTAGAGGAAAAGGGGGTAAATCCATATGAGAGAATTCGGTGATAAATTCTAAGTATTGAATTACGGACCAAGGAAGTGTGTACGGGTATTTTGGTTGAGTGACGCCATGATAACCAATTAATTAATGGGAATGTTAATATAAGTTTAGAGTCTAGGAATTTACTCGGATATTTTGGGCTAGTGATATGAGGGCTTAGGCCCGAATTTGGTCATGATAATTTATTATAGGGTAATATAATAAATTACGGAATATTAAAAAAAAGGTTTTAACCGAAATAATGGTATTTTGAGGAATAAATTCTGAGAGGAGGAATTTCAGACCGAAGGAGTGAGTCTGGGTATTTTAGTGTGGTTACACAACTTGAGTGATAAATAAATAAATGTGTAATTTGTTTAACTTACAAGTCGGTAAATAAACTTGGGCATGTTAGGGTAGTGTTATCGTAATTGTGCACGGAGTAGCCGGGATTAATTATATATATATATATATATATATATATATATATATATATATATTTGTGTGCTTTATAAATATTGTTGTTAATAACATTTATAGGAATACATACCCCTCTAGTTCTTTCACGTGAGGTTGCGCGATGTGGGTGAATCCCCTGGCTAGTGAAAGCAGGGTGAGTATAATCCCAGGTCATAGTCATCTAAGATTTTATTGTGTGATTTATTTTCATGGGTAAACCGCTTTGGGGTATGATTCGGTTTCACTTCCTGTGAAGGAACTATGGCCGCCTCCGCTAGGTTTATTTTGTTTCACTGATTCGGGGAGCTAACCAAGTCAGGGTGTCCGGGTGGATGAGTATACCTGGGGTGATAGCATTGTAGGGAACATACGGTATCTATGACATGTGTGTGAATGTTGTAATATAATAATACGTATATGTAGTGAAGATAATTATATACGGGTAAAATACATGAAGTGAACTGTGTTAATTATATGTAACTAGTGAGAATGTTACATGGTCTTAAATGAAAAGTGATTTGTTAAGTTAGTGTGATAAATAACTTAGAAATCATATATTAAACATACGTGGGCTAGAGTAGTGTGACAGGAAGGATTTATAACAAGGACTATTTACTGGGTAGATGACTAGGTGGGTTATAAATAAAATCGTTAGGTGTGCTCAATAGTTGTGGGGTGAGTAGGTCCTCAAGGGAGTGCGACACTAGCTTAAACATCAAGAGAATTCATGCATTTTAGTTTTTGTACTTTAATCACTTGCTAAATGTTTTCAAAATGTTTTGGGTTCTAACCATTGCTATGAAAATATTTTCAAAACCTTTTTGCTGCCCATCCACATGGATGCCAAGTTTGGTTTTATGTTCTGGGTATGCGTAGTTCCAATAGGTGTGGATGCTTGCAGGATTTAGACTTAGTTGCTTCAGTTATTTCATTGCAAGAGTAGTATGCAGTCAGTATTTCATTTAGGCATGTATCCCTAGTTATTTCATTTATTTCAGTCAAATGATGTACTTAGTTTATTATTCTTGTGCTTTATATTTTTGGACTTGGGATTTGTAGCTGATGGTTTATTCGACAAGTTTTTTTATATATTCATTTTCATTATCATTTGAATCAATGATTGTGTGAATGGTTTAAATTATATTCATTCACGTGTTGTTGTTTTTGTTTGATACAAAGATAAAATTTGGCATCGTATCTTTTTGAATACTAGGTGGTTAATAAGTTTTAAAAAAAATTTGACATTGATGCCAAGAATGAACTAAATGAGACTCCAGTTTAATTCGATATAGGATTGATCACCCGGTATTTCATTAGGCGGGGTGTCACACAAATATAATGGATAGTGCATTGTATTAGTGGGAGATAGTGGGAACAATGGTAATGGCCTCCTCCGTTCCATACCCAAGCCCTTCTCTTATAATCCAAACCATAAGATATTTACCAAAACTGAGGGAACCTTATCCCCTCACAAACCTTCCACATCAAGTATCAACCACACCCACACTCGACGGCACACTGTCCCAATTTTTCTCCAAAGGTTGTTATGAAGACAATAATTTGGCTCGTCTGTTACATTGGTTTATAATCCCATGTTTCTTCCTTATTTAATATACCACAAAAACCCAAAGATTATTTTACTATGTGGTTTCATTCTGATAGTCTAGCCCATGATAAAACAAGGGAATGACATAATTACTGGGAAAATAAATGAGAGGATGACAACACAATAAAGTAATTGATTGTGTTTTGCTCATTCAAATGACGATCTAAGTCGTTCAACCGACAAGCCTTGGTCATTTGAATGGGATACTCAGTCGTTCTAACGACGTCTTTCCTGGATAAAATGACGTCGAATTTGTCATTCCTTTACTAGTCCATTGATTTCCCTTTGTCATAATTAATCTGAAGGCAATGGTCTAAGGAACTTAGTCTCCTTCCTTTTGTTATCCTGTTTTTCTAAAATTGCATTTTATACTCCAAATCATTTCCAACTCAAAAAGGAATATACATAATTTAATTAGTTAACAACCAATAATTTCATAATTCAGAAATCCTCTTTAATTAATCCAATTTGTTACCCACACATTCCTTAATTACTCAACAGCAAAATGAGATACATTCACCGGAGTCCATAATTTGTCCCCCCGATGACATTTCTCAGTTTCCCCAACACAATTTCACTAAATACTATCACCACCTATACAAACTTTAGATGATTTTTAAGGATCCATTTTTTAAAGCATTTTTTACCTTTGTGAGTTATGCTACCAACAACTAATCGAAAAATATGCAAACCATATAACTCCCCACTTAAAAGTTTGATTTCTCTAAGAGATTTTGAAGTGGCATTTTCTACAAATTATCTAGTTGCATCCACTCATTTTTAAAATTGTTTCCTATGAGAATATTTAAAAGTATTGGCAAGAAGTTTATCGGGGTGCATTGATGAGTGCCCGATATGTGTGTGTTTTCAAACAAAACTAATTTTTCTTCGAAAAAGATCCAACTTTTAAATATGCACAAAACCAAGTTGTGAAAAACCCAATTCTTACTTTAAACCAATTTTATCTTGATTAATCCTAAACATGCATCTAGTGATTAAACCAAGTAAAATAAAGTAAAGAATACTCACAACGGCGGATGTACGAGGAAAAAACCCAAAACGGGAAAACAACCTCGGACGGCCCAAGCCAAATAAGCACTATGAACAATGGTTTTACAAAGACAGATTATCCTTACACTAAGACTCGATCCCCACAGGTCTTGACGCTCCTTCTGATCTTCAATCGTTTTTCAATAGTGCCCACGCAGAAATTCCATCTTCCACGATATCTGTCCACAACACACGTCTCCACGTATGTCTCGATGTCCACCAATATGGCTTTGATACGTCGACGATGTCGAACACGATGTCCGTCGCTTCTTCACCACAAAACCCTTTGTGTTCAATGTGTAGAACAAACAACTTTGGTGCCGCAAGATCACTTGAACATATAAGAATGATAACTCATATCTTTGCAAACTCTAAGGATGTGTTTAAGACTTTTAAACCTTAGAAAACATGTGCAAACAAAGTTCTGGTTTGTAAAACAGTTTTCCAGAAAGCACACTTACGAAATTATGATTCAAACACTGTTTAAATAGGATTTAAACACCGCCTCGAAAAACATGTCGTTAGAATGACTTAAGCATGTCGTTTGCATGACATTGTATCTCATTCGAACGAGATCCAATGTCGTTCGAGCGACCTTGAGAAAGTTTGACTTTCTTTGACTTTCAGATAAAAACGTCTCTTAATAAAGAGATACAAATTAGTCAAACTCTATTTTGAGCTTATCATCATAAAACGAAGATTAAACCATTAAAACGCTTTTAAAACATTTAAAATCATTTTTCTATATAAAAATTACATCCTTATCTTTTATAAAATAGTTCCGAGCATCATTAATTATACGCATTCATACCTGAGTGATCTCATAATGAAATTAACTTTGAAGACGAGTAAACTTGCACCAAATAAACATCGGCATGATTATTTCTTTGAAACTTTGTCTCAACGTCTTCAATTTCTTCAATACGTCATAGACCAAGTGGGATCATAACACAATAAAATTCTCCTTATGACATATTACAAACATAGTTTTATTCAAAGAATTAAGTCAAAAAAATACAGGGACTCAATTGGAAATTTATGTCCTTACAAATCTCCCCTTTTGACTATTCCGGGACAAAACTAAACCAGTGAAATGCCTAACTGGGCCGTCAAGCCGTATGACGCCTAAATCCCATACCATAAACCCAAAATAAAAAATACAGGACACGGACTAGTATATGTAGCATCGGCAAGCATGAACTATCTGAATGTGATGTTGACTTGAAATCTCAAATCGCTGAAGCATACCTACACACATGAAACAGACAAACACATACCAAGTGAAGTATGGAGGAACAAATGAAACCAATTTATATTTCTAATTAGAAAAAATCATTTGAAATATGTGATCTATTATTTGATACCAGTTTGTTACCAATTTGAAACAAATTTCATAAAGAAGTGCTCAATAAATCTCCCTCTACATCACATACCAAATCTCTCTCCATTTTTGTCTCAAATAGACAATCCGGTGAAAAGATAAACCAATATCTAGCATGAGAATATGATACCAAATAGAATCAAGTTGATACCAATTGTAAAAAATGAAAACCGCTAGATAAATTTTAAACCACTAGCTAAATAAGATCATGTAATGACAAATTAGTGGCTAGTAAACCAAGGAATCACACAAAGAGTATACCAATCCAATCAAGTGTGATAAACGGACACATATATGCACAATACCAATTTGGAACATAAAAGAACCTTCATATAAATCAATTAATCCAAAAAAATGCTTCCTGTAGTACCAAACATATATCAAATTAAGCCAGAGGGCTGCAAACCAATCAGAAGACATTTTTCACCCTGTCGTTCGAACGAGCCAGGGACTTCGCTCAAACGAGATGAGGAAGTCACTCGAACAAAGGACAAAAGTCGTTCGCGCGAGATGTGATGTCGTTAGAATGACTTCGCGCGACCTGCCAAAAATTCCCAGTTTCCCAGAAATATTATAAAGTATTGCTCAGTGAAAAAATTTCCACAAAAAAATTCCAGGAAGGGCCTAACAGATGCAAAACAGTGCTAAAGCAGTAAGATTTTCGCACAAAACGCAAAAACTCATAAAAACTTAAAATGAGAGTTACATGGAAACATAGTACCGATGTGCTCAAACATTGGCATGGAATGTATGGGCGTGAAACTACAACAAATGAGTCACAATTCCAACACATCGAAATAATCAAGAAGCTCTAATTGATAGCGATAAATCATCAAACTTTATCATAGCCAAATGACAATTAAAGTGTGATCTTAATGAACTAAACATACCACATGCACAAAAATCCAGAATTTGACAATTTTTACAAAGAATAGCGTCAAATTGCAATGTTTCAACATTAGGATTAGTTGTGCAAACCCGTTTGAATTTTCTCCAACCAAACACCCTCATATAAACATACTTTTTCAAGTTCTTTTGAGGTTTCTAGCATCCTCAACTTAGAGAAAATATGATTGGCCCTTTTCTTAGCATATTGCATTTTCTTTTGGGCTCTTTAAACGGTGGCTTTCACGACGAGTTAAATTTGAACTCTCGCAGCCCTTTCTCGTGAATCACTCAACATTTTTACCAATTTTAAATCCTCACGGTAAACGGTTATTACATGCACACTTCTCCTTAAGTTTACTTACGCATAGATGACAAGATTGAGATAAGAACGCCTCACCAAATTCAAATATGCAAGAGAAGTCAAACATCCATATAAACTCGTGCATGTGTGCAATGTTGGCATATATACAAAGTCGAATCAAGATTCATATCAACTTCGAAATAACCCCATATAAAGAATGGCTAATATCATTCTAAGCATCGATAATAATGACCAAATGTCCTAGCCGCATGGATAATGAAACGATGGGGGGGGGGGGGGGGGGGGAAGCACACCAATATGCCACATCAAACATGTAAACTCAAAAACAAAAACTGAAAATCTTTTTGGCTTTTCAAACATATTTTGACTCAAAGAAAAGAAAAATCTTTTTGTATTTTTCAAATAGGACTCAAACAAATGAAAACTATAACACAAAATCATACACATGTCATAATACTAGCAATGAATTTGTCATGAAGCAAACTAGCATATGATAAACATGGCAACACTATCATCCTTAAGATTTAGCATGGGAAGAATCAAGTGCACCCATACGAGAATCATGAAGTTTAATTCCTAAAGCCACTAAATCCGATTTCCTAACCCAAGTAGGTGTAAAACAACGCATGTGGGTGTTGGGAACCGGGGCAACTTTATTCCTAAACTTCCTAGGATATTGTCTAAGGTCGTAACAATAACGCCTAAGGTGGCCTTTCCTACCCCAAAAAGTGCAAGTGTAGCGGTGGTGGGAATGATTACCTTTATGTGGACCTTTTCTAACCATCCTAGTGTTTCTCACACGTGCGGGGGGAATGGGACCAACTCTCTCACCAAAACCTATACCTCCCCTATCTCCCTTAATTTGGACGGTGCCTAAGATCTTATCTAACTTGTCCGACCTAGCCTCCAAATCAAACTTGACTCTAGACGAGTCTTTCAACCTTTCCTCCAACTCAATAATCCTAGACTCGAGTAAACGCCTAGTCTCCTCAAACTCTAAAATCTCCTTTTTCAAGGACTCCATCAAACCATGGAGATTATCTCTCTCTTTCTCCATAAACTCTAATTTCTCCCTAAACTTCTTCTCTCTTGCCCAAAGATCCTCAATCAAACTATCATTATTTTCTATGGCATGCTCATTTAACTTAGATTGCAATTTTGAGTTAGCCTTTTTCACCTTCACCATTTTGGCATACAACTCATTAAACGCATTTTGCAATTCATTCACATCCATCTCCTCCTCGTCACTCTCTTCACCCTCACTAACATGGGATACACTCAAAACCTCCTCGGAAGTGTCATTCACATGAGTATTGTCGTCGCTCACATGACATGCCATAAACGCAACAAAGTTACGCTCAATGGGAGAACTCTCTCCCTCTTTCGGTTCACTATCACTTAAGGTGGCATTATGGACAACGGGTTGCTTTCCCTCTTTCTTAAGTCTAGTGGGACACTCCTTAACTTTGTGACCGTACCCTCACACCTGAAATACTTATCCGACTCATCTCTCTTAGGCTTCTCAAACTTATCCTTAGAGGTGGGATCTACTTTGTTGTTCTTGAATTTTTCAAATTTCTTGGCATCTTTCGATTGCTTTTGAAACTTAATAATTTTTTTTGCCAACAAAGCAACATCCTCAAAATCATAATCGAAATCGGAATCCAAAACTTTAATTTCCTCCTTCCGGGTTTTCAAAGCAATACCCTTTTCTTTCTTAGGAACTTGCTTGGAGGTAATCATGTCGATTTCATAGGTTTGTAAGTCACCTACAATCTCTTCTAGTTTCGTTGACTCTAACCTACCCAAGGAGTTTAAAATGGTCACTTTCGCATCAAACCTACTATGTAACGACCTAAGGATTTTCTTAATGACACGATTGTCGGGAATTTTCTTACCTAGGTTAAACGACGAGTTGACAATATTGGACAACCTAGCATAAAACTCACCAAAGGTCTCACTCTCTAACATCCTAATGGTCTCAAACTGTGTAGTGAGATTTTGAAGTTTTGACGCCCTAACCGTGCTAGTGCCCTCGTGAGTGAGTGCCAAAATATCCCAAGCCTCTTTTGATGTTTCACAAGTCATAATTCTGTTATGTTCTTCGTGTGTGACATGTGAAGCAATAACGTGCATACCCCTAGAATTATATTGTGAAAGTCTTTGTTCAGTTTCGATCCAAGACTCAACAGGCTTTAAACTAGTGACCTCACCTACAATAGTGACAGGGGGTGTCCAACCTTTCTCAAATGCAAGCCAAACATGCTCATCAATAGATTTTAAAGCACATCTCATTCTCATCTTCCAATAAGTGTAATTAGTGCCATAAAAAATAGGAGTTCGAGAAAATTCATTATATCCAGAATTCATTTTTGAAAATACACGGGATCACAAAACAAATAAAAATATTTTCTAGCTCTAATACCAATTTGAAGAGTGTCCGATATGTGTGTGTTTTCAAACAAAACCAAATTTTCTTCGAAAAAGATCCAACTTTTAAATATGCACCAAACCAAGTTGTGAAAAACCCAATTTTTACTTTAAACCAATTTTATCTTGATTAATCCTAAACATGCATCTAGTGATTAAACCAAGTAAAATAAAGTAAATAATACTCACAACGCCGGATGTACGAGGAAAAAACCCAAAACGGGAAAACAACCTCGGATGGCCCAAGCCAGACAATCACTATGAACAATGGTTTTACAAAGACAGATTAGCCTTACACTAAGACTCGATCCCCACGGGTATTAACGCTCCTTCTGATCTTCAACCGTTCTTCAATAGTTCCCACACAGAAATTCCATCTTCCACGATACCTGTCCATAACACACATCTCCACGTATGTCTCGGTGTCCACCGATATGGCTTTGATACGTCTACGATGTCGCACAAGATGTCCGTCGTTTCTTCACCGCAAAACCCTTTGTGTTCAATGTGTGGAACAAACAATTTTGGTGCCGCAAGATCACTTGAACATATAAGAATGATAACTCGGATCTTTGCAAACTCTAAGGATGTGTTTAAGACTTTTAAACCTTAGAAAACATGTGCAAACAAGGTTCTGGTTTGTAAAACAGTTTTCTAGAAAGCACACTTACGAAATTATGATGCAAACACTATTTAAACAGGATTTAAACACCGCCTTGAAAAACATGTCGTTCGAATGACTTAAGCATGTCGTTCGCGTGACATTTTATCTCATTTGAACGAGATCCAATGTTGTTCGAGCGACCTTGCGAAAGTTTGACTTTCTTTGACTTTCAGATAAAAATGTCTCTTAATAAAGAGATACAAATTAGTCAAACTCTATTTCGAGCTTATAATCATAAAATGAAGTTTAAACCATTAAAACACATTTAAAATCATTTTTCTATATAAAAATTACATCCTTATCTTTTATAAAATAATTCTGAGCACCATTAATTATACGCATTCATACCTGAGTGATCTTGGAATGAAATTAACTTTGAAGACGAGTAAACTTGCACCAAATAAACATCGACATGATTATTTCTTTGAAGCTTTGCCACAACGTATTTAATTTCTTCAATACGTCATAGACCAAGTGGGATCATAACGCGATAAAATTATCCTTATGACATATTACAAACACAATTTTGTTCACGGAATTAAGTCAAAACAATACACGGACTCAATTGGAAATTTATGTCCTTACAACCATTATTCATCTTATGTACCTTTGGCTTTAATATTTTGAGGCTTGTTGTCTCCTTCAACCTACAGACCTTAGGCTCCAACATCTAGAGGTCCCATACCTACTTCAACCTATAGACCTTTGACTATAACATTTTGAGGTATTTCGGCTCCTTTATACACACTTTGGCTTTATTTTTTTTTAAATTTCCCTTGGGTTCTTCATCATGTGGGAATTTGGCTCTAACATTTTGATCTCTCTCAACTCCATAGGACTATGGACATTTGGCTAAAAAATTAGTAGGCCTCTGACCTCCATCGCCTTATGGACCTTCGAATTTAACATTTTTAGGTACCTTATCTCCTTTGTTCTATGTACATTCGGATTCAATATTTTTAGGTCCCTTGGATCCTTCATCATATGAACCTTTGACGTCAATATTTTTAGGTACCTCACTCTTCTTGGTTATAAAATTTTAAGGTCCCTAAGATCATTCAACTTCTAGACACTCGCTTAAACATTTTGAGCTCCTTTAGCCAATGGACCATCAACTTGAACATTTTGAGATCCCTCAATACTACTTATTTTAATATTTTAACATATTTTAGAGCCATCGACCTATAGACATTATACTATAACATTTTGAAGTCCCTTAGCTCATTTGGCCTATTGACCTTCGGCTTTAACATTTCAAGTTCGCTCACGACCTTTAGATTATTTTTGTTTGACTCAGTCCCACTCAGCCTATAGCCTCCACTTTTCCATTGCAATAATAATTGCTCAAACATTAAAGCCTAGGGGTAATTATGATCTTGAAAATTGCTTCGTATGGAAATAAAGATGATATAAACCTCATCCATTTTACCCAAAGCCATACACCCTCACCCTCTTAGTGTAAGGCATAAGGAGGTTAAAACTAGCAAAATAGACATCTAAAAATGTGTAAGTTTCTCTAGAAAGGGCATTTTGGACAATTCACACTATCGTCAACATGATCATTTATCAAGATAACACGTAAGGGTGTAATCACACATTTTATCATGCCCTTTAAAAACACAATTATATTGCATAATAGTATATCAGCATGTAAAGTGTGACTTGGGGTGCACATTACACCCCAAGTCATTTATAAAAAGTAACTATTCTAAAACTTAACACCCAAGTCATTATTCATTTGCCCAATTACTCAAAAAGATTGTGTTCAAGAGAGAGAATGTCCATCTTGAAATTTGAACAATGCTCAAGATATGGTTAATTACCATTGTAATTACCGATTAAAAAATATTCATTAGATGTATATGGATGAACTACTTACATCTTGGTGTTTTATTCTCTTTTCTAATCTACTCTCTATATGTTTACATTCATTTACATACCTAAATAATATATATATATATATATATATATATATTAATTGATTTGATCGCATTTTTTTAGCATCAACATATTATACGAGGCTTATTAAACTCGAAATATAATATACACAGGACCTTTCGAGTCCTAAAAACTAAAGAGCATGCCCACAACTAGTTTTTAGTACATGCGGATTATTTATCTCAACATATAATATACATTGGACATTCCTCGGTACTAAAATCAAAATATCATGCAAACAATCAAGTATGGTGTATCAAAATTTAAAGCACAACTACTAGTTCGATAATAGACAGGTATGGCTCTAGGCAAGCTGGGCCCAGTTCTGGGACTTAGTTCGGATTAACCTCATTTTTTAATAGGTTTACTATAATTTCTAACCCAATTTAATTACAACCAGAGTGAAATTTCTTTGGAGAGTATTTTCATTACACTACAAGAAATTGTAATTATCCCGACATTTTTTTCGCGACATTTATTAAAAACGTCGGCATAATTATCCGTACAAGCATTTTTGTCAAAACGTTGGAAAATTTCCAACAATTTAACAAAAAAACGTCATCATATTTTTCTTCATTCTAGAAAACCAACGGGAAAGGGTGGATATTTAAGTCATTTATTGGAGAAAAACGTCGTATATCATTTTCCTTTTTTATTTGGAATCGATTTCTCGCTATTTAGCTTCCCGCTATTTTTTTTTTATTTCTTTTATATTCTTCTATTTGCAAGAGATATTCCAAAATATCAATTCAGAGTTATTCTCAATAGGATTCTTGAATATCAAATCATTTTTGAATTCCTGAATATCAAATCGGAGCTCTCTTCTTTAATTGCAAATCTCTGAAGAAATCAGAACTCTCTCTATCTTTGTTTCTCGTTAACCAGAAGAAATCTACAAGGTAATATCACTATCTCTCATATTTTTTTTCAATCTAATGTAGGGAAAAACAATAGGCCTTGAACAGTGGATGATGGAATTCGTAAAGGGGTGGGGCAGAAATCTGGAAACAAAATTAACTTGTATTAGGGTAAATATGCAATTACAAAAGAAAATAGTGGAAAAAATAAAAATAGTTAAATTTATATCTAACCGCTTGAATGAGTGTAAATATTTATGATTTAATGTTTAGCTTACACAGTTATTTTAGGGAAATTTATAATTAGGTCCCTTGTTGACAATTTTTAAACATTTAAGGACAATTTACTATTATGTCCACCCGTTATGCCACTAACGTGGACTTTTACAAGAAGAGAATTAGTGGACCTAAGTTTTTAAAATTTATCAAAATTCCTTTAGGCCCCTTTTGGCAACCCAATTCAAAGGCTTGGAATTGGGTTGCCAAACGAACCCTTAGTATTTAAAATTTGTTTACGTGGCACCTAATATTACTTTCCCCTTTTTATGATTAATGTTGTTATGATTTAATGGTTTAGGTAAATATGGTTAGTTTAAAACTCAGTGTTTATTTGTTATGATTTCTTTGTTTTTAAGGATTTGCAAGTTATGGTGGATGATTTCTACATTGGACATTTTTTCTTCGACTGGATTGGAGTTATTGAGGTATTTTTATTATGTTTTACATTTTATTTAAAATTTTGGCCATTCAAAATAGATTAGGAGATGTGGCAGTTTACTAATGATTAAAATGGTCGAAAACGTCGATTGACCAATGCCACATGTCAGTCATCCAACATCTGATAACGAATCTCGCGCCAATGAATTGATATTTGATCCTAAATTTCGGTCAACCGACATTTGATAAAGAATCTCACATCTATCGTCCAACATTTGATCATAAACATCTATTGATCCTAAACGTTGGTCAAACGACATCTAATAAAGAATCACACATCGACCAGTCAACATTTGATCCTAAACGTCAGTTGACCCAAAGCATCGATCAGCTATCATTTAATCATAAACATCGATTGACCCACGCCTCGCACTGGTCAATCGATATATGATGAAACATCCACACTTTGGACCTCTGTTTTTACCTTACTGTTGATGTAACATCCGCACATTCGTCCATTATTTCTGCCTTTGAAGGATAACACATTAGTCCAATATTTTGGACTTTACATCATATATATTACTAATTGAATCATCTTTCATTTAAATCGTTTACGTTACCATTTTTAAATAGGTCCTTAGTCACATTCATAGCTTCTGTGAAATTTTATAAAGATCTAAATGAATTCATGAAGTGTGGGTGAATTTCTTCAGTATATAAGATGTATCCAATTGCTTATCTTTAAAGATAACTTTTGTGTGAAAGACAAAGAACAAGTACGACTTCACGTAATAAAAAAGTTTTTATGTAGCCTCTTTTTATTCTCTATTAATTTTGATGCACTTAATATTGAAAACTCATTTTCATGCTTTTGTTCAATTAATAAATCATTTGTACAAGTAAGTTTATATTATAATTTTTTTATTTCAAACTCATTTGATTTTGATAGTTTATATTAGACAGTTTATATTAGGAAGTTTATACTAAGTTTATATTAGACAGTTTACCTGATTTCCTTTCAAGAAATGATTTGGATTCTGATTTTATATTATATAGTTTATATAAGACAATTTATACTCAGTCTATATCTATGTTTTACTCAATTTATATATGATTTAGATTATGATTTTTCATTCAACGACATAAAGTATAACCCATAATTCCTTATCCTAAGTGGAATGCCCATTTTTTGTAGCGGGAATTGTTGCTTCATAAAATAATGAGCCTCCATTCCTGCATAGGAACAACTTCGTTTCCCTCATTACTAGCATCTACCTCTAGTGCAACTGTGAAAATGTCTTTTTAAAGTTGGGTAGAGCTAACACATTCGTGGTGGTAAGGGATTTCTTGAGTGAATCAAAAGTTTCCCAAGATGGGGGAGTCCAAATGAACTCATTTTGCTTCAAAATGTTGGTCAAATGCTTGTAAATTAACTCACGACCTCTTACAACTCATTTATAATGACTAGTGAGTCTTGGGAAGCTCTCAAAGCGTTGATAGTCTTGGGGAAAGGCCAATTCAGCGTTTCCTCCACCTTGGATTTATCATCTGTCACTCATTATTGTGATATTATATAGCCCAAGTACTCCACCTTGGAATGAACACCTGATCATTTTGTTTTGCCTAAAACTGGTGTTATTGCATTAGCTCTAGAGTCATACTTGAATCTTATATGTTTTGCATGTTTCTGTGATTTAATACTATATACTAATATGTCAAAATAAAACAAGATATAACATAAAAAGGATAAATTTTGTTAAATTAACCTTGAATACAAAGATCATTACAGCCTGAAATGAAGCTGGTGAATTTGTCAAGCCAGTCGGCATTACTAAAATTGTTAATAGAATATATATCAAAAGTGTATATATCTTAATAGAATATATATCTTAATAGAATATATATCAAAAGTGAATAGAGTATAAACAACATATTAGAGTCAATATATCAGTGCCAAATCGTTGCCAAATAAAATTGATCCATGATACATAAAGAAAATGCGTAGTAACAAAAGTCCATGCGTAGAATTTTTGGTTAACCTAGAATTATACGTTGTTGGGTAAGGAACAATATGAAATTGTTGGAATGTTCCTCTTAATGAGTAATTTTTTGTTGTGGTTAGGTTTCGTCACTGGTCACAACTAGTGATAATATACTTAATACCTTCATCTTGATGTCCCTTTGAATTAGATAATTATTTTTTGCAAGTTACCCACTTAGGCTATTACAAAATTATTTAATTGGTTATTCCCTACGAAGCACGATCACTCTTCTGGAAGCCACGAGCCACGTGTCGTGTCGAAACACGTATTATGTGCGCGCTTCGACATGTTATCGACACGATGTGACATGTTTGTGTGATTATGTGGTTGGTTAATAATATGTTTCCAACAACTTTATACATACTTTAAACCTCACCACTTACGAAAAATTATTAGTAGCTAAGGATTAATATGGTTCTCAAATTCATCATGTGTAATGTTTCATAAAGTATGTATGAAGTTTTAATTCATGGTTCCTTTTCACATATGAGTTGCAATTTTAAAATTGAGGTCTCTATCATTGTAATTTTTATGTATGAAGTTCAAAGTTGTGTCTTACATTTCATAGTTCTATAGAAGTTAAGTCCCCCCCCCCCCCCCCCCCCTTAATTTTGCTACAAGGATGATGGATATTAAGCACTCTTGTTGTTATTATTATTATTATTATTATTATTATTATTATTATTATTATTATTATTATTATTATTATTATTATTATTATTATTATTATTATTATTATTATTATTATTATTATTATTATTATTATTATTATTATTATTATTATTATTATTATTATTATTATTATTATTATTATTATTATTATTATTATTGGGGGGTGGGGGTATTCTCCTTTGTTATGTTATATGTTTTAGACTCTTTTTTATGTTGTTGAATTACATTGGCATTATTGTTTTACTGTAATTTTTTTTTATTACTAATGATCTCTATTTACGTACATATGTCTTCTCAGCACCCTTTGAGATGCGATTTCTCAATTAAACATGTTTAAGTCTTCATTAGGCTTTTGCATTGTTATCCATTTATTTTGGAATTATGCAATGTCAATTTTCTTTTCTTCTAATGCAACAAAAATGAAACAATTAAGATTTTTTTCATTGGATTTATAGTAAATAAAATTTATACACCTTGACCATCATTCAATGAATGTAACACATGACTTTATAATCATGTTGAAGTATAGCTAATTCGTTTGTCTTACACGTTTTCTCATTACTAACTATTCGACTTATTTAACAACAGTATTTTTGTATTTTTTCATTAGGTTGAATATATTGATGGATAAAAATTGGATTACTATAAAACATAAAGGTCATCCTTTATACGAGAACGGAGCAGAGGCCTTTGTTAAGTTTTCCTCTAATAACAGACCGAATGATGAAAAAATATTATGTCTGTGTAAGAAATTCCGTAATATGATATTTGTGAAGAAAGATGACATGGTAGAACATATAATACTTAATCGTTTCTTAGAGAGTTATACATGTTGGACCTTTCACGGGGAATCTTCCTCATCTTTGGCTCCCTCTTCTGAATCTATTTTTGGTGATGAAATGAGATAGATGGTACATGATGCCTTTGGAATTACGCCCTTAGACCCACGAGAGTTTTATAGACTATGGTGCATAGCAACAAGGGGTAATGGGTCCAGATGATGAAACCAAGAAATTATTTAATCTGATAAAAGAATCGGATCGAGAGTTGTATCAAAATCTTGTTCGATTATTGCATATAAAGTGTTTAGGTGGGTGGAGTGACAAGATCTTTACAATGCTTCTTGAGTTATTAAAAGATGAATTCCTAGAGGGTCCAAAGTCTTTTTACCAAGCTCGAAAGTTGATTACAAACTTAGGGTTAGATTACAAGAAGATACATGCATGCCCTAATGATTGCATGTTGTACTGGAAAGAGACATAACATGCGAAAGAATGTCCAAAGTGTCATACCCCAAGATATAAACCGTTAAAAGGTCAGTCAGATGACGATGTTTCTATGGATTGGAAAATTCCTACGAAGGTAGTAAGAAACTTCCCTTTAATACCAAGACTTCAAAGGCTAGTTATGTCGTCAAAGACAACAACACATATGATATAGCATGCTGAGGAATGCATTAATGATGGAAATTTTAGGCATATAGCCAATTCTCTTGCTTGGAAAACATTTGGTGAGATATATCCGGACTTGGGTGGAGAACCACAGAATGTGAGGCTTGCTTTATCAAGTGACGACTTCAACCCATTCAGTAGCATGAGTATTACCCATAGCACATGGCCTATAGTTTTGATGCCGTTAAACATAGCCATGTGTTTGTGTATGAAACAACCATATATGATATTATCTATACTTGTTGATGGTCCAAGAGGTCCTAGTTGTGATATTGATGTTTACTTATGCCTCTTGATTGACGAGTTAAAGGAATTATGGGTTTGTGTTGACACTTATGATGGATCAAAAAATTAGATGTGAAAATTCCATGCGTCATTTCTATGGACCATTAGTGAATTTTTAGCATATGCAAATTTGTCAGGATGGAGTACAAAAGGTAAATTGTCATGTCCTTATTGTCACAAATATACTCGCTCTCAGTGGCAATATAATGTGGGCAAGCATTGTTACATGGGTCGTCGTCGATGGTTGCTGGAAGATCATAAATTTTGAAGGGATAAAATCTCTTTTGATGATACAATTGAATTGGATACAAATACCTCTCGATTATCTGGAGATGAAGTGTATGTCGAGGTAAAGGACATCGATAATTAGTTCGGGAAGGATCTACAGTTAGAATGTAAAAGGAAAAGGGTTAATAATGAAAAGAGTAGTACACTGCCATATAATTGGAAGAAACGAAGTATATTTTTTGAATTAGATTATTGGAAGGAAAATTTGATACGCCATAATCTTGGTGTTATGCATATTGAAAAGACTGTGTGTGATAATGTGCTCAGGGAATTATTGAATATTGATGTTAAGGGAAATGATAATTTGAAAGCTCCCCTAGATTTAAAGAAAATGGGTATTCGTAAGCCATTGTATCCTCAAAAATAGGCAAATGTCAACTACTATTTTCCACCTTTATGTTTCACATTAGACAATACAAGTAAATATGTGGTCTTTAAAGTGTTGAAGGATGTGAAAGTTCTAGATGGCTATGCTTCGAACATATCGCGGCGTGTTAATCTTAAAGAGCGTGCTATATTAGGACTCAAGAGTCACGACAATCATATCTTAATACAAGAGTTACTTCCTATTTATTTAAGAAATGTGTTGCCTAAGAATGTGCTAGAACCATTGATTGAATTGAGTAACTTTTTCAGGAGTATGTACTCAAAAGTGATGAAGGTAAGTGATTTAGATCATGTTTAGTCTCGCATTGAGATCACGTTATGCCATCTTGACAGGATCTTCCCGTCTTTATTTTTTTATGTCATGGAGCATTTGGTTATCCATTTAGTGGAAGAGGCAACGATCGGAGGACCATCACAGTACAGTCAATGTACGCGATTGAAAGGTGTTATATTTTTTCAATATTAATTGTTTTCACATTTTAATACGAGTGTTTTTCCATACATAATTGAGTTTTCCTCTCAATAGATACTTGTTCACACTAAAGAATTATGTAGAGACCCGAAGTCATCTAGAAGGTTCAATTGCACAAGGATATTGGGTAGAAGAATGCTTGACATTTTTCTCCAGGTACTTGCATGATGTTGAAACCAAGTTTAATTGACCAGTAAGGAAAGGTGATGGTTCATCTAATTCTCTCGATCAAATCGGTGGTAGAAAATTGGGTAAATCGAAGGGGTTTGTGTTTAATGGCATTATATATGCACAAGCACATCGATGTGTGCTCCTGAATACATAAAAAATTTCTCCATTTCTAGAGTAAATATCTTCTTGAATTAAGCTACCTCATTTTTTAGCCATGCGAAATACAATGCAATGACACATTTTAATGAAGGATTCACAGTGCATCAATTAGGAGTAATTCCCGTCTTAGACCACATCATGTGGACCGCATTCATAACGAAACATTTCATTTATGGTTTAAAGATCACGTAAGTAATATACATATTGAAAATAATCGTATACATTTAATTATGTTATACATACATATAATGTTTAATCGTATCATTTATTTTGAATGAGTAGGTTCGTAAGTTTCTTAAGGCACGTAATACCGAGATATCAGAAGAAATTAGGAGATTAGCTAGCGGTCCATTAAAATACTCAAAGACATTCTCAGGGTAGATTATAAATGACATTAGGTATCGTACTAAGTCTCGTGATAGGAAAAGAATAACGGAAAATAGTGGAGTCATGTTGAAGGCAATGACTGAAAGTTACGCAACTTCAAGAGATAGAAATCCTATATCCGGAGATGTTAATATCTATGGGGTTTTAACAGACATCATTGAGTTTCATTATTCTAAAGCTTACAAGTTTGTGTTGTTAAAATGTGATTTGGTTGACCATAGTAGAGGTCTCATCGAGTGCGATGATTTTGGTTTCACTCTTGTAAACTTCAACCATTTTTTATATACAAAGCATCAAATAATGGACGAACCTTTCATCTTAGCATCTCAAACATTGGATCTTTTTGAAGATGACATTGTTATTTCTCCTTTTTACTGTATTATTTCTGATCAGCAATGTTTAATCCATTAAAACAGAGTAAATCATCATCAGAGTAGCCCCAAAGATTCAGTACCAAGCTTTGTTGGACTCAATTTTGGAAGTAACCGTGTAAAATTATATGATATTATGATATTATCTTTTATGAAAATTACAAAAGAATCTCATTCTTATATGTTTTTTTATTTCATTTTCTAGACCAAAAGAGCATAATTTCATAACGGCGGGTTATTGGGATCCTTTCGAAAGATTACAAAGACTAAAGGGCTACTCAATTTTTATAGTTGGATAGCTAATTTCCATCTATAGTTGTTCCTTGAGCCTATTCGTCATGTAAATATCGTTACCATTTTTATTTATTATATTTCAACTTATTTTCTTAAACTTATATTTGAGATATGCTTCGATATTTCTGCAGAGGGAACAGAACGAGTGTTGCTCAAATTGTTCCTTATCCAACACTGCATTTTATGGCGTTAGAAAAATATTGGCAATGAATTAAATAGTTTTCCTAATGTTGGGAGGGTTCCAATACTTAATCTTGTGGCGGGATCATTGCCTAGAGGAACTGTTGTGCTTTCCAATTATCTAGGACTAAATTGGCTTATCAAGTATATCAATTAAGACTCATTTGCCACACATGAGTCTTTGTATGTTTATATATATATATATATATATATATATATATATATATATATATATATATATGTTGTAAACATTAGAAGATACTAATCGTCAGCAAACTCACTCATGATAATCATGGAAGTTATTCTCTCACCATCAGATAAGGACAAAATCTTAACAAACGGTGTGCCAGCAGCAGCACATCTTCATTCTAGAATTTTATAGGCTCGAGCAGAGTAGGAAACTCCCTTATCACTGAAATATAGGACATGTTCGTGAGCATGATAAACAAAGCAATCGGTCTCCCCTCTAACTATGACACGTCCTCGCTCAGTTAGATATGCCTCTAAGATGCCCATGTTACCCATTATTACTCCTCCAGTAGGGAATTCGGGTTTAGGCATATACTCCAATAATTCTTCCAGCGTGGCCTGTGGATTCTGAATCAATGCGGAGAGAGCATACACTAACTCTGCAAGATTATGGGTAGCAATATTTTTTACCATTCCAACCACAATTCCAGAGGAACCATTCAACAATAAGTTTGGGATCCGAGCAAGAAGTAATGATGATTCATTTTAAGAATTGTCAAAATTTGGTGCAAATTCAACTGTCTTGTTCCAAATCAGCCAGCAGTGATAAGCACCCAAAAGTGTACATTTTATACCCTGAATAGACCGTTTTTATTTGCTAATTCTCGACAATTTGCTTCTTATGCGCGTAAATGTTTAATGTGCAGGATTGATTGCAGTTGCGGTATCAAAAGTGTTATTTCAAGGTAAATTGCATCAAGAATGGGGTTAAATACCCTGTCTCGTAACCCTAACCTAGCCCAAACCTTCACCTGTACCCCGTGTGTGCCTAGTTTATTTTTTTTAGATTTTTATAGATTTTTATTTTGTGTCGTTTTATTTTTAGGTTATATTTTTAAAATTTATTAAGAATTTTTTAAATATATTTTTATATTTAATTAGTGTAATTTTATTTTGATTTTTATTAGTTTTTAGTTTTCATTTTATTTTATTTTTTATTAGGATTATCTTTTAGGAGTTTATTTTTATTTTACTAGATTTTATATTTTTTAGGATTTTTGTTTTCATTTTTATTAGATTTTTAGTTTTTATTTCTTTTGTTTTATTATTTTAGTTTTTTTTAGATTAGTATTTTTTTTTTAGTTTTTTTTTTAGTTTGGTAGTTTTATTTTGAGTTAGTTAGTTAGTTTTATTTTATTTTTTAGGTGTCCAAATTAAACACACACACACCATCACCCAAATCAACTCACTCACACACCCTATTTTCCTAGACCCTCACACACTCTAACATCCCACATCCATCTTCAACTTGACAACACTCTCTCTCTCCTGAACGTCCATAACCCAAATAACAGCCAACCTCCACCTTCATCACTTCACCACCAGCTCCTATTCATCACTTCACCACCAACTCAACACCGAAATCCGATCCCTCTAACTCCGATCACTGTCTTACCCGCCCATCACCTCCAGCGAGCTCACAGACTCGTGATCCACCTTCCCTTTTACCCCCAACCCGGCGGCCTCCTAAACCCATCTCCAGCCATGACCCATCAACCCAAAATTGGCCCCCATCTTGCCCATATCAGAACAAACAATGAAAACCCCATTACCCAATTCAACCCGGGTCAAACCCGAAAGCTACCCAGCCTACCCGGTACCACCTGCCCGACCTTCAACCCACCTCACTTTCTCCGATCTAGACCCGCCATAACCCGCGGCGAACTCCGACCGACGTAACACTAAACCCCCGATTTTTCCAACCTGACCTCCATTTCAAACCAAAGTCCTATCAAACCCATTTTCAAACCAAACCCCATTTCCCAAATAAAATCGATTTCTCTCACCGGGTTAAAACCAACAAACTAATGCCAGGACTAAACATTAAAGCCCACGTGTCTTTTAAATGTCACTTAACCCCAATACCCATTTTACCACCAAGTAACTCCTTTTACCCCAATACCCAAATTACCCTCATAACCAAATCTGATATTATCCTCACCCATGCTCCTCCATGCACACTAAAACATAACCTATCCAATTTATCCTTGGATCCATGTGCCTCACTATAAATTAAGACCCAAAAGCTCATTTAGAAAAAAGTCAAGAGAGACTTGGAGAAGGAGAGAGATAGTTTAGAGTAGAAAATAAATGGGAAAAATACTCTTAGGTCCCCCATAAACAAATTTCAAACACTAAAGGAATTTTGACAAATTTTAAACACTTATGTCCACTAAATCTCTTCTTGTAAAAGTCTACGCTAGTGGCATAACAGCTGGACCTTATAGTAAATTGTCCTTAAATGTTTAAAAATTGTTACCAAGTGACCTATCTGTAAATTGCCCAAAATAAATTAGGGCAAACAACATTTTGTAAATAGTTTTATTTTATTTTATTTTTTTATTTTTATTTTTTTTAGAGATTTGTGAGGATAAATTGTGAGTAATTCAATTGAGTATTATATTGAATTGATTATTGTTGAATGCTCATATTGGATGGATGGTGCTTGATTTCAAAGAAATTAGAGTTCAATTTCACTTCAAGAGATTGGGCTTGATTGTTCTCTTCTCTACTATTTTATTTTATCAGCCTTTGATTATTTGTTCACCATGTTTAATATCATGTTAGGGTAAAACCCCTTTCAAGGGGTGGGATGACCTATTATTTGATGTCAATTCCATTTTAATTATTTTATTTACATTAAAATTCCCTTTGCTAATTAACTTTAGACTCTTACTTTCTATTTACGCCTCGAGATAGGGTAAATGATTTTCGAGAGAATATAGTAATTCTAGTTATAATACCCATTTTAGATTCAAACTAGAGATAGGGGTTTCTCAAGTGTGATATTATTCTTTTAATTTCAACTCTAGACTTACTTTTATGATCTAAACTAGTTTAATTGATCGATCCTAGCGGGTGATTTATTAGATGATGTTTGGATCTACATTTCAAGAGTTGTAAGAGTGTTAAAATTTATTTTCTAAAATGTTATTATTAAAATTACAATTGCAACAAGAGTTGATTTGTGATTTTGATACTAACTTGGGATAATTAATTTCAATGAATCAATTAATTTTAATTAACTAGAATATATGGTGTCATCATATCCCTTGTTAGTCCTCACTTTTATTTCCTCACCATTCTCATATTTTAGATTTTTATTTAGTTAGATTTAATTAGTATCTTCACTTACTTTTTAGTTAGCTATTTACGTCTTTGATTTAGTTCAAATTCACATATTCTCAAAATTGTTTTAATATTAGAAAAGGCTAAAAAAATAGAAAAACGTAAAAAGCCCAAAAAGAAAATAAAAGTGAATTACAATTGTTTTCTCCTCGCTTTACCCCTTTATGTGGATTGATACCCTTACTTACCTATACACTTTAGTTTGATATTATTTTTGTAGGTATTTGAGGATTTTGATTAACTTGACTTCAAACAACGACTACACACAAAAGTCTAAGTTATCAAGAAACATTGCTTCAGCGAGTGCTTCGAGTCAACACTCTCCATAACGCATTGTCGAGGGAGGATCTGCATCAATCAAACCAAAATTCCCATGCCCATGGATGAGTGGGAAAGTCAATGGAAAATCTTATGCCATTACAATCATTGGATATTTTCAAAAATGACATTGCAACATTATTGACAAGGCACGATGTTATATAGAATTTAAATATTGTCTCAATTATACACTGTATTTGTACAAATTAGAAGAAATAGTAGTAATTATGCATCAATACCATGTACCAAAAGTTTCCACTTTTAGAGTTAGAATTGAATTGCATTTAAAATTAAAAAAGACAATTGGCTTAACATTTTTCCACTCAAAATAGATCCTTGTTCAAGAGAAATGAAATGACACAACTGACGACATGAAATTTCTGAGAGAGAACCATTGCAAATAGTTGAGTTTCACCTATAATAGAACCACATGCTATTAATATTCTATACAGGTAGTTGCATGAGGACTTGATGTTAGCTAAATGTCTACTTGATGTCACTGGTGTCTTTATGATTTCTTTCTATTTTAGTTTATCATATGAATTGATTTCCATATCAATGTAGATCTTTTTGTTTGTGTTATGTTAATGTGTAATTTATGGATTTAATTTTAGTAAATGATATTGATTTTTGGAAATGTAAACTTAATGTTTCTTTTAGTTTCAAAATTAATGGATAACGTTCTAGTTTGGATCTTTTAGTAACATGAGGTTTCATTCTTATTCCCAAATATCTCTCTTTAATCCCCCAGCTCGATGGCAATGTTGATACTAGAATAATGCCCATGACATCGTCGAATGAGGGTATAATTAGTGTCTTTAATGTATTATGCTTTCATATACAATGATAGGGGCAACAGAGGTACTGAAATCCATCATGCCATGTAACTTTTTTTGTAAGTTCCCCATGATGACTATGTTGATACTCTTCAATCGTCAAGACAATATCCATCAAAGGTTCAATCTCAACATTGACAACCACCACCAATGCAAGCACCACCACAAAATATATCAAGATCCCAACTACATAATCATTGTGAGGTTAGAACATCCGTACATTATTTCCATTCATGAATGTCATCCATATGAACCGTATTTTTTCTGAGAAACTAAGATTTTTAAGAAACTAAGATTTTCAATTTAAATGTTCTTATATCTTTTTCCTAAACTCGGTTGTCTATTATTTTTAATTTGAATGTTCAATAAAAATGTATATATTTTGTCAAGAAAAATTAAGGGGTGGTTAGATTTGAACCCCTAGTATATAATTAATATATATGCACCACACTTCACTATAGTATATAAACCTATAGTGAGAAATAATAGAAAGGTCTTTGGTAACCAAAGAAACAATTTCATGAGGATCATTCCACCACCACTTCACATCATCACGAATAATACCTATATTTGATCATCTATCAGCCACTGAATTTCCTTATCTATAGATATGTGAGCATACAAAGTCCATTTGAGAGTAGGGTTGCAATTGAATCAATCCCAACCGAACTTCACCATGTTCATAATTGGTTCCTTTAATATAATCCTTGTTCGAATTCGGCTCGAGCTCGAATCGAGCTTAAATTATTGTGTTCGTGTTCGGCTCGTTAGATTCTATGAGTGATCGGTCTCGGCTCGTTTTAGTTACACATTCGTGAATCTCTACCCCCATTACACATTGTTATTAGATACCATACGCTTACATAAATACATATACATCCATCTTATAAGTTAATAGAAACTACATCATCTTAATAATATTATTCAATGTTAATTATCTTAACTTTTTTCATTATCACTCTATTATCTAGAACCAAGTCAACTCATTTGACATATATGATCAACATAGGCCTACATTATTTGGGTTATTAGAAGTTTCACCTCAATACTTTACTTTCGTCTCCCTATTTTTTTATTCATACAACTTTGACCCTTGAAATTGTCAAATACTTATATAAGCAATCAAAGTAGTTTTCCAAATCGACTTAAAAAATGTCGTTCCCAATATACATTAATCCCTCTATAATAGTGTCTGAAAGAGGTAGATGTAGGAAAACCTTGCCCCCATTATTTATTCAACTTTAAAACTTGCATTCTAGCATCACACTATTTTTTATTCATTATAAGGATAATAAATTAGTTTTTAATTTTAGTCGTCAATGGATTTTAATTTTCTAAAAATTGAATATTCTAGTGTGGCAATCCATCTTAAGTTGGATGATTTAATAAAATTTATTATGCCTTATTTTCTTTAATTACTCACATAAATTGAAACATAATTACACTTATCTTTAATTTCAGAATCGCATGGCGGCTAAGAGGATAAAAAAGAACAAGTGGGAAAAAGATCCACGTGCGATGTAAGTACACCTTTCATTATTTTAATATCCCCTTTGACTAATTTTCATTTTAACATTTCATTCGCTTTTTTTTTGGAGATTTAGAATTTAGTACTGCTTACTCGTGGAGGTGTATTTTGACGAATTATAAGAAAATTTCATTACTTTTTGGAAGATAATGTGCAGTCTATTTTTATTTTATTGGGATAATTTGGATGCATAGTAGACATTGTTTTGGATTGAAAATACATTTTTATTTTGGAAGATTGATTATATAAATACTCAATCCTTAGTCGATTCTATATTTATTGAAACACGTTGATATTAATGATGCTCCCTTGAATATAATAGATTTTTGGGAATGGTGTTTCACTTCATTAGAAGTTACTTTTTATTTTGTATTGTTAAATAATAGTTAAAGATACCAAAGTGGTTTCTGATGAAACCTGACGTTTATGCAAAAATGTCAGAATTTTTACTCTTGCTAAAAAAAAAGTTGGGATATAATTTAGAGACGTTTTTTTTGCATGCGTCATAACAAAGTGACGTTTTTATTAAAAAATGTCGTGTAATCTACCCAAGGGCAGAGATTTGAAGATGTTTAAAAAACGTCGCGAAAAACGTCGAGAAATTACTTTCCGACTTTTTGCAAAAACGTCGGGTATTTCCCGACTGGAGATACCATGATGTTTTCCCAAAATGTCGGATTTCTTTTCAGCAACATTTTTTTATGATTTGACGACATTTTAAAAATGTCGTCGTAACTCAAATTTCTTGTAGTGTTATTGAAGGACTTAAAACTAACAAATCAATGAATCTGAATAATGAACTACTAACATTTACCATATTAGTTAAACATAACAACAACATGAACTCTAAGATTCATAATTTATTGATTTTAAAATCTAACTTTAGGTTTTTATTATAGCAACATGATTTCAATAGAGATTAGATTTATATATCATAATTCTTACATTTTCATGTTACTAAATTCATTATCAATATACAATCGTAAAAATTAATTACAATATATGAATAATCAAAAACCCATTTATAGTATGAATTCTATTAAAAGGGATTCGTGACTAACATATGAAGATCCTAATTATTTACATTGGTAATTGATATTTTTGAGTTAGATGATATGTGAATCATAATAAATCTCAATAATTACAAGTAAGATATCCCGATTCAACTTCTTCTGATAATAAGTCTAATGCATTCGAATTTTCCAATGTTTTACACAAGAACCACACACACACACACACACACACACACACACACACACACACATATATATATATATATATATATATATATATATATATATAATGCATGTGTGTGTCTGTATGTGTGTACTGGTGACCCGTGCGATGCACAGGTGGGTGTAATGCGTTTTGAAATATTTTATTTAAATATATAAATTAAAATGTAATTATTATCAGTATTTTAAAAAAGATCTTTGCTATACCCATGAGCATGTAAATATAAGTAATGTAGTGAATAAAGAGTACAACTTAAAATGAGTAAGAGGAAATGAGTGGTAAGAACTATAATGTCGTAGAACGAACCATAGTATGAAAATCCAAGTTAGAAAAAAAACTACATTGCAAAGTGAATTTTAAAATGAAGTAGTCCTTAAAACGGGCGGAAACTACTTTTTGTAGAAATGACAACGATTTTCATTTTTTTAGCCACTCCAGATATGTAAATCAATATTTCCTTAACACAAGCTTCCAAAATTCTCATATCTTTATGTAAATGCATATATTGCTTACTATATGTTTGATTTCTAGCATGACCAAGTTTTTCAAGTCGTCATTATTGACACGCATATCATGGTCGGCAACTTCCCTTCTTGTTCGATTTTGTAAGTCATCGGTAAGGTTACATCACTATTTATCCCACAATAATGTTGGATCTAAAATCTCCAAAAACATGAGGATGGAACAAAACATGTTCCATTTGGCGGATCTAAACCGCTAGTCGAATGTGCATTCATGTCATTGATGCTGGGTGCATGTGGTAGTTGAACACCTAGTAGTCGTTTAAGGCGCAATAATGACAATCTAACATATCTCATCTCTCCCTCAATGGATCAAAGACGACTTACGAAGACTTGATTGGTACGATTTGAATTGCATGAAATGAGAAGGTGTCGCGACGTATATCAGTGAGCATCCCGCTGTTCGATTAAGTGTATGCTTGTAAAATCCTCCATCCTGATTGGAATTTATTTTAGAACAAGTATAATTCTCAATTTATTAATAGTAAAGGTTATAAAAAAAATTATAATGTGGTAATTTATTTATGTCATTGACGCACGTTATTATTTGATTAAAAGTTAATGCCATGATGCGTTGTAACTAATTGATCAGTATTACCATATAACATTTATGTTCTTAAACATTTCAATGTTATTTTTATTGTACCATAATAAAATATGCTTCAAGTAATTAAAAAAATGATTTTCAGCCATATAAAAGTATCTCTAACATAAATTTATTTTTCAACAAGTAAAAAATGACTTTTGGCAATAATAAATTTTATCCAACATATTAAAATTATTTCTAGGATCAAAGAAATGATTTTACAACTATATAAAAATATTGACAGCTTATATAAATGGTTTTCAGCAAATAAAAATTGAATTTCAGCAGTGATAAATTATTTGTTGCATATAAATATAATTTCAAGTAAATAAAATATGATTTTTAACAATAATAATTTTTTTAAGCAAATAAAAATTATTTTCTAGGAGTTTAAAAATGATTTGCAACAATACAACGTATAAAAATGATTTGCAGTAAATAAAAATGGATTTCATTGTAATAAATAATTACCACCAAATAAAAATTATTTCTAGGAATAAAAAAATGATTTCAAGAAAACAAAAAATGATTTTCAAAAGTAATAAAATATTTCAAGAGAAAAAATATTTTTTTAGAATATAAAAAATTAGAATATGGTAATTTATTTATGTTATTGACGCAATTTATCATTTGATTAAAATTTAATGGCATGAAGTGTTGTAACTAATTGCTAAGTATTATCATTCAATATTTATGTCCTTAATTTATTTAATTGTTATTTTTACTATACCATAAGTATTTAAGCCAGGAACCACTTTAATATTTGATTAGAAATTGATTAGCATGAATTATTGTGAGTAATTGATCAAAAAGGGTATTACGTGCACGAGCATGTGTTCAGCATTTCATTATTATTAGTTTTTTTTATAATTATTGTTATTGTTAGTTAATTTTATATATTTTTTTAATATTTCTATACATAAACTATTTAATTACATGAATTTTGTTTAAATATAAATAAGTGTGCTACTTTAATTATGTTATTGACACACTTTATTATGTGAATAAAAATTAAAGGAATGGGACAATTCATGTGAAAAAAAAATTCTCATGAATCGTAAATGAAAACAAAACAGGTGCGGTAAAAGAAAAACAGAATGAATCGAAACAATTTTTTTCAAAAAAAATCAGTACAATGCAGGAAGACAACCTATACAAGTGTATAAAACTTATTTATCTTATTCGTAAAACATTATAAGTGATACAATCTTTATTTATATATGCTCAAGGAGTGAATAACATACTGTGACACCCCGCCTGATAAAATACAGGACGATCACTCCTGTACTAAATTAAAACAGGAGCCGCATATGGATCATTCTCAGCATCACTGTCGAAAACCAAATTAATTACTAATAACCTATTAGGCTGGCGTCAAATTTTTTTATTTAACTAATCTTTTTAAACAACTATATAATATAAACATCCGCACAGTTTATATATATGAAACTAGAAAGAGATAAAAAATAACCGAACACTCGGTTCAAATATAATACAACCAAATCGAATGCCGCACTAAAAGGCAGTGAAAGAGTAAATAAATACAATTGGGCTTTTGGCCCGAAAGTAACTACAATGCATCCTATCTAGATCGCAAGAATAGAAACGTCTAAATCAAACACACATGCATCCACAGCTGCTGCAGCAGACGTCTGACTCGAAAGGATCATCATCCAGGCGTCCCTGTGTCTGGACACCGATATATATACAATATATCGGAAGAGAGGAAAAAATATAGAAATGGGTCAGAGCCCGATTTGTGAAAATATTTAGCAAGTGCATAAATGTTTTATTTTTAAAAATATGTTTTATATCATATTTAAATTGGTATCACACTCCCATGAAATACCCTTTACCTCTATTCTAATAGTGCACACCTAGCACATCCCGCTAAACATCCTAGTCAAGCCACGCTGCCTAACTAATCCATCACCCCCAAACTATAGAAAACCGAAACAACCCAAGTACTAAGGGCTCAACTTCTCCCTAATCTCAACGATATTCCATATTCGTGCGCGGGGTGTCTCGCAAAGGAAAATCCAAATAAGGAATCTCCCCCCCCCCCCCCCCCCGTACACTACTACTTGGCAAGGTCGATCGTCGAGATCCATTAGACCCTCAGTACACGAAATATATATATATATATATATATATATATATATATATATATATATATATATATATATATATATACATATAATAAGAACCCAACACTAGAGCACTAAGGGTTAAACTTCTCCCCAGTCTCAACACTAGGCCAAGTTCGTGCGTGGGGTGTCTTGCAAAGCAAAATTCAAACAAGGAACCCCCTCGATACACTACTACTTGGCAAGGTCGATCGTCAAGATCCATTAAACCCTCAGTACTCAAATTATATATATATATATATATATATATATATATATATATATATATATATATATATATATATATACATACTCATATAATTATATTCATTAGCATACTCATCTTTATATTTCATACTCACTTTTATATACGTATCATGTTACACTTCTGGATATATCTCCCGGAATAGGAAATAATCCTTTTTCATTTCATATTCATTTTATCTCTTTACTCTCATATAGATATTATATCTTGTTCTCATACACAAGTAATGTACTATCACAAAAGTATAATAACCATCCCAACAAGCTATAACTCGAGGATGCGGTCTCCCAATGCTATCATCTTTCGGGGATCACTCACATACCATCCGGGGGACCTACGGTCGGACGGAATATCACCGATATCACAGCCAACACACGCACACAACGTCTGGGAAGCGGTCATAGTTCCTCTCCGGCAATGAGACGAAACATACCCACCACGTCTCACCCCTAATAAAATCCACACAATATAATAATGGACGCTATGAACTGGGGAATATCCACACCCTTCTCCTCGAGCTAGGGTCCTCACCCTCATCGCGCAACTTCCCAATGATAGTATTAGAGGGGGTATGCTTCACACATATATATACCATCCACATATAGATATATATACATATTCGTACCATATAATATATATACTTTATTCACATAGTATATATACAATCCACATGGTTCCTTAAATAAGTATAAATGGCCATAATTTCCAATCACACATAGCGATGACCAATAATCCCAAAGATTCTCATAATTAATAATATTCGAGTATTCGCACCCTCACGATACTACACTCAAAAGTATCCCCTCGCTTGATAAAAAACGTGTACCTTATTTACACTTAAGGATTTATATAATTTCTCCAACTATACCAATTCACACTTAGTAAATTCACATCTTCCAAATTTTATCCTAATAGTCTCGTAGGATGTACCCAACCACAATCGACATAATTATGATTTCTACGCGTAAACTTATATAGGCCTAAATGCCTACTGAAATTATCCCCAAAAATATTTGTCACCAAACACCATTAATTTAAATCGGTCATGGATTTCATTTCCACGAACCAAAGGTTTACATTTCACTCAAATAATAATCTAGAGGTTCCCACTCTATATTTAGGAACCCCTAAAATTTATCTCCAAACAATTCTATCCTAAATTCTCCCAATATCAGGTTTGATTTCTAACTAACGATTTCGATCTCAGTTAGCCTTCCGTAGAAAAATCATTATAAATAAAAAAATCAAAAAAATATGCAGTCGGCGCCCACGCAACCGTATCGAAAATATCTACAAATTTTATTTTTTGACCAAGAGCCGAATCGATTCGTCTCTAGGCCGAATTGATTCGGAAATGACGCTAGTTACTGTTCATCGTCTTCTCCGAGACTGTTTCGGCCATTACCAAACCTCCAAACTTAATTTTCTTATATCCCACCAACATATTACTACACCTAACTATATATACACCAGAGAAATCAGTTCTAAACATCCAAAAACCAAAAATCAACCATTAAATTCGATTAATTTCTAAGTTACTCCAATTTGACATTTTTCAGTTTTCAACCGTTAAACTTCTGAGAAAAACCCGTTTAACCAACGAAAACCCTGACCAAAATCTTTAAGGTTTGTTATTACCAATTATGATATGAGATTTATGCTCAAAATTAAATAAAGCAAGTAAACACTTGCCTGGAAGATAAAATTCGACGACCCCGAGTTGAATCCAGCGGAGTTTGGCTCGGAAATACTTTTTCTCTCCTCTTTCTCCCTTCTTCTTTCTTCCTTTCTTCTTTTCTCTCTTTTTCTTTCTTTCTCCCACTCACCCATACCTTATATAGGAGAAAATAAGGGTTTATCCCTTTAAAATCTAAAAATGACTCGTTTACTCAATTGCGAGTCCCTATTAATCCAAAAATTCTCGAAACTCAATTTCGACACCCGGATACTCAATTCTAATTATCTCAGTCATTCTGAGACTCACCGCGCAGTCAGAATCTCCATCTGAGGCACTTGACCGCAACTCACTAATTTAACTCACACAACTTAATGCGGTATTTCCGTTAAAATATTATCCTCTGTCGCTTTACCCAACTGAGACATACAATTAAAATACTCCGACTTATTTCCCCAAAAGTAAATATAACACCCATCGAAAATCATTTAATCCTTGAAAACTCCAAAAATTACTATTCATGATAATTCTTGAATTTCCAAATTACTCTTAATTATTGAATTTAATTTCCCATAAAAGTGCGGGGTATTACATACTCCCCCACTTATAACGGAATTTCTTCCTCGAAGTTAGATATAACCGATACTACCAAAACCAACCTAGGATCGTGAATCACTCCACATCCTAATACCTCAAAGTGGAATGGTACTACCCATTAGCTCTTAACCGTATACTCAATCAGCACTCACCTCTATCAAGGTTTATACTATACTATCCTGCCATCTCGACATGATCTTCAACTCTATATACTACGTCCCTTCCATCTCAGGCGGTATATAAAACTAACTTACTAAGGTGCCCATACACCCTTTTTAACCTGTGCCTATCCGCACACTAACACACACGTCCGACACGTACACACTTGCTAAATAATGGACCCTATTTCCTCAGCATAATACTCATAAACGAGTCTTCCCAACCCATAAAATCTCATCCTTCTCAAGGTTAACCAACCAATCCTTCTATATCGGCGCCACTAATTTTACTGGCCTCATTGCCCAAAAATTCTAAGATCGAAGAGTTCCTACCTACGAGAGATAGTACAATCCTCAATTGTGTCCCTGGTGCCTAAGACCGTTCTCAACTCCCAATATTTTCTCGGTTTCATGCGTGGGACGTCTCGCAGAGAGAAATCCAAACAAGGAACCCTCCCATTATACTACTCCCTTGCGTCGTCGATCATCGAGATATAACAGCCTAAGGCACACCAACGGAACATCCTAAATTCTACCTAACTAACCTATTAACGCATTTCTACAATTCTATCCTTCCACCTAGGTGAACAGGAATGTCTAACTAATTGAGGCGCCCACTCTCTGTAAAAGAGTTACGAACATCATACCCAAAAGATACTTCCTCTAAAATTTGCCTTTTTATTAAGGCCTGACTATACTCCTCAAATTAATTTCTCTAAGTCCTACTTCACCCACCCACTTGTGGTGAGAGAACCACTTTAGTGCCTTCCCATAGCACAATGTTTCCATAATCATACCATTATCATACGGCTCATAGTCTATAGTGTTTCATGCACACTGTATGACTTATCAACAAAACCATCATCCTGGCATCCTATAACATCTCTCCACTCCCGACGTCATTAAGGTTCATGCGTGGAGCATCTCACAAGTGAAATCCAAATAAGGAACCCCTCTAATACACTACTACTTAACTTTATCGGTCGTGGAGGTCCGTTAACTTTAGACATGTAATCGAGATAACCCTATCCCCTCTTTCAATGAAATGTGGTATTAACTCCTATCTCTATCCAGGAGCCACACCATTAAGCGCTCGGACTACACTCAGTTCTTGCGCAATCAGTAATGAGCTTAAACTCACAGCTCAACAATTAACCCTGCATACTTGAATCACACCTATAAGGTCGCCTCTCACTCAAATCATGATAATGAAACCTCCACTCACCGAAGTTCCATCCATACATATAATAAAGGAAAACTCAGCCTGTATCCAGGTGATATATCGCAACAACAACCCGTTCCAACCTGGAATCGTGAACACGATAGTCTTGCTATCATTAGCCTGCTATCGCTCCGAACAACGAATATCATATTCTACACAAAATAACACAATACTCGTATACACACAAAACGAGTACTACTGATCTGCTATAAACTTAAAATACTAACACCTGCACTTCTCAACGAATGAAAGAAAATAAATTTTCGCTATTGAGGAAAAGCACGTAACATATACTACATAACGTTATCGATACTATTTGTAAACTTAAATCACACACGAATCTAGGGCTAATAAAATAGTGTGACTCAATATCGTCACACAGAACAGACCTCCTTCAACTGAGGTGAAACTCATAACAACAACTTCTCCTATCACCCAAGATACTCCAAAAAAAGGTTCTCGGACTTAATACACTTTTCGTAGCTGAACCAAAAATTTCTGTAATCGACACCCCATCTTGACACCCTACTCTCGCCCTTTAACTCCCACTGGGAAATGACTGACCGTAAGGTTCTACACTCCACATTACAACATTCCCCATCTCGGGTCACCCTAACCCTTTTAAGGTTATCAGTACCTTGGACTCCATAGCCACGATCCTGACAGTCACTTTACTAGTTCCTCTTAACTTCATCATAAATTAAAACTCCGCCACATTTTTTTTAACATCCTTGATTCAACAAATTCCCCGAGTGGATGTCCACCAATGGGGTCCTCGAACACATATATTCTCTATAAGTGTTAGCAACACTTCTCTAGTGAGCCTATCATTCCTCGGAAGGGCTCTCTCTTCATTGTACTTACCTCATCTCAGTACAAAGTTCACTTATCCATAAATCTCTTTATTCACTGTCGGCCTCTGACCGAACCTTATGTGAATAATTTAAAACTGCATTTCTTCTCATTCCTGCTAAATCATGGGGACTCTCGGTTAAAACTATCCGTAAGATCCCTTTCGAACCCTTAGGTGCAGTGGGTAATTCAACTTTAGTACCACTCTCTACTACGGCGGTACTGGGGTACTCATAACTACTATTCTTTAGTAGTCGTTGTCATAATTTTTAGCAAATCCCACAAGGAGAATGACCTCTACTACGGTCCTAGTCTCCAACTTCAACTCACTGCTCCAGCTAAGCCTCACCTCCTGCTGCCTTCCTTGATCAGCACACGAATCGCGAACGAGCATACAAAATATTACTATAATCTTATAATATGGCAGGCGAATGAAATCTCACAAGATGAATCAACAACCCTAGTCATAAGGCTCTATAAAAAATCGAGATCAATGCTGAAAACGTAGTGCGTCCGCACAGATTCCTAAGGACACTAGAACCTGATGAACTGATACCATCTGTGACACCCAGCCTAATAAAATACCGGGCGATCAGTCATGTACCAAATTAAAACAGGAGTCGCATATGGATCATTCTCAGCATCACTGTCGAAAACAAAATTAATTACTAATAACCTATTAGGCTGGCGTCAAATTTTTTATTTAACTAATCTTTTTAAACAACTATACAATATAAACATCCACACAGTTTATATAAATGAAACTGGAAAGAGATAAAAAATAACCGAACACTGGGTTCAAATATAATACAACCAAATCGAATGCCAAACTTAAGGGCAGTGAAAGAGTAAATTAATACAATGCTTCCTATCTAAATCGTGAGAATAGAAGCATCTAAATCAAACCCGCATGCATCCATAGCTTCTGCACCAAACGTCTGACTCAAAAGGTTCATCATCCAGGCGTCCCTGTGCCTGGACACCTATATATATACAATATATAGCAAGAGAGGAAAAAATATAGAAATGGGTCAGAGCCCAAGTTGTGAAAATATTTAGCAAGTGCATAAATGTTTTATTTCTAAGAATATGTTTTATCTCATATTGAAATTGGTATCGCACTCCCATGAGATACACCTCACTTCTATTCTAATAGTGCACACCTAGCGCATCCCGCTAGACATCCTAGTCAAGCCACGCTGCCTAACTAATCCATCACCCCCAAACTATAGAAATACTAAACAACCCAAGTACTAAGGGCCCAACTTCTCCCTAATCTCAACACTATGCCATATTTGTGTGTGGGGTGTCTCACAAAGAGAAATCCAAACAAGGAATCCCCTTATACACTACTACTTGGCAAGGTCGATCATTGAGATCCATTAGACCCTCAGTACACGAAATATATATATATATATATATATATATATATATATACACACCCATATAATAAGAAACCAACACTAGAGCACTAAGGGTTAAACTTCTCCCCAGTCTCAACAGTAGGTCATGTTCGTGCGTGGGGTGTCTCGCAAAGAGAAATCCAAACAAGGAACCCCCCAGATACACTACTACTTGGCGAGGTCGATCGTTGAGATCCATTAGACCCTCAGTACTCAAATTATATATATATATATATATACTCATATAATTATATTCATTATCATACTCATCTTTATCTTTCATACTCACTTTTATATACGTATCATGTTACACTTCCGGATATATCTCAAATTAATCCTTTTTCATTTTATATTCATTTTATCTCTTTACTCTCATAAAGATATTTTATCTTGTTCTCATACACAAGTAATGTACTATCACACAAGTACAATAACCATCCCAACGAGCTATAACTCGAGGATGCATTCTTTCAATGCTATCATCTTCCAGGGCATCACTCACATACCATCCTGGGGACTAGCAGTCGGACTCAATATCACCGACATCGCGGCCAACACACGCACACAACGTCTGGCAAGCGGTCATAGTTCCTCCCCGGCAATGAGACGAAACATACCCACCACGTCTCACCCCTAATAAAAAGCACACAATATAACAATGGACGGTATGACCTAGGGAATATCCTCACCCTGCTCCTCGAGCCAAGGTGCTCACCCTCATCGCGCAACTTCCCAATTATAGCATTAGAGGGGGTATGCTTCACATATATATACCATCCACACATTGATATATATACATATCCGTACCATATAATATATATACTTTATTCACATAGTATATACAAAATCGACATAGTTCCTTAAACAAGTATAAATGGACATAATTGCCAATCACACATAACGATGACAAATAATCCCAAATATTCTCATAATTAATAATATTCCAGTATTCGCACCCTCACAATACTACATACAAAAGTATCCCCTCCCTTGATAATAACGTTTACCTTATTCACACTTAAGGATTTATATAATTTCTCCAACTATACCAATTCACACTTAGTAAATACACATCTTCTCAAATTTATTCTAATAGTCTCGTAGGATGTAATCAATCACAATTGACATAATTATGTATTTACCCGTAAACTTATATAGGCCTATATTCCTACCGAAATTATCCCCAAAAATATTTGTCACCAAATACCCTTAATTTAAATAGGTCGTGGATTCCATTTCCACGAACCCAAGGTTTACATTTCGCTCAAATAATAATCTAGAGGTTCCCACTCTATATTTAGGAACCCCTAAGATTTATCTCCAAACAATTTTAGCCTTAATTCTCCGAATATCAGGTTTGATTTCTAACTAACGATTTCGATCTCGGGCAGCCTTCTGTACAGAAAAATACGCGGTCGGTGCCCACGTGACCGTATCTAAAATATCTACAAATTTTATTTTTTGACCAAGAGCCGAATCGATTCGGTCATGACGTTGGTTACTGTTCATCATCTTCTTCGAGACTATTTCGGCCATTACCAAACTTCCAAACTTAATTTCCTTCTATCCCACCAATATATAACTACAGCGAACTATATATACACCAAAGAAATCAGTTCTAAACATCCTAAAACCAAAAATCAGCCATTAAATTTGATTAATTTCTAAGTTACTCCAATTTGACATTTTTCGGTTTTCAATCGTTAAACTTCCGAGAAAAACCCGTTTAACCCACGAAAACCCAACCCAGAATCTTTAGGGTTTGTTATTACCAATTATGATATGATATTTATGCTCAAGATTAAATAAATCAAGTAAACACTTGCCTGGAGGATAAAATCTGTCGACCCCGAGTCGAATTTGGCGGAGTTTTGCCCAAAAAATAGTTTTCTCTCCTCTTTGACCCTTCTCCTTTTCTCTCTTTTTATTTATTTCTCCCACTCTCTCGTACCTTATATAGGAGAAAATAAGGCTTATCCCTTTAAAACCCAAAAATGACTCGTTTACTCAATTGCGAGTCCTTATTAATCCAAAAGTTCCCGAAACTCAATTTCGACACCCGGATACTCATTTCGGACTATCTCAGCCATTCCGAGACTCATCGCGCAGTCAGAATCTCCATCTGAGGCACTTGACCGTAACTCACTAATTTAACTCACACAACTTAATGCGGTATTCTCGTTAAAATATTATCCTCAATCATTTTACCCAACTGCAACATAGAATTTAAATACTCCGACTGATTTCCCCAAAAGTAAATATAACACCCATCGAAAATCATTTAATCCTTGAAAACTCCAAAAATTACTATTCATGGTAATTATTGAATTTCCAAATTAATCTTAATTATTGAATTTAATTTTCCATAAAATTGCGGGGTGTTACACATACTCCTGCCGAGGGGAACTATACGAAATATGAGACGTACAATGCAATGGAAAAGAAGATGACACATACATATAGAAAAAAAGCTATCAAAGAAACGTAGATAAAAACATTAGTTAGACATATTAATTATTTTTAGCAATAAACAAATGACTTTCACCAAATAAAAATTGATTTTTGAAAATAATAAAATATTTCTAGCAAGTGAAGAAAGGGTTCAACCAATAAAAAAATTATTTTCACCATATAAATATAATATCTAGCAAGTAAAAAACGATTATCAGGAGTAATAAATTTTTTCGGCAATAAGAATTATTTTTAGGAATAAAACAATTTTTTTTGCAATGAAAACAAAACATGCATGTGAAAATAGACGCAGAATAAATCAACACAATTTTTTTTGAAAAAAAAATAGAACAATGCAAGAATTTAACCTATATATGTCTATAAAATGTATTTATGTTGTTCAAAAAATATTACAAATGATGCAATCTTGATCTATATATGTTCGAGGAGTGAGTAACATACTTGTGTAGGGAGAGATTATACGAAATGTGGAACGTATAATGCAATCAAAAAGATGATGACACCTGCATATAGAACCAAAGTGGTATAAAATAAATACAGATAAAGACATTGCTAAGACGTAATAATTATTTCTAGGAATAAAAAAATTATTTCTAGCAAATTAAAAATTATTTCAAAATTAATAAATTATTTTCAGCAAATAAAAAATGATTTTCAACAATAATTTTTTTTCCAGCAAATAAAAATTCTTCTAGGATTTAAAAAAAAATGATTTTTGGCAATATAAAATTAGTTACATCATATAAAAAATCGTAAACATATATAAGAACTTCTCAAATATTAAAAAACTAAATGTGGGTGTAACGCGTGTTAAATTATTTTATTTGAATATGTAAATTAATATTTAAACATGAAAGCCTCACTATCTTATATTATAGTTTGCATCTTCCAATGCCATTTTTCTAAATGGATCCATTTTGGGTTCCGCATTCGTAATAGTTTTTATTTTTTCCACTAGTTTAAAAATTTAAGCAATGATTTATATGAAAAAAAAATTCTCTTTTTAAGCTCAATGGCATGAACGTACTATTTCAGCATAATATTTAAATAACCTTATTTGAGTAACACAAATAATATTTAAAACTAAGATCGAATTTTTTAGGTGATCTAAGGGTCTCAGATTGTGCCATGTCACCATTCATTCATTGTGACATGGCAAATGAGGGAAAACATAACCCCCTTACAAACCCAATCCCATTTTTCAACAAACCCCCCTTCTAAACCCTCATGATCTCACCCGCCTCTGAACTTCACTACAATCTGTAACCCTCCGCCCACCTTTGCCTGCCTCTGCCAGCCTCTGGCGCTAACCTCCATCAAAACACCTCCCGCCTCCCTTGAGCTCCAACGCTGCCACCCGCCCTCCACCTCCAAGGCCGTCGCCTATAGGTAATCCCTCTCTCACTCTCTTACGCACACTCACACACTCAAATGTATGCATAAATCCCTCCCTCCATTATCTATCTGTACATCTGCCTCTCCCTCTAAACCTCTAACTGATCTGAAGATATTTTGAGTTTCTTAAAATTTTAATTTGCTTTTTAGTTATAAACATATTTGATTTTTTTAAAAAAATTTTGATTTGGGTTCTTTTGAGTTATAATCATAATTGATTTTTGGGTATTTCAAAATTTTGATCGTAAAATAGGTAAACATCTTAGGAATAGGTATACATCTTGGGAAATTTTGAGATTTCATCAGGTATACATCTTAGGAACTTTCAAATATAGGTTTTAGGCTAGATTTGGGTTGAAATGCAGCATCTGATGTTTAGGTTAGATTTTTTTAATTATTTTTAGGTTAGATTCAGTAAGTTTTCTGATTTTTATTCAGAGAAAAATAATAATGTAGTTTCTTCAAATTATGGCATTTATATAATATAGTTTTTTGTATTACCGAAGTTGCGATGATTTCATAAAACAATGTTCAAGTTTATTGTTTATACTGAAGTCACTGTCACCTATTTTATGTAATGGTAGAAAATTGTATAGCAGGAAACCATTATTCTAGCTGGAGGAGAATATGGAAGTGGAAATTCTTGAGATTAGGCTGCCAAGGTCCCAATGCTACCTGTTTGTTGTTGATAATATTTTTAGTGCTTTTTCAGAAAAATTAATGTATGCTACTTATTTGTTAAGGGTTTTTCACTTGCACTACATTCTCTAGACCAAACGTTGGTTTGCTCTGCCAATTCTAATACAAAAACTTCTAGGCAGACTTCCCTTCAGTGCTATTTTTCTTTTGCCTTTATAAATAAAGGACCAGTGCCTCTCAGGGTTAAGTAATTTGACTTATATTTATTTCCATTCCTAATATATGTTTATTTATTGCAGGACTCATAATTAGGCTTTTTACAATAGTTTTACTTAAAAAAGTTGTACATCAGATTCTTTTCTACTGCTTTCATTACATTCTCTATATATACTTTTCTTTCAGATATATATCTCCCACACCCACGTAACACACGCATACAATTTTATTTATTTTTCCTTATTATATAGAGTGAGAGTTGCTTCAAATTAAGAGCATGAAATTATAGAAGAGCTTGAAGAATTTAATTGAAGAGACTTTAACGGATTAGAAGGATAAATTTTTGTCATACAGAGATTTGAAAAGCATGTAAAGTTGATTTATCCTAAAGAAGGGCAGAGTAGTAATCTGGCGAGTAAACTGCTGAGATTGGGCGATGAAACGACTCGGCGTCAGTTGAGTTGTTGATTTTTCCAAGGTGTTGGAGAAAGAGATTAAAAAAGATTAACGCCTTCTTTTTGGATAAGCAGGAAGAGTATATCATCAGATTAGCAGTATTGTTTAAATTTCTTGCATTGTCAGTATAGGGAATGCTTAGTTTTAGTTAGTTCATTATAATTGTTGTACTAATGTAAGTTTTTCACTGTGGTTGAATTCAAGTGCTGGCAGAAAGGGTAGCAGTATCAAAGGCCAAGGATTAAAATGAAGAGTTGATGAAAGTAGGAAGAGAGATTGTGCATTTTCGTAGAGAAATGATGCTGTTGGAGAATTACAGCGCCCTTAACTACACACCTTAACTACACAGGTACATACATGTCCTTTTTCATATATAGTGTTAATTGATTTGAAAAATTATTACTTCATGGAGAAATTATTGCATCTTGAACAAATCTTTAGCATTTGAGGCAGATAGTGATACTCGAAAGTCTTGACATACATGTTTTATCTCTAAAAAAATGATTTTTGTAGTGACAAATGGTATTTGAGATATTTCTAAAAAATGATTTTTGTTGAAAGGGAAGAAGATAAAGTGGATTGCAAAATCCATTTCCGATATTCAATGCGCCATTTCTCTCTCATTTTTTGATCTTTCGAGATTTTCAGTTGAATTTCAACGGTTGATGGAGATTTTGTATTTTGCGGGTTAAAGATTACTGTTGTAGAGTTTGACCCAGATCCAATTTAAGGGTGATGGGAGCCGTTTAAGAGACAAAAAAAGATGGACGTCCAATTTAAGGGCAATATGTTGAACCTACACCCGTTGTATGCTTTATATGCCGGAATTTATCACATCTGATAGACGTGCTGAGTGAGCTTCGGGACTGAGATAGACGTACAACCCAAATTGTCTGATTTATTTGGCAGAATTTATGACACCCATTGCATTGTATTTTTTGTCCAGTGTTATTAGATCAAAATTTTCTTAATTTATTTTGATAAAATATGGTGTTCGATTATGCAGGTTCTCAGTTGTGGAGAAGTTTCTTAAAAGTGGACAGAAGACATCGAAGGTTGAATGAATTTTCAATAAGTCTGTTGATTTGATTTATTTCGTACTCTTAATATTTTGTGGTATTGATTATTGTATTTATCCCAAATGAGTATATCTTGGAGGGAAAGTTCATCGAGTTAGATATTTAAGATGGATGCGTTTGATTATTGCCTATATTTGTCAGATGAAGAAAATGAACACTTGGAAAAATCACCTCCAACTCAAAAGTTTGATGTTGATGTACAAGATTATGATTGTTTAAAATTAAATAAAGGTTTGGGGTCTCTCGAGTTTCTTTAGCACGAGCTTATAGTTGACGTGAGAGAAAAAAGTAAGTTATTTGGACCTAATTCTTTGGAAGAGTCCATAAGCACCGATGGAGGTGGCCTAATTGCATCCGTGGACTCAGTTGTTTAAACATTAAAGTAAGTATGTCTACCTTGAGTTAAATACCCCCATTTGTTCATTAAATGTGTGTTTAGTTATTCATTTGAATTTCTTGAGTAACTAAACAACATTTGCACCTGCTGCGCTTTTAGTTAAATACCCATTTGCACCTGATGTGTGTTTAGTTGAAAATATTTGGAAATATGAATAACTAAACACACATTTCATGAATAACTACAACGTCTGGCAATATGCCTAATTATTAGTTGAAAATGTCTGGAAATATGCCTCATAGTTGGACATAATTCAACTAACAATTAGGCATATTTGTTATTCATGAAATGTGTGTTTAGTTATTCATTTGCATCTGCTGATTTAAATTTTGGTGTTCATGAAATTTTATTATCTTTGAATTGCAGCAGGTACGTAGTAGCAGCAGGTGGGCATAGGGGGGAAGCAGCAGGAGGTAGGGGTGATGGGCGGGGGCTGAGTGGTGATGGGAACCAGTAGGTAAGGGGTGATGGCAGGGGTGACTGGTGGAGTCCTGGGATGGAAGGTGGGTCAAAGAGGGCAGAAACGGTAGGTTGGGGATGATGGGATGTAGCAGGTGGGGGGCCAGAAGTAGGTGGTGGGGGGGAAGCAGCGGTAGGTGAGAGAATTTGAGGGGGTCAAGAAAGTGTTGTGGGTAAACTGTCTTAATGGGTAAAGTCAATATAGTTATTTCCTTGACAACTATATATTCTGCCCCCTTAATTTGACTGACTCAGTGTTGGATCGAGCAGGACTGAGTTGGATCGAGTAGGTCTGCATCGTTTAGAGTCCCATTTTTCAGACATGGATATGCATTGGAGTCTCATTTTCTTTCATGAAAATCTGTCAAATCCGAGGTGCATAATTTTTACTCTCTATTTAATTTGTCAAATCCAACATATATTTAGATACTTAATATATGTTAATCCGAGGTGCGTAATTATTTAGGTACTTACATATGGTATGGTAAACGCTTGGATAAGTGCATAATTATTTAGGTACTTATTGATGTGCTAATTTGCAGAAAAACAATGGTTATTTGCAGTTGTTATTTGCAAATGGTAAGCGTTTGAATAAGTGTATATGAATGTTGTATTTTTTTATGTGAATATGTTCTTTGGATAGGCACTAGATCCTCTTGTCATTTTCATCATATTAGTTTTCCTTATGTTTGACACAAAGTTACATGAGGCATTGTAGCTTTTGAGTAAGTTTAGCATTTATAAAAAAAAAATGATATCTGATATTTTGATGCGTGTTCACTTTATGTATTAATTTTTTTATATCTTTTTCTCCTTCACAGGAAATGCCCAAATTGGAACGACGTGATTGTGTATTAACTTCCCATTATGAATTTAGTTAGAGGTATCTTTACAATTGAAAATGATGTGATTGTGTACAAACATCCTTCACGTTAAAGTTTTTAAAGAGTATCTACGTTGAATGGGGATGCGGCGCAACCCAGCTTATGGTGGTGGTGAAGAATGGGGATGCATCACAGCTCATGGTGGCGGCACATATAGGTTTTACTCATGGCCATATATGTTTTAGAGATGACCTATGGTATGCCATAAATTCGCTTGCATCAATTAACTGTGATATTAAAGTGGTTGTGTTTAATTCAAGGTTAGAAAAAAAAATATTTCTATGAATTCCTACTTCACATGACCAAATGCATATACGTACATGGGTGTGGGGTGTGTTCAGATTTTTATTCTTCTCCCACTCGATTTATATAAATTAATTTTTTTCCATGTTAAGAGTGGGTTATTCTAAATTTGGACAAGCTATATGCGGACATAAATTTAGTAATAAATTGAAGTTATTATTATGTTCACTTATTTTGTAACAAATTTAGTTTACTATTACATCATAGGAAGGGGTCAATGCAATAAATGTCGTAGGAATATGGCATGGAAACATAAGAATAAGTGCGTACCACATATGTTCGTAAACATCACTCACATCACGAATGCTCCATATTTCCAAATCTATAACACTTTGTGAATATGTATATTTGTTGACAGATGACTCATAAGGCCAGGATCCGGAACGACGTATGTTTCAGGATCTCGATAGACAAACTCATGTGGATGAAATGTATGGTCTTTTCTATTCTTTAGATATGATATTGGTTATTTTATTTTTCTCACATTTTTTTAGAATTTCTGTGGGGGCAAAATATATGCCTACGGAATAGCATGACGTGTGGGGAGCACCCCGGTGAAGATGGCGACGTGCTAGGAAATATAGGGATGACTAAAGTCCTTAATAAACGAGAAGACCGGGGAGCAGTATCTGATTGGAATGAAACTCCATGAATATAGGGCTCATCCATATTTGTTACTAATCCATATTTGTAACCCTAATGTAACCCCTAACTCTATATAAAGGGGACACCCCCCATTGTGAAAGGGGGCTTCGAACTTAGAGAATCACATTCATGTAAAACTCTCTGATCATTCTAAGGAAACACACCAGAAGCCCCGTGGACGTAGGTCATTCATGGTCGAACCACGTAAATCTTTGTCTCTCTCGTATTTACTTTTATAGTTTTATTGTGATGAATTGGCACCCCCCGACGGGTGAGATTTTTTGCACCTACAATTGGCGTCGTATGGCACAAAAGGCCTTCCCTTTCTTGCTAGAAGATATTTAGATTTACGTTCGAGAACAATGGTGCCTACACTACGCACATAATCAAAAGATAAGTTTTCCTTTTTGATCTGTGCATGAGCAGTTATGTGTTTCATATATAATTATTTGTTTTGAATAAATATCGTTTCATTGATACATGATTTTGCATACAGTTATAATTACAAATCCTATATTTAATTGTTATTTGCAAATATGCACAACAACTTTTATTCGAGGAAATTTTCATTGTTTGTTCTAGAAGGAATTCGTTATCAGAGGTGTCTATGAATACCCTAAATATCTGGACTCTATTGAGAGAGTCCTGGTCAAATGCGTTTGTTTATTGGCCTAGTGGGTTACATCAGATCTTGATTCCCATACCAAAAAAAAAAAATCGGGCTGGTAACCACCAAAAAATTTCTCTCTCATGAGAAATCTGGAAACACATGGAAGGAAATGGTCTCCACAGATATGTTTACACAAAGAGTTTTCACAAAGATATACAGTTTGGGACACACGAGAAGTCATGGATTTTAATCTCCATCCACCTTATTTGTGCCTAGAGGATGTAATCACGAGAAACATGTGGTTATCTCATCCGATTTATCTGCGTTGAGCATCGAATTTTTTGATAAGTGGCCAGCGGTAAGGTGTGAAGGCTGGCGACCACTGCATAGCAATTCTCACACTGTCAGCAAGAGTATAAACCACATGATAAGTTTCACAACCTAATGCCCAGATTTTTGTTCTAATCCTCCCTGATTCGTCTTTGACCTGCAGCTGGAGTCGTTGCCTATTGGTCGGCCTTTGTGTGACTCTAATGAAGGACCTCGATGAAACAATATTCACAAATATCATCCCAAAAAAGTTGACTGGACATCAAGGTCTCTGGACCGTTACCTCTGATCAGCAGCTGTGAAACCATCACGAATATAAAACCCAAATAGTTCGCGACCTATTGGCGACCAACATGGGTGGAGTCCAAGCAGTTTCGCGACCTGTTGGCGACCAATATAGGTGGAGGCCGACCAGGCCTTCACCAGAACACCATCGTCTAGTCGGTGACAAATATTTTTAAGGATAACAACAGAACACCACTTTGGTTTTTTGAAAATCTTGACTTTTTCGAAGATAAATGATCGTTGTTATAATCAGGAAATCTCACCTTCTCACCTTCTGTGGCCGAGCAACAACGAGCTCACCTCCTATGGTCGATCTCACCTCCTGTGGCTGAGCAACATCGAGCTCACCTCCGATGGCCGAGCTCACCTCATGTGGCTGAGCATTGAACGATCTACCATTCCTGTGGACGAGCTCACCTCTGCATGCTCGGGCGACCCCTGTGGTCGGTGACCGACCAGAGACAAAACCCCTAGCGACCTATTTTCATGATTTTTGATCATCAAGCATCCTCGACTCCGCCCCAGCTGGTCAGCGAGCAGAGGCGAGCAACAACGGGTGCAATCTCAGCTCAACACATTCAGTGCGTGTTGGTAAACACGAGCACATTAACTCTTGGATTGGGTTCCTAGATCTATTTGAAGCCCAACATACACTTTAGAAGATTTTAGTATACCTCCCTAAACTTTCATGCTTCACAACTTTGTGTGAAAATAAATTTTTGAAACTAAACTTGTATTCACTATTGGGCTTCAAATAATTTGCAAAAATTCCAAATAAATCCTTGTCTTACACTTGGAATATATTTGACTAATCTTTGCATTGCTCGGTTCTCTCTAAAAATAAAATTATTTTAAGGGACCGTGTAATTTTTTACAATGATTTTAGTTGGCACTTTTTTATGCGACCTTATTACAAATTATTTTGCTCACATAAATAAGTGGGGGGCACTTTTATAGCACTCACGTCATTTAGTCGAACATTTTAATTTTCAATATTGTCATTCAGCTACAACAATTAGTTATTTAGCTCAGCCCCGACGGATGCTCGGGCGCAATTATCTCAGTAGAATTTTTATTGATAAAAATCATTGGATCATTTGTTACATTCATATGCTACTATGAATTTTTTACCCGGAATATAGCCGAGCGGATGCATATCTTATATACTTTGTTGAACATATCCATTTTGTGATAACTTCTATCTGATTTAGCCTCAACAGATGGTCGGGGAATTTACTAACTTCCACAGGTACATGATTCAGTCCTGACGGATACTCGACAACAATCTTAAGTCCTTGGAAATCTCATTGGTGTTTCGATAGATGCTCAAGCATGAATTGCTCGCTATATCTACTTGATAGCCTACAACTTTTTCCCGACGGACTATCCAGGCACCATTCATTTTATTAATGTTCCGACAGATAGTCGAGCACACTATAGCACCTAAGACCCAAAGAAATGCCCGGGCAAAATTATTATTACTCCGACTGAATCCCGGATTCTATGATTCTTAACCTGAAGGACGGTCAGGCACATTCGAGAATCATGTGGGCAGATAATCGGAAAAATATTTCTATATACTTAGTCCCGAAGATATTTACCACACATGTCACACTTTTTCCCCAATGGATAGCTGGTCAGGATAATTCTTATATTTAGCACAACCCCACTTGATGGATACACACATTTATTTGTACATTGTTCGTTTCCATCTCATAATACTTGATTTGCTCACAAATTATGCTCACGATTTTTATCATTATAAATTTGTTAGCAGGGGCTATCCATACTCTATACTTCACATGAGAAAAATAATTACTTCACATGAGAAAAACAATTAATTGCCACTACACAAATTTTCTCTGAAAACAATTTTTTGAGACGAACTTAATTCCAAATTAACTCCTGTGCCATACATCTGGATATATTTGATAAATTTTGCATCTTTAATTCGACTCTATTACAATTATTTTGTCCACATAAATATTGGGGCGCACTTAAAGAGCACTCATGTCATTTATCCGGTCATTTAATTTTCAATATTGCCATCTATCTATTATTGGTTATACCAATGAATGGTCGGTGTAATATCTTTACTCATACTTAGCGTGGCCCCGACGGATGCTCGGGCATGGCCATCCTCGTGAGATTTTATCACAAAAATAATGGGATCATTCATGTCATTCATTTAATACTATGAATATTTTACTCGGCACATGCTCGAACAGATGCACATCATATTGCATGATAAATTCTATTTGAATTAGCCTCGACAAATGGTCGAGCAACTTATTAACTTCTACAGGTATAAGATTCAGTCCCGAAGAATACTCGGCCACAATCTTAGGCTCTTGGAAGTCTTATTAATGCATCGATAGATGCTCGAGCACAGATCGCTCTCTATATCTACTCGAACATATATAACCTTGCCCTGGCAGACAACCCAGGCACCACTTATTTAGTTAATACTCTGATGAATGGTCGAGCACGTTACGCCACCTTGGACCCAATAAATTCTTGGGAAACATTATTTGTGATAACCGACTGATGCTCGGACGTTGATATTTCGTCAATTTCAATATTGATTATTTGTCTCTATGATTCTTGACCTGAAGGTCGATCAGGCATATTCAAGGTCCATCTCAGCAAATGCTCGGCAAAATATTTCTATATATTTAGTTCCGAAGATATTTTCCACACATGTTGCATTTTATCCCCAACAAATGGTTGGTGAATATAATTCTTATATTTAGTCCCAACAGATGGTTGGCACAATCAATTAATGATCGACATTACATTTATTGGAAAGTTAGTTTTCACTAACACTACAGGATCATTCGTAATACTTGCTCGGTCCTTTTTCTCTCGACGGATACTTGAACATGGATCACACGCAATATATACCAGATCCTCTATAGTTTTTGCCTCGACAGGCATCCAAGCATCATTTATCTTATAAACGCTCTGACAGATGATCGAGCATGGATCCTTCACGACATCTACTAGGTTCTTTGCAACTTTGCCTTGATGGTCCCTCAGTGTCGATGGATTTTTGACATTGTGTGATCAAGTCTCAAGCTCCAATAAATATTTGGGCAATACCGATATTATTTAATTCAACCTCGTCGAATGAAAAGTTGGGCGATCGGTACCACAAAGATCCAATAACACATAAAGCATTATGAAGAGCAACGATCAACTATATGTATAAACAAAGATGAATCCAACCTGTAAGGAGTCACATATCCAGCAAAATCACAGTCAACGAGCAATATATGTTGATAATAACACTAGACCACCCTTAATGTATCGAGCAACATCGTCAGATAACCCTCGGTGATCGACTATCCCCAAGCAATGAATTAATGCGTCATCAACACTAAGATATCCACTCCAGAGGAACAATGTTTCTTGAATGCCATATCAGATCAATGCATTTCTACACAAGGATGCTTTGAACTCCTATCAATCTCTTTAGGTGCACAAGCTATATGGAGTTTTCCACAGCCTCCTAGAACAACCATACATGGTCAGCAAACAAGTGTGCCCCAAGGAACGATACAATACGTGAAGCTATACGAGCAACATAATCCTTAAATATATTCAGCTCGACGAACGATCAACGCGATACTCTTCAAAGCAACGAAGCCTCCATGAGCGATTGGGCACACTTATCATCCCGATTATATAGATCAGATGACCCAATGGACGATCGGGCAGACTTCTCTTCACATCCCGATTGGGGGCTCCATAGCAGCGATGACACGCGAATAGATTCACTACAACATTTAAAGAAAAATAAAAGAAGTCAACTCAGGACAAATGCCAACATGGTTAACACCGAAATTAGTCTTTCAAATGACGATCATGATCAAGCTTGATTTAGTTACAATGGCCTTCTTGCTTGTTCCCACTAAATTAAGTACATCCATAGGCCTTAGTTATCTCAAAAACACAAATGGCCTCACGAGTTGCCCAGGCAACAATAAAAGCCCTACGGGGGATCCCTAGGCAAAAATCCAACTCAGGTTAGTCACCAACTATGTTGGTCGGTTAAAATCCTGAACGGGTGGATGACCCTCAAACCAAGTGCATTTTTTCCATCGCCTTTTAGGCCTAAGGAAGTGTGACGGCACAACCTAAAAGGTAAAATAGGCGGATATTTACTTGCGAGGCATTAGAAAATGGAAAAATGCAAACGTAATTGGTATTACATTAAATTGTGGGAAAAACCCAAGGCAGGGTCTTACCCCTACTAGGTACATGCTCGAGCAATGCTCGATGCATAGGCTTCTGGTCGGCCTCTCCAATTGGACCATATGAAAAACCTAAGGCAGGGTCTTACCCCTACTAGGTACATGCTCGAGTAAGGATCGACACATAGGCTTCTGGTCGGCCTCTCCAATTGGACCATATGAAAAACCTAAGGCAGGGTCTTACCCCTACTAGGTACATGCTCGAGCAAGGCTCGATGCATAGGCTTCTGGTCGGCCTCTCCAATTGGACCATATGAAAAACCTAAGGCAGGGTCTTACCCCTACTAGATATATTCTCGAGCAGGGCTCGACGCATAGGCTTCTAGTCGTCCTCCCCAATTGGACCATATGAAAAACCTATGGCATGGTCTTATCCCTACTAGGTACATGCTCGATCAAGGCTCGACGCATAGGCTTCTGGTCGACCTCTCCAATTGGACCATATGAAAAACCTAAGGCAGGGTCTTACCCCTACTAGGTACATCCTCGAGCAAGGATTGACGCATAGGCCTGTGGTCGGCCTCTCTAATTGGACCATATGAAAAACCTAAGGCAGGGTCTTACCCCTACTAGGTACATGCTCAAGTAAGGCTCGACGCATAGGCATGTGGTCGGCCTCAACAAATGGACCATACAAGACCAAAATACAGGGAGTTGCCCTAAACTTGATGCACGCTCGATAAAGCCTCAGTAAAAAAATTCTGAATGGTCAGCCTCATAAATTGCGCCATACAATAAAACTGACAATTAACTACGTCCGACTTGATCCCAAGAGGGTACGTAGGCAGCTTAACACTCTCGAGTCCGGTTCCCATATCGATTGAATGCCTCTCAACTCAATCCAAGCATTCATCTAAAAACCTATAAAGGCGAGAAGATCAACCAAAAAAGGCTTAAAAGTTGAACGACGGATCAAAGAATGCCAGTCCAGTTCACACCACCAAATGCATATGTTTAAAGAGATTGTGGACCAGCTCCCAGCTCATCTCAGAATCAACTCAGGTGAACTGCGACCTATGGGGCTATTGTGGGGGCAAAATATATGCCTACGGAATAACATGACGTGTGGGGAGCACCCCGGTGAATATAGATGCGTGCCAGCAATATAGGGATGACTAAAGTCCTTAATAAACGAGAAGAACGAGGAGCAGTATCTGATTGGAATGAAACTCCACGAAGATAGGGCTCATCCATATTTGTTACTCATCCATATTTGTAACCCTAATGTAACCCCTAACTTTATATAAAGGGGACACCTCCCATTGTGAAAGGGGGCTTAGAACTTAGAGAATCACTCTCATGTAAAACTCTCTGATCATTCTAAGAAAACACACCAGCAGCCCCGTGGACGTAGTCCATTCATGGCCGAACCACGTAAATCTTTGTCTCTCTCGTATTTACTTTTATACTTGTATTGTGATGAATTGGCACCCCCTGACGGGTGAGATTTTTTGCACCTACAATTTTGATATAATTTTTCTATATTTCTTGCATATATAGGTATTCTCGGTCAAAACTCTCCACAAGTTGTCATCTTGAGAATCTTTAAAGCTTTGAAGGATGTGGCATACTCATTCATCGAGGATGATGAAGAAGAAATAGAACCGTCTAAAGACCTTGAACCCAAGTTGATATATATATTATTTTTGTTACGAAGTTTGTTTCGTTGAAGTATTTGTTAGATGAATTTGAGATCATTTAATATTGTTGGATTTGTTGTTATCCCTCAAGAGGGTGGATAGTCCAATAAACAAAGGAGATTATGTTCAATTTTTTTTAAATGGACACTTTGTATTTTAGAGGCAATGCGAATTCAGTTGATGAATATTATATATTTCATGTTATATGTGAGTTTGTTTGATGAATTTGCATTATTTGAATGGTGTTGGACAATTTGTTATTTGCTAAGCAGGGTAGATAGTCCTGTAAACAAGGAAGATTATGGTCAATTTTTTTAAAATTACAATTTGTTTTGTTGGGGAACGATATTTTTGCCATTTCACAATTACGTATTTTGAAAATTTTCATCATTTCACGATTATGTACTTTAAAAAAAAAATTCGTTCCTTCAGGCACGACCATTTCGCTAGTGTGTGCGTATATATATATATATATATAACAGGTGTATGTAACAACCCCCATTTTCTCACGTAAAGGCTGGCCAGGCACGATAAGCTGAAGATGGGGCTTGTTTGTCAATTAATACCATTCTCAGCACAAACGTAAATATAAATAATTGTGTTAAAGGCCCATGATTGAGTTTCATGAATATTTCCATAGTACTAAATAAATTGAAACCATCATCAACTAAATAATAAATCCAACAAGTGTATCAGTGTCTCAACCAAACATAATATAAAGAAATCCCGAGCTTATGCCCTTACAAATGTTCCAAATGGAATAAATAACTACGGTAGAAAAACACCTACACTAGAATCAACAAGTCTGATGAGTAAGAGAGATTGCAAGACTGCTACAACGATAATCCACCTATCACTGTCTAGGAGCACCTGGGGTAGAAAATATTTAAATTTGTGTCCGAGCCCTAGGTGTGCAAGAATTAACTTGATCAATTTAAGATGCAGTAATACAGTTGATGGAAGATAAATATTCTCCCTCGTCATTCACATGCGTTTAACACCTCACCCATCATCTGAGTGTGATATTACCCGCATCCCACTAAGTCTCAGATAATAAATATGACAACGTGCCAATTTAATAATCATGGGTTTGGAGATAATTATATACTTAAACGAACCGATTATATTTAATTTCCAATACTCCTAATATCCTATTCTTATAAGTCACACATATCGACATAAACATCTATTATGAATTACAAAGTAAGGGTTTATAGTTTATGTCCACATTCTTAAAAATTTCAATTTATCTCATTAAAGTTCGGGTGATCATATATATATATATATATATGGGGGGAGGGGGGGGGTCCTAGCATATATTCGACACACAAAACCATCTATTGTTGGTGTCTAGTTCTTACTCAATCGACAAGTCCGAAGGAATATCTTATCCTAAGAGGACATAACAAAACAGACATAAGTTGGCGGCGGTCCTTATGCAGGATACTAGTTCATGACCCATACCTAGTGGCGACACCTACCTCCCGTAGATGGAACCTCTATGTAGTACCTATATGACCTACAAAATCGCCAAGCACACCTGTGTCGGTGTGTGCTATGCAGTCCGAATGCACGAACTCCCAAGCCGATAAGACTGCCCACGAACGTTGGTATGTCCACACAATTACATATATGCACATATTATTATCCCATATAATATCTATAGGTAACTACACAATAATTACCATAGAAAAGCCCCACATAAAGTTCACAATTTTCCATTTATTAATAATTTACCATCTAGTGAATTATTAATTAAATTCGCTTATGTGGCCATCTCGATTGAGATCGCACGCCTAGGGAGGGGATTCGAAAGGTCTCGTGTCCCTCATGTACTTAGGAATGCTTCGGTCGTCGTCATTGTGGTGTTAATTTAAAGAGATGGAGTCGCTAGCCTATTTTTCACAAAACAGGCAAATGAACATGTTGCCACCTGGAGAGAGCGGCATCGTAGGCAAACTGATGCTTACGAAACCAATAGTTAGAAGGTTCGGGGGTTAAGTTACGGAATGGGAAGGTGTTAGACACCCATACCACCCTTTCGGTCTCTCATGGGCTTGTGTTGTTGTTTTCCTTTATTTCTCCGTGAAGTGTGTGTGCGTGTATATATAATGGAGATATGAAACTTTCAACTCATACCATGGGAAAGGTAGAGTGAGGTCATCCATAGGAATGGTCCCAAAATAATATATAGAAAATTTGATTTATGCTTTGATCGCAATATTGATCGTTATGAAGAAATGAAAATATGTATTGGATGAAACACTAACAAACATAATATATATATATATATATATATATATATATATATATATATATATATTAATGCAAGAATATCATAAAAATGAGGAATTTAGGAAAATTAGAAAATTGAACTTGAGTCTAAGGTTTTAATCTGAAACACCTACGTAGCCTATAAAGGCATCAAAGTCCACGTAGTTCGGCTAAGATATGTGGGTGGGGTTTATCCCATAGATCCGAATGGGATTTTATTATATGTGTGTGTGTTGAATTTTTTTTTAGTTTTGAAAAAGTGTGTTGGATAATCCCGTTCAAAATTTATGGCTGTAACCCTTTTTTTTTATTAAAAATAAAGTATGTGCACTATACTAGTAAAAAATGTAGATATTAATGTGCATGAACTAAAATAAGAACTAAATTATGGATCTAATGAAATTTATTCAAAACAAAAAATTGAAAGACAAAGGGAAGGAATTGGACCTTATTTGAATCTTGATCTTTGATCGTGAACGAGCTCCCTTGAATGTGAGATGAATGTGGGATGAGAGAGAATGAGATTTTTGCTAAATTGGGTATGAAAAGGATGGGAATGAAAGCTTAAATGGAACTTTACATGGGGGAACTTCACTGATTTAGAAATAATGTTGCTGAGATCATTGATGGTGATGGATATCTAGTCTTTGTGTCCTTGGTAGTGAGGTCATTCCCTCCTTTTATAGGGTAAGGGGGTTACTTATCAGCACTACCCTAGTCCTGCCTATGGTTATGTCGTTTCATTCACACTAATCGTTCAGGGGAAAATGGATCATTCATTCGGATGGTTATGCAGTTTCGTACACAGGGCAGACCATTAGAAGGGGGATTCTGAGCCCTTAGAGGATTCAAAGAGATTTAGCTCTGACGATAGAGTTGACCAAAGTCAAACGAGGCCCGAGAGAGACCAATGGCCTCTAGATCGGTACTCGGAGTGAGACCTAGGGTTTAAAGTGACATGAGGAGATGCTAGGGACCTAAGGAGAGATTTAGGGGGTCCTAGAATGTGGTGTCTACAGAAACCCTCGACGGATGAGCTTGGAACAAGTGAAAGTCATCGAATAGACACCACAAGATGTTTTTGTAAAGAGGTCAATTCTACGGACCTAAGGGAAGAGGATGACCAATTTGGAGGGTCAAGGTCGATTCTGAGAACCTAAAGGGAAAGTTGGGGATGTATGATTATAAGGACCTAAAGGGGCTGACGACTGAGGTCAAAGGTAGGGAGTGACCAATTCTGTGGGCCGAGGTCAATTCTGAGAACCTTAGTTGTAGCGACCAATTCTGCAGGTCGAAGCCAATTTTGAGCGCTTAAGTTAGAGATGACTGATTCGTAGGGTTGAGGCCAATTTTGCGAGTATAAGTGACCAATTTTGCGGGTCAAAGCCAATTCTGAGAGCTTAAGTAGAAGAGACCAATTATGTGGGTCAAAGCCAATTTTGTGGAGTTAAGATACGGGTGACCAATTATGCAGGCCAAACCTAATTTTGTGGGTTTAAGATAAGGGTGAAAAATTATGCGGGTCAAAACCAATTATGCGGGCTTAATTAGAAGTGGCCAATTCTGTGGGTCGAAGCCAATTCTGCGGGCTTAAGGTAGGGCTGACCAATTCTGTGGGTCAAAGCCAATTCTGCGGGCTTAAGTAGAAGCAACGAAATATGCTGGTCGAAGCTAATTATACGCGCTTAAGTAAAAGTGACCAAATCTTTGGATCGAATCCAATTATATGTGCTTAAGATATGGGTGACCAATTCTATGGGTCAAAGCCAATTATACGAGTTGAAGCCAATTCTACTGGCTTAAATAGAAGCGACCAATTATGCGGGTGAAGCCAATTATGTGGGCTTAAGATATAAGTGACCAATTCTGCAGGTCAAAGAAAATTCTTTGAGCTTAAGATAGGGTTGATAAATTTTGTAGGTCAAATCCAATTCTGCGGGCTTAAGTAGAAGTGACCAATTCTGCGGGTTGGAGATAATTATGCAAGCTTAAGTCGAAGCGACTAGTTCTATGGTCGAAGACAATTCTGAGGGATTAAGTTTTCTTGAGGAAATTTGGAGACTCCACTAGGGATATGTCTCCTGTAGTTCATTGGGGATTTGGGGGAGAATTTGATTTTAGGTTCTGCTGAGGAAGAATGAATGGTCCGGGGATTAGATTTTTTCTTAGTTCGGGAATTTCTTACTTTTTGTGGTGGCCTTTGGGGACTATGTTGTGGAGGTATGAAATTGATTTCATGAATTCTTCTGAGGTGATAAGAGTCCGACCATGGAAATTAGTGAGGTAAAAATGTTTTTCTTGGTGAAAAAAGTTCTAAAATCCATTTGGTGATTTTTCGAGACTTTCTGGCATTTTTTGGGATTTTTTTACAAAATTTCAAAGAGGGTGCCGACCGAAATGGCGTGAAGGGTGCCAAACAGCAGTGGCACGGTCTTTTGTGGCAACTCAAGCAGGTGGAGGTATAGTACCGATCAGTGGGTGGTAGGGAGGTGCCGATTGGCATGTCCCTTAGCCTCCTATAAAAAGGGGTCGGGTTCTCCTCTTTTTCCACAGCTTTCTGACTTGCCTTCTTCTGCAATTACCTTATTTAAATAGTTATAACGTTCCAAAGTCAAAAGATGGATGAGTTCTCAAGTAGTGCAACACAGATGGCTTGGCTCGATGATGGTGATTGGGCAGACATAGAATGGAGGGGTAGGGTTCTTTTTACTTTGAACAGTGAAAACTCCTTTTACTCATTTGAGTCAGTGGAGGATGATAAAACTCTCTTGTGCGAGCCTTATCATCATCTCTCGTCTAGGGTGGTGAACCCTAGTGGTTATGTAAGTATTGGTGACCTTTGGTATTCTCTTCTTTTTTTCTCGACGACATTTCCTTATTTCTTGAATTTTGCAAGGGTTTTTACTTTTTTCTTTTAACAGTATGATGTTTCTATGTCGACTATGCGTGCCTGAGGGATAGAGGGGCTTATGGATGTTTGGGAGCATCTTTCGTTTGTTGTGCGTTGGATGATGTCATCAGCTATTTTTGGGAGATTGATGTCAACCATAAATGAGATTCCTCAATATATGGTTGTTCAGTGTGCTTTGGGGGAGTGGTGGTGGGACAACACCCACACATTTCATTTTGGTTTTGGGGAGATGACGGTGACTCCCGTATATGTGAAACATTTGCTGGGGTTAGATTACAAGGGAGAGCAGATTGAGGTCTATAGGACTCTGAGGGTGATGCCGGAGGCGGTGATGGTGGCATTGGGTGATGTGGAGAGGGTGGTCTCTGGGGACTCTCTACGTTTGTCTCTTTTGAGGGAGTTATTGCTGAGGAGGAGGATTGACGAGAGTGATGGATGGCAGGTGCGGCAGATGTTCTATTTGTTTATTATGATGGTGTTGGGGGGTTTCTTGGTAGCGATGAGTGGCGACGTCATCCATTTGTGGATTTTTCCATTCTAGAGAGTGTTTTTGAACATCTATCTTAATGACTAGAGGAGCCTAACCTTGGAAACCATTTATTATTCTCTTGATACGTTTAATCGTTGCTACCAACAATATTTTACTTAGGCCACATATCTTTTTGAGGTATTCTTTATTTTTTGCATTCTCCTTTATTCATTAGCATTTTCCTTCATGCGTTTTATTCTTGATTTCTTAATTATTGGTCTTTGCCCTTTCTAGACGTGGTTCTATGAGGTGATTGGGTTTAACACCCAATTGATGTATTTAAAGTACGAGTCTGTTGGGGACTTCTGTCGGATGTACCGATGGTGGAACTCCAATCGACAATCGAAGAAGTCCCTTTCTCTAAAGGCAGTGCCTCGGGTCTTGAATGGACTAGCGGGTGAGCTTGTAAGTCCTTCTATTTTTTCTTTGATATTGTCTTTCCTTTGATGGTATTTTCTTGGTATTGATCTTTCTTCTCTTTCTAGGGAATTGCCAGGTGACCTTCTATCCCTAGGGGATGGCTATCCAGCATACAGGGTTGACTGGGGGATATGCACATATGCGTCTTCTGCTAGTGCATGAATTTGGCTACTCTTGGCAACTCGAGGAGAGAGTAGTTCGACATATTTTAGAGGATGAGGTTACGTTGCCACCGAAGAATCCCCTAGTGTATATATGGTGAGTGTGGGAGATGTTGGACAATGCATGGGTAGCGACGATGATGGGTGAGCCTTACTCATCATATACCGACACGGTGGTGATGTATGAATATATGGACTTTGTGTCAAGCTAGTTGATGTCGTCCAACTTATATGATGTGATGCCTCTTACCTTCACGGGCTCAAGTTGGTAGGTGGGGTCCTCCCACAGCGTAGGCGGTGCATCGACATTAGTGATGATGACCACTTCGGAGGCTCCTTTAGTTAGGTTGGCCACTCCTAGTTATAATATATTGGGGGTGATGGAGGGTCGGTGTGTATGCTACACCGTCATAATATGATGGATCTAGAGTATTTGGAGTTAACAGAGGAGGTCCTTCGACCTGAGGTATACTTTTTATCTCTTTATCTTTTTTGTTTCCTTATATATTCCTTTTCCTCAGACTGATTGATTTGATCTTTTCTATTTATTTTGCAACACATACGGGTCTCCACCACCTGGCCAAGGATATTAGGGATTGGATATCTTCGGGGACTGCCCACATTCGGGTTGAGATTCTGGTTCCTTCTTATTTGGTGTCCTCTGCCTCGTCTGAGGAAGGGTCGGGCTGAGGGAGTGGTTGTACGTCGTCCAGTCGTAAAGGAAAGAGATTGTGCTATAGAAAAACTCAGAGAGAGAGGGATAATGAGAATAGAGAGAGAGAGAGAGAGAGAGAGAGAGAGAGAGAGAGAGAGAGAGAGAGAGAGAGAGAGAGAAAGGAGAAAGGTGGGTTCGGGCTGAGTCCCGTTGTATTTTTTCTTTTCCCTGCAAAACTGATGTAACACAACAAATATCTATATAAATAAAATGAAGATTTTGTTAATGCTATTTTTTAGTGACTATTGTACATGCTCTTTTTACTTGGTTGCCGAGACCATAAAAATAATTAAAAATGATTATAAAAAGATTTTATTTTAAAATGGGATAAGTAAAAAATAAGGATACTGAAATTCAAAATTCCCGGAGAATAAAAATTATTTTTATTGAGCTTTTTGGTATTGATAGAAAAGGAAAAATGAGATTTCCCAAAAATAGGGGGTTGCTGAACGACATGACCCTTGTCCTGCCTATTGGTATATCAGTCCATTCTAATTAACCCAAGGCTTTGATTGCACTTTCTTCAATTGCTTGGTACTTAGTGGGGTAAGTTTTCCTTCGATTTCTGCAGTGTTTCTTGTCTTTGCTTGAGAGTTTTCAAGTATAAATAGGGGTGTGGATGGAGATTTTTTCTTCACACTTCCACATTTCTTCTCTTTACATTCTTCTTTGTTCACTTTGTTCTTCTTTTGTTCTATGGCTCTCCCTAGTAGTGTTGAGTTTGCAAACTACCTTGAAACTTTGGAAGAGATGTGCTCCTACAATGTTGACTACGACGCTTTCAACATGTAGTAAGTCTCTTTATGGTGTAATCGACCCATAGAGTGGAATATTCTAATGGTGGCAGTTGAGTTCTGGTACATCGAGGACCATGTCTTTCTCTTTGGGACGGACAAAATTTGTCCGACCTATAAAAAAAATTATGCCATATTGGGGATAAATCCCAACGTTGCAGCAGCTATGCCTGAGTTTTTTTGGTCCCCTAGGGAGTTGTTGGCAGGACCTCTCTACATTTCACCTTCGGTAGCAAGATCACTGGTCACAGGAGGAATAATTTATCTTCCTGCGGTGCTGTGATCTATACATTTGCAGGATGTTGGTGATGTTGGCTATGTTAAATCCATTATTCTGGGCCTAGTTTCAAAACTATTGACTGTGACTGGGGAAGTACTAGTGGACCCCTATCTTGTAGTTATTATTTCCTTAATGTCGTATCATCACAATCATGTGGCGACAATACTGGCAGAGACTTTGAATGGTTTGGATGCCTGGAGGGAAGGTCGTTCTGAGTTTCTGAGGGGTAGCCCTGTAATGTTGTTCATGTGGCTGTCAAAGAGGCTTCATATGGCGATCCCACCTGAGTATCCTTTTTCATTAGTGCCAAACTTCTTTTCACTCTATTTCATCAGTGTAGGCATGGTCATTGAGCTTTGGGAAAACTGATTCGTGGAGCATGGGACTCGAGGCTTGCTTTGGTCAGTTCCTTGGTAGGGGGAGATGTTGCCCATTATGGAACTCAAAGAATACCAGTATGTTCAGATGGTAGGCCTCCGACAGACCTCTTTTGACTTTCCCAGGTGACTTCTACTTCAATTTGGTTGGGAAAAAATTATGCTACAACGAACATTGGATTTATTTCTTGCGAAGGATGTGGCCGAGCATATATGCATGCGACTTGGCTCTTTGTGGGAGAATCATCGACCATTGACCCGTCCATCCCAGTCTGTAGGGAGAGTCTTTCATATCTCAGGGGACTACATGAAGTAGTTGTGGAGAAAATTAGTTGCCAAGATGTTGGCTGTGGAGACTAGGAAAAGGTGGTTAGCCATATTTGACACCATGGAGGGAGGTGTTGTGACTTTTCCCAAGCTAGTCCTGGATTATCGTTCTATGGAGCGTCTGAGGCACTCTATTCAGGTAGGGGAAGTTTGGGGACCCCGAGATGTGGGTGATGATGGGGTTGGTTCTTATGGAAGATGTGGGTAGGATGTGTGAAGCTTTTGTAATGGGTGTGGTTCTATGTTTGGGAATAATTTATGGGTTATTTCAGATGTAGTGGCACTTGTTTCAATTTGGTTTTAGGATAGGTTGGCAAGGGAAGTCGTTTTACTCCCTATACCGATGTAATCGTAACAAAATTTTCAATAATGAACTAAAGGAGTTTTTTATCATCTATTTGTGCCTCTTAACGAGTTTTTCATTTGAATTATCTATACCAATGGCTTAAGCATATATAATCCTTTTATTCATGTACATGTTAAAAAGGAATTGTCTTTCTCGAGGACAAGAAGAAAATAACATTTTATGAAAAAGAAGGGGGTCGTGATCATGTAAAGCGTATGAGCTGCCTCCATACCTCTGGGGTTTTACACAAGTTTCTAAAATTTATTTTTGAAAGAAAAAGTATTTTTTATAGGATCAGTTCCTATATAGTTCTGATTAGAGGGAAACGAAGATTTTTTTAGAATATAAAGGTGATGAGAAGAATCGTAGCGCGTCGAGATTTTGGACTAACGGTTTCTTGAGATGGTCTAGGTTGACTGGACGCGCCATTTCTTCTCCATTAAGATCGATGAGCATAGTGTCAATGTTTAATAATATCTTCTTCGCAATGTATGAGCCGCTCCAATTGGGTTTGAATTTCCCTCTGGGGTCCGAGATGGGCTCTATAATCTTTTGGATGTCTAATTCCACTTCTCAGACACTATGTTCCTTGACTCTCTTATTGAATGATCACGCTATACGGCGATGATACCCTTATATATGATATAGAGATTTCATCCTCATTTTGTCCAAGAGTGACAACTCGTAGAAATGACTTTGACGCCAGTCTTCCTCGCTGACTTTGATTTCGAGCATGATGCATAATGAAGGGATTTCCATCTCCATGGGTAGGACTTCTTCCATATCGTAGACTATATAGTAAGGGGTAGCCCTAGTAGAGATTCGTACTAAAGTGCGGTAGCCCCAGAAAGCATAAGGGATCCGGTTGGCCAAATCTCGATAACTCTCAGTCATCTTATTGGTGATGGATTTGAGGTTATTATTGTTTAATTCAACTGCTCCATTGGTTTGAGATCGGTAGTGAGAAGATTTGTGTCTCTGAATCCCACACTCATCGACCACCTTTGTAACTTTTGCCTTATTGTCCATGTTTTTTTTGTTGGGGATTTTCCTCGTACATCATGGCGTTATGGTTTTTTGATTTATTTCATTCTTATTTATTCATCTATATGCATGCTTAGGGAAAGATAAAATTTGATAACTATTTACACAACATTTGGTTTAATTAGTGCAAGGATAATATTGGATTAATTGTTCACCCGGTAAATTTAATTGGAAAAATTAAAAATTGGTGTTTGATAATCATTATACCCTAATAGTATGTTTTTTCATACCTTAAGGGAACAATTCTTCTCTGTCGCTAGTAATGTCAGATAGTTGAGCGAAGAGGAAAAGGAAAAGGAATAAGAGGAAGATATTTTGAAGAAGAGACCCAAAAATACCTATGAGTTTCTCTTCTAATAAATCTAAACACTAAGACCTCTCTTCCTATATTATCAATCCCTCGTTCAATAAGTTATTTTGAGAGCTTTGAAGGAAGAAAACCATAGATAAAAGGCTTGCTTATAAGGTGCAGGAATATGCTCTTTCCCATGATCCTAGTGTTATTGAAGGTACACACCCTACTATAGGTTTTGTCATACTCCTACTTTTTAATTATTATGTTAATTGAATATTAATTAAAACCTTCTTTTTGTTTCAGGCTCTAAATCCACTTTTCTTGAAGATTCCACAATTATAAGGAATTATTGACCCCACATCATTCCTACGCCTAGTGTAGAACTCATTGATGTATTATTACTTTGTGTTTCTATAAAGGTACCACTCATCAATTTTCTATTTCATCTACTAGAGATACAACCCCAAATATTTTTTTTCACTCTAAAACATGGTTTTTGGAGTCTTTTGTTCCCATAACTGATTCACCTCATCAAGGTGAACCTACTGCACAAGCTAGTGTAGTTAACTTTGCCATTATTTTTTCTAAGGAGTTGATTTGTTTCCATGAGAAACTACATCTAATTCTCTCATAGTACCCTTCCTATTAGGTGGCATCATTTTCTCCTACTAATGTGGCTCAATAGCTAAATTTACTATTGGGGGCTAGACTGTCTAACCCAATATGCCATGTGGATCACCCTCAATCTTTATACCAAATTCAAAAGTTTTCAATAGTTCCCTTTAAGTTTTTCGATAATTTTACTTTCTCATTTGGTCTTCTTATAGGTTGTGAGAAACTTCACAGGGCTAGCTTTGTAGAAGTTATGATGAGTTTTGCTTCTTCATGAAGTTTCATCTATGTTTCGAGACTCAAGTTTAGGAGGAAAATACACCTTAGAAATAGACCAAGATTAATTTACTTTTCGAAAAGATGAAGCTTAAAATACACCTTGAGACTTTCCAATATAAAAATGATCGATATGCCATACTATATCTAGAGTGGAAAGAACTAGAAGAAAAGTTAGTGAGTGAATGTTGAATTCGACTAGACTGAATAAGAGGTCAGTGATTTGTCCACAAATATAAACTTTATAGTGGAAGAATTGTAAGAATCCTTCTACAAGTCACCCTATTTTGTCGATATGAAACTTTAAATTCTAGGGCATAAATCAGTGTATCAAACATTTATGACCAATCTTTAGATGTTTGTATTTTAATATTTTAATGAGAAATGAATACACCATTTAGTTATTTGTGGTTTTTTATTTCCTTGCTTCCCATATTTTTTAATAGAACTATTTTAGAAATTTGGAATTAGTCTTCCTTATGTAAATATGACCACTTAACTCCTTGAGGTGATAAGATCCATATTATAGTTCAAGAAATTCCATGTGCTTGAGAGGTCCATGTTGCTAAAATTGTTAGCATCATCATCATCATCATCCTTGCCTTAATCCCATCAAATGGGTTTGGCCACATGGATTCTCCTTTTTCCATTCTAATCTATTATATGCAATATTATCATTCAAGTTTAATTCCTTAATATCTCTCCTAGTAATTTCCTCCCACGATAGCTTAGGACAACATCTTTCTCTTTTACCATCTATTTTCAACAATCTCTTTCTTGTTATAGGGCATCTACCAGTCTACGCAACACATGTCTATACCACCTAAGTATAATTTCTCTTAATTTATCACTAATGGGAGATACTCCTAACTATTCTCTCACGTATTGGTTTTTAATTTTGTCATTTCGAGTAATTCATATCATCCACCTGATCATCCTCATCTCACTAACATGGAGACTTTTGTTCATGTTTTTTTTCAATGCCCAACACTCTGATCCATATGGGGTTGCTGGCCTAACAACAGTTCGATAAAATTTTCCTTTTAATTTATTAGTTATCATCTTATCGCGTAACACCCCACTCGCCTGTCTCCATTTCATCCAATCAGTTGATATTGTACTCGCAGCATCCTCATCAATATCCCCATTACTTTGTTAAATTAAATCTAGATAATAAAATTTATTAGTTTCCTTTATCACTTATTCTTCAATCTTTAACATTATGTTACTCGACGCCTCATTATCAAATTTACATTTTATAAATTCCATTTTATTTCTACTTATTTTTAGTCCCTTTGACTCTAAGGCTTTTCTCCGAGTATCGACTCTAATCCCTAAGCCCTCCTTTGAAGTGTCTACTAAAACTATATCATCCGCAAATAACATACACCATGGGACATCTTCTTGTATGTCCTTAGTAATCTCATCCAAAACTACAGCAAATAAATAAGGACTCAAGTCCGATCCTTAATGTAAACCCACTTTAATCGTAAAGTCATTAGTTTCTGTACATATTTTCCTTACTCTAGTCTTTGTGTTATCATACATATCATCAATAAATTTAATATAAATCATAAGGATTATCTTTCTCCTTAATGCCCACCAAATTATATCCCTAGGTACTCTATTATACGCCTTTTTTAAATCTATAAAGACCACATATAGATTTTTATTCTTACTTCTAGATTTCTCCATTAACTATCCTAATAAGTAAATAGCTTCTGTGGTGGATCGTACTGGCGTAAATCGAAATTAATTGTTCGAAATAGTCAACTCATTTCTTAATTTTTGTTCTATAACCTTTTCCCATAATTTCATAGTGTGATTCATACGTTTGATTGATCTATAATTACTGACGATTTGTATGTCCCTTTTATTTTTGTACAAAGGTATTATGGTTCTTTTCCTCCACTCATCTGACATGTTTCCTTCTCTTAAAATTTTATTAAATAAGCCTATTAACCATTATACCCCTATACTTCCAAAGGTTCTCCACCTTTATGGTTATTTTATTCGGACCAATCGCTTTATCTTTTCCATTTTCCTTATTAATATGTCTACTTCTTTTTCATTAATCGGACATTCCACTCCTATATTTGCTTCAATGTTCTCGACATCTCTTTATGGATATTCTTTATTTAATATACCTGACATTCTTAGCATCACTTGGAAAATTCTATAAAATATTTTAGAATAATTGGCCAAAAATACCCACGACTACTTAATAACCACCTCATTTTGGGACCTCCTTGATACTTTCCACATAAACCCTTATGAATTTACGCTACAGCTATCAACCCATGTTATTTATTCAAGAATTCTAGAATTCTTAAATCATGATATATGATCCTCTTTTTAAGATATTATTAGCATACTTGATGTAATTAACACACCTTAACCATACTTCTCTATCAGCCTTAATGTTTAGGATGCATCCATATTTACTTATGGGTTTTCTCAAATCTTCGTGAACATTAATATTACTAATTTCCACCAAAGGTAACCTATTCAAAAGCGAAGATAACAATTTGATTAATAAACTAAATTTTAACTTTCCTTTGAAACATTCATCAGGCTTTAAACCTTACGCCTTTTGAGCCAATTCATTACCCTGTTGTGACACTCCGCCTACTTAAATACCAGGTTATCAGTCCTTTATAATATTAAACTAGAATATCCGATTGGTTCAGATTATGCATCACTATTAAACGTCAACAATATTTATTTAATAAAAATTAACCACCTAATATTTAAAAAGCTTTATGTCAAAATTTTATCTTGTTATTAACCATCGACATTAAAGAGAAATAATTAATCATCATCATATAACACAATAGCATAAGGAAGGAACTAACTGAATTTAAATAAGTAATTGCAGTAAACACTTCCAGTAAAAATACCATACAATAATCCCATAATAAGATATCAAAGTCTAATGATAGAATAAAATAACTCTAAATCACTGAATGTAAAATAGGGGGGACGACATGTCCAACTGAAATAGATTACTGATAGATAAGGAGAAATAGACTCAGAAGCCTCTACTAGCAATATCCAGTTACTTCCACAGCAGCTACATCTTGGAAAATGAATGGAATATCCTAAGTCTGCTATCCCTATGGCTAAGCACCTAAAATAATAAAACAAGAAAAAGAGATTTCCAGACAAATGGGTCAGAGCCCGAGTAGAAAACAATTGAAATATAGAAAGTTCTTAAATGGATTAATTAGCACAATATTATTCATGTTAACTTAGAGTACTCACTTGCGATGCTCACCTCTCATCTAATGTGCACACCTAACGAGCCTAACTACCCATATTAGTCTCGATACACTACCTGACTATACGTAGTTTATCCGCTATGCCTGATAAAATGTATAAATAACCCAAGGCCAATATTTTTCCATTATTTAGGAATACGTTTAAAGATGTCTTAACTCATTCTCATAGCATTCTTAATTCTTAACTGGTAACCCAATACGTATACACTTTAATAAAGTATCCAACATGAAACACAGAATAGGAACTCAGTATACATATATGAAATCTCACTATGCATACCTACAAATATATATATCAATACTGTACCCATCGTTAGGCATACTCCGCTATCTAGTCCCATTGAAAATGCTCGTGCATAAAGGACAATAGTTTAAATCTCTCAAGAACCAATAAACATATACAGATATTGGAGGCGAAGATAGTCCCAAGTCGATGGGCTACGCACATACCTACACACTCATACGACCGTCACCACTATCGTTCTCACATATAGCCCGTAACTAGGTTCCATGCTCTAGTGGTACAACTCAAAATCCCCCGAAGGCACACAATATGTGGTCGTCCACAATGCGCTAACCTCCATTCAATAGCCAGTAGCTAGGTATGTCATACACATAATATTCCAAGTAATAAGCATGCTCACAGCTTATTTAACTTAATAGGCATTGACGCAACCCAATTACCATAATACATAAGTAATATTAACGTCTCTACTCTCCACGATATCCATTTCTATATATAACCTCTCTAGGACTTACATTCTCTCCTAGGTTCCCATATAAGCTTAATACCTCGAGTATCATTTCATCTTTAATTCCCTACAACTTTGGATTTTAAGTCATCCGTTACTCACTTAGGTTAATACACTCGCTTGGATAAACCTAGGATGATTTTTAACTCGAACGGACCCTAAAAACCCATTATGGAATCTCGTTAGAAATCAAGGGATTCTCGTACGAACGAGGTCATTTAAATGAAGTTCCAACTTTAAACGAACTCAACAAGGTTCATTGGAAATCTCGTTAGAAGTCTCGTTCGAATGACCTGGGCAGGTCTTCGAACAAGATTTTTGAACTGGCCCTGTTCTTCCCCAAATCGATTTTCTCAAATTTTCATTCTTCAATCTCATTCCAAGCTCATCCCAATCCTAATGTAATTGTTTCTAAACTATTTTAAATTACCATAGGACACTTCCTAACACAAATTAGAGGTTAAATCCTTATAGAATCAAGGGAATCCAACAAATTACTCAAGTTTTCATAAATCTCTTTGATATGAACCTAGAAATTTCTAATCCTTCAAAACCTCCCAATTAATTTTGTGATTTCAACATTTAATTACCAACATTAACAGTTCTAAGAAGGGAATTTATTCCACGTGCCAACCTATCTCCAATTCATGGGGTTTCTTTACCAATCGATCAAATTAAATCCTAGTTTTCTTCACAACAATTTCATATCATTTAATCTAAATTAACATGAATAATATAGGCTAAAAGGGGAGCAAGATAAACACTTGTCTGAGAATGGATTTCTGATTTTCGGACTAAAATGGGTATGTATTTGATCCTCTTGTCGCAATCTACACTTTGGTGTAATTCTTAGTGGGAAACCTTGAGTTATTGGCTCAGTTCTCCAATGGAGTTCTTCTTCCTCTTTGGTTCTCTCTCTCTCTCTTTCACGTAGGTTGAAACTGGCAGTAACCTCTAACCCACGTACAACCTTTATTTTAATTCCTAATTCTCGCCCATTTAAATTCCAAAAAATATCAAAAGACCTAAATACCCCTCTGGGGTGTCATTTTGAGCTAAAATGCCCCGGACTCCAAATATAACACCCGAGTCGTGTTTTCTGACAACAATTTTGACACTTCCGGACACACTGGCGCACTCAAAATAGTCATTCGAGTTATATAAAAATAATTTATTTTTTTAACCCCCAATTAATATAAAAGTGATGCGACTCATACGCACGTCCCGAATAATTATATCTTAACAGTCGTGTATCTCATCCCCGGCCTTATTATTATTTTCGAAACCATCTATTATGTTACTTACTACGTAATGTTCAACATAGTTATTACTCAACATGATTTCAACATAAATATTTTCGATAACTACTAACTCTTGTCACTTTAGTAATTATTACCATAAAGTCGGATTAATTATAAAATAAATTTTCTCTCTTAAATTAATTATTCCCAATTTCCATAATTTCATAATAAAATAAATATGCGTAAAAATACGGCGTATTACATACTTCCCCTCTAATAACAAAATTTCATCCCAAAATTTGGAAATGAAAATATATCTGGCAAGAATAACTCTGGATAACGTTCACGCATGTCATCCTCGCGCTCCCAGGTAGATTACTCAACATTATAGTGTTGCCACTGAACACGGACTAGTGGTACTATCTTCGACCTCAACTTCCTCTCGCTACGGTCTAGGATAAATACCGTCCCCTCCTCGTAGGATCTATAAGGTTGTAGGTCGATCTCCTCCAATGCAATGTTTATGTGGGCCAAGTCATCTCGAAGATATCTCCTTAGCGAAGTGCTCCGGTAACCAAAGTCTATAACCAACTGGACCAATCCTCTCGATAATAGGGAATGGACCTACATACTTAGGTGCTAACTTTACCTTATTCCCTAAACGCATAACTCCCTTTATAGGACATACCTGAAGTAACACCTGGTCCCCAATATGGAACTCCCAAAAATACGATTTGGCATAACTCTTCTGCCAATGTTGAGCCACCTGAATACGGCTCCGTATCAACTCTATCCTCGCTAAAGTATCTTGAATCACCTCCAGGACAAGTAATTTGTTGTCCCCCACCTCTAACCAATATGTTGGGAAATGACATGGTCTGTCATATAGTGCCTCGAATGGAGCCATACCGATAGTAAACTGGTAGGAGTTGTTATAGGAAAACTCAACCAGTGGAAGATACTGCTCCCATCCTCCACCAAAATCAATGATGCACATACGTATCATGTCCTTAACATCTAATTGGTCCGCTCAGTCTGTCCATCCATTTGTGGGTGATAGGTTATACTCAGTCGTAACCCCGTACCCATTGGCTCCTGGAAACTATCCCAAAACTGAGACACAAACACCTTATCTCTGTTAGACACGCTATTGAGAGGCACCCCATGAAGTCTCACTACCTTTGTTATGAATATCTGGGCATACTGTCCCGAGGTGTAATCCATCCGGACTGACAGAAAGTGGGCTACCTTGGTCAGCTGATCCACTATCAACCATACTGAATCATAACCCTTTTGCGATGTAGGTAATCCCGTGATGAAGTCCATGAATTTTCTCTCCCATTTCCACATAGGAACCTCTAATGGCTGTAGAAGTCTCGTCGATCTCTGATGGTCCACCTTTACTAGCTGACAAGTGGCACATTTCGAGATGAATTCGACAATATCATTCTTCATGACGCTCCACCAGTACTGTCTCTGCATATCCTGGTACATCTTATCCCCACTGAGATGTACCGAAAATTGTGAACCGTGCGACTCTGTCATCACCTCGTGTCGCAAGTATTTTCCCTCAGGGACAACCAACCTTCCATTAAAACGTAGACCCCCATCTGAACCCACAGTATAAGACTTGTACCCCTCTACTAGAAGTTGCATTATCTGACTCCGAAAGAACGAATCAGTTGTCTGAGCCTCTACTACTCTCGTAATAATCTGGGGCATAACTATTATCACATACATAAATGATCGAGCCACCGCATCATGGTGTCATAACTCCTTCCATTTTTCTTTCCACACTTTGGCCACCTCCTCTACCGGCCTACGACTCAATGCATCTGGTACCACGTTAGCCTTTCCCGACTGGTATTGGATATCAAAATGATAATCCTTCAAAAACTCAAGCCATCAGCGCTGACGCATATTCAGATCCTTCTATGTGAAGAGGTACTGTAATGACTTGTGATCTTTGAACAAGAAAAATTTCTCCCCCAGGAGGTAATGTTTCCAAATCCGAAGTGCAAACACGTTCGCCGCTAACTCTAAGTCATGGGTGGGGTAATTCCTCTCGTGCGGCTTAAGCATATGGGAGGCATAAGCTATATCCTGATCCTCTTGCTGAAGTAAACCCCTAAGTCCTAATAAGGACGCATTAGTGTAGACTTGATACTCCACTCTCGGCTTGGGCAATGCTAACACTTGTTATGAGGTTAAATTGTCTTTCAAATAATTAAAGGCAAACTGACAGGCATCACTTCAGATAAACAGCACTCCTCTGCGAGTCAGGTGTGTTAACGGACTCGCCATCTTCAAAAACCCTTGAAAGAACCTCCTGTAGTATCCGACTAGGCCCAAGAAATTACATATCTCGATCAGTGTAGTGGGTTATCCCAACTCCCTCACCGCTGAAACCTTCCCCGAATTCACGGATATCCCTCTGTCAGAGATGATATGTCCCAAAAACTGGACCTCCTTCAGCCAAAACCCCACATTTCTTATATTTTACGTATAACGCATGCTGATGCAGTGTTTGTAAAACCTTCCTGAAGTGCTCAGCATGGTCCTCCTCGGTCTGAGAGTAAACCAAAATGTCATCTATGAAGATGATGACGAACTGGTCCAGGAACTCAATGAACACCCTGTTCATTAAATCTATAAACACGGTTGGGGCATTGGTTAGCCCGGAAGGCATAACCCTGAACTCATAGGAACCGTATCTCATTAAGAAGGTCGTCTTCGACACATCCTTCTCCCTGATACGCAATTGATGGTATCTCAATCTCAAGTCAATCTTCGAGAAAAAGGCTTCCCCTCTCAACTAGTCGAATAAGTCATCGATTCGAGGCAACGGATATTTGTTTCGTATCGTGACTTTATACGACTCCCAATAATAGACGCATAAACTCAACGATCCATCCCTCTTCTTAATTGTACACACCTGACTCTCAGTACGAACCCAGAGTCAATGATCCTATATTGGCGTCCACACAAGTAACTGTATTCTCTGTTGTCTCTATTAATCCCATAGTACGTGCAAACCCCGTGGCAATAAAACAGTGTGTGGCCCCATGTCAAATAAAATGTGCCCTAAAGTCCCTTGGATAGAAAACATACCCTCAATCGTGGGTGGGTCCTACAGGACTGCCGCCTGGTGTAGGTTGTAGACTCATCCGTACTGAAGCTGCCCCTGCTAAACTAGGACGGCTGGAATGGGTGGCAGTGCTAGCATCTGTGGGGGTGTTGGGAGAGCTGTAGGAAATAACGGTCTCTGGGGCTCCTGGCGAGTACCCTGTTATTGCTGGCCTCTAACCTTCTAAGGGAAGTCTTGACACTCGTGTCCAGTGTTGCCAGAAGTGAAACATCTCCCTAGGAAGGGTCCTCCCCTTTGTCCCTGCTGTCCCTGGCCCTGATGGCCGTTACTACCCCTCCCTTGGCCATGCTAGCCCTGCTGAACCTGTTGTTGAACCTGGTGGCCCTGATGGCCATGCTGACCCTACTGGCCATGTCTAAAGCCTCCATTCACATGTCTAAAACCTCCTGACCTGAACCTCTTAGGATACTCTTATCGGGAATCCTATTCACTATATATATGCTAACTTTGAACTGTTTGTGCCCCACTGACACCATTTCCCCCTGTCCTGCCCTGCTGGATGGACTCTCCCACTCTCTTAACCTCTATCAAATGAAAACGATGGTCCTAGCAGTGGATTAGTGATTCATTAACTACGTATGAATAGGTGGCCAACGAGAGATTGCCTATCAAGTGTTGGAGGGTCCTTCTGTCAACCCATCCATAAAACGATGAATCTTTTTCTCCTCAATCGGGATCTCATCCAGTACAATATTTGGAAGGTTGATAAACTCTGCCTCATATTACTCTACGGTCTTTCCCTCCTGCTTCAAGTTCACTAACTTCCGTCTCATTTCTGTCTGGATGGCCGAGAGAAAATATTCACCGTCGAACCACACCCAAAAGTCTCGAATCGTGAATGTGTCTCTATCCTCAATGGTGGTAATAGAATCCCACCACTGGAGTGCTGCTCCCACTAACTTGAATGTGTCCCGTATCTGACTCTACACCTCTGTGCAATCATGCATACTTAAATGACTCTGGATATCCTTCTTCTATTAGCTCGCTACTACCACATCGGAGCTCCCTATAAACTCCAGAGGGTGTGCCTTCTGGAAGGCATCCCTAACACGTTCCCAAGAAGACGGGAATGCCTCGTTCTAAATTGGAGCCACCACCGGTGCCTGAGGTGGTGCCTGTTGCACAACTACCAATGCGACATTTACCGCTTGAGCTACAATGGCAACCACTTCAATGGAATTCATCATACCCTAGGCTGGTGCAGGCTGAGGCTCGGGGTGGGCATCCCTGGGAACTCTCTGTGCACGTCGAGGAGGCAACTGAAAGGAGAGAAAATTTTCCTAGGTCTATAATTATTATCTCAAAGTAGATGAAGAACGTAAAATGCATAAAGAGTACAAAAATCCTAAAATATAGGGCTCCATATCAAAGGACGCTATGCAAAAACATAATAATTCATATAGATCCTAAGGACACAAGAACCTGATGCTCTGATAGCACATGTGACACCTCACCTAATTAAATACCGGGTGATCAGTCCTTTACAAAATTAAACAAGAATATTCGATTGGTTCAGATTATGCATCACTCTCAAACATCATCAATTTTTATTTAATAAAAACTAACCACCTAATATTTGAAAAGGTTGATGTCAAAATTTTATCTTGTTATTAACCATCATCATTAAAGTGAAATAATTAGTCATCACCACAGAACACAATAGCATAAGGAAGGAACTAACTAAATTTAAATAAGAAACTGGAGTAAACACTTCCAGTAAAAATACCATACAATAATCCCATAATATGAAATCAAAGTCTAATTATATAATAAAACAACTCTAAATCTCTGAATGTAAAATAGGAGGGGCGACATGTCCAACTGAAATAAATTACGGATGGATAAGGAGAAATAGACTCAGAAGCGTCTACTAGCAATATCATGTAGCTTCCACAGTAGCTACAGCTCGGGAAATGAATAGAATCTCCTAAGTCAGGTGTCCCTGTGGCTGCCACCTAAAATAATAAAACAAGAAAAAGAGATTTATCGAAAAATAGGTCAGACCCGAGTAGAAAACAGTTTAAATATAGTAAGTGCCTAAATTAATTAATTAGCACAATATTATTCTTGTTAACTTAGCGTACTCACTTGGGATGCTCACCTCTCATCTAATGTGCACACCTAGCGAGCCTAACTACCCATATTAGACTCGATACACTACCTGACTATACGTAGTTTATCCACTATGCCTGATAAAATATCTAAACAACCCAAAGCCAATATATTTCCATTATTTAGGAATAGGTTTAAAAATGTCTTAACTCATTCTCATAGCATTCTTAATTCTTAATTGGTGACCCAATACGTATACACTTTAATAAAGTAGCCAACATGAAACACGTAATAGGAACTCAGTATACATATATAAAATCTTGCTATGTACACCTATATATATATCAATACTACACCCATGGTTAAGAAACCCTGGTGCTAGGCATACTCGACTATCTAGTCCTATTGCAAATGCTCGAGCATAAAGGACAACATGTTAAATCTCTCAAGAACCTGTAACACCCCGTATTTTTATTTATTATTTTAATTAATTAATTAGAATTTTTGAGAAAAATAAATTTTTGAATTTTAAAATTTTTATTGGTAAAATATGTTGGTTATGATTTTAGAAGAACAAAACTTCAAGCGGAATTAAAATCGGAGTTAAAACGGATTTTATATTGATTTTACAATATTTTTGCCTTATGGCATTTTTTGGGCAAACTGTCAGTTTTTCGGGGTGATCGATCGATCGACGGGGGGGGGTAGATCGATCGACCCTCCCAGAAAACGTGCGCTGTAAGCTGTTTTTTTAAGAATTTGTGTAGGATTAGGACTCCTAATCACTATATAACCTTGTTAATCCGTAGGGGGACTTCTCATAATCACTTGTTCTCCAGTTTTTCACCAGAGAACACTTCCAAATATTTTTCCTCTCCCTCATAATCATCAACCTTCAACAAAATCAAGTTTTTGTCACAAGTTTTGGCACAAGTTTTTGAAGGCTTAATTGGGGTTTAATCAAGATCGTTCAAGAACACTCTTTTGCTAATTTTTTCGAGAGGAATCCAGATTTCTAATCAGATTTTCAACACAATCTTTGCAGGCATGAATACTCTATTCTTTTCCTTTAGTATTATGCGTTTTAAGTGTCGCCTAAACACTTAATTACATGTTTTCTTAAAAATAATTAGTAACTTAATTAGAAAAATTGAATACTAATTATGGGGCTGTTTTTATAAAATCTTTTAATCTGAATAATATTCATAACCCTTGGGTACGTAGGATTGATGAGTGATTTTGGGTTTTATTGGTGTAGGTGGCATGTAGAAAAACCCTAGCTTTAAAATAAATGATTTTTGGGTGCGTACAACTCATGTAATACATGTAGAGATAATAAAATTTGGGTTTTGATATATATATGATGAAAAATTGGTATATTTAATTTAAAATAATTAAGTGAGATTATTTGGATATTGTTGACATTGTGATAATTAAATTAAAGATTTAATTGAATTGGACTATCATGCGTAGTTTATATATTGATTAATTATGCTTGTTTTGTGTGACTTGTTGGAATTATGATGTTACCTTTGTGACGACGGGTTGTTGGGTATTATTGCTCTCCCTATACTTTAGGATGCCTTCTAGGTATGGGACTAGTGGGTAGGCCTTTTGATGATTTACGCCTTCTAGGTATGGGACTAGTGAGGGTAGATTATCGCATTTTTTTTTATCATCTTGGGGGTGGGCTGATTTTTGGTACTTTATCGTCGTTACGCTAGCCTAAGCATGAGACTAAGTTAAGATATATGTTAGAAAATCCTCCTATACATAGGATATGACGTATTGATAACTTGGGGACCCTTAGTTATGGGACTAAGGGGTATTTTGAGGATCTCACATCGATAAAAAAAAAAAGGGTGGGGTGATTATAAATTGAGAACTTGAGAATTAATGCCTAAGATAAGAACGGGTATTAAAATTTGTGGCGACATAATGTGTCGGGGCCGACAGTTTAAACGGGTCAGAGGACGATTTATGTCGTGTCGTGTGTGGAACCTTGTCATATCGCGAGGGTCGCAGGATAAAAACGGGCCAGACGGCGGACTTGACAAGGGGACGGGTGCGTGTGTGGAACCTTGTCATATCGCGAGGGTCGCAGGATAAAAATGGACCAGACGGCGGACTTGACAAGGGGACGGGTTTTGGTAATAATCTTCTTGGTTAAATTAATTAAATTTAACATTATGGGAAGGTGGGTTAATTTAAAATCATATTGGTGTGCCTTTATAAATGGGAATTTTTGTGGGTAGTTAGTAGATTATAATTATCGCGTTTAATTATCCCGTTTAATTTAAAATATTCTATTGTGATATTTATTGCGTATAATGCTACTGTCTGGATTCAGGGATCCTATTTGAGGAGAGTAGTGTGTATTCTTGCTCGGGGCTTTGGCTCTGACCCATGCGTTGACTAATCTTTTTCAGGATTTAATTTGGATAAGTTGCATAAGTTTATCGGAGTTATCATTGGAGGTGCAGCTGGAGTTATTTACTTTATGGCATCGTTTAGTTAGACTTTATTTTTCAGTCGTATTATGAGACTTCATTGGAGTTTTATTGGGCCATTCGGTTCCAAAGTTGTTTAGAGAATTTCTGTTGGGATTATTCAGATTTTATTTAATCGTTATTGGAGTATGGATTTATTTTGGAGTTAGCATGTGATGGATCTTTTATCGCTTAGTCGTTGATGATCATTTGAGATTGATTCAATTGTTTATCTTATGGACTGATTTATTTATGTCTCATAATTGTCTCATGCTAAGAATGGTATTTATTTAGTTCACGCCCGGCTTAGTTTTGGTGGCGGCCGACGCCAGAGTTAGGCGGGGTGTGACAGAACCAATAAAACATATACACATTTTGGAGGCGAAGATAGTCCCAAGCCGATGGGCTAAATACATACCTACGCACCCATACGACCGTCACCACTATCGTTCTCATAGATAACCCGTAACTAGGTTCCATGCTCTAGTGGTACAACTCAAAATCCCCCGAAGGGAAACAAGATATGTTCGTACACAATGCGCTAACCTCCGTTCGATAGCCAGTAGATAGGTATGTCATACACATAATATTCCAAGTAATAAGCATGCTCACAACTTATTTAACTTAATACGCATTGACGCAACCCAATTACCATAATACGTAAGTAATATTAACGTCTCTCTCTCCACAATATCCATTTTTATATATAAACTCTCTAGGACTTACATTCTCTCCTAGGTTCCCATACAAGCTGATTACCTCGAGTATCATTACACCTTTAATTATCTAAAACATTGGATCTTAAGTTATCTGTTACTCACGTAGATTAATACACTCGCTTGGATAAACCTAGGATGATTTTTAACTCAAACGGACCCTAAAATCCATTCTGGAATAACATTATAAATCAAGGGATTCTTGTACGAATGAGGTCATTCGAATGAAGTTCCAACTTCGAACGAACTCATCAAGATTCGTTGGAAATCTCGTTAAAAGGCTCGTTCGAATGACTTGGGCAGGTCTTCGAACAAGATTTTCGAACAGGCCCTGTTCTTCCCCAAATTATTTTTCTCAAATTTTCATTCTTCAATCTCATTGAAAACTCATCCCAATCCAAATGTAATTGTTTCTAAACTATTTTAAATTACCATAGGACACTTCCTAACATAAATTAGAGGTTAAATCCTTATAGAATCAAGGGAATCCAACAAATTACTCAAGTTCTCATAAATCTCTTTTATATATACCCAGAAATTTCTAATCCTTCAAAACCTCCCAATTAATTTTGTGATTTCAACATTTAATTACCAACATTAACAGTTCTAATAAGGGAATTTATTCCACGTGCCAACCTATATCCAATTCATGGGGTTTCTTTACTAATCAGTCAAATTAAATACTAGTTTTCATCACAACAATATCATATCATTTAATATTAATTAACAGGAATAATATATGCTAAAAGAGGAGCAAGGTAAACACTTGCCTTAGAATGGATTTCTGATTCTCGGACTAAAATGGGTATGTAGTTGATCCTCTTGTCGCGATCTACACTTTGGTGTAATTCTTGGTGGGAAACCTTGAGTTCTTGGCTTAGTTCTCCAATGGAGTTCTTCTTCCTCTTTGTTCTCTCTCTCTCTCTCTCTCTATCTCCCTCTCTCTCTCATAGATTGAAATTGGGAGTCACCTCTAACCCACATACAACCTTTATTTTAATTCCTAATTTTCGTCCATCTAAATTCCCAAAAATATCAAAAGACCTAATACCCCCCTGGGTGTCATTTTGGGCTAAAATACCCCCGAACTCTAAATATAATATCCGAATAGTGTTTTCTGACTATTTTGACCCTTCTGGACACACTGGCACACTCAAAATAGTCGTTCGAGTTATATAAAAATAATTTATTTTTTAACCCCCAACTAATATAAAAGTGATGCGACTCATACGCGCGTCCCGAATCATTATATCTTAAATGTCGTGTATCTCATCCCCGACCATATTATTATTTCCCAAATAATCTATTACGTTACTCACTACGTAATGTTCAACATAGTTATTACTCAACATGATTTGAACATAAATATTTTCGATAACTACTAACTCTCGTCACACTAATAATTATTACCATAAAGTCGGATTAATTATAAAATAAATTTTCTCTCTTAAATTAATTAATCCCAATTTCCATAATTTCATAATAAAATAGATATGCGTAAATATACAGGGTATTACACTTCTTCATTTTAGAATCTTGGGATATAATATATGGTAACCACACTAAATTGTGACGATAAATGTACGACCGTTTGGTTTTAAAAGCATGGCATCACTCTTATATATATATAAATATATATATACAATGCTGCTCTTGTTCATAGCAGTTTGTATTTTAAGAGTAAGGACCGGACACATGTCACTTGGCGGTGAGCCGAGAAAAGAGAGAGAGAAAGTGCCTATAATTTAGCCTATAATTTATAGGCTCACCGCCAGGTGACACATGTCCGGTCCGCACTCTTAAACTGCGGACTGGTATGCACAAGAGCAGTACTGTATATATATATATATATAATATATATATATATATATGTTCACCATCTAATTATTTTTTAACCATTAAAGAATCCCCATATATTTTGATCACAGAGGATTTAAAGCTTAGAAATAATTTCTAAGGCCATTTATCGATTTGTCATACTCTACTTCATTTTTTTGTAAATGAATTATTTTCCAACCTATATCAATGCTTGGTTTTGGGACTATTCATATTACTCATATGATTTATGTTTTATAACCATCAAACTATAGCTTCCAATGTCTTAAAGATACATCTTTTACACATACTCTCCCTCAAATTCATCCTCACAAGGATGGTCTGCTAAGTTATCACCGAAAGCTTGTATTTTTATTGCCTTTTGAGACACATGATATACAGGGAAATATGATAGTTCTAAGACCCATTTATCAATTTTATTTCTTAGAATAGGTTTCATGAGCATGTATTTGACTAAATCAAAATTTTAGATTACGAATACTTCTCTAGGGAATACATAACAAAAAAATGTGTTCCTTTCTCTCTTCATTATCTTGAGCCAACTACATTCCAATTAAAGACTCATCAGAAGCTATGTAGAGCTTCAAAGTCTCGTCATCCCTTGATGGAGGTAGCACAAGAGGATTGGCTAGATATTATTTAATTATTTGGAATGCACTTTTATTTTCTTCTCTCCATTCCAATTCTTGACAATCTTTTAATTTCATATAAGGAGAAAATACTTTAGTTTTTCCAGTAACATTGAAAGTAAATGTTCAGAGGAAATTAACTTGTCTCAATCATATTTATAATAATTTTTTGCACTAAATAAATCAATTGATTTGCCACGAAAAAAATCGTGGCCAAAATAAGTATATTCATGGCTAAATATTTTTGGCCACGAAATTTTTTTCGTTGCGCGGTCATAACAAATGCTCAGTGGCTATATGTATTTAACAACGAAATTATGTTTCGTGGCCAATTGTATAACTATTGGCCACCAAATTAAAATCATGGTCTATGATTGTTCTTCAGGAAAGAAATTTATTGTTTCTATGTGTTCGCGATTTTCTTTGGGAAATGTCTGCCTTCATGGAAAATAGGTAGATTTTTTCCCCAAAAAATCATAGCAAAATGTTTTAGTAAAATTGAAACAAATAAAATCGTTCTATTAATAATAGTACTATTTTTTTTTTTATTGTGTTGGATAATGTTATTATCGTTTAATCAACAATCAAATTAATAATGTCAGTTGTCACACTTTTTCATAACTAATAGCATTCTCAAATCAAAAAAAGAAGTGTGATACGAAATGTTTTCAATAAAACATCATGCCATCAAAGTTTCGCTAATAAAATAGCCTTAACCAAAAGATGTTGAATTAACTCCTCTCGAAGTGAGTAATGTTTTAATGAGCTTATCACATTCAGATTACCAAGATAAAATGTCCTCTATTGTTTCTCATTTAGATGTCACCTCATCATATTGAGCTACTGACTCTGACTCAATAGCATGTGTGTGCTCCATAAAATCTTGTTGAACTCTAGAGGATTCCTTAAGATCTTCTTCCAATTATGCATTTTTTTATTTCAAAGTTGTTTTGGAATTAGTTGGATTGGGACCATGCCCAAGACCATTCATATACCTTGATCTCGTGCCAAGCACTTGATCAGTTATCTCTTCTGGTCTCGACAATATACCTCCCTTGAATGCAGATGGTTACTCAAGGCATTTCATCTCATTCTAAAAATAATAAATGAAATTATTGGTTAATCATTTTGAAAGAATTTTAAGTTGTAAATTTTTTATGTAGATTCTCCTATGTTTTTACGTGAAAACCAACATGTTCAATTCATCAAAATACAATTAACACCCCAACAATAGTCCAACATATCCAAGATCGACCTCCAAGTTAACATATAGGAGTTTTAAACAATTATTTTAGCATAATAACTACTTTCATCTGACTTCAGTTAAAGTTCAAAATATTTAAAATACAACATTCCAAATCATTGGCCCACATGACCATATACAAAGTAAAGTATTAATCATAATTTTCTTCCAATGAGTGCTTCGAATTTAGTATACCTCAATTTCTCATCTTTCTAATGGGTCACATGTGACACCCCGACTAATTAAATACCGGGTAGCTACTCCATTATTAAATTAATTCAAAATGCCAAGTTGGCTCAGTTAATAGCATCACTGTCGAAAACATTTTATTATTACTAACCACCTAGTATTTAAAAAGTAAATTGCCAAATTTTAATTTAAGTCTGATTAGCATGCAACAAGTGTAATGAAAAAATAAATAACACCATTCACCATACTGAAGTAAATAGAATAACCATCACAAAACGTAAATAAAGTCTGGAGGAAAAACTCCTCACTACAATCCCACAACTGAAATAAGTAAACGAAAACTAAAACAGTACATGCCAAACTCTGAAAACTGTACTAGAAGAATGTAACTCTAATAGAAATGGGCAACATGCCCTACAACTGATAGATAGTGACTCTGGAATCCAAAAGATAGAAGCGTCTACAAGCAAATCCCTGTAGCTTCCACAAACAGCTACAGCTCGTCACCTGAATGAGTATCCTATGCTTGATGTCCTTGTGGCTGGGTACCTAAAATGGTTTTACAAGAAAAGTAGATTTGAAAAGCAAACGGGTCAGAGCCCAAATGTGGAGTTATATTTTAAAAACCTGCAAGTGCTTTAAAAACATTTAAAACATTAAATGCAAAGTACATGTTAGGACGTGCACTCACATGATATTCTCACCTCTCGTCTAACTGTGCACTCCTAACGTAAGTACCCATCTATAACGACACAAATCACTAGATAAGTACCATCATATCTAGCTAGACTGCCATAGGTCCTACCCTTATTACTCGGTTCTATTAACATTATAACGCTCATAATTAAATAGGGGTTTAACGCAAACTCAGATGCTCAATATGCAATATATATCACTATCAGTTAACTCGTTATATTTTTCTCGAAACAATACCTTGATTATATTCACAACATTAATCATGAAGGTTCTTATTAATTAAACGTATATTATTCACATCATAAATATACAATACAAGCACCCCGAGAACTAAGCTGTGGTGCGCACATACTCTGCTATCCATCCCGGTACATCACGTACATAAGGATCACATATTCTGAATCTCTCAGGAATAGATAAGATAACACAAATCACAAATAGTGGAGGCGAACACAGTCACATCACATGGGTCACGTACATACCTACGCTCCCACGATCAGCGGACTTATTAACATCCCAATAAGTCTTTCTCTGACCTATGTTCATCGAGGTAACCAGTCTAAATCCGGGCAACACAAGGATTAGAGGGCCCTAAGCGAACGCAAACCTCCCGTGATAGCAAGTATGGTAGGTATGGCATACACACAATTCATATACCAATACTAAGTAAACACACGTCTTAGTAATCCCATAGTTTAATCGTAGTACGTATCGCATTCTCGTACTAACTTATAATATCTACAACTTATATTATTTCGGTTTGTAATCATACGCGCCATAATTCATTCTCACGTCGTATTAGACACTCACGTCTCAACCCAAACCGTCCATTTAATATAACTCTCATAAATAATTTCCATCTCATAAATACCCAAAAGTCCCAATTCTATCATTACATCATCATCGGAATGTTATCTATATCCTCGAACAAGTTTACGGGACTCCAAAAATCAAAACAGTCCAAAAAGGACCAAACTGTCAACTCGTTAGAAGTCTCGTTCGAATGAGACTGTTCGAACGAGATTCCACTGTCAACTCGTTAGAAGTCTCGTTCGAACGAGGCTGTTCGAACGAGATTCCAGTTCGTTCGAACGAACTGTACCTTCTAACGATATCTCATTCGAACGAGATATCGAACGAAATCCCTTCTCGTTAGCAGCGACTGGTCAACTCGTTAGAAGCTCGTTCGAACGAGTTCGTTCGAACGACCTGGGTAGGGGCTTCTAACGACCTGCCAGTTTCGTCCTAGATTTTCTTAGTTACGTTTTTCATCCATTTCTACTCCTCAAATCATCTCCAAAGTTCGTCCCAACAATGTTTTAAGTTCTCTAACCATCCTAAAACATGCTAAGGTCATAAACTAACATCTTTGAAGGCTTTATTGCACCCTATACACCATTAAATCACAAGATTCTATATTTTTCCCCAATTTTTATAAGAACATGAACCCTAGATCTTTATCATCATCAAATCCCCGAATTAAATCCGTTTTTACATCATATAAATATGAAATCTCTGAATTCAATCTTCAAACAATGTTTCTACATGCAAACCTATCCCAAAATTAAATAATAACTTCCAATTTCATGGGTTTTCTTTTAACTCTTATATAAGATTGATTGTCAAGGTTTCTAACATGGAAGAAGCATTCACTGCATAAGGAATGTAATTTAAATCACTTGTCTTGATTTGATTTCTGATTTTGATGTTGGTTTGGTGAAGATTTCTGCAGAATCTCTCCTCTCCAAGTTTCTTCTCCAATGGTGGCTTAAGGTGGCTAGGGTTTGATTTGGGGAACTTAGAAAACTCTTCTAATAACCTACGTAGCCTTCTAGGTTAATATGGGTAGGTTAGTGGGTTTAGTGGGTTTAATCCACATCAGATTTACATCTCTAATTTTCGTCATTTTTAATTCCTAAAAATACGAAATTACCAAAATACCCTTTATATTGCCGGTACGGCCTAAAAATACCCCGGAACCCAAACTATACCCCCGGCTAGTGTTTTCTGACTATCTCGACCCTTCCGGATGCATTGGCGCACTCAAAACGACCATACAGATGATAGATTTTAAATAACTTTTATAATTAACATGATATACCATGACGCGGCGGTCACACGCGTCTCAACAAAATTTCCAAATTGCCGTATATAAATCTCACGACAAATTTCAAAATTCCAAATTCATATATAATCATATATGCACATAATCAAATATCAACTCGCATCTCGTTAGTATTTATAACCCGGATTAATTTCCAATTAATACGCATGTAATTAATTAATCCCAAAAATAAATATAGCCAAAAGTACGGGGTATTACATACTCCCCCCCTAATAACTGAATTTCGTCCCGAAATTCGAAACTAGAAAGTACCTGCTAAAAATAACTCTGGATAACGTTCGCGCATCTCATCCTCGCGCACCCATGTGGACTCCTCGACATTGTGATGTCGCCACTGAACACGCACTAACGGGACTATCTTTGACCGCAGTTTCCTCTCGTTTCGGTCCAAAATAGCAATCGGCCCCTCCTCGTAGGAGCTATCCGGCTGGAGATTGATGTCCTCCACAGCAATGTGAGAATGAGCCAGATTATCTCTAAGATATTTCCTCAGCGAGGAAATATGGAACACATCGTGAATCCGATGCAAATGCTCCGGTAGTCCAAGTCTATACGCAACCGGTCCAATCTGCTCAATAATAGGAAACGGCCCCACATACCTTGGTGCCAACTTCCCCTTCTTCCCGAAACGCATAATCCCCTTCATAGGAGATACTCTGAGCAAAACCTGGTCCCCTACTTGGAACTCCCTGAAAAATCTCTTCGCATCAGCATAACTCTTCTGTCTATCTTGAGCTACCCGAATGCGACTCCGAATCAACTCAATCCTTGCCGAAGTATCCTGAATCACTTCCGGCCCAAGCAGCTTGTTGTCCCCCACCTCTAACCAACATGCTGGGGAACGACAAGGCCTACCGTACAGTGCCTCAAACGGAGCCATGCCAATAGTGAACTGATAGGAGTTGTTGTAAGCCAACTCCACCAGTGGAAGGTACTGCTCCCATCCACCCCCAAAGTCTATAATGCACATGCGCAGCATGTCCTCCAACATCTGATTGGTGTGCTCTGTCTGCCCATCGGTCTACGGATGATAAGCTGTACTCAACCGCAATTCCGTGCCCATTGCCTCCTGGAAACTCTCCCAAAACCTCGAAACAAATATCTTTTCTCTGTCAGACACGATATTTAGGGGCACACCGTGAAGTCTCACAACCTCTGAAATGAATAGCTGGGCATACTGTCTCGTACTGTAGTCAGTACTTACGAGTAAAAAGTGAGCGACCTTGGACAACCTGTCCACAATTACCCAAACGGAGTCATGACCCCTCTGCGACGTAGGCAACCCCGTGATAAAGTCCATGGATATGCTCTCCCACACCCACACCGGGACCTCCAACGGCTGTAGCAACCCTGCCGGTCTCTAATGATCCACTTTTACAAGATGACAAGTGGCGCATTTCGAAACGAACTCAGCGATATCTCTCTTCATACCGCTCCACCAATACTGCCGTCTCATGTCTTGGTACATTTTGTCCCCTTCGGGATGTACCACTAACCGTGAGCCGTGCGACTCTTCCATCACCTCGTGTCGCAATTCCTCTCCTTCCAGAACTACCAATCTCCCATTGAAGCGTAATCCCCCGTTTGAGCTGACGGTATAGGACTCGGCTCCCTCTGCTAGTAATCGAACTATCTGATCCTGACAGAACGAGTCATTAGCCTATGCCCGTACTACCTTCGTGATAATCTGCAGTGTAACGGTCATCACAGACATGAAAGATCGGGCCACTGCATCCTGGTGTCCCAATTCCTTCCACTTTGCCTTCCATACCTCTGCCACCTCATCTGCTGGCCTACGGCTCAACGCGCCTGCTACCACGTTAGCCTTACTCGGGTGGTACTGGATGTCGAACTGGTAGTCTTTCACAAACTCAAGCCACCTACGCTGCCGCATATTCAACTCTTTCTGCGTGAATAGGTACTGTAGGGACTTGTGGTCCGTGAACAGTTGGAATTTCTCCCCCAAAAGATAGTGCCTCCAAATCCGTAGGGCAAATACCACTGCTGCCAACTCCAAATCATGCGTGGGGTAATTCTTCTCATGAGTCTTAAGCTCATGGGAAGAATAAGCTATGGCATGTCTCTCCTGCTGCAATACACCTCCAAGTCCTTGCAAAGACGCGTCGGTGTAAACCAAATACTCAACTCCCGATTTCGGCAATGCTAACACAGGTGCTGAGGTTAACTTGTCCTTCAATTCATCGAATGCCAACTGACAGGCATCACTCCAGATGTATGGCACGCCTTTACCACTCAGATGTGTCAAAGGACCTGCTATCTCAGAGAGGCCCCGAATAAACCTCCTGTAGTATCCTGCTAGACCCAAGAAACTACGACTCTCAGTCGGTGTCGTGGGTTGTCCCCACTCCCTCACCGCTGATACTTTCCCCGGATCAACAGATATTCCCCGGTCGGAAATGATATGTCCCAAAAACTGGACTTCCTTCAGCCAAAACCCGCACTTCTCATATTTTGCATACAACTCGTTCTGACGAAGTGTTTGCAAAACTTGCCTCAAATGCTCGGCGTGCTCCTCCTCTGTCTGAGAGTAAACCAGAATGTCATCAATGAAGACAATGACAAACTGATCTAGGAAATCCCTGAACACTCTGTTCATCAAGTCCATAAACACAGCTGGAACGTTGGTCAAGCCGAAAGGCATAACCCGAAACTCTTAAGAACCATATCTCGACAAGAACGCAGTCTTCGAAACATCCTCCTCCCGGATACGCAACTGATGGTATCCCGATCTCAAATCAATCTTCGAGAAGAAAGAAGCTCCTCTCAACTGGTCGAATATGTCATCGATTCGAGGCAACGGATACTTATTCCGTATTGTGACCTTATTCAACTCTCTGTAGTCCACACACAATCTCAGTGAACCTTCCCTCTTCTTCACAAACAAAACCGGATCGCCCCAAGGTGAGGTACTCCTGCGGATAAAGCCCTGACCTAACAGCTACTCTATCTGATCTCGTAGCTCTCGCATCTCTGCCGGAGCCATACGGTACGGTGCGCGTGCTATAGGTCTCGTACCCGGTAGAAAATCTATAACAAAGTCTATCTCTCGACTGGGGGGTAAGACTGGTATCTCCTGAAACACATCCGAATACTCCCTAACAACTAGGATCGAATCTAAAGGAATCACAACCTCCTTAGAGGTATCCTCCTCTATGTAATACAGATGAGCGGTCGATCCTCCCTCTGGGCGAGGCATCGCCACTACAAACATCTCTTGCCCCGGAATGGCAAAAACAATGCTTCCGCTGAAGCAATCAATCATGGCCCTATAAGCTATGAGCCAATCCATACCGATGATCACATTGTGAACATGCATATCTAATACCAACATATCTGCAGGTAATACCAGACTACCGATCCCTACTCCCACTCCCCGGCATATAAAGAATATAAGTGACCCACTCCCCAATGGTGAGTCGACACACGTCACTGTGCTCTCTGCCGTAGCTAACAATGCTAAAGCTTTCGCGAAGTGTGTAGCTATAAAACAATGTGTAGCACCCGTACCCATAGTGCCATGGATAGGAAACGTACCCTCAATCGCGGGCGGTGCCTGTGGAACTGCAGCCTGGTGGACGTTGTAGACACGTCCATACTGTAGCTGCCCCTGCTGAACTGGGACTGCTGGAATGGGTGGCAATGCTGCCATCTGTGGCGGTGCGGGAAGAGCGGCGGGAAACATAGGCCTCTGTGGCTCCTGGCGAGCACCCTGCTGCTGCTGCTGTGGGGCCCTGCCCCTATCAGGACAATCCTGTCGCTTATGGCCAGTCTTGCCACAAACAAATCACTTCCCTGGGAAGTTCCCTCCTCTCTGTCCCTGCTGTCCCCGGCCCTGGTGGTCGTTACCGTTCCTCCCTTGGCCCTGCTGGCCCTGGTGAAACAGCTACCCATTCTGCCCCTGTTGGCCCTGATGGCCATTTGGACCCTGATGGCCCTGACGGAAACTTCCCTGTCCCTGTCTGTAGTTCCCTGACCGGAACCTCTTATTATCCCCCTGCTGGGAGCCCTGCTCATTCTGTCTCTGCCCCTGACCAGATTGTGCCCTGATGGCTAGACTCCCCCGACCTCTTGCCCTCGGCCATATAAAAATGGTGGTCCTGGCAGTGTAACAATGCAGCGTTAACCACATCAGAATAAGTGGCCAATGATAGGTTCCCTAGCAGATGCTGACGGATCCTCCATGTCAACCCGTCCGTGAATTTCTCAATCTTCTTCTTTTCTGTTAGTATCTCATCTGGAACGATATTCAACAGATTCGTGAACTCGGCCTCATACTCGGCCACTGTCTTACCTTCTTGCCTCAGACTCATCAGCTTCCTCCTCATTTCCATATGAACAGCCGACGAAAAGTACTTGCGGTCAAACCGCACCCAGAAATCCTGAATAGTGAGGGTATTCCTCTCCTTTACGGTGGTAATAGACTCCCACCACTGCAGTGCAGATCCAACTAGCTTGAAAGTAGCTAGCACCTGCTTCTGAACATCAGTTCACTCATGCATCCTCAAGTTTCTCTGTATATCCTTCCTACATTGGCTCGAGACTACCACATCTGAGCTACCTGCAAACTCTGGCGGATGTGCTTTCTGAAAAGCATCACGTACATGCTCCCAAGCAGACGGGAATGCATTAGCCTGTACTGGCGCGGTAACCGGCGCCTGAGGTGGTGCCTGCAGAACAACGACAATCGCGGCATTTACCGCTTGGGCTACTATAGCTGCAACCTCAGCGGCGTTCATCATGCCCTGAACTGGAGCGGGCTGGGGTTCGGGCGTTGCATCCCTGGGAACTTGTCGTGCACGTCGTGGAGGCATCTGAAATAAGAACAAAGTTTATAAGTTCACGGTCATAAACTTAATATAGCTGAAGAACGAAGCATACACAAAAAGAGTACAACAGTCCTAAAATATAGGGCTCTATATCAAAGAAACGTAGCGGAAACATAATAGCCGTACAGATCCTAAAGGACACTAGAACCTGATGCTCTGATACCACCTGTGACACCCCGACTAATTAAATACCGGGTACCTACTCCTTTATTAAATTAATTCAAAATGCCAAGTTGGCTCAGTTAATAGCATCACTGTCGAAAACATTTTATTATTACTAACCACCTAGTATTTAAAAAGTAAGTTGCCAAATTTTAATTTAAGTCTGATTAGCGTGCAACAAGTGTAATGAAGAAATAAATAACACCATTCACCATACTAAAGTAAATAGAATAACCATCACAAAACGTAAATAAAGTCTGGAGGAAATACTCCTCACTACAATCCCACAACTGAAATAAGTAAACGAAAACTAAAACATTACATGCCAAACTCTGAAAACTGTACTAGAAGAATGTAACTCTAATAGAAATGGGCAACATGCCCTACAACTGATAGATAGTGACTCTGGAATCCAAAAGATAGAAGCGTCTACAAGCAAATCCCTGCAGCTTCCACAAACAGCTACAGCTCGTCATCTGAATGAGTATCCAATGCTTGGTGTCCTTGTGGCTGGGCACCTAAAATGGTTTTACAAGAAAAGTAGATTTGAAAAGAAAACGGGTCAGAGCCCGAATGTGGAGTTATATTTTAAAAACCTGCAAGTGCTTTAAAAACATTTAAAACATTAAATGCAAAGTACATGTTAGGACGTGCACTCACATGATATTCTCACCTCTCGTCTAATTGTGCACTCCTAACGTAAGTACCCATCTATAACGACACAAATCACTAGCTAAGTACCATCATATCTAGCTAGACTGCCATAGGTCCTACCCTTATTACTCGGTTCTATTAACATTATAATGCTCATAATTAAATAGGGGTTTAACGCAAACTCAGATGATCAATATGCAATATATATCACTATCAGTTAACTCGTTATATTTTTCTCGAAACAATACCTTGATTATATTCACAACATTAATCATGAAGGTTCTTATTAATTAAACGTATATTATTCACATCATAAATATACAATACAAGCACCCCGAGAACTAAGTTGTGGTGCGCACATACTCTGCTATCCATCCCGGTACATCACGTACATAAGGATCACATATTCTGAATCTCTCAGGAATAGATCAGATAACACAAATCTCAAATAGTGGAGGCGAACACAGTCACATCACATGGGTCACGTACATACCTACGCTCCCACGATCAGCGGACTTATTAACATCCCAATAAGTCTTTCTCTGACCTTTGTTCATCGAGGTAACCTGTCTAAATCCGGGCAACACAAGGATTAGAGGGCCCTAAGCGAACGCAAACCTCCCGTGATAGCAAGTATGGTAGGTATGGCATACACACAATTCATATACCAATACTAAGTAAACACACGTCTTAGTAATCCCATAGTTTAATCGTAGTACGTATCGCATTCTCGTACTAACTTATAATATCTACAACTTATATTATTCCGGTTTGTAATCATACGCGCCATAATTCATTCTCACGTCGTATTAGACACTCACGTCTCAACCCAAACCGTCCATTTAATATAACTCTCATAAATAATTTCCTTCTCATAAATACCCAAAAGTCCCAATTCTATCATTACATCATCATCGGAATGTTATCTATATCCTCGAACAAGTTTACGGGACTCCAAAAATCGAAACAGTCCAAAAAGGACCAAACTGTCAACTCGTTAGAAGTCTCGTTCGAACGAGACTGTTCGAACGAGATTCCACTATCAACTCGTTAGAAGTCTCGTTCGAACGAGGCTGTTCGAACGAGATTCCAGTTCGTTCGAACGAACTGTACCTTCTAACGATATCTCATTCGAACGAGATATCGAACGAAATCCCTTCTCGTTAGCAGCGACTGGTCAACTCGTTAGAAGCTCGTTCGAATGAGTTCGTTCGAACGACCTGGGTAGGGGCTTCTAACGACCTGCCAGTTTCATCCCAGATTTTCTTAGTTACGTTTTTCATCCATTTCTACTCCTCAAATCTTCTCCAAAGTTCATCCCAACAATGTTTTAAGTTCTCTAACCATCCTAAAGCATGCTAAGGTCATAAACTAACATCTTTTAAGGCTTTATTGCACCCTATACACCATTAAATCACAAGATTCTATATTTTCCCCCAATTTTTATAAGAACATGAACCCTAGATCTTTATCATCATCAAATCCCCGAATTAAATCCGTTTTTACATCACATAAATATGAAATCTCTGAATTCAATCTTCAAACAATGTTTCTACTTGCAAACCTATCCCAAAATTAAATAATAACTTCCAATTTCATGGGTTTTCTTTTAACTCTTATATAAGATTGATTATCAAGGTTTCTAACATGGAAGAAGCATTCACTGCATAAGGAATGTAATTTAAATCACTTGTCTTGATTTGATTTCTGATTTTGATGTTGATTTGGTGAAGATTTCTGCAGAATCTCTCCTCTCCAAGTTTCTTCTCCAATGGTGGCTTAAGGTGGCTAGGGTTTGATTTGGGGAACTTAGAAAACTCTTCTAATAACCTACGTAGCCTTCTAGGTTAATATGGGTAGGTTAGTGGGTTTAGTGGGTTTAATCCACATCAGATTTACATCTCTAATTTTCATCATTTTTAATTCCTAAAAATACGAAATTACCAAAATACCCTTTATATTGCCGGTACGGCCTAAAAATACCCCGGGACCCAAACTATACCCCCGTCTAGTGTTTTCTGACTATCTCGACCCTTTCGGACGCGTTGGCGCACTCAAAACGACCATACGGATGATAGATTTTAAATCACTTTTATAATTAACATAATATACCATCATGCGGCGGTCACACGCGTCTCAACAAAATTTCCAAATTGCCGTATATAAATCTCACGACAAATTTCAAAATTCCAAATTCATATATAATCATATATGCACATAATCAAATACCAACTCGCATCTCATTAGTATTTATAACCCGGATTAATTTCAAATTAATACGCATTTAATTAATTAATCCCAAAAATAAATATAGCCAAAAGTACGGGGTATTACATCACATTAAAGAACTCGATCCTATCAAACTCATCACCATCATCCCCACGTCTCTATGTAGTTAGAAAGTAATTAATTATCAGGCATATTTATAAGATACAGTTGAAATCTTAAATCACTATATATTACCAATTAATGACGAACAACCAGAAATGTCTTAGACCCATTATTATACTTTATAGTTTGCTTTGCTTGATTGCTTTTATTTATGTCACGTCTCATCTACAACATATATTGTAAAATAATTATATATACATAGTGAACAAAATACTTTACGTATTACATAATTGAGAATAATTGGAATAAATTTGAACCTCGTATTTTAGATTAGCGTATAAATCACACAACTCATTCCAATTTTTCACGGTGGTACGAAAAGGGATAACTGCACGTGCCTCCATACCTAATCCAAATTACAAATAATATTGATGAAGCTTACTTCGGCAAGCCCTACTCCCCCATTTCATCAACTCTTAACAACTTTGGTTTGCATACTCGTCGAAGACAACATCGAATCTCCCCTAAAAATTCTTTAGTAATGGTTGCGTTAAAACTAGATATATATAAATTAATTGAATTCACAAGCATTAATAAATTACTTACTTACGCTAAGTCTTTCAAATGCTTGTCCCTTATCTCTCACCTTAAGTGCTTTGCATTTAGTTAGCATCGGGATTGGATTTTGAGAGACAATACAAAGTTCATTGGAAAGTTTTTCAGATTGCTCCTTTTCTAAAGGCCTCCCTCTTTCTTTGGAAATTTATGTACGTATCTTCTTCCTCGTTTCTTTGATCATCTTTTATAGCCCATTCCCTTTTGTAGGTACAAAAGGGGAAGATGCGTAAAAATTTAATACGAAGAGATATGCCTAAATCCCAAAAAAAAAAAATTAAATACAAAGTAATAATACATTAAAAAATGTATCATGCAAATGGGATGCCATAAGTTAAATACATATATCATGTAGGGATGACCTAAGTTAAAGACTATATATCATGTAAAAGGGATGCCATAACTTAAATCCCATGTATCATGTATAGGGGCTGCCATAAGTTAACTATCATGTATATGGGTTGCTATAAATTAAATACATGATCATGTACAACAAGGGGCTTCCTAAACGTGTAATTACATTAAAGTCCCACCCGCGCCCACCCACACAACACAACATATTAAATGAAGTTGCTAAGAATTATATGGACTATTTTGATTGTGTCCTTGACTAAACAAGTGGAAGAGGGTATAGTTTATTCGTCATAGAAATATAGTTTATTCCTAAGGATTTTGTACCTTTATTATTCATAGGAGTGTCATAATTTATTCGTCAAGTGAATGCGTGGAATCTCCAGTTTGGGCCTCTTGTACAATAGCAGGTTGCACCTCTTGTATAGTAGTTGTAGCTATGGTAGATGGTCTGAGATGCCTAGAACATCCCAGTTCCATTCTAAATAATCAACAATCGAAAGAGAATATAATGATATGAGTAGATCGTAAATGGATGATATCACAAAAGTTCATTAACAATATCACTATCTATCAAATTGCTTTTATAAATAATAAATATCTACAATCAAGTATATAAACTTTAACTACTTAATCAATCAAATCACATATCAATAATAAAACATAGAGGTAATAAAAAAATTCATTTCCATTATTACATTGAATCTATATTGAACTTTTGCCAGTTAACTAGACACTATTTCCAACATTATATGGATTTAAGGCCACTTTTTCCTATTTTCAATACACATTCAATTTTTCATAACTGTGATATGCATCCGTACAAATGAGATCTTTCTTGTTGTCATAATATTTAACAAGTGCTTCATCATCATCATCATCATCACCATAATCATGAATATAATCATTTTCTTAAAAAATAACTCTTTTGTTTATATCTACAATACTTCAATCAATAGTATCGACATCCATGTCATTTATGTGCAGCACATCCGCATCAACTTGGAAAACTTGACAAACTCAAATGATGCATTGTCTTTGTAAACCAAACATTCATCCGCTTCTGTAATACCCATGTCCCTTCGTTCCATAGAAAATATTATAAATGCATCTTTGAAAGTGATACAACATATTAAACAAATTCAAAATGCAATAATATCATAACAAGAATGAGTAAAATATCCTATAGTCTTCCTATATGTAGAAAATTATTGAACATTTTGAAACTATGGTAACTAGTAACACAACCAATAAAACTCACAAATACACTTTTAGTTCATGAGAGAAGGCTTAACTCAATTTGTCCATATTTTAGATTGTGAGATTTATTAGCCTATTTTTAGGATTGATTTACTATTTTAACTATAATATCAATATCAACATTGATTAATAGTGGAACCGTGTCCTTGAAAAATAATAAACTCATGTAGGAGTTTTCGTTCAATCTCTCATTGGATTGGTAGAAATTAAAACTTACCTTATAAAAATTCCTGCCAAACATTTAAAAATACTAATACTGGCTAATGATCATGACAACATTATTGACTTTCTTGTTAGATTTTACTCTAACGTACAAAAACCCACCGCGAACCTTGAGTTTTTTTATAAGAAACCCACATGAATTGCTTTTAAGCAGGAAACATTGAACAATTCATTTGGTTGAAAATGAAATTAATTTTGAATTAATCAAATGTAATCATCAAACTGGGTTAAATTTAATGTTAGTTTCAATCTTTAATTAAGGAAGTAGATAATTAATTCAAATTAATTTGGGAAAAATAGATTCAAAATGTCTTGGCATGATGGTATAAAAGAACCATATCTTCCAAATCAAGCGTTATCAAAGAACCTCAAAATAAGAAAATGGGACAACCTATTTGTTCATGATATCGACAATAATATAAAAAATCAGAATCTATACAATCCACAAAAGTAATGAAAATAAATAAACAATAAGAAGTTATGATAACCAAATCAACTAATCGGTTTCCACTCTTAATGAAAAAAAAATCCAAACCAACTTATGAGGCTCCATTACTCAAAAACAAAAATAATTTAACACCGAATGTATCTTTAATACACAAAGGTAACTGACTATGGGTTTTGAAGACCGGACAAATCAAGGGCTTTGCATCATATTTAATTTCTGAAAAAATGAAGATAACAAAAATCTAGACTGTTTAATTTTCTGAAAATATGGATATTTGGGGCTCGACAAAAAATTAGTTCCAAACATGGAAATCTACACAATGTACAAATCAAGTATACGAAAATGCCAAAAAAATAAATCCTAAATACCTATTAGGATGAGGAAATGCGGCGATTGGCATCGACGGTCACCAAAACGCGGTAGTCGGTAGTGTTGGAATGGAGAAGAAGAGAGAGCAATGGGAGAGGTTGCTTTCTAATATGAATGGTGGGTGAGTGGTCCATATTTAGTTTTTTTTTCTTTATTAATACTCTGTCATTTCACTTTTAAATTATTTTTGGGTCATGCAATTGATGTTATGGATAATAAGAAATGGTACTTGGTTATGAAAATAGTTTGTAACAAAATGGAAAAACATTTTTTCGCAAAATTTTTTCGTCCATACCTTTATTGATTTTGTTAGTAAAAAAACCTGCACTACATTATTTGGACGGGAATGAGGGCACCCAATTTTCATTGACAATTTGACTACGGAATTAATCACTTTATGGATAATGTCATACCTTATGGCCAAAATTTGAATTTCGTTGCTAAAAATGACCTTTTTGCCACAAAATTAACTTTCTAGCTAACCAAATTGTTCTTAAAAATTTGTACTCTCTATTATAGTTGTGACGTTTCTTGTATCCACATGAATCCCATTTTTGTGCACTAAGTAACTTAGGAAATTTCCCACATAAATGCCAAAGGAGTAATTCAAAGGGCTAAGTTTTAATCGGTAAAGCCTCACTCTTTGGAAATATTTTTCTAAATTCTTTATATGGTTTGTTGTGGTTTTGGATTTAACGATCATAACCTCATTGTATTATTCCAAAAAGTTGCTAACTATTTCATGGAAGAAGGTATTCATTCCCTTTTGACATGTTTCTTCTACATTCATCAAACCAAAATAAATTTTAACCCATTCAAATGTACCAAGATTACATGGACACATAAAGGAATTGTTGTTCACATCTCCCTTAGATATGAATATTTTGTTGTAGCCAAAATTGAGATCTACCATTTACATAATAACATGACCAGTATACCCGTCAACTAATCAATCCAACACAAGCATTGGGTACTTATCATTACATATTATTTCATTCAAATTCCAGGAATCAATCCACACTCTTAGTTTGCCATTTTTGTTTACGACATGGATGATATTGGACAACCATTAAACATATATGGTTGGTCAAATGAACCCTAATTTCAAAAATCTTTCGATTTATTCTTTTGTTTTTACTATGAATTTTGGGGTAATCTGTCGAGGCAATTGTTTTATAGACTTGAACGCTTCTTTGATGGTCAGCTTATGCCCCCACCAATTTCTTATCTAGACTTGGAAGCTCATCATATTCCTAAGAAAAAATAATTACTTATAGATGTGAAATAAATCCATGACCAACTTCGGGTCTTCATTGCTAGGTTGGTCATTCACATAAGTTATCCTTTTATTTTTCTTAGTACCTAAGTTGATTTCCGCCAATGCATCTATTTTTTTAATATTAATAATTAACAGGCGAGTCTCAAAATTCCTTTAATCCATGGGCATGTTCTTATTATTTATCCTCTTCAACGACCTATTCAACCTAATTAATAATCTTTTCCTCATTGATTTTGTTACCTATTTTAAAGTCTCTGAATTTAACCAATTCCATTGTCTCATTTATCTCTCCTATTTCCATGAGGGTTTGATCTACTAAATAACTACTTCTTCAACTTCAAATGGTCCCATTAGACAAAAATCCATTTCTTTCCCACACTCATTTATTTCTTCATCTCATGATAGTTGAATAGATAAAGAAGCGATCTTAACTGATGCAATATTTTCTTAGTTGAGTTCGACATCCATACAATTAAATCTATCTTGAAATTTAGCAGGGTTAGTCTTCACTTCCTTAATATTCCCCTCATTTATTATCAATAATAACTTCTCACAAAAGAATACATTTCTTAGTATAAATCCAGTCTCTAAATATAAAGAATTAAAATTAGGTTTTGAATAAATTATAAAAAAGGTTTTTTTTATATATTTTAGTTCTGGCCTATAAATCAACTATCAAAACTCCTTTTGTTGATTTTTTTATCTCCAGCAAAACCAGAGACAATTATTTGAGTTGATGCCAAATTTGTAGTTTCTTGTTTATTTTATCTAACATTTAATATGGCATGACATTGTCAACTGACCTATTATCTATTAAGATTTTATTAATCAAGATTTCATTCATATAGTAGTTCATAAATAAAGTTTTGATGTGAATGCCCATGTCTTTAGTGGGTTCTTGAAACCCATAAGAAAAATCTAGAGGAGATACAAATAGATCCAAACAATCTACCTTGTACCCATCATCTTCATTGGTTTATGGTTCTGGGATTTCCTATTCACCTATTACTTCAAATGTTTTTTAAAGTATTATGTAATGTGCTAAATTATATTTATTGGTAATGATATGCCCCTCCTAATGGTTTCGTAGAATATATAACCATTAGTTGTTTGAATGATTCTTAATCTTCTACATAATGCTTATCATCAAATGCATTACTTCCATAAACACCCATAGCCTTTTCCAATTTGTTTGTCTTTTCTTCCCACATTCTTGATGAGGATTGACCATCTTATCTCTTCTCCCCATTAAACATTGGATTGGGATTAAAGGAAGAACATGCTTGTCCTCTTGACCTAATTAGGCGGAATACTCAGGATGCATCTTGGTATGACCTAATTTTCCTTTGGATGAGGCTTTGTTGAGTCATGATTATCTCAAATTTGGACTCACTTTTATTGGATCTTGGTGCATATACCACATGCCATATTCTAAGAGCAACTTATGTCTTAAACACCTTTGAATTTTTGCCAATGTTAGAGATATCATTCATTTGTCGAGCCACCGTAGGTTGTAACACCACGTATTTTTTAGAATATCTAAATTACACGTGTCATAGTAATTTAATTAATTTAATAAATAAAGTGAATTTAAATATTTATTAATTTACAAGAAATTGATTAATATTTATGTGATATTGTGTTTACTAGTGTGATAAGAAAATGAAATTGTATGATTTTATATTACGTCGTAAGTGGGTAAAAGCAAAAAATTGACAAGATCTTATTCAGGACGTGCTTATGTGGTCGTGTTGGAAATAAGTTAGTAAATTGATGATAGGTGACTTTGAGTGCACAGATGATCCAGAACGGGTTGAAATAGTAAAAATTAGACATTGGGGGTTGTAATCGAGTACCAGTGACTTTTTAGAGTTGTCGGGACTCATTTAAGGGAATTTAAGTCATCATATATTAGAATATTAACCTAATTTCGTGATTAGGATTATAAAATGATTGGTTTAGTTTTAGGAGGCAACCACCTTATTATTCAAAAACCCTAAGAGAGAAGGAAGAGAAGAAAAAGAAGGGGAAATCAAGAGAGAGCTCCATAGGAGGCCAAATTGGGAGAAATTTCGAGTACTCCTAACTTTAATTCATCACACATGAGGAATATTCATACCCTAAGGACAATTTTAATGCAGTTTCAATTCATATCATAGTAGGTGCTATGAAAATGGCTGGGGATTCGCATATAAATGGAGTTTTTGAGAAATTATACCATAAAAAGAGGTGTGAATTTGTATATGAGATTGTTGAATGAATCCCACATGATTAAAGTAGGATCTTGATATTTATAGGATTGATCATATTTAGTTATGTTCTTGAATCGAAAATACATTATCTTGAGGTATTATTCATTTAAAATTAAAAGTATGGAATAATTAGATGATTAACGATTCAATCCTTTGGGTTAAGATATTTTTTGGGTGTTAAAAATATATAAAATATGTTCCTTTATGAATTATATTAGTTGGGTAGTGTAGGAGGATGATTGTGTGACACCCAGCCTAATTAAATACCGGGCGATCACTCCTTTATTAAATTAAAATCAAGGTGAACAGTTGGTTCATTCTTAGCATCACTGTCGAAAAAAATACTTTTCCAATTTAAACACCCTAAATAATTAAGCTAAGTGTCAAAACCATTTTCATACATACTTTCCAAATTTTATTTCAAGAAAATCATTTATTTTATTAACAACATTCCATAAGTAAGAATCACACCACATTAAATTCTGCAACATAATCCATTTAATTTAATACATTCGTCAATCAAATGTTAACGTATGAAATCTAAAGTCACACATCCAAACTGAATAAATCCCATAGTAATAATACTGGAAATAACTGAAATACAAATGTCCAATAACAACGGAATAATGGAAATAGCTACACATGCTCAACTAGATGAAAGTACTAAGAATGGATCCGAATTAACGAAGTCGTCTAATCAAGAGACCTGCAACTCCCACCTAAGCTGCAGCGCGTTCCTTCCAAAAGATACTAAGCAAGACGCCCCTATGGCTGGGCACCTATAATACATACATATATATACAAGAGAGAGATAGAGAAAAAGAAACGGGTCAGAGCCCGATAGTGTGTTTGATTTAAAATACATTTAGCAAGTATTTAAATTGATACAGGCCAATGCAACAACATATTAGTGCGACACTCTCTTGAGAAATTCTCACCTCTCTTCTAATGTGAACACCTATCGCACTAACCTTCCCAATGGTCTATCTCATAATATAACATGCTATCCTTTCCCAATGGATTAATTTATCTTATATTACTCGTAAGATTCAAAATTAACGATTTAATTGTTTGAAGATACTATTCAATTAGTAACCAAAGTTCTCATTTTAACCTTATAAATCAATAAAGTTTTCCAGTGTCATATTATACTTTCTCAACACAAGTGTTTATAATTTGAGTTATCAACCACGTCCTACATATCACATCACAGAAGACAGTTCCAGATTTCAGAATTTCATATATATATTAACCACTAGTAAAATATATATATAAACCATAACAGCACCCTAAATAAAACTATGGTGCAGGCATACTCTACTATCCAAACCCCATATCACTCATATTAAGGGGAATACAAATTCGGAATCACTCTCGAAATGTATTAATACATATACAAACTATAGGTTCCAAGTCCCTTAGGACCGTCTGAACTATCACTGCGATAGCCTGTACCAAGGATACCTATACACAAACAAAATGAGGCGAAGGATAGATTCCAAGTCTCTAAGAGGAAAGCACATACCCACATATCTTAGGACCGTTTGAACTATCATTCCGATAGCCTGTACCAAGGATATCTATCTTCTAGGGTACAAGTCAATATCCCCCATAAAGGTCCCATCGAGATAAGACTGTCCCAGTGCGAAAACCTCAGGGATAGCAAGTAGCGTGGGCATGATTTTCACACATAGATAGTATATGCATACACAATCATATAACTATACTCATATTACCATATCAATAACGGGTAGATTCTCAATTCCCATAATTACGTCATTCGCATTTATTTCTCATTATTTAGTTATCACGTATAACCATTCACATCTTATTTTAATTTGAGGAACTTCTCCACTTACTACATAACGCTCATGGATTCTATCCTCCCAAGTATAAAATTCAGTAGGTATACACATTTGTTCCAACGTAACCCTCTTACGTGTCTCTCCCCTTTAACATATACTTACATTGTCCCTCATGTAAGATATCCCAAAAATATAGATTTCGCCTTACATTAAAGGATTTTGAATTTTATTTTCAAAGATGAGAATTTCAAATGGCTTCGAAATCGAAATTAAAATGGAGTTTTAATTGAATTATTTTATTATTTAGAAGAGTCCTCAAAATATAAAAATCTCTAAGAGTCCTCAAAATATAAAACTCTCTAAGATTCCTCAAAATATAAAACTCTCTAAGAGTCCTCAAAATATAAAACTCTCTAGTAAAAATAATATTTTTAGAAATCCGACCGTTCGATCAAGCTGAATTTTTGTCAGCAGTCATGTCTCGCCGTTCGCTACAACATATTAAAATTTCAAGCGATTCCAATGGTCCGATCATCCGGAATAAAAAATTTAGTGTTTGTATCTAATTAGAACTCTTTTCTTAATCAAACTCTCAATCCTTTACATGACAAAGGGTTTCCATAATATCATTTAAGTCATCACTACATGCAATTTCCTATCTCAAATTGGGTTTTTCTTCCATACAATTCATCATAATCATTCCTAAACCAATATGAAAGATGCATCAACGAAATAAGCAAGATAAAAACTTGCCTGGGATTTTCAGAGGTCTGGTTTGGTGCCGAATTCGGTATGGTTGCGTTCCCCGTCTCGCGATCTACGCGTTGGTGGTGGTGGCGGTGCAAACCGTTGAGTTTTGGGCCTTGAATTTGCCTTGAGATCTCTCTCCTTCCTCTCTTATGGCCGTCACTTGTGTTTATAGTTTCTAACCCTAGAAGGTAACCTAGGTATCTGATATAACTCCTCTAATTTTCGTGGGTTTAATTACCCAAAAATGTAAAATGATCAAAATGCCCTCCCGGGGTACTAATTAGGCCTAAAAATGCCCCGAGACCCAAACTAAACTCCCGGGTACACTTTTCTGACTATCTCGACCCTTCCGGACGCGTTGGTGCACTAAAAACGACCATCTGAACAACTTATAAAATATTCACTTTTATTAATTCACATTTAGTCCCGACACGATACAGGCGCGTCCCGACTTAAATTTCTAAAATTGCCATTTTATTCACACGTGGCAATATTATAAAAATAAATCTCATATATTACTATACTCATCCAGTAATATGCAACAAATAACAAATTTCCAATAATTACTAACTCTTGTCACGCTAGTAAATACTTAAAGCAACATTCCGGATTAAAATTAAATTAATTTATCTCAATTAGATTTAATAAATCCCATAATTTAAAAGCTATAAAAATACGGGGTATTACAGATTGGGACTGCATTATGGGAGAAATAATTGACAGATTTTGCACAGGATGAAACTATGTCGGTTTGGGCTTGACAACAAGATCGAACCAGTTAGCTCCCAAGGTCGAATCAATTTGGCTTCCACTACACCAAAATGCTAATTTTGTGACTGTCTTTTTCTAACTGCAAATTGGGGTGACAAACTTATCACCCTTGGGAGCAGTCACAAAATTATTTGTAACTCCCATTACGAGTTATAAAATAAAGGATGATAAAAAATTTGAGTCAATTAGTTTGTCACTGCTAATGAGAGTCAGAAATGTTACCATTTAATTAATTTGTGACTCCTATCAGTAGTTATAAATTTATAACTGTCATAAGCAGTCACAAATTTATTAGTAGGCCTAATTTATAACTCTTATGAGCAGTCACAAATTTATAATTGCTACGAGGAGTCACAAATTTTAACCTAAGTACTAATTTTGTAACTGTTAACGATAGTCATAAATTTGTGACTGCTGGTAGCAGTTATAAATTTTGGTGTTGAGTTAATTTATAACCACTATTGACAGTCATAAGTTTGTAACTGTTTTAAACACACACAAATTTTGGCCAATTTTAATTTGTGACTGCTAGGAGGGATCACAAAATCTTTGACCAAGTTCAATTTCCCTCCTCTCTCTCCTCTCAACTCCCGCCCTTTACTGTGAAGAACTTGTGCCCCTAAAAAGTTTTGACCTAGTTTTCGATTTCGATTTTGGCGAGTTTACATTGCGATTATGTTATTCTTATTTGTTAGTTGAGTTTTCATTTTGATTTTATTAATACGATTTGTTAACAAAATCGTATATGATTGATATACGATTTATAAATGTATATGACTGATCATTACAATAACATCTAAATCAGTTAGCATGATTTGTTACCGCTAATGGGTTTGTTAATACGATTTGTTAGTTGACTGATATACGATTTTATTAATACGATTTTGTTAATGTGATTTGTTAATACGATTTGTTAGTTGACTGATATACGATATTGTTAATACGATATGTTAATAGGATTTTGTTAATATGATGGGGTTTTGGCAGTTTGGTTTTGAGGGTCGGGTTTTTAGCAGTTAGGTTTTAGTTTTGAGGGTCAAGATTTTAGCAGTTGGGTTTTAGTTTTCAAACCATACATGTTCCTAACATCAAGACTCATCCTACATCTCATCCCATCAATTTATATATCATCAATCCCATGTATAAACATCAAATTCAGTTTTAGTCCCAAAAATCTAAGTTTTGACATACAACCCAAAGATCCAATTATTTTGTCCACAAATTATGAAATAAAATACACAAATGAATTATTTAGCAAGATTAAACACTTGCCTCAGAATTTTAGGGGTTGAACCGTCCTCGAGATCGCGTATTGGCCAGAAACCTCCAAGCTTTTTCCTCTCTCTTTCTACCTTTCTTCTTTTTTCTCTCTTTCTTTCTTTTTCTCTAGGGCTTTTCCCTCTTTCTTACAAATGAGATTGGTTGGTTTCGTAAGCCTCTTAAACCTTTAAAACATAAGTCCCAGTTTTAAATGGTAATACACACTTTAAATGACTCGTTTACTCCAATTCGAGTCAAACTTACTTAAAAATATTTCGGAACCGAAATAAAACCCAAGGACAGTCATTTTGACTATCTCGACCTATTCGGGATCAATGGCGCACTTAGAATTATTATCTGAAATACTTTATAACCTCCTCAATTTTTGTACCTCACTTTCCAAATTTTAAAATTCTCCAATTTAAATATATTTTATTTCCCCCCAAAATTTAATTTCTCAGCCCCAAAGTCATGGAGTATTACATACTTCCTCCTTACAATAATTTTGTTCGTAAAATTTAAGTTATGCCTAGGACTCCGAACCTCATCTAGTTCGTACATCTACCCTCAACATTGCTACACCTATCTCTCCTACTTCTCACATCGAATCATTTAAACTTTAAAATCAAACTCGCTACCCAGGCCGCCCATACACCCTGTATCCGAGCTCCACTCGCAAAAGCATAACCCTGCTCCACTAGCCCCAAAATTGTAATACAACTCCGTATCAGATTATTCTATAGCAGCATACTAAGTATTTAAAAATTTTGAAATTTCCAATGGTTGAACTCTTCTCAATTCCTAACAATCACTACATTCATGCGGGGGAGGTCTTGTAAGAGAAATCCATTAAAGAACCCTCCCAATACACTACTTTGTAGTTATGTCGGGGATTGAGATTAGTTGAACCAGGGTTAAGGTTTTATAAAAGGTTTTCGAATCATAGATATTGCCCTAAGGCCTACATAACAATATAATATAAAATAATTTCATGTCTTTCGACACCCAATCAAACACCTTTATTTCTCACCATAAGGCCCCAACAAATACAATACTCTCACCAATACCTAGTTCTCATAACTAGCACAACCATGAGCTAAATTCCCTGGTCAACAATGAATCTGCTAAACTCTGAACCTCTCAATTATACAATTCCTTTACATTACACCATTGCCACAAAGTAAGTCCTTCCTTTACTGGAATACTACAATTACCTTCCCTAGCCCATCAATAAAACAATAGACTTATAACCATTACAAAACGAACCTTAATAGTCCGCACTTTCGGAAATCAATAGCACAACTATCTACTAGCTCATTGCGAAACGATCTATTATCCAAAAAGATGCAACAAAAAGGCCGTACTTACTCAGTCCTTCCTCCAAGGAAAGTTCGTGCATACTATGGATATAGCGGCTAACCATTCGTTATACCTTGCACGCGACGTTCCCAATACCGCGCAAAGCATGATCTAAACCCAAAGAAAGGTACTCTACCATATACTTCTATAATCCAACTGTTTCACTTCATTCCTGAGTCCCTATATTCCTTCCACGACAAGTCCTTCTTCCTAAGGCCTAATTTTCCTTAAAGAAATATCCTCTCAAAAATCCTTCTTAACCATCTTGAAGGATAAGGTGCTATTGCGACCCCTAATAACTCCATTCGTACTACTCAATGAACCCAAGTCTCCAAATTTCTCACTCCCTTCTTAATGAAAAATAAACTCCTGACAATGGAATAATGTCACGTCCCATTTCGATAAAATTTAGCAACATCGGTTTTTTAACAATTATTGACTAATTCCTCAATCTTAACCTCCATGTGACTTCACAATTCGCTTATCCTCACCACTTACCTTATCGATCACCGAATTCTCCATTCAAGTCAATTATACTTCTTACTCAACCCCCGTTAAATCACCTTGAGTCGCTACTAGAAATCTTCTCCTTATCTCAGCTTGACTCACGAAAAGAAAATACCTCCAGTCAAAGCGTACCCAAAATCTGTTATGGGTATTGCATCTCTCATCTTGCCCCTTCCAGGGTGTATTATTTTTGGCTGCGTCAGAGACGAAAGCAACTGTGTCAGAACATCATTCAAGTGAGTACACCTCGTAGAAGAAGGTAAACGTAGTGAACACAACAATCCTAATAGTAGGGATCTACATCAAGAACACTTACAGAAGAATGCAGAAAACCCGCACAAATCCTAAAGACACTAGAACCTGATGCTCTGATACCATCTTTGACACCCCTCTTTAAATAATAACGGGTAACCAGACCTATACTAAAATAAAACAGGAATCTCAAATGGATCACTCTTAGCATCAACTGACAAAACAAAAATAAATAAGGCTAACTACTCAAAACTATAAAAGTGGATGCCAAAATTTAAATAAAACAAGTAATGGATATCAACCCAATAATAAGAATGACCATTAACACGAATAAAGAAAATACATGCTCAACATGAAGAAAGAACATACTCTCCATACATCATAAGTACTTACAAAAAAATATACTCAAATATGTTGTCGAGTCACAGACAATACAACATCCGTACGGAAGAAATATAAAATGCTGCATATAACTCTTGGGTATAAACTCGATACACAACAAGAATCATATCTAGAATTTCAAAGGAATAGAAAGCGACTACAATCTAAATCCCGCAACAGTCCGCAACTGCTACGACTCCCAAGACTCTGGATAGAAAATAATCTGGTATCCATGCTGTGGGACACCTGTAGTAAACATAATACACACACACACACACACACACACACACACACACACACACATATATATATATATAGCAAAAGAGAAATATAAACAGGTCAGAGCCCGAGGTGTAAAAATGTTAAGCAAGTGTGTTAACCGTGCATAATAAATATAACAGCACTATTTCATAATTAAAGTGGAGTCGCACTCTCTTGAAACCCCCAAACTCACCTCTCATCTATAGCGTGCACCTAGGCGTGTCCTGATACCTTAATTAACTTACCCTACCCTTATAAAGACAACCTACCTTACAATAGGCATGGCCTATACCCGCATGACCTGCCATCCTAACATAACCCAAGATTCCTTTCCATTCATAATCCCACCAAAATATATATATACACATATATGCCTTACTAGGCTCTAGTGGTTCCAATTATTAACTTAAACCAGTTATATGTCTTAATACGTCCCGCATTAACACTAAGCTTCAATATAAGAGTTTATTCTCTAAACAACAAACATACAAGTACAAAGGATAAAACTTCTCTCTACTCTCAACATTGCACTACGTTTTGTGCGTGGGGCGTCTCGCAAAGCGAAATCCAAACAAGGAACTCCCCTGATACACTACTCCTTGACAATGTCAGTCGTTGGGATCCATCATGTCATTTACATATATCATACTACTGCAACTACTTAAATAAAGAGTACTATATCTAAGAACATAAATATAATCTCTATCTAATCTCCTTGAGGTCGATGTAACCAAAATTGTCTCTAAGTACGATATTTCGGCCCTAATAAACTAGTACACTGTGACACCCCGACTAATTAAATACCGGGTAGCTACTCCTTTATTAAATTAATTCAAAATGCCAAGTTGGCTCAGTTAATAGCATCACTGTCGAAAACATTTTATTATTACTAACCACCTAGTATTTAAAAATAAGTTGCCAAATTTTAATTTAAGTCTGATTAACATGCAACAAGTATAATGAAGAAATAAATAACACCATTCACCATACTGAAGTAAAACGAATAACCATCACAATAGAGTAAATAAAGTCTGGAGGAAAACTCCTCACTACAATCCCATACTGAAATAAATACCCGAATGCTAAAACAATACAAATCAAAGTCTGAAAACTGTAATGTAAAAGATGTCTCTAGTAGAAATGGGCAACATGCCCTACAACTGATAGATAGTGACTCTGGAATCCAAAAGATAGAAGCGTCTACAAGCAAATCCCTGTAGCTTCCACAAACAGCTACAGCTCGTCACCTGAATGAGAATCCTATGCTTGGTGTCCCTGTGGCTGGGCACCTAAAATGGTTTTACAAGAAAAAGAGATTTGAAAAGCAAACGGGTCAGAGCCCGAATGTGGAGTTATATTTTAAAAACCTGCAAGTGCTTTAAAAACATTTAAAACATTAAATGCAAAGTACATGTTAGGATGTGCACTCACATGATATTCTCACCTCTCGTCTAACTGTGCACTCCTAACGTAAGTACCCATCTACAACGATATAAACCACTAGCTAAGTGACATCATAACTAGCTAGACTGTAATAGTTCCTACCCTTATTACCCGGTCCTATTAACATATAACGCTCGTAATTAGATAGGGATATAATGTAAACTCAGATGCTCAATATGCAATACATTTCTCTATCAACTAACTCATTATGTTTCTCGGAACAATACCGTAATTATTTATACAACATTAACATGAATGTTCTCATTAATTAAGTGTATATTATTCACATCATAAATATACAATACAAGCACCCCGAGAACTAAGCTGCGGTGCACACATACTCTGCTATCCATCCCGGTACATCACGTACATAAGGATTACATATTCCGAATCTCTCAGGAATAGTTCAGATAACACAAATCACAAATAGTGGAGGCAAACACAGTCACATCACATGGGTCACGTACATACCTACGCTCCCACGATCAGCGGACTTATTAACATCCCAATAAGTCTTTCTCTGACCTATGTTCATCGAGGTACCAGTCTATATCCCCCCCGTAGGCACACAAGGATTAGAGGGTCCTAAGCGAACGCAACCTCCCGTGATAGCAAGTATGGTAGGTATGTCATACACACAATTCATATACCACTACTAAGTAAACACACGTCTTAGTAATACCGTAGTTTAATCGTAGTACATATCGCATTCTCGTACTAACTATAATTATCACAATTTATACTACTCCGGTTTATAATCATACGCGCCATAATTTTCTCACGTCGTAATAGACACTCACGTCTCAACCCAAACGGTTCATTCTAATTTAACTCACTTGTATATAATTTCCTTCTCATAAATACCCAAATGTCCCAAACATATCACTACATCATCATTGGAAGGTTAACTATATCCTCGAACAAGTTTACGGGACTCCAAAATTCAAAACAGTTCAAAATAGCCCAAACTGTCAGCTCGTTAGAAGTCTCGTTCGAACGAGACTGTTCGAACGAGATCCCTCTGTCAACTCGTTAGAAGTCTCATTCGAACGAGACTGTTCGAACGAGATCCCTCTGTCAACTCGTTAGAAGTCTCGTTCAAACGAGGCTGTTCGAACGAGATTCCAGTTCGTTCGAACGAACTGTACCTTCTAATGATATCTCGTTCGAATGAGATATCGAACAAAATCCCCTTTTCGTTAGCAGCGACTGGTCAACTCGTTAGAAGCTCGTTCGAACAAGTTCGTTCGAACAACCTGGGTAGGGGCTTCTAACGAGCTACCAGATTCGTCCCAGATTTTTCCCATCTCGTTTTTATCCAATTTTATCACTCCTAATCTCTTCCAAAGTTCAACCCAACAACATTTTAGGGTCTCTAATTCATCCTAAACATATTCAAGTCAACTCCTAACATGTTTTCAAGGATTAAATGTCTTTAACATCAATGAAAATATAAATCTCTACACTTTTTCCCCAATTATTTCAAGAACATGAACCCTAACTTTTGAATCATGAATTAACTCACTATAAATCCGTTTTAATTCCTTCCTAACACATATATCATGCGAATCATTATCTACCTATCATTCTACATGCAATTCTCCTTAATAATTTCAAGTTCTAAGCTCCAAACTACATGGGTTTTCATAATCTTTCAAGAACAGTTGTAATTCATCAATTTTCTAACATGGAAGAAACATTCTATGAAATTAAATATGATTAAAACACTTGCCTTGATTGGATTTCTGATTTTGGTGTTGGCTTGGTGAAGATTTCTGCAGATTTTTCCTTTCTCCAAGCTCTCCTCCAATGGTGGCTTAAGGTGGCTAGTGTTTTGATTTGGGAATTTTAGAAAACTCTCCTAATAACCTACGTAGCCTTCTAGGTTAATGTGGTTTGGTTAATGGGCTTAGTGGGTTTAATCCACATCAGATTTACATCTCTAATTTTCGTCACTTTTAATTCCTAAAAATGTAAAATTACCAAAATACCCTTTAAGTTGCCGGTATGGCCTAAAAATACCCCGGGACCCAAACTACACCTCCGGGTAGTGTTTTCAGACTATCTCGACCCTTCCGGACGCGTTGGCGCACTCAAAACGACCATACGGTTTATATATTTTAAATTCACTTTTATTATCAAAATATTACACCGTGACGTGGCGGTCCCACGCGTCTCAACAAAATTTCTAAAATGCCGTCTATCGATCTCACGACAAATTTTATAATACTAAATACATATATCAAAACATATATGCACATAATCAAATACCAACTCGCATATCGTTAGTATTTATAACCCGGATTAATATCCAATTAATACACATTTAATTAATTAATCCCAAAAAAAAATATAGTCAAAAGTACGGGGTATTACATACTTCCCCCCTAATAACTGAATTTCATCCCGAAATTCAAAACTAGAAAGTACCTGCTAAAAACAACTCTGGATAACGATCACGCATCTCATCCTCGCGCTCCCATGTGGACTCCTCGACATTGTGATGTCGCCACTGAACACGCACTAACGGAACTATCTTTGACCGCAGTTTCCTCTCGCTTCGGTCCAAAATAGCAATCAGCCCCTCCTCGTAGGAGCTATCCGGCTGGAGATCGATGTCCTCCACAGCAATGTGAGAATGAGCCAAATTATCTCTAAGGTATTTCCTCAGCGAGGAAATATGGAACACATCGTGAATCCGATGCAAATGCTCCGGTAACCCGAGTCTATACGCAACCGGTCCGATCCGCTCAATAATAGGAAACGGCCCCACATACCTTGGTGCCAACTTCCCCTTCTTCCCGAATCGCATAATCCCCTTCATAGGAGATACCCTGAGCAAAACCTGGTCCCCCACTTGGAACTCTCTGAAAAACCTCTTCGCATCAGCATAACTCTTCTGCCTGTCTTGAGCTACCCGAATGCGACTCCGAATCATCTCGATCCTTGCCGAAGTATCCTGAATTACTTCTGGCCCAAGTAGTTTGTTGTCCCCCACCTCTAACCAACATGCTGGGGAACGACAAGGCCTACCGTACAATGCCTCAAACGGAGCCATGCCAATAGTGAACTGGTAGGAGTTGTTGTAAGCAAACTCCACCAGTGGAAGGTACTGCTCCCATCCACCCCCGAAGTCAATAATGCACATGCGTAGCATGTCCTCCAACATTTGATTGGTGCGCTCTGTCTGCCCAGCAGTCTACGGATGATAAGCCATACTCAACCACAATTCCGTGCCCATGGCCTCCTAGAAACTCTCCCAAAACCGCGAAACAAATATCTTGTCTCTGTCATACACGATATTTAGGGGCAGACCGTGAAGTCTCACAATCTCCGAAATGAAGAGCTGGGCATACTGTCCCGTAGTGTAGTCAGTCTTTACGGGTAAAAAGTGAGCGACCTTGGACAACCTGTCCATAATTACCCAAACGGAGTCGTGACCCCTCTGCGATGTAGGCAACCCCGTGATAAAGTCCATGGATATGCTCTCCCACATCCACACCGGGACCTCCAATGGCTGTAGCAATCCTGCCGGTCTCTGATGATCCACTTTTACAAGCTGACAAGTGGCGCATTTCGAAACAAACTCAGCGATATCTCTCTTCATACCGCTCCACCAATACTGCCGTCTCATGTCTTGGTACCTTTTGTCCCCTTCGGGATGTACCGCGAACCGTGAGCCGTGCGACTCTTCCATCACATCGTGCCGTAATTTCTCTCCTTCTGGAACTACCAATCTTCCATTGAAGCGTAATCCCCCGTCTGAGCTAACGGTATAGGACTCGGCTCCCTCTGCTAGTAATCAAACTATCTGCTCTTGACAGAACGAGTAATTAACATGTGCCCGTACTACCTTCGTGACAATCTGTGGTGTAATGGTCATCAGAGACATGAAAGATCGGGCCACTGCATCCTGGTGTCCCAATTCCTTCCACTTTGCTTTCCACACCTCTGCCACCTCATCTGCTGGCCTACGGCTCAACGCGTCTGCTACCACGTTAGCCTTACCCGGGTGGTACTGGATGTCGAACTGGTAGTCTTTCACAAACTCAAGCCACCTACGTTGCCCCATATTCAACTCTTTCTGCATGAACAAGTACTGTAGAGACTTGTGGTCCGTGAACAGTTGGAACTTCTCCCCCAAAAGATAGTGCCTCCAAATTCGTAGGGCAAATACCACTGTTGCCAACTCCAAATCATGTGTGGGGTAATTCTTCTCATGAGGCTTAAGCTTACGGGAAGCATAAGCTATGGCCTGTCTCTCCTGCTACAATACACCTCCAAGTCCTTGCAAGGATACATCGGTGTAAACCAAATACTCAACTCCCGGTCTCGGCAACGCTAACACAGGTGCTGAGGTCAATTTGTCCTTCAATTCATCAAATGCCAACTGACAGGCATCACTCTAGATGTAGGGCACACCCTAATGAGTAAGATGTGTCAAAGGACCTGCTATCTCCGAGAAACCCCGAATAAACCTCATGTAGTATCCTGCTAGACCCAAGAAACTACGAATCTCAGTTGGTGCCGTGGGCTGTCCCCACTCCCTCACCGCTGACACCTTCCCCGGATCGACAGATATTCCCCGGTCGGAAATGATATGCCCCAAAAACTGGACTTCCTTCAGCCAAAACCCGCACTTCTCATATTTTGCATACAACTCGTTCTGACGAAGTGTCTGCAAAACCTGCCTCAAATGCTCGGCGTGCTCCTCCTCTGTCTGAGAGTAAACCAGAATGTCATCAATGAAGACGATGACAAACTGATCTAGGAAATCCCTGAACACTCTGTTCATCAAGTCCATAAACACTGCTGGAGCGTTGGTCAAACCAAAAGGCATAACCCGAAACTCGTAAGAACCATATCTCGACAGGAACGCGGTCTTCGAGACATCCTCCTCCCTGATATGCAACTGATGGTATCCCGATCTCAAGTCAATCTTCGAGAAGAAAGAAGCTCCTCTCAACTGGTCGAATAAGTCATCGATTCGAGGCAATGGATACTTATTCCGTATCGTGACCTTATTCAACTCTCGGTAGTCCACACACAATCTCAATGAACCGTCCCTATTCTTCACAAACAAAACTGGAGCGCCCCAAGGTGAGGTACTCCTGCGAATAAAGCCCTGGCCTAACAGCTGCTCTATCTGATCCCGTAACTCCCTCATCTCGGCTGGAGCCATACGGTACAGTGCACGTGCTATAGGTCTCGTACCCGGTAGAAAATCTATAACAAAGTCTATCTCTCGACTGGGTGGTAAGCCTGGTATCTCCTGAAACACATCCGAATAATCCCTGACGACTGGGATAGAGTCTAAAGGAATCACAACCTCCTTAGAGGTATCCTCCTCAATGTAGTACAGATGAGCGGTCGATCCTCCCTCTGGGCGAGGCATCGCCACTACAAATATCTCTTGCCCCGGAATGGCAAAAATAATGCTCCCGCTGAAGCAATCAATCACGGCCCTATATGCTACGAGCCAATCCATACCGATGATCACATCGTGAACATGCATGTCTAACACTAACATGTATGCAGGCAATACCAAACCACCAATCTCTACCCCCACTCCCCGGCATATAAAGAAAATAAGTGACCCACTCCCCAATGGTGAGTCGACACACGTCACTGTGCTCTTTGCCGTAGCTAACAATCCTAAAGCTTTCGCGAAGTGTGTAGCTATAAAATAGTGTGTAGCACCCATATCGAATAATACCTGACCCATAGTGCCATGGATAGGAAACGTACCCTCGATTGCGGGCGGTGCCTGTGGAACTGCAGCCTGGTGGACGTTGTAGACACGTCCATACTGTAGCTGCCCCTGCTGAGCTGGGACTGCTGGAATGGGTGGCAATGCTGCCATCTGTGGCGGTGCGGGAAGAGCGGCGGGAAACATAGGCCTCTGTGGCTCCTGGAGAGCACCCTGCTGCTGCTGCTGTGGGGCCCTTCCCCTATCAGGACAATCCTGTCGTTTATGGCCAGTCTTGCCACAAACAAAGCACTTCCCTGGGAAGTTCCCCCCTCTCTTCCCCTGCTGTCCCCGGCCCTGGTGGCCGTTACCGTTCCTTCCTTGGCCCTGCTGGCCCTGGTGAAACTGCTACCCATTCTGCCCCTGCTGGCCCTGCTGGCCCTGATGGCCGTTTGGACCCTGATGGCCCTGACGGAAACCTCCCTGTCCCTGTTTGTAGTTCCCTGACCGGAACCTCTTATTATCCCCCTGCTGGGAGCCCTGCTCATTCTGTCTCTGCCCCTGACCAGATTGTGCCCCGCTGGCACCATGTCCTCCAGTCCTGCCCTGATGGCTAGACTCCCCCGACCTCTTACCCTCGGCCATATGAAAACGGTGGTCCTAGCAGTGAAATAGTGCAGCGTCAACCACGTCAGAATAAGTGGCCAACGATAGGTTCCCTAGCAGATGCTGACGGATCCTCCAAGTCAACCCATCGGTGAACTTCTCAATTTTATTCTTCTCTGTTGGTATCTCGTCTGGAACGATGTTCAACAGATTCGTCAACTCGACCTCATATTCGGCCACTGTCTTGCCTTCCTACTTCAGACTCATCAATCTCCTCCTCATTTCCGTATGAACAGCTGACGAAAAGTACTTGCGGTCGAACCGCACCCAGAACTCCTGAATCGTGAGAGTATCCCTCTCCTCCATGGTGGTAATAGACTCCCACCACTGCAGTGCAGATCCAACTAGCTTGAAAGTAGCTAGCACCTGCTTCTGAACATCCGTGCACTCATACATCCGTAAGTGCCTCTGCATATCCTTCCTCCATTGGCTCGAGACTACCACATCTGAGCTACCAGCAAACTCTGGCGGATGCGCTTTCTGAAAAGCGTCACGTACACGCTCCCAAGCAGACGGAAATGCATTAACCTGTACTGGCGCGGCAATCGGCGCCTGGGGTGGTGCCTGCTGAACAACGGCAATGGCGGCATTTACCGCTTGAGCTACTATAGCTGCAACCTCAGCGGCGTTCATCATGCCCTGAACTAGAGCGGGCTGGGGTTCGGGCGTTGCAACCCTGGGAACTCGTCGTGCACGTCGTGGAGGCATCTGAAATAAGAACAAAGTTTATAAGTTCACGGTTATAAACTTAATATAGCTGAAGAACGAAGCATACACAAAAAGAGAACAACAGTCCTAAAATATAGGGCTCTATATCAAAGAAACGTAGCGAAAACATAATAGACGTACAGATCCTAAAGGACACTAGAACCTGATGCTCTGATACCACCTGTGACACCCCGACTAATTAAATACCGGGTAGCTACTCCTTTATTAAATTAATTCAAAATGCCAAGTTGGCTCAGTTAATAGCATCACTGTCGAAAACATTTTATTATTACTAACCACCTAGTATTTAAAAATAAGTTGCCAAATTTTAATTTAAGTCTGATTAACATGCAACAAGTATAATGAAGAAATAAATAACACCATTCACCATACTGAAGTAAAACGAATAACCATCACAATAGAGTAAATAAAGTATGGAGGAAAACTCCTCACTACAATCCCATACTGAAATAAATACCCGAATGCTAAAACAATACAAATCAAAGTCTGAAAACTGTAATGTAAAAGATGTCTCTAATAGAAATGGGCAACATGCCCTACAACTGATAGATAGTGACTCTGGAATCCAAAAGATAGAAGCGTCTACAACAAATCCCTGTAGCCTCCACAAACAGCTACAGCTCGTCACCTGAATGAGAATCCTATGCTTGGTGTCCCTGTGGCTGGGCACCTAAAATGGTTTTACAAGAAAAAGAGATTTGAAAAGAAAAAGGGTCAGAGCCCGAATGTGGAGTTATATTTTAAAAACCTGCAAGTGCTTTAAAAACATTTAAAACATTAAATGCAAAGTACATGCTAGGACGTGCACTCACATGATATTCTCACCTCTCGTCTAACTGTGCACTCCTAACGTAAGTACCCATCTACAACGATATAAACCACTAGCTAAGTGACATCATAACTAGCTAGACAGTAATAGTTCCTACCCTTATTACCCGGTCCTATTAACATATAACGCTCGTAATTAGATAGGGATATAATGTAAACTCAGATGCTCAATATGCAATACATTTCTCTATCAACTAACTCATTATGTTTCTCGGAACAATACCATAATTATTTATACAACATTAACATGAATGTTCTCATTAATTAAGTGTATATTATTCACATCATAAATATACAATACAAGCACCCCGAGAACTAAGCTGCGGTTCACACATACTCTGTTATCCATCCCGATACATCACGTACATAAGGATTACATATTCCGAATCTCTCAGGAATAGTTCAGATAACACAAATCACAAATAGTGGAGGCGAACACAGTCACATCACATGGGTCACGTACATACCTACGCTCACACGATCAGCGGACTTATAAACATCCCAATAAGTCTTTCTCTGACCTATGTTCATCGAGGTACCAGTCTATATCCCCCTCGTAGGCACACAAGGATTAGAGGGTCCTAAGCGAACGCAACCTCCCGTGATAGCAAGTATGGTAGGTATGTCATACACACAATTCATATACCACTACTAAGTAAACACACGTCTTAGTAATACCGTAGTTTAATCGTAGTACATATCGCATTCTCGTACTAACTATAATTATCACAATTTATACTACTCCGGTTTATAATCATACGCGCCATAATTTTCTCACGTCGTAATAGACACTCACGTCTCAACCCAAACGGTTCATTCTAATTTAACTCACTTGTATATAATTTCCTTCTCATAAATACCCAAATGTCCCAAACCTATCACTACATCATCATTGGAAGGTTAACTATATCCTTGAACAAGTTTACGGGACTCCAAAATTCAAAACAGTTCAAAATAGCCCAAACTGTCAGCTCGTTAGAAGTCTCGTTCGAATGAGACTGTTCGAATGAGATCCCTCTGTCAACTCGTTAGAAGTCTCGTTCGAACGAGACTGTTCGAACGAGATCCCTCTGTCAACTCGTTGGAAGTCTCGTTCGAACGAGGCTGTTCGAACGAGATTCCAGTTCGTTCGAACGAACTGTACCTTCTAACGATATCTCGTTCGAACGAGATATCGAACGAAATCCCCTTTTCATTAGCAGCGACTGGTCAACTCGTTAGAAGCTCATTCGAACGAGTTCGTTCAAACGACCTAGGTAGGGGCTTCTAACGAGCTACCAGATTCGTCCCAGATTTTTCCCATCTCATTTTTATCCAATTTTATCACTCCTAATATCTTCCAAAGTTCATCCCAACAACGTTTTAGGGTCTCTAATTCATCCTAAACATATTCAAGTCAACTCCTAACATGTTTTCAAGGATTAAATCTCTTTAACATCAATCAAAATATAAATCTCTACACTTTTTCCCCAATTATTTCAAGAACATGAACCCTAACTTTTGAATCATGAATTAACTCACTATAAATCCATTTTAATTCCTTCCTAACACATATATCATGCGAATCATTATCTACCTATCATTCTACATGCAATTCTCCTTAATAATTTCAAGTTCTAAGCTCCAAACTACATGGGTTTTCATAATCTTTCAAGAACAGTTGTAATTCATCAATTTTCTAACATGGAAGAAACATTCTACGAATTTAAATATGATTAAAACACTTGCCTTGATTGGATTTCTGATTTTGGTGTTGGCTTGGTGAAGATTTCTGCAGATTTTTCCTTTCTCCAAGCTCTCCTCCAATGGTGGCTTAAGGTGGCTAGTGTTTTGATTTGGAAATTTTAGAAAACTCTCCTAATAACCTACGTAGCCTTCTAGGTTAATGTGGTTTGGTTAATGGGCTTAGTGGGTTTAATCCACATCAGATTTACATCTCTAATTTTCGTCACTTTTAATTCCTAAAAATGTAAAATTACCAAAATACCCTTTAAGTTGCCGGTATGGCCTAAAAATACCCCGGGACCCAAACTACACCCCCGGGTAGTGTTTTCTAACTATCTCGACCCTTCCGGACGCGTTGGTGCACTCAAAACGACCATACGGTTTATAGATTTTAAATTCACTTTTATTATCAAAATATTACACCGTGACGCGGTGGTCCCACGCGTCTCAAAATTTTTTCTAAAATGTCGTCTATCGATCTCACGACAAATTTTATAATACTAAATACATATATCAAAACATATATGCACATAATCAAATACCAACTCGCATCTCATTAGTATTTATAACCCGGATTAATTTCCAATTAATACGCATTTAATTAATTAATCCCAAAAATAAATATAGTCAAAAGTACGGGGTATTACATACACCAAATCACCCAAGATGTACGTCATAGAAACTCCATATCCTCTTCACCTATAGGATATATAAATATATATTTACTCTAAATATATATAAGCAATCATTCATTCCTATAGACACGTATACATAACACACATAATGTACAGTTTGCAATACACATAGCATAAACGGTTATAGGATACCAAAATACTACACCATGCTATCATCTTCCAAAAATAATTACTCCTTTTCTCTCGGGGTCACCACCTATCGGACAATTATCACACCTCCATGGCGAAAAAATCAATCCTAACGTATGGGAAGTGGTCATAGTTCCAAACTGAAAACTGAGAATGACTCATACCCAAGACTTCTCACCCCCAAAATAAAATCACACAAATAAAAATGGACGACTATGACCTGGGGACTATCCTTACATTAATCCTCAAGCCAGGGGCTCACCCTCATCGCGCAACTACCCATGATAGCATGTACCGGGTATGCTTCACACATTAAGTATATATCATTCACACTATATATATATACATCCATATTATCACATCATATAATCAAACCATCACACACGGTATAGATATTCACGCCATAAGTACACACATATATACTTATTTATACCTATATATATATATATATATATATATATATAATAATAATAAGGAGTAGAATATTGGTTACGATTCCTTAAGTTGATAAGCTAATTAGAGGCTAGGATGAAGACACCAAGGCAAGAAAGGAGCGGTCGAGATCATTTCCCCACTTTCAACCCCTTACACCCAAACCCTATCCGTCTTCTCACTCTCTCCATCTCACTCACTTTGTCTCTCTACCCTTTTTAAGAGAAACCCTCCTAACTAAAAGCTTACCCACCGCCATCCGTCGCCCTCCACCGCTGTCTTTTATGCTGCCGCCCTCCTCCTCCATTGTTGCCAACATAAGGTAGTCTCTCTCACTCTCACTCTTTTACACACGACAAAGGCAAATTTCTCTCATATTTTTTTGCTTTTAATGTTCTCCAGCTTGGATCTTGAGGTTCTGTGTTACAGATCCATTAAAAAGAAAGTTCTCATATATGTTTTGTTTTCTCGACATCAGGTATAATGCTTTGTTCATTTCTTATGTTGATTGATTCTCCATTTTATTTAACATGGTAGATTTTGTTTACAGATACAGAGTTTCGGATGAATTTATGTTCAAACATCTTCTGATTGGATTAATTATTCAGATTTCTTTGATTATTCTGTCTTCCTCCACCCTTTAAGGTATCGTATCAGATCTATTTTTATACAAGCCATATTGTATGATAGGTGTTTTAGTTTATTAAATATTATGAGCTACTAAATTTTATTTTTTTTAGTTGCTATGTTGTTGTTAATAAAAGGAAATATAAGAGGACTAAATTTTTTACTTGACTTCCTTTTTGCTTTGTTTTAGTTCTTGTTTGCTCTCTTTTCTCCTCTCTATTAAAGTAAGATGAATGAAGAAAAGGGTATTTCACTTCTATTCAGCTTGGTCGTACCTTTTTTTCAAAGATTCAATTTGGGATTATTTCTTTTGTGAAGCCTGAAATGTATTTAGTTTTTGATTGTGTTAATTCGGGTTAATTCACTTTTATTGTGTTATTTAGTGGAAATACTTTGGAATGTTTCACTTTAATAACTTTGTTTGTCATTTGTTCACTAGATCCCATATTGACTTGGGTTTTATTGCTTCTGAGTATTTGAGTTGGTGATGCGACTTGAGTTTCTTGGGGTATGAATTTGGGTTGAACATACTTTGTTATTGTTATTTGGCCAAGTGTGCTAAATTTTGGAACATTATAAGTTTCATCATCCATGGTTGCCCAGCTCTCAGATTTCTTATTACTATATATTATGTATTACTATTGACATCTCTACTCTACTTAACATGTATAGTATGGAAAAAAATATTACTTTCTGTTAATCCAAATAGCTTCAAAGGTGTACTTTTTTTTAATGCAATGTGACTTTTGAATTGGGTTTTACAGAATTTGCTACTAAATTAGTGCTGAAGTGAATTTTAGTGATTTAATGATATTAACTATGTAAACTACCTAAATTATTTTTGGAAATGGATATTTGTAGGTTGTGAATTACCTCACTCACAATTTCGTGTATTGTGGGATTGTCTACTAAGAAGGCTGAATTGGTAAGCTTTCCATGAAAGGATAATAGTGAACATTTGGTTTGGGCATACTCTGTGTTCTTCATTTGTTGGTTTTCTATCAATAACAACTTTAGAAGGTTTGGTTGTTGAATTTTCAAACTTTATAAACATACTATGCACAAATTTAGGGATAACATATTTTATGCAATTTAAAATTCTATTTCCAATTAGTTAGTGTCATGATTTCAATTATGACTTGACTTTCAATATTTTCATTCACTAAAGCATCGGTAAGGAAGACAAATCTGTTACTTCATGTTATATGAGTTTTTAATGATATCAGCAGTTACAATTATATTTATTTTCTACTGATATCAGCAGTTAAACTGAATGATGGATGCCATAAAAATGCAGTCTATTTAGGTAAAGTTCTTTGATACAGTGAGGATTCATTTTGGATGACCTAATCAATTTTATGATGTAAGGTATTGTTTCATTATCTTTTAAAATTCGTATTTTGGAATTTCTTTTATTATTATTATTTTGTGTAGGCTATTTGGGTGCTAATAGAGAACAACATAAAGCATGCAATTGTTACACAACCACAAATACACGGATCATATATTGTACGCTTAGTATCATCATCATCATCTCTTACTATTTCTTAGGTGGTTGCCTAATAATAATTTGATTTCGTAACATTTTAATTGTATGAACATTTTCAAAATTTTGATTATGTAAAAGTTTTGGTTGCCAGCAAAGTCTCCTGAATCCTAGAAACAAGTTTGTCCCGTGTGTTGCTTGCCCGAAATGAAAGCAACATTTTTGCCTTGATTATGACATTTATATTAATGAGAGCTTGCATAACTATCCAGGTTGTGAGCGCTTCAAGCAGTCAAAGTCAGTCATTGGTACTGAAAAGTGAAGAATATCATACTTCTGGTGGATAGTTATATCTTGATTTGTTTTTGCCACCTAAATAACTGTTCAACCGTTCAAATTTGCATATTTCAATGCAGAACTGATGTGGACTCTGTACTGCATTGGAATTCATGCTGATGTGGACTCCATACTGAATTGGAGGCTAATGTGGACTCCATACTGAAAATACTGCATGAATTGGAGGAAAATACTTATATGAACATTTGGCTTCATGGAAATCCTCCAAATTATCTCAGGTATTTCAACCCCTGATGTATAATTTTAGCTTTTCTTATTATAGATTTTAAGTTATTTCCTTAAATATAAGTTTTTATACATGTTAGATGTAATGGCTTAGATATACATGGCCTTTCAATTGGTGTTATTTATAGATGTTCTGTTAGGTCTCTATTGACATCTTATTGATCCTCTTCAAATTCCATATCAGCCTTGAGTAAATTATCTTCAACTGATTGCCAATGGGAATTGATATACCAAGGGTATAATTAATAAAGAATATTCATTATTTGTTGGTTGTCTTTGCTGTACGGTGGATTTGCATGTCATATACGATTTAGTTATGTTTTTATACTTGAGTACCTCTTTAATTTTACAAAAAGTCTAAATGGAATTCATTTTGTTAACACTTGAATCGATTTGTACCAATGTGAATCTTTGTCCATGTGTATGAAGAGAAAGACAGTGCTTACTATTTGAACTATTGATATGTTTTAGAGTACATAATGTTTCTCTAATCTTATATCTAAAAACATTTCATTTTTTCTACCCTTTTAAATGATACATACAAAGAGCTTATTAGACACACTAATAATAACCTCTGATAAAATTTATTTTTTGGGGTGGTTGTCTTCTCCCATTCGTTCTTAATTCTATCGACCTTTGACTGTTGTTTTTAATAAAATCCACAGGTATCATTCACCATATTCATGTTGTAGCCCCCTAATTTATAAATCCCTTGGATATGGTGTGAATGTTTCTAAGTTATTTTTAGACATTTTTCTTTCCTTTTTCCTTTTATATGGATATATGCTCTGTTCTTGCTAGGAAAAATATGCTTATTGATGATATTTTTTTTGTATTAATAGAGTTATACTTTTTATTTACATAAGCAGTACGTGTTTGTAATTGCAATCAAGTTGTAACGTACGAGGAGCGCATTAGTGTAATCTATGAATATGCGATCCGATTTGATGTTGATCTTAAAACTATGAATTTCAATATCAGTCCAGATATGGTGTTGATCTTAAAACTTGCAAGTAAGATGATTGAAAAGAAAAGAAAATCCTCATACTTGATATGCTAATATACCGATACCTATATGCTTATACTTGATACCTTATATGCTGGTAGCCGATACTTTATACGTTGATACATGAATACCTGGTATTGAGTTGGAAGGCACTGTCATGGCTGCATTTGTGGCAATATTCAATTACAACAGTGTTACACTACAAAATCATGTGGGTGAACTGATCCGAAATGGCTGCATTTGTGGCAATATGGAATTTCCCTTAGTGGACCTGCATTTCAACTTCGACTACTTACTTACATGTTTAATTTTTTTCTCAGGAATCCCAGCTCGGATTGTTGGGTGGCTTCTTGGAAGTAAGTGATAAATTCTGGGTTAGCGTAGACTATGATGCGATAAGTTTAGCGATGAAATTTCATCTATGCGATAACTTTAGAAACTATGACATTTACCAAGGCTAATTTTTATGTTTTACTGTTCAAATCATAGGGAATGACGAAGGTTTGTGGGGGCGTGGAATATATGAGGTAAATTAAATACTTTGAAAATTTCACTATCTCATCTATTACTTATTATCTTTTTACTTGCCTTATTTACAAATCTTGATAAGTGTTTCAAAGGATATTAATGAGAAATTGACAATCTTGAACCTTTAGTGCATATTTAGTACTAATTTTATGTATTTATGTTGCGGATTACTATGTTTTGTCTAACTATTTTATGGACTTTTAAAAATTATCAATTAACATGTTGGTATGATTAAAAAAGGAATCAAACCAACACACTAATTTGTAAAAAAATCATTCTCAATGTCCACTGAAGATTTTCATTTTTAATGTTTCGCACCATGTGTTTTCTAATGTTTTGTATAAATATTATAAAGTCTGATTTCAATGTTGGAATCCCTTACTTTCTTACAGAATGGGCATGTTATAGTGATGCAGGAGAAAGTAAGGAAGTTAGGAATTCTACACATCAAATTGTTACATCAATTAAATCTGGCAACCAGATGTTTATAAAAACGCTTCAACCAGAAAATAATGGAAAAGGAAAGAAAACCAAGGAGCATGGATGTCAAAATAAATTCCACAATGATGAAACCTATCACATGAGTGCAGAAATCCCCCTTTCAGACGTTAATCTTAGAATGGGTAATGCAGACAGAGATTGGGGAGTTCAACAATGTGGTTAGAAGGAAAAAACCTCTCCAAACTGATCCAAAGTCCAAACAGAGTTCTAAGATCCAACTTACAGGCTCCAACTAACCATTATTCTCAATTGTTAAGGTCATCATATGTTTGGATTTGTTTTCTTATAGTTAGTTATAGACACTTGAATTATTACAGAATTTTCATAGCTAAAATGATCTGTAAGCTAGCTCAATAAAGTCCAAGATCACTTTGTTTAGGCCAATACATGTTTGTTGTTTAATCATGTCACTTTATTGTTTGTTATTTCAGATTTTGTTCATGTTTGCTGTTTAGGCTTAATACCTGCTTTCTGTTTAGGCTAATACCAGATACCTGTTTGATGTTTCGAAATATCTGTTTAATTTTATTCATGCAGTTTGTAGGTTTAATACATCTTATTTCTTAAATACCTGTTTTAAGTCGCTTTGATGTCTATTGTTTCTGATTTTGTTATTTTTTTTTATTTTTAATTGGCTAAGGTGTTCTGGTAGAAGTAGCTACTATAGTTCAGTGCTGACCTATAATTTTTGTGGTCCACATTTATTAGGAATGCAAGACTTTTTATTCAATTCCATTTGTGCAGAATTTATACTACCAATCTGAGGAATTGGATTTTTTCAAAAGATTACCACGCATAGGGGGGGTCAATAGAGCACTTTTTTGGAGTCTTGATTTTTCTCAACACTTGCAAGGGATGCCACTGGTTTTATACAGGAATCTAATTAATTATTCTTTTCCTAAATTTTCAAAAAAATTGATACTTTTATTAACATTTGGTGTCCAATCTATTATGTCATTTCTTTACACCGCACGTGTTGTAGCCAGTAGTCATAAAATGTACCAAAAGTAGGATACACGGGTGTGTTTTAAACATGATTAGAATGTTATAGTTAAATTATATGTTTCAATTTCAAATACACGTGAATATTGTAAACACGTGACATGTGATTAATAGGGGTTGGACCGAAGAATCTATTTATCCTAAACTACAATAGCTATGGTGAATCACTCTTTGTGCAGGTGACCGATGCCCTGGCATAATGGATAAAATTGGATTTGCTACATATGTTGTTTTCATAATCCATGTCCCGACATATTACATAAAGTTTAGATCTTCTTTTACTTCTTTATATATTTCAATTAGATTGGTGACCGTTGTAATGATTATTACTGGTGACGTTGTACAACGCATGAGGTAACTGTGTGATTGTGGAGTTCTCACTCAAATGGTAGCGATGGAAATTCGTACAAAATCGTTGTCGGTGATAAGCTCATCTCAGGTGATAAGCTCATCTCAAGTGATGGTGGTATGTTCCTGTTTACTTTTTTATAAATTTTGATTTTGGTAAGCATGTTGAGAGAGCCAATTTCCATCAATTTATTCACCAGATATTAAACTAATGGATCAGAGGTACCAAAGCTGGGAGAGACGGTTCAACAACTTGAAGACCACCCGCGGCTAGCCTACATGTCAGATTTTCTACGGATAACTTATCTGCATCACTAATCATCCCAATTTCAGTAGTATATTGGCTAGCACAGTACACACCCACAACAAGTTCTTCCATACCACATATAGTGGTGGTAACTAGATGCAACGGTGTAGATAAAACGGTCGCAAGTGGCCCACCAATTATCGATAATGCCTGTCTGCTCTGCCCTACTGTCCTTTGATTAAGAACAAGCAACCCTGTTTTTTAGTAAATGCCAGTTTTCACAATTTTTCCACATTATAGCACCCGAAATCATTATTGACCAGTAAATGGGAAAGTCTTCACAACTGCTACAATAATATCTATCTTTTTGTTTTGCTATTTTGATTAACGAACTGCTGAATTTGTGTTTGTTTTTTACTAATGAATTGTTATTTAAAACACGAGCTTAAAGAAAAACACTTTTGTGTAGGCTTCGAGGCTTTAAAATATAAGGTAAAGATATTATCCACCTTTTTTTTTTGTTTCGTGTTTCATTATTTATGGGGGGTCTTCATTTTGGAAGTAATCTTATCCATGGATAATAACTTTTATGCCCTGTTAGGTGATGTGATTTTTTGCCCTGCTTTTCACAAGGTTGTGTGTGTTTACACACCAACCCATCCTTATAGTTTACACATGAATGTATTCTCACTTTAATTTGAATGAATCTGGCCTACTGAGGCATAGGTCTATATGTGATTGGCTCAAATATGCGTATTTTTAATGATGATTTATGATTAGACCATTTAATGTTAAATATTAGAGACTAGACATATTATATTCGGTGTTCAACTGTTTGTGACATCAATTTTGTTTCTATACAATGTCTTGATTTACATTTCATGTGTTAATTGTTCTCTCGATTGCTTTTTAGTTCCCATTACTATCATTTCCACTTTTTTTGTTTTATTGCACCTTACATTTAGTGGAAATAGAGTATTTCATGTGATATCTTCTTAGAGTGATTCCATATCCTCGAGTAATGCATGTTCACTCTATCCCACTGCTTTGGAAATTATTTAGAAGTGTATTTTTTTTTCCTTTTATTTATTATTATTGAATCTTAAATTCAGTTTAGCACCACAACTTTGTAGATGCATTTTTTTCCTACTATTTATATGAATGACTTTGTATAATTTTTGTTTTTTCCTACTATTTGAGTAGGAGTTTTAATTTTGGCATAGTTTTAATTTGTGCAGATTTAGTGGAGGTGTATATTGCCGCGAGCATGGAGCATGCATTGGGCCTCGAATTGGACACAATGTAGCACGTGGGCATTCTTTAGGCCAAACACTGAACATGTGATTTTGATATTATTTGCTTGATTTTGTGGGATTTCGTGTCGGTAGGCCACTATTTTTTCAGGAATCTCCGACATTTTTGTCTTCTATTTGGTTGGTTCTGAATTTATGACAAATTTTATTTTACGAGTGTAAACTCGAAGTATTGGTTTTCAATAGTGTCTACTGTAAAAGAATGGGACGCTCATTCAATGAAGTTTTGTTGTTGAATAATTTTTTATATCTTATACAAGGTCAACAGTTCGATAATCATAGGAAATTGTGTCTAATTTTTTATAATTATTTATTATAAAAATCTTTTTGGCCTAAAATTATACATGAATTAATACTTTACAAATTTTATCCGTGCCTTCAGGCACGGGCATTCCGCTAGTATATATATATATATATATATATATATATATATATATATATATATATATATATATATATATATATATATACATACCATCTCTCGTCCGTATGTATGAAATTTATAAACTCGGCTATAAGTGTACATAATCCTCAATAAACTAGCCGTCGTTCCAAGCGTATTAACTTAAGTCGTGATATAAATACGATCCCTCACTTGAAGCATATTCATCCATTACCCCTATGATATGATTAGTCTTCCAATATATCCCACATTAAGGTTATCAACCCAAAGTCTAATGTATGTAACAATCACTACACATCCCATCTATATCTTAAAGCACCTCGATATATCTAGTAGTAAGTTCGACTATTGGTATACACCTAACTAATAGTCTACAGACCTCAAGCTCCATCCTATATTCATTCCATGATCCCATAAAGTATGGGAATCTCCATTATTAATCACACTTAGATATATAGTAACTATCCCGACGAACATTACATCTCAACCTACGCTAGTTGATAGTACAGTCCAATCGTTCTCAATTATGCCTATGGTTCAATTACTCCTATGAACCCTTAACATCAAACGTACATATCCATCATCATAACTAGATGCATACCAGTATGATAATCATTCCGTCTATAAGTATAAACACAACCTATTAGTTGGTAATCTACGAGCTCAATCACAATTAATTTCTTATAACCCCATCATACCTTAGAATACCTATTACTAATTGCACACAAATGGGTGATAACTATCTCGGCTAGAAGTACACACATAATAATTTGATTCGGTAATCATCAAAAGCATATACCGTAACACCACTTGACTTCAAATGCACATCAGCAAAAAGGGACTATCTCTACAATTTATAAACTATTTCATGATAGCCCACCACCATTATATTAATATAATATGCCTATCATTCAGTCCCATAATCATTTCCTTACTAAAAGAGGTATGATACTCTCATAATCCATTTCTAACATAGATCTGAATGCCCCTAATCACCCTAAGGCACCAATCCCTTAATATTATATCATAACCCTCCATAATAAGTCCATTAAGAAGGCTCCTAAAAAGAAAACCCAAAAGAAAAGGGGTAAAAGAAAATCCCATTATTGGGCTAAAATCAGGGGACGGTCGACCAGTCCTAGACCCTCGATCGACCGTGTTTTTAAATTTTTCCCTACGAAGAATGCAATAGGCTTTTCCCTTGTGGCGCGGTCGACCGGTCCCCTGGGCGCGGTCGACCAGCCATACCAGATATCTTGGCCGATTTCCATTTTTGAACAAAACCAAACTTTCCAAAAACCAATTATTTCATTTTCTAACCACAAATTTTCAACCCATACATGTTCCTAACATCAAGACTCATCCTACATCTCATCCCATCAATTTATATATCATCAATCCCATGTATTAACATCAAATTCAGTTTTAGTCCCAAAAATCTAGGTTTTGACATATAACCCAAAGATCCAATTCTTTTGTCCACAAATTCTTAAATAAAATATACAAATGAATTATTTAGAAAGATTAAACACTTGCCTCAGAATTTTAGGGGTTGAATCATCCTGGGGATCACGTATTGACCGAAAACCTCCAAGCTTTTTCCTCTCTGTTTCTTCCTTTCTTCTTCTTTCTCTCTTTCTTTCTCTTTATCTAGGGCTTTTCTCTCTTTCTCACAAATGAGATTGGCTGATTTCGTAAGCCTTTTAAACCATTAAAACATAAGTCCCAATTTTAAATGGTAAAACACACTTTAAATGACTCGTTTACTCCAATTCGAGTCAAACTTACTTAAAAATATTTCGAAACCGAAATAAAACCCAAGGACAGTCCTTTCGACTATCTCGACCTATTCGGGATCAATGGCGCACTCAGAATTATTATCCGAAATACTTTATAACGTCCCCAATTTTTGGACCTCACTTTCCAAATTTTAAAATTCTCCAATTTAAATATTTTTTATTTCTCCCAAAAATTTAATTTCTGAGACCCAAAGTCACGAGGTATTACATACTTTCCCCTTACAAGAATTTCCTCCACAAAATTTAAGTTATGCCTAGGACTCCGAACCTCATCTAGTTCTTACATCTAGCCTCAACATTGCTACACCTATCTCTCCTACTTCTCACATTGAATCATTTAAACTTTAAAATCAAACTAGCTACCCAGGGCGCCCATACACCCTGTACCCGAGATCCACTCGCAAAAACATAACCCGACTCCACTAGACTCAAAATCATAATACAACTCCTTAATAGATTATTCTATAAAACCATACTAAGTATATAAAAAGTTTGAAATTTCCAATGGTTGAACTCTTCTCAATTCCTAACATTCGCTACATTCATGCGGGGGAGGTCTCGCAAGAAAAATCCAAACAAAGACCCTCCCAATACACTACTGTGTATCTACGTCGGGGATTGAGATCAGTTGAAGCAGGGTTAAGGTTTTATAAAAGGTTTTCGAATCATCGATATTGCCCCAAGGCCTACATAATAATATAATATAAAATAATTTCATGTCTTTCGACACCCAATCAAACACCTTATGTTCTCGACACAAGGCCCCAATAAATACAATACTCTCACCAATACCTAGTTCTCATAACTAGCACAACCATGAGCTAAATTCCTTGGTCAATAATGAATCTTCTAAACTATGAACCTCTTAGTTATACAATTCCTTTACATTACAGCATTGCCGCAAAATAAGTCCTTCCTTTACTGGAATACTACAACTACCTTCACTAGTCTATCTATAAAACAATAGCCTTATAACCATTATGAAACAAACCTTAATAGTCCGCACTTCTGGAAATCAATAGCACAACTCTATACTAGCTCATTGCGAAACGATCTATTGTCCCAAAAGATGCCATACAAAGGTTGTACTTACTCACTCCATCCTCCAAGGAAAGTTCGTACACACTATGGATATAGCGGCTAACCACTCGTTATACCTTACACGCGACGTTCCCAATACCGCGAAAGCATGAGCTAAACCCAAAGAAAGTTACTCTACCATATACTTCCATAATCCAACTGTTTCACTTCATTCCTGAGTACCTCTATTCCTTCCAAGACAAGTCCTTCTTCATAAGGCCTAAGTTTCCTTAAAGAAACATCCTCTCAAAAATCATTCTTAACCATCCTGAAGGATAAGGTGCTATTGCGACCCCAAACAACTCCTTCGGTCCTACTCAATCAACCCAAGTCTCCAAATTTCTCACTCCCTTCTTAATGAAAACTAAACTCCTGACAATGGAACAATGTCACATCTCATTTTGGTAAAAGTCAGCAACATCGGTTTCTTTACAAATATTGACTAATTCCTCAATCTAAACCTCCCCATGACTTCATAATTTGCTAATCCTCAGCATTTACCTTATCGATCACCGAATTCTCCATTCGATTCAATTTTCCTTCTTACTCAACCCCCGTTAAATCACCTTGAGTCATCGCTAGAAATCTTCTCCTTATCTCCGCTTGAGTCACGGAAAGAAAATACCTCCAGTCAAAGCGTATCCAAAATCTTTTATGGGTATTGCATCTGTCATCTTGCCCCTTCCTGGATGACTTATTTTTGGTGACGTCTAAGATGAAAGCAACTGTGTCAGAACATCATTCAAGTGAGTATACCTCGCAGAAGAAGGCAAAAGTAGTGAACACAACAATCCTAATAGTAGGGCTCTACAATAAGAACACTTACGAAAGAAAGCAGAAAGCCCGCACAGATCCTAAAGTTACTAGAACCTGATGCTCTGATACCATCTGTGACACCCTGCTTTAAAAAACAGCGGGTGGCCAACCCTATACTAAAATAAAACAGGAATCTCAAAAGGATCACTCTTAGCATCAACTGACAAAACAAAAATAAATAAGGCTAACTACCTAAAACTATAAAAGCATATGTCAAAATTTAAATAAAACATGCAATGGATATCAACCCAAAAATAAGAATGACCATTAACACGGATAAAGAATATACATGCTCAACATGAAGAAAGAACATACTCTCCATACATCATAAGTACATACAAAAAAATATACCCAAATATGCTGTCGGGTCACAGACAATACAACATCAGTATGGAAGAAATATAAAACGCTACATATAACTCTTGGGTATAAACCTGATACACAACATGAATCCTATGTAGAATTTCAAAGGAATAAAAAACGACTACAATCTAAATCCCGTAACAGTCCGTAACTCCTACGGCTCCCAAGACTCTAGACAGAAAAGCATCTGGTATTCATTCAGTGGGACACCTGTAGTACACAGTATATATATATATAACAAAAGAGAAATATAAACGGGTCAGAGCCCGAGGTGTAAAAATGTTTAGCAAGTATGTTAACCGTTCATAATAAATATAAATGCACTATTTCATAATTAAAGTGGAGTCGCACTCTCGTGAAACCCCCAAACTCACCTCTTATCTACAGCACGCACCTAGGCGTGTCCTGGAACCTTAATTAAGTTACCCCACCCATATAAAGATAACCTACCTTACAATAGGCACGGCCTATACCCGTATGACCTGCCATCCTAACATAACCCAATAATCGTTTCCATTCATAATCCCACCAATATATATATATATATATATATATATATATATATATATATATATATACACACACATATATGCCTTACTAGGCTCTAGTGGTTCCAATTATTAACTTAAACCAGTTATAAGTCTTAATACATCCCACATTAACATTAAGCTTCAATACAAGAGTTTATTCTCTAAACAACATACATACAAGTACAAAGGACAAAACTTATCTCTACTTTCAACATTGCACTACATTTCGTGCGTGGGCCGTCTCGCAAAGCAAAATCCAAACAAGGAACCCCCCTGATAAACAACTCCTTGACAATGTCGATCGTAGGGATTCATCAAGTCATCTACATATATCATACTACCACAACTACTTAAATAAATAGTATTATATCTAAGAACATAAATATAATCTCTATTTAATCTCCTCGAGGTCGATATAACCAAAATTGTCTCTAAGTACGATCTTTCGACCCTAATAAACTAGTACACCAAATCACCCAAGATGTACGTCATAGAAACTCCATATCCTCTTCACCTATAGGATATATAAATATATATTTACTCTAAATATATATAAGCAATCATTCATTCCTATAACCATGTATACATAACACACACAATGTACACTTTGCAATACACATAACATATACGGTTATAAGATATCAAAATACTACACCATGCTATCAGCTTCCAGGAATTACTCACTTTCTCTCGGGGTCACCACCTATCGGACTATTATCACACCGCCATGGCGACAAAATCAATCCTAACGTATGGGAAGTTGTCATAGTTCCTAACCGGAAAGTGAGAATGACTCATACCCTAGACTTCTTACCCCCAATATAAAATCACACAAATAAAAATGGACGACTATGACCTGGGGACTATCCACACCCTGCTCCTCAAGCTAGGGGCTCACCCTCATCGCGCAACTTCCCATAATCGCATGTGTTGGGTATGCTTCACACATTAAGTACATATATCATTCACACTATATATATACATCCATATGATCACATCATATAATCAAACCATCACACACGGTATGAGTATTCACACCATAAGTACACACATATATACATATTTATACATATATATGTATACATATATACATACCATATCTCGTCCGTATGTATGAAATTTATAAACTCGGCTATAAGTGTACATAATCCTCAATATACTACTCGTCATTCCAAGCGTATTAACTTAGGTCATTATATAAATGCGATCCCTCACTTGAAGAATATTCATCCATTACCCCTATGATATGAATAGTCTTCCAATATATCCAACATTAAGGTTATCAACCCAAAGTTTAATGTAGGTAACAATCACTACACATCCCATCTATATTCGAAAGCACCTCGATATATCTAGTAATAATTTCGACTATTGGTATTCACCTAACTAATAGTCTGCAGACCTCAAGATCCATCCTAGATTCATTCCATGATCCCATCAAGTATGGGAATCTCCATTATTAATCACACTTAGATATATAGTAACTATCCCGACGAACATTACATCTCAACCTACCCTAGTTGATAGTACGGTCCAATCGTTCTCAATTCTGCCTACGGTTCAATTGCTCCTATGAACCCTTAACATCAAACGTACATATCCATCATCATAACCAGATGCATACCAGTATGATAATCATTCCGGCTATAAGTATAAACCCAACGTATTAGTCGGTAATCTACGAGCTCAATCCCAATTATTTTCTTATAACCCCATCATACCTCGGAATACATATTATTAATTGCACACAAATGGGTGATAACTATCTCGGCTAGAAGTACACACATAACAATTCTATTCGGTAATCATCAAAAGTATATACCACAATACCACTTGACTTCAAATGCACATCAGCAAAAACGGACTATCTCTACAATTTATAAACTATTTCATGATAGCCCATCACCATTATATTAATATAATCCGCCTATCATTTAGTCCCATAATCATTTCCTTACTAACAGACGTATCATAATCTCATAATCTATTTCTAACATAGGTCCGAATGCCCCTAATCATCCTAAGGCACCAATCCCTTAATATTATTTCATAACCCTCCATAATAAGTCCAGTAAGAATGTTCCTAAAAAGAAAACCCAAAATAAAAGGGGTAAAAGAAAATCCAATTATTAGGCTAAAAATAGGGGATCGGTCGACCGGTCCCAGACCCCCGATCGACCGTGGTTCTAAATTTTTCCCAACGAAGAATGCTGTAGGCTTTTCCCTTGAGACGCGGTCGATCGGTCCCCTAGGCGCGGTCGACCGGACATACCAGATGTCTTGGTTGATTTCCATTTTTGAACAAAACCAAACTTTCCTAAAACCAATTATTTCATTTTCTAACCATAAATTTTCAACCCATACATGTTCCTAACATCAAGACTCATCCTACATCTCATCCCATCAATTTATATATCATCAATCCCATGTATAAACATCAAATTCGATTTTAGTCCCAAAAATATAGGTTTTGACATATAATTCAAAGATCCAATTCTTTTGTCCACAAATTATGAAATAAAATACACAAATGAATTATTTAGCAAGATTAAACACTTGCCTTAAAATTGTAGGGGTTGAATCTTCTCGGGATAGCGTATTGGCCGGAAACCTTCAAGATTTTTCCTCTCTCTTTCTTCCGTTCTTCTTCTTTCTCTATTTCTCTAGGGCTTTTCTCTCTTTCTCAAATGAGATTGGCTGATTTTGTAAGCCTCTTAAACCTTTAAAACATAAGTCCCAATTTTAAATGGTAATACACACTTTAAATGACTCATTTACTCCAATTCGAGTAAAACTTACTTAAAAATATTCCAGAACCGAAATAAAATCCAAGGATAGTCATTTTGACTACCACGACCTATCTGGGATCAATGGCGCACTCAGAATTATTATCCAAAATACTTTATAACGTCCTCAATTTTTGGACCTCACTTTCCAAATTTTAAAATTCTCCAATTTAAATATATTTTATTTATCCCAAAAGTTTAATTTCTCAGTCCCAAAGTTACGGGGTATTACAAGTGATTATATTATTGTTTAGGATTCTTGAATTGTTGTTGACTGGTGAATTTGAACATTTAGGTTCATTCGTACATGGTACTAGTTGAATATTCTATTGTTTTGTTTGTTTACGCATGGATTCATGTTTTGCAATTTAATAACCCAATTTCATGATTAGTAATTATTAGTGTCTAAATATGAATTCAATTTATTTGATTTGATGTAAATTCGATTATTTGTATTTTGATAACTGGTAATCAAATATATTATGTGTGGGTTGGAGATTTATTATAATAATTCAATCTTTTTAGAATATCACTTCATTTTGTCTAGTAAAATAATAAGAGATTTTAGTGTTGACCTATACAAAAAAATAATAAAATATTTTAGTGTTATTAATTTGATATGTAATAACTAAAATACTTGTGCTACACATGTATGTAATAAGGGACATACTCATTTAGTTTGATAATTTACCGAGTGTCTATTTATTTGTATTGTAGAAGTAATGGAGTTTCCACAATATAAAGAGTGGATGGGTGAAAGTTTTAGAGTGGAGCAAGCATACGTTAATGGGGTGAAAGACTTTGTGAATTTTTCAATGAAGGATCTCAAAACTGATATTATCCCATGCTCGTGCATTCGTCGTAGAAATGGTAAACGTTTAAAAGGAGCGGATGTAAAACTACATTTGATTCAGTGGGGTATGCAAGCTGACTACACATTTTAGAAATTACACGGGGAGAAGAATTTTAATTATATCCCAGAAGAAATACTTGTCAAGGAAACGGTTCACACAGATAGTGATCCGTTAGCACATGATAGCTTAAGCGATCTCATAAATGATACATCTGAAGTACACGTAGCACAAGATAGTGGAGGGAATGGTTTAGGTTATGAGGATCATGTTGGCAATGATACTGACCAAGTATGGATTATATATGGTTAAACACAACAACCACAACACCATTATACCATAAATCTAACCATAACCACACAATGTTATAGGCCATGGTTGGGTTGCACAACTTAAAGAGAAAAATTTTCTTGTCAAGGAAAAAGTGTGACGGCAATACTCCTTTGGGCAAAAGATTTTCTCCCCAAAGAAAATACATTGCCAGTCAATTATCCAAATACGAGGGGTAATTTGAACAGTTTGGGTATGAAATACAAATCAATTCATTGTTTCAAGTATGATTGCGTTTTATACTATAAGGAACACAAGGACAAACGGGCTTGTCCTGTATGTAAGGAACCTAGTTAAAAACAAAAGATAATACTACATAATAAACGTTTGTTGAAAGTAGATACGAAAATACATAAGAAGGTGTTACAGTATTTCCCTTTAGGTCCTTGATTGAAGAGACTTTACACTATATCTTGGATAGTAGAGGCAATGACTTAGCATGGAGAGGATGTGGGTGAGAATCCCATGCGGCATTAGATTGATTCATTTGTGTGGACATCAGCAAATTAGCGATACCTGGACTTTTCTAAAGAAATACGCAATGTTCGCTTCAGAATATAAACAGAGTGGTTTAACCCGTTTGGAAAATTAAGTACATATAAGAGTATATGGCCGGTGTTTACGGCACCTTTAAATTTTCCCCCGTCGTTGTGCATGAGAAAGGAGTTTTTAATTTTGTCATTGTAGATACCAGGTCCAAAAACACTGGGTAGTGACATTGATGTTTTCTTAGAGCCACTAATAGATGAATTCAATAAGTTATGGGTTGAAGGTGTGAGAGCGTTCGACTTGTACAAAAAGGTGGAATTCACTTTGAGAGCAATGTTGATATGGGCAATTCATGATTTTCCTTCTTATGGGACCTTATCTGGGTGCAATGTACATGGTTGCCTTGGTTGTCCTATTTGTGAAGAGGAGGCTGAAGCTAGTTGTCTTAAGAAAAGTGGTAAACGTTTTTATCATTGTCATAAGAGATTTTTTCCCTAAAGTCACAAATTCAGGTCAATACGAAGAAATTTTCTCCTAGAAGGCACCGAGATAAGGCCACCACCACCAAGACTTTCTAGTTTAGAAATTGAATAAAGGTTATTAAAGGTTAATCAAAAGTTGAAGGGGAAACACCCCATTATTTTAGCCCAAAAACGTAAAAGAAATGATGTTGATGTGAAGACGGCGTGGTCGAGGAGATCAATAATGTTTGATTTGTCATATTAGAAGGAACATTTTATGCGACATGTGATAGACATTATGCACGCTGAGAAAATATTAGCGAGCATCTCGTAGGCACATGCAATGGTGGTTCCCATTCCAATGATGAAGAAAAAGCCCGTGGAGATCTTCATGATTTGAAGATTAGAAGATCATTATGGTTGAAAGAAGATCCAAACACTTGAAAAAAGTATATGTTGGTTGCATCTTATACTTTGAGCATTAAAGAAAGAAATATGTTCCTAGTAACACTAAAGGTCTTGAAGGTCACTTCTAATTTCTCATCCAACTTACGCAGGATTGTCTGTGACGCAACAAAAGATTTGAAAAGGTGTAAGTCTCACGATTGGCATGTGATAATAAAACTTTTCCCTATGTTGTTCAGATACTATTTTTGAAAACACAAGGATTTTCAAAGGACCATTCTAGAAATTAGCTTATGTTTCTCCCTATTGTGTGAGAAAGTTGTCAACGGGAAGCACATAATGGCAGCGAAAGAAACTTTAGTCGAGGCTACATGTGTTTTGGAGAAGTACTTTACTCCCTCACTCTTTGACATAAGCATCCACCTTTTGTGCATTTATACTATAAAGCGCTTTTATGTGAACTAGTAAGGTACCAATGGATGTATCTACTTGAACGATTAATGAAAACCTTTAAAGATTATGTTAAGAATACACGGTACGTTAAGGGGTCCATTACTGAGGAGTACATTATGGAAGAGGCTTCCTTTTATGAAAAGGAATATATTCCTAACCCAAACATTGGAGGTCGTTAACGCTTTGTTGATGAGTTAGAAGAGTGCAAATGAGGAGGCCCTAGGGAAAGGTAAGGGAGTGAATCTCACAAGTACACAATATAACCAGGTGGCTCGATATGTATTCGAGATGCATGAACACATAAATGGAAAATGTGAGTTTATTTGAATTTTTTTGTAAAATAATGTAATATGTTCGATATTATGTTCATTAGAAGTTGATATTGATGTTTTTAACCTAGGCAATATAAAGAGTGCGGGCGTGCCAAGAGGAGGAAGGGGGGCGCGAGCGCAAATAATAACTTTTGGCATTGGGTAGCTTTCAATGTGATTACAATAATACCTCACTTTTATTTACTGTCTTTGCAACATATTCACAATGCAAATATTTTCTTGGCTTCAGTTATTGAAAGCTAGTGAAGTATCGACGAGGCTTGTACGTCTAGCAAATGGGACTAATTTTGTAGCAAAGGAGTTTGGACAATATCGTGTCAATGGTTTTGTGTTCTCTTCAAGAACACACGAGCTAAAACCCATTGGGAAAAAAAATATTGGCATTTCATATAAATAATTAACTCATTTTAGGGCAAGCGCGAAAGATAAAAACTTGATAGAAGCTGAGAGGACGTATTATGGGATTATAAAATAAATTATTCTAATAGATTATATATCTTTTACGTACATGTATTTTAGTGTAAGAGGGTGAGAGTGGAGGAAAATAATGCATGAGAATGGTGAAGTTGAGATGACCTTGACACCCACATGGTGAAGGTTGATTTGGCCAAGTTGAAGAGTAAATATAATGTGAATCATGAACCATTCGTTTGAGCATTTCAAAACTTAAAGCAAGTGTTTTATGAAAAAAGCCCCAATAATGATCCATGATCTGTTGTTTTACATTACCCTAAGCGCTTGACTACATCGGTAGACGACATAGAGTCACCTATCAAGATTCAGTCTATCCTGGACGATAACCCAGAATTAAGAAATTATTAAACACATTAGAGGAGTAGATGTTTAACTGTAGCATGTTTAGTTGTTTTAAATGTTGACTTCAAAGTTATGTATAATAGCATGTTTCAATTATTTCGTAGCATGTATTCATAGTGCCTTTTGTTCACAAGTTTATTATTACTTTTTCCAGGATGTTATATATTGTATATTCATGCAACAATTTTCAAAATAGGTCTTTTATAGAGAGCACATCAATTTATCGACACGACTATCAAAAAATCAAATAATGTAATTACTTACGAGATCATGGGTGGAACATACCTGAAGCTTACGCACACTAACTTGTTGTGATGAAGCAGTTGAAAGGGTTTTCTTAAAACACAATCCAAGTAATGCGATGCAGTTAGTAGAGTTTTTAGAACTCGAATAAAGAAAAATCTATCCTTTATGGATAGAACCGAAGAGGATAAGGATTTGTTCAGACTCTACCGTGAGAAAACATATGCATAACAAAGTTAACATCTATTATCGGCTTAGTAGTGTTCAGCCAGGAGAAGAGAATCATCCGTTGTATCGCCGAAGTCATGGTGCGGAAACTATTAAGGATGTCAAGAAATCTTGGGTGGTTTGGTCATTTCTTTGTCTTTACCTTAAGTGATCCAGAGTAATTTGTCTTGAGAAATTTGAAAATTTGTAAAAAAGAACAATTAGTAGTGTTTGAACTCTATTTTGAATATTAGTAATCTATTTTGAATCAATTAGTAATCTATTTTGAATGTATCCAGTGTCTGTTAGATAATGTATTTACTTCCCATACTATAGATAGCTTGTTACTGTAATTTTGTTCTAATTTTCATCTTGAGTTTCTTCTTTTGTGAATTGTGTTCGTTTGATGTTATAACTTGTTGAAGTTTACACACGAAAAATGTGGGAATGTGTTGAATGTGCTGGTAGGTGTTATCATTTGTCTTGCTGGCAGGTGTTATCTATTAGCTTGATTCCTAAATATACATATTATATTTATATATCTATTGGCTTACTGAGAGGTGTTATCATTTTTCTGCTATTTTTTTTACCTATTTCATCTATATATTTTTTATTTGTTTGTCATTGATTCGGTAATTTTTTGTGATTGGTCAGTTTTTGGTATCTCCCTTGGATTATCATGAAGTTTTTAGTCGATTTATGCCGAAAATTAAACATTTAACTATGTAAAATGAAAATTATGAGCACCACTTATATGTGCATACGTATGTATGTGTATGATTCTATAGGCCTGTTGGAATGTGCATTCATTTTTTTTGTTATTTGTTAAATCATTTGATATAAGCTAGTGGTATAGAAGATGACCTTTACATTTCTATGGGGAGTTCCTCAACTTTTCTTTGACATAAAAGGAAGTTATTTGGGTTAGTATAGAACATTATTAAAAAGTTGAGGAATGAGTTGTTGAAAAGTTTAGGCATTTCCATGGGGAGAGTATCTGTACTTGGAAGCTTCTCCTTCTTGTTTAAGATGCCTTTGTTCATTTGGTAATTTCTCCATTTAACATCAAACTTGTCAACAAGTTTTTGAGCCCTTTAAACAGAGGAAATTTGGGTGGGTCTTCTTCATTATCCATCAGGCACTCCTTGTGAAAGGAATGATGTATTTCATAATATAAGAGATGAAGCGCTTTATGGGAAATAATGGTAATGGAAGGTTAGTACAACCTATAACAGGGTGGGTTTCATTTGATTTCATTGTTTAAAGTTTAAGAGGATAAATAAATTGGAGTATGATAGCCCTATATTAGGATTAACAAAGAGAATCAAGGGTATAATTATCATAGGGCTCCTTAATAGGATGGTTTCTTTTCGATTAATTTTCTGAAGAGAAAATTGGGCTACATTCTGTGTCAACTTGAAATAATGTATGACTTGCTACATATCATGCCTAAATTTCCGAACCATGAACACATGGTGTGATATTAATGAGTTATTGTTCCACCTGCAACATTGTAACATACGTCTCCAAGAGATAATTAATGCTTTACAAGATATTTGATGATGGAGGTACCACCTGCTACACCGTACTGCCTTATTCTGCTAATAACCTTTACTTTAATGAAATCGCCCGTGCTTAAATAGTACTCATATCATCATAGTGAGCAAAAAATTGGACTTACTAAATGAAAAAGTGTCAATGGGACTTATAACATAATTGACTCTAAAAAATGGGACCCCTATGTACTGGCCCTTATTGTTACTAAAAGACAATAGACATGTGCAGCTCGTACTAATGTAAGGAGGTCACCTTGACCAATTAGGTTGGTTAATTAATTAAGAGTTGCCTTTCATCTCCATCAAGAGTCATACATGTATTAAATCACATGTCCTTAACTTATCCACCCTCTAATCTCAAACCTCTGTTAATTTCTATTTATTTATTTGATAAGTTCATGTTGATAAACTTGGCATTTTTTGTCCACCCTATTGAACCTTTCTATCGTATATCGTTTGTAAATCATTAAAAAAAATTGTCATGAGTGTAAAGGATACGGTGATACATGATTAATGTATTGATATTTGGAGTCTTAAATTTCTTTGTTAGACGGACGACCTACTTTCTCGATGTCTACTTCTACCTGTCTTGAGGAAAGAACTTCATATTTAGAGTTTGTATTTTGTAACAATTCTTAGGCTCCTTAACCTGCTTCTTGAGCTTGATGACTTACTTGGATGGCTGTTACCTTTTTTTTTTGTATACGATCATTCTTCTTCTCAATTTAGACCCCCTTGACATTATTTTCATTTGTTTGATGGCTGCTACCTGATTTTCTTGGATAGGAATATTTGGAGAGGAGTATTTGAAGATGCATTTCAACACTTCATGACCTTATTTCTTGCAGTAATGACAGTAATCTGGGATATTGGATGCTACTTGCTTTTCTTGAATAGGTATATTTTGAGAGGAGTATTTGAAGATGCATTTTAACACTTCATGACCCTGTTTCTTGTAGTAATGACAGTAATCTAGGATGTTCTCATAAGTTACCTATTGTCAAAATCTTTCATCACCACAACCTATCCAAACCTAGTAGGTGTGTGTTTTAAAAGATAAAATTCCACTCAAACTCTAGTAGCACTAGGTCTTGTGATAGAGGTAGTGGGTGAATCCATTTTAAATGGTTTGCCTACCAATTGAGCAATTGAATAAATAAAGGACTTGTCATAGAAGTGAATGGGAAGGTTTGGAAAATTAATCCAAACGGGTACAATTGGGGATTCTTCATCAGGTCCAAAATCTGCATGTACAATTGTCGCACCCTCATTTACTAGTCATTGATTCGATATTTTGTCAATACACAATTTTGACACATTGAGTATTCCTAACTGTATAACATATTTAAACTGAAAAAAATTCTTGTAATAGTATGAGATCCTAGACTACTAGTAAGTAATTTTTTATTTAATTTCTACTTCATAGAAAATCTATCGTTGACATGTGGATTCTTATGTGGTGTTATATAACAGTTTTATAACATTAGTTATATAACATTAGATGAGTTATATAACAGTTATATGACTTTTTTTTTCTATTGGATGCCACAAATTGGGGATTTTTTCTATTCATGATTGTTTTCTTGTACTAAGTCTCTCATTCTTACTACCATTTTACTTTTTCCCTTGCATGTATTATCAAAAATAAGTTTGTTCCCCACCTTCTTTATTGTAACTAACATAGTTACATTTTAATTTTTGCATGTATACCCAACATACGTAGTATTCAAAGGCCTAAATCTAGGTGTTTACACTTCGTGGAAAGTAACACAAGCACAAGTCAATGGATACCGAGGCGCCGTATTAAAAATTTTTGAGTCCATTGAACTTGCTCAATAGGCGTACTCCAAATACACGAGGGAGGATGTCACGGCATCAATACCCCCCATAGCTGATATACATAGACTTCACAAAGTGTATCCACCGCGTGGTGACTCTTGGTCTAGGTTTCGAATGATTTGTTACATGTTCATGACATTTTATGTCATCGAAATGTGGTGTCATTATTTTTTTAAAATTATTTTTTATTCTATGTTCATTTTGTACTTGGCGCCCAAGAAGGGGTTGTTTGATGTTAAATTATGTTTAAACAAGTTTTAGGTGTATTGGATATTTGGAATATTAAAAATATAAATGAAATGTTGTCAAAATTTTTAGACTTATTATCATGATATTTATTATACTCTCATTATTTCATCATTTTGTGAAAATATAAAGATATTTATAACAGTTTTTACCACATTTAACAAATTCAACTTTTGTAACTGCTAATAACAGTCACCAATTTTTCAATACTGTCAATTTGGTAACCGCTAATAGCAGTTACAAATAAAAGATTCATAACTGCTGTCAGCAGTTATAAATATGAGATTTGTAACCGTTGACAGCAGTTATAAATATTAGATTCGTAACTGCTAATATCAGTTATAAATATTATATTCGTAACTGTTGACAACAGTTACAAATTGGGGTCACCAGTCATAACCCCATAGGGGTTATAAAAAAATTTCACTGCTGTTAGGAGTTACAATTTTTCTATTGTCACCCCCTAAATTATGATGGTAAATAGCAGTTATAAAGGTTATTTGTGACTAGTAACAGCACTCACAAATCTCCCATTTTGGTGTAGTGTTCCGAGTGTTGCCCAATTTGTTTCTTTTAATGATTTATGATAAACGATAAATTTTGGGTTGGTTTGGGATGTCCGTAAAAGCGTTTGGACTTCTAAAAATGATTATAGAACATTATAAAATACCTTTATCTAATTGGGTTATATTCGGGGTTAAATTTAGAGGATTTAGGATGAATAGTTCTCGGGAAAATTTTAATATCAAATTTGGGATGGAAATTTGGTAAAAAGGGAATACAGGCTACTTGAGAATGGTTATGTGTTCATAATACTAAATAAGGGATTATTTAATAGTGAGAGTGTGGATTGACATTGAAGAGTTTAGGCTAGTACTATGAGAGATAGGCACGATTAGTCGGGTTATATATATATATATATATATATATACGGGTTTAGAGGCAATATATGTATGTGATATAACTATGTGTATGATATTATGTGAAACATACCCATCCTAGAAGATATACTATCAGTGAAGGTTGCGCACCGTGGGAGGTCACTCTGGCGAATCATAACAGACTTAATGTCGTTCCCTAGGGTCATAGGTCTGTGAATTCTCACACTGTGTAGGGTTGGAGTTCCGTGCAATAATGTGGCATGTTTATGATTCAGACTTAAGGCCATGACCGATCCTGTGAGGTAAGGCTCAGAGGGATTGCGATTGTACTTATATATATATATATATATATATATATATATGCGAGCATGTGTGTGGACGAATTAAAGAATATTACAAAAAAAAAATTATATGCATTTGGGAGGACAACTCAAGACTTGAATTGTGAATATTATTGATAACTAGAGTAAGGTTATGAGAATGAATAATAATGGTATAATGATTAATTCATCAAAGGTAAACAATACTCGAGAGAGAGTAGTACTTTACATTGATATTAGTGATGAGGCTAGTTAGTCGTAGTAGAATAACTAGGCGGGTTACGAGCATAATTAGGTGTGAACTATAGTTAAGAGGTGGGGAGTATATCATTTAAGTGCAATACCGACTTAAATATGGAAGGTTGTACTTCCTATTTACTAATGAATTTTAATTACTTGCAAATATTTTTAAAAGGTTTTTTTATCTGACCCATATCAAATTATTTACCAAAAACTTTTAGGTGTCCAGCCATAGGGACATCAAAGATGATCATTATTTCCAGTGACACATAGCTGTAGTTGACATGAAGGCTTGCAGATTTTGGAGTAGCTTCTTTATTTATTGATATCTAGATTAGGTTCCCTTTTTCAGATATTGTTGGACATGTCGCCCTTTCCATCAGATTTATCTATTTCAGTTTTAATTATTTTGAATTTATATTCTTTACCAGTGATTGTATATATCCTTTAGTACATGGATTAATGCTAATTGGTTTTATTTGGTACGATAATTTCAAGATTAATATTTGACATATCTTGTTAAACGAATGGTTAGTTATTAATTGAATTTCAAAAGTGATGCTAAGAATGGGCCATATAAAACTCTTGTTTTATTTTAATACGGGGTTGGTCACCCGTTATTTTAATAGGCGAGGTGTCACACAAATATATAGTTTGAGGGGAATCATCAATCTCCTAGTTGAATGATGATTGGAAAGAAAAAATCTTCTCAAATCATGTCATATTGTACTAAAAAATCCTTGGGGTTGAACACCTTATTGAATCGGTGTACAATAGGTAATTGTCTTTTGTATAGTGTGTGGATGTCTGAGTAAACTCCTTGCTTTGGTCGTGGGCACATGAACTTCTGATGATCAAATTGTGGATTCTTATATTTTATTGGCCCCTCTTTTGGTTTTCCTTTGAAATTTGTTGTGTGGCTATTGCGTGCTTATTTTTCCTCTTTATGTTATTATTTACCCTCTAAATCCACAATTTTTGGGCATTTTAATGTACTCCTATCCACTTCTTATGCACAAATTCTTTAATGTATTAGGGTTTGGGTCATGACCAATGCTTCCTAGTTTTGAGACTATTTTTTCATCTTTAGCCTTGACTTTGGATTAAATCTGCCCACCATCGTTTTGTAATTGAACTAATTGCATGTTATACCTAATTTTCGTAATCTCAGGAAATGGATTTTCATCAATCCCATTTTGTTGCTTTGTTTTCTTCGAAATTGGAGCTTTCCTTTTTTTATGAAATTTTAAAACCCGACTCGAAAAATAGTATGTATTATTGAAATGAGACCAACTATTATGCCATTTGCATTATGCTTTGCTTTTAATTCATTAGTACTTGGCATTTACACATTATCATGTAACTTTAACATTTTTGCACACAAAATGAATAAAAAATCCCATCTGTCTTATTATTATAAAAGGAGTATGTTTTAATAACTCCCCCATCTTTTTGCACATAAGTTTATGTTGAGGTTTCCTTTTGAACCAAAGGCTCACAAACTATTGGTTCGGTTCCTATGATTTCTATAACATCTTTCTCAAGCTTCAAATATTTATAATATATTTTGAATGGTGATGTGTTCTTCTCTTTCTTTCTTTTTTCTAATAGAGATTCAGATATAAGTACTCTAGCGGTCAGTTATACCAGATCCCTAAATTTCGCTGCATCAAATTTCTTTCCAATCCTAAATTCCAGGTCATTTAGGGATACTTTGTGAAACTCTGATTCCAGTAGTATTATCTTACATTTGTTTCCATCCCTCTTGAACCAATTTATGAAGTGAATGAACATTTCCCTTAGACTTTGTCTTAATCTAGCTAAATCAACCATGGAACTTTCGGTTTGGTTTATAAGAATTTTGCATGAAATATATCTTCTATTTGTTTTCTAATTATGTACATAATTGTGTGGAAAACTTGTGAACCATATAAAGGTTGCGTCAGTTAAGGAACTAGATAATAACCTTAGTTTTAAAAAAAATCCTCCGTGCTTGCATCAATAGACTCACTTGTTAAGCAAAAAACATGTTCGAGAGTGGACTAACTCCCATCGGCAGAAAATAAACCAAAAGTTGGAAACTTGAATGTCTTGGGAAGTTAAATCACATTTATCCATTTGGGGTACGATTCATATATATAAGAGTCTGAACACCCAGGACAAAGGTCTACATTTTTTATGGATGAGATCCGCTATCTCATTTTGTCCAACCACTCCTAAGGTTGCCTTGTTGGTTGCACCATCGGTGGGTTTGCAACAGGTGTGTGTTTCATTATCTGTTAATTTAAGTATAAAGAACATATTAGAAAGATGAATGAAAAAACTCAGATGTTATTATCAATAGATGTGCACTGCTTTATATAGAGCTGTGCAGGAAACAAACTGACAAACTAAAGCAGAAATACAAGAAAATAACGGAACTAATTCTCCCTAGTTATATGGTAACCAACGCTGGGTGACACCCCACCCAATTAAATATAAGGTGATCAGTCCTTTACCAAATTTTAAAACAGGATATACGGTCGGTTCATTCTTAGCATCACTGTCGAAAATAATATAATCCATATTAATTAACTATAATATAATTAAGCTAATTGTCAAAATATTTTCCCTTTTTAATAAAACCATTTAACCACAGCATTCCAAAAATAAATTACAAACTACTCACCATATATAGAAACAATAAGTACTGCACAAGAATTTAATACGAAATTAAATAAGACTGGGTAAAACCTCCCAGTTCAAAACTCCAAACCATAAAAGAAGCTAAATACAATATCTCTGATAAAAGACTAGAAGCGGGCGACACATGCCCTAATTAGGAAGTCTAAGAGAAACTGAATGAAAAGAATAGATTGCATCTCCTGCAAGGGCCTACAACTTTCATAATAGTTGCAACACGTCTAACAATCCAATCTCTAATTCTGGTACCCCTGCGGCTAAGCACCTGGAATAATATATATATATATATATATATATATATATATATATATATGCAAAAGAGAGAAATGATGCAATAAACGGGTCAGGGCCTGAGGTTTAAAAATAATTTAGCAAGTATTTAAAATTGGTTCTTAAAACAAGTCTTATACGCATGTTAGTTATCAAACTCTCACATGAGCTTCTCACCTCTCATCTATAGTGCACGCCTAACGTACATCTAATCTTCCCCTTAGTTATACCACCCAATCTAACTAGTCTAAACTCATTCTAATAGTACCTATACTCACCAGAAGTATACCCGTATCGCCCATACAATACGCTTTCAAATTAGCCTATGTCAAATAGCTAATTAATATGTTTTCTCATTTTCATAATAAATCAATTAAACTCTTAGGATTTATTTTATATATCAACATTTTCATCTCTACTAACTAAACATAGTGTAATGATTCACAAGTTTACGTATATATACATAGAGTCACATCTTCCCTATATATATATATATATATATATATATATATATATACTGCACCCCCGGATTATCATCCATTAGTGCACCTATAACAATAATCTTGTATCCCTAGGCTATCACCCATTAATACACTTATAATGATATTCTTGTACCCCCGGGTTATCACCCATTAATACACTTAACAATGGAATCCTTGCACCCCCCGAGTTATCACTCATTAGTGCACCTAACAATATGATTCTTGCATCCTCGGGTTATCACCCATTAGTGCTCTTAACAATAATATCACATAATAGGCATACACACATCCTATTATAATTTATGGGTATTTATCCAACCTGTATATATGCTCCTCATACGTATTTCAATCTCATCACTAAGTATAATATAAATATTTAGATTACTATCTCTCTCGTAATCTCCAAGGTACATTCTCTTTATACCAAAATAATTAAAGTATTAAATCTCACATACTTTTCCCGAAATTATGTATTGTTTAAGTTTACTATCGGACATTCCCTCTCACTCCAAGAAACTGGTAAACCCAAATTTGGACTCAAGGAAAATTCCCAAAAATTCCTTCTATCGCTTGAACCAGATGGCATGTCGTTTGAATGATTGCCATGTGTCGTTTGAGCGGCTTCGCGCGAGATGCCAACTCGCTCGAACGACTTTGCGTGACTTCGCGCGAGATTGCACCGTTCGTCTTTCTGCCCAGATTTTCAGCATTTTTCACCATTATTGAACCTAAAAACCTCTAATATTCAATCCTTAACATCTCGTCATTAATACCCATCAACACATATCAGATTATAAGTCATTCCTAACATCCTAGGATCCTTAATTCGTCATTAATCGTTATAATTATATAAAACCCCCAAATTTATTCACATGAACCCTAGTTTCCATAATTTCAATTAAAGAACCTAATCAACCCAGATTCGTTCACCAATACATGACTAAATTTTTTAGTTTAACCTCTACATACATGAAGGAATATCAGCAACTAATTAACCCAATCTTGATTCATCATTTAAACTCCAATTTTCACCTAATTAACATGTAAATCTATGGTTAATTTCACCTACTCTAACATGAGTACGATTATTGCTAAAGAAAACAAGTAATAAACACTTTCCTTAAATCGAATGTCTGAATTCTCTGGTGATGTTGGTATAGACGCATTCGTCTCTTCTCAATTTACGTGTTGGTGGTCACGGTTGTGCAAGGTGGTGTTAATTGAGCCTTCCATCTTGTAAATTGGTTCTCCCTCACACCCTCTATGTACGTTCGTCATTTTTGTATATCTTAACCCTAATGGAACTCCCGTAGCTGATATAATTTTTCTCTAATTTTCGTCCATTTAATTTTCCCAAAAGTCCAAATTACAAAACTACCCATACGGGGTGCCGGTTTGTCCTAAAATCTCCCGGAGTCTAAATAAAATACCTGGGTAGAGTTTTCTGACTATTTAGACCCTCCTGGACTCAACGGCGCACTCTAAATAACCAAACGAGTTACATAAAAATAATTTATCCTTATATTTTATTCAATTAGTCCCGACACATCTCACACGTGTGTCAGACTTAAATTATCAAACTGTCGTATTATTCCCTCTCGACAATTTATTAAAGTGTATAGTTCCATATTACATATCACAGAATAATATTAACTCAATAAGTATTAACCCTTGGCACGCTAGTTAATATTTATTTTTAAATCCAGATTAATTAAAAATTAAATTCTCATATTTTAATTCAATTAATCCCACTATAATAATTACTCCCATAATTATTTAAATCATAAAAAATATAGGGTATTACACACTGGACTTAGTCTAAGCTGTTGAATAATTCAAACCAAGACTTATTCAAACATACCCCTACCCTAAGCCCTCTAACATTCCCTCCCTTAAACTAAATATGTCTGATATTCTGTTTACAAAGGTAATAACAAGAGCTAAAAATTTATGCAGATATGCAGCTTACTAGACTTCCCTCGCTGAAACTAATAGAGGCATTAGGAAGAACCCAAGTAAGTGTCGGAGTTTCACAAAGGCAGGAAACTTGAGCGATTTTGTGAGGATATCAGCAACCTAATTTTCACTGTGGCAATGCTTCAGTTCAAGTATCCCTTGTTGTACTAATTTGCGTAAAAAATGGTACATCACATCAATGTGTTTGCTTCGTCCATGAAGAATTGGATTCTTTGAAAGCTTGATCGTGGAGCTATTATCGTAAAACACTAGAGTCAGGCCATGGACAAAATAGTGGAGTTCTTGAAGGAGGCATCGCAACCATATAGCTTGACAGGTGCAGGAGGCAACAACAACATACTCAGCCTCAGTGGTGGACAGAGTGACGATGGATTATTTCTTTGAGGACCAAGAGATGTCACACGAACCAATAGTAAAAGAATAACCGGAGGTGCTTTTCCTATCATCAGAGTCACTGGCATGATCACTATCAATGAAGCCTATGAGATTTAAGGAAACACTTTTACTGTAGATAAGACCATAACCAATTGTCCCCTTTAAGTAACGAAAGATTCTTTTTATAGCATGAAGGTGGAGTTCCGTAGGACGTTCCATATAATGGCTAAGAAAATTGACCCCGCACATTATGTCAGGCCGATTGGAGGTTAAATACATCAAGGAACCAATGATTTTCTTATATAGAGTCTTATTGACCGCAGGTCCATTAGAATCTTTGTTGAGCTTTAATCCAATATCAACTGGTGTGCCTACAGAATTGCAATCCTGCATCTAAAACTTATTCAGCACGTCCTTAGTAATTTTTTATTGAGAGAGCAAAATGCCATCTGAAGACTGCAGAACTTCGAGACCAAGAAAGAAGTGTAGCATGCCAAGATTAGTCATATAGATGTGCACTAAGTCTAGTAGATCATGAAAGTTCAGATGCCCATACTGAAGATTCCACAACCATGCTTTCTCATTCACTATAGAAGCAAGACAGAGAATTGCATCATTGTTAAATTTTAAAGGGAACATTCGATTTCGAGAAATAATAACATCAGCAATTAGACCCTTTTCTGGATGTTGAATTCGACATGTTCCCTTATGAATGATTAGCTCATAAATATCTTCCTGAAGCTGTCCCACACTTAACAAGTTGGATGATAATACTGGCACATAAAACACACTTGAAATAGATGATGAGTGAGATGAGGTAGGAATAGTTATAGTGCCCTTCCCTATCACAGGAAGCTTAAAACTATCTTCTAGCAGATAATGTTACGAAAGGAATTATCTAACTCAGAGAAGAAAGACTTATCTGAACACATATGATTACTAGAACCTGTATCCAAGTACCACACAATGGACCTGGTCTCTTCCATGGTGTTGTAAACCATGAGAAGAGTAGGTTCATCCTCTGTCTCAACCAAGTTTACATTTTCATCATTTTCTTCTTTAATTAACTTTGTAGAACATTCATATTGATAATGACCATACTTGTTGCAGCGGTAGCACCTGACTTTGGTCTTATCAAAGGGTCTGGATATGGGAGCTGCTTCTTAATAGTTCCCTCTTCCTCGACCGCGTCCATAAGAAGAACGACCTCCACTTTGTACATAGTTGCCACGTCCTCGACTAAATCCAGCTTTAGTGTGAGGTGGATTGTTTATTGATGATTGTAACTGCAATGCGTGCTCCATAGATACATGTCGATTGATTCGTTATTCATTAACTAACAATGAGCTCTGCAACTCATCAATTGATAGCTCATCAAGGTCCTTTGATTCCTCTATGGAACACACCATATAGTTGAAATTTACAGTCATGGAAAGAAGAATCTTTTTTATTATTGTGATGTCCTCCATTTTATCGTCATTCATCCGCATCTTATTAACGATTCCCATTGTCCGTGAGAAAGTAATCTGAGACAGATTCTCCTAGTTTCATACAGAGAGTCTCAAACTCAGTTCTCAAAGCTTTGAGATGTGCACGTTTAACCCTCGACGTGCTTTTGTATTTACTCTTCATCGCGTCCTATATCTGCTTGGAGGTTTCTTTAACAAGAATGGTTTCTAAAATCGATCGATTGATGGATTGGAATAAGTAGTTCTTCACCTTTAGATCTTTCAGGTGACGACTATTCAATGCCGATGTTTGTTCATTTATCAATGCTTTTAACGCAGCTTCAGTTGCTGGTTCAGAAACACCGCTCTCGACGACACTCCAAATCTCTTTCGACTTGAAGAAATTATTCATAAGCATGCTCCAATGGTCGTAATGACCATCGAAACGTGGGATTGCTGGTTGCGAAAAAGAATCTCTATCCGTCATTACAAGATTGCTTGTTCACTTTCCAACTAATGTGCTCTGATACCAGATGTTAATTCAAGTATAAAGAACAGATTAGAAGGATGAATGCAAAAACTCAGATGTTATTATCAATATATGTGCACTGCTTTATATAGAGCTGTGCAGTAAACAAACTAACAGACTAAAGCAGAAATACAAGCAAATAACGGAACTAATTCTCCCTGGTTATATGGTAACCAACACTGGACTTAGTCTAAACTGTTGACTAATTCAAACCAAGACTTATTCAAACATAACCCTACCCTAAGCCATCTAATATTATCGGTGGTGGGATTTGTAAAGGTATGTTTTGCAAAGGCACTAGCAATGTGCCTATCGTGTTGGGTTCTCTACTTTTCTATTAGGGCCATTACCTACTCTATTGCCTTTTCAAAACCCTTGGGGTTCCATTGTTAACAAATTATTGCTCATCATTGTTTGGTTCGAAATATTAAGAAACATAGAGTTGGTGTCATACATGAACCAATGCCTAAACATGTTCACCTCGGAGGCAATTAATCCCATTTGTTGGTAATCCCCGACCCCTTCATGCATCTCGATTGGATTAATGGAAGAAAATCCATTAGTCGTTCCTATGGACCATGTTCTTACATTCGAACCAAAATTAGTTTATTCTGTATTTTTCCTATAATAGGTTGATAAGGAACAATTGGTTGATTGGTCAAAACGCCACCATTTGTCGGCGTACCAATTTGGCCAATTGGTGGTGTTACATCAGGAGTGGTGATTCTGGTCTTAGTAATGGTCACCGTTGAATTAATGTTTCAAACTACATTACTAAGATGATTAAAAACATGGTTTAATTTTTTGACCAACTTATCATGAATATGGGTCCCTATTGTCACCCTTGAACATTGGCCTTCATCTATTTCAAGGGTTTGGTTCTCTAGTCCCACGTCTTGACCAACCCCAATTACCACCTGATATGTGGGCATGGTGTCTTAGCTAGTTGAGACAATTTCACGAAGAATCTCTCTCTCTCTCTCTCTCTCTCTCTCTCTCTCTCTCTCTCTTATATATTTTTGTTGTTGTCTTCAACAACTAAGCACTAGAGTCCCACCGGACGTGCCACAAAATATATTTTGGTAGCTAGAATTTGAGCATTTTGCAATCGTGCCAAACAAGGGTAATAATGGGTATTCCTAACGAAAATTGATTATGTATAGCCAATAAATCATCAGACGACTGTGTTATATCCGAATGCACCAATTAAGAAAACTTTTTTGAAAAATACTAAGTTGTTTTTCTTTGTTTTAGGACTAAAATAAACTACAAAATTAAAATAGGAAATTGCAGAGAAAGAATAACAAATACGATTAAAGAAGAGGACAAAAGTGCATTTTAAATGCTAGGATCTTGATGTTAAATTGCAAATTAAACGAAAAGTTACATGACAATTAAAATAAGAACTAAATATAGCCTTACAAACTATTTTGAAGAAGAAATAGATTGATAAAAGTAAAAATAAACTGGCAAAGTAAACTAATAAAATAAAAGTTAAGTAAAACATTTTGTTTTTGGAGTATACTCCAATAATTTTTTCCTCTTGTTTATTTATAGTCCTCTGAATTGTAATTTTTTTAGCAGATAACTTCAATGAAGTTTTTTTTTAAATCCCAAGAACACATTCGTACTCACACGTGTGACCACTATCTTTTAAGAGTAATTCTACTGTGATCGAATTTTAGGCAAACTTTTCTTAGACACACTGACGTGACAGCGTGTTATTGGTTGGTTTTTAGGTCTCACTGGCGTGGATCCCCAAAACTAATCAATAGCAAGCGGCCACGTCAATGTGTCTAAGAAAAATTTATCTAAAATTCGATCACAATAGAATTTTTCATCTTTTAATAACTATGAACATGCACCTATTTTCACATACATCTTCCCTAGATACCTAGGTGTCCTAGCATGTACGTGAGCACTATTTTTGTCTTTCGACCACTTTGATCAATGTACTTTTCTCTTATTTATTTTTCACGTGTCATTAATACATTGATCAGCTCGACATGGTGTAAACGCTAGCTATTCTCTAACGTTAGTGAATGACTAGCTCATTGGCCACTGTGTAGTAACCCACCATTATGGCTTGCCAAGTCTGTAAACATACATATTTATTTGGACTCTTCCACTGGCATCGGACATGCTCTAGGTGTAATATAAGCTCTTGTTTGATAGCATAATTTGGCATAATAAACAATTCTCTTCTTCTCATATTTCAGCTTTAAAGTGCGTACTATAGAACTTATTTTTTTTTTAAATAATTTGAACTTTCGTAACACCTAAATCATAAAAAAATTATTTGATATGAAATACAATTCTGTGTGGAATGAAAAGGAATGATTGTGTTTAAATTTTAATTTGATATTCTATGTAAATAAAAATACACGTGGTGAAAAAATAATTTTCTTCCTTTGAAATTTGCTATCCATATTTGGCAGGTGAAGTAAATACAATTACCTAACTCATTACTGTATTGTGAGTAGTAAAGTCCTGGTGCAAGAACAAACCCAATTGAATTCTACAAAACCAAGTCTTTAAGGCTCTCTGCACAAGATTGCTAGTCAGAACGGTGGTGCAAAAACACCCCAATTGAATGTGGCCCATGCAACGGTCATATTCAAGTCTCTAAAATTACTACTCAATTTCTCGTCTGACGTATTAGGTAAAATGCTTTTAACGCATTGTGGCCCATCCACAGTTCTAAACCTGATATCCGTACACAATCTAGATCCAACAATTAATAGTCAGATTTTGCTCTGGTTTTGGTCGAAGTAAACAATTATTTGTTTATAAACAACTCCAATAGTGAAGTGTCTCTCCATTTGCTTCAAACCTCATTCGTCATTTTTCTGCCATTTCGCCATTTGGGTGTTGTTGTCCAATCCGATGCATCTTTCCTTTGGGAAAAAAGTGTCTGTCTTTTTTGTATAGGAAATGTTTGTCTTTCTCCTTTAGTAAAAATTCTCACACCCATCTTAGAATTTAGGCTGCTGTGATTGGTTGTTTTTTTGTTCATCTTAGAGTTGGTTGCACGGATCTAAATATATGGGAATTTATTCCTCAAAATTTTCGATTTTGCCGAAATTTCTGTTTTATAGATTATTTTCCAACTTCGAGAGGAATTTATAATTTCTATGAGCAGCAGAATATGACATTTTCTTAGAGTTTCATTCATCTAAAATCTTGCATCTGGTGATGAGGATAAGTGGTGCAGCCAAGGATGACTTGCCGGGGACTTGATATGTAGCTAAGTATCGATATTCATTATTATTTACGTAGTGCTTGTTGATTGAACCCAGTATGATAAAAGCGTAATGCTCCGACCGACAACTCTTAGTATTACATCATTATCGATTGTGCTTTAAATGCATTGTATCATAATGATTCTCAAATTTTATTATATGGAGACCACACTTTGGTACAATCATTTAAAATACATTGAGTACTTGATTGGTACTAAGAGTAGGAGTATGTATCATTATTAAGTACTCGATTGATACTAAGAATATGTGTATGACAAATATAACACACACACACACACACACACACACACACACACACACACATATATATATATATAGTTTTGCTCTTATGCGGACTAGTCCGCATTTTAAGAATGCGGACCGGACATGTGTCGCCTAGGGGCACCGGTAGGTGACACATGTCCGGTTCGCATTCTTAAAATGCGGATTAGTTCGTACAAGAACATTATATATATAGTGCTATTCTTATACGGACTATCTCACCTGATGACACACGTCTATTCTTATACGGACTATCTCACCTGATAACACAGGTCTAGACTATCTCACCTGATGACACACGTCTATTCTTATACGGACTATCTCACCTGATGACACACGTCTAGTCCGTATAAGAATAGACTATCTCACCTGATGACACACGTCTATTCTTATACGGACTATCTCACCTGATAACACACGTCTAGACTATCTCACCTGATGACACACGTCTATTCTTATACGGACTATCTCACCTGATGTCACACGTCTAGTCCGTATAAGAATAGCACTATATATATATAGTACTGCTCTTGTGCGAACTGTTTCGCATATTAACAGTGCGAATTGATCATATGTCACATAGCGGTGAACTCAGAAATTATCGCCACTCTCTCTATCTTTTCTGGACTCAGACTATTTTTAGTCTACTATATTTTTAAAAAAATGATTGGAAAAATATGATTCACTTAGCCCAACTAGAGATGGCAACAGGACGGGTTTGGAGCGGATTTTTAAAAATCCGCTCCCACCCCATTTAATAAACGGGATGGGACGGGGCAAGGGGATTTTTATTTATATTAACTCATAATTCACCCCATTTAATAAACGTGGCGAGGTCGGGTTCCTACGGGTCAGGTTAATTATAAAAATAGTAAAATTAAAAATATTACATTATAATCTTAGATGTTTATGATTGTCCGTATTTCAATATATGAGATAATCTCTCAATTGTCATTTCATATTTTCACATATATCTTTTAAAAAATTAACATATATATATATATATATATATATATATATATATATATATATATATATATATATAAATTAGTGTGTTTGTGTGTGAATGTGGTTTAATTGTCATCAATATATATAAAGGGTATTTATGTAGCCATAAATTAAGCGAGATGGAGCGAGATGAAACGATTTTATTTAAATTAACTCGCAATTGTTATTCAACTATATCTTTTGACATAATCCTTTTTTTAAAATTTAATTAATATATGGATTTATGGAGGAACAAGTGTCGAAGAAAAACATTCTCACAATATTGCATGTAATGTGTCCGTGTATGTATATATATTGGCAAGTTCAACGGCGGGTCATTGTTGGCTACATTTCTGCCTCATTTTCTCATGCTAGGTTTATGATGATAATTATGCCAGTGGTGATAGCAATGATATGCTCATCATGGGGTCACTGAAATGGCGATGCAAAATATTCTCGTTAAAGGTTGGTGATGGAAAATGCAGTATCTAACTAGGTTTTTGCCACCCAAGCTAACATGGCCTTGCTGGTCATACCTGTAATATGAGTAATCTGTGACGGGTTCGAGCTTAGGTATCATGCTCTCTCTCTCTGTCTCTCACAAAAACTAGGTTTTTGCCTTGGCATATGCAGTGTCCTTTTCACTAAACTTTTCAGTATGCAGATGACGGACCAATTAAAGCTGTTGTTGAGAAACTTTTCACTGTTTGTTTTCTTGGTTCTATATGGATGTTTCGTGAATAGACAACATAACGAGAGAGATAATGATACGAGTTAAAACTATATTCTTTAAATTTTGTAATAAATGATGCAATGGTCGTAATAAATGTTTAACGGTAATAACGACAAAATATAATCTGAATTTAAATTTAAAGATTAAGTTAAGAAATTAATTTTATTAACCTAGAATAAAAAATTATTTAATTGTTCAAAAATGAGTTATGTGGTTACATAAAGTTACATAAGTTTATTATAGTCAATGTGTTGACGTGATGAGAACAAAAAATATAATGAACATTCGAATGATCAAATATCTTTAACTTTTCAAATAATTTTGTACTCCTTTAATCATTGATCTCTATTCCTTTGCTTCTCCAAATTAAAAACATTTAACTATAATATATTATGATGTTTTAGAAAATCAATTACTTTCGTAAACCCTATATGTGTATCTAGCATTCATTATTAAAGTTTACCTTATTGCTTTAATTCTCTTTAATGTCCTTGTGTCGTTTCCTTCTTCTGTAATTTTCTTATATGAAGTTCGAGAATTCGAGTCTTGTGCGACTTGCATATGGGTCGATCTATCTGCAGCTGTGTTTGGAGCATCCTCTTTTTCATCAGGTGAAATGGTAATGTTCTGCATTACGTAATGGACGACTATAATTGTAGAGATATAACATTTGAATGTGATAGTCTTAAATGCATTTCAATAGCCATTACGCATAATGACAATGTAATGAATTTTTCGTATCAAATTCTGAAGTGCAGATTACCAAAGTGGAACATGTTTATCACTAACCATCTGAACGCAACTTAATTGTTGCGAAAAGCAGTTATTTGTAAATTGTATACATATTTGGCAGCAAATCAGTATGTATATCAGAGAATTGAGATAGTATAGAAGCATACATTGAGAGAGAGTAATATATTTGTGTTAATATTCCAACAGTACATGCATTTTTGAAAATATTCAGATGCTCTCCTTTTAGGTTTTCTCTCACTAGTCTTGAATTTGTATTTGCTACATATTGATCACATGAAAATTGAAACACATTATATTCAGAGTTTGGATCAAATGAGACGTTTATTATTTTAACTGAAGAATGAGAATATTTGCAACGACTCTAGGCTTCCCTCAATATAGGTTAAAAGTACATCAAAGACGCCCTTAATGTTTATGTTTTAGAGAAAATGACTTTTTTTTATGGAATATAATTTTAATAAGAGAAATTTTCAAACAACATTGACAATAATTACTTATGCTTTCTGTCCATTGGGCCTTGTGCATGTGGTATGAGATCTATGCCTCCTCTTACATTAATCTAAGTTATAACTAATTATATGACGCTTTCTCTTTGTCAAACAGCAAAGGTGGTGTTTTATTAATTATTTAATTTTATTTATTTATAGTAATAATAATAATTATTACTATTTTTTTTTGTGTGTGTGAGTGGGGGGGGGGGGGGGGGGGGGGGGGAGATGTTCATACAATGAAGGTGATTAACAAATGTATGGTTTCATTTCTCCCTTAAATTATATACCATTCCATTCGTATACATAAATACAATCTCTTATATTCCATTCTAACCCTAATTCACATTATAAATTTCCTGGGTGTATACCAACCCGATATTGATTTGCAATGTAATTTCCCTCCTTCCTTGGAATCATTTACACTACACCAAAATGGTCAAATTGGCCCCCTTCAAGCAACTAGCCTTGTCATGGTCAATGACCGTGACAAAAAAGTATGCGTTTTTTTTCACGGTCAATGACCGTGATACGACCGTGACAATTTCGTTAGTAAAAAAAACCTCCCTCTTCTTTTTTTCCACCGATTCTAATTCCCTCCATTTCTCTCTCTTTCTAGCAACTGTACTCTCTCTCTCTCTCTCTCTACGATTTTGATATATTTTCTCTCTATTTCTCCTCCATATATGTATATGTATATGTATATGTATATGTGTATGTATATATGCGTGTGTGTATATATGTGTGTGTGTAAATGTGCGTGTGTCTGTGTGTATGTATATGTGCATGTGTGTATATATGTGTGTGTAAATGTGCATGTGTCTATGTGAGTGTGTGTGTGTGGTGTATATATGCGTGTGTGTGTGTGGAGGGGGGGGGAGGGGGGAGGGGGCAGGGGAGGGGGGTTGTATATGTGCGTGCGTGTGTATATATATGTGTGTGTGTGTGTGTGTGTGTGTGTGTGTGTGTGTGTATGAGTGTGCGTGTGTGGTGGGCAGGGCTGAGGGGGCGGCAGGGGGTGTGGGTGTATATGTGCTTGTGTGTGTATTTTTTAATTAAATTTTTATTGATTTATTAGATATTGCCCCTCATATTGTAGTGCCCTTGTAAAAGAATTGATTGATTAAATTTTTAGTAGGACTGTCCCTCATTGTAAATTAGTAAATTAATAACTGTATAATTTAATTGTTAGTTTAATTGATGAAAAGAATTAATTGAGTAAATGAATTAAAAGGAGTACGGGATACACATTTGTTATTGGCATTGCGGTTGGATTATAGTAGATCGATGTTGGGTTTGGTTAATTTTAAAAGTGGTATGACCACTGGATTATTGTCCATATGGGGGTGGAATTTTTTAAATTTTTTTTGAAAATTACTTTGTATAATGAACAATATATATATAGTATGATAATTAAATGAAACATATTTGAAATTACATATAGTGCGCATAGATAGTAGCCTTCTAGTTCTTATGCGTACGCATTCAATAGCCCTTAGACCCGTTTGAGAGTCATTACCCCTGTAATGAGATCTCTCGAATTGTTCCGTTTGGACAGTTTGGGGCCGCATATTTTTTGTATAATAATATTCTTAGTGACTTAAAGTTGTTACTTTTGAAGAAAGTTCTGGAGTCGTATCCTAATTAATGTTCTTTGGGTACATACTAGATTGACAAGTGTGATTGTTATTTCAATTGATCAATTGAAATAACACTAACACTTGGCAATCTACATCGTGTACTTGGAGAACTATGGGGATATGCTGCCGAATTTTTCTCAAATGGTAATAATGTGCATGAGTTGTTAAGTATATTACAGAAATATGTGGTCTTGAATGGGATATGACCACTCACCCTTTAGAGGAGATGGAGGAAATAGGAATTTCTATTATAAATTGAATTTGAATTTGAAATTTAAAAATCGAATATAAATAAAACATAATAAAATGAAACAAACTATAAATCTAAATTTTGTTTATGCTAATCCATGAATATGCGCTTCTTACCTTTAATAAGTGATTAGTTGTGGTAGTTACGATGAGATATTCGAAATACAAATAGTGGATGGGTGAGACAAATAGAATGAGGGATGTGTTTCCCAGAGGTTCTAATGAATTTGTGAAATACGCAAAGAGATGTCATAATGATGAATAGTTTCCATGTCCGTGTGCTAGGTGTAAGAATGGTAAGGTGTTTGAATGGAAAACCGTTGAACTACATTTGTTAAAATGGGGTATGCAAGATATTTATCAATTTTGGAGTTTTCACGGTGAATTGAAAGTTCCTTTTGTCCCCGAACAACCTTCACAACAACCTTCAACAAGTAGGATAAATGTAGAAGGGGACGACGTAGACCATAATATGTTAGAGGATTTAGTTGATGATGCGTACGGAGTTTATGAAGCAGAGGAGATTGAGGTTACTGATGATGTACAAGGTTCAAATCCTTGTGAAAATATCACGATAAACCTTGACGACGACTATCAAAGTTTAAAATTTAAGGCGACCCAACAATTATACTCTGGCTGTGAGAAAGATCAAACAACATTACATGCCATGGTTGGTTTGCACAGTTTGAAGAAGTAGTACGGTTTGTCTGGCAATAGTGTGACAATAATTCTGAATTGGGTAAAGGGATTACTACCCAAGGAGAATACGCTTCCAACTAGCTATCCTGTTATGAAGAACAATTTGAAAGGTTTGAGAATGAAGTATAAATCTATTCATTCTTGTGTGTATAATTGCATACTATACCGAAAGGAGTATGAAAATCTTAATCATTGTCCGGTTTGCAATGAACCTAGATATGCCCAATCTACTGGCAAGGAATGCACAAGCTCAAAAATGCCTCAAAAAGTGTTGAAATATTTTCTCTTTGAGATTAGATTAAAGCGATTTTTCACAGTACCATGGATAGAGGAGGCAATGACTTGGCATGACAGGGAAGAAGTAGGGGGTTATCTCATGTGTCATCCAATTGATTCTACAAATTGGAGGAGAATGAATTATGAGTATCCAGATTTTGCTCAAGAACAACGCAACATTCGTTTGGCTATATCAACATATGGTTTCAATCCATTTGGAAATCTAATCACCAATCAGAGTGTATGGCCAGTGATCCTAGCCCCACTTAACCTCCCTCCTTCACAATGTATGAGACTTGAATTTTTGATGCTGTCTTTGTTGATACCTGAGCCAAAGGCACCAAGTGATGACATCGACGTCTACTTGGCTCCTTTGGTAGAAGAATTAAATGAGTTGTGGGAAGAGAGTGTGCAATCATTTGACTCTTTTAAAAAATAAGAGTTTACTCTGAAAGCTATGTTGATGTGGGCAATTAATGATTTTCCAGCTTATGGGACATTATCCGGTTGTGTAGTACATGGTTATTTGGGATTTTCTATTTGTGGAGAGGCGACTGAATCTCTTTGTCTCTTCACTAGCTCAAAAATGTATACCATTGCCATATGAGGTTTTTATGCCCGGCTCATAGTTTCAGATTTGAGAAAGCTTTCAATTTTTTATCGGGCATGGTTGAACATAGGCTATCGCCGAGACAACTTTTAGGTTCAGAAATTGAAAGTAAATTTTTTGAATGTGGCCCTAATATGCCAGGTAAGAATTCCAAATTTAAGAATGTCAAGCATAAGAAGACCCCAACTGGGAATGAAACTGAGACAAGAAAGGCATGGTCTAGGAGGTCAATTTTATTTGACTTGCCTTATTAGAAGAATAACCCAGTGCGCCATGTATTGGAAGTGATTCATGCCGAGAAGAACGTCGTTGAACATATTGTGGGCACTTGTCTTAGGGGGAGTCATTCGAAGGATGGCGAAAATGCACGAAAAGACCTTAATTGTTAAAACTTAAGCCATAACTATGGTCGAAAGAATATAATAGGGGCAGGACAATAATTCCCCCTGGTGCGTTTACTTTGACAAATGGGTAAAGGAAGGTGATTTTAGACACAATATAGATTTTGAAGGGTCCATCTCATATTTCGTCCAACTTGCAAAGGATTGTGAATTATGCTACGCATGATTTACATAAGTGTAAGTCCCACGATTGGCATGTGATCATGCAATTGGTCACTCTACTGTTTAAGCACTGTTTCTCCAAGCACAAGGATTTGCGGAGGGCTATTATGCAAATTAGTATTACCTTCACACTTTTGTGTGAGAAGGTAGTCAATCGAGAACACATAGTGGCCACAAAATTGGCGGTGACCGAAGTGATTTGTGTGTTGGAGAAGTACTTCCCCCCAATATTCTTTGACATAAGTGTTAACTTGTTGGTAAACCTATGTGATGATTCACTTCTATGTGGTCCAGTTAGATATCAGTGGATGTTTTCGTTTGAAATATTGATGAAAGTTTTTAAAGATTACGTCAAGAATATACGATACATTACAGGTTCAATTGCAGAGGAATACATCACCATGGAGTTATCAATCTATACTCGGGAATATATGCCTGACTCGACCATCGTTGATGACACTAATGAGTTCGTCGATGATGGTGGTCATGTGATTGGAAAACGAATGAAATTAATGAGTTTACAACATGAACAAGTAACTCGTTATCTATTTGACACACATGAAGATATCGAAGAATGGAAAAAGTAAGTTTAGATTATTTTAAGTTTTACATTATTTTAGATTATTTTAGATTATTTTATACATGATTAATATTGTAATATGCAAAAAATATGAGGCATATGAGAATAATAAAATACGAAAAATAATGTTACAATCAGACATCGAATTTAGGCTGTGGTTGTCACAAGAGGTAATTATAGTGAAAAGGGTTATTATATAACGTTACATTACACCCTAACTTTACAACTAACCTAATTAATTTATCTATATTCTCAGCTCTTAAAGATGGGTGATGCGAAATCAAGGCTTACTCGTCTAGCCACTGGACCCTTATTCATGGCATAAGAGTACAAAAAGTATCGATTGAATGGTTACGTATTCAGCGCAAATGTGTACAAGGAAAGTAAAAATGTATAGAACTCGGGAATTTCATATAAGGCTCTTACTTTCTTTCGAGCAAGCGTAAAAGATAAAAACCTCGTTGAAGCTTAAATGACTTACTATGGTGTAATTCGAAATATATTTGAATTGGATATATAAGCTTCAAAGAGGTTGTATTTTACTGTAAATGGGTAAGAGTTGAGGATAAAAATATTAGTAAAGTTGATCTTGACACCAATTTGATCATGGTTGACTTGTCCAAGTTGAAGAGCAAAGACCACGTGAGAAATGAGCCATTTGTTTGTGCATTTCAAAAGGTCAACCAGGTGTTTTACTTGGTGTATATCAACAACGAGCCGTGGTCAATTGTCCTACATGAACCAAAGTGTCTAAATAGTAGTGTGGATGACTTGGCTCCTCCTACCGAATATCAATCCATTATTTCTGATAACCCGAATTTGAAACAATTTTTCAATTTGTAATAAATATTCCAATGTGTACTTCATGAATCAATTTTTTATGCTTTTAATTGATTTGCACTTCATCATTTTCACTCTTTTTATCTTTGTCTCTTTCCTTTGTATATGTATGTGTGTATAGTGTCCATGTGTGTGTTGGGGGGGGGGGGGCAATGTGTGTGTAGTGTTCGTGTGTGTGTTGGGGGGGGGGCAATGCGTGTGTAGTGTTCGTGTGTGTGTTGGGGGGGGGGGGAGGGGGAATGTGTGTTTAGTGTTCGTGTGTGTGTTGGGGGGGTGGGGGGTGTTTCGGATTTGGATTTGTAGTAATTGTACATATTTGCATGTCTTCTTCAAATTCATTTGGATTTGTACTAATAAGAATATTTTTTTACTGAAAATTTCTCCTTCAGGTATTAAGGCAAGAATGATGATGTTGTTATGATGATGCCATCTGGGCTCGGTGGTAGCGGAGGCGAGGAGGGCTCCTCGGCCCCTAGGCTCCCCAAATGGGGCGAATTGGGGATGGCCGTCGAGAACAAGATGGGGCTATTAGCGAGATCCCTCGAGATGGTAAGGACTATCATCGACCCGGGGTACACTAGTTGGGAGGGAGGTGCCAAATGAGCTCAAGTTATCTATTTGGGTGGCATTATAGGTAATGTATTTATATTTATATTTATATGAATGTTTCAATTTCAATTTCGATTTCAATTTGAATTTATATTTATATTTATTCGCAACTAACATTGTATTCAATTCATCTTGGACCCAGAACTATGCGATTCCGTCTTGGAGCAGTTGAGGGAGCAACACAAGACGTGGAGGAAAAATATTCAAACCCGGTGCTTTGAGAAGACTCGAGAGTCCGTTATCCGAATGCGTGAATCCGTCTCGTCGAAGGAGCCGATCTCATTGGCACAATGAAAAAATTTCATCGACAATGAGATGGGCGAGCGGCAATTGGCATCTCGCCAATCGGGGAGGGAAAATCGGGTGAAAAAGACGAATGTGCACTACTCTGGCTGGACGTCTTACGCCGAGGTGGAGCATAGGATGATGGTAAGATTCAATTTTCCTATAATTATAGAAATATGTTATTCTGCAATATTTTACTTTGCGGGGTCGATACTAATTTTATATTAATTTATTTCAGGGGATGAGGAGTGGCCCTGGGGTACGCCACATAGGCTCGATACTTATGTGGCTATTCGGACGAGAAGGTGAAGGATAAGGAGGTGTCCCTGAGTGTCGCGTCCATAATTGTAAGTAATCCGATAGTTTACTTTTTCTTAATTACGTTGTAATATATTTATTTACTTATTTAAGTAATCATGTGCTTTTTATCATTTTAGGCAAAGCTTAAGGAAGTGCATGAGTCGCAGTCTGATGCTGACAAGGCATCTTTGTCCACAGACGCACTCAGCCAAGTGCTTGACGCTGATCGCAAGGGGAGGACAAGTGGGGTGAGCTCGCGAGTGGCTAAATCTAGGATCATCGGATTAGAAATGAGCAACACCGGGTGGGCTCAAACGGTGGACTCTCATTACGTGAAGATTTCCCGTTTGGAGGCGACGGTCCGAGATATGTTCTCATTCGTGAAGCGTTCGTTGGGAGAAAACCGTAAGGGGAAAGGGAAGGAGAGGGTGGAGGAGGAGGAGGAGGAGGTGCAGGATGATGAGGAGGTTGACCTCACTGCTTCATCGTCGACACGTGTGAACTTTGATGATCCAATCCCCTTTTTGGATCCCTTCAACTGACCAATGTCGACACTTGGTTGGCTGAGCGTGTTTATACTGGACATATTTAATGGACAGCTAGGGCGAGGGATGAGGGACCCAAATACCGTCCAGGGTGCAGTAGTTCATGGATGTTCGCTTCAATACATTGAGTCCAAGGTGCTCGTCACGCATGTGATACCCAGGAAGGAGAACTCCCCATTGTGGTTGCGCAAACAATGCGGCACGATGTATATTACTGGGTGTGTCAATTCGTATATCGTGTTGCCTACTCACCTCCTCAGAGTTAACGTTACCTCAGACATGTAGTGACATTATTTGAATTGAATTGTTTTAAGTTGTTATATTTGAATTATATTTGGATTATATCGTGATGCATATTGTTTTGAATATATATTTGCATTATCTTTATTTTATTTGGATATATGATATTTGAACAGGTACAACGTTGTTATAACAGGTTCAAATATACTGTTGGGCAGTGGCAGTGGCCATACTGTCCAGCAGATTTTTTTTCAATTCTGCCTAGAATTTTCACGGTCATTGATCGTGACAAGTCCGTGACAAAGGATAATTATCACGGGCTTGTCACGGTTATTGATCATGACAATTTTTTAAAGATTGTGACGGGTTTGTCATGGTCCTAAACTATGACAAAACTTGTCAAGGTCAAAGACCGTGACATGACCGTGACAAGTCTAATGAATTTGTCACGATCAATGACCGTGATAAGTCCGTGAGAACAAAAGTTATCACCCCTAGACTTGTCACGATCATTGACCTTGACAAGTTGGACTTGTCACGGTCAATGACCATGACAATATGACAGATTTGGTGTAGTGTTACTCAAATAATGATTTGATAAATTGCACCTTTTCCCCTATCTTATTATAAAATGATGAGTCGTGTTATATACTTTAATTGTATGTTTGTTCTTAATTTTCCTTTACTTGTATGTTTGTTATTAATCTGTCGATGTTCTTTAAATGAAACTTGATATGTTCTTCATTCATTAAAATGATTCTCACAATTCTTAGCTTGTAACTGAAAGGGATGAGTATATAACTATTAAAGTTCTATTAAAACGTAAGGTGATAATTAGTTTTTTTTACGTATGTGGTCGTTGTCTTCAAAAGTCAATTTTAAAATCCCTTGAATACCTGCAAAATTTGTCTAAAATAACTCGTATTGCGATAAGTACGGGTATCAATCCAACTTCCAAGGTGTGAAACAATTAATGTGAAAACTGCCAACTCGAATTTTTTTTGAAAATATATATATATATATATATATATATATATATATATATATATATATATATATATATATATATATATATATATATTAAAAAAATTTCAAGGGAAAAATTAATTAATAAATGCTAAAATTATGAAATGACTAACGAATGAAAAATAATGTGTAATCGAGTATGATAAATGTGAGAAGGTCAAGAGATGGGATTACACCGCGTTATCAATTATTTTAATTTCTCAATTTATTAATGTGAAATATTTTGAGATAATATTAAATGTATATTCCAACTCTCGTTAAAATTATACATTTATTAAAATATTTTTTAGAAAATTAATTTAAAATTGTCACACAATGAAAAATTAAGAATCATAATATTTTCAGAAAATTACCCACTAGGATCAATTTAACGAAAACAATATCAATCCTCAAATTTCAATACCAAACTAATATTCAAATATAAAAAAAAACTATCACTAGTTCCATTCCTAAATTCAAACATTAATTTATTCAATTAATTTACTAACTCCCATTACATAATTTAATTGGTGATAGTTAAAAATAATTTTCCTAGAATTATAGCATTAATAAAATTGATTAATTAAACTAACATCATTCGCTGCGCATCCTACCCCGCCAAACATTCTCATAAGTGCATAAAAAACAATCAATAAAATATCAAAAGATGACATAAATTTGAATAGAGAAATAGAATACAATACGCAAGTCTCCTTGTCGAATCACGTTCATGAAATGAGTCTCATTCTTCTCACAAATCCATCACTAGATTACACCAAAAAGAATAAAAACAAACCTAAAAAATTATTATAAATTAAACTAATTTTTTTTGTATTTTTCTGAATTTTTTTATAAACTGTACATAATATACATGCTCTCTCTCTCTCTCTCTTTGCGTCTCTTCTTTGTGTATCTGAGAGTCCTTTTAAAAGTGAGCAGATGCCTTTTTTTTTTTATAACCCCCGATGTTGGTGTTTATTGGGAGATTTTCTTGGGATTTTAAGAACCAAGTCAAATATATGTGGGTTTTCTTGAATTGTGACAGGTAGGATATGGTTAAGGAAGATAAGGTTGAATGGGGGTAAAAAATGGATTTTGGAAGTTATGGGTTGGAGAGGGTTTCAATTTCGAGTTTGAAATAGGGTTAGAGCTCGGGTCGAGATTCGAAAGGTAGGTCCAAATTTCAAGCTCGAGCCGCAGAGTTTCGGGTAATGGGACTAGAATCGGGTTTGGGTTGCTGCTTTGGTTATGGATTTGAATTGGGTTAAATAGGTGGTGGTAGCAATGGGTCAGTTTTGTTTTGGTTAAGATTGAGATCCGGGTTTTCGCGAGTTTTCTGGCCGGAGGTGGGTTTCGATTTCGTTTTGTTCCGGGTAAGGGTTATGGAAGGTGTCTTTGGTGGATAGAGGTGGAAATGATTTTGTTGCTCATGATTTTGTGGGATAGAGGTTGAAATGGGTAAAAGGGTCTCCGATGGATTTCGACAGGGGTTCGCCTACTGGGTCAAGCAGGGATCTGATTGTGGTCCGTAGCTCCGAGGTTTGGCCACGGGTTAGCAGACCCAGGTTGTGACAGTGGTTGTGGGTAGGGGTCGAGATGGTCACGGGTACGGATTTGAGTTAGGTGGTGTTGCAGGTTTGGCCAATTTTCGGGTTTGGCATGGTGGAGTTGGAGGAAGGGTTAATAGGTGGAGGGTTTAATAGTGGAATGGTTTAGTGTTGTAGGATGAGTGGAGAGATAGAGGTATGTGAGTTTGGTTTTGAAATGGGTTTTCAGCTTTATTGGCTATGGAGGAGAGAGATGGTGTGTGGGTTGGATGGTGAAGATGGGTTTTAGTGGGATTGTGTGTGTGAGGGTGTATGTAGGGGTGTAAACGGATCGGGTAAGGGTATATCCAGATCCGATCCGAGTATTATTTTTAGCGAATTCGGTCTTACCCGATTACCCGTCGGGTCACAGAAAATGGATCCAAATCCGGATCCGTTAAGGACCCGAATACCCGACCCGACCCGAATAACTTAACTTAGATATAAATTAACTTAACTTACTATATAAGTTACTGTAACTATATTATATATATAAACTAACTTAACAAACTAACTTAACTTACTGTAACTATATTATATAAACTAATTTAACTTATAAATAAACTAACTTAACTTACTATATAACTGTAACTATATATAATATATATATATATATATATATATATATATATATATATATATATATATATATATATATATATATATATATAAACTGTAACTTACTAGTAAGTTACTATATATATACTATATAGTTACAATTTATATATATAGTATATATAATACTATATATAAATATATATTCATTATATTATATATATATACACATTCGGGTCGGGTCCTTATCGGATCGGAGTCATGTATATCCAGATCCGGTCCATTAACTAATCGGGTAATCGGATAATCGGGCCTATAAATTTTTCTCAGATTCGTTAATTCGGATCAGGTGTGAGTCCAAACCCGCTCCATTGATAGCCCTAGGTGTATGGAGTTGGTGTATGGGTGAGGGGTTAGGTTTAGGTGTGAGTGAGGGTGTAAGGTATTTGGGTGTGAGTGAGTTGTAGGATTTGGTATCAATGGTGTGTAAGATAAGTTAGTGTGTGTATGTTTAATTTGTTCACCTAACTAAAAATAAAATAAAACTAGCTAACTAAAAATAAAACTAAAAATTAAAATCTACTAAAATAAAATCCTAACGTATAAATAAAAGACACAAATCAAAAAATGAAAATAAAAATAAAAATTTATTAAAACAAAAAACTAAAATCCTAAAAAAATGTAAAATCTAATGAAACTAAAAATAAATGAATTCCTAAAAAATAAAACTAATCCTAATAAATGAAAATAAAGATAACTAAAAACTAATAAAAATAAAAATAAAATTACACTAATTAAAAAGAAATATATAAAAATAGAAAATGAATCCTAAAATAAATCTAAAATAAATCTTAAAAATAAAACAACTCAAAATATTTATAAAAATGACTCAAACAAAAATCTAAAATAATATAAAATATATATTAAACATACACAGGCTCGGGGGATGAACTCAGGTCGGTGTAGGCTTAGGTTTTGTTCCGGGAGAGGGTTCGAAACATCGAAAATCATCTCGGCAAGCTCAAATATGGACTTCGGACTTCACGATCGCTTTGATTTTCTTCATTTCATGCTTTTGACTGCTATTGCGTCGCAATTACGCCAATTTAGCATTATTTGATGTTGCGACTGATGATTGACCTGAAGAATAATAAAATACGACATAAACCCATTTTTAATTAAAACGAGTGACTAAAATGTATCTATTCGGGGTATAAAATAGACACTTTTGGGTGCTTATCATAAGGACAAAACATCTAAAAGACAGAATATATAGCTATTAAATTTATAGGGAAAGTACATCTATTGTCTTGTTATAGAATGTGATAAGATAATATAATAAACAAGTGAAGAAAGGGAAATTTTTATGAGCGAAAGAACCTTATATCAATGGAAAATATGAATGTATATCCAAATTTGACCCTTGATTAGTTAATATATGTATCCTTTTACACAACTATTTCTTTTATATTTTCGTGAATACTAATGACAATAACTCAAATTTATTAGGGTGAAAAAAAATTAAATTTACATATTTGAAGCTTTTCAAGACAAAGTTTAATTCCACCCCATGCCACTTTGTATGTGGAATAACAACAATTGAGTATATTGCATATCATTTTTCATGTATATTAATGTGACAACCCGGACATAATTATGATAAATTATGTTTGAATCATGCCTACCTTATGTAATATGGATAATTTTTTATTAATAAATATAATGTTAGTTTATTATATTTAGTCTAATCCTACCTTCAAAAATCATGAATTGTCGAATTAGTTAAAATCATAAAATTTTGAAGTTTCTGGTAGGAATATTCATATTGGGGACTAGTTTTGACCAGTATATATAATAACTGACTTGAGGTAATAACTATATAGTTGTAGATATACGAATTAGGTTTGTAATATCAAACGGTATGTTAAATGGATGTCCGAGCAAGAAATTATACCGCAATTATGAAACAAAGGCAAATATGTCCATCCTTTAAGTGCTATTTTGTCTTATTACCACACCATGTGTTATGTTTTGATTGGTTGGAAGGTGAGGCTTGTATGGCCGACTTAAACACCTTAAAATTACCTCCATCTTCAGCAAAATTTAGCCATGAGAGAGTTTGTTCTGAAGAGAGAGAATCTTGAAGTTTAGGAAGGGAAGTGCGAGAAACATTTGGAGGAAAATTCATAGAAAATTATGTAAGAGTCCTTAAGGTAATTCTATTCATAAACCTTGTTATGCTTTTTGTATCACTGATTGAAATGATAGAAATCATCAATTGTTTACTAAAATTTTACGCCTTGATGTATATGTATGGGTAGATACAAGTTTGAAGAATGTTGAAGGTGTAATATATTGCCTTGTTTAGAACCCTTATGTTTTCAAACTTTCATAAGTTTGTGCGTACTTACTAGAATTGAGAAATTTTAGTTGGATATGAAACTAGACTCACATATTCATAGCATATCCAAAAATTAGAATTCCAACTCCTTCTGGTTAAACCTTAGTGATAGTTGAAAGTTAGTACATAGTTTCCATTTGCATAATCCTCTTGGATATTCCCTGAGTTTATGAAAGCTTTTGACATAGCAAAGAAACTCTGAAAATTATGAAACTTTAATTTTATATTATTCAATATGTATATTGAAATTGGGTAGAAGATCATATAAATTTATGATGTATAGAAATTATGAAAATTCTTGGAAGTTGACTGAACGATAGAGGGGCTTATATGGAAGATTTGCCAGGTAGTAAAGAAATGGGCATATCTTGCTCTAAAAAACTTAAAATGATGTGCCGTTTTTTGAATTGGAAACCAAATATGATAAGTATTGGATTACCAAGAAGAAATTAAAGTATGTGCGAACCATGATTTAGATATGTTAAATATCTTAAGATGAATTTATATAAAACTTCATTTATAATAAATGATTTGAATGGAATCATATGATGCTTATGAATTGAGTTACATTTAGGTTATTCCATGGATTATTAATATTCTTATGATGATATGAATATTGTAAGAATGATAGGAAGGGAAGAAGAACCGGTTGAACGAGTGTTGAATAAAGGAAAAGGAAAATCTTGTTAAGTTGTCAAGGTGAGTGCACTTATGATTATTTAATACATATATATGAAAATTGTATGATGAATTTGAATATTGCTTTAAGAGTGGATTGAGTTCAATACTAAGGTATTAAAGATTTGTTTGGATATTCAAATATCTAGGAATGTTTGGGTCTTATGATCTAGGTTGTAAAGCTCTTATGATCTAAGATTAGAATTGGATAAAGATCCAATGATTTGTTTTGTCTTATAACAAGGATTTGTTAGGACTTCTATTCTAGGATTTGTTATTGCCATAATGGGCAGGATTGTTTGGATTCTATATCCACAGATTTGATACAGAACTGTTATTTCATTGCAGGGAAGGAGTACCCTACTAAGCTTATAGTTTAATATTTATATATTAAATTTTTTAGGTTTATACGTTGCCAGCTAGGATACTATATAATCTGTGATTTTGAGAGATGCATCGTTAGAAAGAGTTGGGGTTTAGATATGGAGATTTTGTTATTATCACACTGAGGATTTAACTACACTCATACATTGTATATATTGAGTTGGAGTCGTTTAACTTCAAAACTATAATAGTTAATCATAGCATTGTATATTCACTTAATAATGACTCTGATGTTAATTACGTTATGGTACAAAGAACGTTATTATGTTTATTATGTCCTTTATGCATGAAAATACTCATAAATGAATTATATTTCAAATGGGCTGAAGATTGTTATTTAATTATTATAAAAAGAAATGATTAGAATGGATTTGGGTTTGGGGTGTGGCAATTAGTGGTATCAGAGTGTTTAGGTTTTAAATGCTGGACATGTGTGGCAATCAGATGGAAGTTATTGGTTTTCTTTGATATTGATGATTTTTTTATGTACTAACTAATAATATAGTATTATAGGATGTTTATGTTGGTCGTTAGAACTTTGTTGTATTACAGATAATTACAGATGAAATATGGGGATAGACAACATAGAAACGAGGGAGTAGCTTCTCATGCACATGAGGATATTGAAATAAAGAAGAGCATAATAAGAAGAGTTAGAGAACATGAAAAGCCTATAAAGATGAAAATAATGGCACAAGCAATGATGAGGATCGAAGAACAATATGAAAGAAATATGGCATTAATGGCAGAACAACATACTAGATATCTGGAATAAAAAACTGTAGCCCGAATTAAGAAAGAGGCAAGGAAGAAAATCAAAGATTTCATGCATGCAAAATTTTTGAAGCTGAATCCTCCAAAATATTCAGGGTCAGTTGAAACTACAAAAGCTGAGATGTGAGTCAGATATTTAGAGACTATCTCTGCAGTGATGAAAGTTTCAAATAACCAAAAAGTGAATTTGGTTGTATTTAGGTTGAAAGGAGAGGGAAAATATTAGTGGGAAGCCAACAACCATTTGGTTCTTAGGAGGGAAGGTACTAATGTTATTACTTAGGCTGAATTTATTAAAGCTTTATATGCTAAGTATTTTCCTAAAGTTTATAGGATGGAGAAGGTGAGGGGAATTTATAAATTTAACCCAAGGGAAAATATTTGTGAGGGAGTATGAGGCTAAATTTACAACTTTGTATAGATTTTCTCCTGAGTATGTGGAAGATGAGGAAGAGAAATGTAGTAAGTTCCAAAATGGGGTGATTTGGCCCATTCAAAATCGGGTGGCTACTTATGAGTTAGAAGATTATTCCTCTTTGGTGAACAAAGCCATGATAGCATAAAGGAAAATGAACCAAGGGGTGGCGAGTAGGGAGAGTTTTAAGAAAAGTGGAGTTGACTCATCGCAGTCTAAGGTAGGTGAGCGTGGAAGTGTTAAGGTGTAAAATCATAAATTTTAGAGAGGTGGTGGAGATTATGATAGAGGTCAGGGAGATTTAGTAGAGATACCAAGGATGGAGGATCTTTTAGTCTAGTTAGGAGGTCGGGAAGAGGTGAGGCTACAATCGAAGTTATTACATTTTTCATTTTTTAAAGAGGAAGGGTATTATAAATTTGAGTGTCCTAAGCTTAAAGGACTGGAATGCTACCATTGTCATAAAGTGGGGCATGTTAAGAAGAATTATTCGCAGTTGGAAGAGACTCCAGAAGCACTTAGTGAAGAGAAAACAAAGTGTTATCTCCAGTGAGTAGAGTAAAAAGTGTGAGAAGAGAACAAGATAGTGGTTCTAGGCTGGGGGGGGGGGGGGGGTCTTTATAGCGAAAGAGTCTTATGTTACTTCAGATGTTGTGACATGTACACTTTCCATTATTCGTAAAAGTTCTTATATTTTGATTGATCCCGATTCCACACATTCTTTTATGTCCTATAGTTTTGCTATATATCCGAGTAGACCATGTACTCGTTTAGATGTGGGTTTGGTTATTTCCATGCCTATGGAGGATATGATCATAGTTGAATATATTTTTTGTGATTGTGTTTTGACTGTGGGACTTAGAGATATAGTTATAGAATTTTATTGAATATCTCTGCTTTTAGACATAATTTTGGGAATGAATTGGTTATCTAAATATCACGCATCTATGGATTGTTTTTGTAAGGAAGTTGTTTTCAATATGCCTATTGAGTCTGAATTTAAATTTGTGGGGGAAAGAAAAATTGTTCCCAGTTGCATTATTTCTTCTATTCAGATGAGGAACTTATGGAGTAAGGACTGTGAGGGTTTTATTGCATATGTTCTTGACACTAAAAAGGGGGGCCTTATAATTAGTTGATGTTCCTATTATACGGGATTTTCCAGAAGTGTTTCCTAGTGAGTTGCTTGGGTTACCTCCAGAAAAAGAAGTTGAATTTAGTATTGAATTAGCACCAGAGACAACCCCTATTTTTATGGCACCACATAGAATGGCACATATTGAATTGAAAGAACTCAAGGTTCAATTGCAAGATTTACTTGATCAGGGGTTCATACAGCCTAATCTATCTCCATGGAGTGCACCGATTTTATTTGTGAAAAAGAAAGATGGTAGTATGCATTTGTGTATTGATTATAGGCAACTGAATAAAGCTACAATTATAAACAAGTATCCTTTACCTCGTATAGATGATTTGTTTGATCAGTTGCAGGGTGCTAAAGTGTTTTCAAAGATAGACTTGCGATCAGTTTATCATCAGTTGAGGGTGAAGGAGAGTGATATTTCTAAAACTTCTTTTTGTACCCAGTACTGTCATTTTGAGTTTCTGGTGATGCCTTTTTGAGTGAAAAATGATCGATCTATGTTTATGGATATTATGAATCGAGTACTACATGCTTTTATTGATTCGTTTGTGATAGTTTTTGTTGATGATATTATGATTTACTCACGTGATATGGTTGAACGTGAAAAGCATCTCAAAACTATTTTGAATGTGTTGAAAGATAAGCAGTTATATGCTAAGTTTATCAAATGTGAATTTTGCCTATCACAAGTTGTATTTTTAGGTCATGTTATTTCTAGAGATGGTATATGTGTTGATCCAAGGAATGTAAAAGCTATTGTAAGATGGGAGAGGATCAATAATGTGATCGAGACGAGGAGTTTAGGTTTAGCTGGGTATTATAGAAGGTTTATAAAGGGATTTTCTTTGATTGCCTTGCCAATTACTAAATTAACCCGAAAAGATGTTAAGTTTGAATGGAATTTTTATTGTGAAAATAGTTTTAAAGATTTGAAAAATAGTTTCAATCTTGAGTAGAAAATGTAACAAAAGCTTTGAAATTCTTCAGGAAACACATTATTCGAATTTTAATCTTGAAAAGGTAGTTACTACTCACCAATTTCAATATGAAAGTAGATAACGATGTAAATTTGAAAGCATGTAATCAATCTTGAATAATACAGGTATTGAACCTAGTTACTGTTATAACAGTATAAGTATGTGGTGACATTATTTAATGGACTGAAGCAAAATAGTTTAAATTTGAATCTTTAGGTAACATACTATTAATAATGCAATAAAAATAGAAATGAAGAGTTCATATACTGAAGAATAGAACCAATTTCATAACTTAAGTACAAATGCTTGAACATGTGTTTTCAAATTCTAAAACAGGTAGATATGCTTACGAATGCGATATCATATTCACTTACATAAATACTTAAACAAGTATTATTTAGGATTAAAGGTACTTAATATATTATTTATTATAATAGTACATATGATTAAGAATGGGTTTGAGTACATGCTTGGTAATATAGTTTCTTAATCTATAGCAAAAAAATTGATTTCATCTAAACATATTAACATTACTTACTACCCAAACATTACAACATGGTTTTTGAATATGAAATTTTATAGTTGAGTATTATCTCATTGGATATATAGAAGAAGAAGCCTACAACTGTATCTGAATGAACAGTGAAGTGAGAATGAACAATTAAGCATACTATTCAAAATAATATGCTTTTATGTTTGGATGTATTTTGTCACTTTAGCATTATGAATAGTATGTACTATGTATTTATTTTGCCATACCATGAGTTATTTATTGATGTTATTTATAAACTACATAGAAAAATACAATTTTATCTGTAGTTTTCCTCATATTGTACAAATATGCATCAGGATGAAAAATTCTTGTATTATGTTCCTACATCCTACTCATTATCATGGTGATGTTAATTTTTTATGCTTTAGACATATATTTATGATAAAGAATGGGATAACATATAATTGATTAGTAAACATGCTTAAGAATCTAATCAATTTCATAACTTAGGCACCTATGCTTAAGCATATATTATCACATTCTTAAACAATTATATTCAACATGTATTTTATACTATTATCAAAGTATTAAATAGGGGCACATGCCTAAGAATGTTATAACATATGTACTTATATAAACTCATAAATCATTATTTAAAATCCAGATGATCTAATGACTTAGTGATATAAATCATTTCATAGATATGCCTTCAATTTAAAAATTGAGATCAGGATTGATAGAAAAAATTATAAGTGTCCAATCCTAGATAAGAACCAAAAAACCCCTAAATTCTATTTATTCTGAGCTAAAATCATTAATGTATATAAATAAGAAAAAATTATGAAATAAATAAGGTTATGTTCCAAGTGTTATGGGAAATTATAAGCCTAAGCAAACAACGTCAGAAAATATAACAATAGTCAATTTCTTAATGTATAGTAAAAAAAATTGATTTTATCTAAAGAGAGTAACATTACTTACTACCCAAACGTTAAATCATAAATTTTGAATAGGGAATCCATTAGCTGAGTATTAGAAATGCTTAAGAATATATTCAATTTCATAACTTTTATCACTTTCTTTAACAATAACTCATTCTTGAGTTGAAAATGTTACAAAAGTTTTGACACTCTTTAGGAAGCATACGATTTGAAGTTTCATATTAAAAAGGTCATTAATTTTTAATACGAAATTAAATAAATATAAAAATCTAAAATCATATCATTAATCTTTATGACTACAGTAACTTAATATATTGAAACAAATTCATTTTTCATAAACATACTAACAATACTTACTGCCCAAACATTACATCATCAATTTCAAAAATTTTGTAACATATTTGACCAAGTTTCTTAAAAACATATTCGATTCTTTTATGGAATTCGCAACAAATAGTTTCTCGCTAAAAATTAAAGAGTAAAAAAATAAAAATGTAGTGTGGAACATTTAATGCCATAGTTTACATTTCCATTATTTAAATACATAACAATACAATTTAAAACACACTCTGGTTCCAATGAAGAGGATGTAAGGGGAATGGAAAATAAATTTTCTTTTCATTAAGGATTTAATGGTAACCAAATTATGCTCATTACATTTATTAATTTCATACACCAAATAAAATGAAGATATATATTCAAAAAAATTGAAAGGTAGGAAAGTATGACAGAGTAGGGGAGTACCTAGAGATGAATGCAGATTTTGGAGGTTCAAATCTTCCAAATATATAGGTTGCAAATACACCATTACATATTCCAATATAATGTAGGTATGGGTATATATGGAAGAGTAATTGGTTAAATTCATGAACATTTCTAAACATTGTGTAAACGGGAGCCAAACTGAAGAGGAGATGGAGAGTTAAGAGGATTTTTCTGGCGGGTTGAGTAGTTTAATTTACTCGATTATTTATGTTTTCTAGGGAGTGGAGCTTTTTTAATAGAATCCCTTTCAATTATAGTTTCATTAATGGACATTAAAATCTCTAATAATGTTTTCTTAAAGTTATAATAAGGATTTATGTTCAAAGTTGGTCATTATATCTCTCTCTCATATGATTACTTGAAATATTAAAAATAATGAAATCACCTCCAACTACTTATTTATTATTTTAATGTTTCAATCAATCAAGTGAAAGAGTCTCCATCATCTACTTTAAAAAATGGGTCTATAAATTTATACTCAATCAATACTTTATTTCTTTTCTAGATCATTTGATAGATGTTTTGTTGGATGTATTTGGTACTCATGGCATTACACAATTTGAAAACACTATATGCCTAACATGATTTATAATAGAATAATGATATGTGTTCCAAATATATCCCCAAAATCCTAGAATTGTAATAAATGTTGTACACTGAATTGTGTTTGGTACTCATCACACTACACTTTACCATAAAAGTAACATGCACAATTGTAGTAAAAGAGAGAAAGGTTATATAAATGGGAGGAGTATAGTCGATCACTCATCGTTACTAATTTTTTGTTGAAGAATATTTGAGTAAATTTGAAAAATAAAAACAAATTAAACCAAAGTACTAAAATTAAGCACATTTTGTGGAAGAACAAAAAAAAAACAAGAATGAAAAAAGAAAACGTGTGAACCAAGTTGGTCCTTTCATAGGATCAAAAGGTGGGAACTTAAAGAGGTTAGATGACAAATATTTTCTATGTGACCTGCAAAGAGATCATGATAGAGATTGCCATAAGCACAAAGCTCAAGGGAATAAGAATAATAAATCCACACAAGCCAGTGTAATTGAGATTGAGAACCTTTCAGACATTATTATTGATTTGAGCCTTTGATTCGTTGTTTTTGAAGTCAATATGGTGGGAAATACTAAATATTTACGTGCGTACACCGGGGCCTCTCAACATATATGTTATGAAATGAACATATTTACTTCCTACAAAGACTCTGATCATGAGGAGAAACTTTTAATGGGATACTCTTCAACTTAAAAGGTTGAAGGAAAAGGAAAGTTTTTACTCTAAATGCCTTCAGGAAAGGAACTTACTCTGAATGATGTGCTACATGTCCCGAACATTAAAAATCACTTGGTTTCTAAATCCTTGCTTAGCAAGAAGAGATTTAAACCAATATTTCAATCTGACAAATTTTTACTCATTAAAAGTGGTATGTATGTGGGTAAAGGACATTGAGTGATAGGCATTTTTAACTCAATGCATATTAATAAAAAAAATGTATTTTCTTCTTATATTCTTGATCTTTGTGATATAAGACATGGTAGATTAAGTCATGGTAATTATGGTACTATTTATAGATTGAGTAATTTAGAGTTAATACCTAAATTCAATATTAACTCAAATCATAAGTGTGGAACGTGTGTGGAATCGAAGTTAACTAGAATTACTTTTTAATCAATTGAAAGGTGTTCGAATTATCTTGAGTTTATTTGTAGTGATATATGTGACTTGAAATTTGTACAAACGAGAGTTGGAAAAAAGTATTTTATTACTTTTCATTGATGATTGCAAAAGATATAATTGTTTTTACTTTCTTCAAAGCAATGACGAGGATGTGAATGTTTCCAACATTACAAAACAGAAGTTGAGAATCAACCTGAAAAAATATTAAAGTGGTTCGAAGTGATAGATGTGGTGAATATGATTCTCCTTTTGAAAAATTTTGTCAAGGCATGTAATTATTCATCAAACTACCGCTCCTTACTCACCTAAATCTAATGGTATTGCTGAATGCACAATCTGAAATCTAAAAGAGATAATGAATGGTATATTGATAAGTTCGGGTTTACCTGAGAACTTGTGGGGAATTTTTTTCTTTCTGCAAATTGTCTTCTAAATAAAATGTCTCATAAGAAAACATATAAGAAACTACATTAATTATGGAAAGGTCGAAGACCTTCTTACAAATATATCAAAGTGTGGGGGTGTTTTTCTAAGGTGGTGGTTCCTAATCCTAAAAGGTTCAAAATATGACCAAAACTTTGATTGCACCTCTCGTCGCCTAAAATAATTAGAACACGTGGACAAATAAAGTAGTGACACCTATCAACATTATCACAGAATCCATAAATAGCAAATAAGCATGGTCGGCCACCTAGACGACCACTCCCGAGAAGGTGAACAATCCATAATATGAATAGACACACGTGGGGATATATAATAGTCACCATGCGCATGCATGTGAACAAGTATACAATTTCCTATTATTGTGTAAACATTTAAATACCTATTGTATATAGGTATTCCACCTCTTCAACTTCCAACTACTATAAATAAATTACAACCTCTCTCAGCTAAGGGACAAATCACGTCCTTTTAACCCTAAAAAGTGTTCTTGAGAGACTTATACGGAACCCTAAAACTATAGTGACTTTACCCCCGTGGATATAGGTACCATATATGGGTTGAGCCACATAAAATCTTCGTGTCTCTCTTTATAATTCTTTTATCTCTCTAGCTCATTATTTTTATCTGTGGTTATAAATATTGGGTAAGTTAAGCTAAGATTATTCAAAACTATCAAACCTAAATTTAGACACCAACATATTAGCACCATTTATGGAAAATGAAAAGTTATTGTTGTTTCATACCTATTCTTGTTGATCTTTACTTTTCAATCATATTTCTGAAGTATGACAGATCTTCCAGAAGGTAGTCCTATCACAGGCAACAACTTCATCTTTACTCCCCTTCTCGATATAGGAGATCTTCAAGGAATCTTGTTGAATATTGCCAAGGGGAAGGAAGCAATTAAGGAAATAATAATGAAAGTTACTGAAACACTTCAAGCGAGGCTGGATGCCGCCCCATCCTCCATAAGGGAAATGGCTCATCCATCTCTTAAAAATGAAAGACACAGGTCCAGATATTCTAGAACTTCCATTGAAAGGTCTTATCGCCCTGACATGACCTCCTCCCTCAGATCCACTGATTATTATGATGGCTCTCCCTCCCTTAATAACAATCGAGAACCATAGATAGACTAAGAAGTGGCTATGCTTTAGATCAGATATGTGATGAAGCAAATAAAAGACACAATCATAGGGATCCATCTAGATCTTGAGACCGTAGAGAAGGTTTTGTCAAGATAAGAACTAGCGTGCGAGGATTTATGCACACTAAGAAGACTTCCCGGGAAGATAGCTGAGCACAAACGCATGATCGAACCGCTAAAATTGCTTCCTATAAATCTCATCCAAATGATCATCCTTAAAAGATTTTAATCTAATGGATGGAAGATCATTTGGGAGAAATGGCCAAACCAAAACCTTACACATGAGTTTTGTGAAGGGATTACTTTTCATCCCAACCATTAAAAATTTCCCAACACCTGCTAATTCAAGCCACCCGTGATTACTCCTAAATATGATGGTAAAATTTATCTAGTCCTCTAGTGGAACAATAACATGTTGCTTTCAAAATCTACTCGATACCAACTGAGATGTGCTGCGGAGCATTCTCAAGCATTATTACTGGATCATCGCAAATTTAGTACAATAATTTACCTCGTGGATAAATGTCCATTTTTAGCAACTTGTCGAGCTATTCATCAGTAATTTATTCTTTGGAGCGAAACCCGTCAAAAGGGTAGCTCATTTGCTAAGTTCTTATTAATAACCGGGGGAAACCACTCGTGAATATGTAATTTATTTCAATAGAGAAAAATAGAAGTGGAAAACTATGAGGAAGATACAACGATCACTACTTTGATGAATCATTTACTTCGTGATATGTTGTATATTGCTCTGACTAAAGATCCCCTTAAGACCATGACTGAGTTGATGGATAAAGCTTGTAAAATCATAAACATCGAGGAGGCTATAGCGGATATGATATCCTTTAGCTCTAAGGTTAACAACCATAAGAGCTACGAGAATAAATACAAGAGAAATAAGAAGGAAAAGCCCAAGAAGTATGCTGAGTATACACCCTCACTATTGGAGTACACCACATACTATAAGAAATGCATGGAAATAGGGATTTAAAATGGCCTGAAAAGTTGATGGCTCCCCCTAACAGGAGAGATAAGTCTAATTACTATAACTTTCACAAAGACCATGGACATACCACAGACAATTGCATAGACTATAAGAATGAAATAAAAAGTCTACTCCGACATGGCAAGTTTTTTAATTTCATTAATTGGACAAAAGAAAGGGACACAAGAAGCCGATCTGAGTCCCCATGAAAGGGGATAGATGACAAGAAAAGAGATGGAGATAATGACTCAAAAGACAATTCGCATCTAAAGAAGATGACCCGAGAGTTCAAGCTTGAGATAAAGATGATTTTTTTATTGCCATTTCATTATAGGAGGTGATGTTGGTGGCGGTGACAAAATAGAATAAAGAAAATGTTACCTAAATGAAACGAAGACATGTTCATACATTCGAAAAATTAATCTGTCTAACGATGTTGATGATTGCCCATGGAAAGTAAAAAAAGACAGTATGGTGAATTATTTTTCTAAGAACAAACTATTTGGAGTGCTTTATCCCCATAATGAACAACTGGTCATGATTACGAGAATATATGAAGTAAGAGTGGATAGATTTTTAGTGGACAATGGTAGCTCCGCCGATGTCATGTTTTACGATTACTTCAAAGGATTGGGACTGCATGACAGTATATTGGATCCTTATCACATGTCCCTCACAGACTTCTTAATAGAAAAGGTGCATCCTTTGGTAACTGTTAAGTTGGAATTCCTTTTCGACAAATGGCCAGTCAGCCGAGCAGAAAGGATCCACTTTCTCATCTTAGATAAGAACACCCAATCAACCTACAACATGATCCCTAGGAGAGTCAGCTTAAAGAAATTTGAAGCAATATCATCTACTATCCACTAATGCTTAAAGTTCCCCCAATGTTTTGGGGTCGGTGTCGATGGTGCCAAATATGATACCATAAAGTAAATGAGTAAGGGCTCAACCAGAAGAAACACAAATGTGCAATAATTGTGAAATCACAATAACATAAATAAAGGAGTAGAGGAAGCAAAGAGGATAAAGAAAACAATATAAGAGGTTCATCCTAGGCCTAATCTACTGTGTGTGTGTGTGTGAGAGAGTGAATTTCACTAAGAAATGGCTCTAATGGCCTTTAGATACAAGTCACTTAACTTTCTCTCTCTATACTACAATTTCAGCAGGGTTATAATAGATTTTTGAATTTAGGTCTTCCTCAAGGTAGAAGTAGACAAGTATATATAGTGCTGGTGTGGTACAGTGTGGAACCCAAGCATGTAATAGGCATGTACAACATGGATCAACCAATGTATTGCAGCCACCTATCACCAATGCATGCAAGTCATGATGGAAAAATATCCCCTCAAGTGTGAGGGAGATCTAGTTATAACAATTTTATTCACATGGGACATGCAACCCATGCACACTCTTCCATGTGTTCCCCAATCCATGTGCTCTGCCAGCTGTCGAATGTTGGCCGTCAGGAATAGGCCATGGCCGAGTTATCAAATATAATCCTCTAATAATATGATGACTATCGTGTTGCATGTCTTTGATCAACCCTCATATTCTAGGGGATGGACGAGGCTGAGGATACCCAAGTCACAAAACATATAATTTTGATGTTGTGGAATGTGTCCCAAGGTGAGGATGAGGCCTCTTACATAGGGATGGAGGTCGAGGCTGAGACACTTAGTGTAGGTCCCAAAGCAGAGCCATAACTCATTTTATTGGATACTATGGTAAGTGTTGGACTTGGCTGAGTGGGTCCATATTGTGGATGAAGTTATATTTAGTATATCATCACCCTTAGTCCTTAGTCTTCGATGTGAATGAGAGAACGGGGGATAAAGCATCTATAGACAGAAGTTGACGAGATGTCTTTTCTCATATAGAGTCTTGTGCATTGAATAATGAACTTGAGTGACACTTGGAATCTATTATGTTGAATGATCCGTGGCTTAAGAATAACAGTTGTAAGTGTGCCATAGGGAGTTGTGCCCTAAATATGATCGTATTGGAAGTTGTACACAATCATCACAAGTATTTAAATTTCTTAAAAATAATTGTTCTCTTCTCACTTCATCTTATTCGCACTAAAAACTCCCTCTCTCTCTAACTGAGTCTGTTTTCTAAACGTGCGAGCCTTTTCCAGGTAGATTTCTTTGGTTTTTTGTGCCTCCGTTCCTCACCACCTTCTAGGTAACTTCTCCATCCACTTTTCTCAGATTTTCACCATTGAATTTGTTATTTTTTCTATGTTTTAGTTACACACCTTTTTTCGGCGATCTTGAATATTTTTTCGACGACTGTGATTATTTTTTTTGGTTAGACATTAGGTGGTTGGATAGTGTCTTTGAGGATTGGATAACAACTTATATGATTTTTTGGTTAATTTTATTTTTCTCTGCCATTTAAATAGCCATTCGTAAATCTTTGATAAAGATTTAGTAAAAGTTGTTCTTCATTGTTCTTGATTGTTCTTCAAGAAAAATAATTTAATGCCCCATTTTAATCTGTTAGTCAACCTTAGTCAAACTTTAACTTATTTTCATCTTTTGAGCCTTTAGTTGTTTAAGTTGACACTCAACCTCTTGGATGTTATAAACCCATTACAAATTGGTAGAGCATTTCCCCACACTTAGGGAGAGTTATTTCTAAGAGATCTGTAGGATTGAGGAAGAAGACAAGGCTCGACGTAGAGCCGAGGCTAACCGTACTCACCCCATCTTTCCCATTTTTATGAAGACCATTCTACCCTCCTAGTCTAATATTACTGGAGACAAGATGGATAACTCATCCTCTTCTCTAGTCGAGGGAAGAGATTCATTCGAAAAAGCCGTGAGAGTACCACTAACACATCCTTTGGTGTCTGAGGCAGTCAAGAGCTCATCTCAGACTTCATCTTCTAGCCAAGAAAAGCCCTCTGGTCGAGACGACTATTCGATCAAAATTTTGGATGATGGGTCTTCTTATCTGGATGATTATTTGTTTTAAGGCATCCCAAACCTAGTCGACATGAATGTCAACGTTTCTATTCGTCTAACTTCCATTCCTCTAAGAGCCACGACCGAGAGTGAGTTTCAGGAGAGGTTTCCAGATGGGGCTCCAGTTGATGGAGCTCCTATCGAGGATGAGAACTCTTTATACACTGATACCTTTCAATCCAATGTGAAAGAGTTTGACCTGCTACTCTGGAGACATCTGTACGATGTTAAATTTGACATAGTCATGCGCGTCCCTGATGAGGATGAGAGATTATATGGCGGTGGAGAAGGTGAAGTTCCTATTTATGATAAGATGTTTAGGGTTGACATCATATTGCCTTTATATCCTTCCATCTGAACCATTTTGTCTAGCTTTGGACTTTCTCCCTCTGAATTAACAGCAAATTCCTAGAGAATCAATCTTGGATATGTTTCCTTATGGATGAACAAGTACACTAGTGATCCTTCAGTTGAGATATTCAAAGCTTGCTACAATGTCTCGTCTTCAAGGACTCAACCCGACTACTACCACCTTGGGGAGAGAAAACCTGACAAGAAAATAATGCAGGTCTTCCAAACATTCAATCATTACTGGAAGCTGAGATTCTTCTTTGTTTTTGGGGCCTGGGAATTTTTGGCCGATGCCAACCCATTTGAGGATGAACCGAGAATTCCCTGTGCATGGATCAACCCCTCTATGTTAACCAAGTTGGATATCGACCTCATCGTTGTCGACCAGTGGAGGGTTGAGTATCTAAAGAGACAAGGGAAGGAAGGTCCCCTTCCTAAATTTGATGATCTTATGAATCATGCCTTTCTAGAGAAGACTGGCATGAGGTTGACACCCTAGCCGAGATGTGTGAGTTACTAAACATTATTGTTATCAAATCCTTTATTGTCTTTGATTTTAATGACTGATAATTTTTGTTTTTATTTTGTAGATCATCCTACTCATATCTCGGATGACTTATGGAATATGCCGGCTCATAGATTAAAAAATGTCTTGAAGAAGGGAGGTAAATAGACCCTAAGAAAGATAACTTTCGGAGGATCGACCCAACCTCAAGTCGGACACAAGAGAAGAGACACTATTAATCCCTCTAACACTCACTATGATTAGAGGCCGAGGAATAATCCACCTCACCAGGCCATACCAGGGGGGGGGGGGGGGGTATTAAAGCATGGCTCATTTTAAGGTGACTCCTTTAAAAGATTCTGGGTAACTAACCTAGCCCAACTCAAGGCCTGTCCTAACTCTATTAGCTCGTCGGTGTCAAGGTCGAAAGCCGCTTTGCTTGGTCTCCCTTCAAAAAGAGATTATGAATTTTTGGGGAAAATGCCTCCCATGAAGACCCTAGACTTTGCCTTTTAGCATCTAGCACTTATATCTACCCTCGTATTATTCAATCTCTCATCTCGTCTTACTATATCTCCCATCGTCTCATTTTGACCTTTATTATATATAACTTTTTCAGTTTACATGCGCCTTTTCTTCTCTTAATAAATGGGCTGCTGAGAATTTCTCAAAGTTCCAAAAGGGTGAGAAGGTCGTTAAAGATTTGGTCAACCTGAAGAAGAGGTATACTGAGCGCCGAGAGAAGTACAAGAAGAATCTTGATAAGGTAAATTTGGATCATGGAGAGGATTTAAAGAAGAAGGATAAAGAGCTAACTGCTCTGAAAACTCAAGTTGCCAATCATGCCACAGACCTTGCTTCAGCCGTCCAGAAAGCTAAGGACGAGGCACTTTCAGCCGAGGCTATTTAGAGGATCAAAGACAAGTCCATTGAAACTTATAAGGAATCTGATGAGTTCCTTAACTTTGGCATAGAATATTTTGAATGGGGCCTCAGGATGGCCTGTTGACGGGTTGTCACAAAGTTCTCTAAGGTCGTCTTATCCATCAATAGTGAGCTTGAAGCTCCCGACATGTAATATCCTCTCAACCGAGGGATATGAACTAATGGATTAGGTCCCGACTCTAGTTAAATATACCACCCCCTGATCAAATTTTTATCGAGGAGTTCTAGGCAGAGATAGATGCTGCTGGTGGGGCCAATGCCAACATGGAGCTAACTATCTAGGGTGGTTGTCTGTGGCCGATACCCTTTTTACTTTGTAACTTGTTCTAAAAATTTGATCTTTTACAAATGCTTTCTATTAAACTTCAATTTTACTTGGATGATTGAATAATTAAAGTGTTGACTCATAATTGAGCCTTTCTTTTACTTTTTCCAAATCAACGATGTATTTCTCTATTCTCTTCTTGTCCTTAGTCGAGATGAGTATGATCAAGTTAATTATTTTTCATAATTTGAACTCACCAAATTATGGTGTTATATTTAAAATCCCCTATCATCGTTTTGGGAGTGTAGGAACGAGTTCTACCTCGTTCGAAACTTTCGTCTCGATCGAGAGAGTTTTTCACCAAATTAACGATGTTAAGGTAAACCATAATGAAATAATTTTTGAATTTCAATTCAATAGATTATGGTGTTTAAGCATAAGTCCCCTCTCGTAGTTTTAATAGTGTATGGATGAGTGCTACCTTTCTCTACATTGTCGTCTCAGGCATGAGATTTTTTCACCAAATTAATGAAGTTAAGGTAAACCACAATAAAATGATTTTTGAATTTGAATTCACCAAGTTATGGTGTTTAAGCACAAGTCCCCTCTCGTCGTTTTGTGAGTTATGGACGAGTGATACCTTGTCCTACACCATCGTCTTGGCCATGAGAATTTTTCACTAAACGAATGATGTTAAGGTAAACCATAATGAAATCATTTTGGAATTTGAATTCTCTAAATTATCATGTTTAAGCATAAGTTCCCCTTCATCGTTTTGAGAGTGTATGGACGAGTGATACCTCATCCTACACTGTCATCTCGTCTGAGAGAGTTTTTCACCAAATTGATGATTTCGTCACATTCTTTACCCCTCTTGATGTTATTGAGAATCCATGGACGAGGTTATCCCTGTCCGAATTGTTATGTCATAGAGAGTGAGTTAACGATACTTCACCACATGAGTGATGTTTTATAGCTTAGGATGAACTGCAACATACAATTTAAATCACTCATACAACAAAAATAGGATAGACCCATAGTAATAAATCATTCATGACTTTTCTTCTTGTACAATGTACAATGATAAAAGAAAACTCTTTAAAATGTCCTATGGATAATACTTCTTTAAATGGTCGGTATTCCAAGGGTTGGAGAATGACTCTCCCTCTAAATTCTTGAGCCCGTATGTGCCAGGAAACACCTCTTCTATTAATTTTTAGGGACCATGCCAATTAGGATGAAGTTTATGTGGCTTTTTCCCAGCCTTCTTCAGAACTAAGTCCCCAATAGCTAATGGTCGGGCCTTCACTCTTTTGTTTTAGAATTTGGCAGTTCTCCGCTGATCGGTGGCTTGCTTAATTTCCGTGTCTTCTCTCCTCACTTTAAAGAGGTCTAGGTCCAACCTCCTAACTTATACATTTGTTTCTGGGTCATAGGTCTGAACTCTATGATAAGGGAGACCAAATTCTACAGGGATCACTACCTCTGAGCTGTAGGCAATCATAAATGAGTTTTCTCTTGCTGGAGTCCTCTCTATCATCACGTAGGCCCCCAGGACAACATTTACTTCATCAGCACAAAGACCTTTAGAATATTCTAATTTCTCCTTGATCCATTCCAATATATTTTTGTTAGTCACCTCTTTTGGTCCATTTTCATGAGGTCGGCCTAGAGCTAATTAAAACTGTTTGATGCTGACCCTTTTACAATAGGCCTCTAAAAATGAATTTTTGAATTGCTTTTCGTTGTCCAAGATGAGGGAATGAGGTAGACCATATCTGAAAATGATGTTAATCCAAATCAACTTGAAGGACTTAATCCCAATAATGGTTATGATGGCCCCCACCTCAACCCATTTGGAGAAATAGTCAATCGCCACAATAAGATACCTGTAGTGTCTAGGTGCCCTAGGAAAGGGTCCTACTAAATCAATTCCCCAAACATCAAATGGATAAGGAGAGGTAATAAAAGATAAAGGTTGATGAGGTTGGTGAGGGATGATGGCATATATCTAACATTTATCACACCTCTTTCCATAACTGGCTGCATCCCTGGCCAAGGTCGGCCACCAATATCCTGTATGACTACTGTCTTTGGCAGCGATCTCCCTCCTATATGGATAGAACACGAACCGTCATGTATGTTCTTTAGGATGTATTCCACCTCTATCGGATGGACACATCAAAACAGAGGGAGGATAAATATTTTCTTGTATAAAACATTCCCAATGATCGAGAATATAGTTTCTTTGTAACTTAGGTTATACCTTTCCAACTTTAAGTCTGGTAGTTGACCATCTCTTATATATCAGATAAGATTATCCATCCAAGATTCACCTATCTCAAGGTTTAATCTCTTAACCATGTTATTTTCTTCTTTAATGCTTGGTCGGTGTAGGAACTCTACCGGCACTGATCTTCTGATAGTTGTCCTAGTTGATGACACTACTCTTGCCATTACACCGACTCGGCCATTTTCAGTCGAGGGATCCTTTTCCCTTTTCACCACCCAAAAGTTTTTAATGTTTATTTTACGTTAGCTAGGTATCTGTCCATTCTCTTATCATTTCCTTGATACACTCCTAAAATTTGGTTCACTACCAACATAGAATAACTGTTAACTAGTAACTAGTCGACATTTAGTGCTTCAGCGAGGGAGAGACCTCCAAGGAGGGATTCATAATCGGATTAGTTGTTGGATGCCTTGAATTTGAATCTCAAAGCTTACTCTACATCAGTTTTATCCGGAGCTGACACTATCAGGCAAGTTTCACTCCTTACCTCACGATAAGAACCGTAAAAAAAGAGGCTCCACACAATACATTTTTTCAAGGAAATTGTGTTCTTCTAAGGCTCCATTCTTGAACATAAAATTTTCTTCTTCATTCTCGGCCATCGCTGTCCTGACCTTACTCATCTCAGCTTCAATCGGCTTATGAATTTTTCTTTAGGCTCATTTACTAGATTCACAATCTCCTCTACATCGGCCTCATCCCATGTGAACTTGGCTATAAAATTAGCTAGAGCCTGCCCCTTGATGGTTATCCTAGGATGATAGACGATGTAGAATTCTCCTAACTCTATAGACCGATCCATCAACCTACCCGATTTCTTCAGTTTATGGATGACCTGCCTAAGAGGAGAGTCTGTTAAGATGACCATTGTATGGGCCTGGAAGTAGGGTTTCATCCTTCTAGATACATGAATGAGAGTATAAGAAAATTTCTCCATTTTTGGATATCTCTACTCGACCCCTTGAAGAGACTTGTTGTTGAAGTAGATTGGCTTTTGGACACCCTCATCATCTCTCACAATGATTGCGCTAATGGACGACTTAGACATGGCCAGGTACAAATACATATTTTTCCCTAAACAGGACTTGACAACAAGAACAGGGAGCCGGGGTAGACCTTTAACTCCTTAAAGGCCTTCTCACACTCCTTACTCCTCTCAAAAGATCTTATCAACACCTTGTATAAGGGAAGACATTTGTCTATTACCCTTGATATGAATCTATTCAACACTGCAACTCATCTAGTCAACCTCTGGATGTCTTTTATGGTCATAGGAGTCTTCATCTCCACCAAGCCTTTGAAGTATTTTAAGTTAGCCTCTATTCGCCATTAATTGATAGTAAAAACCAAAAACTTGCCTTCTCCGACTCCGAAGACAAACTTTGAGGGATTAATCTTCATCTGATATTTGTCCATCATATTGAAAGTGCGCTCCAGGTCGGCCACATATGTATCAACCTTGAGACACTTTGTTAGCATGTCTCCAACGTATAGCTCCATGGTCTTACCTATATGATCTTCGAACGTCTTATTTACTAACCTATGGTATTTTTCGCCAATGTTCTTGAGGTAGAAGTATATACCTTTGTTCATGATGAACAAGGTCTTCTCGACATTAGTTGGGTCCATGAATATATGATTTTAACTCGAATTAGCGTCCATAAAACTCATCAGTTCATGACCAGTCGTGGCATTAACTATTTGATCTATTCTTGGCAGATGGATCATGTCTTTGGGGCATGCCTTATTCATATCTGTTAAGTCAATACACATTCTCCACTTGCCATTGTGCTTAGGCAAAATGTCAATATTGGCTAACCACTCTGGGTATATTACCTCTCTGATGAAGTCATCTTTCTCCATCTTCTTCACCTCATTTTTTATCACCTCATATTTATCCTTGGAGTAGATCCTCCATTTTTGTCTAACTGGTTTAACTCCCTTATCTACATTTAATTTGTGGTAGAGGACCTCTAGATCAATTCTCGACATATCTTCGTGACTCCAAGTAAAAATGTTCTCTCTCTCCCTTAGCATTTTGATCAGCTCTTCTTTAATCTCTTTATTTAGGGCCTTACCATAATTTTTCTCAGTTCATCCTCTTGAGGACGATGAATTCTACCTCCTTAGCGGCCTCTCCTTTTTTTCAGCTTCCTCTCATCTCTACGGTCGAGAGTGTCTATGATGTAAGTGGTGGTAGCCCTCCCATACGCCTCTCTCTCCTCGGCCTAATTGAAGTAGCATTTGCGTGCCTCAACCCAGTCACCTTAAACTTCCCTTACTCCATTAGGAGTCGGGAATTTTATCATTTGGTGAACAGTTAAGGGAAGGCTTTAAATTTGTCGAGGGCTACACGCCCCATAATTATGTTGTAGGCTGGATAAACATTCTCGTCCATCACAAAGAAATTGATCTTTTTTGTGTGACATCTCGTCCAAGTTTGCCCCATGTTGACCTCCATCTCATAAATCCCCAAACTATGTACTTTCTCTCCACTAAAGCCAATTAGTTGTTGATGATATAGGACAAGCTTCTTCTTGCTTAGTGCCAAGACATTGAAATAATCCCAGAACATTACGTCGGTGAACTGTTGTTGTCAACTAGTATCCTAGTAACATCATACCCGTGTACTCTCGTGGTGATCACTAGAGTGTCATCATTTGGAGATAAAAGACACTTAAAAGTTCATACTCAAAAATTCGATCACCAACGTATTCATATCTACTTTCTTTCTCTTACTCGACTTTATATCAATAGAAATCGAGTTGACTACCTCCGGCTTGGGGAGATCCTTGGCTTATGCTTCATGATATTTACGGTTGGCTATCTTTTTCCCACCGGCGGGTATACCGCCACATATAATTTTCACATCATGAGAAATACAATGCATCCAACCCTTAGGATAATTTTTCCTCAGTGGGAGGTTAGGGTTGGCATCCTCATTCTCATCTGATGCATCATCATCCTGATTCACTAGATCATCAGGTTTACACATCTCTTCTCTTCTGGGTGTCATCTCAACCACCCCTCTTATCCACGTAATTTCTTAGTTTCCCTTGCTTTAGCATCATTTCCATTTCATCTTTTAGTGTGAAGCATCTGCTAGTGGTATGACCATGGTCTTGGTTGAATTCACACCATTTACCTTTATCCCTCTTGTGAGGAGGAGACTTGATCTTTTTGGGCCATCTCAAGGACCCATCATTCTTGATCTCATTCAGAGTCAATTTTTGTGTGATAATCAAAGGGGTATAGTCAATGAACTCGTCGTCCACCAATCTCTTCTTGTCTCTTTTACCCTTGAATTTTTGGGACTTACTCCCACTAGCTCCCTTTTCATCTTCAACTTTGGATACCATGTCCTCCTTTGCATTCATGACCCTCTCGACCATAGCGAGGAGTTCAACCATAGACTTTGGAGGATCTTGGGCTAGCTTCCATAGGACCTTATCCTTTTGTAGGCCTCCCATCAATGTAGTCAAAGATATACTCTCATCATAGTCTTCTACCTCCAGTTTCTCTTTGTTGTAGCGAGCTACATATTCCCATAGGGATTCATTATTTCCTTAGTTTACGTACAATAATTGAGTAGTTTTCTTCCCGGCTTAATCTCGAAACAAAAGTTATGAATGCATATTTCAACCAATTGCTTGAAGTTTTGAGTTGAATTTTATGGGCGAGAATTATACCAGACATGCGCTGCACCGTTCAAGGTTATTGAGAATGCTCTATATCTTATCTCGTCTGAGATCGAGAAGATGCCCCCAGCGGATTGATACATCTCAACATGGTGAACTGGATTGGTACTCCCATCATACCTGGATGTCAGCACCAATAGATTAAATTTAGTCAGTGTAGGGTAACTCATAATTTTGGCAGCGAATGGCGATCCTTCATTATAATCCCTTTGTAGAAGGTCCCGAATTTTCAATAAATCACCAATCTTATCCTTTAGCCTTTGGATATGTATGTTCTAGGGTTTATCAGCAGCATTATTATTGGCCCCTTCCTTCTCGAACTGACGCTAGACGGGTTCTCAACTAGTCGTACTCTGACAGCTATTGACTTCACATTGCTCCTCATCTCGGCCACATAAGGGTCAATGACCAGCACACCCTCCATTTCTCCTGGAGCCAGCTATACTCTGAGACTTGGAAAGTTGATCTCTCAAATTACCCATCAGGATGAGTTTATCAAATGCAAACCTTCTGTTGTGTTTGTTTAGAGCTGAGGCACGAGGCCTGCCTTCTCGGCCACACCTTGCACTATTTCCCTGGATTACATGAATATGATGCAAAATATTTCTCAATATTTTCTATGGTTCGCAGCACTCTACATCATCTTTATAATCATTGTCTTCATATTCCTAACTTTGACTCCTCAGGCATATACATATCTCTGCCTGTGTTGAGGGTGTGCATCCTTCTATAGGGCTGGGGGTGGTCCCCCTATCTCCTGATGTACACCCTCCATGGTGTTCAGAGTTATCATCTTCACTATCGTGCTAGTGGGTTTGGCCAAGAAATTCTGGCTAAAGGCAATCAGTTGCTCCTGTATATTAACTTGAATGGCTACCAATAAGTGCAGTGCTGTTGCGACATCTACCATCTCAGATAATGGTGGTGCTTGACTGGAACTAGGGCCACCTCTTGATGGTAGATCCGATGCCATGAGAGGCAGTGAACTAGAAGAATAAGAGATATACTCGAAGATTTGGATGAGTTTTAGGAAATCTTGAACTTAGACCAGATCTCTTTCAATGGTGGTTCATGCCCAACCAAGTGTAGGGTTGGACCACGACAAGAGAATATAAGGAATAGTAACATGAAAATGAAACGAAGTAAGTGATGATATTTCTTCCCATAAATAGTGCAAGATGATGGTGCAAAATATAGTACCACCAAGTAAATGAGTAAGAACTCAAGTAGAAGAAACACAAATGTGCAACAATGGTGAAATCACAACAACATTAATAAAGCAGAAGATGAGGCAAAGAGGAGAAAGACATTAATATAAGTGGTTCAACCTTTCTAGGCTAAATCCACTGTGTGTGTGAGTGAATTTCACTAATAAATGGATCTAATGGCCTTTAGATACATGTTACTCAACTTTTTCTCTATATAGTAAAATTTTAGCGGGGTTACAATAGGGTTTTCAATTTCGGTCCTCCTCAAGGTAGAAGGAGACAAGTATAGTGATGGGGTGGTCCAGTGTGCTCTCTAGGCATGTAATAGGCATATATAACATGAAGCAACTAATATATTTCAGCCACCTAATACTAATGCATGCAAGTCAAGATGGAGAAATATTCTCTCACCTATGAGGGAGATCTGGTTATAACGATTTTGTGCACGTGGGACCTGAAACCCATGCGCACTTTTGCATGCATTCCCCAATCCACACGCTCTACCAGCTATTGAATGTCGGCCGCTAGGACTGGCCTGAGGATGATTTATTAAATATAATCCTTTGACGATATGATGACTATCGTGTTGCATGTCTTCGGTCAACCCTCGTCTTCCAAGGGATGGACGAGGCCAATGATACCCAAGTCACAAGTCTACTAATATTGATGTTGTGGAATGTATCTCAAGATGAGGACGAGTCCTCTTACGTAGGGATGGAGGACTAGGACAAGTCACTTAGTGTAGGTCCCAAAGTCGAGACATAACTCACTAAATTGGATGATATGGCACTAGTCGGCCTTGGACGAGTGGGTCCACTTTGTGGATGAGGCTATACTTGGTATATCAGGCGTCATTAGGGAAATTAAATTAAAGTTATGGAATGATACCACACATCAATTGACCAATAGGAAGTAAATAAACACACCACCACTTACTAGGTTGAGACCCTACTCATAAAGAAGTTGGGTTGGTAAAAGGGCAAGTTGTAGAAGCAATATAAACCATCATTCTTAATGACGATCACCCAAAAAGAACTATACAATTATACTGGTCCATAAATCCAACCCTCAAACATGAATTAATAAAAATACTTAAATAGAGAAAAAGTGTGTTTTCTTGAAGCCATGAAGATATTCTCAAAACTAACCCAAGATTCATATGCCATTAATAGAATATCTCCAAGGATTTTAAGACAATCAAGTAGAAAGGACGCATTTTTAGTCGCCCTAAGAACATGTCTATATAAAAAGATGTGGAAAAATTGTAAAAAACATGGTTCATTGAAGATGTCAAATACCATGATTGGTTAATGTAGGCACCCCATCCTAGGACCCTCGAAGAACCTCCTTAGGTCCCCAATACTCATCCCTTCACCATAAATCCTAGGTCATAATTTGAGTACTGATCTGGAGGCTATCGGACACTCATGGGCCCCATTTAACTTTAGTCATCTCTCCAATCTGAGTGAATCCTAATGAATCCACAAAGTTCTCTAAAACTCCTTTCTAATGATCTATCTCGTGAATGAATCGTTTCACTTCGGGTACCGATCTAGAGGCCATTGGGTGCTTCTGAGCCCTGTTTGACTCTAGTCAACTCTCCAACCTGAATTATTCTCATGAATCCTTGAAGGTATCTGAATCCCTTTTCCAACGATCTATCCCATCTGCGAATCGGCCTTATGGTTTTAACAAACAATCAGTTTACTCCAGGTATTAATTTGGAGGCAACTACGAACGCTCGATCCCCTTTGACTCCTGTCAGCTCTCCAACATGTGTGAAGCTAAATGAATATTTTAAGTTCTCTTAATACCCTTTTAACAATTTATCTCATGCACTAATCGACCTTACGATTCAGACGAACGATCTGTTTTACTCCGAAGGGCCATCTAGCACTTTCAGGACCCATTTGATCTTAATCAACTATTTGAACTAAGTTAATCTCAATGAAATCTTGACTGGCTATAAATTCCCTTCCCAATGGTCCATCATATGCGCGAATCAGCCTTACGATTTGGATGAATGACCCATTTTCCTGCAAAATATCCCGTCTAGAGACCATCGAGCACTTCCAAGCTTCGTTTGAATTTGGTTAACTCTTGACCCAGGAGTGGCTCAACGAAATCTCTAAGGTCACTTAATTTCCTTTTCAATGTTCTGCCCTGTTCGTGATTCGAACATACGCTTTGTCACTTTTGCCTATTTTTCCAAAAAAATAATTTCGGACTACCTATAGGCAACCCCGCCTATCAGTAGGGTGTCCTTTTCTTTGCCTATGAAGGCATGCCTTATGTCGCTAGGAAGGATAGGGGCCATGCTAATATATACCCCTTAGCCCCTATAAAAATGTCCATGACCTCACCATACCAAAAGAGGGGAACTTTTAGACCCTCTTAGCAATAAAAAAAATCTCCTCGTAATCTGAGACTTCCTTTTCCAAAAAATTCTATTTTCCTACATTCATTTACCTCACCTCCTTATCTATATTAGTCATTCACCTCACCTTACCCCATCACCTTCATACCACTTCAAAATCAACACACTTACATTCCAAATTCAGCAACAAGCAACCATTCATAAGGAGGTCCAATCCCTTTCTCTAATTTATTCATTTTAGTATTATTCATCTTATATCTATTTTATGCTTTTGTTTCATTATCTCACATCAAATAATCTTCACTATTTACTATTAATATTGTACATAACCTATTTTCATACAAAAAAAAGACCAAAAGGAGGGTTGGACTTCAATTTTTACGTCCTCACTCTTAAAATACATTTTCCTGACATACACATAAGAGGATCCCACATTGGTATTTATCGGTTGAACCCCACCCTTATGTTATTTCGAACTATGTGGACTTTGATGCCCCTTGGTCTACCTAGGCGTTTTGGGCCAATTTTGAGATTCGAGTCCTCCTCCTCCCATTTTCATTATTTTATATATCTTTAATATCTTAATCATCTATTTTATCAGTTTTAGACTCCTACATACTTATGTCTCGCCCGACGAGCGCATTCGCTCTTTCATTGCCATTTATGATTCGACGAACACTTACATCATATTAATTTATAATTATCTTCAGCTAAAATCCTATAGATGAGCTCGCTTCCTCCCTTCTATGGCGCTAGTGGGAGGATTCCATTCTTCAATAACTTATATTATACACATGTACACTCACGTCAAGGAGTTTAAATAGAGAAGATTAACATTAGCCCATGAGAGACTGAAAGGGTATAATGGGTCCCTAACACCTTCCCATTCCATAACTTAGTCCCCAAACCTTTGAACCATTTGATTTCGTATGCATCAATTTGACCTTGATGTTGTTCTCTCGAGGCGGAGACGTTATTTTACCTGTTTTGAGAAAAATAGGTTAGTGAATCTATCTATTCGTGCTACCCCCATTTGACGATGGCCAACTCCATATCCGCACATGTCGGAGGATGGTCACATTGAAGACTCTCGCGGGGAATGCTTTTAAGAGGACTAGACTTTATTTCTACGTGGGTGTTATTGTTTTCTCTCCTATATTTTTACTTGTGTACATATGCTCCCATTTGCATGTTCCCTTTACTCCTTTACTTATTTGTATGCCTATCTCATTCTTATCTCTTTCATGCTCTCTTCTCATGTATATATATATTCCATGCTTATTTCACACACTTACACTTATATATAGTTTTCTAACTATTCACACGCTCCACGCACCACTTGTAGATTATCCATGCTTAGATTCACTAGCACACACCAACACTTCTCTCAATCGTATATATATCCCTTCTCACTTACACATCTCACATACCACTTGTAGATAATCCATTCATAGGCTCACTAGCAGGCACATTCACTTGTGCATATTCACATGATCACTCACACAATTCCCACATCACTCTCTAAACTTACACATCTCACTAACTTGTATATTTACGTCCTTACCTATCATAATGATTAGTATAGTATCCATGCTCTATGCTTGATTTAATTTTCATGGTACTTGTATATTCTCCCTTATAGTAGTAGTAATAATTAAGACATGCATTTTTGCACACTACAACACCAAAGCATGGAAATATTGACCAAAGTCTTGTCCCGTACTGGGATCTTACTCCGTCATGGGTGTCGGCTTCACTAGGGTGCAATTAACCTAAGTGATATGATTCCCACCTTCCATTTCCCCCCGCATTATACTAATTTACCAAACTCATGACGGGAGGTATATAGGAGGGAACTCGTTCACATACGTCGAGTATATCGAATTTTCTCTCACACGTATTGTCCCCACGTGGTATATCGTGGGGAAATTCAATTACACTCAAGTATATCAAATGTCTTATCCACACTTACTAATGAATGATATCCCTTATAGGCACAAGGAATACCATGGAAGTCATGCCAATTAGGGGAACCCTTCCACTAACCCAATAAGTGCATAAACCTCATATAGGCTTCAATTTTAGGGCACTTATAATTAATTTGTCGATTACCATGCAAAACTAGGTCAAAATTTTGGGTCGACTTACTGCCCGAATTTTTGCACTATTTCGTCCATTTTTAAAATAGGAACCTATTTGTGAGCCTTTAAATAAGTCAAATCGTGTCTTATATTTTAAACAATATCTTTTCCAGGCTCGGGTCCTGTCCGACATTTTTCTTGCATTTAAGCAAACATAGTGTGAGTGAAAACTTAATAATAATAATAATAACCATTCTGAGATTTATCCCCTTTTCCCTCTCCTTTAAAAACCAAAATAACCAAAAAATATTTCTTCCCGTTTTTCCACAGTACCAAAAATTCTCCATTTTTCTTCAAAAAATAAACCCAAATCATTTTTCCTCTCAAGTCGATAGAATACCCGACTTTGGCCTTGCTCCCTATTGGCTTCGGTCTTTTGTTAAATCTCCCCAAAGCCCACTCTGCTGCTGCTTATACTACTTCGATCGAATTTGGGATCTACCTTCATTAGTTACTCATGAAGAATACCGATCAAGAACAAAATGTTCAATCAGTTCTGATTGCCATCATTGCTCTGTGCATCAACCAGGCTAGAAACCTTGAGATTGATCCTTCTACCTAGATTATGCCTATTAAATCACCCACTATCCCCACAGTCTTACCTAAACCTCTCAATATTTTCCCATCCTTTCTCCTGTACCCTACATGACTCGCTGATCAAGCTCTATCACTCTTTAAGAGAGCTTGTATTGTCGTTCGCACCCGATCAAAGGGGAGAGTCATGGAACAACTTGCTGTGCTATACCAACTCCAAAGTTTTGGGATGAAAATGTCCACCAAGATGTCAATCGACTACTAGATATTCAGTGGAAATTCATGGAAGCCCAAAAGTGGGATCGAGAATCAGATGACTTGGTGGTACACATTATGGAAGTCAGTTTAGATGACGTTGTACAGATCATGGATGATATATTTTTCTAGACAGAAGAAATATATAGAATTTTTGAGTTTCTTATTTCTTAGAAACTTCAGGGGCATTTGGTCGCTTAACTCCTACATTTTCCTGAATGGGAAGGTTTATATGATGAGGCTGCATAGGTTGTTGAATGCACTGATTACTCTTAGAAGGAAGACGTCGTCACCACCAAATATGGGACTGACTTTAATTGCTCAGATGATGAACCGAATCATGAAGAGTCCATCTCCATTATCAGTTTCTATGGAATGATCACTTTTAAATATTTGTTAGGAGAAATCAACAAAGTATCCATTCAGTCAGAAGTAGGTGATGCCACAAGGTTATTATTCTTCCCCATCTCTATGAACCACATGACCAAATTAGGGAGGTACTATAAAGATCTGATTCCCCATTAAACTGGAATAGATAAAGGAAAGGGGGTTGACGACGATCTCCCAATGCTATAAATGACCGTTAAAGAAAGCAAAGTCCTCAATCAACTCAATGAAACCCAAGACAACATAACCTTATAGGGACTCTTTATGACCTCTCAGCTGCAACAAAATTCCCTAATAAATCTCCTCACTGGACCCACAGTTTTCCCTGTCTACCAGACTCCTCTCTTTTTTCAAAGATGAAATCTTGATATTCGTCCATGATCACAACTATGACCTTAACATCTCTGTCAACTTTTTGGGATACACAATTCCGCTATCAATTGTCGATAACATATTTTCTCTCAATGTCTGTCATCTCAGAACCATCAACTGATTGCGACTAAAAGTCAATGATATCACTCCTACATCTATCACCATGAATGCCTGTGACAACACTCGTCAAGAAGTAATGGGTTCTGTAAAACTCACACTAGGGGTTGTGCCTATTAGACCTTTTATCGAGTTCCAAGTCATCAATATGACCGCCAACTTCAATCTAATCCTTTGATGCCCATGGCTCCACAGCATCCGAGGAGTATCCTTTTCTCCCCATAAAAAATAAAGTTCTCAATTACAGGCCAAGTTATCACCATCCTATAGGGTGATTACAATTCAGACAGTGCCAGTACCCGAAATCTAATATTAAAGATTCAACATGGGACAAATGACATGCTCCTTTCAAAGTTTAGAATTGATCCACAACAGGGGACAACTTCAAAGACCGAGTTTGTCTAGAGCACAATCCTCACAATAATTTCAATGTAATTTAGATTTTCAAGAACATGCGCTTCATGCTCGGAATAGGTATCGGATGATGCCAGTAATGAATCCTTAAGTCGTTAATCCTGAAAGAAGCCTTTCCCCCTATGTGGCCCGGGATACCAACCTTTAGTGGATGAACTCAAAGAAATCCATCGATCATAATTGAAGAGAAGCCAAGAAGATGAAATGACTGTTTTACGGAACTCTCTAAATGGAAGATTTATCAAGGAGGTTAATGACTTACCCTTCTGTGGATTCTCTGAATATGGTATGATCCCGCTGACAAGAAGATGAAATCGGGGCTGAAGATCTTCTTTGAAGACAACACTTGGGAAAAAGAATGGAAACATAAAGTGGAGCCTCTTATCGAGAAAAATATGGAAATCACTAAGAACTCCAAGGGTAAAGACTCCTAGGAATACTTTGACCTGCAAAAAATAGGGCCGAGTGTAACATGATTTGACTAAATGCTGCATCATCGAACCCGTCCACTCAAATCACAACTCCTAATATGCCTTTCCTAAACTAGCATGCCATCCCAATCTAGCCTACTCCAGCTGAGACAAAACCTGTTGATTATCCTATTCAAATCTCCGCACCTACTTGTATTTCTCATTCTCCTGATATAAATAAATAAATGAGGATTTTGAGTATTTTATTGTGCATTACATTAATTGCATTAATTCTAATCAAACTTTTCATGATGATGATTTTGTAAATGAACAATTTTTAGCTGATCTCAATAAGAAAAATAATAAACAACATAACCGCATTCAAACTAATGATGATTAGACTGTTGCTATTAACCTTAGTTTAGTAACCACCAATGCGAGATTAGGATAGGTTCCACCATTAACGAGCATGTGCGTGCACAATTTGAAGATATGCTTAAATATTTTATAGACGTCTTCGCATAGTCTAACGATGACATGCCTGGTATTGACTCACAAAGGGCTCAACACAAGATCCCAGCATTCTCGAATTATAAACCAGTCAAGCAGAAGTTGAGAAAACTCCAAACTGAATGGTCCCTCAAAATCAAAAAGGAGGTAGTCAAACAACTGAACATGGGTTTCATTTGCATGATTGAATATCCTACATGGCACTCAAATATCATCCCTATATCGAAATCAGGAGGAAAAGTCCGCATGAGCATCAACCATCGTGATTTGAACAAAGCATCCCCGAAATATGATTCTTCATTACCCAACATCGAGAAGATTATTGACAACACAACTAGCCATGCCATTAAATCATTTATCAATGGATTTTCCTATAACAACCAGACCAAGATACACCCTGACCACTAAGAGAAAACTTCTTTCATCACCCATTGGGGAACTTTCTACTACACCGTTATGCCATTTAGGCTCAAAAATTCTGGGGCTACCTACTAAAAGGCTGCCATAACCATCCTGCATGACCTTCTCCATAAAGAAGTCGAGGTTTATGACATGATCATCAAGTCCAAGACTCGGTAAGGTCATATTCCCATCTTTCGAAAATGCTTCGAGTGACTACGACAATACCAGATGCGGATTAACCCACAAAAGTGTGTTTTTCATCACTAAAGGGGTTCTTTTAGTATTCATAGTCAGTGAGAAATGAACTAAAGTGAACCCCGAAAAACTAAAATCCATACTCGAGAAGCCATCACCCCTGATGGAGAAAGAAGTTCGAGGATTATTGGGTAAACTGCAATACATCAATAGGTTCATCTTCCAACTGACCTCTAGCTGTGAGCCCATCTTCAAAATTCTTTGGAAGGATTCAAATAAAGTCTAGAAATAGGACTACCGATAAGATTTTTACCAAATTAAGAGATACTTCACTCGACCTTCGATTCTCATACCTTCGTAGCCAGTTCTCCCCCTCCTTCTGTTCTTGACCATCACTGATACTACAACAGGGGATTTACTGGACTAATACATTGAAGAGTCCTAGAAGGAAAGAACCATATACTATGCTAGTCAGAAACTGGTCGGGTATGAAGTCAATTACATTGATTTAGGGAAAAAGTATGTTTCCTTAGTTTGGGTCACGCAGTAATTATGGCACTACATGCTTGCTTTTTTCATCAGATTAGTATCCCGAATGGATCCCATCAAATTACTGCTAGAGAAACCTTCTATGTCAAGACGAATGGCCCAATGGTTGATATTTCTATATGAGTTTGATATTATGTATGTCATTCAGAAAGACATGAATGGGAGGGTCATCTCATACTACCTTGATGATTAACCTATGCAAGAACCTAATGTTTGTGTCTTCGAATTCCCAGACGAAGACATGCTCTGTACCTCCCCATAGGATCTCATATAGCATATGTTCTTTGATAGAGATGCAAACTAGAAAGAGTACGACATTAGGATACTCCTAATCTCCCACAATGACCCCCACACCCCTATTGATATTACGATGGACTTACCTTGCAGCAACAAGATGACTGAGTATGAGGCATGAACCGTAGGCCTCAAGATCGACCTCGAGAAAGATGTCAAGCACCTTGATGTCATTGCGGACTCTTAACTCATTGTCAGACAAATACTCAGAAAATGGAAACTCAAAGACAAGAAGATCCTACCCTCCCATGTACATCAAGAAGAGCTCACCTCCCAGTTCAAATATATCACCTTCTATTACCTTTCTCACTCAAAAAACAGCCTAGATGACTTCCTTACAACCTAGGCCTCCATGATCAATATTCCCAAGGGAATAAAAATGGCCCCTCTCCTAGTTCATAAACTAGTTTCACCCATCCACTTGCACTAAATTAAGCTCGTCATTAAATAAGACTTCGATAGGGCTGAATTATGGTACCATTATATCTGGAGCCTCCTTAAACATGGTACATATCCTTAAGATGAAGATAAGAAAGACCATGAGACCTTTCATAAACTAGCTTCCCAGTACACCATTTGCAATAACTCACTTTTCAAGAGAAACTTTGATGGAACCCTTTTGCATTGCATAACAGGGGTTGATATTGAAGGAATAATGTAGAAGATCCATAGTGGGGAATGCGAGCCCCACTTTAACAGTCACATTCTTACTAAGAAAATCAATAATCATGATTACATTTGGACTACCAAGGTTTAAGAGTGAACTTCTTATGTTGTAAGATGCGTCAAATGCCAATAGTTTGTAAACCTCCAACACTCGCCTCCCCAGGAATTGTACAACATGATCTCTCCCTGGACCTTATCCACCTTGGGCATAGATATACAATGGAAGGTCACTCCCAAATCTTGCAACGATCATGAGTTCATCCTTATCACCATTAAATACTTTGCAAAATGATTCAAATCTGAGTCATACACAGTACCAAATGCTAAAAAAAGGGCCAAGTTTATTAGAAAGAATATCATATATCGATACGAGATTCCCCATGAGTTGGTATCTGACAATGGACTCCACCATGAAGCCGAAGTCATATAATTGGTCTACGAGTATGGAATTTAGAGATAAAATTCTTCTTCTTATCGACCCAAAACCAATGGAGCCGTCGAAGATGCCAATAAGAGCCTCAAAACCATCATCAGTATGATAATAGAAAGTTGTAGAGACTGGGACCATCGGATCCCATATGCTTTCTAGGACTATCACACTTTCATCAGAATAGCTAATGGGGCTATCCCTATTATCTGTTATACGACATGGAAGAAATTCTCCCCATTGAGCTATAAGTACCCTCTCTAGTGTCATGCTCAAATGAAGAATCAATGAATGGCATCAGAGTCGCTGTGATGAGCTCTCATTTTTAGATAAAAAGATACTCAAAGATCTATATCATATACATGGGTATCATCGCCGGATAGAGAGGTAATTTAATAAGAAAGTCAAGGACCGCGGTGTCGAGAAATGAGACCTATCCCTTAAAGAAATTATAGAACATGTCTGGGACCCCAGATGGAAGTTAAAACCTAATTGGAGTGGCCTCTACATCGTGAAGAAAATCCCATCAGGCGGATCCGGTATGCTCACAGATCTCAATGGATAAGAGATGGTGAATCAAGTAACTCTATACCATCTCATGAAATTTTTCCCTTAATTCAAACTGTCATCACACTACAACTATTCTCATCCCCATTATATTCTTAAAAATAATTCATTTCCTTTACCCAAAACTACGTGGGATCTGATCCTCTCAAAGAAATTCTTTTCAAAATTAAACTCATGAAATTTTCAAAACCCACCAAGGTACGTAGGAAGCCCATATAACACACATGGTCATTGTCCTTTCTTTTTCACAAAATGATTTTCCTTTTCTAAACCCCAAGAATGGTGGTCCATCTCATCATTTACATGGAAAAAGGATTGTGTATGACTTAGCAATTGGTGTAGATAGTTCAAACACAAAAATATATCAAAGGACACAATTAAAATATGATTAAAATCATTTTTATTTTCAATTCAAGGAACACAACCATCACTTTAAATATCAGTAAAGGGAGTCAAACATACCACCCCCTTTTAATTACAAAACCATCTTATATTTCCCTTAACAACATACCCAGTCCTTACCAAATAAATCGGTTGCACAAAAAAATACTAAAAAAATCCCAAAATACTAATATAAACAACCCAAAATAAAATTCTCCATCTTCACAAAACACTCCCCTCAGATGTCAGACGACCTAGCCTCCTCATCATCTCTAGGTCCCAGTGGACCCCAGGTCTCCCACTCTTGATCGATGCTTTGAATGAACTCCATGAAACGATATTACTTGAGAAGTTTAGCTGAAACCACGATATCCTTGTCCATGGTGTTAAAGGTAGCAAGTCACCTTTTCCTAGTCTCTTATTTCAAAATCTTCTAAACTACCCATTTTTAAATCCATTTCAGATAATCCCCCAGACACATACCAGGCCCCTCCAAGAGATTATGATGGATGGGTAGATGGTCGATGGCGCTGCCACAAAGGTCCTAGTGTCATTCGTAAAGACACTGTTAAGTCCTCTATCGGGAATACATTGGTTATATATGGAGGCATTATCTGTTCCCATCCCACTTAATGCCAAAGTGGCCAATGAAAATAGAAGAAAGTATGGTGAAGGTCAACCATCCACACATACCTATACTCTCCCAAATGGAAAATGGGCTGCAAGTCCCCCATGATGGCACAAACCAGTGAAGACACCGAGCCCTATGCCCCACAACTAGTTAAGATAATTTTTAGTTAAAAGGCCAAAACTAAAGAAGGGTCGGATAAAGTAGTTAGGGACACCTAACATGGGATACTTTAGAGGGGACACTAGGAGAAACCTATCGAAAAGACACATCAACAACATCATATGGCTCCCCTACAGAAATCAAAATGACCCTCATTCCAAGAATCAACACCATTAAAGGTCTCCGCCAACAATACCAGCGCAGGACTAGTGCAGTAAGATATCCACACCACTATCATGGCCACCCGAGGATTGGCCATCAAGTCACCCCTTACTAGTAACAACCTAGCAGTCAGGCCCAAGGCAATAACTTTGAGAAAGCCAACATCAGATAAATTCCTCTACCACACAGAGTTCTTAACCACCATGAGGATAATAATCCCTCGGTTGACCAATGGCCGAGCCATCGAGAGAAAAATATGAAGTAACTGAACCAAAGACACCTGGAGAGAATGGGATAAGTTAGTTTTAGCCGTCGCTACACTGGGGATAACCCCCAAAATCGGTGAAAACTCCCCATAATTTGGGCACACCTCGTTTATACCAAATCAAAAAATGTGATATTTGGGGTAACAAAATTGTAACACTATTTTGAGTAGATTCCAGTTTATAGCAAGGTTTCACTATAAGGAAATGCGACGCAAGCTAAAAGTGTCATAGTCAGCATTGTAAGGGAACGTGGACTCTAAGACTTCAAGGAAGGAATAATAAACTTGAGACATGGGTAAAGCCATTTGAGAAAGAGAAGAACTACATAAAATAGATAATGTGGATGGTGATGAAGAATTCACTCCCAAGCCCCCTTTTATACCCAAAAGTCCTTATGGAAGACAAACTGCTTGAAACCTCATTAATCCCTCTATCATGCTAGTACTCCAAGAATAGAGAAAAGTATAATCAAAGCCAAAGGAGTGATTTGACTTGACCCTTATGCCGGTAGGAAGAACAAGGGTATGCCTATAGACAAATCCCCTTAATTTTTAGTAAAATTCCTTTTTCCTCTTTTGCCCAAAGATCAATTTAAAAAAATGTTTTCTACTTTTAAAAAGTTGACCACGAGTTATTCCTTTTTTATTACTCTGCCTTTTATAAAATAAACATATTTTTCTTTAAAACTATTTTCATACCTATATTTTTCTTTGCAAATAATTACAAATCTCAGTAGAAAAGTAAAGTGCATGTAGAACTAGTCACTAAATAAAGAAAAACACTAAAAGATGCATTGTTTTTATGTATAATCCTTGTTTAGCATTATTACATTTTCGTAGGAAGAAAAGAAAAAAAGAAAAATAAATATTACGGGACACTGCCTGAACCCTCTAAGCCAGTCATAGCCTCTGCGACGCACGCACTTCCCCCTATGACAGCCAGTGGACCCTCGACTCCTTGAGCCAAAAATCTGATTTCTTCACATAGGTGGACATAAATGCCATCAAGTCCTTGATATCTTGCATCCATTTAGTCGATGCTTGTACAATCTACAAAGAGGAAGAAAACAGAAAACAATAGAAGTTAAGCAAGTCAGTAGCGAATAAAGGAAAATGAAGCAGGGAACAAGAAATAAAAGAGAAAGAAAGAAGTGTATGTTAGGTCGGAGCACCTTATCTGTAATGCCCGTCAACCTAGCTACCGATGCATGAGGACAATGGGTCACCATCAACATCTCTCCACTTCTCATCCTAAGGTGATATAACGGAGGAGTGGCCTTGATAATAGGTGCCTCCTCCACCATTACATCCGCATCACCTCCCATGATGTGGGACGATGCCACCAGTGAGCTAGCACCCCTCCTTAAAGCAATGGTAGTAGGAGGAATATTCTCCATATCATATATGTAAGAAGTCATTAACCAACTGGTTATGAAATCTAGCTAGTCATATCCCGTTTATGTATCAGTGTAGAGCATGTAGGGATCACCCATCATCGCCGCAGCCCTGGTATCATCCGATATCTCTCTCATTCGCCTCATATACTACGAGGGTGCCAACGGTGGGACCTCCACCTCTTCCTCAATAATCTTCCTCATAACTCTCTCCCCAAGGTACCAGATATACCCAAGTTCATGTGTCAGCAGCACCCAAATCCGCACGTGCATACTCATAACTCCCATGGCTTATGAGAATATACTCTAAGGGTATAAAGTCACTTACATCTATAATAAAAACTCTAAATCCGCTCAAAACAAAGATTCAAAAGAACTTAGAAAAGGATAAAAGTTAACCTAATTGCTCATCAGGTTGTTCAATAGCTTTCGTTTGTCCTTCGAGGATAAGGATTGATTCGACCACTTAATTAACTTGCACCACCAGTACATCCTGTAGAAGTCCCCCAGCCCAATATCCTTGAGGGACACTAACCCTGTATTAAGCCCAATTACCTCATAAATCCACGTCTGTAAGAGGACCAAAAACAGCATAAAGGAAACAAAAAAGGACGAAAAAATGAATAAAAGGACAACAAGAAAAAAAGGAAAATAAATTTAAAGTTACCTCCAAAAGGTACATGGCTCCTGTGAAAGTTTGTTGGCAGCACCGAATAAATGTATCCAATTAAGCATAAAGGGTTACCAAAGTAATGCTCCACCAATCGTATATATATATGTCTACAATAATCGATAAATATTGGAAAAAATATGAATGATCGACATTGCCAGTCATTACCACCATAAATCCACCAAGCAAAAGTGAAATAAACAAACGAGATGTTTATCTTACCCGGAACTCATTAGGTTTGTCAATCTACCCCTTTAGCAACGTATCCCTCAACACAAAAATATGGATAGAATCCCCCGACATGATTTTATCCACATCCCCTAAAAAAGCCCATACTTCCTCTTATGTGACCCGTAGAGTACGGTCCACCACAGTCTGAAACCCCTCGCAATCTAGCCTTGCCAACTGCTAAACATACATCGGAGTAACAGTCATATCTCCAACCCCCATATGGAACATGTGGTTCACGTCCCACCATCTCTCACTAAGTGCATATAACACCACAGATAAGCGCGATGTCTCATGTAGGGCATCCACTAATGGACCGAACCGAACAAATGATATCATCCAAACACCACCTAAAGAAGATGGTCCCAAAAATACTTCAACCGAGTCATCTCCAGGGATCGAATGCTTGAAGAATTTATATCAATCTACAAGAAACCAAAAGAAAACCCTTCCACAAAAAGAAGAAAAGAGATGAAATTGGAAAATTAAAGGTCAAAATACTCACATAGCCATTTAGGTTCTTCACTCTTCTCGACTGATGGTGTGTGAGCTCGCACAACATGAAACTCTCATCAGAAATTATCACAAAGGAGTTATAGGTATTTTCATTTCGCAGTGTAAGCGACACCATATCCCATCATTCCAGTGCCCAATATTTGAAGTCCAGAAGAAAGAAGGACTTAGGAACGACTCTTAGAGAGAGGAAGTAAGAAATTTATTCACTTGGAGGTGTGAAAAAGGAGGGGGGACACCCACTTTTTTATATAAGGATAAAGGGCATGCTGATTGGCAACCCCCTGACCCATGTCGAATGGTAATGTCTTTTCCCCATCCTAAGAAGCCTAAGAGTTTGTGCCCTATGCCGATAGTCACCTCCCCAGAGCTGCCTATCGGTAGTCCCCCCAAGTTGCATCCCAAAAATTTTGAAAAAATCAAAATCACCCAAAAAAATCCCATAAAATCTATGAAAAACATGAAAATAATATTTTCCCTAAGAAAACCATTTTTTGGAGCACTAAGCCCCTTACAAACTCTCAAAACACATAGTTGGATCAATAAAACACTCTTATTATGAATATACTTCCCGATGGATATAAAAGTGCACCCGCACTACACCTATAACCTACTACACCTTCCCCCGGCAGAAATCACAGTCTACACAATCTCTAGTGGAATTAAAAAATCAACCACTTCCCCAACGAAAATTCTACTCAACGAATCACAAACTCAAGGTCCTCAGAATTGACCTCGGCTCATTGAATTAGTCTCCATAACATTAGTCCCGTAGAATTGACCTCGTCCTGCAGAATTGGTCATCACAACGTTAGGTCCTCAAAATCTCAGAACACATAATTGGTTATCACGACTTTAAGTACTCAAAATTGACCCCGTCGTAAAAAATTGGTCTTCACTACTTTAGGTCCTCAGAATCGACCTTGGCCCACAAATTTGGTAATCATAACTTTCGGTACTCAAAATTGACCTCGGCCTACAAAATTGCTCGTCACAACTTTAGGTCCTCAGAATGACCACAAACTACATAATTGATTGTCGTAGCCTTAGGTCCTTAGAATTGGCCTCGGCTTATAGAATTGGTTATCACTCCTTAGGTCCATAGAACTGACCTCGACCCATTAAATTGATCGCTAGACTCCTCAATGTTAGACAAGTAGACTAAAACCATAACTTTTGTAATAATTTTAGCTATGAATTTATTGTTATAATAAAATGAGTTATTCTTATTTTAATGATAATCATGTATGGATATAAGTTTTGCAGTATTTTATATGTTCTTGATGTCTTTTAATCTGCCCAGTAGGTGTTCTAGTATGTAGAGAACGAATTACACAAAGAGGATCAAATAACCAGTTCTTGTGGAATATGAGTTTTATCGTTCACAATCTTAGATGGAACTGGACACACCATCAGTAGGACTGTATCACAATATTTAACTAGGTCTATCTTGATTACATGAAACTATATTGTTTCAACTTATTGTTCTACTACACTTTGTGTGTATTGAACAAGATCAATTTGAGGTCATTATTTTTATATTGATTTTATAAGACAATGTACACCTCGTGATTATTAGGTTTACTTAAGTCTCTTAATCCAAATATTATTGATGGACACAACCATTAATTATTTATTACTTTGACTTATTGGGTGAGATTCATTATTGGATCAATAATTTTGATAAATTGGGTAATGGTGATTAATGTATGGTGAAAGTCTTTTATGGATGGAATCCACGTCTCGATATAGAGACTTTGATTCCCCCTTGAGATACTTATGATTTTTGTTTGTGTCATACCCTGCAAGTGTATTATATTAATCTGACACTACAAATAAGTTAAGTTGGACCGCTCAAGGACTTAAAGAAGTTAATCAAATAAATTGTTAGTAATTTATTTTATTAACGGGTATCTCTAACCTTAACGTAGGTAGAATTAAGTAAATTAATAATAAGGATCTCGAAATATAATTCTGAGTTAAGGAGTGGAGTTGCAATTATAATTATTTAGTGGTATTAATAATAATTACGGTATTGATATTAGGATCCGAGAAGGATTAGGCTTTCTCAAGTCTATTAGGAGCGACATCCTTATCTCTCCTTAAGGTCCATACTGTAGCCTATATATATGTACCGAAGTTTAATTCTTTATAATCCTAGTAGTCACTCTTGGATACTCAAAAGACTTAAGTTCATACTTATGAGAAAGAGAGACATCAGAGAATAAAAAGGAGACAAGAAGGTGGTCACGAAATAGGAGACCACCCTCTAATCGTGGTTGTTCTAATCGAGAATACAATTGAAGGTCGTGAGGTGAATCGATCCATCACATTATCAGTTCATGATAAAATAAGATCAAATAAAAGAGATCTTGCAGGTGAATCCAAAATATACCTTAAAGGATTTCACGTATGTGTAGTTTTTTATAGTTCGATCTATACGCATTTTCAATAGACCCTTGGACTTACACTCCAACCATTAGGTCCGAAGAATTATTCTCGGCTCACTCGCTACACTCCTTTGGTCTGCAGAATTAACTTTGACCCATTAACTCGGTCCCTACACTATTTAGGTCCGTAGATCTAACTTTGACCCATTGAATTAGCCACTACACCCTTTAGACTCGCTAAATTGATCATTACACTACACAAGTCTGCAAAATTGACCTCAACCCTCTGAATTGGTCACTCTTTCCCCTTAGGTCCACATAATTGAAATAAAATCCTTTTACCCAACATCGATGCAGTGTTTATTTTTTGATGGCCTTCACTTGTTACAAGCTCGGGCATTGAGGGACTTTGAAGACACCCCATTATAGGGTCCCCCAAGCACTAACCTAGGTCCCTAATACTCATACCTTAACCATAAACCATAGGTAATACTCCGAGTACTGATCTAGAGTCCATCGGATGCTCTCGAATCTTATTTGGCTCTAGTCAACTCTCCAACTTGAGAGAAGCTCAATGAATTCTCGAATCGATCTAAATTTCATTTCTAAAAGTTCTTCCATAAATAAATTGGCCTTGCGGTTCAGACGAATGATCTATTTCACTATGAGTACTAATATAGAGGCCATTAGGCACTCTCAGGCCTCATTTGATTCTGCTTAACTCTCCAACCTGAGTGAATCTCATCGAATCCTAAAAGGGCTCTAAATTCCCTTTGTAATGGTCCATCCCATGCTTGAATAATCTTTACGACTCAAATGAATGTTCCATTTCATTTTGAGTATTGTTCTAGAATCTTATGGTCACTCCCAAGCGTTGTTTGACTTCAATTAACTCTCCAACCTGAGTGAAGCTAAATGAATCATTGAAGGTATTAGAATACTGATTCCAATGGTGGATTTTATGCTCAAACCGGCCTTACTGTTTCGAAGAATGATCCGTTTTACTCAGAAGGATCATTGAGCACTTTTGAACCCCGTTTGGCCTTGGTCAACTCTCTGAACCGAGAGAATATTAATGAAATATTGAAGGGGGTCCGAATCCCCTTTCCAACAATCTGTCATGTTCATAAATCAGTCTTATAATTTGGATGAAAAAACCATTTTCCTCAAAAAACCTCGAGTTTAGAGACCATTGGGCACTTTCGATCTCCATTTGACTTCGATCAACTCCCAAACTCAGGTGTGGTCATGAAATATCTAAAGGAATTGAATTATCTTTCCAACGATCTACCCCATTCACGATTCAAACTTACAATTTGTATTTATTCCCTTTCTTTTTTGAAATAATCATTCCGAATTGCTTATAAGCACCTTAGGAAACCTACCTGTCGGTACGGTTTCGTTTGTTGATAATCAAGTTTGGGACCATGACGATCAACATCCCCATTGGCCCCTATAAAAAAGGTCATAACCTGATAATTAGAGCCTTGTTTATCCCCCCCAAAGCCCATTTTTAAGGATTATCATACCTCACCTCCTTGCCTCACTTGGATATTCACCTCATCTTACCCCATCACTTTCATACCACTTCAAAATTAACACAATTACATTACAAATTTAATAACAAGCATCAATATGGAGGTCCATTTCTCAATCCCTTTATCTAATTTAGTCATTAAATTATTATTCATCTTATTTCTATTTTCTTCTTTTGTTTCATTATCTCACATCAACTAATTTTCACTCTTTACTAGTAATATTTCACATAACCTATTTTCATATAAACTCCAAAAATAGGGTTTTTCCGTACGTGACTTCCATTTTTACATCTTCACTCTCAAAACACATTTTCCTCATATACAGATAAGAGGAGTCCCATATTTGGATTTATGGGTTAAACTCCACCAATATCTTATTTTTGAGCTACATAGACTTTCATTCCCCTTAAGATACGTAGGTGTCTTGGGCCAATCCCTAAATTTGAGTCCTCCCCCTCACTTTTGAATTATTTTATATATCTTTCATATCTTATTACATCTATTTTGTGAGTTTTAGACTCCAACATACCTGTGTCTCGTCCGACGCCCGCATTCACTCTCATTGTGATTTATGATTCCATGAACACTTGCATCATATTTTTATCATTATTTTTGGGTACACTCCTACCGATGAGTCGGCTCCGTCTCTTACATGACGTGAGTTGGAGGACTCCATTCTCCCATCATTTATATGATACATATGTACACACACGTCTTGGAGTTTAAAAGGAGAATATTAACATTAACCCATGAAAGACCGAAAGGGAGTAATGAATTCCTAACACCTTCCTATTCCATAATTTAGTCCCTCGACCTTTGAATTACTTGGTTTCACATGCATTAGTTGACCTTGATGTCTTTCTCTCAAGGCAGAGATATTTTTTTGCTTATTTTGAGTAAAATAGGTTGGCAACTCTATCTCTTCATGTTACCCCCATTTGATGACATCCAACATCGTAGACACGAGCACTAAAAGAATCCGATCCCGGATGAACAGAGTTAAACGACGTGGTAATGGTAAGGAAGAAGAAAAACAAATGGAGTAGGTGTATTAATTTTACAGATCTCAATAAATATTTCCCAAAAGACCACTTCCCCTTGCCTATAATTGCTTAACTAGTCGACACAATAGATGGGGATGAGTTACTGAGTTTGATGGATGCTTATTCATGGTATAACCAAATCAATATGAAACTTGAAGATAAGGAGAAGATAACATCTATCACCAACCAAAGAACTTACTACTACAATGTTATGACCTTTGGGCTAAAAAATTTCAAGGCAAGATACCAATGGTGTGTGAATAAGGTTTTCAAAAATAAAATTGGTAAAAACATGTAAGTTTATGTGAATGACTTGCTCACCAAGAGAACGAAAGCCTACGACCACATTATAGACTTGGGATAGATGTTTGCTCAATTTGAGAAACACCAGATGAAACTCAATCCTACCAAATGCGTGTTTGGCATATAAGAAGGAATTTTCCTAGGATTCATAGTAAATCAAAGAGGCATTGAAGACAATCCAGACAATATTCAATCATTGATTGACATGAAGTCTCCCTCAGCTAAGAATGATGTACAAAAGTTTACTAGAAAAGTGGAAGCCCTTAACAGGTTTGTCTCTCGAGCTACTGACATGTGTTTACCATTCTTCAAAGTATTGAGAAAACCATTTGAGTTAAATGAGGAGTGCGAGAATGCCTTCTTAGAGATAAATAAGTATCTAGGATCACCACCACCACTGTCTCGACAACTCATGCGAGAAAAAATATATCTATACCTGGAAGTATCCGAGTCGACATTTAGGTCGGCACTCATACGACTAGATAATGGGGTAAAGAAACTAGTCTATTATACTATAAAGGCTTTCCATGGAGTAGAGATTCGATACCCACGACTGGAAAAACTTATTTTGGCCCTTATTGAAGATTCATGATGAATGAAACCATATTTGTGAGCAGTCACTATTGCGATCTATATGGACTTACCGCCATGATAAGAAATTCACAAATTAGAAAAATCAAGGAGACTGATGGCATAGGAAGTGGAATTAGGAGAATATGATATACACTATGAAACTACGATGGTAGTGAAAGGACAAGTAGTAGTATATTTCATAGACGAATTCACTTAAGAAGAAAACCCTGCCGACCGAACTCTAGAAAAATAAAAATCAATGATAGAACCAATTGAGCAGACTTTTATAGAAGAGAGCTCAGTAATAAATCCTCTCGTTTAGACTTATTTGAAATATAGATCCATGCCAGATATACAAAAACCGTCCATTACACAAGAAACCACCAAACAATACTTAGAGCAAAACCAATATATGATTAAATATGGGTCCCTGAACTAAGGGGACTTCAATGAGGAATCTCCTGTATGGAAGATGCACATAAATGGATCCTCATATGTCACTAGTAGGGTCACTGGACTGATAATCAACACTCCTAATGATATAGATGTGGAATATGCACTCAGGTTTCAATTCAAATCTTCTAATAAAGAAGCATTGATAACATGTTTTAAGTTGGCTCTATCATTAGGCACCGAGCAGGTCATGGCGCACAGTGATTCTCAGTTGATCATCAATCAATTATTGGGTATATACATAGTTAGAATTGATAAGGCCAGAGTAGATGAACTGGCTCGTCTAGTTTTTGTGAAAGGGATAAAACTAAGGAAGAACATTCTTGTTAAAATCCTAACGAATAAAAGCAGTGAAGAAGAATATTTTAACTTGATCGTGGTAGAATTAGTCCCATCATGGATGGATCTCATCAAGGATTATATTCAAAAAGGAAATCTTCGAGACGATTTAAAAGTAGCAAGAAAGATTACTACATATGAGAGAGTATTCTAATTCATATCGAAGAATATTATATGCCTCTATGGTATGCCATATGCTTTTACCACAGACCAAGGGACTCGATTTGACAAATAGGATTTTGAAGATTACTGCATTCAGTCTGAAATCCAGAAACTACACTCCGCTCCTGTGCACCTTGATTGTAATGGACAAATATAGAGAAGAAACAAAACACTGCTCGATGGCCTAAAGAAAAGGCTAGATGATGTCAATGGGAACTGGATCAACGAATTACAGAGTGTGCTCTGGGCCTATAAAACCACGCCGAGGATAGCTATTGAGGATGGCCAAGATAAATAAGTTTGCCCAGTCATAAGGTAATCAACTTTAACTCTTCGAAGAATAACATCATAAGGAGATTAGATTTATGTAGGGGTCCCTTTTATGTGTGCTATAAGTGAAAATAATTTTTTAAACTTTTCTCAATTCTATTTCACACCAATTTTATGAACCAAATTAATTAAACAAATGTTATCTTCTTAACCCTAAATGTGCTTCTAGTGAAATTAAGCAGATAAAGTAAAGAAAGATCACAAAACATGCCGATGTATAAGGAAACCACTAAGGCAAAAAGCCTCGGACGACCCAGACCAAATAATCATTATGATACGAAAATTACAAAGGAAGAATATAGTCTTAGTCATAGAATCGATACCCACAAGACTTGAAGCCACTTATTATCTTCAATCATTACTCCATAGTGCAACGTATGAGTCCACCTACATAAGGTCCACAACATACAAGTCTAGGCATACCTCGGTATCCACCGATATAGACACAACAACTATGATTCAACAATTACAGAGTCAACCAGAAGAAACCGTTCTTGGTATGATGGAATAATCAAACAATGGTGCAAACACAAGATCTCAATAACATATGTTGTATATAAACTCGGATTTTAAAAACTAGAAAGCATGTTTTTGAATTGAAAAAATTTTCAAACAAACTACAGAAAATGTAAATATTATGTTATATTCTGTATGTTTTGCATTTTATTTTTCTGAGCCAAAGATGCCTTAAATAAAACTTTTGAGGTGGCACATCGTTCGAATGAAAACATGATGTGGTTTGAACAAAACACATATCTCATTAGAACGAAATATGCATGTCATTTGAATGAGGCAAGATGTCATTTGAACCACAATAAATGCAAGGTGAAGTTCATACGACTCTAAACTTGAATTTACTGAAAAAATATTATAAAAAGATTTTAAAATCAATTTTAAATAAAATAACATCCTTAGAAAGATTTTGAGATTGACATAAACCATTATGTATTCATACCTAAGAGAGTTTCGAAAATCCATATGAATGTGAAGACATAAAATGAGCACCAAAACTACGACATGAGCTATCTTTGAATCTTGGCTGCTACGTCTTCAACATAGCATCATAGAGTGAATGGAAATCATGATAAGTAAAAACTATACTATGATTCAAAGTGGTTTTTGTACAAAATAATGACAATACATACAAACTGACACTATTTGGAAATTTGTCCTTATAAATCTCCCCCTTTGTCTATTTTGGGACAAAACCAAAATAGTAAAATGCCTAAGTCGGGCTACTAAGTTAAATGACCTAAATCCCATCCCATAAACCCAAAATCAGAATACAGATTACACACTAGTAGATGTAGGACCGACAATCATGAGCTGTTTGAATGTGATGTGGCTAAAAAATCACAGTCTCTGAACATCCGAAACAAATAAAACCAAGTGAACTATGGAGGAACAAATGATCAAACCTCAAACTAAAATCTCCCCTATATCACAAATCTATCTCTCCCCTTTTTTATCCGGAATAGACAACACGTGGGCAAAATAAACAAAGAAGATCAGATCTAGCATGGGTAGAACATATGAAGCATATCTAGATAAACATGAATAACTAGTTAATAAAGGATCAATCTATAACAAGGCAAACTAGGTCATTCGAATATGTATATGTATCAAGCACGTACTAAAACATAGAAAAAAATCTTAAAAGGCCCAAAAAGTCATTTCAAATGACGGGAAGATGTCATTGAAACGATATAGGAATGTTTCTAGAACCATGTGAAATCTCTCTACTAACGATGCAAAATAATAGGCCCTCGCACTTGTTTGAAGGTACTCATCTAACGACCATCTAATGACCTATATCTGTACGTCGATTTTATCTCGTACGAACCTTGTTAGATCCAGAGATCCAACAATAGTGGGAAATTGTTCAAATGTCTGCATGAAGTTGTTCTAAGGACTGTAAAAATCCTCCATTCCAACCCAAAAAATACTGTAAAACCAACCCATAAATATGAATATATGATATAAGCATCTGACAGTACGAAAAAGTAAGAAAACTGACTCAAAACAAAAACACGAGTTACACGTTAACATAGTATGAATGTGACTAATCATTGAATGGAATGAATGTGTGTAACTAACACAAATGAATTATAATTCAAACACAAAGATACGTTTAAGAAGCTCTAATTGACTGCTAAATATCATCAAACTATGCTTCAGCCATATGTGACAATTATAATGTGAACTTAATGAATTAAACAAACATCGTGCACACAAGTCTAGAAATTTTATGATTCTACCTAATAATAGCATCATGACACGACTTTTTCAACCTAAGACTCATTGTGCAAATCCGATGATCTTTAACTAAACTCCCTTAAATATACATGATACTTCTTTTCTAATTATTTTTTTTCTTTTGAAGATCCATTTTCTCTTTTTAAGATATTTCCTATTGGCACCCTTTTGGTAAATTTTCTTTTTATTACCTTAATTTTTTCTTGAGCGCCTTTAAACGGTGTCTTTCATGACGAGTTCACATGACTCTCATAGCCCTTTCCCGTACACACTCATCATTTTTTAAATATGCAATATAAATTCTCACGGGAAATAGTTCTTACATGCAGAACTACCCCTAAGTCTAAAATGCACATTGAGTAAAAATTAAGAGGAGAGCGTTTCACCAAACTCAAATGTGAATAGAAGTCAAATATTCAAATAAGCTTGGGCATATGCGTGATGGCATTTAAATTGTCGAATCTAAATGCAAGTCAAGTTCGAAACAACCCCATTAAACAAATGGTTAAGATCAATCTATGCATCCAAAACCATGACAAAATTTCCAGTCGACATGGAAATATGAAGTAAAGGGGGTCTAAGCACACAAATATACCATATCAAGTGTAAAGTTACCTCACAAAAAAAAATGAAAATCTTTTTGATCGAATTTTTTTTTGTATTTTTTCAAAAATCTATGAAACAAAAAATCTTTTTTTATTTTTCCAATAAGACTCAATAAAATAAAAATGTTATACAGAAGATAAACATGTCATAACACTAGAAAAAGATATATCATGAAGCAAAACTAGCATATGAAAATATGCTAACACAATCATCCGTGACATCTATTATGGGAAGTATCATGAGCAAGCAAACAAGAGTCATGAAATTTAATTCCTAAAGCCTATATGTCCGATTTCCTAACCCAAGTAGATGTGTAACGACGCATGGGTGGGGTTTGGGAAATGAAACGAATATATTAAACTTCTTTGGATCCTTCCTAAGGTCATAGAAAAAACAACTAAGGTGACCCTTCATACCGTAATGAGTGAATATGTAGATACAGTGAAGATTATTAACTAAATGTGGACCCTTCCTAATTTTCCTAGTTGACTCTCTCACAAGTATGGTATTATCTTTGGGAATGGGAGAAACATGATCATCAAAGCCTATACGACTGATAAGCACACAAAAGTGTCTATTTTATACCCCGAATAGCTGTATTTTAGTCACTCGTTTGAACTAAAATTGGCCTTATGTGTTATTTTATTATTTTTTAGGTTAATCAACAGTCACAACATCTAATAATGATAAATCAGTACAATTTCAACAAAGTAGCGATTAAAAGCAATCAACAAAGCCCTGAGCCCGCTGTGTTCTGAGTTTGTACCTTTACTATTTTTTAGATTTTTTTATGTGTCGTTTTTATTTTTAGGAATTATTTTAGAATTTTCTAGGATTTATTTTCTATTTTTCTATTTCTTTATTTCGATTTCGATTTTTATTAGTTTTTAATTTTTAATCTTTATTTTATTTTATTAGGATTAATTTTTAGGAATTAATTTTTTTTGTTTTATTAGATTTTTAATTTTATTTAGTTTTTTTTAGGTAGTGTTAATTTTTAAGGGTACAGATTAAACACACACTAAATAACCCCAAACTTAAATACACTCACACCTAACTAACCTACAAACTATCCTACACCCAACTAAACCCTCACCCGCACCCACCTTTCCATACACACCCACACACACTCTAACCTACCAAACTTCATCTTCTTCACTCACTCTTTCTTCCCACCATTATCCACCAACAAAACCTACATACCTATTCCTCTTTCTCTCACCTTCATACCCACTCTAACCCACATGTCTCTCTCTCTCTCTCTCTCTCTCTCTCTCTCTCATTAACCCGCACCCATACAAACCCAAAACCGCACCCATCTATCGGTTTTCAAAAACTCGGTACCTCTAGCCGATTTTAATCCCAGATCAACCCTGCCTGGTCCAAAACTAAGACCACCCTACTCCCTGTCGCCACCCAAATGAGCTCCAAACCCGAAATATCCCCTATACCCAACAACTAAAATCCCTCTAACCTACAAACTCCCAACTCTGGCCAGCGCAACACCAACCCGAATCTCGCTAGCCATCCAAACCGTCACTTGAAACCAATCCAAACCTGCGATCAAACCAACACCCAGCCTTATCTTCAACCCGATCCAGCCCCAGCAATCCCCATACACGGCAAAACCGAAAATCGAATTCGCTGTCAATCCATAACCCGCGACCCACCTACATAGACTTGTCCATCCCTATCAACCTGATTTCAATTCCAGCCCAGCTGCCAAACCCATTTTCGACCCTTGCACCTCTATCCCAATCCCACTGCAATAAAACCCACGACCAACTATACAACCAACTTCCATACCCACCAACCTTATTTACTCCATAAAAATAGGAGTTGATTCCTATATCAAAGTTACCTCCCAAGCCACCTATCGCAAATTCAAGATAACCCACATTTCTTTTGACTTGGCTTTTCAAAACCCAAAAATATCTCTCCCAGAGAAAACCAATCGAGGGTTATAAAAAGTGTGGCAACTCATATAAACGCAGACTATCATCAGATACAAAAAACAGAGAAGTACACACACAGAGAGAATGTGAGAGATAGAAAAAGAAAAAGAAAAAGGGTAGGAAAATAGTAAGCAAAAAAAAGAAAAAAATATAGTTTAGGTATACAAAAATTTGTAGGTTCACCTTTTACTTTTAGTTTTGTAATCCAATCAAATTTTGTGAGGAGTTTGTGACGCGTGTTCATGTACACAGTTCACACATGAAATTATTGCGTATCATATTTCTTTCTCTTTCTCTTTCTCTTTAGTGTCTTGTTTGTTAATTGTGCTTGTGCTGAAATTTTAATCATGTCTGGATAAACACCCCATTCAAGGGGTGGGATGAAAAGTGTATGTTGAGTTGTTTTATTTGAATAATTGTTCATTGATGTGTTCTAGCTTAATTAAATTGGGAAAAATCACACATTAATTTATCTAACAAGAGTTGATAAATTAATGGTGAAAATTAATATTTGATTTTTGGATTTCACTTAGAGATAAGTATTGTTCTTAAATTTAAATATTAACTATGTGGATGCAATTCAAAGATTCGTACAAATTTTATTAAATTAATCTTAGCGGATATTTTGTTGAAATGAGTATGAATCTTAATTTTTTTTATGTTGTGACTATTACCGATTTAATTACTGAAAAAAATAAAATTGAATTTAGGATTGTAACGAGAGTTAAGTTTTAAATTCAATATTATTTCAAACTATTGAATTGAATAATTAGTAGATTAAATTAATTTGATTACACGGTGTAATCCCACCTCTTTTTTCTTCTTATAAATTCTAAACTAGATTACTTTTTAAATTTTCATAGTCATTTTAGTTTCATAATTTTCGTTTCCTCCCTTGAAAATTGTATTTAAATATAAAACTTAAAAAGAAATTTAAAAAATTTAGAAACACAAAAAGATTTTGAATAAAAATTAGAATTGCAAGTTTTCGCTATAACCGTTTCAAGGCTAGAAATTGGATTGATAGCCGAATTTTCCACGATACTGAATTTTTAACAAGTTGTGTAGGTGATTCCCGGAATTTTGATACTCGAAGTTTGACCGCAACGACATTCCAATTCCATATTCGAAGGAACACAAATTAAGAGTTATGAAATGGCGAGTTATCATATGGCGTCGTTGCCGATTTCTTGAACATTGACGCCCGTGAAGATTTGTAAGTTTTATTTTTTATTTTTAGAGTAGTTATTCTTTCATCTCCCTCCTTAGATTGATCGTTTAGGATTATTGAGGCCTTGTAATTCATTTAGGGTGCATTTTGACACCGATTTATTTTTGTAATAATTATTCCAAAAAAAACAAAAAAAAGCGAAAAGGGAAATCGGACAAGGTAGATAGAGTGCGTCCAAAGGCGAGGATTTAGAAGCCTCTTTACTTTGGGTCGGTAGGACTCTCGGGGATGACTGAAGTAGGCGTACTTACCCCGGGTCGACTCAACTCGGTCTTCACCCCACACGTGTAATAACCATGGGAGGTAAACTCTTTATCACTCGTGAATCGCCTACAAGCGAGTCAATTTTTGTGTGCTAACTTCTCCTATAGGTTTTTTATTTTTGTATTGCACTTAAATTGGATGGTTTGATGAATAAATTTACATAAGACCTACACCCGTTCATTGCAAGGAGTTGGGATTTCGTCACCCACTCAATCACATCTCCATTTGCATGTTACCCGTGCTATCACTTAAATTAAAATCAATCAACTAACAATCCAAGTAGGAACGGTGTTCATTAGGACCCTTTCGAAACGAAAACCTCGTAGGATACTCTAGTGAGTCCTTTCCACCCCTGCAAATCTTCATTCAACAATCTTAAGACTTTTTGTCTAGGGACACTGGGCTTTAAGTGAGGTCGCCTAGTCAAACGGGTTTGTGCTTTCCCCAGCATGTTACCAGATAGTTGTTTGTTGTAGTAGCTAGTGTGGTGAGCCTTAACTAGTAAGCCTCTTGTCTATCGGGAAGAAAGTAGGAGCACACTTTTATCGACGAGGCCTAAGATTCCGTGTTTTTCTCACCCGCGGACTAATTAAAATTGACAACCCACTCACTTAACTTGAAGATAATAATTTGGATATGTGCTCGTTCGGACTTGCTCCCTTTGTGTGTCTAAATTGTTCCTTTAGGTTGTCCAAATTTTTTCTCCCACTTCCACCATTAGTCCATCTCTCCTTTTGCACGTTTTTTCTACATTTTTTTTAACAAAAACCAAAAAACCAAAAATATATTCTTTTTTTCCGCCTCATTTTTTCTAAAAAACTCCAAAAATATTTTTCATTTTTTCCTTATTTTCCAAAAATCCGAAAATATTTTCTTCTTTGTCAAACAACCAAAAATCCCAAAAATATTTCTTTCCTTGCTTTTATGCCAAATTGGCAACGAATTGATCATTAATTAACACGTTCTCCTAGTGCTCCATCTCTAAATTTCCCCTTAGGTGATCGTGATCTTATCCTTGATTTTCCTCCTTATCTCCCCGATATGTGTTCATCTTCATCAGAGACGCCTAGTACTCCCACTTCCCCTGGTTCTGTTATCTCAACCATCATAGCCGACGAACGCGGTTTAAGGGACTGCTTTTCCCCGATTATGGCCACTCCACCTTCATGTATCGTCCTTTCGCCCACGCCGGCCATGCAATTTGAAATTCGCCCCGCGACTATTTCTTTGTTGCCCAGTTTTCATGGCCTTGAACGCGATTCTCCCTATACTCACTTGTAAAAATTTCTCATTGTGTGCCCTACTTTTAAAAATCAAAACTTAGACGAAGAGAATGTTCATCTTCGGTTGTTTCCCTTTTCTCTTCACGATAATGCATCCATGTGGCTCCATACGTTGCCCCCGGATTCTATCCAAACTTGGGAAAAACTTGTTAAGAAGTTCATGTCTAAATTCTATCCTATAAGTAAAACAAATAAAATGCGCCAAGCAATTCAGGATTTTAGACAAAAGCCTACTGAATAGTTTTGTGAAGCATGGGGCCGTTTTCAATAATATAATAATAGTTTCCCACATCATGGTCTTGACAAAATTCACTTAGTCCATAGTTTTTACAATGGTCTTATCCCTTCTTATCGCACCATGATTGAATCCATGCATAAAGGGAAGTTCATGCATTTAACTCCCACTTCCACCTATAAATTTATCCTATAATTTAACTACCATAGTTTTCGAGATCCGATCATCCACGTGTAGGGAACACTTATGAGGTCAAAAATGATCCTGATTTAAAACTTTGCTGCACAGCTTACAGTCGTTGACTAAAATTGTTGACGCTCCCAGTTGTACTATGCAATAAAATGTTACACTTTTTAAACAAGCAATGACTATCAACGATTCTAGTCCTTCATCTTGCAATGTCTGCTTAAGTCATGATCATTTAGTTCATTTATGCCCCCTCCTACAAGATGATCCCAAACCCACCATGTCCCAAGCATGTGACTTTGATACCACTAGGAAACCTGTTCCCCCATCGTTTACTTATAATCCTAATAATAGGAATCACCCTTACTTTTCTTATAAGTACGGACACAACTCTTCTCCTTCCCAACTACAATAACATTTTAGTGGTCCCCCTGGGTTTCCACACAACCCATAAAGGCAACCTCGCCCTCTTGTCCCGCATGAGTCTGCTCCTTACCATCAACTGCACTTTCCATCTTCCTTTGTCCCCCACGACGGACATTCACACAACAATAATTAGCTTGTTCCTGTTCCCTCTCCTTCCTTTAAGTATTCACAATCGATTAATTCTCAGCGCGAGTTTGTTCCCTAACCTTATTCTGACCCTCCGCCCAATTACTCCACCTCTTCTTTCGAGAATCTCCAAACCTAGTTTATGACCACTCATAGTCAAGCACTCCAACAGCTTGAACAACTTTTCAACCAATTCAAGTTTGAGTGAGACAAAGGTCATTTTCCTAGCCAACCCATTGCTAACCCTAAGGGTAATGGCAAAGAATTGGCCTACGAGGTTAGTTCCACTTCCAATCCACCCATTTACTAAGCAGATATAAAAGATGTGTCTACTCTTCGCTCGAGAAAACAAGTTGATAATAGTGTTCATGCTCCCACTGATGTCCCACACCCGACCATCCCATCTTTAGAGCCTATCCCTACGGTTACCCCACCATCTAAATCCCCATCTTACACTAAGTCCATTCCTCCTAATCCCACCTCTCTATATGTTCCCAAATCATCCTTCCCTCATCAATTGGCTCCCACTAAGAAAGCCTAGCAATTTGATGAGATTAAAAAATTCTTTCAGAATGTTCACATCAACATTCCCTTCCTCACCGTGATTCAACAAGTCCCTTTGTATGCCAAAATTTTGAAGGACTTGTGCACTATTAAGTGTAGGACCAATGTTCCGTGTGATGCTTTCCTCACTGAGCAAGCTATGCCCCTTATCCATAATAATGGTGTTGTGATCTATAAAGACCCTGGTCCTCTAACTGTCTCTTGCATGTTAGGCGACAAGTTCACTACTAGTGCTTTACTTGATCTTGGGGCTAGTGTTAATTTGTTAACTTACTCCCTCTACCTTGAGTTAGGTTTGTAAAACATAAAACCTACACGAGATACTTTTCAACTTGCTGATCGTTCTGTGAAAGTTCCCAAAGGAATCATTGAAGACGTTTTGGTGAAAGTTTCAGACTTTTACTATCCTGTGGATTTCATCATCTTAGACACTCCTGCGCCCGACCCAACCAATACTCCTATCATTTTGGGTCACCCATTTATGGCCACTGCCAATGCCATCTTCATTTGTCATGACGGGTCTATGAATCTCTCTTTTGGCAACATGATTGTAGAAGTCAATATCTTCCACTTTATGAAACAACTGACTGATGTCGTTCTATAGATGAGGAGTGTGTGATTGACTCCTTAGTTAACAAAATGTTGGACCAAACTTACCCTGTTGATCCTCTCCAATAATGTTTGGCTCATTTTGAATGCGACTTTGACATTGATTCCTCCATATCTGAACTTAATGCCATTTTAGATTCCACTCAACTGATAGACACTTCCTCTTGGGATCCTCCCTTCTGAACTCCTTACCACATCAGATTCCTCCACTTTATGCATCGAGAACTCTATGGACTCTATTTCTGCATCTGAGTTCGATGTCACTCCTGTGCCAACTACTAGTTTGGATCTTAAGCCCTTACCTATCGAGTTGATATATACTTTCTTAGGCCCCAACAACCATCACCTTGTTATCATTGCTTCCGACTTGACCCCTGCGCAAGAAGAGCAATTAGTCCTCCCTTATTCAGCATATCACTGCTATAGGATGGACCATTTCAGACATTCACGGTGTGAACCCCAATGTTTATAGTCATCGTATTCATTTAGAGGAGTTAAGACTTCTCATGAAACCCAACATCGACTCAAGCCTGCTATGGAAGAAGTTGTGCGTGATGAGATTTTAAAATTGCTTGATGCTGGTATTATCTACCCTATATCAGATAGTCAGTGGGCCAGTCCCATTCATATCGTACCGAAAAAGTTTGGTATCATCGTCGTCCAGAATAGTGATAATGAGTTTGTGCCCACCCATATGCAAACGGGATGGTGTATTTGTATTGACTATCGAAAGCTAAATGCTGTCACTTGTAAGGACCATTTTCCTATTCCCTATATCGACCAAATGCTCGAACGTTTAGCTGGCCATGCATATTACTGATTCCTTGACGTCTATTCAGGATACAACAAAATTCCTATTGCCCCTGAAGACCAATAGAAAACAACTTTCATATGTCCCTTCGACACTTTTGCCTACTCTCACATACACTTTGGACTTTGGAATGTACCCGCGACTTTTCAATGGTGTATGATTAGCATTTTTAGTTACATGGTAGAATGTTTTCTTGAAATCTTTATGGATGGTTTTTTTGTGTTTGGTTCTTCCTTCGAGCAATGTCTTTCTCACCTCACTATGGTTCTCAAACGTTGTGAAGAAAAGAAATTGGTCCTCAATTGGGAAAAATGTCACTTCATGGTAAGAAAAGGGGATTGTTTTAGGTCACATAGTCTCTCGCGATGGTATTGCAGTAGATAAAGAAAAAGTCGACATAATTTCCTCCCATCCCATTCCTAAGTCGGTTAAGGACATTCGCTCCTTCTTAGGACATGCAGGATTCTACCGTCATTTCATCAAGGACTTTTTTAAACTCGCTCAAAATTGAACAATCATTTTATCCAAATATGTCCCATTTATCTTTGACGCTGTGTGTGTCGCTTATTTTGAGAGCCTTAAGGTCGAGCTTACTTCTGCTCCTATAATTCATCCTCCTAATTGGTCTCTACCTTTTGAGCTCATGTGTGATGCCTATGATTTTTCTCTCGATTTCGTACTTGGTCAGAGGGTTGACAAGCGCCATAACGTCATTTATTAGGCTAGCATAACCCTCCATGATGTTCAACTTCATTCCAAAACCACCGAAAAGGAGTTGTTAGCTATTATATTCGCACTCGATAAGTTTAGGTCCTATTTCATCAGTTCACCTATCATCATTTACACTGACCATGCCGCCCTGAGGCACCTTCTTCTGAAGAAGGATTCTAAGCCATGTTTGATAGGGTGGATTCTCTTGCTTCAAGAGTTTGACCTCGAAATTCGTGATAAGAAAGGGTGCATAAATTTGGTTGCCGTCCATCTCTCCTGCCTCACTGTTACGTCTGAATATGATCCCGTCCCTATTTCTTAAACATTTGCTAATAAGAAACTTTTTTCTCTCTCCACCTCACCTTGGTATGCTGACATTGTTAATTTCCTTGTTACCAACCAACTGACCAATCATTGGTCGAAACAAGAGCGTTCTAAGTTCATAGCTCAGGTAAAGTTTTACTCTTGGGATGATTCCTTCCTTTTTAAGTATTACCCTGATCAAATCATTCGTCGTTGTGTTCCTAACCAGGAACACTAAAGTATTCTCTCATTTTATCACGATGGTGCCTGTGGTGGCCATTTTAGCTCCAAGAAAACCGCTACTAAAATTTTGTAAAGTGGTTTCTACTGGACTACTCTTTTTCAAGATGCCCAGCACTATTGCTAGGCTTATGCCAAATGCCAACAATTTGGGCGTATCTCTCGTCGTTACATGATGTCCTTCACACCCATTCTCATCGTCGAAATCTTTGATGTATGGGGTATTGATTTCATGGGTCATTTTCCCTCATCTCATGGCTTCCAATACATACTAGTTGTAATTGATTATGTTTCCAAATGGATTGAAGCCATCACTTACCGCACCAATGGCCATCGCATTGTGGTTAGTTTTCTTCAGGAGTATGTCTTCACACATTTTGGAACTCCCAAAGCTATCATTAGTGATGGGGGTAAACATTTATGTAATCATGTCTTTGAACATCTCTTCAAAAAGTATGGTGTTACCCATAAAGTTGGTCTCCCATACCACTCTCAGACTAGTGGTCAAGTTGAAGTTTCCAATCGTGAAATCAAGCAAATCCTAGAAAAAAGTTACTCCTAATAGGAAACACTGGTCCTTACGCTTGAACGATTCTTTGTAGGCATACCATACTTCTTTTAAGACTTCGATTGGCATGTCTCATTATCACTTGGTCTTTGTTAAACCATGCCACTTACTTGTCGAGCTCTAACATCATGCTTATTTGGCTGTCAAAGCCATTAATTTTGATATCGACGAGGTTGGCGTTCATCGAAAACTCCAACTTAATGAATTAGAGGAGATACAAAATGATGCCTATGATTTTTCCAAGAAGTACGAGGACAAAATGAAGTGTATCCATGACCAAATCATCCACCGCAAAGAATTCAACCCTGGACAGAAAGTGCTATTATATAACTCCCGCCTTCATCTTTTTCCCAGGATGTTAAAAACCCGTTGGTCTGGAACCTTTATTGTTGAATCTTTTACTCCTTATAGTGCCATCACAGTTCAAAATCCTAAAGATGGTAGCCTATTTCAGGTCAATAATTAATGATTGAAGACTTTCTTAGAGAAAGGCCCCTCTCCCATTGAAGAAATTGACCTTGTTGACCCCATTTATAAAGACTGTCTGTTCATTCTTGTTTGGGGGTGATTCTCTTTGCCCTATTTTTCTGTCACCCCTTGCTTTCTGTGACACCCCGCCTAATAAAATACCGGGCGATCACTCCTATATCAAATTAAAACAGGAGTCTCATGTGGTTCATTCTTAACATCATTGTCGAAAACCAATTAATTACTAATATCCTATTAGGCCGACGTCAAAATTTTAAATTAACTAATCTTTTTAACCAAACCATCCAAATAAAATAAGGACAACAGTTTATATGCAACAACTGAAATAAAATAAAGTAAAATAACCGAACACTCGGTCCAAATAATACAACCAAATCGAATTCCACACAAAAGGTGGTAAATGAATAAATGAGTACAGTTGGGCCATTAGCCCGAATATGACTACAATACCTCCTATCTAGATCTCAATGATGGAAGCGTCTACAATAAACCTGCTTGCATCCACATCTGCTGCAGCAAACGTCTGACTCGAATGAATTATTATCCAGGCGTCCCTGTGTCTGGACACCTATATATATATATATATAGCAAGAGAGGGAAAAAGTAGAGAAAATGGGTCAGAGCCCGATTGTTGAAAATATTTTAGCAAGTCTATAAAATCCATATTTTAAAATATGTTATTTCTCATATTTTAAACTGGTATCGCTCTCACATGAGATACACCTCACCCCTCTTCTAACAGTGCACAACTAGCGCATACCATTTTAGACAACCTAGTTAAGCTGCCCTACCTAACTAATGTAATTACCCATCTTCTAATAAACCTCATCGATTCGGGTACTATGGACTAAACTTCTCCCCATTCCCAACATTACATTACGTTCATGCGTGGGGTGTCTCGCAAAGCGAAATCGAAACAAGGAATCCCCCCGATACACTACTACGTGACAATGTTGATCACCGGGATCTATTAGGCCTTCAGTACATAACATATTTATACCATCTCGTATTTATTAATAGTTCTCATTAGAACCTATTATTCGCATTCATATAAATCCGGATATAAATCTACCGGAAGTAATATCACACTTTATTCATTATTTTCACTTTATACAAGGTTAGGTTATATGATATCTCATCTCATATATATCAACAGTATACTATACGCAACAAGTATATTAATCATCCACCGAACTATAATATAAGTGGCTTAGTCATTCTCATTTACTAAGCATCCGTGAATTATCTCAAGTACACATATATGTTAATCGCAATACATATATAGATATATAGCGCCCCTAGCCTCAGCTGCGGTGCACTCATACTCTGCTATCCAATCCAAGTACATCTCGTACAAAAAGGATTACCCGTTCCACATCACTCAGGAACTGTAACAATACAAATCACACGTATTGGAGGCGAACATAGTTCACGTACCTACGGGTCACGCACATACCTACACTCCCATAAGCAGCGGACTTATCAACTCAAATATAAGCCTTTCACAGCCCTATGTTCTTGAGGTACCAAATCTAAAATCCCCCCGAAGGCAACACAGGATAAGATTGTCCTCTTCCCAACGTCAACCTCCCGTGATATCAAGTATGGTAGGTATGTCATACACATAATAAAAAAAATCATATAGGTACACATTCCACCTATATACATATATCATCAATTTGGTATTCACACAACCATATTATAATTATAGGTATTTCTCTCACCTATACATAATTCCCCAAAGGTAATTATTTAACCCATGTATATAATAACATTCGAGCATACGCACAACCCGTATAATAAATTTCCCACGTAGTATATTTATCTCTCGAATATCCTACGCATTAATCAATTTTAACTAATCCTCAATACATCATTTCCGATATTTTCTCACCGCACGATGACAATACCAACGACACCGATATATATTATTTATCTATTCTCAATCTTTTATGGCTATAACCTTCAAACTCTCGTAACGATAGCCAATAACCTTGAATATTCTCATTCACAATAATACAAGCCGTCACACAATGAAAACACTACCCCAATACATGTTCCCTTATTTAACATTCAAATCACACTTAAATACCCCTTTAAGTATTTTTCCTCACGAACACCCCTATTTGGGTAAATCTTGGATTTTACTTTCAACTAACCCAAGGTACACGCCTTACTAAAAAAATTATTTAGATGTCCCCACACTATTTTTCGAAACCCCAAATATTTATCTCCAAATAATTCTAGCCTTTATTTTTCCAATTTCCGAGTGCATTTCCGAGTTGGTGATTTCACCCCGGAACTGTCATCTTGTAAAAATCATAACAATTTGAATAAAAATCATAAAAATACGCGGTCGGCGCCCACGCGACCGTATCGAAATTATCTACAACTTTCGTGTTTTGACCGAGAGCTGAATCGGTTGTCTTCCTATCCGAAACAGCCTGGAAGTGGGCTGGTCACTATTCACCTTCTTCTCCAAAAATCCAAACCTCCATTAAAACATATCCAAGCTTTTTATCTCCTCTCTCATCATCATTCAACCTCAAATAACCATAAATACACACATTCAAAGGTTTCCAATCATCCTAGAACCCAGATCCAACAATTAATTTCAATTAATTTCAAGTTCCTCAAATTGGGTATTAATCGAGTTATATCCGTTTTAATCTTTCGAAAACCCTTTTGATCCGCGAAATTTCAACCCAAAAATCTTTAGTTTTATACCAAATACAATATGAGAAATTAACACACTAAATCAATATGCAAGTTAAACACTTGCATTGTGGAATAAATCCGACGTTCTCGAGTCGAATACCGCGAATTTGGCCGGATTTTCCTTCTCTTCTTCTTCTTCTTCTTCTTCTTTTCTTTCTTCATCTTCTTCTTCTCTTCCTTCTCTCTACTCTCTTATCTCTCTTAGGGCAGAAATGAAAGGGAAAGGGGGCTGCTTAAGTCTTTAAACCCAAAATTGGGTAAATGCCCAATTGTTAAATGACTCGTGTACCCGTTTACGAGCCCCTACTAGTCCAAAAATGTCCGGAACCCAAATACTACCCCCGGGTAGTCTATTTTGACTATCTCGGCCATTCCGAACCTAATGGAACAGTCAAAATATCCATCCGAGGTACTTAACTAAAATTCATTAATTTTGCCCCAACATGTTCAATATGTGTATTTTCCAATTTAAAATATTTTCTTTGTCGCTTTACCCAACTTGCGACATGTAATTAAAAATAATCCATGTAAATATTAATCTGGCACTTACAATCTAATATTTACTATTTACTTTATATTCTGAATTTATTCAATTTCACTCATAAATTCCATAATTACTATTCACAGTAATTCCTCAATTTACCAAATTACGCCCACCTTTGTAATTTAAATATCTTTAAAAGTACGGGGTATTACACTTTCCTAGTTATTATCCTTAGGGTGAGTTTCGATCAGTCTGGCTTATGACGTTAAACATAGAGCTACTGGGAGGCAGCCCGTTATTTATTATTTTTGAGTATGAGTCTTACCCTGTTTGGGGGTGGTGTTTCACACCACCCAATGGTTTTCACATCTTTCATAGACTTGTACATATTTTTTGTATCGGATTTCTTCTTCATGTTCCTCTATTCTCCATAATGCGATACATTTCACTAGTTGTTCAATATGGTAATATCTTTCCTCCCTTATGCTTTTCATTTCTATATATGGTTTTAAACATCGAGGATGATGTTTTCTTTTGTTTGGGGGTGGGAAATTTATCAAAATCATACCTCTTTTGAAAAATTTCAGAAACAAGTGATTTTAAATAATTTGTGCAGTTAAATTTAAATTTTTATTGCATGAATTTTCTATCATCCCTCTTTTAGAAATCTTAGAATACCTATATTCAACCCTAAAATTAGTTTAAGCGTACTTGCACAATGAATTCTTAAACTCGGCAATTTTGCACTATCACGTTTACAATTAAAAGTTGAAGAGTCATTATATTCTCAAGAAAGCCTTAAAAATCACTAGTGGCGACTTAAAAAATCGTGAGATTTGAGCTTTCCACCTTTTTGAGGGTTTTTATGTATCTCTGAGTCACAAGTTGACTCAACCTTTTTGGGTACTACATTTATTCATTGCATGGTCTCATTATTTTTTCAAATTTGGCTTAATCACTGAGAATGAAATTAACCTTCGAGTTATAAGAAACTTGTGTCTTATAGTTTATCCTGAGCACTAAACCGATTTTACCATACACTTACCACATTATCATTCACCCACTTTCCATATTTCCCTTATCCATATATGTCGTAGATAACATCCACATATCATTTCCCATCATTTTTGAAAAAAAGAGTGTTTGAAATTATGAATGTAAATTGTCTTCAGTTTTGTTATGAAAAGAAAATATGTATTGCAATAAAAAAATAAAAAGAGAAAAAAGAAAAAATAAATAAAACAAAGAAAAGAAGAAGAAGAAAAAGAAAGATGCGATCATAAGTTCAAATGATGAAGACAATAGCCAGTCAAAGTGTGTTTCAGTCTTATCAAAACCCTATCATTCATCTTCTTCATTCCCTTATACCTTTCATAAATTACATATTTCACCCTTGGTGACGTGTTCGGGCAAACGAGAAGTCTATATGGTGAATAAATCGACGTTCTCATCACAGTGATTAGCATTCGTTCATGAGATCAAATTTCTTTCAAGTATTCGTCATTTTTTATAAAGTGTGTGAGACGTTTGAAGTTGCTTATATGTACTCACTTCCTCACACACTAGAGAGATACACTTACCCAATTCTCAGAGAGTTCGATTCAGAGAGATATACCCAGTGAGAATTGAAGTCAAAGCTTTGATTCTATAAAGGCGATCTTAGAACTAATCTAATGATACTTAAGATTACTTCAAACTACACATGCTCAGTTTTAGGAAGGATTACACTTTTGGTATTAAGTAATTTCATCACATTTTGATAGTTGAATACGGTGTTCCTTGACGTCCTTTAAGTTGGGTTGTATAGCGCTTCATTGTCAAAAAAAGAAACTTCATTCAAATAAGTTTTTGAATTTTAAGGGTACATTCACAGCAAACCCTCACGAGACATCACTCGTTCTATAGGGCAACCTATAAGTTAAACGGATTGTTGCTCTTGCTAAGTGCAATCGCCAGTGCCTGCGAAAGTGGCACACTTTTGGTTACTTATCTCTGTTTTCACTGTATTTTTGCTCGAGGACTAGAAATGTTCAGTTTGGGGTGGTGTGATAAGAACCCAAAAGTGTCTATTTTATACCCCGAATAGATGCATTTTAGTCACTCGTTTTAATTAAAATTGACCTTATGTCGTATTTTATTATTTTTCAAGTCAATCAAAAGTCACAACATCTAATAATGCTAAATCAAAACAATTGCGACAAAGTAGCGATTAAAAGCAATCAACGAAGAAATCAAAGTAGATGCAAAGTTAGAAGTCTCCGTTGAGCTTTCCCGATAAGCTCCGATGTCCTGAACCTTGTCCCGTACCCTAGCCTACCCAAAACTTACCTAAACCTGTCCCGAATCGTGTGTGTTTAGTTTGTCCCATTTTTTTATTTATGCCATTTTATTTTTAGGGTTTGTTTTATTATTTTATTTTATTGAGTCATGTATATACTTTTAGGATTTTTATATTTTAAATTTTAGTGCGTCCTGCATGAGTTTTTATATTTTCTTTTATTTTCTTAGTTTTTAGTTAGTTTATTATTATTTCATTTTTTTATTTACTTTACTAGTTTTTATTTTTATAGTTTTTATTTTAGTTGTGTTTAGTTTTTTTAAGAGTTTGTATAGTGTGTCGTGTCGTGTCATTTTTATTTTAGTTGATTTTCATTTTTTTTACTTTAGTTAAATTTTTGTTTTGTTTTGTTTTATTTTTATTTTTAGTTTTTTTAGGGGTCATAAGTTAAACACACACACAACCCATCACACCCACTTACCTACACACTATCCTTCACACAAACAAATATCTTATCCCTACTTTATTCACCTATACTCACACACATAAAATCCATACCCCCTCACTATTCATTATCATCTTCCCTCTCTCTCTCTCTCCTAACCTTAACCCCCCAAACCTGGACTCAAAACTGAGCGCCCACAAACCCATAACAGCAGCCACCTCCAGTGGTGTCCCACTGTCAACCCAAACCCGCTGGAGTCCTGTTCTGAACCCCATCACCGGCGTCTTGTCGATCCAGCCCCTAGCCCTAACCAACCTTCCTTCAACCCCATTTCTAGAAATCCCTTCTTTAACCCGAAATCCTATCCAACCCACGATCCCCATCATCCCACATTCTGCGACCCAGCCCCCCTACTGAACTGCGACCCAGATTCCCTATAGGAAACCATTTCCAAACCCGCCGGCGCCCACACCTAACACTCAAACCCGAAGCCCCTGCTTCAGCCACCATTTCCAGACCCGCGGTCCATGCCCGGATCCAACCTTAACCCACAAACCGAATCTGGAAAACCCATATAACCGAAATCCAAAACCAGCGTGTTTCATTTTTTACCGCCAACTGCCATTCCTACAAATTAGGTACAAATCAAAGGAAATCCAAAAATAAACCCACCTCTCTTTGACTTAGCCAAAAATCGAATCCCACAAAAATCTCCATATTGATACCAAAATTAATATGCTGATGTGGACGAATAATACGAAGACACGTGTCAATCTACGTGGCACAATAGCAGTAAGGAAGTTCATTTACTTCGACCAATTCATGTTCTCTCCGAGGTACGAGGATATCCCGAGGAACTCTAGCACCCGAGGTACTCTAGCGCTCCGAGGAACTCTTGATCAACGAGCAACTAAGGCGGTCTGAGCTGCATCTCGGCTGTATCATTAATTACCAGACGGACAATTGTTCGACTATTCATTGAATAATTATATTCTTGACGCCCACGCTACATTAAATGTATTACCCTTTCATATGTATGTCATTTAATGTATCGAACCTTTCATGTACAGCCTAAAGGCTATAAATACCTTGTATCATCCTCATTCAGAGGGAGGGGAATTTCTTGAGAGAACTTGTAATCAAGAATTCTGCAAACATTCAGCAATAACATAACAGTGGACGTAGGCTTTATTCCTAGCCGAACCACTTTAAAAATCTTTGTCTTATTTATTTATTTATCTGTGATTGAATAATTAGAGCAATCTAGTTTTTTACATCAACAGATTGGCGCCGTCTGTGGGAAACGACTGTTATTATCGTTTTTCATAAAAAATCATTTATCATCTATGGCAGATAACCCAGAATCTAGTAATCGAAATGCTGGAAATACTGGAAATCTTCCAAATCCATCTGCACCTCCAGATCTGGCCGGAATTATGACGAATCTGGCTCAAGGACAAACCGCCATGCAAGAATCTATGAGGCAACTCATTCAAACTCTTCAAGGCGGTGCACCTACATATTCAGGGCAAAGGAGTGATCGTGGGCAATCACGATCCAGACGTACTGGGTCATATCGCAATGAAGAATCTAATGATTCTTCGTATCAACCTGGGCGAACTTCATCAATACGGGCCACGGATACAGATCAACGTATCACTCTCTCTCCGGAGAGAACTAGCGCTTTAGAAAGATTAAGCAGGGTGTCTCCTTTCAGTCGATTAGGACCAAGGAGGAATATGAGTCCACCTAGAGCTCCATCGAGAAGTTTGCGGCCATCATCAAGTTTAAGAGAAGGATCAGCACAATCACGACCAGCTACTCGTCGAGATAAATCTCAGGAAGCTATGTCAGAACAATCAATTACTCGGACTAGGCGGCCTGAGGAAGGGAATGAAGCATGGAAAGGTTCCATTCAACGGTTGGAGGAGAGACTGGGAGAAATGGCTAAAGCGAGGAACCCTTTACAGAGAACTTTTGTTCAAGGGACACCTTTTGTGCAAGCCATTGTGGATTTTCCAACACCATCGAAATTCAAAGCACCTGTAGTGACCCCTAAGTACGATGGAAAGATAGATCCTGTACTTCATATAGAAAAATACCAAACTGCTGTCGACATCTATGCCGTCCCCGATGAGATGAGGTGTAGAGCATTCTCGGGAACTCTTACCGGATCTGCACAAATATGGTACAATAATCTTCCTCGGGGTAATATTTCAACTTTTATTCAGTTAGCCGAGCTGTTCATTGGCAATTTCTGTTTTGGAGCAAAGCCAGTAAAGCGAGTAGCACATTTGCTAAGTGTTAGGCAAAAATCAGGTGAAAGTACTAGAGATTACATAACTCGTTTTAATAACGAGAAGTTGGAAGTCATAGATTACGAAGAAAAAACAGCGATCACTGCTTTCATGAGTGGTTTACTACCTAACAAGCTGTACTACACCTTGGCTAAAGATCCACCTAAAACTATGTCCGAATTGATGGCAAAAGCAGCCAAAATCATGAATGCCGAGGAGGCTATGTCTGCGAAGAAGAATATGGATAAAGAAACTAAGGTGGAGGTCGATAAGTCTAAGAAGAAAGATCAGAAAGGTAATGGTGGTGACAAGCACTCCAAGAATAATAGGACGTCATGGGAAGTCCTAAAGAAGTACGATAATTATACTCCATTGAAAATGGGTATCAATCATGTTTTGGAAGAAATCAAGAATAGCGAGGAAATCAAGTGGCCAGAAAAACTGAGGACGAATCCTGATTTGAGGAATAAGGCCAAATACTGCGAGTTTCACAAAGATCATGGTCATATGACCAAAAATTGCATAGCCCTTCAGAACGAGATTGAAATGCTCATCCGAAGAGGAAAATTATCAAAATATGTAGATCGCAGGGGTGAGAGGAAGAATGATGATAGAACTAGAGAAAGATCTAGATCTCCTCGTCGTGCCGAGGAGAAAAAGAAGAGGGACCATGAAGATGATCCAGATGATGACCCCGATCTTCCCAAGAAGCCAAGGCAGCCTGAACGAGAGGTATTTTCCATACGTTTTGGGTCATTTGATTGTAATGTTATTACAGGAGGAGATGCAGGAGGAGGAGACCTTACTGCAGAAAGAAAGGCTTACCTCGGGGAGGCTCAAGCTTGTTCGTATATTCAGCGGATAAATCTGGCCGAGGATGATCGTTCGAGGAAAGTAAACAAAGAGAAGTTAGTCATTGGGTTTTCAAAAAGTGACCTGGCAGGTGTTCTTTACCCTCATGACGATCCTTTTGTGATCAAAATGAGGATGAAAGAGGTAATGATTTCAAGAGTGTTAGTAGACAACGGTAGTTCAGCAGACATCATGTATTATTCATGCTTTGATAGCTTGAATTTGAAATTATCTCAATTGGAGCCTTATCATAGACCCCTACTGGGTTTTGCTGGCGAGAAAGTATTTCCACTGGGGACAATCAAGTTGGATATATTCATTGGAACCTGTCCTGCTTGTCGAACGGAAAGAATACGCTTCTTTGTGATCGATAAGAATGTGCAGTCAGCCTACAACATCATCATGGGAAGAGTTGGATTGAAGAAGTTCGAAGCAGTTCCATCTACGCTACATCAGTGCTTGAAATTCCCAATAAACTTTGGGGTAGGAGTTGTGAAAGGTGATCAAAAAGTAGCTTGAGAATGCTATTATTCGTCTGTCGAGCAAGAGGAACTTGAAGAATTAAGGAAAAAGACTACTACTTACCAAGTGGATGAAGGTACAGAAATTGAAACTCTTGACGCTAGGGATGAATCTCAACTCGTAAAAGGGCAGGTGGTGGAATCTACAGAAAATATTATTCTGGATGACGAGCATCCTGAACGAGTAACCCAGATAGGATCGTCGTTGGATGTTTCAATAAAACAGGAGTTGATAACTTTCTTGAGAAACAGGAAGAATACTTTTGCTTGGAGTCATGAAGACATGCCAGGAATAGATCCAAACTTCTTATGTCATGAGCTCAATGTGAATAAGGAGATCAAGCCTGTGAAGCAGAGGAGAAGAGTGTTTAGTCCCGAGAAGAACCAGGCCATACAAGAGGAGGTCGAGAATCTCGAGAAAGCCCAATTCATTGAAGATGTAAAATATCCAGATTGGTTGGCAAATGTGATAATGGTAAAGAAGAAGAACAATAAATGGAGAATGTGTGTTGATTTCACTGATCTTAACAAGGCATGCCCAAAAGATCATTTTGCATTGCCCAGAATCGACCAACTAGTGGATGCTACCTCGGGACATGAGCTGCTCAACTTCATGGATGCATACTCTGGCTACAATCAGATCAAAATGAAACCTGAAGACAGGGAAAGTACTTCTTTTATTACCCTAAGGGGAACTTATTGTTATAATGTTATGCCTTTTGGTTTAAAAAATGCAGGTGCAACATATCAGCGGTTGATGAACAAGGTTTTTGCCGAACAAATCAGTTGCAACATGGAAGTCTATGTCGACGACATGCTCACCAAAAGCAAGAGAGCTACTGATCATCTAGTTGACTTAGGCCAGACCTTTGATCAATTGGACAAATACCAAATGAAGCTCAACCCGACGTAGTGTACCTTTGGAGTACGAGAAGGAATGTTCCCGGATACATTGTCAACCAACGAGGTATTGAGGCAAATCCAGAAAAGATCAAAGCTCTTTTAGGGCTGCGATCCCCAACGACGAGGAAAGAAGTACAGAGTCTTACAGGACGAGTTGCAGCGCTCAACAGATTTGTATCCCGAGCAACTGATAAATGTCTCCCATTCTTCAAAATACTGCGAAAAAGTTTTGAGTGGACTGATGAATGTGAAAAGGCTTTTCAAGACTTGAAGAAGTATTTGGGAGCACCACCATTGTTGACCAGGACAATAACTGGAGAGAAGCTGTACTTGTATTTGGCAGTATCAGAGAATGCAGTTAGTTTAGCATTGATCAGATTGGAGAATGGAGTCCAGAAACCTATCTATTACACAAGTAAAGCTTTCCGAGGTGCAGAAATCAGGTACCCAAAGCTAGAAAAATTGGCACTGGCATTAATTGAAGCAAGTAGAAGAATGAGGCCATAATTCCAGGCCCATACAATCATTGTATATACTGACATGCCATTAAGACAAGCCCTTCACAAGACAGAAAAATCAGGAAGATTGATGTATTGGGCAATAGAACTCGGTGAATATGATATTGTGTACGAACCCAGATCATCATTAAAGGGGAAAGCTGTAGCAGATTTTATAGCAGAATTCACATACCCTGATACCCCCGAGGAACAAAAGGTACTTGCTAACCAACCTGTGGATGATACAGGATCAACAAACACAGGTCCAGACCAACTAAGGTTGGTAAAAGGACTCGTGGATGAAGAAAAATCATCATATTCAAACCCAAACCAACTACGGTTGGTAAAAGGGAGCGAACAAATGATCGACGAGGAGAGAAAGATACCAGGGAATGATGAAAGAAAACAGCAGATATTTTACCGAGGAGCTCTGACAGATAAGAAATTTGAAGACGAGTTACCTACATGGAGATTATACGTGGATGGGTCGTCTTGCACCGCTGGTTGTGGACCAGGGATTGTTTTAAACACTCCCGATGATATTGACATGGAGTATGCATTGCGATTCCAATTCAAAGCCTCCAATAATGAGGCTGAGTATGAGGCCTTGATAGCAGGCTTAAATTTAGCAAAATTTATGGAAGCACGACAAATAATGGTGTTCAGTGATTCTCAATTAATTGTGAATCAGATGATGGGAGTATATGCAGTCAAGGGAGAATTAATGGCGAAGTATCATGCAAAGGTGATGGAAGTGTTGGTAGAATTTGATGCCATTCAATTGGTGAGAATACCGAGGAGGGAGAATGCTAGAGCAGACGCATTGGCCCGATTAGCGTCAGCTACGCGCACCAAGCTACGAAGAACAATACCTATTGAAGTATTAGAAAGTCGGAGCATAGAAGAAGACCTGATGGTGAATATAATAACCCTTGATTTAGGACCATCTTGGATGGATCCTATCAGGGCATACATTGAAGAAGGAGAATTACCGGAGGATAAACTAGCCGCCAAGAAATTGAAGTATAAAGTTGCTCGGTATGTGTTAACTAATGGTGTTTTGTATAGACGAGGAATTATGGCAGGTTTGCAGAGATGTATACATCCATCAGAAGTCAAGGAATTGGTAGAAGAAATCCATGAAGGAGCCTGTGGAGCTCATGTAGCAGGTCGGACACTTTTGCAAAGGGTGATGACACAGGGATACTACTGGCCGATGATGAGGGCTGATTGTACAGCCTATGCCAAGAAATGTGACAAGTGTCAACGCTTTTCCTCCATCCGAAGAACTCCACAAGCATTGTTGACACCCATAACTTCACCTTGGCCATTTGCTATATGGGGGATTGATTTGGTTGGACCATTGCCGACGACCCGAGGAAGGTTCAAGTACCTCGTCGTGGCAGTGGATTATTTTACTAAGTGGGTGGAAGCTGAACCACTGATTGATATGAAGTACGAGAAGGTTTATCAATTCATTTGGAAGAACATCATCTGTCGATATGGTCTCCCTCATGCTTTCATCACAGACCATGGAACACAATTTGATAACGAGGAGTTCGCTGCCTATTGTCATCAGTCGAACATTCTGAAATTTCATTCAGCACCAGGCCATCCTCAAAGCAATGGACAGACTGAGGTGACGAACAGAACATTATTAAATGGGTTGAAGAAAAGGCTAAGTGAGGCTAAAGAAAATTCGATTAATGAGCTACAATCAGTTTTGTGGGCTTACCGAACAACTCCCCGAGCAGCAACTGGAGAATCACCATACATGTTAGCATTTGGAAGTGAGGCTGTAATACCTGCCGAGTTGGGTCTCCCAACACATAGAGTGCTGAATTTTAATTCCCCAATCAGCGATTTAATGAGAAGACTGGATTTGGATATGCTCGAGGAGGTTAGAGAAGAGGCATCCATCAGAAATGCTGCTTATCAACAACGAACAACTCTGTTCTACAACAAAAGGGTGAAGAAATGCGATCTAAAGGAAGGAGATTATGTGCTGAAGAGGGTCATTCAGAAGCACAACAAACTCGAAGCAAACTAGCATGGACCTTACCGAGTTACAGAGGTTGTTCGTCCAGGAACTTACAGAATAACAACTCTAGAGGGAGAAGAATTTAAGAATGCATGGAATGCTGAACACCTGCGCAAGTATTATCAGTAATGTAAAATGTAAAGCATTTCCTTCATTATGAATAAAACGAGGATGTTTCACCATTTTCTTTATGTTGAAAGTTTTTCGGGGAATACTAGTGTTGTACACTACGCTGCTTGATAACAAGAAGAAGACTATAGTTCAGACCCACGATCAATTCCGGTTATTAAAAGGGCGAGAACAACTTAAACTACTCCTTTGGTTAGGAGGCGACACTAGTGTGACCAACTACGGTTGGTAAGATATCTAGTGGACAGCTCGAAAGAGCCAAAAAACTACTCCTTTGGTTAGGAGGCGACACTAGTGTGACCAACTACGGTTGGTAAGATATCTAGTGGACAGCTCGAAATAGCCAAAAAACTACTCCTTTGGTTAGGAGGCGACACTAGTGTGACCAACTACGGTTGGTAAGATATCTAGTGGACAGCTCGAAAGAGCCAAAAAACTACTCCTTTGGTTAGGAGGCGACACTAGTGTGACCAACTACGGTTGGTAAGATATCTAGTGGACAGCTCGAAAGAGCCAAAAAACTACTCCTTTGGTTAGGAGGCGACACTAGTGTGACCAACTATGGTTGGTAAGATATATAGTGGATAGCTCGAAAGAGCCAAAAAGTTCGAAAGAACCACTACTACTACCACTACTACTCCTTTGGTTAGGAGGTGTACATCAGCATGATCAATTACGGTGTTGGTAAGATACAAATATACTCTCAAATTACAACTTATGTTGGTCGGGAGGTAAGATTATTACAAAAAGTTCTTTGAAGAACAAAATATTCCAAAATATACCAAGTATAGCTGGTCGGGGATAAAAACCCATCAACTGTAGTTGGTCGACAAACATAATTTAACAACCTTGGTTGGTTGTAGGCCAGACACATTTTATGAAAATATTCCAAAATATACACCAAGTATAGTTGGTCGGGGATAAAGACCCACTAACTGTAGTTGGTCGACGAGGACAAATTATTAACCTTAGTTGGTCGGACACATTTTATGAAAATATTTGAAATTGAACCAAGTATGGCTGGTCGGGGATAAAAACCCATCAACTGTTGTAGGTCGACAAACAATATTTATCCACCTTGGTTGGTTGGAAACAGTTGGAACAATTTATACTCATTACTTTATTATTAAGTGATTGAACAACCTTGATACTTGTAACTTTTTATTACTAAGTTGGTTTATGGACAGCACAATATTGTTATCTTTTTAACAGATACATAGATACATATAAAGGTGTTTGATAAATACAAAACAATAGCAAGATTTACAAAAAAAAATGAAGTCTTTCATTAAAAATTCAAAATGAGTTACATATTACATGTATGTGCTGACTATTACATTAAGATTCCTATTCTATTGGTTTTTTTCCCTTTGCTTTTGAGACAGGATCTTCGCCAGCAGGACGATCTTCCAGGCAAAGGGGAGAATTAATAAAGTTCAAGTCCTTCAGCATTCTGACGTTCATTATTGAAGGTGTATCCATTAGATGCTCTGGATGAGATACTTCGATTTGGGAATGAAGGCTATAATCACCGAGGTATTTTGAAATTAGGCTACGAGGAATGGAACGAGCTGGGATCCAGGCCATATCCAATTTGAAAGGTGGCACGGGCAAGTCTAGTAACCCTGGAGCATGATAATCCCATAAAAAATGCCCTTGCTCCAATTTTAATACACCCAGGGCATTCAACCATCCCTGCTTATAACCTTCATTGTTGGCATGTTCAATACGAGCATCCAAATGAACAAGAGCTTCATTATATCCTGCCATCCAGAATTCCCTGGGCTGCTTATGAAATTGAAAAGTTAATCTATCCAATTGTTCGAGAAGATTTTTAGCAAAAAGATCCTTGGTATGAAGAGCAGACTTCGTTGCAGTAAGTTGATCTTCCAAGGATAGTTTTTTCTTGGACATTTCTGACAAAGCACGATCCTTAGCATTCAATTGAAACACTTGAGTTTCCAAAGTAGACTGAGTGCGATCCTCTTCAACATTGAGACTAAGAACTCTTGATCGGCTCCGAGAAGCAACTAGAGAACTTTAATCCTCGACAATTCTTCCTCGCCCCCGAGAACCTCCTCCTCGTCCCCGAGCAGTCACAGGAATAACAGACTTTCTCAAGTTATCCAGTTCTTGCCTTAGTTTGGCATTTTCAACCTCTAAGAACGAGAAACCTTCATCAGTAACGGGCACTAGAGCAGTGGAAGATGACTCTGCAGATTCATATTGAGCCAACTTTTTCTGTAAATTATTATTTTCTTGTTCCAGGATCTCGACAATCTGCCTGCAAGCTTCAACTTCACCTTTTAGGGTCCTTTCCCTAATATCATATCCAGCAATGATCTTTTTATGGCCTGTTTCAGAAGAAAGTTGTTGATATCTATTTTCATAATCCTTGTGCAACGAAGCCATTGATGCATTGTGTTGATTTTGAAGATCCTCTATGGAACCATGAAGTTCCTCAATCAAGTCGCAGTAGGCTACATTGTTGGCCACAGCTCGGTCGAGTAAATCTTTCAAGTACCGATAAGCCTCAATTGCCTATTCTGAGGCATCATGGCCAAGGATGTCAGAAATTTCTGATGTACTAAGGTCTGTATGACCAGCCTTATAATATTGGTGACATTGCTGCATCAGCTCGGTATCATGTGAAGATATCAGTTCCATTCTAGCAACAAACTAAAGACGAGAAAAAGACAACAAACAACAGAAAACAAATCATCAACAACAGAGATGAGCAAAGATGTATTTTATTTGATCACAAAAGTATTACATTGTTCGATTACAAGTAATGAAATATAGAAATAATGCCGAACAACTTCAGACCTTTTCCTTGTCTCCCAAGACTTTCTCGGGAGGCTGGGACGAGGAGCTCGGTTGCTCGGTGGTAACAACGGTTTGATCAGCAGTAATCTTCTCGGTAGGAGGAGGCATAGAAGAAATGTCCTCGATGACAGAGGGTTGAGAAGCAGAGACTGGGTCACCCATAGCCATAGAAGATTCATCTGAGACAGGCTCATCTTCTTCTTCTTCCACAATTGCTGGAGGAGGACCAGGGAGGTGTCGTTGGAATCGCTCAGAATCATCTTTGACCTTCAACTCTTGCAGAGCAGCTACCCAGCCATCGTGGAAGTATTTCAACTTCCCATATTGGACTTGGGATGTCATAGCAGCAATCCCTTTATCCCATCCTTTCTCCCAGCCAGCACTGAAAGATTTTTTAACGGCAACCTTTCTCTTCAATTTCTCCGAGGAGAGTTTTACATCCAATTTTTCTTTTTGGACCTTGATATCTCGCAGGGTAGATAATTCTTCCTCTGCCTTTTTCAGCTTGTCGTCACATTTTTTATGTTCGACTTCTAAGCCTTTCATTTTATCCTCCAAATTCTTGGAGGTTTCAGCGATCTTCACCTTCTCAGCTTCAGCCACAGCCAACTTTTTCTCCCAAACAACTTTTTCCTCAACATACTGTTGACAAGATTCCTTTAAAGATTGGGTCAAACCCAACAGAGCATCCTCTACACGTGACGAGGAGCTTGAAGCTTTAATAGCCTCATCCTTCTTCACAATATTATTGAAACAGTTCACCAGCTGAAAGATGAGAGAAATAGTAAAGTCAATACAAAATGCAAGTATTCAGAGAAAGAAAGAAAAACCAGAAGTATGAGAAATTTACTGAAGCAAGGTGACGAGCAGCTAAGGATGTCAGCATATCCATAGGAATTTTTTCATCAATACCATGGACCTCGGGTACGATCGAGCTCATTGCAGAACTTGGAAGAATGATGTTTGGAACATCAGTACCACCAGCAGGTAGAGAGGAGGCAGTTTCAGCCGGAGTAACTGAGGATGATTTCCTCAATCTCCTCAACGGGAGTTCAGAACCTTCAACCAAAGAAGTCTTGGTCGGAGAGATTGTAATTACATCTAGAGGAGCACTTTTCTTGCTCGGAACCACTGGGGGCTTCTCAGTAGCTTTAGAAGACCCAGCATCCACCTTTTTAGTCCCCTCTGGGACATCAGCTTTGCTTTTCTTGGCCCCAGCAACAGAAGTAACATCATCAAAGAGAGCAGGAGGAGCTCTTTTCTTACCCATCCTTTGACTTAAAGGAAGATGAGAATCTCAAGAAGAGTCCTCTGGAGTGGAAGCTGGCTCAACAGGACGAGCAATATAAGAGGTTGTATAACTCTTATACTGTAGCAAATATGATGCAGACCTAATGTGCTCGTCTGCAACGTTCTTATGCAAACCCCAGATAAGTTTCAGATGCTTGATATTAACTTCTGATTCCTTTGGAGTTTTTCTTTTGCTATCAACTGCAAATAAATACATAACGAGATATCAATCATACATTTTGTCAAACATGATGAAAGCATAATTTCATAAGTAAAATAAAATGAAAAATAAACCTATCCCATTGCCATATGGGGGGCATCTGGGACCGTTGTATACTTCATCTCCAGTTAAAGGGGCATATTGCCAATTTTTTATGATCAACCCATGCTCAAAATAATCTCTATTTGAGTCAGGGAGGTTAACTACAAGAGCCCTATTCAGAAACCTAGTTTTTAAATAATAAATATTATCTAGAGTAGCCCATTTATAGAAATACATAAATTCAGGGATCCCAATACGAGTCCCATGAGTTAGATTTAATTTGTGCACCCCATTAATTATTCTCCATGAATTGGGGGCTATTTTTGCAGGGACAAGATCAAAATATTGACAAAACTCAAGACACAATGGGTTCGGTGGAAAGGAAAAACCACATTCAGCAATGAAAAGACTGGGGAACCAATGTCCCTCAGCCAATCGAAAATAATCTAAAGGCTCAGAAAGAACCTCTAGAGTTACCCAGGAAGGAATGGAAAAATCAGAACGGAATTTCTCAACAGACTCCACAATATAAACCATATTGAATAAAAGAGATACAGAAGAAAGGAAGAAGTTCTTACAGGAAGAAAGGACGTATGTTGACAACGAACGAAAACAAGGATGAACGCACAAGAGAGAAGGAGAGAATAGAAAGCTTGAATGCAGAAAAGTGGAAAACGTAGAAGACGGTATGGTTACCTAAGAAGTTTAAATACTCTGCATTGGGAAGCGGCGAAAGAAATGATTACCAAAAAGAAACTACTGAACTTCCGGGGGCTAAAAGGATAAAAACTGCACGGAGATCGAAGCGCTTATAAAAAAATTCAAAATAAAGGCGGAAGCTGCGAAATAAGAAGGAAATTTGAATACAATGTTCCTGAAACCCAGGAAAGTCATTTAATATCGCCATATACCGAGAAAAAATGTCCCATACACCTCAAAATTCGAAATATGAAACATTGGGGGCTTCTGTTGATACCAAAATTAATATGCTGATGTGGACGAATAATACGAAGACACGTGTCAATCTATGTGGCACAATAGCAGCAAGGAAGTTCATTTCCTTCGACCAATTCATGATCTCTCCGAGGTACGAGGATATCCCGAGGAACTCTAGCACCCTAGGTACTCTAGCGCTCCTAGGAACTCTTGATCAACGAGCAACTAAGGCGGTCCGAGCTGCATCTCGACTGTATCATTAATTACCAGACGGAAAATTGTTCGACTATTCATTGAATAATTATATTCTTGACGCCCACGCTACATTAAATGTATGACCCTTTCATATGTATGTCATTTAATGTATCGAACCTTTCATGTACAGCCTAAAGGCTATAAATACCTTGTATCATCCTCATTCAGAGGGAGGGTAATTTCTTGAGAGAACTTGTAATCAAGAATTCTACAAACATTCAGCAATAACATAACAGTGGACGTAGGCTTTATTCCTAGCCGAACCACTTTAAAAATCTTTGTCTTATTTATTCATCTGTGATTGAATAATTAGAGCAATCTAGTTTTTTACATCAACACTCCATATCCAAAATTGTGGGTCAAAAAAAGAGAGGAGCATCTCATTTAAAAGGAGGGAATCTCATTAGCAGAAAAAAAAAAGTACATCGAGAGAGAACGTGAGAGACAGAAAAAGAAAAAAAAGAGGGTAGAAAAATAGCCAGAAAAAAAGAAAAAAAAATATAGTTTAAGGTTTAGAAAAATTTGTAGGTTCACTTTTTACTTTCACTTTTGTAATCCAGTCAGATTTTGTGATGAGTTTGGGACGCGTGTTCGTGCACACAGTTGACACAGGAGATTATTGCGTCTCATATTTCTTTATCTTTCTCTTTAGTTTCTTGTTTGTTAATTGTTCTTGTGCTAAAATTTTAATCATGTTTGGCTAAACACCCCATTCAAGGTGTGGGATGAAATGCGTATGTGGATTTGTTTTATTTGAATAATTGTTCGTTGATGTGTTCTAGGCTAATTAAATTGGGAAAAATCACACATTAATTTATCTAATGAGAGTTGATAAATTAATGGTGAAAATTAATATTGGATTTTTGGATTTCACTTAGAAATAAGTATTATTCTTAAATTTAAATATGAATTCTGTGTATGCAATTCAGAGATTCGTACAAATTTTAATAAATCAGTCATTGCAGATAGTTTGTTGAAATGAGTTTGAATCTTAATTTGTTTTATGTTGTGACTATTCCTGATTTAATTGCTGAAAAAAAATTGAATTTAGGATTGTAACAAGAGTTAAATTTTAAATTCAATATTATTTCAAACTATTCAATTGAATAATTAGGACATTAAATTAATTTGACTACGCGGTGTAATCCCACCTCTAGTTTATTCCCATAATTTGTAAACTAGATTACTTTTTTTAAATTTTCATAGTCATTTTAGTTGCATAAAATTTGGTTTCCTCGCTTGATTTTTTTTTAAATATAAAACTAAACAAAATCATTTAAAAAATTTAAAAACAGAAAAACATTTTTAATAAAAATTGAAATTGCTAGTTTTCACGATAACCGTTTCAACTCTTGAAAATGGATTGATACCCGAATTTGCCACGATACTGAATTTTTAACAAGTTTTGTAGGTTATTTCAGGAATTTTGATACTCGAAGTTTGACCGCAGCGACATTCCAAATCCATATTCGAAGGAACACAAATTAAGAGTTATCACCACCCCTATCATCTTTGATTTGGATGGTGCCTAACATCCTATCCAACTTTTTTGACCTAGCCTAAAAATCAAACTTAACCTTACTCGAATCTTTCAATATCTCTCCAAGATCACCTATCCTAAGCTTGAGAAAATGCATGAACTCATCAAAATCTAGAATCTCCTTCTTCATAGACTCCATCAAACCATAAATATTGTCTCTCTCACCCTAAACATACTCTAGTTTCTTTCGAAGAGCCTTATCCCGTGCCCTCAAAATCTCAATCAATGCATCATTATTTTCTACAACACGTTCTTTAAACCTAGCTAACTACTTCAAGTTTTCCTTCTTCACTTTCAACTTTTCCTCATACAATTCACGAAAGCCAACTGTCAACTCAGTCTCCTATACATCTTTTTCCCCACTCTCTTCACCCTCACTCACTTATGTTTCACTCACAATGGCCTTGAAAGTGACATTCTCATCGATATCTTGATTAGTAGATTTATCATCGTGGCTCATATGGAGAACCATGAATGTGGTCCAATTGGACTCAGTGGGGGAATCCTCTCCCTCATCTAGATCACTATCAATAAGGGTGGCATTAAATTCAATTGATTTCTTTCCCTCCTTCTGAAGTTTAGTGGGGCACTCCGTTACCCTATGACCATAACCCTCACAACCATAACACCTATTTGACTTATCCGTCTTATGATTCTCACTCTGACTCTTAGGAACGTGATCTACTTTATTGTTCTTGAATTTCTTAAGTCTTTTTGCATCATTCGATTGCTTTTGGAACTTAACAAACTTCTTGAACTTTTTTGCCAACAATGCCATATCTTCGAAATCAATGTCAAGTTCGTCATCCAAAACATTAGTTTCCTCCTTCTGGGCTTTTAAATCAATAGGTAAACATGTCAAGATCATAAGTTTATAGGTCACCTACAAGCTTTTCTAGTTTTTCCCGAGTTAAGAAAACCCAAAGAGTTTAAAACGGTCACCTCTGGATCAAATTTAGCAAGAAACGATCTTAAGATTTTTTTTATGACTCGGTTGTCAGGTATTTTCTCTCCCAAGTTAAATGATGAGTTGAAAATATTGGACAATCTAGTGTAACACACATTAAACATCTCACTCTCTAACAGTGCTAGTTCCCTCCTGAGTAAGTTCAAGACCCCCCCACACCTCTTTAAACATTTCACACATCATAATAAGATTATACTCTTTCGGGGTGAAAGGTGAGGAAATATAATTTAAACCTTTAGAGTTATATTTTGCAAGTTTGTCTTTGGCATCGATCCACAACTCAATAGTTTTTAAATGAGTGACCTCACCCTCTCTCGTGAGTGGTGGAGTCCACCTCTTTTCTACAGCTAACCACACGCTCATCTACGACCTTAAGTGCAAAGTTCATACGCATCTTCCTATAAGCATAATTTGACCCATCAAACATAGATGTTATAAAGCCATCATACATGATGAAATTTATACCTAAAGATACGCGGGATCAGTCACATGATAAAATAGTGTTCTAGATCTGATATTAATTTGCAAGGGTCCCTTTTATGTCTATGCTATAGGTGAAAACAAAATTTTCAAACTTTTCTCAATTTTATTGTGCACCAATTTTGTGAATCAAATTAATTAAACCAATTTTATATTATTAACCCTAAACATGCATCTAGTGAGATTAGGCAGATAAAGTAAAGAAAGATAACAAAACACGCCGATGAATAATGAAACCACTACGGCAAAAAACCTCGGACAACCTAGACCAGACAATAATTATGATACAAAAATTACAAAGGAAGAATATAGTTTTAGTAATCGAATCGATTCCCACAAGCCTTGAAGCCTCTTATTATCTTCAACCGTTACCCCATAGTGCAACGTATGAGTCCACCTACGTAAGGTACACATAATACAAGTCCATGCATACCTCGGTATCCACCGATATAGCCACAACAACTGTGACTTAGCAATTACAGATTCCACCACACGAAACTGCTCTTCGAATGATTGAAGAATCAAATAGTGTTGCAAACACAAGATCTTTTTAACATATGGGATATGTAAACTCAAATATTAAAAACAGGGAAAGATATTTTTTTTTTGAAAAGATTTATAAACAAACTACAGAAAACGTATATGTTCTGTTTTGGTCTGTTTGTTATGCATTTTCATTTTTCTGAGCTAAAGACACCTTAGATATAACTTTTGAGGCGAAGTGTCGTTCAGATGAAAACATGATGTCGTTTGAACAAAACACATATCTCGTTAGAATGAAATATGAATGTCGTTTGAACAACTCCATGATGTCGTTCGAACCTTGATAACTGCAAGGTGAAGTTCGTATGAATCAAAACTCAAATTAACTTAGAAAAAAAAATTAAAAACATTTTAAAATCAATTTTAAATAAATTAACATACTTAAAAAAATTTCGAGAGTGCCATAAACCATTATGTATTGATAACTCTTGGAAATACATATGAATGTGAAGACATATAACGAGCATCAAAACTGTGATATGATCTATCTTCGAAGCTTGGCTATTGTGTCGTCAGCACAACATCATAAGCTTAATGGGAATCATGACAATTACAAACTATCCTATGACTCAAAGTGGTTTTTCTCCAGAAAAATCCAATACCTACTAATTGACACTATTTAGAATTTTTTCCTTAAAATTTAGACTTGTTTAAAGAGGTCAGAGAAAATGCGGCATTATGAGTGGCAGCCTTTTAGCAACGTACTACTATATTCTACAATAAGAGGGTAAAACCGAGCAACTTAAAAGAGGGAGATTATGTTATGGACAAAGTACTCCAGAAAGGAAACAAGTTAGATGCTAACTGGTGTAGTCCTTACTGTATTTCTGCGATCATCCGACTAGGTACTTATCGCCTAGAAACTCTTGAAGGAGAGCAATTCAAGAACCCATGGACTGCTTAACATTTGAGGAAATATTACCAGTAATTATAAGTTGATGGTTCCAAAATCTTTGTAGAATGTATTTTCAAAAAAATGTTAATTTCTGGAAAATTAATTTCCTTTTTACTGTTTTTAGAGGGAATGGGAGTTGTAACAAATCTCAAAACAAGCAAATAAAAATCAATCCCTAGGAAAAAAATAATTCAAATCTTGTAACTAGCAACAACAATCCTAAAACTTCATGTATGACTTCGTCTTTGACACGCCCTAAATAATAATTTCCCATATTAAAGCTTCATGTATGACTTCTTAAAGTTAAGAAAAAGATGTTTTACCAGACCAAATTCTATAACATTTGGTCTCTAATGGTAACTAACAAAAACACTTGGTCAAAATGATATGATGTGGTTAGACGACCATATGTGTGTTAGCAGAACCTAAGGCTAGATAACTTATGTTCATCCAAACCAGTAACGAGTTAATAAGATTAGTCGACTAATAGCTAGCAGGCCATATAGTCTACCTTTGAGCTACTTTTAGGCTCCAATCATATAAAGGAAAATAAGAAACAAAACATATTTTATTCAAAAGAAAAAGATATTACATTATCACACATTCTTATTCATCATCCATTTGTACTGTAAATTAATCATTCATTTATATTGTAAAACCAACACATAATTAACACAGAAGCTCTGAGTTTACTAGGAATTTTTCCAAGGATTTCTCCATTCCTTCACGAGGAACATTCAGAGCTCAAGGAAGAAGAGTAGCCTATTCTTCCTATTAGAGGTGGGTTTGTCCATCAAATGCATAGGTAGATTGAGTGTATCCTCTCTATAAAGACCACAGTCTCCTAAATATTACTTATGAAAGCTTATGGGTATATCATGAGTGGGAATCCACTTAATGTCTAGGTCAAAAGGAGGTGTAGGGTGGTCCAAATAGTCAGGGTCATGCCAATACCATAAAAAGTATTTTACTGGAACCTTAAAAATGTTAGAGTATTAAGTAAGCCCTATTTTTACCCTTCCCTCCTAGCATGCTCCAATTAATCATCCATATGTGATAAGGCATCATCGTATAAATTAGTCCAAAGGGTGCGTGGATGGTTATGAAAATGGAAAGTCAAACACCCAACCCTTTCAGTCCATCTCGTAATGCTAGTTGATTGATTCCCAATTAAGTTACCCTAATCAACTAACATCTTCCTGGTCCTTACCTCCTCAAATTTTAGGTGACCAACCACAACATGACTAGACGATTGGACATCCATGGACTTATTTAATTTATTAATTTCCTCTATTAACTTGTCATTCTCGTGCTTCAGTTTTGAAACCCCTTCACTCTGATCGACATTTTTAAAAAAACTTATCATTCAAATTCATCCCTCAACATGTTATTTTACTACTCTTACAAACTGGATACCTCTTGAGAACTATTCACCACAGACGTCATCACAAACTCCTTTTTATTGTTGGAAGAGGATATGTCCTATGATTTTTTATCAAAACCACTCTCACTATTCAATCGAGCAAATTGTTTCTCATAATAAGTTATCAACTGGCAAGGGCTTCCTTGCAATCCTTCTTCTTTTGGACTATCATTGTGTAAAAAGAGGCATTGGTTGCCACGACTTGACTAAATAATCTATGTGAATGGAGATATGCCTATATAACTTGGTTTACAAAATCAAAACCTAACAATTATTCTACTTCTTACTCATCAAGATCTTCATGATATACCTAAAAGATCCAAACACTCCTCTTATACAGGCCACTCTTGATTGCTGCCATAATAGATTTCCTGGAGTTAAACTGAAAGGAAGAAAAAGGGAATAGGTATGAAAAGTTGAAGAAAGTTTACTATTGAAAATAATGTCATTGATGATAAAACGGAAACTTCATTAGAATTATTGAAGGAAAATAAAAAAGGGGAGACCAGTTTAGATTATAAAAAAAGCACCATTATACTCCAAAAGTAATAAAAACATCCTAGATATTTTCACCTTATGCTTATCCTAAGTCACCTCCTCTTTAAGATGAACAACAGTAACAACCATCTTAAAGGGTTCTAACGACTCATCCATTGCCTCCTCTTCATTAATTTCCTTATCGATCACACGAAGATTACCAAGGTTGTATTGATAAAAGAGGTCAGAGTCCGGATTAGTGCCAACCTTCTTTAGAGAATAATCCCATCCTTCTTTAAAGGATGAATTCTTCATAAAATCCGCCTACACTACAACAATGGATAATGACTTATCTTGACCTTTGGTATAGGCATCCGTCTTATCATTCTTGACTTTTCTTTTAAGCCCTAGTATTTGTCATTGACATTTGTAACAACTTTCTCGGCTCGCTCGAACTTCTTCACAACTTCATTAGTAACCTTTACAACATTATTTTTGTCCTTTTCGACCTTCTCCAACACCTCCTTCCATTTATTCTGATCGGTCATATGTGCCTTCTTATTAGCATCTAAAATATCCTTTAGAACTTGGAAAAAAATATCAACTTCCATCGAAGACTCCCTCAATTGGTCATCTTTTCTTAAAATTTTGTCATAGTCAACCAAAAAGCGTATAATCCAAGAGAAGCACAAAAATTAGTAAACCACACGATCAAAGCCTAAATAAATGAAAATACATCGAATAAAGTGATGTTTACCAAGGCCAAATTATGATTGGATCATTCTCATAATCTAGCCCTAGAAAGGGAAGAAGCAGCAGTTTCATTAGTAGTGAAAACCCCTGAACCGATCAAACCTCGGGCAGGACTTGGGTTCACTGCCACCGAAGTGACCCCAACAACATAGTTGGTTGGAACCTTTCCTGGCAACTCCTGGTGATTAACATGTCCATTCTTTAAGTTCTTAAATTGAGGCTCCTGAGTCTTAACTTCTTCAGGACCACCACGTGGTGTTTAGAACTTCCCTCCTCAATATTCCCTTTCTCTGCCCGTGAAGGGAAATTGAATCCGATAAGGAGAATAGGGATCTTTCTTTTCATAATTTTTTCTATAGATGGAGTAATTGTTGACACTAAATTTATGTCCAAAGACTCGACTGATGATGGAGTACCTCCAACAATAATATCATCCTCTAATTAGGAGGAAAATTTTGAGCCAGTAGCTGAGGAAGATAAGGTCAGCTCCTCTAAGTCAATGGGGGCTATAGGAATTTTATTTGGGTTGGTCAAGCAACAAATGAACTAGTTGAACTCTAATACTCCAACATTATTAAATACTAGAGATGATGATGCTCCACAAGTCTACGTTGGATGGTCCAAACAAGCTTCAAGACCATAAAATTTTCATCAGATTTAGGTGGAATGTCCTTTTTCATGCTCTCTTCCGAATACAAATATATGAATACTGATAAATAAATGAGTAAATTGAAAAGAACAAAGAAAAAAATGCAAATAATATAAGTGTCGACCTATTCCATGCCCTTCCAAAGGGCAGCATGGCCCAATATATTCTTCACCCTCAGGAAGAGGGGAAACTTATAAATTCTTACCAATCAAGCCATAATCCCAATAATCTTTATTGGAGTCAGACAAATTAACCACCAATGCCTTGCTAGAATATCTGGTTTTCATATAGTAAAGGTTATCTTCTATGGTCCTCAAGCTATAACAATACATCAATTCCATTATACTTATGCGGGTTATATATAATTCAATACTGGGATGGACCCCATTTACTACCCTCTAAGTATTTGGTTCCACTTGGACAATGACCACATCAAAATACTAACAAAATTTAAAAATAAATGATTAAGAGGGAATGTTAAACCACAGTCTGCTATAAATATCATGGGAAGCCAATGACCTTCATCTATGGAACATAAGTCACAGGGACCTGTGACTAACTAAATTCCTATCCATTCAAGGATCCTATGACCTATTCTAAAATCCTCCAAAGAGCTCTCATCCATCACATACACCATTGTAAAAATTCAAAAAAGTAAGTGCATGAAGGAATAATTCTTACAACAAAGAAAAATACTCTGCGGGAGTTTCCTTCTTAGCAGCGAAGTAAAATCTCAACAGTGGATAAGGAGTTTGAAATTCAAGGTCGAATGATATTGAGGGGGAAAGAACCGTTTTATAGGAGTGATGACGCCTCTTGAAGTCCAAATTTTAAAATTATTAAATGTATAATCGTTTAAACTATTGATGACGTCTCATTTCCCTAAACTCCCAAACAATAAGAGTAGCCCCGAGCAGTTATCTATTTTTTTTTAACTATTTTTAAAATTACCATCTCAAAAATGTGACATATCGAAAGTTATAAGTCCTAGAGTTTGGTAGATGACCAGACTCTCTACAGTATGCCTAGAAGCTTCAAAAGGAAATAATCCATCCTTTCACTAACCACCCCACTCCTATAATAATGAAGTATCGAGGACTTTTGTAATAACCTAAAATAATTAGGCCATATGGGCCAAAAAAATCATGACACTTGTCAACATTATCATTGAATCCTTTAATGGAGAATAGGCCTTGTTGTGTCGGATACTTTGTGGTCACCCACCTAGATGACTAATAAGCACCCAAAAGTGCACATTTTATACCCCGAATGGACGTATTTTAGTTGCTAATTCTCGGCAATATGGGTCTTATGTGCTTAAATGTTTATCTTGTAGGTCAAATGTATGTTTACGGTGTCAAAAGCTATATATCAAGGCAAATGCGCGTTGAATGGAGCTAAATTCCCTCTCCTTGTAACCTTGCGTGAGCCTAAACCTAGCCTAAACCTACCCCAAACCCTGTGTGTGTTTTGTTTGTCCCTTTTTATTATTTTTTAGATTTTTAGTTTGAGTCGTTTTATTTTTTAGTATTTATTATTAATTTATTTAGTATTTTCTAGGTTTTGTTTTCTATTTTTCTATTTTATCTTTATTAGTATAATTTTATTTTATTTTGATTTTTATTAATTTTGATTTTTTAGTTTTTATTAGGATTATATTTTTTTAGGATTTCATTTATTTTTTAGTTTTATTAGATTTTACTTTTTTGTAGAATTTTAGTTTTTAGTTTAATAGATTGCTATTTTTTTTTAATTCTTTTTTTAGTTTTATTTTTAATTTGAGTCTTTATTTTATTTTTAGAAGTAGAATTTTTATTTTTTAGATTTTTATTTTTATTAGTTTTAGTTTTTTATGTTATTTTTAGGTGTCCAAATAAAACACACACATAAACTCCCCTACACCTAAACCCACTCACACCCACCTTTCCTACGCCACAAATACACCCAATCTCTCTCTTCCATCATAACCCATTTCCACTCACTCCTTCCCTTCCATTAAACTACCATTATCAAACCTTTAACCCAATGTCAACCCACCTACCCGGATGCCCAACCCGATCGGGCGTACAACCCACCTTAAACCCGAGCCACCTGCTTGGACACCAACACGCCCATGGCCTTAACCCGACAGCACCTCAACCTGCCATGCGACTCCACCATTTACCAAACCCATGTAAACCCAATCCAAACTCACCCAAATCACGATCCAGCTGCCCCGAAACCCGTTTCACTCCGCTGTAATCGCGACCTCGTCGGAGACCCAAACCGCCGACGCCTGCCTAAAACCGGACCTCAACCCCGTCGCCGCCGATCTATCCCGAAGATAGCTCCTCCTCACCTCTGAATAAACCCATCCCCCTAGCTCTGCCGTCGACCCCCTATCTGCCCCCTCCGGCGTCATATTTGGCGCAACTTCCTTTCCAACCCAAACCCGAATACCCTTCTCCAACCGAGACACATTACCATAACCCAAATAAGATTTATTCACACCTGTTACAAGATAAAACCAAAAGTCAAATAAAATAACCCACATGTTTTCTAATGTCTTTTACCCCACTTATACCCATTTTACCCCAAAACAAACTTCCATCCAACTCAAACCCAACTTGAACCCATTTCTCCAAAAAAAAAAATCGTCACCTGATAGAAGCCAAGACAAAAGACAAACCCACATGTAACCAACAAACCCACGTGTCTTTTTAACCATTTAATCCCAATTACCTTAATACCCCCAACTACCACTTCTACCCATATACCAAAACCACCCCTCTAACCATATCAGATTTTGTTACCCAAATTCCCTTACCCATGTATCTTCCTTACCTCAAACCTTTTTCATGAACATGTGTGCATAATTCCCTAAACACCCTCATCTCAACACCTTATACACCCCATTTCCGTGCACATTAAACCTTCCCAAAAATACCACTTAGCCCCATGTGTGCCATTCATATACTATAAAAGAAGACTCAAGACCCCATTTGAGAGAAGATATCATTGAAAATAGAGAGAGATAGTTAGAGTAGAAAATTAGGTAGAGAAACATTTTGTAAATGGTTTTAGTTTAATTTTTTTAGAGATTTATGAGTAGAAATTTTGTATGAGATTTAATTGAGTGGGTATTATTGCAAACTACTTGGATGCTAAATTTAGAGGGTTGTATACTTCAAATTGGAGGATTCGAGTCAATTAACTTCAAGAGATTGGTTTGATTGTTCTTCTCTTTTCTCTTTTATATTAAATGCCTATTGATTAGTTGATTATCATGCTTTGTATTATGTTAGGCTAAATCCCCTTTCAAGGGGTGGGGGGAAAACCATATTTGATGTTATTTTAGTTTAATTAGTTTGATTACTTTAAAATTCCCTTTGAATATTAATTTTGATCCCTCTCCCTTAAATTTACGCCTCGAGAGAGGGTAAATGATTTTCAAGAGAAAATCGAAATTCTAGTTATAATACTCATTTTATATTCGATCTAGAGATAGGGGTTTCTTAAGTGGGGTATTATTACTTGAATTTCAACTTTATTTTTATTTTCTAAGATTTACATAAATTTTAATTGATCGATCCTAGGGGGTGATTAATTAAAAGGAGTGTAGATATATTTTTCTAGAGTTGTGGGGTGTTAAACTTAATTTTCTAAAAGGTTACAATTAAAATTAAATTTGCAATGAGAGTTTATCTGTAATTTTGATATTAATTTGGGAGGATTCAATTAATTAAATTAATTAGTTAGAATAGCTAAAATTTGTGGTGTAATCACACTCCTTGATTGTTCTCACAATTATTTAGCTCACTTTATCTCTTATTTTAGTGTTAGACCTTATTTTTCACTTTTAGTCACTTTCTAGTTAGTTATTTTCATCTGACAATTTAGTTTAGTGTTATTTCACCTCACCGCACCCAATTGTTTTAATATTTGAAAAGGCTAAAAAAAATAGAAAAAGCAAAATTACAAAAGAAAATAAAAAGTAAATTACTATTTTTTTCCCTCGCTTAACCCCCTTGATGTAGATTGATACCCTTACTTATCTCTACACTTGATATTATATTATTTTGTAGGTATTATAGGTTTTTGATTAACTTGGCTTTCAACAACGACAACGACACACGCAAAAAGCAAAGTTACCAAATGGCGCTGTTGCCGGGGATGGGAGTGTGAAGCACTCGGAGCGGATTCAATTTTGTAGTTCATTTATTTACTATCTTTTGTTGCATTTTAGTACTATTTTTCTTTATTTTATAAGGCTTGTATTAGGATTTTTATCATTGCTTGTATTGCGGTGCATAGAGACACCTTTAGTTTATTTTTCATTAAAAAAAATTGTAATAATCAAAGACATGCGTGATAGGGAAACTAGACAAGGTAGAGAGAAGGCGTCCATTGGCGAGGATTTAGAAGCCTCTCTACCTTGGGTCGGTAGGACTCCCGGGGCCCACTGAGATAGGCATGATCTCCCCTCGATCAACTCAAATTTTTTGGCACTCCACAGCATAAAAACAGTGGGAGGTACATTTCTTACACCCTCGCGTCTCTCCTGTTAGCGAGTCAATTCTTTTGTGTGCTTTGTGTGCTCTTACTTGATTTTATTTTCACATTTATTTTCAAATGGTGTGATGAATTAATTGAATAAGACCTACACCTGATCACTCACGAGAAGGGATTTCATCACCCGACTCACTCTTTTACCATTGTGTGCTACCTTAGCCAGCACTAAATTTAAAATCAATTAACTAGGTAGCCCAGTAGGAGAAAACTTTGCAAAGGCGATCACTCTTATTATTCAGTGATTTTTTATCGCCCGCGGACTTAATTAAAATTTGACTACCCTTTCACTAAATTTAAAGATAAAATTGGCTATGTGGTAGTCAGGAAATTTTCTTGACTTGTGTGTGTCCAATTCCATTTTTCGGTGGTCGATTTTAGTCAGTTCGTCCAATCAAGAGTCCGTATTTTTTCGCACCTTTTCTTCCAAAAAACTCCAAAAATATTTTCTTTCATTTTTATAAAAAAAATCCAAAAATATTTTCTTTCTCTCTTTTTTCGAAAAATCCCAAAATATTTTCTTCCTTTATTTTTCACAAAAATCCAAAAATATTTTCTTTTCTTCATTTTCAGAAAAATCCAAACATATTTTCTTTCATTTTGAAAATTTTTTAAAAACTCCAAAAAAATATTTCCATCCACATGGCCGAAGAACGTCCTTTACGGGACTAATTTGGTTATTTTCCATTGACACGTGACACATGTGAGAGTGATCATGATCCGTCTTTTTATGATATTCTTAGTGGTCATCACTCTCTCACGAGTACCATTGGTACTCTTGACCTATCTATACACTCACCTCCTATTCCATCACCCTCGGTGTCAAGTGTCTACGTATTGCATCTGTTGTCGTGCACCCATTGTTCTTATGCCGATCACATGACCCAAGAGTGTCCGTACTTGTCATATCCATCCAAACCCATCATGGAACATGTGTATCCATTTGACATTGTTCCGGAACTCAACTCGACTTACTATCCCGATATACCTAATCCCGAGTTGTGTGAGTACCCTAGTTATTTGTGGAGGCCTGATCACCCTTTCACGTAATACGATTCCCAACCCGATGTTGTGGATCCTCACACGTTCCAACAGTCGTCATGGAAACCTTGTGCACCCATTCACGATCAGTTACCTCACTATGCACCCACTGAATATCAACCATTTCTCCATCACGAAAGCGATCCTTTCGTGTATGATGAACTTTGCCCCACTCCACCCACTTCCTTTGAGTATTCTCCATATAGTCATGATCATAGCGAGTTGTGTCCACCTCAACCACCACCACCACCCGTCATTCCACCACCACCATCCACATTCGCTCTCAAAAGCCTCTTGAAAAAGTTCATACTCGAGCAAGAGAAAGCCACTCAAATTCAAACTCAAGCTCTCCAAAGGCTTGAACAATGATTAAATGAATTGGAGTGTGAGAGAGAGTCGGAAATTACCATGGCTCCACCCATCGTTGCAATTGAGTGTGACGATGTTGTGTCCTCTTGTGACAAGGATTTTGAGTGTGATCAACCCTACCACCCCGAGAATCTCGACGATGAGACCATTCTGTGGTCTGGGTCCCAAGTTGACACTTGTGTTGATTTATACATCCATAATGAGCCTGATCAAATCCAACCATATCCACATGAACCCCACTTTGATTTTCCTATTCCCATTCCCGCCACATCCAAAACCATGGCCGAGTCTTTACCTATCTAGCTTCACCCTTGTGTTCCCGAGGAACCAATTTATCCTAGGTTAGCTCCGGCTACGAGTGCTCACCATTTTCTTGAGATTGAATCCGAGATGGTTTTTACCTCTCCGAATATGGATGATGTCCCACCATGCATGGCTCCCTTTGAGCCAGATATTTCTAAAGATTCCTCTATCTCCGATCTTGGTGCCTCGTCTTACCCACCCACTAAATTCACCGATGCTACTCTTATGGAGAAGTTGACCAGTCCATCTTTAGAAACCACACTCCCTTGTGAGTATTCCTTTACTCCTCCCAATGAGTGTGTGTCTCCCACGCTTGAGTTGGATCATCTTCCTCCACCATTTATCCCAGCCGATACATCATTTATCCTACCCCATACACCATTTCTCCCACCCGACCTTCCCATTGTCCCTTCCACCCCACCCCCTGGTTTGGATCTTGATTTTACACAGTTCATGTTTCCATGTACATTTTTAGATCCGAACCTCAAATCATCCTTCACCACCCATGAGAGTATTTTTGGTGCTACTCTCCACTTTTGTGACACCGAGCTTGTTCCTCCATGCAGACTGCTTCCTTGTGGTGTTGATTTTCCCCATCGACATCTCCCTGGCGTGTCACGACATGACCACTATCATCGCCCATTTATAGAACGATCATGTCATTTCTATAAGACCCACCCCATCACTAATTTCACACCATTTCGTCTCCCCCACCAACTTGATCACCATGCTTATAGGGCCCTTGTTGCCCTCACATTTTGGCTCAATAATGCCCGCGATCGATGCTTCATCACCCATGCCTTTCTCATTTTTACCCTGATACCCACCTGCCCATGGTCCATCGATGCTTTGCATCGTGTGATGCACTTTGATATACAAGTGCATTGACCCTCTTTATCCTTTATCCAACAAGACTGGCGCTTCAGTCTTGTTTGGGGGTGATTATCATCACCTACTTTTGAGCTGCCCCGCACTTTCCTTGATCTTATCTTTAGTGTGAGATTCCATCGTTCTGGCTGAAGAAGTTAAACTTAGCGCTCCCAGGAGGCAACCCATGCTTTCTTGTACTAGTATCATCCTTCTTAGGGCGTGTGTGTCACATCACCCAATGCTTTATCATGCTTATAGACTTGTACACATTTTTTCTCTTGTCATTTATTCAGGTTTATTCTTGGCTACCTCTCTCCACTTCATTAACGGTTGATTCTGGTAATCTATTTCCTACCTTATGCTCTCAATTTTAAAAATCATTTTACTTAACATCAAGGACGATGTTCCTTTTTGTTTGGGGGTGGGGAATTTTATCAAAATTGTACCTCTTTTGAAAATTTTTGATTTTTAAACCTGATTTTTAAAATTTCTTGCAGTTTCTTTCATCTCATTTATTGATGCAAATTTTCAATCATCCATCTTTCAAAATCTAGGAATCAAGCTAGAGAATATTTTTCTAATAGCTTATGTAATACGTCCCAAGGAATTTTGCACCATGAATTTCCAAGTCTCAACAAAATTTGCGCACTTATCATGTCACTACGGTTTAGAGTTGAGGAGTACTACAATTCTAAAGAGAACCTTAAGGATCACTAGTAGAGACTTTAGCCCGTGAGATTTGTGCCTTTCACCCTTTTAGAGTGTTTTACGCAATCTCTGAGTCACAAGTTGATTCAACTTCTTTTGGGTCCGCACTTTAATTGTTTCATGATCTCATTATCCTTCATTAAAATTTGGCTTGGTCACTGAGAATGACATTTTTATCGAGTTGTAAGAAATGCTTGTTTTGATATTTGTCCCGAATACCAAATTTTCATCCATACACCTACCATTTCCATTCACTCACCCATTACCTTCCCAATTATTTCCATCATCGTCCATACACACTCCCCACTCCATTCCTATATCATCCATCATCATTTTAAGAAAAAAAGAGTGTTGATTCCAAATGTTAAATGTCTTCATTATTGGTTTGAAAAGAGTGAGAAAAAAAAACCGAAAAAAATAGCGAATTAGAAAAAAAGAAAAAAAATAATATAGAGGAAACCAAAAAAAAAGAAAAAAAAAAGAGAGAAAAAAAGAAGAAGAGAGTTTGTAGTTAGTTTTATGTAATACAGGCATTTGTTCTTCAAGTGTTGTACACTCTTCTCGTTCATCCATCATGTATCCATCAGTTCACACATCCATCTTATCTTACCTAACCTCATATCCCATCCTTCTCATTTCATTTTCCCATCACCCATTCTCATCCATGTTACCCTAAGTGTTCGGGAAAATTGAAGTCAACGTGGTGAATAAATCGACGTTCTCACTATAGTGATTAGCATTCTTTCATGAGATCTTTTTCATTTCTAAATGTTTATTCTTTCTTATATGTGTGCGAGACGTTTGAACTTGATTACACTTACTCACCTCCTCACAAACAAGAGCAATACACTAACCCATATCTAGAGATTTTTTTGAGAGAGATATCCGTGAGATTTGAAGTTGAAGTGTTGATTCTAACAAGGCAATCTAGGAATTACTTGTAATGCCCCGTATTTTTGTGATATTTATTTCTGGAATTAATTAAATTAAATGCGTATTAATTGGAAATTAATACGGATTAAAATACTAGCGAGATGCGAGTTGGTATTTGAATATAATGTGAATATATGATTATACATGAATATTGAAGTATGAAATTTGTCGTGAGATTGAAATACGGCAAGTTGGAAAATTTTATTGAGACGCGTGTGACAGCCGCGTCAGGGAAATATTTATTTTAATTAAAAAGTGATTTTTAGTTCTATTAACTGTATGGTCATTTTGAGTGCGCCAACGCGTCCGTAAGGGTCGAAATAGTCAGAAAACACTAGACGGGGGTTAAGTTTGGGTCCCGGTGCATTATTGGGCCATACCGGTAACTTATAAGGGCATTTTGGTAATTTCGGAAATTGGGTAATTAAAACCCACGAAAATTAGAGTTAAAAATCTGACTTAGTATTAACCCACTAAGCCACTTCCAACCCCAATTTAGGTAGTTGGCTACGGGATAAGTTAGAAACTTTATAACTTGGTAAAACCAACCTCACCTCCATTAACACTTTGAGAAGAAAGCTTGGAGAGAGAGTGAGAGGAGGAATTCTGCAGAGGAGAGAGAGAACCATTCATCAGATTCGTCATCAAAATCCAGAGTTACCCTTAAGGCAAGTGATTTAATTTCGTTTTTATAGAGAATGCTTCTTCCATGCGTAGGAAACCCAATTAAATTGTATGTTCTTGGGAGTTAAGGAAAACCCCATTAAAATTGGAAGTAGAATTTACATTTTTGATGAGGAATTGCATGTAGATTTGTAGTTAGATGATTATTCTGATGATATTATAATTTGGATAAAACAAAAATGGATTTAATTAGGCCCATTGATGATTTATAAGTTTTAGGGTTCATGTTCTTGAGATTTGAAAAAAAAAATTTGGAGATTTGTTAATTTGATGCAGTTTAGGGTGATTTGAACCCATATAAATGTTGTAATACGGTTGAAAAATGTTTAGGAAGGATTAGATACCTTAAAAAATTGTTGGTATGAAATTTAGGTGAGATTAGAGGTGAAGAGAATTGGGAAAAATGAGATAGGAATTTCTGGGCTCGAATCTGGCCACTCGTTAGAAGACCTGCCCAGGTCGTTCGAACGAGCTCGTTCGAACGAGCTTCTAACGAGTTGACAGTTTGGGTTCTAACGAGAGGGATGTTCGTTCGAAGACTTTCGTTCGAATGAGATCTCGTTAGAAGGCCCAGTTCGTTCGAACGAACTCTCGTTCGAACAGCCTCGTTCGAACGAGACTTCAAACGAGTTGACAGTTTAGGCTTTTTAGCCTGTTTTGATCCCGAGTGTCCCGTAACCTTGTGTATACGTAGAGATAACCTTCCCTTGATGATTTATTGTTACTTTTGGGATGTTTGTGATATAATGAGGAGTCAAACCTAGAAGTGTAGTTTGAACCTAAGGGAAAATATGAAGTAGGACGTGAGTGTATATTACGTTGCGAGAACTATTGACGGCCTAATTTATTATATTAATCGGGAACATATGAATTGTGTAGTATTATATGTCGGTACGAGAATGAGAAGTGTACCACCAATATATTATGGTGATTACTAAGATGTGTGAATACTTAGTATACGTATTGATTTTATGTGTATGACATACCTACCATACTTGCTATCACGGGAGGTTTACGTTCGCTTAGGGCCTTCTAATCCTTGTGTTTCCCGATTTTAGATTGGTTACCTCAATGAACATAGGTCAGAGAAGGACTTATTGGGATGTTAATAAGTTTGCTGATCGTGGGAGCGCAGGTATGTGCGTGACCCATGTGATGTGACTGTGTTCGCCTCCATTATTTGTGATGTTGTTATCTGAGAACGATTCCTGAGAGATTCGGAATACGTGATCCTTATGTACATGATGTACCGGGATGGATAGCAGAGTATGTGTGCACTGCATCTTAGTCTTGGGGTGCTTGTATTGTATATTTATGATTTGAATAATATACACTTAATTAATGGGAACTTGCATGTTAATATTGTGAATAATATTATGGTAATGATTTGAGAAACAAAACGGGTTAACTGATAGTGATTGGTATTTCTAACTGAGAATCTGAGAGTAAGTAAAACCCTCTATTTAATTGATAACGTTAGAATGTAATATGGGAATAGAGTAGTAATAGGAGTGCACATGTAGTCGAGAGGTGAGAATTCCATGTGAGTGCACGTCCTAACATGTATTTTTCATTTAATGTTTTAATGTTATTAAAACACTTGTTGTTTCTAAAATGATTTCCACTTTCGGGCTCTGACCCATTTTCTCTCAAATCTATTTTTGTAAAAACCATTTTAGGTGCCCAGCCACAAGGACACCATGCTTAGGATTCTCATTCAGGTGACGAGCTGTAGCTGTTTGTGGAAGTTACAGGACCTTGCTTGTAGACGCTTCTTCTATCTTGACTCGATATTCTTCAGTTATCAGTTGTAGGGCATGTCGCCCATTTCTTTTAGAGACTTTTCATTTATTTCAGTTATTCAGACTTCTGGCATGTAATTATTCAGGATTCAGACTTGTCATATTATTTTTCAGTTGTGGGATTGTTGTGAGGAGTTTTCCTCCGGATTTATATTTATGTTGTTGGTTATTCATTACTTCATTATAGTGAATGGATTATGTTGTTCTTCCATTATTCTTTTATCGCATGTTAATCAGACTTAAATTAAAATTTGGCACTTACTTTTTAAACACTAGGTGGTTAGTAATTGTTAAAATGTTTTCGACAGTGATGCTATTAACTGAACCAACTTGGAATTTTGAATTAATTTAATAAAGGTGTAGTTACCCGGTATTTAATTAGTCGGGGTGTCACAGGTGGTATCAGAGTATTAGGTTCTAGTGTCCATTAGGATCTGTACGACTTATTATGTTTCCGCTGAGCTTTCTTTGATGTAGAGCCCTATATTTTAGGACTGTTGTATTCTTTGGTATATGCTACGTTCTTCAGCTATTTTAAGTTTATAACTGCGAACTTATAAACTTCATTCTTATTTCAGATGCCTCCACGACGTGCACAAAGGATTTCCAGGGATGCAACGCCAGAACCACAGCCCGCACCAGTTCAGGGCATGATGAATGCCGCCGAGGTTACAGCCATTATGGCCCAGGTAGTAAATGCCGCACTAGCTGTAGTTCAGCAGGCACCACCTCAGGCGCCGATAGTTGCGCCAGTTCAGGCTCATGCATTCCCGTCTGCTTGGGAACGTGTACATGATGCTTTTCAGAAAGCACACCCTCTGGAGTTCACAGGAAGCTCCGATGTAGTAGTTTCGAGTCAGTGGAGGAAGGACACATAGAGACACCTGAGGATTTATGAGTGCACAGATGTCCAGAAGCAGATACTAGCTACCTTTAAGCTATTGGGATCTGCACTGCAGTGGTGGGAGCCTATTACCACCGTAGAGGAGAGGGATACTCTCACTATTCAGGAGTTTTGGGTGCGGTTTGACCGCAAATACTTTCCGTCGGCTGTTCACACAGAGATGAGGAGGAAGTTGATGAGCCTCAAGCAGGAGGGTAAGACTGTGGCCGAGTATGAGGCCGAATTCACTGATCTTCTAAACATTGTTCCGGATGAGATACCGACGGAGGAAAAGAAGATACAAAAATTTACAGACGGGTTGACATGGAGGATTCGTCAGCACTTGTTAGGGAACCTCTCGTTAGCCACTTATTCTGATTTGGTTAACGCTGCATTGCTCCATTGTCAGGTTCACCACTTTCACATGGCTGAGGGCAAGCGATCGGGAGAGTCTAGCCATCAGGGCAGGACTGGAGGAAATGGTGCCAGTGGGGCACAATCTGTTCAGGGGCAGAGACAGGGTGATCAGGGTACCCAGCAGGGGGATCACAAGAGGTTCAGGTCAGGAAATTTCAGGCAAGGATAGGGAGGTTTCCGATAGGGCCATCAGGGTCCGAACGACCATCATCACCAGCAGGGTCAGAATGGTCAACAGCAGTTTCAGCAGGGCCAGTGGAGGAACGGTAACGGCCACCAGGGAGGGGGGCAGCAGGGACAGAGAGGGGGAAACTTCCCAGGGAAGTGTTTCGTTTGTGGCAAGAATGGCCATAAATGACAGGACTGTCCTGATAGGGGCAGGGCCCCGCAGCAGTAGCAGGGTGCTCGACATGAGCCACAGAGATGACTTTTTCCACCAGCCCTCCCAGCTCCAGCCTAGGTGCCAGCTCTTCCAGCCATTCCAGCAGTTCCTGTGCAGCAGGGACAGTTACAGTATGGACGTGTCTATAACGTCCACCAGGAAGCAGCTCCACAGGCACCACCCACAATTGAGGGTATGTTTCCTATCCATGGTACTATGGGTCGGGTTTTGTTTGATACGGGGGAAACACATTGCTTTATAGCTACACATTTTGTGAAAGCCTTAGGGTTGTTAGCCACAGCAGAGAGCACAGTGACGTGTGTAGACTCACCATTGGGGAGTGGGTCACTTATTTTCTTTATATGCCCGGGAGTAGGGGTAGAGATTGGTAGTTTGGTATTACCTGCAGATATGTTAGTATTAGAGATGATCGAGTACGATGACATTATTGGTGTGGATTGGCTTGTTGCGTACCGAGCCATGATTGGCTGTTTCAGTAGGAGTATTATCTTTGCCATTCCCGGGCAGGAGATGTTTTTGGTGGCGATGCCTCGTTCCGATGGAGGATCGTCCACTCATTTGTACTATATAGAGGAGGAGACCTCTAAGGAGGTGGTGATACCACTTGATTCGATTCCGGTTGTTAGAGAGTTTGCCGATGTATTTTAGGATATACCTGGATTACCCCCAGTCGAGAGATAGACTTTGTCATAGACTTATTACCAGATATGAGACCTATAGCACACGCATCGTACCGTATGGCTCCAGCTGATATGAGAGAGTTACGGGATCAGATTGAGCAGTTGTTGGGTCAAGAGTTTATACGGAGGAGTACTTCACCGTGGGGTGCCCCTGTGTTGTTCGTGAAGAAGAGAGATGGTTCACTGAGATTGTGTGTGGACTACCGAGAGTTGAATAAGGTCACGATACGGAATAAGTATCCGTTGCCTCGAATCGATGACTTATTCGACCAATTGAGAGGAGCTTCTTTCTTCTCAAAAATTTATTTGAGATCGGTATACCATCAGTTGCGTATCAGGGAAGAGGATGTCTCGAAGACTGCGTTCTTATCGAGATATGGATCTTACGAGTTTCGGGTTATGCCTTTTGGTTTGACCAACGCTCCAGCAGTGTTTATGGACTTGATGAATAGAGTGTTCAGGGATTTCCTAGATCAGTTTGTCATTGTCTTCATCGATGATATTCTGGTTTACTCCCAGACAGAGGAGGAGCATGCCGAGCATTTCAGGCAAGTTTTGTAGACACTACGTCAGAACGAGTTGTATGTAAAATATGAGAAATGCGGGTTTTGGCTGAAGGAGGTCCAATTTTTGGGACATATTATTTCCGACCGGGGAAAATCTGTTGATCCGGGGAAGGTCTCCGCGGTGAGGGAGTGGGGACAGCCCATGACACCGACAGAGATTCGTAGTTTCTTGGGCCTAGAAGGATACTACAGGAGGTTCATTCGGGGATTCTCGAAGATAGCAGGTTCTTTGACACATCTGACTTGTAAAGGTGTGCCATTCATCTGGAGTGATGCCTGTCAGTTGGAATTCGATGAATTGAAGGATAAGTTGACCTCAGCACCTGTGTTAGCATTGCGGAGACCGAGAGTTGAGTATTTAGTTTACACCGATGCGTCCTTGTAAGGACTTGGAGGTGTATTACAGTAGGAGAGTCAGGCCATTGCTTATGCATCCCGTAAGCTAAAGCCTCAAGAGATAAACTACCCCACTCATGACTTGGAGTTGGCGGCAGTTGTATTTGCCCTTCGTATTTGGAGACATTACCTTTTGGGGGAAAAGTTTCGATTATTCACAGACCACAAATCCCTAAAGTACCTATTCACACAGAAGGAGTTGAATATGCGGCAACGGAGGTGGCTTGAGTTCGTGAAGGATTATCAGTTCGATATCCAATACCACCCGGGAAAGGCTAACGTGGTAGCAGACGCGTTGAGCCATAGGCCTGTAGATGAAGTGGCAGGGGTGTGGAAGGCAAAATGGAAGGAGTTGGGACACCAGGATGCAGTGGCCCGATCTTTCATGTCAGTAATGACTGTTACACCGCAGATTGTCACAAGAGTGGTAAAGGCACAAGCAGATGACTCGTTCTGTCAGGAGCTGATAGTTCGATTACTAGGAGAGGGAGCTGACTCCTATACTGTTAGCTCATACGGGGGATTACGCTTCAATGGGAGATTAGTAGTTCCAGAAGGGGAGGAATTACGGCATGAGGTGATGGCCGAGTCGCACGGCTCACGGTTCGCGGTACATCCCAGTGGGGACAAAATGTACCAAGACATGAGACGTCAGTATTGGTGGAGCGGGATGAAGAGAGATATTGCTGAGTTTGTTTCTAAATGCACCACTTGTCAGTTAGTAAAAGTTGATCATCAGAGACCGGCAGGACTGCTACAGCCATTGGAGGTCCCGATGTGGATGTGGGAGAGCATATCCATGGACTTTATCACGGGATTGCCTACGTCACAGAGAGGTCACGACTCCATTTGGGTAATTGTGGACAGGTTGACCAAAGTCGCTCATTTTCTACCCGTAAGGACAGACTACACTGTGGGACAGTATGCCCAGCTCTTTATTGCAGCGATAGTGAGACTTCACGGTGTGCCCCTAAATATCTTGTCTGAAAAGTTTCGATTGTTCAGAGACCACAAATCCCTACAGTACCTATTCACGCAGAAGGAGTTGAATATGCGAAAACGGAGGTGGCTTGAGTTCGTGAAGGATTATCAGTTCGATATCCAATACCACCCGGGAAAGGCTAACGTGGTAGCAGACGCGTTGAGCCATAGGCCTTTAGATGAAGTGGCAGGGGTGTGTATGGCCAAGTGGAAGGAGTTGGGACACCAGGATGCAGTGGCCCGATCATTCATGTCAGTAATGACTGTTACACCGTAGATTATCACGAGAGTGGTAAAGGCACAAGCAGATGGCTCATTCTGTCTAGAGCTAATAGTTCGATTACTAGCAGAGGGAGATGACTCCTATACCATTAGCTCATACGGGGGATTACACTTCAATGGGAGATTAGTAGTTCCAAAAGGGGAGGAATTACGGCATGAGGTGATGGCCGAGTTGCACGGATCACGGTTCGCAGTACATCCCAGTGGGGACAAAATGTACCAAGACATGAGACGTCAGTATTGGTGGAGCGGGATGAAGAGAGATATTGCCGAGTTTGTTTCTAAATGCACCACTTGTCAGTTAGTAAAAGTGGATCATCAGAGATCGACAGGACTGCTACAGCCATTGGAGGTCCCGATGTGGATGTGGGAGAGCATATCCATGGACTTTATCACGGGATTGCCTACATCATAGAGAGGTCACAACTCCATTTGGGTAATTGTGGACAGGTTGACCAAAGTCGCTCATTTTCTACCCGTAAGGACAGACTACACTGCGGGACAGTATGCCCAGCTCTTTATTGCAGAGATAGTGAGACTTCACGGTGTGCCCCTAAATATCGTGTCTGACCGAGACAAGATATTTGTTTCACGGTTTTGGGACAGTTTATAGGAGGCCATGGGCATGGAATTGCGGTTGAGTACGGCGTATCACCCGCAGACCGATGGGCAAACCGAGCGTACGAACCAGATGTTGGAGGACATGCTACGTATGTGCATCATTGATTTCGGGGGTGGATGGGAGCAGTATCTTCCACTGGTATAGTTTGCTTACAACAACTCCTATCAGTTCACCATTGGCATGGCTCCATTTGAGGCGTTGTACGGTAGACCTTGTCGTTCCCCAGCATGTTGGTTGGAGGTAGGGGATAACAAACTACTTGGATCAGAGGTGATTCATGATACATCGGCAAGGATAGAATTGATTCGGAGTCGCATTCGGGTAGCTCGGGATCGGCAGAAGAGCTATGCTGTTGCGAAGAGGTTCTTCAGGGAGTTCCAAGTGGGGAACCAGGTTTTGCTCAGAGTATCTCCTATGAAGGGGATTATGCGTTTCGGGAAGAAAGGGAAGTTGGCACCGAGATATGTGGGACCATTTCCTATTATTGAGCGGATTGGACCGGTTGCGTATAGGATTGGGTTACCGAAGCATTTGCATCGGATTCACGATGTGTTTCATATTTCCTTGCTAAGGAAATATCTTAGAGACGATTTGCCTCATTCTCACATTGCTTTGGAGGACATCGATCTTCAGCCTGATAGCTCCTACGAGGAGGGGCCGATTGCTATTTTGGACCGAAGTGAGCGGAAACTGCGATCAAAGATAGTCCCGTTAGTGCGTGTTCAGTGGCGACATCATAATGTTGAGGAGTCCACATGGGAGCGCGAGGAGGAGATGCGCGAACGTTATCCAGATTTGTTCTTACCAGGTACTTTCTAGTTCCGAATTTCGGGACGAAATTCAGTTATTAGGGGGGAGTATGTAATACCCCGTATTTTTGTGATATTTATTTATGGGATTAATTAAATTAAATGCGTATTAATTGGAAATTAATACGGATTAAAATACTAGCGAGATGCGAGTTGGTATTTGAATATAATGTGCATATATGATTATACATGAATATTGAAGTATGAAATTTGTCGTGAGATTGAAATACGACAAGTTGGAAAATTTTATTGAGACGCGTGTGACAGTCACGTCACTGAAATATTTATTTTAAGTAAAAATTGAATTTTAGTTCTATTAATCGTATGGTCGTTTTGAGTGCGCCAACGCATCCGAAAGGGTTGAAATAGTCAGAAAACACTAGACGGGGGTTAAGTTTATGTCCCGGGGCATTATTGGGCCATACCGGTAACTTATAAGGGCATTTTGGTAATTTTGGAAATTGGGTAATTAAAATCCACGAATATTAGAGTTAAAAATCTGACATAGTATTAACCCACTAAGCCATTTCCAACCCCAATTTAGGTATTGGGCTACGGGAGAAGTTAGAAACTTTATAACTTGGTAAAACCAACCTCACCTCCATTAACACTTTGAGAAGAAACCTTGGAGAGAGAGAGAGAGGAGAAATTCTGCAGAGGAGAGAGAGAACCATTCATCAGATTCGTCCTCAAAATCCAGAGTTACCCTTAAGGCAAGTGATTTAATTTCGTTTTTATAGAGAATGCTTCTTCCATGCGTAGGAAACCCAATTAATTTGTATGTTCTTGGGAGTTAAGGAAAACCCCATTAAAATTGGAAGTAGAATTTACATTTTTGATGAGGAATCGCATGTAGATTTGTAGTTAGATGATTATTCTGATGATATTATAATTTGAATGAAACAAAAATGGATTTAATTAGGCCCATTGATGATTTATAAGTTTTAGGGTTCATGTTCTTGAGATTTTAAATAAATGTTGGAGATTTGTTAATTTGATGCAGTTTAGGGTGATTTGAACCCATATAAATGTTGTAATACGGTTGAAACATGTTTAGGAAGGATTAGATACCTTAAAACATTGTTGGGATGACATTTAGGTGAGATTAGAGGTGAAGAGAATTGGGAAAAATGAGATAGGAATTTCTGGGCTCGAATCTGGCCACTCGTTAGAAGACCTGCCCAGGTCGTTCGAACGAGCTTCTAACGAGTTGATAGTTTGGGTTCTAACGAGAGGGATGTTCGTTTGAAGACTTTCATTCGAACGAGATCTCGTTAGAAGGCCCAGTTCATTCGAACGAACTCTCGTACTAACAGCCTCGTTCGAACGAGACTTCGAACGAGTTGACAGTTTAGGCTTTTTAGCCTGTTTCTATCCCGAGTGTCCCGTAACCTTGTGTATACGTAGAGATAACCTTCCCTTGATGATTTGTTGTTACTTTTGGGATGTTTGTGATATAATGAGGAGTCAATCCTAGAAGTGTAGTTTGAACCTAAGGGAAAATATGAAGTAGGGCGTGAGTGTATATTACGTTGCGAGAACTATTAACGGCCTAATTTATTATATTAACCGGGAACATATGAATTGTGTAGTATTATATGTCGGTACGAGAATGAGAAGTGTACCACCAATATATTATGGTGATTACTAAGATGTGTGAATACTTAGTATACGTATTGATTTTATGTGTATGACATACCTTGAAGAAAATCTTGAAGAAAAAATGTGTACCACCAAAATTATTTTTAGGAAATCTTGAAGAAAAAATGTGTATTGAGCAACCAAGTTATACTAAATATTTGTAAATTTTAGTCATATTCTCAAATCGGGCATCTCGTTACTACCCGATTAGGTCCTACGAGTAATAATGGTCCCGTGCGACATGTTCGTGTCCCTTTTGAAGCAGTTTGGATGATGTTTTCAGTTGTCCTCCTATAGCGACATGTTTTTAAGCCTAAGTCTAGTTATTTAAAATATTTAGTCATATTCTCAAACTGGGCATTCTGTGAGTACGCGGTGAGTTCTTACGAGTTAAATTGATCCCGTGCGAGGTGTTCGTACACCTTATGGGGCCATTTGGGAGCTGTTTTGGGGTTTACCCCTCTAGCGGTACATTTTTATGCCGAGGTCTAGTTATTTTAAAATTCAACCAAATCATACTAAATATATTTAAATTTTAGTCCTATTCTCAAACCAGGCGTCTTGTGACTACACAATCAGTTCCTACGAGTTACATCGGTTCCATGCAGGATGCTTGTGCCAGTTACGGGGTCATTTGGTGGCTGTTTTGAGTTTTCCCCCCCAGTGGCATATTTTAAATCCTAGGTATATTTATTTATAAATTTTATTCCTATTCTCAAACTGAGTATCCCATGACTACGTGATAAGTTTCTAAGAGTTACATTCGTGCGAGGTGTTTGTTCCCTATATGGGGACGTTGGGAGGTTGTTTTGGGCTTTCCCCTCTTGCAGCATGTTTTTAAGCCTTAGTCTTGTTGTTTGCTAATTTTAGTCATTCTCAAACTGGTCATCCCATGACTACGCAATAAGTTCTGACGAGTTACGTTGAAGCCCATGCATGGTGTTTAGCCTAATTATTTGAAAACTTTAGTCACATTCTCAAACTGGGCATCTTGTGACTATGCGATTACTTCATACGGGTTACATTGATCCTGTGTGATGTATTCGTGAAATTTTTTGACAATTTGGGGGATGTTTTAGGTCTTTCCCCTCAAGCGGCATTTTTTTGAAGCCCGAGTCTAGTTATATGCAAATTTTACTCATATTCTCATACGGAACATCTCGTGACTAAGTGACCGGTTCCAACGAGTTACATTGGTCCCATGCGAGGTGTCATGCCCCTTACATGGCCTTTTTTTTGCATTTTCCTCATCTAGGGGCATATTTTTAAGCCTAAGTCTAGATATTTTCAAATTTTAGTCATATTCTCAAATTCGGCATCCCATGAGTAGGTGGTAAGTTCCTACAAGTTACATTGGTCCCGTACAAGGTGTTCGTGCCAGCGACTGGGATGTTTTTAATTTTCCCTTCCATCTTCTTATTTTTATGACTAAGTCTAGTTATTTGCTAATTTTAGTCATATTCGCAAACTGGGCATCGCGTGACTATGCAGTCAGTTCCTACAATGGTCATGTGCGATGTGTTCGTCCCTCTTATGGGGCCCTTTGGGGGATGTTTTGGGTTTTCCTCTCTAACAACACATTTTTAAGACTATATCTACTTATTTCCAAATTATAGTCATATTCTAAAATCGGGTGTCTTGTGACTACGCGATCAGTTCTTACGAGTTTCATTGGTCTCGTGCGAGATGTTCGTGCCCCTTATATGGTCGTTTGAGGTACGTTTTGGGCCTTTCCCTTCTAGTGGCATGTTTTTAATCCTAAGTCTAGTTATTTTCGTATTATAGTCATATTCACAAACTGGGCATCCCGTGACTATGCGGTCAGTTCCTAAGAGTTACATTGGTCCCGTACAATGTGTTTGTGCCCCTCACGGGGACGTTTGTGGACTGTTTTCGGTTTTCTTACTCTACCAGCATGTTTTAAACCCTATTGTAGTTGTTTGCAAATCTTACTCATATTTTTCTACGAGTTACATTAGTCTATACGAGGTGTTCATGCCCCTTTCGGGGCTATTTTCGGTTTTACCCCTCTAGCGGCATTTTTTTAATCCCAGGACTAGTTACTTGCAATTTCAACCAAATAATATTAAATATATGCAAATTTCAGTCCTATTATCAATTCGAGCATCCCGTAACTGGGCAATCAGTTCTAACGAGATACATTGGGCCCTTATGAGGTGTTTGTACCCCTAACGGGTCCATTTGTGGGCTATTTTTGGGTTTTCCCCTATAGCAACATGTTTTTAAACCCAAGAATATTTAATTACAAACTTTATTACGTGTCAGTTCCTAAGAGTTATATTAATCTCGTACGAGGTGTTCGTACCCATTATGGGGACGTTTGGGCGCTATTTTGGGTTCCCCCATTTAGTGGCATGCTTTTAAGCCCGAGTCTTGCTATTTGAAAAAGTTTTGTCATATTTTAAAACTGAGCATCTCCTAAGAGTTACAATGGTCCCGTGCGAGGTGTTTGTGCCCCATAAGGGGCTGTTTGGGGGTTATTTTTGCTTTTCCCCTCTAGCCGTATGTTTTTAATTTTAAGTCTAGTTATATGTAAATTTTAATCATATTATCAAATCGGGCACCCCGTGACAACGTGTTTAGTTCCTACGAGTTAGATTTGTCATGTACGACGTGTTCCTGATCCTTACGGGGTCGTTTGGGTGTTGTTTTCGATTTTCCCCTCTAATAGTATGTTTTTAAGTCTATGTTTTGGTATTTAACAATTCAACCAAATTATACTAAACATTTGCAAATTTTACTCCTATTCTGAAATAGGGCATCCCGTGATAACGTGTTCAATTCCTACGGGTTATATTAGTCTTGTGTGAGGTATTCGTGAGCCTTACCGGGCAATTTATGGGTTGTTTTGGGTTTTTCCACCTCTAGGGGAACTTTTTAAACCGTAATTTTAGTTATTTTAAGTTTTTTCCTATTCTCAAATCGGGTGTCCCATGACTACCCAGTCAATACTAACAAGTTACATTGGTCCCGTGCGAGGTGTTGGTGCCCCTTATGGGTTCGTTTGGGGGGGTGTTTTGGGGTTTTCCCCTCTACAGGAATTTTAAAATCTTATTCTAGTTATTTTAAAATTTTAGTCCTTTTCCCAAACTTAGCATCCCATGACTATACAGTCAGTTACTACGAGTTTCAGTAATCCCGTGCGAGGTGTTCATGCCCCTTAGAGGGCCATTTGGGGTTTATTTTGTGTTTTCTGCCTCCAGCAAAATGATTTTAAGCCTAAGTCTGATTATTTACAATTTTTAAACACATTTTCAAATTGAGCTTCCCGTGACTACGCAATTAGTTTCTATAATGTACATTTGTTCCGTGCGATGTGTTTGTACCCCTTACGGGGCCGATTGGGGGATGTTTTGGGTTTTCCCCTATAATGCCTTTTTTTAGCCTAAGTCCAGTTATTTGGATATTTTAGTCATATTCTCAAACCGAGCATCTTATTACTATGTGGTCAGTTCTTACGACTTACATTTATACCGACGACATGTTTGTGCCCCTTACGAGGCCGTTTGGGGACTACTTTGGATTTCCCCCCTCTAGCGGCATGTTTTAAAGCCCACGTATAGTTATTTAGAATTTTAGTCATATTCTAAAATAGGGCGTGCTATGACTATGTGGCCAGTTCCTACGAGTTACATTAGTTCGATGTGAGGTGTCAATGCCCCTTACAGGGACATTTGAGGGCTGTTTTGGATTTGTCCTCCTCTAATGGAAAAATTTTAGCCTAAATCTAGTTATTTGAAAATTCAACAAAATCATGTTAAATTTATTCAAATTTCAGTTTTATTCTCAAACTGGGTGCCCCGTGACTACGCGGTCAGTTCCTACGAGTTACGTTGCTCCTTTACGAGGTCTTCGTGCCACTTGGGGGTTATTTTGGTTTATAATTCAAACTAAACATTCACAATTCAAATTAAATATTCATAAATTAAACTACTTCTCTAATATAACATCAACATCATAATAGGATACAATTAAGATTCAATTTGGATACATATCGTATTTTCCAAGGCCAATATAATAATAGGATACAAATAGGATTGTCAATGGTAAAATAATGGTTCGGTACTCAATATTCCTCTAGATAAACTAAAAGATCCTTTAAATTAGAATTGTTATTAAGATCATACTATCATTGTTTAGGAGCCATTACTGTGTCTACTTGAGTATTAATACCCTTTGGTGCATGCATAATAATAGACCAATTGCCATCATTGATGAATTTTGACTACAATACATTCTTTACCCTTTGAAAGGAACAAATAAAAAGCTCATTGACAATGCGAACTTTACTCTTCATCTTTGATAAATCTACAATGATAATTTTGGAGTCAGGATCAATAATACAAGGATTCGTAGTGTCCTCCACATTCACTCAGTCACAATAAAATATGATTTCAGTGAAATATAAATAATTGAGTTTCGGTATTTGTTGGACAATCCAATAACAGGTTACCACCATATCTTTTGATTTTTAATTTTCTTTTTAGCGACATAGGTTGTCAAGGAAAAAATTTAATTGAACTATTTTGTGTCAAAAGTTTTTCCTAAAATGGATATGAAACGAAATCAAAACTGTAAGTGAAAAATTTCTTAAACTCTTTTTCACGAAATTTTGGACCTTTTACTAGGTGTGCAAGCCTTGAAGAGACATTTCCTCTTTTTTAAAGCTACATTTATTAATGAATTTATATTGGGGCATGTTTTTACCACACATTAATAAATAACCGCACACATGAGAAATGGAAATTACCTCTTTCGATATCCATGCCCAAAAATCATTCATAGTATTATTTCTCCTATGATTTTGGAAAATTTCATTCTCGTACTTAATAAAGGTAGATTGTACAGTTTTAATTATAATATATACAATACATAAGCAATAATAATATAGTTAATTACGTAACTACTTACTCTCCCCAATCTTGAACTTCATCTTGCGATTCGAAGACATAACGAGTTACTTGCTCAAATTGTAGATTTGTTAGTCTCACCTCATTAGGGTTCTCAAAAGGAAACTCATTCTCAAACTCGTCATGTTCCTCGATCATTGGATCTCCACGAGCACTAAACCTCCCCAGCTTTTTTTCTGCCATATGTTCCCGAGCATATAAGTATGATTTAGTAGTCTGTACACCAAAAAAGGTGTCATCTTTCACTAGCAAGGACTTGTCAAGATAAAAAACCTTGACAAAAAATACGGAGACCTTGTCATGGCCTTTAACTCTCACATAATCACAATAATAGGTTATCAAGGTCGTGTCATGATCAAAGAAATTGACGATATTGTTGTCACGATCATGTCACGATCAAAGACAATGACAACGATTGTTAACCGTGACAACAATAATTGTTGTCACGGTCTTTGACCCTAACAAGACCGTGATAATAAAAAGAAAATTAAAACCATGTTCCCCTTTCTCATCCAGTGTTTGAAATAAACAACAGATGTGTGATATCTCTCTCTCTCTCCCTCTCTCTCTCTCTCTCTCAGTTGGCATTCTTTTTCTCTCCCCACTCCTTACCGCCAATGCCGCTCTCCTCACCTCATTGCTGCTGCAAGTCTCCTCTCCTCACCGACTTTCAGCACCTCTCTGCTGCCTTTTAGTGCCTCTCTCATCTCCTCACAAATTAGGTATTTCTTCTCACATTATTTGCCTTTATTTTTTGAAATTTGTATCCAACTTAATATAACATTACTATCCAAACATTAGATGTTATCCAAATATTAGATTTTTGTGTTTTCAAATTTGTATTGTTCCAATTGATGATTTTTTATACAAAGCCTCTTTAGCAGCTTATATTGATCGAAATCTCTTTTCATAGATATTCTATGAATCAGCTGGATTTTTTTACACAGGAAAAAGTGGAAGTGAATTATTTATTTTTTTTGAAAGATTTTGGTTCATTTTTACAATAGAACTTGCATGCAACGCATTGTCTTTTTCTTCTTGATTTTGGTTTATAATTTTTTTTTATTTCACTTTATATGTCAAAGTTTTAACAAGTACCCTACAGTTTTAATTTAGACTCGTTGATAGAACAAACTATAGAAAAGATTAATTTCATTTTTTTACCCAATGAAAAATTATTGACGTTCTTGTCAACCACAATCTTGATTACTATACTATATTGTACATACATAGTAAAATTATCTTTTTTTTGAAATATTTATGTTTTGACCAACCCATAATAACAAATAGGTAAAATTAAAGAACCTCCTAAACTATCTCACTAATTAGACATACCTCCCTAGACAACTAATTTTGCAAAAAACTCCATGAAATATTCCACCAATTTACATTTACCCCATATATGTCACTAATAAAGGGGGTGCAAACAATGTTATGAGGTTCTTGGCAATGCAAGACAGTTATTTACAATCTGAATAATAGTTTAGGAGGTTTCTTGCATTTTTTCTATTTGGTGTAACAAAAAAATAACATGCCCAAAAATTTAAGGAGTTCATTCTTTTGATGAAAATATGTGAAATTTGATTAATACATGGTTTAATTCGTATTTATATGAAGAATTTAATGGCCTTACGAAATTCCAATATGGAGTTCTTATGATATAGAGTATTCTCGATGTGTAGATTTTGTATAGAATTCCAATTTTATTTATACAGGGGGAACATATTTTGAAATGATGACACTTGATTCAAATTAGTTACTTGTATGAAAGTAATTACATATGTACCATTGGTAATCAACATGGAGAATAAAGTGGAAATTTAATTAGGACTTCAAATTAGGACATGAAATTAGTACTGAAATTCGTATAATGTTTGACATAATTCATGGAAGTAAGATTATTAAGGAAAAATGGATGCTTATCTAAAAACAAATACAATATGTTAGAATGACATTTCAATGAAAATAAATTTATTTGTGTCTTACTTTTTTGTGGATTTTGTTATCCTCGCATTATGCAATTGAAAATTCTCATGTCCTTCTAATCATTTGTCAGGTCATAACACAATATTATGATACAAACTAAGATGGATTTTAATATAAGGAATTTATTTAATTTGCAATTTTTACTGTTGGAGTGTGATGTGTATTTAATTTGTTGGAATGTGGCGAGTATTTAATTTAAAGTTTTTGTTGTTGTGAATTTGTAGTGTGATGTGTATTCATTTGTTAAGGGTTGTGTAACACCGGAATAGCATTGTTCTTTGTCTTGCACCACCATCGATTCTCCACTGTTTCAAACAAGGTAACAAATACGTACATACATGCATACTAACATGTTTATATATATTATTTTTGGTCAATGTTCATAATCACATGAATTCTTGATATTTAAGGTCTCTAACATTTGATCTTTTGCTTTCCTGGTAGCTAAATAAAACAATACGAGTAATTTCTTGGATGTTTACATTGAGTTAAATTGATTTCTTAATGTGAAGCCTATGTACAACTTACTATCTAAATGCACATTGGATACGTCACATAAATTTACTTGAGTGTGATCTTCTCCTTTATGGTGCTATGGGTTTACTAAATGTTAGAATTAAATTAAGTGCATCACCTAAAATTCTAAAACTGAATTGAAAAATCTATATTTAATCTTGTAAATTAATGGGACAATCTAAAGATTATACTTGCAATATGTACAAGTTGGTGACCCCAAATTAGCAATAGGAAAATGGTGGTTAAAAGTCAATCTACAACAGAATAGTTTAATCAGCAGCACAATTTGGTGACCCCAAATTAGCAATAGGAAAATTGTGATTCAATGCCAATCTACAATATAATACAGTGACCCTAAATTGGAAAATGATTGGGAGATACTCGAGCAAAATCTCATGCACTAGTTTTTGTGGTAAACGCACTAGGTTTTGTAGTATCTAACCTAGGGTTCTTGAATTTTTCACACTTTTATTGATACTGATCCATGCATATATGCTTCTTACCCATAGTAGTTGATTGTTCGTAGTTTCTATGATGGTATATCCACTATATAAAGAGAGAATAGGTGAGATAAATAGACTAGGGGATGAGTACCATAGAGTTCTAAAGAGTTTGTAAAATTCTTAAAGAGATGTTTTCATAATGAATAGTTCTTGCGTACGTATGCACAATGTAGGAATGGTAAGGTGTTTGAGTGGAAAACAATTGAAGTAAATATGCATAGGTGGGGTATGCAAGATAGTTATCGGTCATGGTTTATTTACTGGGAAAATGCATGTTCCCATTGTCCTTGAACAACCGTCACAACAATCATCAAGTAGGATAAATATACAAGTCTAGGAGGATAATGTAGGTCAAAATATGTTAGAGGATCTAGTTGATGATGCTTATGGCTTTCATGAATTGGAAGAAAATGAGGTCACTGACGATGTAGAAGGTTCAGGTGCTCATGAAGATATTAGGATAAACCTCAACGATGACTATCAAAGTTTGAAATATAAGGTGATCCAATTATTATACCTTGGATGAAAAAAACATTAAACAATTTTGTATACAATGGTTGGTTTGTATAGTTTGAAGATCCAATATGGTTTGTCTAGAAATAGTGTGATAGGAATTCAGAATTGGGTGAAGAGGTTGATAGCCATGCAGAATACGTTTCCAAATAGTTATCGTAGTATGAAGAACAATTTGAAAGGTTTGGGAATGAATTATAAATCAATTCATTATTGAAGGTATGAATTCATACTATACCGAAAGTATTATGAAAATCTTGATTAGTGTCTGGTATGCGAGGATCCTAGATATGTGCAATCTTCTAGAAATGAAGGAACGCTCGCAAAAGTGCCTTAAAAGAGGAAATATTTTTTTCCTTTGGGCCTAGATTGAACCAATTTTTAGAGTACCATGGATAGCAGAGGGAATGACTTGGAATGTTAGGGTAGAAGTAAGGGATAATCTCATGTGTCATCCTATTGATACTACAATTTCGAAGATGATAAATTTTGATTATCCTCATTTTTCTTGGGAATAGTGTAACATTCCTTTGGGAATATCAACACTTGGTTTCAATCCATTTGGAAATATTACCACCAATAAGAATGTATGGACATTGATGCTTGCACCACTCAACCTCCCTCCTTCAGAGTGTGTGAGGCCTAAATTTTTGATGTTGACTTTACTGATATCTGGACCAAAGGCACCAATTGAAGACATCGATGTCTATTTCGATTCTTTGGTAGAAAAATTAAGTGATTTGTGGGAAGAGGGCATGAAAGAGTTTGACTCTAGTAAAAATGAAGAGTTTATGCTGAAAGATATGTTGATTTCAGCAATTCATGATTTCTCCACTTATGGGACATTATCTGATTGTGTTGTAAATGGTTATTTTGATTGTCCCATTTATGGTTATTTTTGTTGTCCCATTTTGTTGTAAATGGTCAATAATGATTAAAAGAAAATAGTAGCGAAAAGAAACTAATTCCCCCCGATACATTTAGTTTAATGAGTGAGTAAAGAAATTTTCTTTTAGATAAAATATATAATCTTAAAGTTCTTTCTAATTTTTATTCCAACTTACAAAGGATTGTTAATAATGACACCCACGATTTAAATAAGTTCAAGTCTCATGATTGACATTTGATCATGCAATTGGTTCTTTTATTATTTAAGCACTATTTATCTAAGCATAAGGATTTGCAGAGGGTCATTATGCAGATTATCATTTGCTTCACACTTTTATGTGAAAAAGTAGTCAATCAAAAGCACATAGTGGCCGTAAAAGTAGCTATAGCTAAAGCGATTTGTGTGTTTGAGAAATACTTTACCCCATCATTTTTTGACATAATTATTCACTTGTTGGTACACTTATACGATGAGTAACCTCTTTGCGACGCAGTTAGATATCGATGGATGTAACCGTTTAAAATGTTTATGAAATTTTTTAAAGATTATGTATATAATACATCATAAATTAAAGGATTAATTGTAAAGGAATACATCACCGTGGAGTCATCAATCTTCACTCAAGAATATATGCTCGATCAAAGCATTATAGCTAATAGTGATGAGCTTGTATATAAGGGTTGTCATGTAATGGGCACATGAGTGAAATTAACATATTTATACCATGAACAAGCCGTTCCTTATCTATTTAAAACTCATGAAGATGTCGAAGAATGGAAAACGTTAAGTTTACGTTGTCTTTTTACATTATTTTAACCTTTATACTTGATTTCATAATATGTTCGTCATGATCAATGCAGGAAATATGATGCATGTGGGAACTATAATAGATGAAGAATGATGGCACAATCAGACAACGAATTTAGGCTATAGGTGTCACATAAGATAAAGACAACGTGAATGTCTCTTACTAAATGAAATATTACAAGATAATTTTAAACCTAACCTAATTAATTTATCTACAATCTCATCTCTTAAAGATGGGTGATGCAACATCAAGGCTTTCTAGTCTAGCTAATGGACCCAACTCTACCATCATCGGTGTAGTGAAAATTTATTTTAATCGCTACGCGAGGGGAAAATAGTTCAAAACCTTTTGTGGCACTTGAGAGGACTTGCGATATTTTGCAGTATTGTCATTTTCTTTTTCATAAACCATATATCTAGGTTCACTACATACAATACACTCGTACTTTTCTTGTGCTCGTTGCGGTACAATATGAAATCATACTTACATGCATGGATATATTTGTACCTAAAACCCAAACCCTTCAACCTCTTCTTCATGCTAGGAAATTTATCTCGTAACGTGTTCTCTTTTCGGATAATGTATTCAACCCAATTAAGAATTTCGATTGCGTTATTTCATGACAAACCAATTTGACTCTTCAAATGATGGAGACCAATGATTGCATATAATACTGAGTGATATTCATCTCAATCTTTATACAATCATCTAGACATATTGTCTTTCAACTGTATGTATTCTCGATCTTCTAGTAATTTACCATCAACTTGTTCATTAACTTGGTTATAATGCCTATTACTTATATCCATAGGTTGGTGGTTTTGATGGTTGTGGACTCTGTAACCATCATTAATTAGGCAAGTCAAAGCACGATGTGTTGGGAAATCATGTACCACTTCCACTCAATGGGATTCCATTATGCGATAGGGTATCGGTAATTCTTCTGCTATGTAAGGTACATGCTTTTCAACATGGCATGTTCATATCTTACAATCTTCCCAAATTCCCCACTTTAGTAAATGCAACTCAACGTCTTCTAAATAATTATATTTTCCTTTCATTCAATGGTTGCACAGAGAGGGAATATTATTACTTTTAAGATTTCTATAAGTGTATTTAACAAGATATTGAATGCCATTTACATGATTATAATATATTCTATTACTCTACCCCCTCCACTCTTTGTATTGTGGGAAGTCCATTAAATAATCTTCAAAATTAAATTCACCTATATTAATAGGTTGAAATAAAGGACATGACTCATAAAATAAGGTAAAGTTTGTAATTCAATTAAATTATTGAGCACGACTTAAAATCAAATTAAAAAATTAAAATAACTTAAATAAACAAAATATTATAACAACTTGTTCTCAAATATTACAAATTATCAATGCGTTTTCATGTCCTAGGCTTGACCAACAAATAAACTAGCCAAGCGATAAAATAATTTGCATAGTATTTTAGTGCGTTCCCTTATCCACTGTCAACGTTCACATGCATTTCTCCTCAACCGTTGTATATTTCATCAATAATTATCTGAGCCTCACCCATATGCAAAGGGATATTTGTGTACTCGAGTTCCAATATTTAAGGAGGCGAGTTTTCTCACACTAATAAACCTACTATTGGTTAAGTCCCTGAAATATTATTGCTCTTTATAATCACTATGAGTGTGGATGACGATGATCCAGAAGCTGTGGAAGGTGGAGGAACTAAGCATGGGAATGTTTAAGGAGTCGACATTGTAATGGGAATGTTGAAGGAGGCATCATTTGGGAGAGGAAACCATGAGGGAGGGGTTAGGGAAAACTTGAGGAGGCATCAGAGGCTGAAAATATTGAGTAAATAAGAACACAAGGTGCCCGATTCAGTCACCAAGACTCGGAGGTTACTTTTAATCTCCTAGACATCACCATTTGTCTTAGACTGACTTTCCTCTTGGCTCGAATTATGATTCTTGATCGAAGATATCTTATCCACGAGAGGTGATGTGTGTTTTAATTTGATTTTTGTCATATTTGATCTGAAACATCTCGTCCTCCCTCCTTGGTCAGTTTCAAAGGCCTAGTTCTGGGCATCATTTTCAATGTAATCATATGGCTCGAACCCGACTGACTGCTAATGGCCTAGATCGATTCTTGTTGAATGAAATTATAATCAATCTTATGATTTTAATATCATTTTATATTACGAGGGTACATATAAATAAATAACTAGTCATACTCACCAGAGTTTGAGCTAAGTGTGGTGGGAATTTATTATTTTGTCCCATCGAGCATTCACGTACAAGTCGGCTCGATTAGTTTTTTTTCTTGCATCTGTACTGCCCTTTATTTTATATGGAAATTCACTCTTCAAATCTTCATATTAGTTGGATGCCAACCAATGGATATCAACTTTGTTCTTTTTCATTTGCTTGGGAGGTGTCGGGAGGGGGGTGGGGGTTTTGGAGTAACATGTGTTTATTGTCTACTCGCAGATGGAGTGGGAAAGTGTACTAATGGAAAAGAAGATAATTATTCACCATGAGGTGAGGAGAATTCTTGTTAGGGTTCATGGGATGATAATCCAACAGGTGTCACGTTATCACTTGGTACGTTGTGCTCATTATTACTCGACATTATCTATATTACAGAATAATAAGTGATGAAATCATTATACTAACATGTTTACGACTAAATAATCATTTTTACAACTATATATATGTATACACCTTCCCATAATAAGACTTTAAAATATGCTGAATGTGTCTGTCTCCATCCATTCGGTGTTAATTTTTAAAAACCTATGGATTTTTGCACGTGGCCAACTAGGAGGAAACGTATCTATGGATGATGTATAGATATCCATAACATGAACTTAGAATCCTTTCTTCTCCAACATATTTTTGAGATTCAATATAACATGGCTATGTTACGAGACATCACAGTGTTGGTCAATGCTCTCTGTTGTAAGTATATGAGTCAAGTGGTAATGAATGAAAATTGGAACCATACATATGAATGTGCACAAAACTAATTTTCCTATCCATTTCATTCGCACCTTGCAAACCACTACCTACTTCCACTTTTGTTATTATTCATTGATTAATATCCACAAATCATAGTTATATGTTGAAGCGAAAAAAGAGATTGAGGGTGGTGAAATGAGACATGATAACTTAAGATTCTGTAAAGATAAGAGAACAAAAATATGAGGAATGTAACATGTAGATAAGAATATTTAAGAATCATTTCACCACCCTTACATTTGACATTGAGTTGAGACTATACTACATTCATTAAGAAACGTTAAAAATACAGAGCCAGATTTCACTAGAGAGTTCAAATCCTTCTCAATTTTTTTTGCTTTGTTAACATTTAATGGTGTGAATGTTTCCAAAATTTAGTGTTGCACAATTCTACGCCTTCACACTACACCATAAATATTATTTAGTATTCTAACGAAACACCAAATAATTTCTATAAAAAGACCAAATAATTGAGTTATAATGCCATAAAGTTCAAATTAAATTACAATTGTTAATTGAATTCCAATACTAGACCAAATACTTATGTATGTGCATGTGTATGTGTATGTGTATGTGTTTGATTTAGTCAAAATTCCAATCCTAGCGTATGTGTGTTCATGCATGTGTGTGTATGTGTATGTATGTGTGTATGCATGTGCATGTGTTTGATTTAGTCAAAACTATTTCAAGTTATTACACTTAAAATGGGATAGTGCTATGTCAATAGGAAATGGGTTTAAACTTAAAAGAAGAATGGAGGATCCAAATAACAACCACTTTGTTAGTGGGAGAAAAATCCTAATTTTATTACTAATTGAGTTCCTAATTTCCTAAATGAATTAGTATGTGTATTTCCTAATTTCCTAATTTAGTTCCCAAGTAGTATGTGTATTCCCTAATTTCCTAATGGAATTACTAATTGAGTTCGTAATTTCCTAATTGAATCGGTATGTCTAATTCCCAATTGAGCCAAACTAGTGTTTGTATTTCCTAATTGGATTAGTATTTGAATTCCTAATTGAGTTCCTAATTTCCCAATTGAGATCCTAAATTCCTAATTTCCAATACTAGGGTATTTCGGTATTTTAACCATATATGCAAACACATACACACATACACGTAGACATACATATACATATACGCAAACACATTCATAAAGACACATATAAATACACATACATACACATACATATAATAAAAATACACATACATACACATACACATACACATACACATTCAAATACACATACACATATACATACACATACACATACCCACAATACTAATAGAGAGAGATGGAAGAGGATATGAATTGCAATGAGAGAAGGGAGTGTAGAGAGAGAGAGGGTCATCGAAGAGGTCTCTAAGAGGGAAATGTAGATAGAGAGATAGAGAGAGAGGGGGTAGGGTAGAGAGAGAAGATCACATGAAAATGGAAAAAAGGACCTGGTTGCCAATATATAAAGGATGTGGTCACAACCCTAGTCCGTGACCACAATCTTGTGACCATTTAATTCTCCCACATCAGCAATATTGTTATGGTCCATGACCGCGACCAAGTTGTGCGGTGTGCATAAAATATACGGTAAGGGATGTGTGGTAATGGACAAGGGACGTGACCAACACCGTGACTATTTCAAGGTCACATCCTTAGGTTATGGTCGCACTTAACTTTGTCATGGATGTAGTTATGATTTAGGTCCATGACCAATATTGGCCTGAATTTTAACGCAAGTTTAATTTGGTCATGGGGTAGTCCCGAACCATGAACGTGACCCCCATGGTCATGGACTAAGGCCATGACAGTTTTCATTGGATGTCTCCCCTATATTTGGTTATTGTCTATGTCACGATGGTTAGGACTGTGGTCACAGTCCTTAGTAATGACTATTATTCCTTGACCATTGTCCGTTTGTAGTGTAGTGTAAGATATACCCTTAACCATGGATTGATTTGAAGATGATATCCAGTTGTATTTGAAGGATACAATGATGTTAATTGGATATCTAATTAGAAGGATTGTGAATCTATATGTGGCTATGTATTTATGATTTATAGTGCTTTCCTTGCTTCGAAATTCCAAAAACAAACTTTTATTACTAGATCCACCATGGAATATGAATTTATAGATTTTGATAAAGCTGGAGAAGAATCAAAGTGGATTTGGCTCTTCTTAGAGGGTATTTTAATGTGGCCAAAACATGTGCCCACAATTTTCACACACTATGATAGTTATTCTTCAGTTTGTAGAGCATAGAGTGATATGTATAATGGTAAGTCTCGGTATATATGGCGAGGATGGATTACAGTTAAGAAAGAGATATCTAATGGAATCATTTCCATTTGTATATGAAATCTAAGGAAAATATAATGGATCTGTTAACCAAAGGTTTGAATATAGGTCATGTATATCATTTATCGAGGATAATGAGATTAAATCCTATAAAATAAAGAGTTATCTTAATGGCAACCCTTTATAGATGACTGGAGATCCCAATATCTAGGTTCAAAGGGACAAATGAGTCTTGACTGAATTTTTGAACTAATGAGTTTTTGTTTAACTTATACCAATTTTTATGATAAATATGTGTTTCCTACACAGTATGTTAGGATAAGCATATAGTTTAATAACTCTCATAAGATGGAAGTCCATGTGGGGTATAGTAGGATAATCTTAGTGGAAAGTCACCTATGTGAGTGTGTTGGGGTATCTTCTATGAGAGCTTTAAAGGATGAAATTCTCTAAAACACTCATGAAACCATGAGTTGTTTAAGTGTAATCTTGGATCCATCCACAAGTTTTGTAAGTACATCCATTTATAGGAATTAGTAAGTTAATCCACCAAAATGGGATATGTATTTGAATGTATTTATCTGGTGGATTTTATATTTTAGTGGATTAACTTATTAATTATTTCAGAGTGGATGTGCTTAGAAAAACTAGGGGATGTATCCATAATTACCCTCATTTTGGAGCAAAATAAACACAGCCAAAAGAACCCACAATGTTCGAAGAATTACTCTGTCAAGATTGTTGTCTTTGTTTACACAAAAAACTGAACAGTTTAAGACATCGCGTTCACTGATCAGTTTGTAAATTTGGTAGTCTTTCACTCGGGAAAATTCAAGGGCAAAATCTCTCTATCTAGATGCTGAAATTTTCCATTAGAACTATCTTTGTTTTTCTATATTCTTTTTGTGTTGATTCAATCGATTTTCATTCAAGTAGGGGATTGTTCGAGTTTATTGATTTTTATATGTTGAAAAAATATTATATTGGTCAAATTTAGGATCAATTTAATATGGTGCCCACATGTGTTTCAAGATGGTTCGAAGTGGTAACGTATTCCTCTCCATGAGTAGTATAACATGGTATACTCACGTGTTAAACCATAAATTAATGAATGAGAATTTATTGCACGAAGAACCCACTTTGAAAATGAAATTTGTTTTAAGTATTTTAATAAAGGTGAATTTCCACAAATAAAATTTGAGAAATAAATGTAGTATATCACAATTCATTATGGAATTTGGGCTTGGTTGCCTTGGGATATCCAAAATCTTTAAAGGCCGAAGGACCTACTTGGTATTGTACTGACTTCCAAGATAATAAGTGCAAGTCGTGTCAGCACCCCGACAAAAAAATAGTACTTAACGAGTGTCTTGACATGCCACCAAGGCATCCAATACTCTGGCCTTAAAATTTTTCTTTTAAAATATATGTGGCATAAGTATAATCACACGGTTATTGTAATACCCCGTATTTTTGTGATATTTATTTATGGGATTAATTGAATTAAATGCGTATTAATTGGAAATTAATCCGTATAAAAATACTAGCGAGATGCGAGTTAGTATTTGATATTAATGAGTATATATGGCTATATATGAATATGGAATTATTGATTTGTCGTGAGATAGAAATACGGCAATTTAGAAATCTTGTTGAGACGCGTGTGACAGTCGCGTCATGGAATATAATTATGATAATTAAAAAGTGAATTTTATTTCTATAAATCGTATGGTCATTTTGAGTGAGCTGACGCATCCGGAAGGGTCGAAATAGTCAGAAAACACTAGCCGGGGGTTTAGTTTGGGTCCCGGTGCATTTTTAGGCCATACCGGCAACGCATAAGGGTAGTTTGGTAATTTTAGAATTTTGGGATTTTTTATTAACGAATTTTAGGAGTTTTAAATGGAAAATTAAAAGACCCACTAACCCATTACCAGCCATTAACTGATTAGAGGGCTACGGGGGTTATTAGAATTAACCCCAAAAGTTCCTAAGACAAACCCTAGCCTCCATTGCCACCATTAGAGAAGAGCTTGTAGAGGGAGAGAGAAGAGTGGAGAATTCTGCAGAGAGAGAGAGAGAAACTCATCAATTCATCATCAAATTCAGAGATACACATAAGGTAAGTGGTTTTATTTCATTATTTTGCAGAGAATGCTTCTTCCATGCGTAGGAAATTCAAATAAATTGTATTGTTCTTGGTGTATGATGAAAACCCATTTAATTGGATGTAGAGATTTAAGAATCTATTGAGGAAATTGCATGTAGAACGTTGATAGGATGATTAGTCAGATGAAAATACATCTTTTACATCATAAAAACGGATTTAGTTATGTCTATAAATGACTTGATTTTTCTAGGGTTCATGTTCTTGAGATTTGAAAAATAAATGTTGGAGATTTGATAATTTGATGTAGTTTAGGGTGATTTGAACCCATATAAATGTTGTAATACGGTTGAAACATGTTTAGGAAGGATTAGATACCTTGAAACATTGTTGGAATGACATTTAGGTGAGATTAGAGGTGAAGAGAAGTTGGAAAAACGAGTTAAGGAAAATCTGGGCTCGAATCTGGCCACTCGTTAGAAGACCTGCCCAGGTCGTTCGAACGAGCTTCTAACGAGTTGACAGTTTGACTTCTAATGAGAGGGATATTCGTTCGATGACTTTCGTTCGAACGAGATCTCGTTAGAAGGCCCAGTTCGTTCGAACGAACTCTCGTTCAAACAACCTCGTTCGAACGAGACTTCTAACGAGTTGACAGTTTAGGCTTTTTTAGCCTGTTTTGATTTCGCATGTCCCGTAACCTTATTTAATGGTAGAGATAACCTTCCCTTGATGATAAATTGATATAGTAGGGACATTTGAGATATAATGAGGAGAAAAACCTAGAAGTGTAGTTGAACCTAAGGGAAATTATGAAGTAGGACGTGAGTGTCTATTACGATGCGAGAAATATTGACGGCCTAAATTACTATATTAATCGGGAACATATAAATTGTGTAGCATTATATGTCGGTACGAGATTGAGAAGTGTGCCACCAATATATTATGGTGATTTCTAAGATGTGTGCATACTTAGTATATGTATTGATTTTATGTGTATGACATACCTACCATACTTGCTATCACGGGAGGTTTGCGTTCGCTTAGGGCCCTCTAATCCTTGTGTTGCCCGGATTTATACTGGTACCTCGATGAACATAGATCAGAGAAGGACTTATTGGGATGTTAATAAGTCTGCTGATCGTGGGAGCGCAGGTATGTGTGTGACCCATGTGATGTGACTGTGTTCGCCTCCATTATTTGTGATGTTGTTATCTGAGAACGATTCCTGAGAGATTCGGAATGCGTGATCCTTATGTACGTGATGTACCGGGATGGATAGCAGAGTATGTGTGCACCGCAGCTAGTCTCGGGGTGCTTGTTTTGTATATTTATGACAGGAATAATATACACTTAATTAATGGGAACTTTCATGTTAATATTGTGAATACAATTATTGTATTGTTTTGAGAAAACATAACGGGTTAATTGATAGTGAATTGTATTACTAATTGAGAATCTGATTTTAAGTAAAGCCCTCTATTTAATTGATAACGGTAGAATGCATTATGGGGATCGAGTAGTAAGGGGTAGAACTTATTACGTTTTGGTTAGATATATATGTCATTTAGATGGGTAAGGTACGTTAGGAGTGCACATGTAGTCGAGAGGTGAGAATCTCATGTGAGTTCACGTCCTAACATGTATTTTGCATTTAATGTTATTAAAACACTTGCTGTTTTTAAAATGATTTCCACTTTCGGGCTCTGACCCATTTTCTTTCAAATCTATTTTTGTAAAAACCATTTTAGGTGCCCAGCCACAAGGACACCATTCTTAGGATCCTCATTCAGGTGATGAGTTGTAGCTGTTTGTGGAAGTTACAGGACTTTGCTTGTAGACGCTTCATCTATCTTGACTCTATATTCAGCACTTATCAGTTATAGGGCATGTCGCCCATTTCTTTTAAAGACTTTTCATTTATTTCAGTTATTCGGACTTCTGGCATGTAATTAATTCAGGATTCAGACTTGTCATTTTATTTTCAGTTATGGGGTTGTTGTGAGGAGTTTTCCTCCGGATTTATTATTATTTGTTGATTATTTCATTACTTCGTTATGGTGAATGGATTATGTTGTTCTTCCATTATTCTTTTATCGCATGTTAATCAGACTTAAATTAAAATTTGGCAACTTACTTTTTAAATACTAGGTGGTTAGTAATTATTAAAATGTTTTCGACAGTGATGCTATTAACTGAACCAACTTGGCATTTTGTATTGATTTAATAAAGGAGTATCTACCCGATATTTAATTAGTTGGGGTGTCACAGTTATGAATCGTAAAACACTGAAAGGGAAGGAATTACATCATCAGAGCTTTTTAAAGGCAGTTTCATTTGTATTAAAATATCAACGAGTTACAACTTGACACAAAGAGCTAAACATGCTCTATCTAGTTAAACAAACTTCTACTTAAGGTAACAAAAAGAGCTTTAAAAGAAAAATCTTCAACATAGTCCTTTTTTTCGTTCCATCAACGAGCTTAATTATGTCCTAAAAAATGGTTATTTATACAACGTCAGCTAAAAGCCGATTGAGATTCAATCTCCAGACATTCCAGGGTTTTTCAGAAAATTAATGCCTATTCAATTTAGAAAAGAAGGTATATACAAAGAGATAGGAATTTCAAGTAATATATACAAAGTAAATGATAATATATATATTTAGAATGAACAGTTCAGAACAGAGAAGATAAAACCATTGAGCATTTGTCAATTATTCAGTTTTAGTGGCCATGTACGCTCTAATACCCAGACAGATAGTGATACCAAATGTTTCCACCCGGTAACATCAAAGAAAGATAATCATGATTTTTGGAACAACGCCTTGTTTAGGGAACACCAACGATAAACCAGCTGGGAAGGTACCACCCAAATATTTCCACCCGGTAGTCAAGGCCAACATAGTAAGAGAGTTTCTATAGGTCGACTCAATAATTTTAAAATTCAAATCAGATGTTTATATGGAGAGATATAAACATATAACAAACGCCGGTAAATCTCACAAGTCTAACCACCTACTTTGTCTCATATTCAACTCTTTCTGAGTAAATATATACTTTAAACTCTTATGATCAGTACAAATCTCACAAGTCTCACCATACAAATAGTGCCTCCAAATCTTAAGAGCAAAAATTACAGCTGTTAATTCTAGGTCATGGGTTGGATAATTCTGCTGATGGGTTTTCAACTGTCTCGAGGCGTAAGCTACTACTTTTCCATTTTGCATTAGCACACATCCCAAACCATTTTTAGAAGCATCACTATAAATCACAAATCCCCCTATTTCGAAAGGAATAGTCAAAATTGGGGAAGTTACTAATCGATTATTAAGTTCTTAAAAACTATTCTCGACTTCCTCAGACCATTAATATTTCACCTTATTTTGCCTAGATAGAGGTTTGGCAATACTAGAAAATCCTTTAACAAATCTTCGATAATAACCTGCTAATCCAAGAAAACTATGAATCTCCATCACATTAGTTAGTCTAGGCCAATCTAGTATAGCTTTGATCTTTTGAGGGTCAATCGACACTCCCTCCTTGGAAATGACATGTCCTAGAAAAGAGACACTAGGCAACCAAAACTCACACTTCATTAGTTTCGCATATAATTTCTCTTTCCTGAGGATTTGTAATACTGTCTCTAAATGCTTTTCGTGTTCTTCAATACTTTTGGAACAAATAAGGATGTCATCAATGAAAATAACCACACACTGATCCAAATACTTCCTAAACACCCTATTCATCATATCCATAAAAGTGGTTGGTGCATTAATTAGTCCAAATGTCATTACAAGAAATTCATAGTGACCATATCTAGTACGAAAAGCTGATTTTGAAATATCATCGTCCTTAGTCTTCAATTGATGATAGCCTAATCTAAGGTAAATCTTAGAGAATACTTGTGCACCTTCTAATTGATCAAACAAGTCATCTATACGAGGTAAGGGGTATTTATTATTAATGGTTATCTTATTCAGTTCACGATAATCTATACATAGTCTCATTGTCCCATCCTTCTCTTTAACAAATAACATTGGAGCACCCCAAGGCGATATACTTGGTCTGATAAAACTCTTGTCTAAAAGGTCTTCTAATCGAACTTTTAAATCTCTTAATTATATGGTGGTTTTGATATTGATATAGTTCCAGTAATAAGGTCAATGGTAAATTCTATTTCTCTTTTAGGAGGTAGGCCTAGTAAATCATCAGGAAAAATATCCGTAAATTTCTTAGCGATAAGAATATCTTCTAAGCTAGGCCCTATCATCTACAAACTAGTAACATTTGCAAGAAATAGTACACATCGGAGATATGATTCCAGTTCTTTCAAAACTAAATATCCCTTCTTAAGAAAACTATAGGCTTGCATTGCAGAAATAATACACATCGGAGATATGATGCAAGTTCTTTCAAAACTAAATTTTGGTTGGTGAGGGATTTGGAAAGTAACACTCTTCTCAAAACAATCCATCTTAGCATGATATGATGCTAACCAGTCCATCCCCAAAATGACTTCAAAATCTCTAATGTCTAAAACTATAAAATCAACAAATAGTTTATGACTATCAATGTGTATGGGGCAAGCCTTGTGTACTAATTTACCCATCAATAACTCACCCGAAGGAGTAAAAACGTGTATGTTATGATTCAAGGGTTCAGGCAATTTATTAAAGCGATTTAATACATGTATAGATACAAACGAATGGGTAGAACCTGGATCTATCAAATCTTTAAAAGGTTGTGCACATATAGAAAGTGTACGTGACACTACCGCATTAGAAGCTTGGGTATCAAAAAGTGCAAAAACTCCACCTTGTCTGCCTTGATCCTTGTTTGCACTTGAAGGCTTTATCAGAACCCTTGCTGGGTTTGGGAATTCTTTTATCTGATGTCCTTTTTGTCCACATCTAAAACAAGCTCCTGAATCCTTATAACAAGGTCGTCCTCCATGCATCATTCTACATTGTTTGCATATATGGTTATTATATTGTTTGTTATCACTAGATCCCCCAACATTGGATGTGTTTTTAAATAAATTTCTATTATTATAGTCCTTTCCTTTTTGTTCCCAAGACTTCCTCTTTCCATCTCTAATTCGATTGTACTCCTCACCATCCCTCTCAGCTATTATAGCCCTAGTCACGACATCAATATATGATGTTAATTTCAGGATGGAAATTCGACTACGAATATTCAACCTTAACCCACGCTCAAACTTCTTCGCTCTTAAAACATCAGTTTCTACAACATGACGTGCAAAACTGGATAACTCAGTAAACTTTGCCTCATATTGACTAACCGTCATATTCCCTTACACCAGACTCATGAAGTCAACTGCCATTTCGTCTTTCACCATTTTCAGAAATTATTTCTCATAAAATATTAATAAGAAATCATTCCAGCCTATGTAAGTATTCATTTCCCCGTGTATTCTCTTAGTCATTCTACACCAATGTTCGGCCTCCCCTTCTAACATAAATGTTGCAAATGACACCCTTTGTTCATCGGTACACTTAAGAACATCGAGTATCTTTTCCATATGCATCACCCAACTTTCTACTTCAGTGGGGTTCGGAGCACCTTTAAAAGATGGAGGATTCAACTTCTTGAACTGTTCAATAGTACATCTACTTAGTTCAAGATTCTTTGGTACTCCATTATTCACCTGCTGCTCCACAATCTTTGCTAGACTTTCAATTGCCTTGTATGCACCTTCCAGTCCTTCTATACTCGAATCACTAGTTCCCATTGATGATCTTCTCTTGGTCATTTTCTACAGTCATGGCCAAACGTAAGATCTACTATACTATATCAATATTGAAAACTAAAAGACCAATTATAAATAATATAACACATAAGGAGGGTTATCACATAAATTAGATTTTGAATACTATCTCCTAAGGATGGAAACATAGAATCTATAACATTCGAAACCTATGCTCAGTAGTCTACGGGTTCATAACCTATGCTCTGATACCACCTCTGTCACAACCCCGACCAAAGAATAGTAGAGTGTCTTGACATTCCACCAAGGCATCCAATACTCTGTCCTTAACATTTTTCTTTTAAAATACATGTGGAAGAAGTATAATCACATGATTATGAATCGTAAAATACTGAAAGTGAAGGAATTACATCATCAGATCTTTCTAAGTGGAACTTCATTTGTATTAAAATATCAACGAGTTACAACTTGACACAAAGAGCTAAACATGCTCTATCTAATTAAACAAACTTCTACTTAAGGTAACAAAAAGAGCTTTAAAAGCTAAATCTTCAACATAGTCCTTTTTTCGTTCCATCCACGAGCTGAATTATTTCCTGAAAAATGGTTATTTATACAACGTCAGCTAAAAGCCGAATGAGATTCAATCTCCAAACATTCAAGGGTTTTTCAGAAAAATAATACCTATTCAATTTAGAACATAAGGTATATACATAGAGATAGGAATTTCAATTAATATATATAAAGTAAATGACAATATATATATTTAGAATAAATAGTTCAGAACAGAGTAGATAAAACTATTGAGCATGTGTCAATAATTCAGTTTTAGTGTCCATGTACGCTCTAATACCCAGACAGATAGTGTTACCAAATGTTTCCACCCGGTAACATCACAGACAGATAATCATGAATTCTACAACAACGCCTTGTTTAGGGCACACAAGTGATAAACCATCTGGGAAGGTACCACACAAATATTTCCACCCGGTAGTCAAGGCCAACATAGTAAGAGAGTTTCCATAGGCCGAATTAATAATTTTAGAATTCAAATCAGATGTTTATATGGAGAGATATAAACATATAACAAACGACGAAATCATAGGTATCAGATGCATTTTGATAATAAAAGCATTTCACAAAATATACATAGTTTGCAAAATCTCTTACTACTATAAAATGCAAAACAAGGCATTTATTACCTATACAAGCATTTAAGAGTCTCACATTCTAGACTATCCACGTATCTCTTACTACTATAAAATGCAAAACAAGGCATTTATTACCTATACAAGCATTTAAGAGTCTCACATTCTAGACTATCCACGTAGTTAGAAAATTACAAATTGATGATGTATTTTAAGAGACGGCTATCCCTTTCTCTTCTTAATATTAATAACACCACCCGGTACAATGTCCATTCTGATTCCCTCTATATTTATGCAATCAATGGATCAAGCTCTACTTCTCCCAATAGCAAAACCTAATGAAATTTCGATGGGGGAAGAACGCTCTTAGAGGATATAAAAAATCTGAGGTTTTGCTAAAGCGTTGTGGAGATTAGATTTATGTTGGCAGGGTATGATTTGGTTGTGATTGGGGCTCTGTTGAAGCTCTGGATTTCTTTCACTTTTGTGTTATTTTCTCTTTGCATGCAACAACTCTGGTGTCTTCAACAACAAAGCCCTAACCCGTGTGTTCCTACTGTTTTGATGCGTTTGAGGTCGAAAAGGTACAAATCTCTCTTAAACCTTTACTTTATATTTTTAAATAAATTTGTTTGCCTAATAAGTACTGATCTGAAATGGGTTTATGTTTTTTTGGTGCAAGAATTTGTTTTTTCCTGTTATTTGTGCATAGATGCTTACTTTGAGTTGCAGTGTTCAAAAGTAATCAGTGAGTTCAATACATGTTTCTAAGTTATCTACTTAATATTTTGTTTAGTTCCTTTCATTGTTTTATAGATAATAGAATGTTACATGTTCATATTTTTCGACTCTACATTTGTTTTGAGAGGGTACTTTTGGGTATAATGTGTTGAGGCCATTGGAAAAGATTTTTCAAACTGTTAGATTGACGGTTGAGTTTAGTTCTGTAGCCTTATGACTTTTCTCCACTAAGATAAATTTACAACTGAATGTTGTATGTGAAGACTGATTATCTTGATGGCCAAATCGTTGGTTTAGATGTCTATGTGGCGTCTTTGTGTTTTTATTGTTAATGATGAAAAGAATCATGGATGGCTTATTTTACTTAATTTATTTTTATCCTTTTCATTGAGAATAAATATGTATGGACAATTATTCTGCATTTTCCTACATATTTTAAATAGTGTTTCTTCTTTATCACCCAGTTTTACCTTCATCTTCTAAGTTTTTTGTAATTTAAATTTTATTAGTCAATTTTAGCTGAGGCTAAGAAGCATTACTATCTGGGTACTGGCTGGGCCGAGAGGTCATAGTTGATTCTAACTTTACATTTTAATTTCTATGTGTCCTTGATTTTAAATCTATTATGGAGCAATTTATAAACTCACCAAGTCTTTATAGGCTAGCCTAGAAGAAAAAATTGAATAACCACACATGGAAAAAGGTGCACACATTCCAAAAGAGGTAATAAAATTTTATTGTGAAATGTTTTGCGTGTGTTTATTGTATATATATTTTTTCAGTTCTTTTGTGAAAAATTGTGTTAACATGCTATTATGTCTGACATTATTATTAATTCACTGCAAGTTACAATTTTTCAAGTTGTTCTAGAGATGAAAGTTTTACAATTGCAAACTGAAAAAGAGTCCTGGATTCAAAAAGAGGTGATTTTTGGTGAATTATTTGGTTATACAAAAGTTTGTAGATTTTAAAGCTTGGGGCTCTATCTACTTTAAATACCAATTCTCTTTTTTACTTTAATGTCATTCAATTTTTTACCGATATTTTTTCACATGTCAGAATAAGACATTTGGCTTTCCTTGAAATTTCTTGAGGAGCTTGTAACCTATAGTCAATTTAAATGCAGGCTAATTATGACGAGAAAAATTATACGATCAAAGTACGAGTGATAAGAAAGTGGGAAGTCATAGACTTTAAGAAAAGCAACGAGCTTTTATTTGTTGACTGCATTCTTCTAGATAAAAAAGGTATGTATGGCAACCATTGTTTGTTATTAGTACTTGTACGTCGTCACCTAATATTCGTACAACTCCTAAAACATGAATTGTAATATAATTAAATTCTTCACTTTGAAATTCCTTTTCAAAAGACTGAAGGTAGTGTAGAATAAAACAGGCGAAATCATATGAACTGAAGTCACCAAATCAACTCTCACAACAATAATAACAAATTAAGGTTCTATAAACAAACTAAAGTAAGTATAATTTTAGCTCAGTCGGTATAGTGAATTAATTTCTGAAAATTGAGATGAAAGGTTTGTCTGGATTAACAAATTAACAAATTATGTTTTCCCGACCGTTACTTTCATAGTCGAGGAACATTATCTACACTACACCAAATCTGCCCATTTGTCAAGGTCATTGACCTTGACAAATTCACCTTGTCAAGGTCAATGACCGTGACATTTCGAGGCGAGACAACTTTTTTTGTCACGGTCGTGTCACGGTCATTGACCTTGACAAAAAACTCGCGTTTTGTGTCACGGTCGTGTCAAGGTCAATGACCGTGACACGTTTGTCACGGTTTATAATCGTGACAAAGCCGTGACCCTTTTTAAAAAAAATTGTCGCGGTCATTTCCCGTGGCAAGCCCGTGACAAATGTTGTCAAGGACTTGTCAGGGTCAATGACCGTGACAATTCTGGGCAGAATTTAAAAAAAATCTGCAGGGCAGTATGGCCACCGCCACTGCCCAGCAGTATATTTGTACCTGTTATAGCAACGTTGTACCTGTTCCAAACATCATATATCCAACACAAACTAAAGATAATGCAAATATATATTCATGACAGTATAATCCAAATCTTCAAAGTAAAAATAATATACATGACGATATAATCCAAATATAATTAAAATGGACAAACTTAAAAATAATGTTACTACATGTTTTAGATAAAACTGAGGAGGTGAGTAGGCCACACGACATACGAATTGACGCACCCACTAATATACGTCGTGCCGCATTGTTCGCGCAACCACAATAGGGAGTTCTCCTTCCCGGGTATGACATGCGTGACGAGCACCCTGGACTCTATCTCTTGAAGCACACGTCCATGGACTAGTCCACCCTCGACGATGTTCGGGTCCCTCAATCCCCGCCCTATCCGCTGGCCATCAAATATGTCCAATATGAACACGCTCGGCCAACCAATTGTCGATAATGGTCTGTTGGAGGGCGTCAAATAGGGAAGTGGATCGTCGAAGTACGAACGTGTCGGTGATGAAGCAGCGAGGTCCACATCCTCGTCATCCTGCGCCTCGTCCTCCCGCACCTCCTCCTCCACCGCCTTCTCCTTCCCTTTCCCTTTCCCTTTCTCTTTACGGTCTCCACCCAACGTACGCTTCATGAATGCGTACATATCTTGGACCGTCGCCTCCAAACGGGAGAGCTTCGCGTCGTGTGAATCCACCGTTCGAGCCAACCCGGTGTCGCTCGTCTCCAATCCGATGATCCTAGATTTGGCCACCCGCGAGCTCACTCCCCTTGTCCTCCCCTTGCGATCAGAGCCAAGCACTTGGCTGAGTGCGTCTGTGGACAAAGATGCCTTGTCGGCATCAGACTGCGACTCATGCACTTCCTTAAGCTTTGCCTGAAACGACAAAAAGCACATGATTAGTAAAATAAGTAAACTAAAAAATTATAACGTAATTAACAATAATTAAACTGTCGGATTACTTACAATCGTGGCCGCGACGCTCGGGGACACCTCCTTGTCCTTCTCTTCTTCGTCCGAAGAGCCACATAAGTATCGAGCCTATGTGGCTTACCCCCTGGCCCACTCCCTACCCCCTGAAATAAAATAAAGTAAAGTAAAATTAGTATCGGCCCCGCAAAGTAAAATAATATCCAATAATATATTACTGTAGTTATAGATAAATTAAATATTACCTTCATCCTATGCTCCACCTCAGCGTAAGAGGTCCGGCCGGAGTAGTGCACGTCCGTCTTTTTAGCCCGATTTTCCCTCCCCGATTGGCGAGATGCCAATTGTCGATCCTCGATCTCATTGTCAATGAACTTTTGCCATTGTGCCAATGAGATCGGCTCCTTGGGCGGGACGGATCCGCGCCATTGTAAAATGGTCTCTCGTGTTTTTCCAAAGTACCGTGTCCGCATATTTTTTTTCCACGTCTTGTGTTGCTCCCTCAACTGCTCGAAGACGGAATCGCGTAGCTTTGGATCCAAGTTGAATTGTTCCTGTCCAACAAATACAATGTTAGTTGCGAATAAATATAAATATAAATATAAATATAAATATAAATATAAATATAAATATAAATTGAAATTGAAATATTCATATAAATATTACCTGTAGTGCCGCCCAAACAGCTAACTTGAGCTCATACGGCACCTCCTTCCAACTCATAAACCCCGGGGCGATGACCGTCTTTAGCAGCTCGAGGGATCTCGCTAAAAGCTCCGACTTGTTTTCGACGGTAATCCCAAATTTTCCATATTTGGGGAGCCTAGGGGCGGAAGAGCCCTCGTCGCCTCCGCTACCACCGAACCCAGACGACGACATCATCATAAACAGCATCATCATCTTCGCCCTAACATCTGAAGGAGACATTTTTGCTGTAAAAAAAATGTTATTAGTATAGATAGAAAAAATGTTATTAGTACAGATAAAAAAATGTTTCGTCTATATTATAACGTATGTGTAAGTTCCGTCAATACCACCCCCGCCACACGCGCACACACACACACACACACACACCACCCCTACCCACCCCACCCCACCCCCCGCCACACGCACACACACACACACACACACATATTTTGAATGAAAATATCAATTGTTTATAAAATTGATGTCTACTTTTAGTGTTGTGTATATATGTTAGTCTACTTTTGCTTTTTTTTTTAAATAATCAATTAACCAAATTTCATAATAGTGAATAAGGGTTAATCCTAGCCATTGATTAAGTGTATTATTAGTAAGTACAAAAAATAAATATGGACTCTTAATCTAGGATATAAGGAGTATTTGTTAGTGAAATAATAATTTAGTGATAAAAACACACTCGAACACTACCAAGTTTTGACGACACGGGTCTCTAGAAAGAAAAACAAGCATTTCCAAATTACACGTCGAAATAATACAAGTGCATGCTTTGCAATCAAAGGTATTTATCTTTAGGGGTTTGTAAAATGTTTGTTGTCCTATATCCATAATCAATATTATTTTAAGTCCTAAAATTACATAATCTATTATCTTTATAAGGATAAAATTATCTTAAAATGATTGGTAGGGAATGTCTATGAGGTGGATGATAATTTATTTGATATTTTATTTTATTTCTTTTGGTTAGGTTATTAAGACTTTATTTGAATTGATATCCTAGTAATTATTATTTAATATTTATTTTGAGCAATTATCTTATAGTAGGATTATTATCCTAGAAACAATTCTATCAATTCAAATAAATAGATATCAATTCAAATACATGTCTTGGATATCAATTCCCACTATGGGTGGCAATTCGTGTGCGTCGTGTCGTGTTCGGGTCGTGTCATGTCGGGTTCGTGTTAAGTATTAGTCAACCCTAACCCGACCCATTTAACTAATCGTGTCAGATGAGCAAACACTAACCCGACCTATTTATTATCGTGTCGTGTTCGGGTTGACCCGCATAACCCATTAAGTAAAATATAAAATAATTTTTTTCTTCTCTCTTAACCAATCATAGCACTCATACGCCTACAATAACTTAATTTAATTAATTTCAAATTCTTGCAACACATAAATAATTTATCATCCGAGTTCGTGTCGGGTATCGTGTCGTGTCAAAAATTGCCACCCCACCCCACCCCTGCCCCCCTCCACCACCACACACCACCACACACACACACACACACACCCCACCCCACCCCACCCCTCCCCCACCACACACCACCACACACACACACACACACCACCCCTAACCACCCCCTGCCCCACCCCTCCACCACCCCCTCCCCCACCACACACCACCACACACACACCCCACCCCACCCCCTCCCCCACCACACACCACCACACACACACACACACCCCACCCCTAACCACCCCCTGCCCCACCCCTCCACCACCCCCTCCCCCACCACACACCACACACACACACACACACACCCCACCCCACCCCACCCCACCCCCTCCCCCACCACACACCACACACACACACACACACCACCCCACCCTCCACCACCCCCTCCCCCACCCTGCCCCACCCCCTGCCCCCCCTCCACAGTCCCCACCCCCTCCCCCACGCTGCCCCACCCCGCCCCACCCCCCACCCCCTGCCCCCCTCCACGCACACACATACACACATATATATATACACATACACACAAATATACACACAAATATATATATATATATATAAATGAAAGAGAGAGAGAGAGAGAGAGAGAGAGAGAGAAAATGGACCTGAAAGTAGAGAGAGAGAGAGAGAGAACAGCGTCGAGAGAGAGAGAGAGAGAAATGGAGGGAACGGCGCGGGAGGGAAAAAAGAAGGGGGGTAGGGTTTTTGCTGAGAATATTGTCACGGTCGTGTCAAGGTCTTTGACCGTGACAAGAATTTAAATAATTGTCACGGTCAATGACCGTGACAAGTCCGTGACAAGTAAATTTGTTACGGGCTTGTCACGGTCATTGACCGTGACAATTCGTTGTCACGGTCGTGTCAAGGTCAATGACCGTGACATAAAACGCGTGTTTTTTTGTCACGGTCAATGACCTTGACAAGGCTGGCCGGCTGAAAGGTGACAATTTGCCCATTTTGGTGTAGTGCTATTACTTTTTGAATTGTGACCATATTTTGGGATTGCATGATATTTAGGCAGAATGCTGAATTGTAGTAGGATTCTGGATTTATAAGTATTCATATGTGCTATGTGTCTTGGATTGAACTGAAGAACTAGCAACTTTAATTCCCGTCTCTACTATGAACGTACCATTTAACAGTTTTGTCAAAATTCATTTTGAAAACACTGAAGGTAGTGTAGAATAAACAGGGGAAGTCATAAGAACCGAAATCACCAAACCGATTATCACCACAATAATGACAAATGAAGGTTATATAAACAAACTAATATAAATATAATTTACCCTCAGTTAATGTAATGAAATAACTTCTCGAAATCTAGCTGACAGGTTTGCCTTTATCCAAAAATTAAAAATTTATATTATTTTCCCCATCAGTATTTTGGTGGTGGAGGTACATTCTCTCTTACTTTTTGAACTGTCACCATATTTTGTGATTGGATGATATTTGGGAAGAATACTACTGAATTAAAGTAGCCTTCTATTTTGGTAGGCATTTGTATATAATTTATGTGCCGGATTCAAGTGAATAACTACCTACTTTACTTCCTATTTCTACATTCAGTTTACTATTATACAACTTTTACTGTATAGACCACTTTTATTGCCAATTAGTAGTTCTCAATTTATAAAAATCTCATGATGTTTATATGTTATAAAAGACAAACAGGTGATACTTGATGATATAAATGGGATAATTATTTTATATTTGGCAGTGAGTTGACATTGCTACAATACTAAGATTTGTTCATATTCTTTACAGGATGACTGTTGCAACCTAAAATAACACGATCAAGTGGGCCAATGAAAATTGGACACCTAATTAAATTACTATATTATTGATGGAATGTAATTTTCCATCATCCAATTGGTTCCCAATCTTCAGTGATCTTTGTATAAGATTTTAATATATTTGTGGCACTTAGGCTTCCAAATCCTGAGTCAAAGGTCTCACATTTGGTAGTTACTAAAACCCCATTAGTATTTCAATTGGTCTAACAGTTAGAATATATGGTCTTGAGATTATCAAGTGCATCCACAAAGCTCTGGACACAATAGACCTATCAAGAGCATCAATAAATACATCATCACCCTCAATTTATTTCTTCTTTGGCATTATTTTTTTAGCTGATGTGGAAAATATAGCAGATAACACAAAGAAAAAATAAATTGTAGAATAGATTTTTAACTATTTTGTGTTTTACTTAATACTTATTAAGGTCTGTATGACTTTTCATTACTATAATTTATAAACACAACATTTTACAACCACATATAAACAATGCCCATCATAAGGACATAAATGAGCATATTCTATGCCTCTGTTTATGCATTAGGTCAGATGGAGTGTCATCCTATATGGAAGCATACTAAAATACGCGTACTGCGTTGAACGAGTTGGCATCGTAACTCACATCTCATTGACAACCTATCTTTAACATCTGACCACTGATTAATTAATATTCCATTTATGTTGTTGCAAATGTATATATATTTATTGAATTATGATATTATTGATATCATAACGTTTATTTTTTATACTAAACATATAATTTATGGCCCTGTTTTTGCATTATTAATCAATCCATTTGTCTCTTATAATTATTAATGTGAATATCCACGCATCTTCTATTTTATTCACATCTAAATATATGATTCAATATCATATAAGGTTTCCATAATCTCTCTCTCTAGCTGTTCAGTTTTGGGGGATTCAGTTGTTTGAAATATAATTACATTAATACATTGCAATTTCTTAACATGTTGATTTGGGTGAAATGAGGAGTTTATCATTGTCTTTAAACTTTTATTTTACTCACATCGCTTTGCATTGCTATATCATAACTTAACTTTATTTACACAAACTTCATGATGAGCACAGTTCTTTCTTTATCCCAATGAATTTGATAAGGTTCAACATTTCAACTATTCACACTGAAGTCGATTTTAGATTGATTAAAGATATATTGGCTCTTCGTTCTGACTCTCTAAATGAGGTATCTCATTTCAATTACATATTTCCAATCTCTCCTTCATTATATCAAAATAATATAAACGTCCCAGGTTTTATACTTCATTTTCCAAGCAAGAATCAAAGGTGTACAAGACCATGTTGGCTGGTATTATGTAGCATACAACCTCTGCAACAAGAAACTAAAGCATAACATCATTTCCTTCTTCTGTGAATCATGCAACACCGACAGTATCATTCCTACTCATAGGTAATTTATTCTGAAAATTTCTTTATTTATCCTATATAACCTACCAGTTCATAACAAATTACATTCCTCCATAAATAGGTACAAAGTGCACATCAACATCAAGGACAAAAAAACTGACACAACATTTGTCAATTTTAAAAAATGAGACTGAATCTTTAATCAAAGTCCAATGTTCTGAGCTTTCACATATCAACCATGACATTAGAGTATGTTTTCCATAATCATTTATAATATTCACTCTCAACATTCATTTTACAAATTTTTAACTCACTGATACTATGTTTACTATTTTATACAGTTATCTAAAGATCAATTGCCATTTGCAACCGCAAGGATCATCGGTACCTCCCATAAATTTTGCCTCATTCTAAATAACTAAAACTTAATCCATAGTTATGAAAACTACACCGTGAGAAGCATTAACTGAAGATAATTCAAAGACTACCAACTCCATTCATAAGGTATTGTACATATACTAATTAATATTTATCTACTACATTTATTGCATAACTCTAATCCAATCCAATTTACACTAATCATTATCACAGACAATGAAATCATCAGTGATGCAATTCATCATTATTCTCTAATATCTAATACATCACAGAATGCACATCCTTCCCCTGAGGTCGAAAGCGAGAATTTCTCTAAAAGTAAGCATTCTAAGAAAAATAATGAGAGGAAAAAGAGGACGCTATAGATTCTATTTCAATAATTCAATCTTCATCATCTTTAACTTCTACTATTTCAATATCAAGTTTATTTCCTGTCTCTATGTCAAACATTAACAATGTTTATTTATATTTTTACACGGGTTTCAACTATCACTACTAATATACATTCTTACCCTATTGCACTTTTTTTAATCTACTAGAAATTTTTCGTTTCACTTCTTTTATTATGCATTCAACACCTCATGCACCGCGCATCGCGCGGGTTTCCACCTAGTATAATATAATAAAAAGGCACAAGAAATTGCATAGAGTACTCACCTAAAACAGAGGTCGAAATTATAGATAATGAGTATTCGATCGCACGTTAATCTAACAAATACGATAAAGGTTTAAGTATACGTTCTAAACAAGGTCCAGTCTACATATTGTATTTTAATAATAACTTGATTCAAAGGATTACTAAAAACCATTTTCTTAAATTTTAAAACTCATTGATCGTAATTAAAGGATTCAATTCATAGTTCTTCCTAATCAGTCTGTTCCGGTAGAGATGGAGGGTCACAGGGGCACCGCTTAAATACCATCTCCTCTAGACAGAACATTTCTGGATTCATTCCCAGTAGAGACGGAGGGTCACAGGGGCACCACTTAAATACCCTCTCATCTAGACAGAATTTCACCGGGCCTTACTTTGAAATTACTTAAATGGGATTTCATAATAACGAGTAATTACTTTTAAAAAATTATTTTTTTAAAAGCGTATATATAATTTCAAACAAGTTTACATAAAATAAACTTGGATTTCTTCAAAACTTTAAGTTTTGATTAGTTAAGTCCTTAGTGTATTTTACCAGCATAACTACTAAGTAAAGCTATAAAACACAAAATTAAAACTATAAAAATACATTATAAAATTTAAATAAAACCATACCTACGAAATGAATTATTTATTCGAAATTATTAAAACTCCTTCTTAAGATATTTCCCAAGGTTTCTATCACTCTTTCTTACTATAATTCTCAAGGAATTGGTGTGAGTTTCAAATGAACCCTAAGGCCCTATTTATAGGTTTCCAAAAGTATTACGGTGTTGACACGTGTCTAATGACTAGGCTTTTTGGAGTGGTGATTCAACACCGAGGTGTCACGATCTGGAGTGGTCTTACAGTGTTAATATCACCAAATAATGACAAGTGTTTTAGCTTTCTCTCTAAAGACGACATGTGTAAGGTGGAAGTGACCAGCACGTGGTGGAAAGGTGATAAGGGTATAAGGGTCATTTCACACATGAAGGGTATTTTGGTAATTTTACACTATATATTTTGAATATTTCTTAGAGGTCCTTGTAAACATTTTATTTACAAAATGGCCCATTTTATATTTTAATTTTAGTCCTTAAAGTTTCATAAAATTATATTTTCTACCCCAAAACTTATTATTTACCTTAAGATATGTCATAAGACTTCGATTTGATCCAATTTACAGTTGATTCTTCATAATTAAAAATGGGGTTTGTTATATTGATAGCCAATAATACCACATATCTAATAATACAAAATTTATAAGATAATAAGTAACACAAGAGTGTAAAAACATACTATATATATAAAGGTGGGGTCATTACACATCGCCACCACTCGCCCTACCCGACCCGGCCCAGTCCGGTCCGACTCAACACATGTATTAACTTCTTGGGATAAATTTTGTTGGGCCTTTTATTGATTTATGACTCCATTTGTTGGTGTGTCTTTTATTATTTTCTGGATCAATATTTATTTCGTTTTAATAGTTTTATTTTGTTCGGTTGTTGGGAAAATTATGTACAGTTGTAATTCTTTAATTTTAACCACCATTTATTTAGGTATAACTTGTTTGTTTGGTCTATTTTTTATGAGTTTTTTTTCAGAGTTATAATTTTCTATGAGAGTCGCTCTCGATTTCCATGTTCATAAAGAAATAGAGTTCTATTATTGGTTCTCATGTTACTTGCAATTTCGAGTGAGACTATTACAAGTGTTGATTACTATATCAAGGGAGATGATGGTCATTCAATCCAGGAGCACCGTTTCGGGGAATTTTTTTTCTTGATTAAAAAGTGTTGAACACTTGCTTCAATTGTTTAAATTTCCATTAAAGTCATTTTTATTTTCATTTTTATTTCAAACTATTACGCTTTTATATATTATATTTGTGTTTGCACACACACACACACACACACACACACAGATATATATATATATAATTCACTAAAAATATTTTGGATAACATTATTAAACATATTTGTTTTGGGAGGACAATTTCAAAATCATAACCAAAATGTGCCTCTAGCTATTTCAATTATCAATATTCGTAGTAAATTCCTTCATGAAAATTTCGTATTTTTCAGGTCTCCGACCGTTTTGTCCTCTAATCTTATCTAATATATATAATATATAAAATGGTGTCTCCATTAGAAATTATGACATGTGGCATAGTATTCTCACTCAATTAATATATGATTAGAGTCTCAAAGAGCCCATTCTCCCAAAACCTTCCGTATATTTCTCGTCCGAATTGATTGTTAAACTATTAAATGTCTTTTGGGTTATCTTTTTGACAAATATTCAATGTGTTATTCGACTTAAATACAACAATGTGTTTATGAAGAGACGATAATTTCCCTCCAACCTAATAAAAATCCAGAAAACACTAAACAACACAGAGACAAAAGACGATATTTGATTACACTTTACCCTGTTTCAATTTACTACATCCAAGTGTGTGAGAAACTTCACCGATGTTGTGTAGTGTACCATTGGATTTCTTCAAATATGTACATGTATATAAATCAATCACCCTTCCTGTCATAATCCGTACTCTTGATATCTAGAGTTTCATATTCAAATTTATGATCCTTCTCCTTAACAACCATTAATTGTTGCAATTCATCCTAGCGGTTTCCTAGTAAGTTTGTATTTATTGATCCGAATTCGTAATATTTTGGTTAAATTTCAATTTCAAATATGCATTGTCATAGTTATTATGAATGTGATCAAGCTTTGCCTTCTATTTCTATATAATTCATTACTACCTTTTGAATTATCATTTGTGTATGTTTTATCACCCATCAACGAGATAAAAGGTAATATTTTGGCATTGAACAAAAACCCATGGTGTATTATTTTCTTGTTTGATCCCATGTTCAAACTATTATTAGGCTCCCCTCGCATGTATTTTTTAATTATAATAGAAAAATGGTGTCTCCAAATGTCATTTTGAAGCATTGCAACTCTTGACTTTGTTGATAATTTTTTTCTCTTTTTACCCCTTCTTCGAATTACTATAAAACCTTCAAACTTCCATCGTCCTATATTTAATGTTTGCATTTTAAAGCATCACAAATCTTGACTTTCTTTATAAATATATAATGTTTTTTTCCTGTTTTTGTCTCCTTTTGCCTTCGTTTAATTACTATTGAATCTTCAAGCTTTCATCGTTTTTATTATCGAACTTTAAAAAATTTCGCAATGGAGATTTTTATCCATTCGGGCATTTGGGTTTTGATTCGAAAAGACTTTTATCCATTTGTGCATTCTTGACTCTCTCTCTCTCTCTCTCTCTCTCTATATATATATATATATATATATATATATATATGAAAAATCTTTAAAAGAACCTCAGTGAGCAAACTTTAAAATATGATCATTTCTTCAAAATAGTAAAAAAAATATTTTTTATTTGATTTTTTATAGTTTTTAAACATTTCAAGGAAGCCATAAAAAAATCAATTCAAAACGATTTTTTTTTGCGACTTTAAAAAATCGATCAAAATATATGAGTGTTTAAGGTGCTTAAAAACAAACATATTTTGACCAGTTTTTAATATAAAAATATTTTTTATTCTTAAACTAATTGGATTATCTTGGACTTTGTAAATGTAATGTAGGCTCTCTTGATATTCTTACACTAATTGGATAACTAGTTAATGGCCCAAAAATCTTATTTAGGCACGGTCTATGCTTTTTTTCAAAAAAATAATATTTCATACCTTATTTTGACAATGAGCCTTAAATTTGGTTTTGTGATATATATTATTCCCATTTTCCCTTCGTATATCCCCTCCGTTCTCTCGCATACCATCAATGATATTACTTTATAGCTATAAAAAAGGATAACAATGAGACTATATATTATAATTTAAAGTATGTATTTTTGACTAAATTTGGGCGTTTATGAGAGAAATCATAAGAATCCATTCCGTCATTACTCGATAAGTAGTTGGTTTTCTTTTCCAACATTTTCTCATTTAATTATGAATTTTTTATTATTTTAATATTTTGTAGTAATTTCTTTCAAATGGTGTCGACAATTTTTTTAGTTTCATTTTGATAAAATCATTATTATCATATTTTATTTATTTATAGTTGTGATTGATGTACACATTTACTTTTGTAAAATAAAATTATACAATATATTACATATAAATCTTTAACACGCTTGTGCATCATCATGTGGACAATAAATAAAGCTCTCTTTCCTCAATTTATATTTATATGAAATCCACAATTCGTCTTCTATTAATTCCTTCATCTTGATCGACTCATCTTCTTATATTAATTGCTTTATCTTGATCGATTAATCTTCTCTATTTATTTATTGGAGCATAAAAATCATGTTCTTGAAATATATTTGTTCATATTTCCTTTTCTCTCAAGTCCCTCTCTCTTTCCTCATTCCCAAATTCACTTTTCTCTTAAACACAACTAGTCTCTCGCACTTTTATCAGTGTCCTCACTCAGGATTTTTAACATTTTTGCACGTTGTGTGTTTTGTATATTATTTTATCGAAAATACCCTCACAAGGCATTGCTAATTCAGTTTTTAAGAGTATGGTATTTTCTCTCTTAATTTTTCTACATTGCGCCGCTCTTAAATTGTATTGAAAATTATTTTTGTTTTGTTTCTGTAGATCTCAATAGAGTTTATTAAGGTATTTTCTTTGTCTCACTCCCCGTGTGTATTTTTACCCACTGTCTCTAAAGTTTTGTATTTTGTCCTCTTACAATCTTGCTTCGCCCATATGTCTGTACCTTTAATATTTTTTATGATCTCTGTTTTCATTTTTTGGTTTATTATATAAGTTATTTATGAATCTATATGTAGCCGAGTATTTTTGGTATCTTTCTCTCTCTCTGATCCAAAATAGGGTTCAGATTGTAGGTCGATGGCAAACAGATTCATAGCTGCCTCAGTGTCCGTCTAAATAGAAGTCACCAACTGCCAACGGTTGTGGTGGTGTTGGACACAATCCAAAAATTGCCTCCCTTTGTATTCCACTTGCTGACAATTTTTATAAATGTTGTTAAAAGTGAAGAGATAGAAATTTATGCTACACGTTTCTGAAACACTCTCCCGTATTCTTCATCAACCCATTAAAAAAAGTCGTTCTTTTGTTTTTTATATCGATTTTGTTTTTTATCTCTTGTTTTACATAATACCTAATATAAAATGTAGTCCCATGTCTAATAATATCACATAATTGATATGATGGCAATGCCAGTTCTTGTTATTATATTGGGGATTGCTGAAAATGTGTTTTGATAGGTAATGAAAGTTGGCAATGCAACCTGTGGGGGAGCTAGGTCTTTTATATGTGTGGGGCACTCGAAGAAAAAGTACGCGGGTTTGAGGGTAGAAGCCCCCGATTTTTCATTAAGGTTATTCACGCATTAATTCTTCGTTACTAACAAGATAAATATTCACACATTAATAGTAATAAAATAAAACAAACCAAATCATAACAATTCTTTTCTAAAAATAGTATCCAAAATCTGAAATTAGGGAATACCCTAAGAAAATTAGGGAATGCTGTAAAAAATTAACTATATCTTGAAGTTAGGGGATACTATAAAAAGGGGATACTGTAAAAAAATTAGGGGAATCGGAGCTTAAATGAACTTTAGAAAGTTAGAATAAAATGAAGTCTTAAGGGGAACTATATCTTTAAATTTATTAAAACAAAGGCAAGGAAATTAACTGAAATGAACTATACCTTCGTTAGTGATTAGAGGACGGTCTAGAACTTGTATCACTGGAGCGACAAACAATGAACTTGGGATTGAAGTGAAGAAAAGTAAAAGTTGTCTTTGGGTGGGTTTGTGAAATTGTGTTGTCATGCTGACGACCTGATATATTAGGTTAGTTTTGATTTTTATTTTTTTTAAATGCTGGGTGGGCCATGTGCCTCCCTCAAAACTATACACCTTCCTTCACTGAATGCAACTGTGTGGTTCAAATTTAAGGCTTTATAACAAAGAAGGAGGATTGCTATGTAGATTTTTTTTTTTGTTATGATATGGTAACTCTTATATACAATATGTTGAATATGAGTTTTTTTATTTTTTTATTATTTTAATATCTTAATTTCTTTTGTCGGGTAATATATGAGCTTATAATAAAAGGATTATATTATATATGCTTTAGTATTAAGCTATGTAGATTAAAGTTTTTGTTAAATTTTCTATATGGTAATCTTTGTGGTTAGAACTCGGTTGAGAATGAATGGCCTCCTCCCAACGAGGGTGGTTTATTAAAGCGTACTCCCTTTGGAAAACAGATGACAACAATTACTCAATTGTTAATTCAAAGGGTCTAAATGCCATAGTTTGAGCTATCAATATGAGTTTATATGTATCATGACATGTGAGAGTGAAAAAGACGCTTGGGATATTTGGAAATCCACACACGGGGGTACCAACTGAGTTAGGGTTCCAAGTTATTAAACCTGATGACTAAAAACAATAAAAATATTTTATCACGAGTCATTTGATGAGTTTTGTTCCAAGTTGCTTGATATTTTTAATTCCTAGTTTAGCTTAGATGAGCGTAGTCCAGAGTCGAGATTGGTAAGAAAATTCTTAAGGTCATTTCTTGAAAGTTTTGAAGACAATGTCACCATTCGATATTCTCATGTGGTATTCATACTATGCGGGTGAAACAATTTTCAGGGGATCTCAAAGCCTGCGACATGAATATGTGTCCTCCAATGAAAGATAAGCAAGACACGAACATTTATTTGAAACTCGTAAGCAGAATTTGTCGAATTATGATAGCCATGGAGATCTAGATCCTAAAAAGATTTCTTTGATAGAATATTCACAAAGTGTTTCAAATGTTAAGGATTTGAGCATTATTCACGTTAGTGTCCCATTAAGATACGAAAAGAATCACAAGGCATACGATGCTACCCTGAGTGATAGTGAGTCAAAAGAGGAGTGTAATTCTCTTATGGAGCGTAATTACACCGCTTTCACGGTTATTCATGTCAGACTTAATGAAAATGAAAGAGTGATGGCTTCTAAAAATTAATAAATTTTAATTTCTTTAATTTAATTTTCCCTCAAACAATAATTAATTCAAGTTCAAATTTATGCAACCCAAATTTAAAAAAATTAATTCAAAATCGAATTAAAGTAAACTAAATTATCCAAATTAATTAATTACAATTTAAAACATAATTGCGGTTAAATAAATTTATTCTTTTTAACCTATGTATGCATCTAGGCTAATAGCAAGATAAAATAAACAACCACAACACTGCCATATAAGAGGAAAACCCACGATGAAAAAAGCCTCAGATGGCTCAACCACAAGTCCACTATGTACGGAATTACAAAATGACATGACATAATACTTACACATCGATTCGTCATCCTCGGAAGCCTAGACTCTCTTCTTTCCATTAACCACTGCCTAGAGATAATGCAGAAGTCCATTTACGTCTTGGAGTCCACCGATGGAGCCCAACAATCGTCACACATAAGGAGTCCACCATATGAGTACCAACGAGCACTAAATCCTCCATAACAAACAATTCTCGATATGGTAGAGAATGTTAAACCCGGTGCCAAAACCTGATCTCAAAACATATATGTATGTTAAAACATGGATCAAAACTAATTGGGTGTAAGCTTGGATTTTGTTTTGAAAGTTAAAGTATAAATCGTGAACAAAAACTCTCTTTTACTTTTCTAAGGATATCATATTTTTAGAGTATGAAAAATACAATCTCTCACTACATAAATCGTTGGAAAAAGTTGTGGGGAGTTAAGAGAAAAATCACTTCAAAAAAGTAGGTTTTTTAAAAAATTGCTCCGGTCGTTTGAGTGAAATATAGGCTCGTTCGAAACGACATAGGCTTCTCATTCAAATGAGAAATAAATGATCCTTCTAACGATATGTCAGCATAGATAAAAAAGGAACTCATTATAAGTCGTTCGAATTAAGGTTAAAACTCATTAGAAAGACCTAGAAAAGTCGTTCTAATGACCTTATTAAAATTAAAAAATTTTAAAAAAAAGGTATAGGGATTTTAAAAAAAGATTTACAAAATTCTAACACCCAAAAATAAATTTCCAGGGCTCAACGTAAAATATGAATTCATACCTAATAGATACATGGAATGTTGATGAAGAATCGAGGCATGAAAAATGACATAGGAATGTGATCTCTTCGACTTGGACACTACGTGTTCAACAAACATGTCATGGGCTTGAAAGGTCAAAAACACAACTTCTATCTTGTGACTCAAAAAGTTATTTTTATGAATTAAGCCAATACATGCAGATTGACTCAATTGGAAATTTATCCATAAAAATCTACCCATTGGCTTCTCCGGGAAAAAAACAAAAATAAAAACACATATGGCTCGTCAAGATCATCTAAAAGACTCAATTCCAACCCCAAAGGAGAAAAGCACAAATTCTTGATCGACACATAATCTGAATAGCTTTGCTCGAACTAAAACTTTGTCACATGATTGCAAACTTACATATACTTAAACACACCACGAACTCATAGAGTATATAACAATATAAGTTACATAATTAAATCCTCCCCCTTTGTCTAACACCATCTACTTAAAAAAAGACGTCTCCCCTTAAGTAAAAAATCTCCCCTAATTGAAAAGAGTGAGATACCATTTCTCCTCATTTTTCTTCAGGAATAACAAAGATTAAGTTGCATAAAATAATTAATTTCTCCTAGTTAAACCAATTATCTCCCTAAATTAAACAAGGCATAAGCATAGAGGAAAAACAAGTATTTTATGAAATGGAGTATAGTGTTACAAGAACAAAAAAAGTAACTTGGTAACACAAAAATAACTAATCCAAATAAGGAATAATATATAAGAACTGTGACGTGATAGAAAAATGATACCAACAAGAATATATTAAAATAAGCATGTGATATCAATGCAACGTCACAACAAGAAAGACACCAATATGAAAAATAACATACAAGGACTGGATGTAAAAGCGAATAGTCAAAACAAATGATACCATATATATGAATATGAAAAGGTATAAATGAAGGATAAGTACATATATATATATATATATATATAAACACCACACAAGACAATAAACATGATAAGCTTTCAACACTCATATGGCATTGGTGTCTAAATAAACATATAGTAAATGGAGTGAATGGGTGTAAATTAGATACAAAAGAATTATGACCCAATGACTGAAACATGTTCAAGGAGTTATATTTTATTGCAAAACTTTATCAAACTTTAGATTTTTCCTCACGTGACAAGATAAAGAAAACTCAATGAACAACCAAGCAAAATGTAAACACACATAGAATTTTGATGATTCTACAAATCAATAGAGTCATGACAATATAAGAATAACTCCGATTCATTGTTAAAACACATTTATCTTGAACTAAACACCCTGAAAAGATAAACATATTATATATTTTCTTTTCTTTTCTTTTCTCAATTCTTTTGAAGTTATTTCTTTTGAAAGATTAAACAAACTAACATATGTTGGCCTTTGGAATTTTTTTTTTTTTTAATTTTATTAGCTTTAATATTTTCATTAGGCTCTTGCCAATGGTGTCTTTCCTATAAAGGAGATTTTCTCCTTTCGTATCCCTTTACCGTGCACCCTTAACTATTTTAATACAATACAAAAAAAACTCACAAACAACGGTTCTTATATGCACAAATCTCCCATAGTCACAAAATATGTATACGACAAAATTGATGGTAAAACATCTCGCAAAGATGAAATATACATGTGAAGTTAAAGTTCAAAAGAGCTCGTGCATGTATGTGAGGAGGCATATACAAAGAGAATCCATTAAGCAAATCAAAGTCAAATGACTATATGCAAGCATGATAAAAAAAATAATTTACGAGTTCAAATTCATACCCAAAAGTTCTAGACACGTGAATACGAGAGCATGATAAAGAACAATTTAAGAATTGAAATTCATAACCAAAAATTCTAGCCACGTGGATACGAAGAGGTATATTATTAAAACACAAGGATATGCCAAACAAAATGTGTAAAACTAAAATACAATTTTTTTTTGAGTTTTTAAATTTTAAACAAATTTGAAAACAAATATAACTCCAAAGTCAAACAAAATCTTTTTTGTATTTTTTCAATATGACTTATTAAATAAAAAATCGAAATATAAGAGATACACATGTAATAATTCTAGATATATATATATATATATATATATATATATATATATATATATATATATATATATATATATAATATGATGAAGCATATAATAGAACATGACTAACGAACATGCAACTAGCAAGAATATATAATGAAACATAACTAGTGTACATAAATAAATATAACACAATCAACTTTTAGATCTATCATGGGAAGTATCATGTTCAAGCAAATGAGAATCATAAAGACTATCATATAAAGCCTCCCAATTGGATCCCCTAACCCACATAATTATAAAGTGATGGACTTGGGTTTTGGTTACCTTGGTGATTGGATGAGGGTTGACCTTTTTCTAGCGTTACTAGTTGATTTTCTAAAAATCACGATTTTGACTTTATTAGCGGAAGAATTTTGAGTATCGAAGCCAATACCACACTTGAATTTTTTTTATATGGACGGTGCCTAACATCTTATCCAGTTTTTTAGACCTAGACCCCAAAACAAACTTCACAAGACTCGAGTCTCTCAATGTCTCTTTAATATCCATTATCCTATACTCAAGTAAACTCCTAGTATCTTCAAACTTAAGAAGATTTTTGTTCATAGACTTCATTAAACCTCGAAGACTATCTCTCTCACCTTCAACACACTCTATCCTTTCTTGAAGAGTCCTCTCACATGCCCTAAGATCTTAAATTAAAACACTTTCATCATTTCTTATGACACGTTCTTTGATCCTAGCTCCCAACTTCAAGGTTTCCTTTTTAAATTTCAATGATTCCATATACAACTCACGAAAGGCAACATGGAGTTCACTCTCCTCCTCATTTTCTTTATTCTCACTCTATTTTACACTCTCTTTACCATCAAACACTTGGGATTTACAAACAATGGCCTCAAAAGTGTTATGCAATGAAATATATTCATGGGAATATATATTATCAATGCTCATATGACTAGCCATAAACATGGTGAAGTTGCGCTTAATGGGGGAATCGGGTTCCTATTCCCGTTCACTATCACTAAGGGTGGCATTATATGCAATTGGTTTCATTCCCTCCTTCCTTAGTTTAGTGGTATAGTTGGATGCCCTATATCACAATAAAATATCTAATTGACTTGTCCCTCTTAAGACCATCATTACAATTTTTAGCTAGTTTCTCGGCTCTGTTATACTTAGACTTCTCAAATTTCTTATAATAATTTTTAAATTTATCTTTACTAAAATTAAGAAATTTTATAAACTTCTTAGGAAATATAGCCATATCATCCGAGTCGATGTCAGGAGTGTTTACTCCTTCTGGGATTTCAATGTTATGCTTTATCATTCTACTTCATATCCTTGGAGGTGATCATGTAAAATTCATAGGTTTGTAAGTCACCTATAAGATCTTCATGTTCCGAAGAGTTTAAAGTGCTAAAACAATTGAAAATAGTCACTGTTGGATTAAATATTTCAGGAAATGACCTCAAAAATTTCCTTATGAAACGGTTGTCAGGAATCTTCTCTCCCGATTTAAAAGACGAATTCACAATACTTGGAAATCTAGCATAAAACTCATTGAAGGATAAACTCTCATTCGTTTTAATGCTTTCAAATTTACTGGTGAGGTTTTGGAGTTTGTAAGACTTACCAACATTAGTACCTTGATGGGTGAGTTGGAGTATGTCCCGGGCCTGTCTAGAAGTTCCTCACGTCACAATACGGTAAAAATTCTCTTGTGTGATGCGCTAAAAACCCATTTAAACCACGATAATTATAGTTTTATGGTTATGCTCATTCTCACTCCATTTTTCTGTAGGTTTAGAAACACGAACTTCTCCTACTAGACACGTTGGTGTATACCACCCTTTAACAAATTCACTGCTAAACCCGCTCATCTAACGACAAAAAAGCTGACCTCATACCCTCTTTCCAGTACGCATAGTTAGAACAATAAAAAATGGAAAACCTAGAAAATGATAAATTTTCCATATTCAAACCAAAAAGGATCTAACATGATAATTTAGAAAACCCGCTTTGATACCACTTTATAAAGGGCAAAAATATAGTATTATATGGTTTGATACGACTTTGAAATAGAGATGATTCCCGAATATTCTCAAATTATAATTTCTTTAATTTAATTTTCTCTTAAACAAGAATTAATTAAAGTTCAAATTTACACAACCCAAATTTAAACAAACTTGATTCAACATCGAATTAGTGTAAACTTAACTACCAAAATTAATTAAGCACTAGTTAAATCATATTTTTGGTTAAATTATTTTTATCTTTTTAACCTAAGCGCACATCTAGGTGAATAGTAAGATAAAATAACTCCCACTTACAAGAATTTCGTCCTCGAAATTTAGCCAAGCCTAATTCTCCAAAACTCAACTAGTTCTAATATACCCATACTCACTAATCCTATCTCCAACTTCTAACTTACCACGACGAATTTCTTTAATTATTTTTATTATTAAGTTAATTATGAGTTAAATAGAACCAATTTCCACAACAAGGGCGCCCATACACCCTTTATAATTGAGCTTTATGCTCACAACCATCATAATGAGGCTTTATTTGCCTCGAAAGTTCCACATTTCCATAAATATAAATAATACTAACATTTTAATAGTGTGAAAATTTTGAATGGTCTAAAGAAATAACTCCTCTCAATTCCTGACAATCGCCACTTTCGTGCGGGGGACGTCTCGCAAAAGCGAAATCCAAACAAGGAACCCTCCCAATACAATACTATGTGGAGACATCGGGGATTGATAGTTTGTTAAATCCGGATTAGAGTTTGAAAATATTTTAGTGGATTTTTTTTAAAGAGCCCGAAGGCTGATAAAAGTTTTATTTTGAAAATAGTTTATTTTGAAAACGGTTTATCTATAATAATATAATATAAAATGCCTTATGTCCAACGCAAGGTATTTTTAGATCATCATCTATATAGCATGTAGATCACAAATATTATCATACTCATGAGCTAAAATTTTACCTGCGTCCCAACAAACCACAATCTCAACTTTCATACATAAACAACATCTTACACCATTTCAATATATATAGCCTTTTTATAAGGCTCATCCATAACTGGAATATAACAATCATAATAGTCTATCATGATTATATAAAAGAAGTAGCTTTTATCATTACTACTTATCCCCATAACCATACTTACATTTACCATAAGGTTTAAAGCTCTTTTTGAGCACCTTGCAAAATCATCTATCCTTTTTCAAAATAATAGAATAAGAGCCTATCTTGCTCAAAATTCCCCTTAGGGTCATTACATACCATACATAATAGGGATATAGTACTACCCAATTACAATTATCTCCCACACGATTTTCCAAAAACTTCATATAGTAATAATCCTATTAATAAAAGAAAATTAACTTACAACGTCCATCTCTAGTCCGATTGCCCTTCCTCATCAATGGGCTCCCAAACATTGTCCCCCAGTCTAAAGCGACCTCAAATCTGCTGTAGGGGTTGCACTTCTAAAATTTCATCAAACTGTGGTCTTTTACCTCTCAATCTCTCTTTTTATGACCTATTTCTTTACAAAAGAAACACTTACCCATAAATCATTTCTGCCCACTCGCATTACTGGCACTCTCTTTGCCAAACTTACTTGATGAACTCGAATCTCCAAAGTTCTTACTCTCTTATGAACGAAAACGATATTCTTGACACTTTAATATTGTCGCGTTTACTACCTCGACAAAAGTTGTTAACTTAGGACTCTCTAACAAATATTATTGGATTTTCTAATCTAAACCTCGAACAAACTTCGACATATGTTTCTTTTCCGTATTTACCTCATTAGGTACTAATCTCGCCCATAGAGAAAAATCTTCTTCATATTCTGCCACCATCCCATTTCCTTGAAAAATCCCCATATTTTGAGTCGGGGAAGGGAAATACCTTCGATCAAAAAGTTCCCAAAATGTTGCTATATGTAAAGAATCTCTCTGTTCAGATGTGGTGACAGACTCCCACCATTGAAGAGCTGCACCCGATAACCCAAAAGTGGCTAAAAATTGTTTTTGCACCTCACTACACTCAACCATACGAAGGTGCCTCTGCATACTATTCTTCCATTGACTTGCAGCCATTACATCAACTCCCCCTGCAAACTCGGGAGGATCTCCCTTACTAAAATCTTCCTTCACTCTCTCCCATAAAGACAATCCTAAATGGGGTGGGGCAGCTTGAGCGGAAATTGCTGAGCCATCGTAGAAACGACAGCAGTGACCGCTTGTGCCACAATATTGGCAACATCATCCGTAGTCATGTTCCTCTGAGGCATTTGGGGTTGCCCTTTGTTTGACTTGACTGAACGAACACTCTTCGGTGGCATCTGAAACAAGAACAATTGTATCAGAATGCCTTTCAAATATTTTCGAATCACTGAAAGATATGGACGTATGAATGTAATCGTCCTAATAATAAGGCTCCACATCAAGAATGCTTACGAAAGATCGTAGTAACGCACACAGATCCTAAAGACACTAGAACCTGATGCTCTGATACAATCTGTGACAGCCCGCTCTAAATAATAACGGGTGGCCAACCCTATACTACATAAATCAGGTATCTCAGATCGTACAGTCTCAACATCAACATGCAACACTATAATATAAGGCTAACTACCCATAATCATTAAAAGCGAATTGTCAAAAATTTTAAACTTTTTATTTAACAACAACAACAAAACCAAATAATGCAACTCAACCAACAATAAACATCTAACTATGATGAGTGACAAGTGCAAACTCCAATAAAATAAAGGAGTACAAAAAGATGTACAAATAAAGTCTCAACAATAAAATACCCGAATATGCTGTCGGGTAACAGACAGTACAATAATCTGATAAGTGAAATATGAAAGGGTTAATCTACAACACTTGAATACTAACTCAATACAACTAAATCCTAATCTAGATATACAAAGATAGGAATAGACTAAAGCAAAGTGCCGCAACAGTCCGCTACTGCCACAGCTCCACGAATCCTGAATGGATGAACATCAAAGGCGTCCTTGTGGAGGAACACCTGAAGTAATACAATATATATACATGGAGGAGAAAATATAAATGGGTCAGAGCCCGAGTTTGAAAAATATTTTATAGCAAGTGTATTAAAATGCATAATAATTATAAATGCATTATTACATGATTCAGTAGGAATCGAACTCTCCATAATAATTCAACTCACCTCTCATCTAAAGAGCGCACTAGGCGTATGCACGTGATCTCCAAATGGATATCCGATTCTAATTTAGGTAAGAGGATTCTAACTTAAACCCAAAAGAAGTATTTAAGTGAAAATCATCTAACCTATCTCCCAATACATTTGTTTCCATAATTAATAAGTTATAAATATTAACTTTAATATAATCATTATAGTTATCTTTATAATGTTCATTTGTTGAACATATAAAGTTACATGATCCAATCATGTCCACATCATCACAATACATCAACAATCTCATTTACTAGAATTTTATAATCTAGTGATTCCCTTATAAGGCATGAAACCATATATATAATTATTATATGAGTTATTAGCATCTAGAGTTAAGGACTAAACTCCTCCTTATTCTCGACACGGCGCTGCGTTTCGTGCGTGGGATGTCTCACCGAAGAGAAATCCAAACAAGGAACCCCCCCCCCCCGTTACACTACTCCTGACCGCATCGATCTTCGGGGCTCATTATGCCCTCAATGCAAGATGCATGTAACCCAAATGATTATTATCCAATTTTAATTAATTAATATTCCCAATTCTCAACAGTACACAGCGTTTCATGCGTGGAAAGTCTCGCCGAAGCGAAATCCAAACAAGGAACCCCCCCGTTACACTACTCCTGGAACTGTTGATTATCGGGATAGGTGATATATATATAATTAATTATGAGCATTAAGGACTAAACTTATCCCCAAGTTCCAACATTACACTGCGGTTCGTGCGTGGTGCGTCTCGCCGAGGCAAAATCCAAACAAGGAACCCCCCCGATACACTAATCCTGGCCATATAGGTCGTTGAGGTCCATTATGCCCTTAATACCCAAATACAAACACAAGCAATAATAACCATCCAACCGAGCTATAACTCGAAGGACGTAGGCTCACATGCTATCATCTTCCAGCAGCCCATATACATAGCAAACTGGGGCCACTTGGTGGGGTTCAACGACACCCACCTCGTGATCTACTCACGCACACAACGTCCGGGAAGCGGTCATAGTTCCTAACCGGCAAGTGAGAGCGACACATACCCACGACCTCTCACCCCCAATATATATATATATATATATATATATATATATATATATATATATATAAATATATATGTCATTTGCTGACCACAAAGGACCACAAAGGACGACTATGACCTGGGGAATATCCACATCCTGCTTTTCTAGTTAGAATGCTCACCCTCTACGCACGAAACTTCCCAATGATAGCAAGGAGGGGGTATGCTTAACATGTATATACACCATCATATAAGGTATACATACATCCCACATAATACAGATATACCATTATATAAGGTATACCTGCAACAACATATTTATTTTCATTATACACTCTTAGGCGCAATTTGATTATCAATACTCACCCATTTTCCCCACTTAGTATATGCTATACTAATTCTCGCTTGAAGCTCTCATGTCGCTTCTAGTATGAATTGTCTTTCAATTCTATTTAAGTTAAGGATATTCTACATCCTAATGCACCTAAATTAGCATTTCTCATTGTATGAGATATCTCCCAAATCAATCGTCAATAAGGATATTTCTATATCCATATGCACATCAAATAGCATTTATGATTCTCCATCCATTATAGGGCTCAATTCAGTTTATGAACCTTTTTAAAGTTATCACATTTGGGATTGGATTCTAAAATACATTATCTCTAAATTTGTCTCATTGATTCATATAATTGTAATTAACATCCCCAAGTCGAATCTCCAAATCACGATGGTCTTCCCCACTTAGTATATACTGAAATCTTTAATCGGTAATCCTCAACTTTAATTAATATGACTTACATAATTTCAAACTATAGAAACCATATAAAAGTCTCCAAAATATATTCCAAATGTCTCATATAGATGCCCCAAATCGATAACCTCGAACAAAACGTGATGAAATTCTCCTTAGAAAACATCTCCAAAAATTCCCCTGTTTTCCGAATCGATTCGGCCCCTACGAATCTATTCGGCCCATCCGAATTGATTCGGTCTGCTACATACCGAATCGATTCGCAAGGGGCGAATCGATTCGGCCCTAAAGACCTGGGCAATCTGCAACAGACCGAATCGATTCAGTAGGGGCGAATCAACTCGGCAAGTGCAGCAAGCTACGAAATGGGCAATTTTCTGCTTAACCCAAAATACCCAAAAATTATTTTAATTATCTTCCAACTATTTTGATCCAACCCAATCAGAAATACAACATTCCTTTTCTTCTTCTTTCTTTCTCTCTTCTTTCTTTTATTTCTCTCTTTGGAGAATTATTTCTCCCGTAGGCTAATTTATCCTAATCTCCCAAGATACACATCTTTAAATGATAATACACACATTAAATGACTCGGTAACTTTAATTCGAGTCAAACGGTCCTAATTTATTTTGGAACCCAAAAATACCCCAAGTACAGTCATTTCGACTTTCTTGACCCTTCCGGAAACAATGGTACCCTCAGAATTTTCATTCAACACACTTTCTAACAACTCAAATTTTGGCTTTAATTGTCAATTTAATTATTCTCCATATAAAATAATATTTATTTCTCCCAAAATAAATAAATATTCGTCTCCAAGACCTCGGGTTATTACATATGACTGGGGGAGCTTTACATTGGCTTCCCTTTATACTTAAGTTGATACTTTCAGTAGGTGTTGTCGAAAAACCTTTACGAGGCCAACATATCTTCTGGAGGTAATCTTTAGATATAGTTTCATCTTATTTTCTTGTTTTACTTCCCATTTTAATCTTTTTAACATTTTATTTTTCTTTCTGCAAATGTGGTAAGATGAGGTATTGGGGACAGTGTTTGATTGATATTCCCGAAGGCTAGTGAGATGAGGAATTTCTCAAGGATGCATAGATGGAGGATGTAAAATAGGAAATGAACTAGTCGTTGGATTTGAATGATATGCAGGAGGAACTCAATGCCTTGACGAGTGATCGGGTTAGGTTCTTATTTCTAACCTTTTTTGTGGATTTCACATTTTATTTGTACTTTGTACAATTTTTGTGATTGACCTTTGTTTGGGAGTTGGTGACATTCTACCCTTGGCGTTTGTCCTCGAGGGTTATAGGGGATATGGGTATGCATGACCAAATTCAAACATTGTTGGTTCATGAGTTTAGGTACATCTGGTACCTAGGAGAAAGGGTGGTGAGGCATGTGATGGAGGGTTAGGTGGATGTCCCACCGTCATCACCCCAAGAATTAATGAGTCGGGTGAAGGAAATGTCGGATGAAGCGAGGGTGATGGAGATGGAGGGTGAACCTTATATGCTCTATACATACATGACGGTGATATATGCTTACTTTGACTTTGCAACTAGTTAATTGATGTGATCATATATCTAGTATATGGAAGGTAAGTCTGCACCACTAGTAGGATGAGGGAGAGGTAGTAGTGCGTCAATGGCTTTATCCCATAACATAAGGTGTGGTTAAGCGACAACGGAGGATGTTCATGTTTAACATATTTCCATTCCCTCTTACCATATTCGTGTGGGTGGTGGGGAGGTGTCTCAATGCCTAATCGCCCTCAGGCAGAGATAGATGGTTTCACAGGTCTTCCTGATGAGGTTCTTCGGAGAGAGTATGCTTTCTTTTTCTATTTCATATCTCTTCTTCTAACTTTCCTTGTTTTACTTTTAACTCGCATTCTTTTAGTGGATTGTTTCTTTTTTGGATAGTTCGCGTTCGACATTCTGGTTGGGCGACATTCGGGATTAGATGGCTTTGGTGCCCGACTAAGTGAGGAAATAAGTCAAGTCTTACATAGTGAAACCAACCACTTTCGAGAAGAGCTCTTGTTCTGATAGTGCGGGATCTACCACTTGTCCTTAAGGTAAACACATTCACAAAGGTTCCTAACATGGAATTTTTTAGTTGATTGGGTTTTTGGAAAGTTCAGGCTGCGTCCTGATTTATTATGTTTTTTTTTTCTTTTTTTCTTTTCTTGTTCTCTTTGTACCTTGGAAAATTTAATCATATTGACAAAGATATATAAGATGTATTTTTCACCATTTTTTATTTATCTTAGACTATATGAACTGGTCTACATGCATTTTAATCTTTTTTCTGAGGTTTTATTTGTTGCAAAGATAAGTAGAAAAGATAGGAGAAATACTCAAAAAATCCTTTTTTTCAAACACATTGACCTTTTTTTCCCAAAGAGGAGTCTTTATTTTGGAATGATATATATCAAAAGGGGAAGGCAAAAAAATTTCTAAAAAGGTGGGGGTGACGATTAGCATACCCCTTGGCCTTCCTATTGGCATATTAGTCAAGTCAAAATCACTTTCCTAGCATTTATTCTTCTTATTCCCTACTTAGGAGTACTTTGTAACAATAGTCATGACAACAAGTCGGGCCTTCTATTTTTGATGGCTGCCTTTGGTATAAAAGGGGCCTGTAGAGGGGTTTCCATTACCATAATTCAATCTTCTCTCTTTATAACCTTCTTCTTTCCTTAAAATGGTGCTTTCCATGACCGAAACATTTATATCTTATCTAGAGGGTTTGGAGACCACGTGCCTCTTCAATGTCAACTACAAATCTTTTAACTTGGGCCCTGTCTCCCTATAGCGTAATTGTCCTCTAAATTGGAATCTCTTGAAAGTCGAACTGCAATTTTGACATTCAGAAGAACATGTATTTCGCTTTGGCTTAGATGAAGTATGCCCTACTTATGAGGAGTTTTCCACCAATTTTGGGTGTGAACCCAAGTGTTGCGGCAGCTATATCGGACATGTCCCATTCCTGTCGGATGTCATTAGCCGAGTTACTTCACATTTCTTCTTAGGCTAACCGACCATTAATGCATGAAGTATGTATTGTTATCTTGGAAATATTGAACTTAGTGTGCCGAAGAAATTATATTAATAACACCTTTGCTAGTGCTCTGGCATTGGGATTGACTGCTAGGATGCTTTTAGTGGTCAGTGACATGATGACTGTTCCCCATGTGGCCACTATAATGTCATGCATGTCTCATCATTCCAATTCATCTATAGTCATACTGGAAGAAACCCTGAATGGATTGGATGCCTAGAAAGAAGAACATGCCGATTTTTGCCGCGTGATGCTGTTCACTTGGTTATCGGCGACATTGAACTTGACGGCTGCTCTTGATATCCTCCAACAGATGTTCCCATGTTATTTTCCCATTCTTTCTTCTATTTGTCCCATCTATGGAGAATTGGGTTAATTGACTTATGAATCATGGGACCGCCACGATCTTTCATTGGTCCGTACCGTGGTGGGATAATTTGTAACCTATTTTATAATTTGGTGGATATTGGTATGTGCAGTTTGTAAGACTTCGCTAGACTTATTTCTATTTTCCATGGAATCTTCTGCATTAAGTGTGATGGGAGCTAATATTTCCTCCCTATATAACTAACTTCTTTCCCATAGAGAACCTAACTGAATCGTTGAAAATGATTTTGGGGCCTTTGTGGCAGCACCACCAACCATTTACTCGTTCATGTCGAGGAGGCTGGGTTAATATCTAGGGATTATTTGAAGTGGTTGTGGAAGTGGGTGGTCATGAATATTTGTGATGTGGAGACTGAAGAAAGGTGGTTTGTGATGTTTGACACGTAGGAGGAAGGTGTCATGGTTTCATCCAATCTGATTAAGGCATACCATCATATGGAGAAGATATGAAATCATAACCAGGATTGGGAAGCTTGGGTTTTTTTATGGATAGGAAATGATGATGAGGTGGATTCGTTTGGAAGCTAAAGGCAGGTTCTCAACATGAGCGAGGTGTTTGTAATAGGTGGGTTTGTTGTGTAGGTTTTGGGTGACTGGTTTATAGAGTTTGTAAGAGTGTTAATTGTTTTCCATTTTTGTTGCTAATGTTTTAAGTAATTGTTGTACTTTGTTTTTTAATGAAATATAACTACGATTTCAATGCATTTTGCCATGCCATTTATGAATTCTTTTGTTTGAACTATCCATACTAATCGCTAAGGAATACATGATCCTTTTGTTTATTTATATAATGAGGGAGACTATCATTCTTATCGGGGGAAAATAATAGCATTTTATAAAAGAGAAATGATCATGCCCAAGTATGTCTTATTGGCTACATACGTACCTTTGTTTGGTTTAAAAATTGTGAGTTTCTTTTTTGAAAAAGGTTATTTTTTTTAGGATTAGGTCATATGTAGTTCTAAGTAGAGGGGGGAGAGATTTGTTTTGAATAACAGTGAGGAGAGAAGAGTCATAGTGAGACAAGAGTTCGAAGTAGGTGTAATTTTTTGTAAGAAGGACCAAATTGACTTGATGCACCATATCCTCTCCATAGAGATCCGCAAGAATAGCGACGCCCCCTGATAGGATCTTCTTTATAATTTAGCGGTCGCTACAGTTGGACTTGAACGTTCCTCTCGGATCCCAAATAGGTTCTATGATTTCCTCAAAGGAAAGATCTCGTTCTTGAACAATGCAGTTCTTGACCATTTTATATAATGGATGGGAAACATAACGATGATACACTTATATGTGATATAAGGCTTTCAATATCCTTTCGTGTAAGAGCACAATTTGTTTGTAACATTTTTACTGCCAATATTATTTGTTGACTTAACTTTTGACCATAACCCTTAGGGAAGGTATTTCAGATTCGACACGTAAGACCACCTCTATGACATATACCAGAGAGTAAGGAGTATCCTCAATAATTGTTTTGATGGAGGTACTATAGACCCAGAGGGCATATAGGTTCTGATCTCCCCAACCGCTACAACTTTGGGTCATCTTACTCATGATGGTCTTGAGCCTTTTTTGTGACTCCGACAGCCCCATTGGTTTGGGATCGTTAAGGAGGGGATTTATGTCTTTAGATTCTTTTATCATCAACTAGTTTTATGACTTGAGCTTTAAAATGGAGCCCATTATTTGATACCGGCTCATGGGGAACTCCGTAATGGCAAATAATGTTCTTTATAATGAATTTAACTACATTCTTTTCATTCAACACCGCATATGATTCAACTTCGTTCCATTTTGTGAAGTAGTCAATGGTAACCAGGATGAATTCGTACCCATTTGATGCCTTAGAAGTCACTTTCTCGATGATGTCTATGACTTTAGGGGATAAGGGTCACAGAGAAGTCATGTTACACAACTTCTGAGGAGGCAAGGGCTGAAGGATGGTGATTTTTTTGCATTTGAGTAATCTTCAAACATAAGTAGCACAGTCTTGAACCATTATAGTCCTGTAATATCCTTGACATATGATCTTCTTGGTAAGCATGTAACTTTTCATGTGAAATCAACATTCCCTAATATGGATCACCCGCATCACTTGTTTTACCCCAACCCCTTCTATGCAACGCAAGTGGGTTACATCGAAATTTCTTTTGAAGAGTGTGTTATCACAGATGATGTATTGAGCAACCAACTTACAAAGGTCACACCATGTTTTTCGTCATCATTCATATGATACCTATCATGCTTGTGGAGGTGCTAAATATCATAATACCACAATCCTACCATGTCTTGATCTTTTTTTAATAATGAGCTCGATGTGTTAGAAGTGAGTGGATGTTGCCTATTTTTGAACTAAAAAGGGGGCCATTGTTATCACCACGAGCATGTCAACCATAGCTTTCTAGGCTTTCCGTACGTCGACTAAGTTGTTCCTTGAACGGGAAAGGTCATGGAAGGTGGCATCTTATAATTAGAAGACAGGCTCTTCAAGGTGATCATGGAAGGGTAAAAGCTTCTCCATTGTGACTTTCCATTTCTAAGGATTTTTCCCACAATTAAGGCTGAATCTTCGTAGACATCAATGCAATTGATTCCACTTTTGAGGGTGATCTTAAGCTCTACAGTAAATGATTCATATTATTAGTTTAACTGTGCCCTGCAGGACTGATAACCATCACGAAGTGATCCCCTGATACGAGACAATATTTTGGTCAATATTACAATGCTCAAGTGTCGTAGTTTGCAAGAAAGAATGAGTCTTAATTAGCATTTTAGTTAGAATTTTATATATGCTAAATGAGACAAAAACCACAACTATAGGGGTGAACCTAGACTATACAAGTAGCATGGGATAAGGAGAATTAACATGGAGCACAAAACTAGAAAGTAAGTACATGAAGCATATAAATGGTATATAAAAAGTGTGAGGCATGTGGATATATAAACAAGTGAGTGGGAAGTATGCTCAAAGTGAGGTTGATTTGTGAATATTTATGAGTGACAAAAATATGTGGATATATACAAGTGAGAGAAGTGTGGAAGTGTGTGCTAGTGATATTAAGCAAAAAATATCTAGAAAGGGTGTGTCAAACATAAAAAGAAATATGTTTCTATATATAAGTGAGAAGAATGTGAGAGTGTGTACTAGTGTGACTAATCATAGGTATCTACAAGTGATGTGGATTATGTGCAATTTTGAGTAAGTAGATCAGAACATTGTGACTATATATAGGTGAGTAAAGCGTAAAGCATGTGATAGCAAGATAGTATATACATGTGATGAGAAAAAATCATAGTAGAAAGAGGGATATAAACATCATGATAAGAATAAGACATGTATACAACATCTAAGTATGAGAATAAGAAGAATATATAAGGGGAGGCATATATAGGAATTTAGAAAAATAGAGAGAAAGGATAGAAGGAAAAAAAAACCATGTGAAGTAGAGTTTAGTCCTCTAGGAAGTAAGTCCTAGCGGAGTCTCCACTATAGGCATCCGGGGATTCCTCCAGCGTAGGCTGGCCCCACAAGGGAGACAAAGAATGGGTAAATCTCTCTCGAAGTGTGGGGATTAAAGGATATGAGTCCTCTTTCCACCACTTGTGCAATCTTCATGGGCTTCCTCGTATATAAATTGGCTGTCGTCAAAGTGGAGGAAAATGTAGAAAATGGATTTACAATCCTATTTTCCTCAAAATAGGTAAAAGAATGTAGAGGTTCCCAAAATAACGACATCAAAAGAAAAACTGATGTATACGAAACCAAATGACTCAAGGGTCTGGGGATTAAGTTACATAATGGGAAGGTGTTTGGCACCCATTCCACCCTTTCGGTCTCTCATAGGATATAATAATATTCTACTTTTTCTCCAAGATATGACTCATGTGTACAGTGGGTGCGAAATGAGAATATTGAGAAAAAGAATCATCCTACTCATGTCCTGGGAAGGAAGGAGCGGAGTCATCCTCATGAGTACATGAAAGAAAGAAAATAATATAAAGATATGATGTTAGTGACCACCGAATCATGTTTCACTATGAAAAATTAAATGTGCATGTCGAGTCGGAACACTAATATGTAGGCATGTTCATTCGCGCTATACTACTACATATGAGATGTGAACAAGGATAAAATAATGAGTAAAATAGGATTCTAATCCCGGTAATGGCTCGTGATGCCTACGTGTCCATAATTGGAATCGAAGTACACGTAGTTCGATATATAACAAGGGTGGGTTTAACCCATAAACCCAAATTTAGAACTCCACTTTAATTATTTTTGAAGAAAAAAGGCTCGAGTGTAAAAGTGTAGAAAATGTGAGGAAATCCTACATTAGAGTATATAAGTAAATCCTTTTTTTTTGTCTTTTTTGATGTTATGAAAATATATTGCGTGAGTACTAATAATTAAAAAAAGGATATTAGTTTGTATGTGATAATGGATTAGGACTAAATGATTTAGAAAAAAAGTGAATATAAACCTCCTAGAAGATTTTACTACTAATTTATAATGGAAAGTAGGAAGATTTTATGGTGATAGGATGATGGTGAAATATGGATGAGGTAAGTGGAAAAAATTGGTATGAAAGTGAGGTAAGAAAGGTGAAGGGAATATTGGAAATTTAGATTTTTGGAGTGATGACGCACATATTTTGAGGAGGGAATGCTTTGATTGATGAAAAGGGGTTTTTATAAATGTGGCCATGATCTCTTTAAATAAGAAAAATTAGGGATTCAGGGCGATGCCGATCGGTATAAGCCCAAGCCTGCCTATCGACATACCGTTGGCTTGATGGTGATGTAAAGTACACCCCTGCCTATAGGCAGGGGGTCTAGGGTGCCTATATGAAGTCCAAAAATGACTTTATAAAAAAATGTGCGTCTAATTCTAACCGTAAGTCCAAATATACAACACCGGGACAGTTGGTAAGGTGACTTGGAGTCCTATTAAAATCCATTAAGCCACTTTCGGGTTTAAGAGTTGACTATAGTCAAATGGGTTTGGAAAGCACCTGATGGCCTCTAGATGGGGGTTCATGGAGTATAAAGGCAAGTACAACTGAACCCTAAGACTGATTTGTGCATGATATGGATTGTTGGAAAGGATATTCATAGTCTTTTGAAAGTTCAAGTAGCTTAACTCGGGGAAGAGAGATGACCAAAGTCAAATGGAGCTATGGAGTGCCTAGTGGCCTCTAGACCAGGGTTTAAAGTGAAAATGTAAGTATGAGCGAACTGTGATGACAATTTTGTCATAGTATGTACCGTTGGAAAGGGTTTTCAGAGCCTTATGAGATTAAAATTATCTTCTATCGGGTTTAAGAGTTGATCGAAGTCAAATGGGGCTCGAGAGCGCCAGGTGGTCTGAAATATAAAGGTGAGTGTACACAAATCATGAAGTCGATTTGTGCATGGTATGGACCATTTAAAATAGGATTCGGGTACATATGAGGTTAAATGAGCATCGCTCGGGTCCGTGAGTTTACCAAGTTAAACGGAGCTTGAGATCTCTCAGTGGCTTCTAGTTTAGGGTTTATAGTAAAAAAGTGACTGCGCGTGAACCATAAGTCCAATTCGTGCATGGTATGAACTATTAGAAAGGATATTAAAGGACCTATGAAGGTGTAATGAGATTCCATCGATTTGGAGAGTTAAACTAAGTTAAACGGGACTTGGGAGAGTTCGGCGGCCTTTGGATTAGGTTTTTTTTAGGAATGAGGGTCTGGGGGTGAAAGGAGGAGTGTTATTAATACACCCCAACCCAGTTACTTATAATTAAGTCTGAAAGTCAAAGTGAGTCAAACCATAATTAATTTAACCAAACTATTGTGACACCCCGACTAATTAAATACCGGGTAGCTACTCCTTTATTAAATTAATTCAAAATGCCAAGTTGGTTCAGTTAATAGCATCACTGTCGAAAACGTTTTAATAATTACTAACCACCTAGTATTTAAAAAGTACGTGCCAAATTTTAAGTGAAGTCTGATTAACATGCATTAAAAGAATAATGAAATAATAACAACCATTCACTATAATGAAGTAATGAATAACCAACAACATAAATATAAATTCGGAGGAAAACTCCTCACAACAATCCCACAACAGGAGAAAAATACAACAAGTCTGAATCCTGAATAATTACATGCCAAAGATCTGAATAACTGAAATAAATGAAATATCTCTAAAAGAAATGGGCGACATGCCCTACAACTGATAACTGATGAATATCGAGTCAAGATAGATGAAGCGTCTACAAGCAAAGTCCTGTAACTTCCACAAACAGCTACAGCTCGTCACCTGAATGAGAATCCTATGCATGGTGTCCTTGTGGCTGGGCACCTAAAATGGTTTTTACAAAAATAGATTTGAAAGCAAATGGGTCAGAGCTCGAAAGTGGAAATCATTTTAAAAACAGCAAGTGTTTTAATAACATTAAAACATTAAATGCAAAATACATGTTAGGACGTGCACTCACATGAAATTCTCACCTCTCGACTATATGTGCACTCCTAACGTACCGTACCCATCTATAAGACATCCATATCTAACCAAACCGTAATAAGTTCTACCCCTTACTACTCGATTCCCATATTATATTCTAACGTTATCAAATGAATAGAGGGCTTTACTTAAACTCAGATTCTCAATATGTAATACATTTTACTATCGGTTAACCCGTTATGTTTTCTCAAAACAATACTATAAAATCAATACATGTACTAAGTATTCACACATCTTAGTAATCACCATATTATTGGTGGTACACTTCTCATTCTCGTACCGACATATAATACTACACAATTTATATGTTCCCGGTTCATAAAGTAAATTAGGCCATCGATAGTTCTCGCAACGTAATATACACTCACGTCCTACTCATATTTTCCTTTAGGTTCAAACTACGCTTCTAGGTTTGACTCATCATTATATCCCAAACATCCCAAATATATCGATTAATCAACAAGGGAAAGCTATCTCTACCTATACACAAGGTTACGAGGTACTCGGGATCAAAACAGGCTAAAAAGCCTAAACTGTCAACTCGTTCGAAGTCTCGTTCGAACGAGAGTTCGTTCGAACGAACTGGCCTATCTAACGAGGTCTCATTCGAACGAAGTTATCGAACGAACTTCACCCTCGTTAGAAGTCAATGGTCAATTCGTTTGAAGCTCGTTCGAACGACCTGGGCAGGTCTTCTAACGAGCGACCAGATTCGAGCCCAGATTTCTTATTTTCATTTTTCCCATCTCTCTACACCTCAAATCTCATCCAAACATTACTCCAACGATTGTTTAAGGTTCCTAATCATCCCTAAACATCCTTAGGTCACATATTAACATGTTTGGGGGTGTTACTTCATCCAAACATCATTCAAATATCAAATCTCTACATATATTTCCCCAATTTCAAACACATGAACCCTAGAATTTATAATTCATCAAGGAGCCTAATTAAATCCGTTTTTGGTTTCATACTAATTATGATATCATCAGAATAATCATCAACTACAAATCTACATGCAATTTCCTCATCAAGAATGTAATTTCTATTTCAAATTAAATGGGTTTTTCATTAACTTCCAAGAACAAATCAGATTTTTATCAATTCCTACACATGGAAGAAACATTCTCTATAAAAATGAAATTAAATCACTTGCCTTATTGGAATCTCTTATTTGATGAAGAATTTGAGGAATGGTTCTCTCTCTCTCTGTGCAGAATCCTTCTATCTCTCCTTCTACAAGCTTTCTCCTCCAAGTAACAATAGTGGCTAGGGTTCTTGCCTAAGGAATTTTTGGAACAATTTCTAATAACCCCCGTAGCCCTCTAATCAGTAAATGGATGGTAATGGGTTAGTGGGTGTTTTAATTTTCCAATTAAAACTCCTAAAATTCGTTAATAAAAAAATCCCAAAATTCTAAAATTACCAAACTGCCCTTATAAGTTACCGGTATGGCCCAATAATGCCCCGGGACCCAAACTTAACCCCCGGTTAGTGTTTTCTGACTATTTCGACCCTTCCGGACGCGTTGGCGCACTCAAAAGGACCATACGGTTTATTGAAATAAAATTTACTTTTTAATTAAAATTAATATAAACCTGACGCGACTGTCACACGCGTCACAACAAAATTTTCCAACTTGTCGTATTTCAATCTCACGACAAATTTCATACTTCAATATTCATATATAATCATATATGCACATTATATCAAATACCAACTCGCATCTCGCTAGTATTTTTATCCGGATTAATTTCCAATTAATATGCATTTAATTAAATTAATCCCATAGAATAAATATCACAAAAATACGGGGTATTACATACTTCCCACCTAAAAACTGAATTTCATCCCGAAATTCGGAACTAGAAATTACCTGGTAAGAACAACTCTAGATAACGTTCGCGCATCTCATCCTCGCGCTCCCATGTGGACTCCTCAACATTATGATGTCGCCACTGAACACGCACTAATGGGACTATCTTTGACCGCAGTTTCCGCTCATTTCGGTCCAAAATAGCAATCGGCCCCTCCTTGTAGGAGCTATCAGGCTGGAGATCGATGTCCTCCAAAGCAATGTGAGAATGAGCCAAATTGTCTCTAAGATATTTCCTTAGCGAGGAAATATGAAACACATCGTGAATCCGATGCAAATGCTCCGGTAACCCAAGCCTATACGCAACCGGTCCAATCCGCTCAATAATAGGAAATGGTCCCACATATCTCGGTGCCAACTTTCCTTTCTTCCCAAAACGCACAATCCCCTTCATAGGAGATACTTTGAGAAAAACTTGGTCCCCCACTTGGAACTCTCTGAAGAACCTCTTCGCATCAGCATAGCTCTTCTGCCTGTCCTGAGCTACCCGAATGCGGCTTCGAATCAATTCTATCCTTGCCGAAGTATCCTGAATCACTTCCGGCCCTAGTAGTTTGTTGTCCCCCACCTCCAACCAACATGCTGGGGAATGACAAGGTCTACCGTACAATGCCTCAAATGGAGCCATGCCAATGGTGAACTGGTAGGAGTTATTGTAAGCAAACTCCACCAGTGGAAGATACTGTTCCCATCCACCCCCGAAATCAATGATGCACATTCGTAGCATGTCCTCCAACTTCTGGTTTGTACGCTCGGTTTACTCGTCGGTCTGCCCGTCGGTCTACCGGTGATACGCCATACTCAACCGCAATTCCGTGCCCATGGCCTCCTGAAAACTCTCCCAAAACCGTGAAACAAATATCTTGTCTCGGTCAGACACGATATTTAAGGGCACACCGTGAAGTCTCACTATCTCTGCAATAAAGAGCTGGGCATACTGTCCCGCAGTGTAGTCTGTCCTTATGGATAGAAAATGAGCGACTTTGGTCAACCTGTCCACAATTACCCAAATGGACTCGTGACCTCTCTGTGACGTAGGCAACCCCGTAATAAAGTCCATGGATATGCTCTCCAACATCCACATCGGGACCTCCAATGGCTGTAGCAGTCCTGTCGATCTCAGATGATCCACTTTTACTAGCTGACAAGTGACGCATTTAGAAAAAAACTCGGCAATATCTCTCTTCATCCCGCTCCACCAATACTGTCGTCTCATGTCTTGGTACATTTTGTCCCCATCGGGATGTACCACGAATCGTGAGCCGTGCGACTCAGCCATCACCTCGTGTCGCAATTCCTCCCCTTTCAGAACTACCAATCTCCCATTGAAGCGTAATCCCCCATCTGAGCTAACGGTATAGGACCCGGCTCCCTCTACTAGTAATCGAACTATCAGCTCCTGACAGAACGAGTCATCTGCTTGGGCTTTTAGCACCCTCGTGACAATCTGTGGCGTAACAGTCATTACCGACATGAATGATCGGGCCACTGCATCCTGGTGTCCCAATTCCTTCCACTTAGCCTTCCACACCTCTGCCACTTCATCTGCTGGCCTACGGCTCAACGCGTCTGCTACCACGTTAGCCTTTCCCGGGTGATACTGGATGTCAAACTGATAGTCCTTTACAAACTCAAGCCACCTTCGCTGCCGTATATTCAACTCCTTCTGCGTGAATAGGTACTGCAGGGACTTGTGGTTTGTGAACAATCGAAACTTCTCCCCCAAAAGGTAATGTCTCCAAATACGAAGGGCAAAAACAACTGCCGCCAACTCCAAGTCATGAGTGGGGTAATTCTTCTCGTGAGGCTTTAGCTTACGGGAAGCATAAGCTATGGCCTGACTCTCCTGCTGCAATACACCTCCAAGTCCTTGCAAAGACACATCGGTGTAAACTAAATACTCAACTCCCGGTCTCGACAATGCTAACACAGGTGCTGAGGTTAAATTATCCTTCAATTCATCGAATGCCAACTGACAGGCATCACTCTAGATGAATGGAACACCCTAATGAGTCAGATGTGTCAAAGGACCTGCTATCTTCGAGAATCCCCGAATAAACCTCCTGTAGTATCCTGCTAGGCCCAAGAAATTACGAATCTCTGTTGGTGTCGTGGGCTGTCCCCACTCCCTCACTGCGGATACCTTCCCCGGATCAACAGATATTCCCCGGTGGGAAATAATATGTCCTAAAAACTGGACCTCCTTCAGCCAAACCCGCATTTCTCATATTTTGCATACAACTCGTTCTGACGTAGTGTCTGCAAAACTTGCCTCAAATGCTCGGCTTGCTCCTCCTCTGTCTGGGAGTAAACCAAAATATCATCGATGAAGACAATGACAAATTGATCCAGGAAATCCATGAACACCCTATTCATCATGTCCATAAACACGGCTGGGGCATTGTTCAAACCAAAAGGCATAACCCGAAACTCGTAAGAACCATATCACGATAAGAATGCAGTCTTCGATACATCCTCCTCCCTGATACGCCACTGATGGTATCCCGATCTCAAATCAATCTTTGAGAAGAAAGAAGCTCCTCTCAGTTGGTCGAATAGGTCATCGATTTGAGGCAACGGATATTTATTCCGTATCGTGACCTTATTCAACTCTCGGTAGTCCACACACAATCTCAGTGAACCATCTCTCTTCTTCACGAACAACACAGGGGCACCCCACGGCGAAGTACTCCTCCGTATAAACCCCTGACCCATCAACTGCTCAATCTGATCCCGTAACTCCCTCATCTCAGCTGGATCCATACGGTACGGTGCGCGTGCTATAGGTCTCGTATCTGGCAATAAGTCTATGACAAAGTCTATCTCTCGACTGGGGGGTAATCCAGGTATATCCTGAAATACATCGGCAAACTCTCTAACAACTGTAATCGAATCAAGTGGTATCACCACCTCCTTAGAGGTCTCCTCCTCTATATAGTACAAATGAATGGACGATCCTCCCTCGGAACGAGGCATCGCCACCAAAACATCTCCTGCCCGGGAATGACAAAGATAATACTCCTACTGAAACAGTCAATCATGGCTCGGTACGCAACAAGCCAATCCATACCAATAATGGCATCATACTCGGTCATCTCTAATACTAACATATCTGCAGGTAATACCAGACTACCAATATCTACCCCTACTCCCCGGCATATAAAGAAAATAAGTGACCCACTCCCCAATGGTGAGTCTACACACGTCACTGTGCTCTCTGTCGTCGCTAACAATCCTATGGCTTTCGCAAAATGTGTAGCTATAAAGCAATGTGTTCCCCCGTATCAAACAAAACTCGACCCATAGTACCATGGATAGGAAACATACCCTCAATCGCGGGTGGTTACTGCGGAGCTGCTGCCTGGTAGACGTTATAGACACATCCATACTGTAACTGTCCCTGCTGCACAGGAACTGCTGGAATGGCTGGAAGAGCTGGCACCTGTGCTGGAGCTGGGAGGGCTGGTGGAAAAAGTGGCCTCTGTGGCTCATGTCGAGCACCCTACTGCTGCTTCGGGACCCTGCCCCTATCAGGACAGTCCTGGCGTTTATGTCCAGTCTTGCCACAAACAAAACACTTCCCCAGGAGGTTCCCCCCACTTTGTCCCTGCTGTCCCCGGCCCTGGTGGCCGTTACCATTCCTCCACTGGCCCTGCTGGCCCTGCTGAAACTACTGTTGACCATTCTAACCCTGTTGGTGCTGATGGCCGTTCGGACCCTGATGGCCCTACCGAAAACCTCCCTGTTCGTTCTTGAAATTTCCTGACCTGAACCTCTTGTGATCCCCCTGCTTGGTACCTTGATCATCCTGCCTCTGCCCCTGAACATATTGTGCCCCACTGGCACCATTTCCTCCAGTCCTGCCCTGATGGCTAGACTCTCCCAATCGCTTGCCCTCATCTATGTGAAAACGGTGATCCTGGTAATGGAGCAATGCAGCGTTAACCACATCAGAATAAGTGGCTAATGAGAGGTTCCCTAACAAGTGATGACGAATCCTCCATGTCAACCCATCTGTAAATTTTTGTATCTCCTTTTCCTTCGTCGGTATCTCATCTGGAACTATGTTAAGAAGATCAGTGAATTCGGCCTCATACTCTGCCACAGTCTTACCCTCTTGCTTGAGGCTCATCAACTTCCTCCTCATCTCAATGTGAACAGCTGACAGAAAGTACTTGCGGTCAAACCGCACCCAGAACTCCTGAATAGTGAGAGGATCCCTCTCCTCTATGGTGGTAATAGACTCCCACCACTGAAGTACAAATCCCACTAGCTTAAAGGTAGCTAGTATCTGCTTTTGGACATCTGTGCACTCATATATCCTCAGGTGTTGCTGGATGTCCTTCCTCCACTGACGCGAAACTACCACATCGGATCTACTCGCAAACTCCGGAGGGTGTTCTTTCTGAAAAGCATCACGTACACGTTCCCAAGAAGACGGTAATGCATGAGCCTGAACTGGCTCGGCTATCGGCGCCTGAGGTGGTACCTACTGAACTACTGCTAGTGTGTCATTTACTGCTTGAGCCACAATGGCTGCAACCTCGGCGACATTCATCGTGCCCTGAACTGGTGCGGGTTGTGGTTTAGGCGTTGCATCCCTAGGAATCCTTTGTGCACGTCGTGGAGGAATCAGAAATAAGAATGAAGTTTATAAGTTCGCAGTTATAAACTTAAAATTGTTTAAGAATGTAGCATAAACAAGAGAATACAACAGTCCTAAAATATAGGGCTCTACATCAAAGAAAGCTCAGCGGAAACATAATAAGCCCTACAGATCGTAATGGACACTAGAACCTGATGATCTGATACCACCTGTGACACCCCGACTAATTAAATACCGGCTAGCTACTCCTTTATTAAATTAATTCAAAATGCCAAGTTGGTTCAGTTAATAGCATCACTATCGAAAACGTTTTAATAATTACTAACCACCTAGTATTTAAAAAGTAAGTGCCAAATTTTAAGTTAAGTCTGATTAACATGCAGTAAAAGAATAATGAAATAATAACAACCATTCACTATAATGAAGTAATGAATAACCAACAACATAAATATAAATCCAAAGGAAAACTCCTCACAACAATCTCACAACTGAAGAAAAATACTACAAGTCTGAATCCTGAATAATTACATGCCAAAGGTCTGAATAACTGAAATAAATGAAATGCCTCTAAAAGAAATGGGCAACATGCCCTACAACTGATAACTGATGAATATCGAGTCAAGATAGATGAAGCGTCTACAAGCAAAGTCCTGTAACTTCCACAAACAGCTACAGCTCGTCACCTGAATGAGAATCCTATGCATGGTGTCTTTGTGGCTAGGCACCTAAAATGGTTTTTACAAAAATAGATTTGAAAGCAAATGGGTCAGAGCCCGAAAGTGGAAATCATATTAAAAACAGCAAGTGTTTTAATAACATTAAAACATTAAATGCAAAATACATGTTAGGACGTGCACTCACATGAAATTCTCACCTCTCGACTACATGTGCACTCCTAACGTACCGTACCCATCTATAAGACATCCATATCTAACCAAACCGTAATAAGTTCTACCCCTTACTACTCGATTCCCATATTATATTCTAACGTTATCAAATGAATAGAGGGCTTTACTTAAACTCAGATTCTCAATATGTAATACATTTTACTATCGGTTAACCCGTTATGTTTTCTCAAAACAATACCATAATTTTATTCACAATATTAACATGAAAGTTCCCATTAATTAAGTGTATATTATTCACATCATAAATATACAATACAATCACCCTGAGACTAAGCTGCGGTGCACACATACTCTGCTATCCATCCCGGTACATCACGTACATAAGGATCACGCATTCCGAATCTCTCAGGAATCGTTCAGATGACAACATCACAAATAATGGAGGCGAACACAGTCACATCACATGGGTCACGCACATACCTACGCTCCCACGATCAGAAGACTTATTAACATCCCAATAAGTCCTTCTCTGACCTATGTTCATCGAGGTAACCAATCTAAATCCGGGCAACACAAGGATTAGAAGGCCCTAAGCGAACGCAAACCTCCCGTGATAGCAAGTATGGTAGGTATGTCGTACACATAAAATCAATACATGTACTAAGTATTCACACATCTTAGTAATCAGCATATTATTGGTGGTACACTTCTCATTCTCGTACCGACATATAATACTACACAATTTATATGTTCCCGGTTAATTAAGTAAATTAGGCCGTCGATAGTTCTCACAACGTAATATACACTCACGTCCTACTCATATTTTCCTTTAGGTTTAAACTACGCTTCTAGGTTTGACTCCTCATTATATCCCAAACATCCCAAATATATCGATTAATCAACAAGGGAAAGCTATCTCTACCTATACACAAGGTTATGGGGCACTCGGGATCAAAACAGGCTAAAAAGTCTAAATTGTCAACTCGTTCGAAGTATCGTTCGAACGAGGCTGTTCGAACGAGAGTTCATTCGAACGAACTGGCCTATCTAACAAGGTCTCGTTCAAACAAAGTTATCGAACGAACTTCAGCCTCGTTATAAGTCAATGGTCAATTCGTTAGAAGCTCGTTCGAACGACCTGGGCAAGTCTTCTAACGAGCGACCAGATTCGAGCCCAGATTTCTTATTTTCATTTTTCCCATCTCTCTACACCTCAAATCTCATCCAAACATTACTCCAATGATTGTTTAAGGTTCCTAATCGTCCCTAAACCTCCTTAGGTCACATATTAACATGTTTGGGGGTGTTACTTCATCCTAACATCATTCAAATATCAAATCTCTACATATTTTCCCCAATTTCAAACACATGAACCCTAGAATTTATAATTCATCAAGGAGCCTAATTAAATCCGTTTTTGGTTTCATACTAATTGTGATATCATCAGAATAATCATCAACTACAAATCTACATGCAATTTCCTCATCAAGAATGTAATTTCTATTTCAAATTTATTGGGTTTTTCATTAACTTCCAAGAACAAATCAGATTTCTATCAATTCCTACACATGGAAGAAACATTCTCTATAAAAAAGAAATTAAATCACTTGCCTTATTGGAATCTCTTATTTGATGATGAATTTGATGAATGGTTCTCTCTCTCTCTGCAGAATCCTTCTATCTCTCCTTCTACAAGCTTTCTTCTCCAAGTAACAATGGTGGCTAGGGTTCTTGCCTAAGGAATTTTTGGAACAATCTCTAATAACCCCCGTAGCCCTCTAATCAGTAAATGACTGGTAATGGGTTAGTGGGTGTTTTAATTTTCCAATTAAAACTCCTAAAATTCGTTAATCAAAAACCCCAAAATTCTAAAATTACCAAACTGCCCTTATAAGTTACCGGTATGGCCCAATAATGCCCCGGGACCCAAACTTAACCCCCGGCTAGTGTTTTCTGACTATTTAGACCCTTCCGGACGCGTTGGCGTACTCAAAATCACCATATGGTTTATAGAAATAAAATTCACTTTTTAATTAAAATAAATATAAACCTGACGCGACTGTCACACGCGTCACAACAAAATTTTCCAACTTGCCGTATTTCAATCTCACGACAAATTTCATACTTCAATATTCATATATAATCATATATGCACATTATATCAAATACCAACTCGCATCTCGCTAGTATTTTTATCCGGATTAATTTCCAATTAATACGCATTTAATTAAATTAATCCCATAAAATAAATATCACAAAAATATGGGGTATTACATACTTCCCCCCTAATAACTGAATTTCGTCCCAAAATTCGGAACTAGAAAGTACCTGGTAAGAAAAACTCTGGATAACATTCGCGCATCTCATCCTCGCGCTCCCATGTGGACTCCTCAACATTATGATGTTGCCACTGAACACGCACTAATGGGACTATCTTTGACTGCAGTTTATGCTCATTTAGGTCCAAAATAGCAATCGGCCCCTCCTCGTAGGAGCTATCAGGATGGAGATCGATGTCCTCCAAATCAATGTGAGAATGAGCCAAATTGTCTCTAAGATATTTCCTTAGTGAGGAAATATGAAACACATCATGAATCCGATGCAAATGCTCCGGTAACCAAAGCCTATACGCAACCGGTCCAATCCGCTCAATAATAGGAAATGGTCCCACATATCTCGGTGCCAACTTCCCTTTCTTCCCGAAACGCACAATCCCCTTCATAGGAGATACTTTGAGAAAAACTTGGTCCCCCACTTGGAACTCTCTGAAGAACCTGTTGGCATCAGCATAGCTCTTCTGCCTGTCCTGAGCTACCCGAATGCGGCTTCGAATTAATTCTATCCTTGCCTAAGTATCCTGAATCACTTCTGGCCCTAGTAGTTTGTTGTCCCCCACCTCATACCAAAATGCTGGGGAACGACAAGGTCTGCCGTACAACGCCTCAAATGGAGCCATGCCAATGGTGAACTGGTAGGAGTTATTATAAGCAAACTCCACCAGTGGAAGATACTGTTCCCATCCACCCTCGAAATCAATGATGCACATACGTAGCATGTCCTCCAACATCTGGTTTGTACGCTCGGTCTGCCCGTCGGTCTGCGGGTGATACGCCGTACTCAACCGCAATTCCGTGCCCATGGCGTCCTGAAAATTCTCCCAAAACCGTGAAACAAATATCTTATCTCGGTCAGACACAATATTTAAGGGCACACCGTGAAGTCTCACTATCTCTGCAATAAAGAGCTGAGCATACTGTCCCGTAGTGTAGTCTGTCCTTACGGGTAGAAAATGAGCGACTTTGGTCAACCTGTCCAAAATTACCCAAATGGAGTCGTGACCTCTCTGTGACGTAGGCAACCCCGTAATAAAGTCCATGGATATGCTCTCCCACATCCACATCGGGACCTCCAACGGCTGTAGCAGTCCTGCCGATCTCTGATGATCCACTTTTACTAGCTGACAAGTGGCGCATTTAGAAACAAACTCGGCAATATCTCTTTTCATCCCGCTCCACCAATACTATCGTCTCATGTCTTGGTACATTTTGTCCCCACCGGGATGTACCACGAACCGTGAGCCGTGCGACTCGGCCTTCACCTCGTGCCGCAATTCGTCCCCTTTCAGAACTACCAATATCCCATTGAATCGTAATCCCCCGTCTGAGCTAACGGTATAGGACTCGGCTCCCTCTGCTAGTAATCGAACTATCAGCTCCTGACAGAACGAGTCATCTGCTTGTGCTTTTACCACCCTCGTGACAATCAGCGGCGTAACAGTCATTACCGACATGAATGATCGGACCACTGCATCCTGGTGTCCCAATTCCTTCCACTTAGCCTTCCACACCTCTGCCACTTCATCTGCTAGCCTACGGCTCAATGCGTCTGCTACCACGTTAGCCTTTCCCGGGTGATACTGGATGTCAAACTGATAGTCCTTTACAAACTCAAACCACCTTCGCTGCCGCATATTCAGCTCTTCTGCGTGAATAGGTACTGCAGGGACTTGTGGTCTGTGAACAATCGAAACTTCTCCCCCAAAAGGTAATGTCTCCAAATACGAAGGGCAAAAACAACTTCCGCCAACTCCAAGTCATGAGTGGGGTAATTCTTCTCGTGAGGCTTTAGCTTACGGGAAGCATAAGCTATGGCCTGACTCTCCTGCTGCAATACACCTCCAAGTCCTTGCAAGGACGCATCGGTGTAAACTAAATACTCAACTCCCGGTCTCGACAATGCTAACACAGGTGCTGAGGTCAACTTATCCTTCAATTCATCGAATGCCAACTGACAGGCATCACTCCAAATTAATGGCACACCCTTACGAGTCAGATGTGTCAAAGGACCTGCTATCTTCGAGAATCCCCGAATGAACCTCCTGTAGTATCCTGCTAGGGCCAAGAAATTATGAATCTCTGTCGGTGTCGTGGGCTGTCCCCACTCCCTCACCACTAATACCTTCCCCGGATCAACAGATATTCCCCGATCGGAAATAATATGTCCCAAAAACTGGACCTCCTTCAGCCAAAACCCGCATTTCTCATATTTTGCATATAACTCGTTCTGACGTAGTGTCTGCAAAACTTGCCTCAAATGCTCGGTGTGCTCCTCCTCTGTCTGGGAGTAAACCAGAATATCATCGATGAAGACAATGACAAATTGATCCAGAAAATCCCTGAACACCCTATTCATCAAGTCCATAAACACGGCTAGAGCATTGGTCAAACAAAAAGGCATAACCCGAAACTCGTAAGAACCATATCTCGACAAGAACGCAGTCTTCGAGACATCCTCCTCCCTGATACGCAACTGATGGTATCCCGATCTCAAATCAATCTTTGAGTAGAAAGAAGCTCCTCTCAGCTGGTCGAATAGGTCATCGATTCGAGGCAACGGATATTTATTCCGTATCGTGACCTTATTCAACTCTCGGTAGTCCACACACAATCTCAGTGAACCATCTCTCTTCTTCACGAACAACACAGGGGCACCCCACGGCGAAGTACTCCTCCGTATAAACCCCTGACCCATCAACTGCCCAATCTGACCTCTTAACTCCCTCATCTCAGCTGGAGCCATACGGTACGGTGCGCATGCTATAGGTCTCGTATCTGGCAATAAGTCTATGACAAAGTCTATCTCTCGACTGGGGGTAATCCAGGTATATCCTGAAATACATCGGCAAACTCTCTAACAACCGGAATCGAATCAAGTGGTATCACCACCTCCTTAGAGGTCTCCTCCTCTATATAGTACAAATGAATGGACGATCCTCCCTCGGAACGAGGCATCGCCACCAAAAACATCTCCTGCCCGAGAATGGCAAAGATAATACTCCTACTGAAACAGTCAATCATGGCTCAGTACGCAACAAGCCAATCCATACCAATAATGGCATCATACTCGATCATCTCTATTACTAACATATCTGCAGGTAATACCAGACTACCAATCTCTACCCCTACTCCTCGGCATATAAAGAAAATAAGTGACCCACTCCCCAATGGTGAGTCTACACACGTCACTGTGCTCTCTGCCGCTGCTAACAATCCTAAGGCTTTCTCAAAATGTGTAGCTATAAAGCAATGTGTTGCCCCCGTATCAAACAAAACTCGACCCATAGTACCATGGATAGGAAACATACCCTCAATCGCGGGTGGTGCCTGCGGAGCTGCTGCCTGGTGGACGTTATAGACACATCCATACTGTAACTGTCCCTGCTGCACAGGAACTGCTGGAATGGTTGGAAGAGCTGGCACCTGGGCTGGAGCTGGGAGGGCTGGTGGAAAAAGTGGCCTCTGTGGCTCATGTCGAGCACACTGCTGCTGCGGGGCCCTTCCCCTATCAGGACAGTCCTGGCATTTATGGCCAGTCTTGCCACAAATGAAACACTTCCCGGGGAAGTTCTCCCCTCTCTGTCCCTGCTGTCCCCGGCCCTGGTGGCCGTTACCATTCCTCCTCTGTCCCTGTTGGCCCTGCTGAAACTGCTGTTGACCATTCTGACCCTGTTGGTGCTGATGGCCGTTCGGACCCTGATGGCCCTGCCGAAAACCTCCCTGTCCGTGCCTGAAATTTCCTGACCTGAACCTCTTATGATCCCCCTGCTGGGTACCCTGATCACCCTACCTCTACCCCTGAACAGATTGTGCCCCAGTGGCACCATTTCCTCCAGTCCTGCCCTGATGGCTAGACTCTCCCGATCGCTTGCCCTCAGCCATGTGAAAACGATGATCTTGGTAATGGAGCAATGCAGCATTAACCACATCAGAATAAGTGGCTAACGAGAGGTTCCCTAACAAGTGCTGACGAATCCTCCATATCAACCCGTCTGTATATTTCTGTATCTTCTTCTCCTCCGTCGGTATCTCATCCGAAACTATGTTCAGAAGATCAGTGAATTCGGCCTCATACTCGGCCACAGTCTTACCCTCTTGCTTGAGGCTCATCAACTTCCTCCTCATCTCTGTGTGAACAGCCGATGGAAAGTACTTGCGGTCAAACCGCACCCAGAACTCCTGAATAGTGAGAGTATCCCTCCCCTCTACGGTGGTAATAGACTCCCACCACTGCAGTGCAGATCCCACTAGCTTAAAGGTAGCTAGTATCTGCTTCTGGACATCTGTACACTCATACATCCTCAGGTGTCGCTGGATGTCCATCCTTCACTGACTCGAAACTACCACATCAGATCTACCCACAAACTCCGGGGGGTGTGCTTTCTGAAAAGCATCACGTACACGTTCCCAAGAAGGCGAGAATGCATGAGCCTGAACTGGCGCGACTATCGGCGCCTGAGGCGGTGCCTGCTGAACTACTGCTAGTGCGACATTTACCGCCTGAGCCACAATGGCTGCAACCTCGGTGGCATTCATCGTGCCCTGAACTGGTGCGGGTTGTGGTTCTGGCGTTGCATCCCTGGGAATCCTTTGTGCACGTCGTGGAGGCATCTGAAATAAGAATGAAGTTTATAAGTTCGCAGTTATAAACTTAAAATAGCTGAAGAACGTAGCATAAACAAGAGAATACAACAGTCCTAAAATATAGGGCTCTACATCAAAGAAAGCTCAGCGGAAACATAATAAGCCGTACAGATCCTAATGGACACTAGAATCTGATGCTCTGATACCACCTGTGATACCCCGACTAATTAAATACCGGGTAGCTACTCCTTTTAATTCAAAATGCCAAGTTGGTTTAGTTAATATAATCACTGTCGAAAACGTTTTAATAATTACTAACCTCCTAGTATTTAAAAAGTAAGTGCCAAATTTTAAGTTAAGTCTGATTAACATGCAGTAAAAGAATAATGAAATAATAACAACCATTCACTATAATGAAGTAATGAATAACCAACAACATAAATATAAATCCGAAGGAAAACTCCTCACAACAATCCCACAACTGAAGAAAAATACTACAAGTCTGAATCGTGAATAATTACATGCCAAAGGTCTGAATAACTAAAATAAATGAAATGTCTCTAAAAGAAATTTGCAACATGACCTAGAACTGATAACTGATTAATATCAAGTCAAGATAGATTAAGCGTCTACAAGCAAAGTCCTGTAACTTTCACAAACAGCTACAGCTCGTCACCTGAATGAGAATCCTATGCATGGTGTCCTTGTGGTTGGGCACCTAAAATGGTTTTTACAAAAATAGATTTGAAAGCAAATGGGTCAGAGCCCGAAAGTGGAAATCATTTTTAAAACATCAAGTGTTTTAATAACATTAAAACATTAAATGCAAAATACATGTTAGGACGTGCACTCACATGAAATTCTCACCTCTCGACTACATGTGCACTCCTAACGTACTGTACCCATCTATAAGACATCCATATCTAACCAAACTGTAATAAGTTCTACCCCTTACTACTCGATTCCCATATTATATTCTAACGTTATCAAATGAATAGAGGGCTTTACTTAAAATCATATTCTCAATATGTAATACATTTCACTATCAGTTAACCCGTTATGTTTTCTCAAAATAATACCATAATTTTATTCACAATATTAACATGAAAGTTCCCATTAATTAAGTGTATATTATTCACATAAAAAATATACAATACAAGCACCCCGAGACTAAGCTGCGGTGCACACATACTCTGCTATCCATCCCGGTACATCACGTACATAAGGATCACGCATTCCGAATCTCTCAGGAATCGTTCAGATGACAACATCACAAATAATGGAGGCGAACACAGTCACATCACATGGGTCATGCACATACCTACGCTCCCACGATCAACATACTTATTAACATCCCAATAAGTCCTTCTCTAACCTATGTTCATCGAGGTAACCAATCTAAATCCGGGCAACACAAGGATTAGAAGGCCCTAAGCGAACGCAAACCTCCCGTGATAGCAAGTATGGTAGGTATGTCATACACATAAAATCAATACATGTACTAAGTATTCACACATCTTAGTAATCACCATATTATTGGTGGTACACTTCTCATTCTTGTACCGACATATAATAATACACAATTTATATGTTCCCGGTTAATAAAGTAAATTAGGTCGTCGATAGTTCTCGCAACGTAATATACACTCACGTCCTACTCATATTTTCCTTTAGGTTCAAACTACGCTTCTAGGTTTGACTCCTCATTATATCCTAAACATCCCAAATATATCGATTAATCAACAAGGGAAAGCTATCTCTACCTATACACAAGGTTACGGGGCACTCGGGATCAAAACAGGTTAAAAAGCCTAAACTGTCAACTCGTTCGAAGTCTCGTTCGAACGAGGCTGTTCGAACGAGAGTTCGTTCGAACGAACTGGCCTATCTAACGAGGTCTCATTCGAACGAAGTTATTGAATGAAGTTCACCCTCGTTAGAAGTCAATGGTTAATTCGTTAGAAGCTCGTTCGAACGAGTTCGTTCGAACGACCTGGGCAGGTCTTCTAACGAGCGACCAGATTCGAGCCCATATTTCTTATTTTTGTTTTTCCCATCTCTCTACACCTCAAATCTCATCCAAACATTACTCCAACGATTGTTTAAGGTTCCTAATCGTCCCTAAACATCTTTAGGTCACATATTAACATGTTTGGGGGTGTTACTTCATCCTAACATCATTCCAATATCAAATCTCTACATATTTTCCACCAATTTCAAACACATGAACCCTTGAATTTATAATTCATCAAGGAGCCTAATTAAATCCGTTTTTGGTTTCATACTAATTGTGATATCATCAGAATAATCATCAACTACAAATCTACATGCAATGACCTCATCAAGAATGTAATTTCTATTTCAAATTTAATGTGTTTTTCATTAACTTCCAAGAACAAATCAGATTTTTATCAATTCCTATACATGGAAGAAACATTCTCTATAAAAACGAAATTAAATCATTTGCCTTATTGGAATCTCTGATTTGATGATGAATTTGATGAATGGTTCTCTCTCTCTCTGCATAATCCTTCTATCTCTCCTTCTACAAGCTTTCTTCTCCAAGTAACAATGGTGGCTAGGGTTCTTGCCTAAGGATTTTTTGGAACAATTTCTAATAACCCCCGTATCCCTCTAATCAGTAAATGGATGTAATGGGTTAGTGGGTGTTTTAATTTTCCAATTAAAACTCCTAAAATTCGTTAATCAAAAATCCCAAAATTCTAAAATTACCAAACTGCCCTTATAAGTTACCGGTATGGCCCAATAATGCCCCAGGACCCAAACTTAACCTCCGGCTAGTGTTTTCTGACTATTTCGACCCTTCCGGATGCGTTGGCGCGCTCAAAAGGACCATACGGTTTATAGAAATAAAATTCACTTTTTAATTAAAATAAATATAAACCTGACGCGACTGTCACACGCGTCACAACAAAATTTTCCAACTTGCCGTATTTCAGTCTCACGACAAATTTCATACTTCAATATTCATATATAATCATATATGCACATTATATCAAATACCAACTCGCATCTCGCTAGTATTTTTATCCGGATTAATTTCCAATTAATATGCATTTAATTAAATTAATCCCATAAAATAAATATCACAAAAATACGGGGTATTACAACTATAAACACGAGTTTTAATTTCGGAGTCATTATTGTAAGTCCATATAATTGAAAGCCTTTTTACAATATCAGATTTGTCATGTCCATAAAAACTTTCTTGAAGGATAAGTTAACTTAATTACATCATTTACGTTTACACAAAATCATTGTTTCACCCATTCCTGGCTAACCCAACCCGGCCTCCTAGATTTGGCAGTGACACCTAAAAGGTTTTTAAAAGAATTTTATAGCAAGGGTTAGTACCCAAAATATTTGAAAACATTTAACAAATGATTAGCTTGCAGTAATAAATAAATATGCATGCTCTTCATGTTTTAGTTAGTGCCGCACTCTCTTGAGGACTTCCTCACCCCTCCTCTAATGTGCACTACTAACGCTTCCATTTAATTTACTAGGTCCTACGCTCCTGACCCAATGCTTATTTTAACCCTTGAATTTTACCTACTCTAACCGAGTATGCCTTAATTCATGATTTTTAAGTTATTATAAACGTCAACTTAATTGAATCATTACTCCTTTTAATTTCATATAACATTCACACCTGTTATGCACATAATACATTTTTCACTATGTATTAATTATCCCCTATATAATTATTTACCTAATTATATATTTAATCATATTACAGTATTCACAAACATACTGAAATAACATTTAATACAAACTTTCGACCGAGTAAGAATACTCACAAAATATAAATTTTCCCAAGTGCTATCCCACTAGGTGTATTCACGTAACCTAGTTATCCAAGTTAGATTCACTCACTAACTTAGTTTAACATACGAATTGGAGGAGGTCATATTCCTTCCCTGAAAGTGAGATACCCCTCACCCATACAACGGACGCTATGACTTGGGATTATACTCGCCCTACTCCTCAAGCTAGGGGATTCATCCACTGCGCGCAACCTCCCCTATAGCACTAGAGTACATACTAATAATATTCAATCACTGATATTAATTCACACATACTATATATATATATATATACTACCACACTCCGTATGTATATATATATATATATATATATATATATATATATATATATATATATATATATATATAAAACGTCCCGGCTACACCATGTACAAAACCCGTAACATAAGCCCATTTAATTTATTAAGAGTTTATGGCCCAACTCTAATTATTAATTAATTCTCACATTAATTAACTAAGTCACCTTTGGTGTTGCCCCAACCATAAAATTGGACTTACTCTCGTAGTCCGAAATAACCTCACCCGAGTCTAAATTCCCTACTCTCGAATTTTAATCATGACGTGACACCCAAAAAATCCCTCAAATCCTAATTAACTTTACTCATGATTAATTAGGTTTAAACTCATGTATTAATTTCCCCATAATTAATTACATAAAAATTTATTATATAAATTCTCTTTTATATACATAACTGGGAAAAACTGCCAAAATCTTCCGACCTTCGATCGATCGACCCCAGACCTTCGATCGATCGATCGAGCAGGTCTTCGTCTTCTTCGCGAAGACAGAATCAGCCATGGATAAAATTTATCAAACCCTAATTCCTTCTACCAGTAACCTCAAGCCCTCTTAGCATTAAGTTAGAAACCTTATTAGGGACCTCCAGAATGTCCACCAACATCATTAATTCGTCCATTAACTACAATTTCTAAAATTGGGGAAATATCCATCTTTAATTCCTTACACATTTACATCCCAAATCCCTTCACCAAATTCATTTCTAACTATCCAGATATCATCCTACCAGATATGTATCAATTTATAATATCATATTTCTACAAGAATCCTCATTCAAATTCGTAAATCAGATTATTATTTTTCAAAACCTCATGTTTATTCCATGAACACCCAAAACGAATTTTTATCAAACACATCACATGAATATGAATTTCAAAAACAGATTCAATACTATTGCAAGTTATCCACTTGCCTTAGGTTTCGTAGTGTCTGATTCGGAGATGAATTTCCAAGGTTGAAGACGATCCTTGTTGGCTCTCTAGTGATCCCAAAGCTTCCCTTAACTGCTATTAGGGTTCCTTAATACACTTAGCATTTTCTAAAACTCTATTAGCCATTTTATTATTCCTTTCAAATTCCTTAATTTACCTAATCCCTTTTTTGCCTAATGGGCCAAGCCCAAGTGACCCAAATACCCCCGTGTGGGCCCGGCTATGTCTAAAAATGCCCCGTGACCCGTTTACTAACCCCGGGTACACTTTTTCGACTATCTCGGCCCATACGGACTCAATCGTACACTCAGAATTGGCATCCGAATTAATTTATAAAAATATTTATCCCCTCACTCCTTTAGTCTATACCGACTCCCGATTGAGATAAGTTCATACCCTGTCATTAATACTCGAAATGACTTAAATAAATAATTACTATTCACTTAATAAATAACTTCCCGTAAATATTAACCATTTACTCCTCGATTAATATTTAAATAAAATTTCCCTAATTAATTCAATTAAATTACGACTCACAAGTAATTTTCAATTCCCGAATTAATGAAATATTTAATGCATGAAAAATGCGGGGTGTTACATACTCCCCCCCTTAAAAAGGAATTTCGTCCCCGAAATTAGGTCATACCTGTGATGAAAAGCTCTGGATAATGCTCCCACATATCCTCCTCCCGCTCCCAGGTAGACTCGTCAATATTGTGATGACCCCACTGTACTCTAAGTAGTGGAACAATCTTAGATCGTAATTTCTGCTCGCTATGGTCTAGGATAGCCACCGGCCTCTCCTCATATGAGATGTCTGGCTGTAAATCAATTTCTTCTAGTGGAATGTGCTAGAAGGCCCTCTCACTCCTGCGATATTTCTTCAGCGATGCTATATGGAACATGTCGTGTATCCGCTGAAGATGCTCCGGAAATCCCAGCTTGTAGGCTACAGGCCCCACCCTCTCGATAATAGGGAAAGGTCCCACGTACCTCGATGCTAACTTACCCTTCTTGCCGAACCTCATCACCCCATTCATGGGGGACACCCTGACCAATATCTGATCTCTAACCTCTAACTCCACGTGTCTTCGTGAAGCATCAGCGTAACTTTTCTGCCTATCCTGAGCTATCTGAATTCTCCCTCGGATCAGCTCTATCTTGGAAGATGTCTCCTCAACAATCTCCGGCCCCAACAGTTTGTTGTCCCCCACCTCTAACCAACAAGTGGGTGAACGACAAGGTCTCCCATATAATGCCTCGAATGGTGCCATGCCGATCGTGAATTGGTAAGAGTTATTATACGCAAACTCTACCAGAGGAAGATATTTCTCCCAACCTCCCCCAAAGTCTAGTATACACATTCTGAGCATATCTTCCAACATCTGATTGACTCTCTCGGTTTGCCCGTCAGTCTCAAACGTAACTCCGTGCCCATGGCCTCCTGAAAACTCTGCCAGAATTGGGCCACAAAGATCTTGTCCCTATCCAACACAATATTAATCGGTACCTTGTGCAGTTTAACATTCTTCGCTATGAATAGTTGTGCATAACGCATCGTCTCAAAGTCTGTGTGAACCGGTAGGAAGTGGGCCATTTTGGTCAACCGGTCCACAATAGCCCATATGGAATCGTGACCCTTCTGTGATGTCGGTAACCCTGTAATGAAGTCCATAGAGACGTTCTACCACTTCCACACAGGAATTTCAAGTGGCTGTAGCATCCCTGAAGGTCTCTGATGGTCAACTTTCACAAGCTGACACGTGGCACATTTCGAAACAAATTTTGCTATGTCCCGTTTTATCCCTGCCCAACAATACTGCCTTGTCATATCTTGATACATCTTATCCCCACCGGTATGTACCGCTAATCTCGACCCATGAGACTCCGTCATAACAGTGAGCCTCAATTCCGCATCCTCTAGCACAATCAACCTCCCATTATGGCGTAAGCCTCCCTCCGAGCTGATCTAGTAGCCCTCTGCTCCTTCAGCTAGCAACTGGCTCACCCTATCCCAGAAGGTCTGATCCTCTGCCTAAGCCCTCACAATCCGCATAATGATCTCGGGTGTGATGGATAATGCTGACATGGAAGTCCTGGCTACAACATCCTCGTATCGAAGTTCTCTCCACTTCGCTTTTCAGACTTCTGATATTTCACCAGTCGTTCTCCGACTCAATGCATCTGCCACCACATTAGCCTTACTAGGATGATATTGAATATCAAATTGATAGTCTTTCACGAATTCTAGCCATCGCCTCTGTCTCATATTCAAATCCTTCTGAGTGAAGAGATACTGAAGTGATTTGTGATCCATGAATAGCGTGAACTGCTCCCCCAGGAGATAATGTCTCCATATCCTCAAAGCAAAAACGACTGCTGCTAACTCCAAGTCGTGAGTGGGGTAATTCCTCTCGTGGGGCTTTAGCTTCCTGGACGCATAAGCTATATCCCTTTCTTCCTGCTGAAGCACACCCCCAAGTCCCTGTAAGGATGCGTCAGTGTAAACCCGATACTCTAATCCTCCTTTCGGCAATGCAAGTACGGGTGCAGATGTCAACTTGTCCTTTAACTTGCCGAAGGCTAATTGACAGTGATCATTCTAAGTGAAAAGTACCCCTTTCCGAGTAAGATTCGTCAAAGGGCCAGCAATCTTCGAGAATCCTTTAATGAACCGTCTGTAATAATCGGCCAACCCCAGAAAACTGCGCACTTCTGTCGGTGTCGTGGGCTATCCACACTCCCTCACCGCCGATACTTTACTTGGATCCACCGCAATACCCTAGTCTGACACCACGTGGCCAAGGAACTGAACCTCCCGTAGACAAAATCCACACTTACCGAATTTGGCATAGAGTTGGTGATCCCGTAATGTTGGTAACACTATATGAAGGTGCTCTGCATGCTCCTCCTTGGTATGTGAGTAGATCAGGATGTCATCAATGAACACGATAACAAACTGATCGAGAAACTCCCTGAATACTCTGTTCATGAGTTCCATGAACACTGCTGGTGCATTGGTGAGTCCGAATGACATCACCCTTAACTCGTAAGATTCATACCGCGACAGGAAAGAGGTCTTCGGAACGTCTTTCTCTCGAATACGTAGTTGATGATATCCTGACCTTAAGTCGACCTTAGAGAAATAAGACGCCCCTCAAAACTGGTCAAATAGGTCGTCAATCCTAGGCAACGGATACTTATTTTGTATCGTGGCCTTATTCATCTCTCTATAGTCCACGCATAACCATAGTGAGCCATCTTGCTTTTTCACAAATAATACCGGTGCACCCCACGGCGATGTACTCCATCGTATGAAACCCTGACCCAGAAGCTGCTGAATCTGCTCCCTCAACTCACGCATCTCTGAAGGGGCCATGCGATATGGGGCCCGAGCAATTGGCCTCGTCCCCGGTGCTAAATTGATCACAAATTCGATTTCCCTGCTAGGTGGCAGCCCTGGTATCTCCTGAAACACATCCTCAAAGTCTCTCACCACTGGGATTGAATCCAATGGAATATCCACCTCCTGTGAGGTTTCCTCCTCAATGTAATACAAATGCATGAGTGACCCTCCCTCGGGTAGTGGCATTGCTAATAAGAACATCTCCTGCCCTAGAATGGAGAACACGATAGTCCTCTCGTAGCAATCCACCGTCGCCCAATAACCTGCCAACCAATCCATACTCAAGATGACATCGTACCCCTCCATATCTAACACTAGTAGGTCTGCTGCTAAACTAAGTCTCCCGATCAAAATGTCTATAACCCAACAAATCGAGTGAATCGTAGCCCCGCTGCCAACTGGCGACTCTACACACATCCTAAGACATCCCGCGGTCTCTAGTAGTCCGGCCCGTTTAGCAAAATTTAATTTAATGAATGAATGTGATGCTCCCGTATCAAAGAGAATACTACCCTCATAACCATGAATGAGAAATATACCCTCAACTGCTGGCGGTGCTTGCTGCGCCAGGGGATTAGGAACATCCCGAACGTTATACACACGTCCGTAGTGCATCTGCCTCTACTGAGGTGGGGCGGGTGGGGCTGGTGCTGCTGGTGGTAATTGCCCCCGTTGCCCCTGTTGGGCCTCCTGCTGTTGACCTCTGCCCCTCTGTGGGCATTCCCTCTTGAAATGTCCTGGCTGGACACACACAAAACAGCGTCTCTGACCATCCCCCTGTCGTTGGCCCTGTTGGCCCTGACGTGGATGGCCCTGGCCCTACTGGCCTCCCCCATTGTTCCCTTGGCCCTAACGGACCTGAGGAACCTTTTATTGTTGGTTCGGGCCCGGTTGCCCCTACCTGAACCCCTGTCCTCCCTGTCGAAAACCACCAGGCTTAAAATTCTTAGCCTGATTCCCTTGCTGACTACCCGCCTGCTGCTGAGTACCACTTGTGTCACTACTAGTATCAGCCTTGCCCTGTTGGCTCGGCTCCCCTGTTCGCTTTCTCCCCTTCGCATGGAAGCGATGGTCCTGGCAGTGTACAAGTGCGGCATTAACGACGTCTATATACGTTACTAATGCCAAATTCCCAATCAAGTGTTGCCTGATTCGCCAGACTAAACTGTCCATAAACCTCGATTTCGTTCGCTCCTCATCGCTCACCTCATTTGGCACAAAGTTTGCCAAACGGGTGAACTCTTCCTCGTAGTCTGCCACTGATCTGTCACCCTGAACTAAATCACTAAATTTCTTCCTCATCTCGATCTCTACTGCTGGTGGAAAGTATTTGCGGTCGAACCGCACCCAAAACTATGCTATCAGCATCAAGTCTCGCTCTCCGACGGTGGTAACTGACTCCCACCACTGTAAAGATGCCCCTGATAGACGAAAGGTAGCAAGCATCTACTTCTGTACCTCGATACACTCTAGCATGCGCAGATGGCGCTGAATGTTCTTCTTCTAGTCACAAGCCTCTATCACATCTGTACTACCCCGGAACTCAGGTGGGTGACCCTTCTAAAAGGTCTCCCTAACTCTCTGCCAAGACGGTGGCCCCACTGGACCCTGAACTGCTGGTGCCACTGGAGGCGGTGCCTAGGGATGTGGAAAGTGAGCTGCCATAGCTCTCATTGCTGTTTCGACCGCCTGGGCCACTATCACTGCCACCTGAGTAGTGGAAATCAACTCGGGTGGGGGTGGTGGTAGCGGTACCTGTGGCTCCTGATGACCCTCCCAGATTTCATCCCTAGCCTCAGCCCTCTCCGCTCTCAGTCTCCTTGGTGGCATCTGAAATAGATTGAATTGTATAAGTACACAATTTATAAAAAAATATACACAGCAGAAATACAATATTTCACAAGCGGAAAATGAATCAACAGTCCTAATAATAGGTCTCTATAACAAACGAGAGCTACACTAAAATGTAGAAAGCCGCACAGATCTTAAGGACACTAGAACCTGATGCTCTGATACCATATGTGACACCCTACCTAATTAATCCTGGGTGATTAGTCCTAAATCAAGTTAGAAAAGATTTCTCAGTTGGTCCATTCTTAGCATCACTGTCGTCTTTTTAATTACTAACCACCTAAGTGAGAAAAGTAGACTGGTGCCAATTTTTATCTTTCAATTAATTAAATAAAACTCATACGGAACATACAATAATACACAATCACAGTTAATTAAAATAACCATCCACAATTAAAAACACCTAACCGAATAAACCATAGGTCCAAATATTCAATAAAAGTAAATATCAGAAAACATCTCAACAAGTCTACTACTGATAAATGAACTGTGAGCGACAAGCTCAGATAACTACTAGAGAGTCTCTACAAGAATGGAAGAAGGAGGCGTCTATCAAAACCCCGCAACATCCACATGTGCTGCAGCAAGGATACCTGGAATAGAGTCAAGCTTGGCGCCCATGTGGTTGGACACCTAAAAGGTTTTTAAAAGAATTTTATAGAAAGGGTTAGTACCCAAAACATTTGAAAACATTTAACAAATGATTAACTTGCAGTAATAAATAAATATGCATGCTCTTCATATTTTAGTTAGTGCCACACTCTCTTGAGGACTTCCTCACCCCTCCTCTAATGTGCACTACTAACGTTTCCATTTAATTTACTAGGTCCTACGCTCCTGACCCAATGCTTATTTTAACCCTTGAATTTTACCTACTCTAACCGAGTATGCCTTAATTCATGATTTTTAAGTTATTATAAACGTCAACTTAATTGAATCATTACTCCTTTTAATTTCATATAACATTCACACCTGTTATGCACATAATACATTTTTCACTATGTATTAATTATCCCCTTTATAATTATTTACCTAATTACATATTTAATCATATTACAGTATTCACAAACATACTGAAATAACATTTAATACAAACTTTCGACCGAGTAAGAATACTCACAAAATATAAATTTTCCCAAGTGCTATCCCACTAGGTGTATTCACGTAACCTAGTTATCCAAGTTAGATTCGCTCACTAACTTAGTTTAACATACGAATTGGAGGCGGTCATATTCCTTCCATGAAAGTGAGATACCCCTCACCCATACAACGGACGCTATGACTTGGGATTATACTCGCCCTACTCCTCAATCTAGGGGATTCATCCACTACACGCAACCTCCCCCTATAGCACTAGAGTACATACTAATAATATTCAATCACTGATATTAATTCACACATACTATATATATATATATATACTACCACACTCCGTATATATATATATATATATATATATATATATATATAAAACGTCTCGGCTACACCATGTACAAAACCCGTAACATAAGCCCATTTAATTTATTAAGAGTTTATGGCCCAACTCTAATTATTAATTAATTCGCACATTAATTAATTAAGTCACCTTTGGTGTTGCCCCCACCATAAAATTGGACTTACTCTCGTAGTCCGAAATAACCTCATCCGAGTTTAAATTCCCGACTCCCGAATTTTTAATCATGACGTGACACCCAAAAAACCCTCAAATCCTAATTAACTTTACTCATGATTAATTAGGTTTAAACTCATGTATTAATTTCCCCATAATTAATTACATAAAGATTTATTATATAAATTCTCTTTTATATACATAACTGGGCAAAACTGCCAAAATCTGCCGACCTTCGATCGATCAACCCCAGACCTTCGATCGATCGATTGAGCAGGTCTTCGTCTTCTTCGCGAAGACAGAATCAGCCATGGATAAAATTTCTCAAACCCTAATTCCTTCTACCAGTAACCTCAAGCCCTCTTAGCATTAATACATGTTAGAAACCTTATTAGGGACCTCCAGAATGTCCACCAACATCATTAATTTGTCCATTAACTACAATTTCTGAATTTGGGGAAATATCCATCTTTAATTCCTTACACATTTACATCCCAAATCCCTTCACCAAATTCGTTTCTAATTATCGAGATATCATCCTACCAGATATGTATCAATTTATAATATTAGATTTCTACAAGAATCCTCATTCAAATTCGCAAATTAGATTATTATTTTCAAAACCTCATGTTTATGCCATGAACACCCAAAACGAATTTTTATCAAACACATCACATGAATATGAATTTGAAAAACAGATTCAATACTATTGCAAGTTATCCACTTGCCTTAGGCTTCGTAGTGTCTAATTCGGAGATGAATTTCCAAGGTTTAAGACGATCCTTGTTGGCTCTCTAGTGATCCCAAAGCAGCCCTTAACTGTTATTAGGGTTCCTTAATACACTTAGCCTTTTCTAAAACTCTATCAGCCATTTTATTATTCTTTCCAAATTCCTTAATTTACCTAATCCCATTTTTTGCCTAATGGGCCAAATCCAAGTGACCCAAATGCCCCCGTGTGGGCCCGGCTATGTCTAAAAATGCCCCGTGACCCGTTTACTACCCCCGGATACACTTTTTTGACTATCTCGGCCCATCCGGACTCAACTGTACACTCAGAATTGGCATCCGAATTAATTTATAAAAATATTTATCCCCTCACTCCTTTAGTCTATACCGACTCCCAGTTGAGATAAGTGCATACCCGGTTAATAATACTCGAAATGACTTAAATAAATAATTACTATTCACTTAGTAAATAACTTCCCGTAAATATTAACCATTTACTCCTCGATTAATATTTAAATAAAATTTTCCTAATTAATTCAATTAAATTACGACTCACAAGTAATTTTCAATTCCCGAATTAATTAAATATTTAATGCATAAAAAATGCGGGGTGTTACAAGTCCACATAGTTCTCATGCAGCATAAGGGTGGGGTTTATCCCATAGATTCGAACGGGATTTTATTATATGTGAGTGTGTAGAAAAATGTGTTTTTGTATTGGAAAAGTGGGATGGATAATCCCATTCGGAATTTGTGGGCATAACTATTTTTTTATAGAAAATAATGTATGTGCAATGTACTAATAAAAATGTAAGATGTTCATGTGTATGAACTAAAGTAAAACTACATTATGAACTTAATGTATATAATGCAAAAATACAGAATTAAAAGAGAGAGGGAAGTATTTGGACCTTCTTTGAATCTTGATCATAGATCTTCGATGAACTCCCTTTAATGTGAGATGAATGTTGGATGAGAGAGAATGAGATTTTGCTAAATTGGGTATGAAAAGGATGCGAATGTAAGATTGAATGGAATTTCACATGATGGAACTTCGCTTATTTCGATAGAACGTTGCTAAGATTACTAATGTTGATGGATCTGAGGTGTATTTTAGGAGTGAGGTCATGTCATCTATTTATAGGGTAAGGGGTGGTTCCAATCGGTAGGGCCCTAACCCTACCAATCGACAGGTAACCCTTGGCACACTATCAATAGGCAAGGAAATGCACCTGCCAATTGGTAGTCTCATGAATTTTTTTTTTTGCAAAAATGGTCATAGAATGTAATCCATTGATCCAAATTGTGTATAGTGACTAACATTATAAAGGTGATCCATAACCTTCAATAGTCGTTTGGACCTCTCCGGGGTTCGGGAGTTGACGTTGTGTCAAATGTGGCTCGAAAATGCATAATAGTCTTTTGGACTGGAGATCATCGGACAAAAATGGATCGTTCATTCGAACCGGAAGTTAGAATTGCGCACAGGGTAGACCTTTGGAAAGATTAGGAAATGTACTTTGACATACAAATAGCTTCATTTGGTTTGGAAAGCTAACCTTGGTCAATCGGGGCTCAAAAGCACCCGGTTACCTCTCGAAGTAAAACGGATCGTTCGTCTATACCGCAAGTAAGAATCATGCACAGGGTAGACCGTTTCAAAGGGTATTCAATTCAATTAGGAGATTCATTCAGTCTCGTTCGAGCTAAAGAGTTAATCTTAGTCAAATGGAGCCCGGGAGCAACCTGTAGCCTCTAAATTAATTTTTTGGGGAAAACAGATCGTTTGTCCGAATGGTTATGCTTTTCATGCATGGGGCAAACCATTATAAAGGGATTTCATTGTCCTTTAAAGACTAAAAGAGCATTATCTCTGGCGATGAAGTTGAATGGGGTCAAATCGGGGGTCGAGAGCGCCCGGTGGCCTCCAGATCGAATTTTGGTAGTAAAATGGTTCGTTCGTCCGAATTGTTATGCCAATTCATGAAAGGGGAAGACCATTGGAAGGGGGATTCTGAGACCTTCGAAGATTCAATGATCTTTCACTTTGAAGATAGAGTTGATCGGAGTTAAAGGGGGCTCGAGAGCGCCCAATGGCCTCTAGATCTGTAATTGGAGTATGTCCTAGGGTTTATAGTGAAATGGGGAGGTAGTGGGAACCTAATGAGAGAATTAGGAGGTCCTAGAATGTGGTGTTTATAGATCCCCTCGACGGGTGAGCCTCAAACATGTGAAAGCTGTTGAATAGACACCATAGAATGTTTAGGAAAGCGGTCGATTCTATAGACCTAAGTAAATGTTCACCACACTAAAAACTGGAAATGGTCACGAAAAAGGGGTCACGTCCAAGGGCCGTGATCGGCTGGTGATAAGCACGCAAAAGTATACATTTTATACCCCGAATAGACGTACTTTAGTTGCTAATTCTCAGCAATATGGGTCTTATGCGCTTAAATGTTTATCTTGTAGGTCATGTCCATTTGCGGTGTCAAATGCGCGTTGAATGGAGCTAAATACCCTCCCCATAACCTTACCCGAGCCTAAACCCAGCCTAAACCTACCCCAAACCCTGTGTTTGTTTTTGTCGTACCTTTTTATATTTTTTTAGTTTGAGTTATTTTTATTTTTAGGATTTATTGGAGATTTATTTAGAATTTTTAGGTTTCATTTTCTATTTTTCTATTTTATTTTATTCTTATTTTTACTAGCTATTAGTTTTATTTTATTGAAATTAGTTATTTTTTTAGGATTTCATTTATTTTTTTTTTTAAATTTTACTGTTTTTAGGATTTTAGTTTTTAGTTTAATAGATTTCTATTTTTCATGTTTATTTTTAATTGAGTCTTTATTTTATTTTTTGACTAGGAATTTAATTTTTAGATTTTTAGTCTTAATAGTTTTATTTTTTTAGTTAGTTAGTTAGTGTTATTTTTAAGATTCCAAAATAAACACACACAAACAAATCCCATACACTATCCTATACCTAAACACTACCTCACCCTCATACTACCACCCTACACCCTCACCTTGTTTTTCAACCTCCCATCACCCACCTCTTTCTCTCTCCTATTAACCAAAACTCCTTTCTCTCTCCTCCATTAATAATCAAACCAAACTCCATAGCCAAACATCACCATCTCCACCATTTACCCCAACCCACTTCTCACTCCGGCCACCCTTAACCACTGACCACCGACCATACTACGACGCGCCACTGCTCACACCGGAGTTGTCGTGAACTCGGAACCACCCCCACAGCAAACCGCCATCTCCAGCGAGTTCACCTCTGACCTGTCGTCCTACTTTCTTACCCGATAGTGAAGCCCACAACCAACAACCTTACAAACCCGTGGCCCCAACAAACCCGTGACCTTTGGCTGCCCCACCTTGCGAACCTGATCCCATACCATTCTTCCAAAACTACGACCCTGATCGGAGCTATATCCCCAACCCCTCCACCTCCGATTGAAAACCACCGGGGACCATAACCACTCCGGTGAACTAGCGCCCATACAACTCCGCCCAAACTCGGAACTAACGACCTGGAAAAAATGCGCAAATCGGACGCTCCCTCTACTCCGTTAGAAGCCCCGACCGACCAAGAAATCGGACCCCGTCGACAATGCCCTATTACCAGACCTCCATCCCACTACCCTTGACCTGTCGGCGGCCACAAAGTGACCCAACCCGCTGGCGACGTTACCCCTACATGCCCCGGTGTCATCCCAGACCCACCTCCAGCGGAGCCCTTAAGCCGGAGAACTTCCTACCCGACCCCAAGCCAAAGACCCATTTGTCTCCAAACCAAAATCAATTTTTTCCCACCTGCCAACAAACACAAGACCAACTCATTTAACCCATATGTCTTTTACCCCTTATATCCTCAAATCCACTTGTTACCCACTTTCCTAAAATAACCCCAAAACCATATTAGATTATTATCTCCATTAGCTCACTTCCAAAATATCCTCACACCTCACATCCCATGGACATATTCTCACATCTCTCCCACATATTCACCCTAGCCCATTACCAAAAATACCACTTAGCCCATGTGTGCCATGCATCTACCATTAAAGAAGACTCAAGACCCCATTTGAAATAAAGATATCATCAAATAGAGAGATAAAATTCTAGAGAAAAGCAAAGAGTTAGGTTATAATAAATTAGGTAGAAATATATGTAAATAGTTTTCTTTTTATTTTTGTTAGATATTTGTGAGGTTAAATTTTCTAAGATATTTAATTGAGTGGTCATTTAATTGCAAATCACTCGGATGCTCAATTGGAGGGACTGTATATTTCAAATTGGGAGATTAGAGTTCAACTTTCTCAAAGAAATTTGGTTTGCTTGTTCTATTCCCTTATATTTTATTTTAATAGCCTTGCTTATTTGTTCATCATATTTAATATCATGTTAGGCTAAAATCCCTTTCAAGGGGTGGGGGGAAACCCATATTTGATGTTAGTTTAGTTTAATTAGTTTGATTACTTGAAAATTCCCTTTGAATGTTAATTTTGATCCCGCACCCTTAAATTTACGCCTCTAGAGAGGGTAAATGATTCTCGAGAGAAAATCGAAATTCTAGTTACAATACTCATTTTGGATTCGAACTAGAGATATGGGTTTCTTAAGTGGAGTATTATTACTTGAATTTCAACTCTATTTTTATTTTCTAAGATTTACATAAATTTTAATTGATCGATCCTAGCGGGTGATTAATTAAAAGGAATGTAGATCTATTTTCTAGAATTATGGGGTGTTAAACTTAATTTTCTAAAATGTTACTATTAAAATTACATTTGCAACAAGAGTTGATTTGTAATTTTGATATTAATTTGGGAAAATTCAATTAATTAAATTAATTAGTTGGAATATCTAAAATTTGTGGTGTAATCCCACTCCTTGATTTTTCTCACAATTATTTACCTCATTTATCTATTATTTTAGTGTTAGACTTTATTTTTTACTTTTAGTCACTTTCTATTAGTTGTTTTCATCTCACATTTTAGTTTAGTGTTATTTTACCTCACCCCACCCAATTGTTTTAATATTTGAAAAAGCTAAAAAAAATTAGAAAAGAAAAATTCCAAAAATAAAATGAAAAAGTGAATTACAATTGAGTTTGTATCTAGCTTACCCCTTTTATGTGGATTGATACCCTTACTTACCTCTATACTTTAGATTGTTATATTTTTTCTAGATAGCTTATGTAAACGTAACAAGGCATGTTGAACTATGAATTCCTAGACTCTACAAAAATTTGCGCACTTATCACTTCAATACTGTTTAGAGTTGAGGAGAACTACAATTCTTAAGAGAACCTTAAGGATCACTAGTAGAGACTTTAGCTTGTGAGATTCGTTCCTTTCACCCTTTTAGAGTGTTTTACGCAATCTTCGAGTCAAAAGTTGATTCAACTTTCTTTGGGTCCACACTTTAATTGTTGCATGATCTCATTAATCTTTCATAAAATTTTGGCTTGATCACTGAGAATGACATCTTTTTGAGTTATAAGAAACGTTTGTCTTGAAATTTGTCCAGATCACTAGATTTTCATCCATACACCTACCACTTTTCCATATCACATTTCCATTCAATCACCCATTACATTCCCATGCTTTTCCATATTCTCCACACCCTCACCTATCATCTCCATTTATATTTCATCCATCATTTTATGAGAAAAATAGTGTTTATTCCAAATGTTAAATGTCTTCATTGTTGGTTTGAAAAGAGAGAGAAAAGCTAAAAAAATAGAAAAATAGTAAAAATAAAATAAAAATAAAAATAGAGAAAAAGAAAAGAAAAATCGAAAAAAAAGAGAGACAAAAGAGAGAAAAGAAAAAAAAGAGAGTTTGTAGTTAGTAATAAATACATTTGTGCCTAAAGTGTATATACTCTTCTCACACATTGATCATACATTCATCCATCATCCTTCATCCTTCATATCACTATCACCATCCCATCTTATCCCTGATACCATCCTACCTCATCCCACATATCCCATTTCATTTACCCTCACCCATATACATCCATATTTCCCTTGGTGTTCGGGCAAATGAAAGTCAACGTGTTGAATAACTCGATCTTCATACTATAGTGATTATCATTCTTTCATGAGATCATTTTTCTTTCTAATTATTCGTTCTTTCTTATGTGTGTGAGAGACGTTTGAACTTGATTACATTTACTCACCTCCTCACACATAAGAGCGATACACTTACCCTAATCTCGAGAGTTCGTTTGAGAGAGATATATCCGTGAGATTTGAAGTTGAAGCGTAGATTCTGAAAAGACAATCTAGGAATTACTCTTATGATTCTCGACCTGTTTTGACTGATTCACACCACACGTTGAGTTCTAGGAAGGATGTGCATTAAGTATTTACTTAGATAAACTTTTTACACTTCTAACTTGTATTTCTCAAATTATTTCTCTCATGATGGATTGTGCGATTATTTTACGTCTAATAAGAGATTGAATGCATTCTAATAAATTTTTGAAAATAAAGAATTTTGTGGGTATATTCCCTGCAAACCCTCATGAGACACAACTCGTCCTGTAGGGCAACCTATAGGTTTAAAGGCTTGTTGCACATGCTAAGTGCAATCGCAAGTGCCCGCAAAAGTGGTACACTTTTGGTTACTTATCTTTCTTCTTCTCTCTATCTTATTGTTCGAGGACTAGCAACACTCTGTTTGGTGGTGGTGTGATAAGCACCCAAAAGTTTACATTTTATACCTCGAATAGACGTACTTTATTTGCTAATTCCCAGCAATACGGGTCTTATTTGCTTAAATATTTATCTTGTAGGTCAAATGTCCGTTTGCGGTGTCAAAAGCTATCTATATGGCAAATATGTGTTGAATGGAGCTAAATCCCCTCCCCCGTAACCTTACCCGAGCCTAAACCTAGCCTAAACCTACCCCAAACCTAGTGTATGTTTTGTTTGTACCTTTTTATATTTTTTTAGATTTTTAGTTTGAGTGATTTTTATTTTTAGGATACATTTTAGATTTATTTAGAATTTTTAGGTTTCATTTTCTATTTTTCTATTTTATTTTATTAGTATATTTTGATTTTATCTTTATTTTTATCAGTTATTAGTTTTATTTTTTTAGAATTAGTTATTTTTTTAGGATTTCATTTATTTTTTAGTTTTATTAGATTTTACTTTTTTTTAGGATTTTAGGTTTTAGTTTAATAGATTTTTATTTTTTATTTTTATTGTATTACTTTTTTTAGTTTTATTTTTAATTGAGTCTTTATTTTATTTTTAGAGTAGGAATTTAATTTTTAGATTTTTAGTTTTAATAGTTTTATTTTTTTAGTTAGTTAGTTTTATTTTTAAGGGTCCAAAATAAACACACACAAACAAATCCCATACCCTATCCTATACCTAAATACTACCTCACCCTCAAACTACCACCCTACACCCTCCTATACCCAAGCCCTCACCTTCTTGTTCAACCTCCCATCACCCACCTCTTTCTCTCTCCTCTTAAACAAAACTCCTTTCTCTCTCCTCCATTAACAATCAAACCAAACTCCATAGCCAAACATCACCATCTCCACCATTTACCCCAACCCACTTCTACCTCCGGCCACCCTTAACCACTGACCACCGGCCATACTCCGGTGAGCCAATGATCACACCGAATTTGACGCGAACTTGGAACCACCCCCACAACAAACCGCCATCTCCAGCGAGTTCACCTCTGACTCGGCGGCCTACTTTCTTACCCGATAGTCAAACCCACAACCAACAACCTTTAAAACCAATGGACCCAACAAACCCGTGACCTCCGGCTGCCCCACCTTATGAGCCCAATCGCATACCATTCTTCCAAAACTAGGAACCTGATCGGAGCTATAGCCCCAACCCCTCCACCTCCGGTTGAAAACTATCGGTGACCATAACCACTCCAGCGAACCAGCTCCCATACAACTCCGTCCAGACCCAGGAACCAACGACCTGAAAAAAAAATGCCCAAACCGGACGCCCCCTCTACTCTGCCAGCTGCCCCAACCGGCAAAGAAATCGAACCCCGTCGCCAGCTCCCTTTTACCAGACCTCCATCCCGCTGCCCTTGACCTGCCGGCGGCCACAACGCGACCCAATCCGCTCGTGACCTTACCACTACCTGCCCCGGTGTCATCCCAGACGCACTTTCGGCGGAGCCCTTAAGCCGGAGAATTTCCTACCCAACCCCAAGACAAACACCCATTTGTCTCCAAACAAAAATAGATTTTTTCCCACCTGCCAACAAACACAAGACCAACTCACTTAACGCATGTGTCTTTTACCCATTATACCCTCAAATCCACTTTTTACCCACTTTCCTAAAATACCCCATAAACCATATCATATTATTATCTCCATTACCCCAGATCCCAAATATCCTCACACCTCACACCCATGCACATGTGCTCACACCTCTCCCACATGTTCACCCTAGCTCATTACCAAAAATACCCCTTAGCCCATATGTTACATGCATCTACTATAAAAGAAGACTCCAGACCCCATTTGAAAGAAATTTATCATCAAATAGAGAGAGAAAATTCTAGACAAAAGTAGGGAGTTAGGTTATAATAAATTAGGTAGAAATATTTGTAAATAGTTTTATTTTTATTTTTTTAGATATTTGTGAGGTTAAATTTTGTCTGAGATTTAATTGAGTGATCATTTAATTGCAAGTCACTTGAATGATCAATTAGAGGGGTTTCTATAATTCAAATTGGAAGATTATAGTTAAACTTTCTCAAAGAAATTTGGTTTGCTTGTTCTATTCCCTTATATTTTATTTTAATGGCCTTGATTATTTGTTCACCATGTTTAATATCACGTTAGGCTAAATCCCCTTTCAAGGGGTGGGGGAAAACCCTTATTTGATGTTATTTTAGTTTAATTAGTTTGATTACTTGAAAATTCCATTTGAATGTTAATTTTGATTCCTCCCCCTTAAATTTACACCTCGAGAGAGGGTAAATGATTCTCGAGAGAAAATCAAAATTCTAGTTATAATACTCATTTTAGAGTCGAACTAGAGATATGGGTTTCTTAAGTGGGGTATTATTACTTGAATTTCAACTCTATTTTTATTTTCTAAGATTTACATAAATTTTAATTGATCGATCCTTGTGGGTGATTAATTAAAAGGAGTGTAGATCTATTTTTCTAGAGTTATGAGGTGTTAAACTTAATTTTCTAATAGGTTACTATTAAAATTATATTTGCAATGAGAGATGATTTGTAATTTTGATATTAATTTGGGAGAATTCAATTAATTAAATTAATTAGGTAGAATAGCTAAAATTTGTGGTGTAATCCCACTCCTTGATTGTTCTCACAATTATTTACCTCATTTATCTCCTATTTTAGTGTTAGACTTTATTTTTTACTTTTAGTCACTTTCTAGTTAGTTGTTTTCATCTCACATTTTAGTTTAGTGTTATTTCACCTCACCTCACCCAATTGTTTTAATATTTGAAAAAGCTAAAAAAATTAGAAAAGAAAAATTCAAAAAATAAAATAAAAAAGTCAATTACAATTGAGTTTGTCTCTAGCTTACCCCTTTGATGTGGATTGATACCCTTACTTACCTCTACACTTTAGATTGTTATATTTTGTCCGTAATTTGAGGATTTTGACTAACTTGGCTTTCAACAACGACACATTAAAAACAAGTTATCAGCTGGTCATGGCCCAAAGCCGTGACTACATGAAAAATGAGCGTGACCAATTGCAAGTCCCAGTGTGACCATGGATTGACTTGTACGTGGTCATGGCCTTTAATCGTGACTCTCAGGGTCATAACTGACAACAATGACCCAGACGTGACCATTATGGCACCAAGTTTCCCGCCAAAAGTTGTCATGGATGGAGTCACGGATCATTGTCGTTATCAGGCACACAAATACACACGACGATAGTCATGGCTTAGGAGCATGACCATTCTTAGGAGTAAGTCACGACTTTCGACCGTGACCATAGTCATGGCTAAGCCGTGACCATGGTCTTTATACATAAAAAACACAGAATATGTTTTCATTTCCTTTGAAAACTTCTAAAAGCTTATTTCCCTCCCACTCTCCGACGATTTCATTTCCCTCAATCTCAAAGGTAATCCAAACCCTTGCTATTTCATTGTGTGTATTTCCAAACTCTTGTTATTTATTGAAGTGTGTGCATGTATTTCTGTGTGTATTTATATGTGTGTGTATACGTATGTGTATTTCTCTGTGAGTGTGTGTGTATACGTGTGTGTATAATCTCAAATCCTTATTAATTATTTCATTGTGTGTGCATATTTTCAAACCCTTGTTATTTATTTCATTGTGTGTGTGTATTTCTATGTGTGTATGTGTGTATACGTGTTTGTATTTCTACGTGTGTGTGTGTATACGTGTGTGTATTGTGTATGTAGGTGTGTATACATTATCATTGTGTGTATTGTGCCTGTATTCTAGAAATATATATATATATATATATATGATTAATGTTGGTTAAAGTTTCAATATAGGGCAAGTTTTAATTTAATAGATATTGTTGGTTTAATTTTAAAAATTGGCCAAATTTTAATTAAATGAATATTGTTGGTTTAAGTTTGGGGCTAAAATATAAAAAAAATACCTCTCCATTAAAAAAATACTGGACCATTAAAAAAATACCAAACATAATGGTTCATTTTAGGGATTGTTGGCTTAAATGACAAAAGTAGGTATTCAAAACATAATAAATTAATCTTTGATGATTCATTATAGCCATTATTTATAGGAATCATATCCATGCCCTCGTACACAATAACTAGTTAATGATTCATTAGAGCCATTATTTATAGGAATCATATTCACGCCCTTGTTCATTATTCTCAGGAAAAATAAGTCACGATGATAATCGATGGCAACAAGAGTATGAAAGGTTGCAATTGGTCCGCACTCGTACCTCTTTCATTAATGATCCTCATAAAGTGGGTACTCCAGTTTATTGGCACGGGAATAGGAAGATCAAATAATTTAACTACCTTGTAAATCGTGCAGCTCATTTCTAGCAAGAGTACTTGTTTGATCGTATTCTGTTTTCCCTATCACAATGTTGGGATGAAGCTGTACAATATATATATATATATATATAGCATACATAATCCCGATAGAGCACTAACCTTGATTATGCTGTTAGAGAAGGGCAATAAAAAATTCACTCATTATGGATAAAATTACGCACAAAGAGCATTAACGAAGACTGTGATGTCTCATGACATAAGCACGTCAAACTCGATCTTGCCAATAGGCTGAAGGGGATGAGATTTCGAGTTCATGTCGCTGGCATCTATGCATCCATTATTGATACACTTCCTCTTAATTCCCCACATGAAAAAATCCGTAGGTTTTTAAACACAAATCCAGAATGGATGGAGATCAGACACATTGAATTTTTGTAAAGTCTTACCATAAACACGTATATTATAATATACTGTCAAAAAAATTATTTTGTTATTTATATTTTCATATTGAACTTTGAAATTATGCATCTATTAATATTGATACTCATTTAACTTTTATTATTTTTGTAGATAATGTCGGGCGCTGTAATGGAACCAACGCTCCAACCAACAACCACAAGGAGAATTCTTATCACCAATTAGTGGGCAATACTCAACTCCACCAACTGTTCACTCCCCTTCTCCACAAATTTTTCACTCCCCTACTCCGAGTTGCAGTAGGCAAGGTACTCCTCGCACTAATCCAACAGACACGCCCAACGCTCCTGAAACTAGCAGGTCAGTTGAGAAGAAGCCCATTGGGTTCTCTCTTTTGGGAAATAACCAACGGGGGATAAGAATCACGTTCAACAGTTTAAAGCCCCGTGTTTGTCCTTGGAAAAAATGAATGCGGGAATGGGAGGAGTTGACAATTGGAACCTCATAGATAAATCTATTAAAGATGACATCTATGAGCAACTCAACAAACGTATTTCATTTTCCTCCAACTCAAAATATAAGGTTCTTTCTCGAGTTGCTGAATAACTCTACACATATTGGAGAAACCTTAGGCAGAAGCATTTCCCTAAGGGTGAATCAAGATCCGACATTTTTGCGTTAAAAAAGACAAAGTCCCTTCGAACGTTGAGATGCCAGTCAATTAATGTAATGATTTTTTGGAGAATGAGGCGAAGGACTCCAAAATGCGGCAAAGGGAGAAAAATAACTAGAATAGGGCCAAAAAACTGATGTCCATTGTCTTTGCTCGAAATTTTATGAAGATTTGAAGAAAGAGTGGACGATTGTTATGAAAGGTATTCCGGATGAAGGAAATATACCTAATATGGACAACTTGTTTATGCATACTAGATGGGACAAAGATAATAAATTCCCTCCTCACTTGTCCAAGACTCTAGAATCAATAGAGTCTATCAGTAGTTAGTCAGATTCAATCCCGATCAAGGATATTGACAATGATTCCATCGAACAAACCTTTGGGAAGGACCACATAGGGAGGATGAGAGGTTTGTAGTCACATATGTAAAACAAAAGATTCAAACACACCGCACCTCTCGTGGATGAGCTTTCATCCGTTAATAAGCATTTTGCATCCAACGATGATCGTCAATCTAGGACTGGAGGGATGTAATGGGTATTTGAAATTAATTGGGAGGTGTTAGTGATAAACTTTCACACATTGCATCCCTTTTAATCGGTCGTACGCCCCTGTAGCCCCCAATGCATCCCAATTTCCCTCCACAGATGCCAGGGATTCCTCAAATTTTTCCTCGTTGTCCATTCCACCACACATTCCAGTTCCTCCTTCAGTATTCCCTTTCTTAGCACCTCAGCATGGCACAGGTCTTGGATCATCGTCAACAACCCACGATGACTATGGCGAGAAATACTATATACAGAACCTGAGCAATAAATTTGTCGTTATGATCTTCACGCTCATGTCCATTATCGTAGGAACTTTAGTACATAATCGACCTTTGTAGGATGGTGAGTGTCAGATCATGGTTGATACAATATATGAGGGATGTGAAACTGTTCCAGTGCACGTCAACAATGGAGAAGGGATTTTTTTTGAAAAATTATGTAGCCTCTATTACAACTTGGCGAGTTTATCGCTTGATGAAGATATAGTAATATTTTTCTTATGTTGTAATAATATCAGTAGACAAATTTATTTAATTTGAGTTTAAGTGGTTCTATAGTATCTTTTATTGGCGTTTGGCGTGTTCTTGTATTTAAATTATTGCATAGTTTGATTGATTGGTGCGTTGTTGACTATATTAGTGATTTTCTTTGATATTATATTAGTGATTTACTATGAAACATGATATTTATTTTATCATGTTAACACATGACCGCAGTTTGAAGATTATTAAATGGATTTACCATAATACAAAGAGTGGATGGGGTGGGACTGACCGAATAACTAATAGTTAGGTTAAAGGCGTTTAACAATTTATTAGATACGCTTTTAAGAACCTTAAAAGTGAGAATATTCCATGTCTGTGCACCCATTGTATAAATGGAAAATATAAATCTTTAGAAGATGTTGAGTTACATTTAATAATCTGGGGAGTTTGTCAAGATTATAACAAGTGGGCATACCAGGGTGAAAAACATATACATTATGTTCCCGAAGAATTACCAGTAATCAACCACGTAAAAGAACACCAAGGAGTGGAAATGATAATGATTCGCCAACACATCATCCATTGACCGACCTAATTGATGATGCTTACGGAGTTCACCACGACCAAAACTGCCTACATATGGAGACAGATAATGCGCATAATGAACAATTTGATACTAAACTACTAGGAGATCGAGAATATATATGGTTGAAAGACGAAGAGACTAGACCGTTGTATAAAGATTGCGATGAAGGTCATTCGGTATTATATGCAATGATTGGTTTGCATAACTTGAAGAGTCAATTTAGACTCTCTGAGAACAACGTAAATGGAATTATTAGAAATTCTCCCAAAAGAGAACGCGTTACCAGATAATTATCCTACCATGAAGAAGAGCTTGAAACGTTTAGGATTAAAATAAAAATATATTAACGCATGCAAGTATGATTTTATATTGTATCACAACGAACACGGAGAGAAGGATGATTGTCCAATATGCGGTGAGCCTAGATATGTCATTTGTGAGAAGGTAAATGACAAACGCGCAAAATATCAAAAGGGCTATCAAGTCCCACAAAAGGTTTTGAAGTATTTTTCACTTGGGCCACGGTTAAAATTATTTTTTAGTGTACCGTGGATAGTGGAGTCCATGACATGGCACGCTCGATGCGAGATGGGTGGGAATATGATGCGGCATTCGGTTGATTCACTCATTTGGCAAATTTCAAATGTACGACACCATGAATTTGAAAAAGAACCATGTAATGTTAGTCTTGCAATATCAATTAATGGGTTTAACCCTTTTGGTAATTTAAGTACTAGTCAAAGTTATTGGACAGTTCTAATGGCTCCTTTAAGTCTTCCTCCGACAATGTGCATGAGAAAGTAGTTCACATTATTATCTTTATTGATACCTGGGCCAAAGGCTCCCGGTGATTATATTGATATATTCTTAGCCCCATTAATTGAAGAGCTTAAACAGTTGTGGGATAAAGGCATGACGACGTTCGACTCTCATAAGGGTAAAGAGTTCACATTTAAATCAATGGTGATATGGGCGATCCACGACCTTCCTGCTTATGGGACCTTGTTCGATTGTAACGTTCCTAGTCATTATGAATGTCCCATAAGTGGGGAGGAAACTGAAGCCATTTGGCTACGAGATAGTCGTAAGATGAGTTACACAGGTCATCATAGATTTCTGTCGACCAATCACCCTTTCAGGAATGATAAGTCTAACTTTTATCCTATTATTCACGAGTACCGGATGAATCCTGCTTGGCTTTTTGGGCAGCAGATCGAGGAGAATGCGACATTTGAGACTATGGGGAATAGGTACGTAGGCAAACACCCCAAGTTTGTAAACCTAAATGGTAAATCAAGGGGAGATCCTAACGACCCTAGTAAAGCAAAACCATGGTCCAGGTGATCAATATTTTTTGATTTGCCATATTGGAAAGATCATCGTGTAAGGCATATAATCGATGTGATGCACACAGAGAATAATGTTGCAAAACATCTGATAGGAACATGTCTGGGTGGATCTCATTCCGAAGATGAAGAGCGACCCTACTGAGATCTACTGATATGAATCTAAAGAAGAAAATTTTGTTAAACAATGATCCTACAATATGAATAATTTCTACCCCTACGGCTACTTTCACTTTGACTACTAGTGAGAAGAAGATCCTCTTAGACACGTTGTTCAACTTGAAGACTCCAACTGGTTATTCTGGATATTTATGTAGGGTCATTAACTACTAAGAAAATTACTTAAAACAATTCAAGTCTCATGACTGGCATGTAATCATTTTATTACTCCCTCTGTCATTTCGGCATTGCTTATCTAAACACAAAGATCTCCGTCGAGCAATTATGCAAATCAGTTTATGTTTTACCCTAGTTTGTGCAAAAGTGGTAAACATGAGGCACATTAGAGCTGCAAAATCAACTTTAACCGAGGTAGTTTGTGTATTAGAGAAATATTTTCCTGTGTCGTTCTTCGATATCAAAATCCACTTGCTTGTGCATTTATGCGATGAAGCTTTATTATGTGGTCCCGTTAGGTAACAATGGATGTAACCTTTTGAGCTCTCAATGAAAACTTTTAAAGATTATGTGTAGAATACACAGTATATTGGAGGGTCAATTGCTGAAGAATATGTAACTGTGGAATCATCGTTATACGCTAGGGAATATATGATAAAATAAGAGGTGAGGAGGTTCAATCCTCATAGAGGAGGATTAATCGAGGAACCTGATGAGTTTGAGGATGATGTACCATTTTGGAATACTAAAGAGGTGAAACTCACAAATATACAATACAAGCAAGCAACTCATTATGTCTTCGAATCATAAGATGAAGTCGAAGAATGGAGAGAGTGACTATCTATTGAATTCTTCTTCTTTGATTATATGTATTTTATATTTTATGATCTAAACTCTATAATTTACCCATAGGAATTACGAGAATGAAATGGCTCAAAACCTAAGGAGAAATTGCACGACAACTGATTTTAGGGCACCTGTATCAAAAGTGGTAAACTTCACGTCTTATGTGTGCGGTTATTTATTCGTGTGTGATAAAAACATGCCTCAATACAATTTCATTAATAAATTTATCTTCTAAATATAGGTGATGTCTCTTCCAGGCTTGTACGCCTAGCAAAAGGCCCTAATTTTCATGCAAAATAGTTTAAGAAATTCTGCACCAACGATTTTGATTTCGTTTCATATCCATATGATATGAGGAAAAACTTTTGGCACGAAATAATGGAATATAAATTTCTGCCTTGACCACCTGTATCGCTAACAAAAGCGATAAAAATCCAAAGAATATAGTGCTAACATGTTATGGGGTAGTCCAATAAATCCTAGAACTTGATTACATAGATGTCACAGAAATCATATTCTATTGTGATTGGGTAAAGGTGGAGGATACTACGAATGCTTGCAAAGTTGATCATGACTGCAAACTTATTATGGTAGATTTATCGAAGTTGAAGAGTAAAGATCGCATAGTTGAAGAGCCTTTTATTTGTGCCTTTCAGAACGTAAAGAAGGTATTCTACTCCAAGTGCGTAAATGATGGAAATTGGTCTATTGTTGTGTATGCACCAAAGGGTAGGACTACTGAAGTGGATGCATTAAAGGCTCCAAATGAGTTCTAGTTAGCTATTGATGACAACCCTAATTTGAAGGATCTTTGAGTTGATTTAGATGAAAATTGAGTATCAAAATATTATGTTAACCTTGTTAATGTTATTTGTATCCAATATTGATATTGACATTGTATTAACGCTTTACTTTGATGTATGATTGTTTATTTACTTTTACGAATGTTTAGTATGATTTATCTAAGTTAACTTTTGATAATATGTTAGGCTCAGTCGAATATTTAGTTACTTTCACAAGACACTCGGTTTAAGAATAGAGTCATTTGAGTTTGTGACAGGATGAAATTGACCCAACTCAATTTCCACATGTTCCTATACATATACATTTGTTGATCAGTTTCATTCATGCAATGTTCATAAAATGAAGTTAAATTAGCTTGATTTTATGAATATTGAATTAAAGAAACTAGTCAACAAATGTACATGTAAAAGAATATGTTGGGGGCTCCATGTTCAATTTGGTCCAATCACACATTCATAAGACTTTATTTAATGGCCTTATTGAATCGCATGAATCATGTACTCTTTACTTTAAGTGAAGTAGTTATATAATTGATATGCATTATCTTTTAAATATTTTAGATGTATGGGATGATTATTGGTTTTGTTTGGTTTGGCCGTTGGATAATTATTGGTGGTTGTCTTGTTGGATAGTATGTTAAAAGGAGTACGGGATAATTATTGGTTTTGTTTGGTTTGGCAGTTATATAATTATTGGTTTTTGTCTTGTTATTGGATAATATATTAGAAGGAGTACGGGATAATTATTGGTTTTGTTTTGTTTGTCTGTTGGATAATAATTGGTTTTTGGCTTGTTGTTGGATAGTATGTTAAAAGTATTACGGGATAATGCTTTGGGTTTTCACCCTCTAACGACATGTTTTAAACCTAATTCAAGATATTTTCAAATTATCATGATATTCTCAAATCAGGGGTCCCTTGACCACATGATCAATTCCTGCGACTTACGTTGGTCTCGTGTGATGTGTTCAAACTTCTTTAGGGGTTGCAGGGTGGGCGTTAAGGGGCTTCCCCTCTAACGGCACGTTTTCAAGCCTAAGTGTGGATTTTCTACAATTATCATCATCTTCAAAAACTGTGGGTCCCATGACCACGCGATTAGTTCCAGCGAGTTACATTGGTCCCGTGCACGGTGATCACTCCCCTAAAGGGGTGCTAAGGGGTTTCTCCCTCTAACACCACTTTTAAGAATAAGTGTGGATTTTATCAAATTATCTTCATTTTATGGAACCAGGGGTCCTGTGACCAAGCAGGCGATTCCTTTGAGTTAAATTGATCTTGTAAGAGGTGTTTGCACCTCTCACGGGGTTGTTTGGGAGGTGCTTTTGGTTTTTGCCCTCAAAAGGCATGTTTGGTAAGAAAATATGAATAGTCATGGCACGGGAACACTAGAACCATGCTCTGAACGGTCTTCGTAGTTTTGTCTGGACAGTCTTTGGACCAAAGAAGCCACGTTGTCTCGTACGAGTGAAGCTCTGACTTTTTACAACTATAGAAAGTGTTCCCATTATTTATTTTAGGTGGTGGAGTTCGAATTTGTTGAGTGGAATGAGCGCTAAAGTTTGTAAGGGACTAATTTCATGGTGTAGGGAACTCAACATTACAAGGTGTCCTCTTTGGAAGATTAAGAGTTTTACAACCCTCATTAAGCTCAATTACAGGAACCGATCGCATGGCCACAAGACCCACGGATTGAGAATATGATGATAATTTGAGGAAATCCACATTTTGGCTTGAAAACGTGACGTTAGAGGGGAAACCACTTAACTCCCCCCAAACTTCCCTTTTAGGGGAGTGATAACTATGCACGGGTCCAACGTAGCTAGTAGGAGACGATCGAGTGGTCACATGACCCCCAGTTAGAGATCGTGGCCCAAAATAGATAATATCCACACATAGGCTTATGAATGCGCCATTGGGGTCCAAAACTGCTTAGCGGCCCCCAAATGTCACCGTGAGAGGCACCAACACCTCACACGAGACCAATGTAACCCGCATGAGATGGCTGCGTGGTCACGGGACCCCCGATTTGAGAGCACGACCCAAAATAGAGAATATCTAAACTTAGGCTTGAAAATGTTCCATCGAGGGGAAAAACCCCTTAGATCACCCAAACAGCCCCGTGAGTGGCGCCAACACCTTACACGGGACAAACGTAGCCCGTACGAGCCGACCGTGTGGTCACGGAACCCCCAATTTGAGAGCATGAGCCAAAACAAAAAATATTCACACTTAGGCTTGAAAATGTGCCATTAGGGGGCAAAACCCCTTAGCACCCCTCAAATGGCCCCTTAAGGGGCGCCAACCCCTCACACGTGACCAACATAGCCCGTACGAGCCGACCACGTGGTCACAGGACCGCCAGTTTGAAAGCACGACCCAAATTAGAGAATATCCAAACTTAGGCTTGAAAATGTGGCGTCGGGGGGCAAAACCACTTAGCGCCCCCCAAATTGTAGCGTCACAGGACTCGCGGCCAAAATAGATAATAACCACACTGAAATTAAAAATGTTCCGTTGGTGGAGAAACCCCTTAGCACCCCCCAAACAATACCATGAGCGGTGCAAACACATCGTACGTATAAAACATCTCCTGCACGAGCCCACCGCGTGGTCACAGGACCCCCAGTTTGAGAGAATGACCCATATTTCAGAATGGCTACACGGGTCTCGTGACCGCATGGTCACAAAACCATCGATTTGAGAGCACGGGGCCCCCAATTTGAGAGCACAGTACCCCCTCAAGGTCACCCAAGGAGCACTTGCAGCAACTGACCGATTAGCCTCCTAATTCAAGTTTTTTTTATAATTAATATTAAAATTGGTCATGGCCGTGACAATATTTTATGCACAGTAAGTATAGTCATAAACTAAAACCGTGACAATATTATCTTTATTGTACGCGTGGTCATGACCCATATCCGTGACAATATCATATATACAAAAAGTTTGGTCACAACCTTAAGCCGTGACAAAGATGGATCGCACAGAGAACTGGTCACGGTTCAAAGATGTGACCACATGGTCTTTAATCGTGAGGTGGTCACGAATTTGACTCGTGACCACGCTTACAAATAGGGTCAGGGCTACGGGCCATAACCACATCTATGACTATGGGGAATTTGTGACTAGGATCTGGGTCAGGGATCTGGTCCGTGACAACCAAAATTGGTCACGCCCAATTTGGTCACGGACCAAATCCACGACCCATCCTTCCTGGTCAGGGATAAAGTCAGTGACCATTAGCCTAGTTTTGGTGTAGTGGTTGGGGATGGATGTTTCTGCGGCCGAGGTCAATTATGAGTAACTAAAGTAGGGAGCGGCCAATTCTAAGGGCTTGATGTGGGAGCGACCAATTATGAGGATCGAGGTCAACTATGAGGAACTTAAGTAGAGATGACCAATTCTGAGGGCTTAAGTAGAGATGACCAATTCTGAGGGCTTAAGTAGAGATGACCAATTCTGAGGTTTGAAGCCAATTTTAAGGGATTCAATAGACATGATGAATTGTAAGGGTAAAAGTCAATTCTGCGGGTTTAAATAGAGATGACCAATTTTGAGGGTCGAAACCAATTCTGAGGGCTTAAGTAGAGGTTAACAATTCTGTGGGTCGATGCCGATTCTGAGGGCTTAAATAGATGTGACCAATTCTAAGGGTCGAAGATAATTCTGAGGACATAAGTAGGATGATAAATTATGAGGTTCGAAACAAATTCTGAGGGCTTAAGTAAAGATGACCAATTCTGCGGGTCGAAGCCAATTCTGAGGGCTTAAGTAGAAATGACCAATTCTGACGATCGAAGTCAATTTTGAGGGCTTAAGTTGTAATTTTCTTAGGGGCATTTAGAGAATCCACTAGGGAAATGGTTTGTCTAGGGATTTTGGGTTAGCATCTGATTTTGAATTTTTCTCTCTACCGAGGAAGAGTAATTAATCCGAGGGTCAAATGTTTTCTTTATTGGAGATTTTTTTATTTTATTTTTGTGGTGTCCTTTGGGGACGTTGCTGGGGGAATATCCAATTGAATTTGGGAAATCCACTGGGCGTAAGTGTTTTTATAGGGAGGTAAATGTGGTAACAATGTTTTTTTCTATGTGAAAAAAGTTCTAAAATTCATTTGGTAGATTTAGGAATTTTTTGGTGATTTTTCAATATTTTTTTGGCTTTTTTTTGGAATTTTTGTGCAAAATTTCAGTAAGGGTGCCGATCGGCATGGTATGAGAGGTGCCAAACGACAGTGGTAGGGTCTTTTGAGGTATCTTTCAGAGGTATTCTTTATTTATTACATTTTCCTTTATGCATTTTTATTCTTGATTTCTTAATTCCTGACCATTTGTCCTCTACAGACGTGGTTCTATGAGGTGATTGGGTTTAACACCCAATTGATAGCTTTAAAGGACAAGTCTACTATGGACTTTTGTGGTATGTTCCATTGGCGGAGGTATAATTGGAAGTCGAACAAGTCTCTCTCTTTGGAGGCGGTGCGTTAGGTCTTGAACAACCTGATGAGCGAGCGGGTAAATCTTTGTTTCTTTCTAAGATCATTTTTCCTTTATGAACTTTTTCGATATTGATTTTTATCCACTGGAGATTTTTCAAGTGACCTTCTATCATTAGAGTACGACCATCCATCATATGGGGTTGAATGGTCAAATAATGGTGGACCCACAACTTGCATCCATTGATTCTTGGTTGTTGTTCCATCACAATCCTGTGATAGTGATATGGTAGAGACTTTGAACGATCTTGATCCCTGGCAGGAAGGTCGTTCTTACTTTCTAAGGGGTATTCCTGTAATGCTGTTCATGTGGCTGTAGGAGAGGTTTTGCATGGTGATCCCACCTGAGTATCTTTTTTTGGTTGTGCAAAACTTCTTTTCACGCTACTTGAACAGTGTAGGCATGGACATTGAGAGCTGGGAGAATTAATTTTTGGAGCACGGGGATCAAACCTTGAATTTTTAGTGCCTTGATAGGGGGAGCTAATTCCCATTCTGGAGCTGGGGGGTAAACTAGTGTGTTAAGTTGGTTGGACTTAGACAAACCTCTTTTTACTTTTCCCGAAAACTCTTGAGCCAGTTTGGCTGAGAACAGATTGTGCCACCTCGGACACTAGATTTTTTTCTGGTGGAGGACTTGACAGAGCATATGCGTATGTGGATGGGATCCCTCTGAGAGAATCGTTGACCATTGACCCGTACATCCCAGTGTATTGGAAGAGTTTGGCATATTTCCAGCGACTATACAAAGTGGTTATAGAGAAGATTAGATGCGAATATGTTGACTGTGGAGATTAGGTAAAGGTTATTCTCCATATCTAACACCATGGAGGGAGGTGTTGTAGTTTTCCCTAAGCTGGCCCGAGCTTATCGTTCTATGGAGTAGGATATGAGTGATGATGGGGTTGGCTCCTCTGACGGCTACGAGTAGGATCTTCGGTTTTTTTTAAGGTTCTTATATGGTATTTGGTTAGGTGGGTTATTATGGTAATAGTTTAGGAAGGTTATTTTATGAGTTGTTGGAGTTTGTTTTTATTTAGGAAAGAAGGAGTAGGTTATGAAAGGAAGTTGTATGAGTCCCTATGCCGTTGCAGTTGTACCAAAATTTCCCATTAATGGAGTAAAAAAGTTTTTAATCATCTAGTTGTGGCTCTTGATGAGGCGTATTAGCTGCCTACGTACCTTTGGGGCTTTTGAAAATACTCTGAATTTCCTTTTTTTGAAAGTGCAAAGATTTTTAGAGGACCAGTCTCCATGTAGTTCTGAATAGAGGGAAATGAATATATTTTTAAAGAATAGAAGGGAGATGAGAAGAGTCATAGCGTGCTGAGATTTCAGACAAGAGGTAAAATTTCTTGAGACGGTCTTGATTGACTGGATGGGCCATCTCTTCTCCATCAAGGTCAGTGAGCATAGGGGTGTCGCTTGATAAGATCTTCTTCACAATATAGGGGCAACTCCAATTGGGCTTTAATTTCCCTCTAGGGTCACAGATGGGCTCTATTATTTCCTTAATGGCGTAGTCCCCTTCTCGAACACTACGGTCCTTGACTTTCTTGTTAAAAGATTATGCTGTCGGGCGATGGTACCCTTGTACGCATTATAGAGCTTTCACCCTCCTTTCGTCCAAGAGTATCAACTCGTCAAGATGTCTTTGATGCCAGTCTTCCTCGCTGACTTTTCTTTCAAGAATGATGCACAGTAAAGGGATTTCTAAATACACAGGTAGGACTGCTTCCATGTCTTATACGAGAGATTAAGGGGTAGCCCCAGTAGATGTTCGAATTGAAGTGCGGTAGAACCAGAGGGAATAAGGGATATGTTCGGTCCAATCCTGATAGCTCTCAATCATCTTGCTGATGATGGCTTTGAGTTTTTTATTAACAGCTTCGACTTCATCATTAGTTTGAGGTCGGTAGGTAGAAGATTTGTGTCTATGGATCCCATACTCGTTGACCACTTCTGTTATTTATGCCTAGAAATGTAACCCGTTTTCAATACCATCTCTCGCGGGAACCCATATAGATAGATAATATTTTTCTCGATGAACTTGGCCACCTTCTTGGCATTCAACACCAAGTAGGACTCGACTTCAACCCATTTAGTGATGTAGTCAATGGCAACTAGGATGAAATCATGACCATTGGAGGCTTTGGGTGAAACCTTCCCTATGATACCGATACCCCACGTGGAGAATGGCCAGGGAGAAGTCATGTTATACAATTTCCCTGGAGAAAAGTGTTGTAGGTTGGAAAACTAAAGACATTTGAGACATCTTTGAACATATGCAGTTCAATCTTGAACCATGGTAGTCCAGTATTAACCCTGTCGGATGATTTTCTTGGCAAGTATATGTCTATTTGTGTGGGTTTCGCACTGTCTGCTGTGGATTTTCTGCATCTTTTCTTTAATGTTATCCCCGGCAATTCAGGGAAAATGGGTTCTATCGAAGTTTTGCTTGAATAGTTCTTATTGACAGACAGTTTATTAGGAATTTAGTTTACGAATGGTTTCTTTGTTTTTGTTGTCAGCGCCTTGGGGTTACCTACTATGTTTGAAGAGGTGCCAAATATCACAGTACTAGCAGTAGGCTATATGAAGATCTTCTTTTGTGATGAGCTCAATGTGGTAATAATGGGTTGGTTTATCTTCCTTTTGGACTAATAAAGGGACCACTGTTATTCCTTCGGGCATGTCAATTATGTAAGCTAAGGTAACAACGACATCAACTAGGTTATTCGTTGCACGGGGTACGTAATGGAAGGTAATATCTTAGAACTGAGAGGCTAGTTCTTCTAGGTTGGTGTGGAAGGGTAAGAGATTTTTATCCATGACTTTCCATCTCATGAGTACTTTACCGACGATGAGGGATGAATAGCCATACACATATATGTATCGAATTATTTTCTTAAGAACAACTTTTAGGCCTACCGTCCATGCCTCATATTCCGTCATGTTGTTAGTGAAGGGAAAATCTAGTTTGATGGTGATGGGAGTGTGAGATTCATCAGGGGAAATTAGGAGTATCCCAACTCCACTGGAGGTCTTTTTGAGAGGTACAAAGGATATTCTCATTCAAGAATTAAAAAATACAGACGTGAGATTCTTCCATAGGGTAGTCAATAAGGTAGTCAGAGATGGCTCTTCCTTTCAAGGCTTTCTGTGTGACATACACAATATTAAACTTGATTAGAAGAATCAACCATCGGTCCATTCGGTTGCACATGGTAAGCTTCTTAAGTAGGTAATTTATGGGATCCAATTAGGATACAAGTTTAACGGGGAAAGAGATCATGCAGTGTCGTAACTTTTAGGTGACTTAGACAAGGGCGACGCATACGTTTCTCCAAAGCAGTGTAGTTAACTTTGTACCCAACCAATTTATGATTAGCATAATAAATGGATCTTTCTTTGTCGTATTCATCATGTTATTGGGCAAGCAAGTCCCTAGCTATAATATCTGTTACGATTAGGTATATGAGTAGGGGAACACCAGGCTGTGGCGGTATGAGTACCAGAGGTTGGGTTAAGTATTTATTAATTCAGTCAAAGTCTTCTTGGCAAGCTTCGTTATAAATCTTGGTTAAATCCTTTTTGGAGGATTTTGAAGATGGGTGCACAAAATAAAAGTCAACTGGATGATGAACTGACTAATATACAATAATTTTTTGAGGAATCCACAAACTTCCTTCTCCGTTTAGCTTGGCAGGATCTTCTTTAATCCACTTCACACTAACCACAAATCCTAATAGCTTTCCTTTGGTGACACCGAAGATAGATTTTTGTGGGTTAAGTCACATCCAATATTATCACAGTAGCTCGAAAAACTTTCGGAGAGTGGGAACATGACCTTCTTTATTATTAGACTTGATAATCATATCATCTACGTAGACCTCAACTTCTCGATGTATCAGATCAAGAAAGATGGTTGTGACAGCCCTTTAGTAGGTAGCCCCTCCGTTTTGAGACCAAATGGCATAACGGTGTGCAAAAGGTTCCCCAAGGGGTGATGAATATGATTTTCTCTTAATGATCTCAGTGCATCTTGATTTGATTATATGCAGTGAAACCATCAACGAATGACTTAAGAGCATGACTATCATTGTTGTTTATAATCATGTCGCTATTGGGTAGCAAGTAATCATCCTTAGAAGAGTCCCTATTCAAGTCTTGGTAGTTAAGACACATGCGAACCTTCCTTACTGAGTTTGGAATGGGTACGATGTTGGCTAGCAATGTGGGATATTCAATCACACGAATGAAACCCTATTTGACCTCTTCTTACTTAACCTTGAGCAACCATTCCATGTGGATCTTTCACAATTTTTGTTTGAGTTGTTTACATTCTGGTAGAGTTGGAATCTCGTGCTGAAATTTTTCAGGATCAATCCCGGGCATATTGTCGTACGACCATGCGAATACATCCACAAACTCCTCCAGTAATTCTTCGAGTTGCGCGCGTTCATGCTCCTCAAGGGTAATCTTTTGCAGTTGGCTACTAGAACTGAGATTAATAACAACAATATCATCTTCATTAACTTGAACGCGGTTACGTTTTTTGTTATCAACCTTATTTAGATTAGTTAAGAATTGCTCATTTATAAAATAATCATCATCAAGAATTTGATTAGAATCATGAAAATTAATTTAAGGCATAGTAAGATACAAAAAATCTTCGTTTATAACATTTTTAGTAAAAAAACTCATTAAAAACCACATCGAAGGAGGTCTTGATTAAATCACAGAAAAGAGGAACAATAAGAGAAGAAGAAATGGGATAAACATTTGGGTGGGGTTGGATATCAGCATGTGGAACTCGTGCAGCATGCCAGTTAAGGAAAGGTGCATCAGTATCTTTGATTAGATGGGATGGATCCAGTGATGTAGTACTTGAGTGGATTATGTAAAGTGTCAGCCCCATCATCTACAAGTTGAACGAATCCTCGAAGGAGTCACTTCCTTCGAAATCTTCGTTATTGTCTATGGTCTCTTTAATGAGTGGTTGTAAATCATGCTGGGAACTCTCGGCCCCTGAGTAGATGTCGTGGAAAAATATCTCCATTCCTCTTTTCATTTTGTTATCCACATGATCATACCACGGTTCAGGAAAGCCACAAAAGGGTAAATCTTCACACTCTCTGATGAAGCTTCCATTCAAGAAATCTCTTGAGATGATCTTGGTTCTTTCTAGATTTCTCTTTGGTCATGGTTGATGGTATCATTCTGAGTTCTTCTATTGATGTTTGATTGCCTAAACCACAAGGATGAAAAGATTTTTTCAACCCAATGGGTTCAAGTATCCCTTATTGTCTTTGTCCCAGCCCCAATTCGGGCATGAGGTGCGTGTTTTTCAACATCAGGATCACATTGACATTTCCATGGGGTTTATGTTCCAAAAAACCCTATCTTTAACATGTTCCCCTGGTGAGATTATAAGTGGTTCAACTCGAAAGCCTGAAAGAAGCATATCATTTTCCCTGTGTTGTATCTCAAGTACTGGATTACTGTTGCTTGCATTCTAGACATTGTCATCATCACCCAAGATGGTGATGACCTGTCCATTGGCTAAGAACTTCAATTTCTGATTAAGGCAAAATTTCACACCCTAATGTTATGGAGCTATGGTCGTCCAAGAAACATATTGAAACAAGTTGGGATATCGATGACTTGGAATTTAACAATAAGATTTATAGGGCCATACCCTATTGCAAGCATTATGGATCCCATAAATTCTCGATAGGTATTATCATGGAACCTACTTCGGTACAACTTGGATAAAGGTTTCTCACTTTCAGTCCTACATAATTAAGGGTCCTCAACGGTTAGACATTAAGAGCTAATCGATTATCGATAAGTGCGACCGTCTTTTCCATGAATTTGATAGAGATATTGAGAGCATAATTGTGATTTGGCCAAATCTTAGGGATTTTTTCTTCAGAGAAGTAGAGTATTCTAGTAGAGGTTAGGAATCTGACTAGATTCACTTCTTCTTCTGGCATGGTTCAAGGAAGAACTGTGGGTCCTGTGAGTAGCTTGATCAAGGCATTCATGTTAAGTTGGGAAGATATAAAGAGTACCCACAAGGTGATGTTAGCTTGGGTTTTCATCAACCGATCGAGGATCTTGCTCTCTTCGACAGTCATTTCTGGAATAGGGAGATTCTCAACACCTTTTCCTTTGTCATTTTCTGATGGTGGCAGTTTTGGAACTTGGTAATGCCTCCCTGACCAGGTCATAAGGTTCATAGAATAGGGGAAAAAACGAAACCCCGTCTCCTCATCGATCTCTGATTATTTATCCACCTTTTTTATTTCTCCTAGTAACTCCTGAAATGATATCATTCCACATATTTTGACTATCAGACTAGTCTTTTCTGGTCTTTATTCTTCATCTGAATCATTGAATTCATCCCCACATCATCTTTCCACGAAAAGTCAATGTACTATATAACCTTAATGACCTCTTCATATATATCCTACCACTCAATGGGGAGATATAGAAGTTAAGGGACCATGCTCCATTGTAGATTCAAAGTATCATGTTGCTTGGACATACTACAAATATCACCGATTCGTCAAAATAAATCTGCTATGATTTGTCCAACATCATCTCGACTAACTTCATCGGTTGGTACCACTCAATTGTATGACTCTCGGACCCATTTTCAAGCTTCTAAGAATAGTGTACTGAATCTCTGGTAGTCAACGATCATCTAGAAAGGAAATTTCAGCCTAAACACTAAGAGGTGGTTCAATACTTCTTACGATTCCATATCTTTACCTCCAGAATGAGTACAAATAGCGATGCATGCTCTGGTAAGGAGTGACAGGGCCTGATCGGCGAAGCTAATAGGGTGTTGGAGAAAATATGGGCACACTTAGAGAGGTTTAGGAGAGTATATGGGTATGATGGGTGATTTACTTTTTACGATCTAGGTAGATCGATCAAGTTTCGGGTCTTCTTCTCGAAAAATGGCATTTATATGATTTGGGAGGAGATTATGGGTAGTGTTTGGTTTGGGATTTAATGGTGGGGTGATGACACCCCAATCGATCAGACCTTGGATTAAATTTTAGAGAGGGAAACACTGGTCAGTGGTATGGCCGATAGTGTGGTGAAAGTCACAACGGGCATCTAGTAATGAAATTTTTAAGAAGTGATTTTTGTAATGGATGAAGATCCAATGGTTTCCTAAGGTTTTGGCTTAACATGTCCGATAAACTTTGGATAGGGGAGCGTGAAGCTTGGTTTATTCCTTTTGGACTGGGTTAGGGAAGCTTTCTATGCCAATGAAATGGCAGGCTGAGATATGTTGTTGATGGTTGAAACTATGGTACTAACAGGCTTTTCATATTTTCTGGGGGTGAACTATACATATACTTTTTTATGTTCAACTTATGTCTTGGCACGACCTTCTTCGATCTCTACTCCTACTTCTCGGAGGTCTAAAAAATGAGGCTAGTATTTTCCTCCCATCGTTGCTCGAATATGGGGTAAGAAGTTCTTCTTCACGATGTTAAGTTTCCCCTTTTAGGAAGTACGATTGTTCATATTGGATGCTTTCTCTTTCCATTTTTCTATGAAGCTACTGACTGATTCCCCACGATTCTACATGAGAACCTCTAAATCAAGGTAAGTGACTTCCAACACTTTATTGTACTTGTACTGTGATATGAACTCATGGGCTACATACTTCTAACGGTTAATTCTTGACTCTTCGAGGGATAAGAACCAATGGAGAGTGTTGTCTTTAAATTTATATTGGAACATTTGGGCCATTATATCCTCGGAGGAAGCTAGGAGAGTCATGGCTAGGGGATAACTGCGGAGATGAAAATTTAGAGGTCCACTACCCCTGAATCTCTCGATGTGGGGCATCTTGAACTTTTTTTGCAACTTTTCTTTAGGATAGGGAGATATGTGGGTGTAGTCCATGTAATTTCCAAAGTATCTGACTTGGTCAACATGTTGAGGTCCTCCTTGACCTTGTTCAATTCGTTCTCTTTCGGATCAACGGTAATGAGTAGGTTAGCCCATAGTTGGGCAAGATTCGGCATAGGGAGCTGGGCACTGGAGGCGTCCCATTAGTAGGAGGAGCAGATGGAGCATTCTAATATTCCTTGATAACCCAAATAGGATCGATTATGGGCAAACCCATAGCGTGAGGGAAGCGAACCTCAAGCTCTTTGGTAATAGGGATCCAGTTTCGTAGCATCTCATGAACCTCGGTTTGAAGGTTGTAAATCTTGGCAGTGAGTTAGGATAGAACTATCATCCAATATAATTATGCATTCAGTGCTTGATATGTGTTCTCCATAGAAAGCTGATGAAGGTGAGTTCCGATCTCAGAGGAAGCGAGGGAACAGACGGAGCTCCGGGACGGTTTGATAGAAGATCGAAGCTAATAGGGAGTGGAGCCAAGGGTATGCGATCGACTTGAGAAGGAGAAAATTTGAATTTATTTTTGCAAGAGAAAGGTGAAAACTATTATTTTGGGGGAAAAAATAAGGACATTATTTTGAGCATTTTCTGGAAAAGAGGGGAACAAAACTATTTTTGAGTAAAAGGGAGGAAAACTGTTTTGGTTTTTTGATAAAAGAGGGAAAAATGTTTTTAATTTTATTAAAGAAAGAGGGAGAAATGAGAGATGGGCCTCATTATTATTATTATTATTATTATTATTATTATTATTATTATTATTATTATTATTATTATTATTATTATTATTATTATTATTATTATTATTATTATTATTATTATTATTATTATTATTATGTTCTTACTTGTATTAGGTTTACCTAAATGAAAAAAAGAGAAATATCGGACGGTACCTGAGACTGGGAAGATTGGGTTTGAAAAATATGTAAAAAAATTGTTTGACTTGTTACTATGTTCATGGGCAGGGTCCTATTTTTTTTAATTGTGCAAAAGTTTGGGTGGCATGATGACCCGTCATTTAGGCATAGAATCAGGTAGAAATTGGCAAACTAAATATGAGTGCGATAGGCTTGACGCCTATAAGATGGTATGCAATTGTTGGGTTAATTGGAAGGGTTCCCCCCATGGCATGACTTCCATAATAAAAGTCTTGCTTTTGAGGGAAATTGGTACGTGTGGATGTGACATTTAATATACCCGAGTATACGTGAATTGCCTCACTAAAAACCTCATGGGGATGGTATGTGTGAGAGAGAATTCAATATACTTGACATTCGTGAATGACTTCCCTACGATATACCTCCCGTCCCAACCTTGGTCAAGAGGTACGATGTGGGGGGAACCACTCGATATACGTAAAAGTTACTTGGCCAATGGAAGGTGAGATTCATATCTCTTAGGCTAATTGTGACTAGCCGGACCAACACCCATTAGAAAGTGACCCCTAGTTACGGGACAAAATTTGGTCAGTAGCCATGCTCTTTGGTGATGCAGTGTGCCAAATTCATGATTCTAATTTATAATATTATGGAGAGGGTATCTTTACTAATGGTCATTGTAGACACATCATTATAGAATGCCCCAAGTCTCTCCTTAGACCCTTATCACTTCCTCTTTCCACCGCAAACCTAGGTCATGCTCCGAGTACCGATCTAAAGGCGATCGGGGGCCCCTAGGCCCCATTTGACTCCAGTCAACTCTACAGTTAGAGCGAAATATCTTTGAATCTTCAAAGGTCACTAAAACCCCTTTCCAATGGTCCATCCCGTGCATGAAACGACATAACCGTTCGGACAAACGATTAATTTCCCCCCAAAAATCTATTTGGAGGCCACCCGGTGCTCCCAAACTCCGTTTGACCAAAGTCAACTCTCTAGCTCAAATGCAATTGAATGAATCTCCGAAGGGAAGTGAATACCCTTTCTAACGATCCTCCCTATGAGCGATTCTGACCTATGGTACAGATGAACGATTCGTTTTACTTCGAGAGGTCACTAGATGCTTCTGGGCTCCAGTTGACCAAGGTCAACTTTCCAAACTGAGCAAAGCTATTTGGAATGTCGAAGTACATCTCCTAACCTTTCCAACGGTCCACCTCGTGTGAGATTCGAACTAACCATACGGACGAATGATCCATTTCTGTCTGACGATCTCATGTCCAAAAGACAGATGTGCACTTCCGAGCCATATTTGACCCAAAGTCAACTCCGAGGCCCAAGATTGGTCCAAATGACTCTCGAATTTATCTGAAATACCTTTCTACTGGTATGACTAGTGCACAATTCGGATCAATGGTTTGTTCTCTATAATCATTTTTCCTAAAAAGTTTACATGAGACTTCCAATTAGCAGGTCCTGAACCCCGCCTGTTGGCAAAGTATGAAGGGTTAATTGCCGAAAGGCAAATCATGGGGTAGGACGATCAGCACCCCCTTTGGCCCTATAAATAGAGTCCATGGCCTCACTCCCAAAAAAGGAGAAATCCATCAGCATTAGTGATTTCAATAACATTATCTCAAAATCAGCGAAGTTCCATATGAGAAGTTCCATTCAAGCCTAAATACCCATCCTTTTCACCCCTAATTTGGCAAATATCCTTCTCTCTCATCAAGATTCAAGGGATTTCATCCAAGATCCAAGCTTAAGCTCCAAGGAAGGTCCAATTCCTTTTCCCTCTCTTTTAAACCTCTTGTTTTTTCATAAATTACATTAGATTCATAATCTAGTTTCACTTTAGTTCATACATATCAACATCTATGATTTTATAAGTATATGGCACGTACTTTATTTTCCATAAAAAAAAAAGAGGGTTACACTCATAAATTTCGAACGGAATTACCCATCACACTTTTTCCAAAACCAAAAGTATATTTTCTACACGTACACATATAATAAAATTCCATTCGAATCTATGGGATAAACTCCACCCTTATTCTACATTCGAACTACATGGAATTTGATGCCATTGGAGGCTACGTAGGCATTTCGGATTAAAATCCAAGATTCGAGTTCAATTTTCAAATTTATCTCATTTTCCAAATTTCTCCAAATCCCCCATTTTCATATATATATATATATATATATATATATATATATATATATATATATATATATATATATATATATATATATATATATATATATATATATATATATATATATATCTTGTTCGTGTTTCATCTCACACATAATATTGTTTCCCAACAACGATCAATATCGCGATGAACGCTCATATTCTATCTTCTACATTTATTATTATTTTGGGAATATTCCTGTGGATGACCTCACCCCATATTTTCCATGGTATGGGTCGAACGATTACAATCTCCATTATATAAACACATACACACACTTCACGGGGGTAAAGGAAATATTAACATTTTCCCATGAGAGATCGAAAGGGCGGTATGGGTTCCTAACACGTTCTCATTCCATTACTTATCCCCCAGACCTCCGATCTATTTGTTTTGTATGCATCAGTTTTGTCCTTGATGCCGCTCTCTTGAAGTGACAACATGTTCTTTTTCTTATTTTGTGAAAAATAGGCTTGTGACTACATCTCTTTACATTCACCCCACACCAATGACGACCAAAGCACCTTTCGAAGAGAGGGTGTGAGATCGCAGATCAGTTCTTCCTCGAGGGATCCTCCTCCTTCCCCCTTGAACGCCGCGCCGAGGATTGCCACAGTGGCTACTACACTGGGGAATATTTTTAAGAGGGTTAGACTACTTTTACATGGCTATTTTATTTTCTTCTACGTCCCCCTATTTGAATGTTCCCCTTTATTATTCATAAGTACCTCATGTTTGTGATACTATTCACACACTTGTATAAGACTCTCCATGTACACTTCATACCACGTGCACCTAGAATCACGCATATCCGTACATTGCGCACATCACTTAGAAATACATGCTTAGGTGTCACTAGCACACAACTCCACTTGTATATATGCATGCTCACTTATCACACACTCACTTGTAGATAATTACACATCACTCACACATCGCTTATCCACACTTAGTATAGCTTTAGTATTTGTACTTGTACCTTGCTCCCTGTTTGGCATGATCAAGGAAAAAATGCTCTATCCATAAGATACTAATAAAATAATCATTCATGATTCACACAACATCACCAAAGAGCATTGTTGTTGACCAAATTTTGTCCCATAACTAGGGAGTCACGTCGTGATTGGCGTTGGTCCGGAAGGTCGCAGTTAGACTAAGCGAGATGACTCTCACCTTCCATTGGCAAAGTACCTTCGACGAATATCGAATGGTTCCCCCGCAATAGTTTCGCTTGATCGAAGTCATGATGGGAGGTATATCGTAGGGAACTCATTCACGTACGTCGAGTATATCAAATTCTGTCTCCTAAGTACCGTCCCTACGAGATATATAGTGAGGAAATTCACGTACACTCAGGTATATCAAATGGCTTTTCCACATGTAGGGATTGCCCTAAAAAGCAACAAGTATATTGTGGAAGTCATGCCAAAATGGGGAACCCCTTCTAATTAACCAAACCAGCTGCATACCCACATATAGGTGTTAAGCCTAGGACACACATAATAGATTTTCGGTTTCGACCCGGAACTCTATAGAAATTTCGAGTCGACCTGCCGCCCAAATTTTTGCGCAAATTTTAAAATGGGACCATGCCCGTGAGCCTGGTGACGAGTCCAACCATAGCTTTACATATGTTTCAAACCTAATTTTTCCAGGCTCGGGACCCGTCCGACATTCAATTTTGCATTTGGGTAAACTTAATGCAAGTGAGAACCTAATAAACATAATAACCATGCTGAGACCCAACTCTCGTTTTTCCCCTCTCTTTACAAAAGTTTCCAAAAACGTTTCTACCTCTTTTATCAAAAATATAAAAAATATTTTTCCTCCTTTTCCCTAAAAAAAAAAAAACATTTTCGTCCTCAACTTTTCCAAAACTGTCAAAACTGTTTACCTCCTTTTCCAAAAATAGCAAATTTCCCTTTTTTGAAAACAAATTCCAAATTCTTATCCTTCTTAGGTCGATCACATACCCTTGTCATGGCTCCCTATTGGTTTCGATCTTCAGTCAAACCGCCCCGAAGTTCTTTCAGTCCCCTTACTTCCTCCGAGTCAGAGATTCACCAGCCTTCCATGGGAAACACAGATCAAGTGCCGAATGTTCAGTCGGATTTGTTAACGGTTCTGGTGAAAAACTACCACTTATGTTATTTAATATAAGATTAAACTATCTAAATGGATCTAAAATGTTTGTTGAAGAAACTCTTTTCTTAAAACAAATTGTAAACACAAGATGTGTAAAACAATTATGAACGAGTAATTTCGGTAATAGGTTTACCAGTTTTGAAAACCAAAACTTTAAGAAAAATAAACCAACATAACCTCAAGAAGGGGATGAGAGTAAAATGAAGTGTACACAAGAGATTTATACGTGGTAAAACCCCACCCAATTGGGGAAACATCCACGGTGACCTCTACGTAGAAAAATTAAAAAGTCCACTAAAAATGAGTAACAAATTACAAGCTATATAACAATCAAGACACACAAAGAAACCTAATCTAAGTTCAAAAATCTACCAACTCCTCTCGCGTTTTCTGACTTCTCCTAAGGTGATGATGTTTCTGATGTTCTCACAGCTTCTTATCTTTACTCCTTTTATCTTTACGTCGGCTCTAATAGTCCAATATCTCAACACCCACACGTTTCAGTGTAGTAGTGTGAAAGGGTATGTGGTGAAGTGCTCTAAAGTCATACGTGCAACACACACACACTCAATTAAAGGCAAATATGAGAATCAAATTACAAACAGATCTCTCTAGATGCAAAGGTTTCTAAAATCAACTTAGTCAAATAAGTCAAATTTTGGATCATTCAAATAATCCGCAGATCAAGAAGGAATCTTGCTATACAAACTAGCTAAGATCCTATGCACTTTCTTTGTTTCGAAAATAGTAAATGAAAGTGAAAACCCTAATCAAGATCTCAAAACTCGATCTAAATCTAACAGATTGAGTAAGTTGAAATCAGAAAGGATATTATTGGTTTAGGGTTTGAAAACAACATTTGTTTTTGAAAATAACCGACAAAGAATAGATTTCTCAAAACAAGAAATTAGATCCAGCCACTTACTACGTGATCTGTATCACAGAGATCAAATCCCAGATAGCTATATGAAGAAATAGAGACTTAATCATTGTTATTAAATTAGCAATGAGATATAGGACAGTAGAGGAAAACTTCTGAAATCGCGAACTCTGAACACTTAGAAAAAGGTTTTCTAGTTTTGATTTGATTCGATGTTTTGAGTTAAGATTTGTAAAAACTGTACGAACTCTCTCTCTCTCTCTCTTTAACTTTTTTTTCTCTCTCTCTACTATTTCTTCTCTCTCTACTCTCTCTTTTCTTTCAGAGGAAACAAGTGAAAAAAGTTACAAAATCGAAGATGAGGTCTCCTTTTATACTGAGAGTAGAAGGCTCTGGAAGATCGAAGTGAAATGAACGATCAAGATACATTCGAAGATGATTTAAGGGTTGTCAAGCAACTGCTTCTAAAATGGATTTGATTGGTTGAAAATCAAACATGGGGATTATAAAAAAACACATGCAAATCATTGATAAAAAAGATCCAATGTTGATCAGTGAATGTTAAGCATGTGAGTGTAAGAAAACACACATCAGGCCGTTGTAATAACAACATGTGTAAGGCTGAGATCGAGTGAAAAATGCATGTTTTTGAATATTTATAAATACAACTTGCACTCACAATATTCTCAAGCACTTTTGGATTCTACCCAACCAGAATTTAAGCCTTAATCAAAATTTAGAAATCTAACCCCAAATATTTTAAAGCCAACCAAATTAATTGCAAAAAAATTATTTTAAATTCTTAAAAATTATTTTAAAATTCCCCAAAATAGTAGAAAATCAATTTCAAGGGAATTAACTCACACACAACTAAATATAGCATGATATAATGTATGTATTCAATCCTAGAGTGTGGTGTTGGTGAGTTACCTGTGATAACTTATAAAGGAATTAAATGAAGAGTCTGAGGTTTTTTGGTAACTAGGGATACGACTCAAGTTTCGTCAAAATTTCCAAACTAAATGTGCACCTATATAGTATAGACTTAAGTAAGTCAAGGATATAGGCTGATTCAATCTCCCCCTTTGGAAATATGAGACAAAATCCCCTTTGAGTCAATGAGGACTTGTAGGGATACAAAAATAAATAAGAAAATCCTATTCCTATATAAAAATTCTACCTACCCAATATCCTAGAAAGATTAAATTACATAGCTCAACTAGATACAAATCAATACCCTAACAAAATTCTCAACTAAAAAGCTTGATCTTAGTTATCTTATTTTCAGGAATCAGTACCATTAGTTGCAATAGAATTTTGTTATGACAAAATCTACTTTTATGGGTTGCCACCAGCCCAGCTTCCTATGCCAAACCTTGCTCAGGCCGGGGCTAATTTACCTGTAACTGTTGATTCGAAAGAGGAAGAACTGAACAAGGTCAAGCAATACCTCAAGATGTTAACCAAGAAATTCGACCAAGTCAAAATATTTGGGAAGTACATGGACTACACCAATGTCTCCCTATCCTAAAGCTAGGTTACCAGAAAAATTCAAGATGCCAAATATCGAGAATTTTGGAGGCAGTGTACCCCTGATCGTTCATCTCCATAGCTATCACCGAACCATGACTCTCCTAGGGGATTTTGAAAAAATATTGGCTCAGATGTTCCAGCAGATTTGGAAAGATAACTCCCCTCATTGGTTCCTATCTATTAAAGAATCTAGAATCCGTAGTTGGGAAGACATTTCCCGTGAGTTAATTTCATACTATAAGTACAACGAGGAGATAGAGGTTACCCATAGTGACCTAGAGCTACTTGAATAGAACCCTGGGGAATTAGTCAGTAACTTCATAGAAAGATGGAGAGAAAAAGCTGATACCATGACCAATTGGCCTTCCGAAGAAGAGAAAGTTTGCATTGTGAAGAAGAACTTCCTAACCCATGTTCGAGAAATAGTGGGAGGAAAGTACTACCCTCACTTCCGAGCCCTCCTAGTACCACAGTCTCTATAATCAATAACATCTCTCAACTTGCTGCTTCGTGGGCACCTAAAAGTCGCCCAAACCCAATTCAGAAGGAATATACCTAGTTTTACGCTCATCTATCCAAAGTCTATGAGGCTCTCTTGAATTGAAACCAGATCAAACCCTTGGACACTCATCCATCACCAAATCCACTTCCAAAAAACATCAAACCTGATGCTCGTTGTGTCTTTCACCAAACTGCTAGCCATACCATAGACTAGTGTTTCCATCTACTGAACAAAATCCAAAGCCTTATTGACCGGGGTATCATCGCCCCACCAGCTAATCCTAAACCTAACACTAACCATAATCCACCCTCGAATCATTCAAATTCCATCTCTTATAAGAAAACTTAGAACTCGACCAATCCACCCAAATCATGCCAGGTAAATGACCAATCATACCCATATACTCTCCCAAACCTCTCGAAACGTGCCCATATTTCCTCGTACACCCTACCATCCTTGCTGATCAAACCTTATCACTCCTCACTAGAGCATGCATCGATGTTCATACCCATTATGGAGGTAAAGATATGGAATTATCATAAGTGATGGACCAACTCCTAGAGTTCGGGCTAAAATTTTCCTCCTAGATGACCATCGATCGTCAGAGATTCTGTGGGTTATTCTTAGAAGCTCAAAAATAGGCCCGAGAGTCAGATAACTGGGTGGTGAGAGCCGATGAAGTCCGTCTAGATGACCTAGTCCAGATCATGGCATATTTGTTTTGACAACTTGGTGATATTTGTAGCATATCTGAGTTGCTCGACGCTTTGAAATTATAAGGGCACGTGGTCCCTTTAGTCCTGCATTTCCCTACTAAATGGGAAGAATTATAATAAGAGGCCATAGAAGTTGTAGAGTGTATCAACTATGCATGGAAATACAATATCATTTCCATCGGATGGGGGGACGATTCTGAAGATTCAGATAAAGAGCTGTATTCAGGAAAAACTAGTCTGATAGCTAACCTATGCAGAATGATATCATTCGAGGAGCCGCTAGGTGAGATCAACCAAGTAGTTTAGCAACCCGATATCGATTTATAAATAGGGTTTCTATTTTTCCCATCTTTCATGAACCACATGACCAGGTCGGGGAGACATTACCAGAATGCAAACTTACAACCACTAACAAGCGATAAAGGAAAAGGTGTTGAGAATAACCCTATTCCATAAATAACTCTTCAAGAAAGTAAGGTCCTTAACCAACTGAAGAAAACTCAAGCTAACATCGCTATATAGGGACTTTTCATGTCTTCCCAACTACACCGAAATTCCATAATCAATCTACTCACAGGACCCACAGTTCATCCCTCAACCATACCAGAAGAAGCAGTGAACCTAGTTAGATTGTTGAACTCTACTCGGATGCTCTCCTTTTCTAAAGAATAAATCCCTAAGACTAGTCCCAAATACAATCACACTCTTTATATATTTGTTGAAGTGATGGGGAAAACCGTTCCCCTCTCTCTCGTCGACTATGGATCGGCTCTACACGTGTTCCCATTAAGAACCCTCAATTTTCTGGGATTAAAATTAAGTGATCTCGCTCCAATCTCTGCTGCTGTACATACCTATGATAACACCCGTCGTGAAGTAATGGGATTTATAAAGCTTCTAATAGGGCATGGCCCTATAAATCCTGTTGTTTAATTCTAATTCATCGACATCCTAGGATATTTCAATCTACTGCTCGGATGATCATGGCTCCATAGCATCAAAGGGGTTGTGACACCCCGCTTAATTAAATACAGGGAGATCACTCCTTTATTAAATTAAATCAAGGTGAACAGTTGGTCCATTATTAGCATCACAGTAGAAAATAATTTTTTTCCAATTTAACACCCTAATTAATTAAGCTAAGTGTCAAAACCATTTTCATACATACTTTCCATTATTTCATTATTATTGGACATTTGTATTTCAGTTATTTACAGTACTGTTACTATGGGATTTATTCAGTGGATGTGTTACTTTAACACCTCGCCCGCTCGGGGAGAGCGAACGGAGCGCTAATGCGATAAAATAAATCCAAATCCACAGGTGACAAGGTATAGGGCATCTAAATAAACCCACAATAACAAAAGAAAAACTATAAATCTCAATTTCTTCAAATAAATACCAAGTCTCTCGAATTACATACAACAACTAACTCGAAAATAAAATACAAATCTCCAAAGCTCTATACATCAAAATGATACAAATCTTTCCCAAACAATCCTCGCTAAAATCAATCTCCATAGTGCCCAAAAATTCGCGCTAACGTGCCACTAAAAGAAAATATGGGGAAGTACACAATACGACAGGAAAGATGCTCAACAAATATATGTTTGCGATGAATAAAACGTAACAACACGAGTACGAATATTCAAATCAAAATGCAAATCTCAAAGCATTTATCAATATAATTTCTCAACAACACTTTAACCGGGTCACCAGGCCTCACCACATCTGTATATGCTTTATCAAGCCATAACCCGAGAAACATGAATTTTAGCGGGTGCCCAACATCCGTGCCATATTAAAATCTCATGACAACGTGCTCATCAACAATATAATGATACCACATGAATCAAAATAATTTCAACAATTATTTTCCTGATTTCAATGAATTTATCAATTCAAATATGAGTTCAATTAACAAGAATTCAAAGAGAATGACACTCGCGAGATTTAAGGAGCATATTGTGTAAAACCCCATACCTCAAACCATGATGAGAAACCAATGATCACATCCTCAAGATCAACACAAAATATCTACAAAATCTCCTCCAAGAACCTCGAACAAAATAGCCCGAAGAACACCTCTAATCTAAGGTTGGAACTCACAAATTTCAAGGGCCAATGTGTATATAAAAAGAAGAGGAATATAAAATATATTTGCCGCCAAAATTTGTGCCAAAAGTAGTTTAAAAGGGTTGCCCACGACTTCCTTTTATAATGCAAAGAAATGAAGAGTTGGAATCCAAAAGACTCCTTTAAATAAGGCAAAGAATTGAAGAGTTGGAATTCAAAACAACTCCAAGAGTTAAAAACATTTCAAAATCATTTTAAAATCCGTTTTAACTCCGTTTTCGAAACCGTTTGAAATTCTCGCCTTTAAAAATAATAACCAACATATTTGAGTAATAAAAATAATTTTATCAAAAACTTTATTTTCCTCCATTTTCCAAAAATTAATTAAAATAACTCAAAAATTATGCGGGTTGTTACACTTCCCCACTAACAATGGAATTTCGCCCTCGAAATTTGCTGAATGCCTAACTCTCAAAAAATCAGGCCAACAATCTCCAAAAATAATCTCGTCTCCAAAAATAATTCCTCACCTCTAATCTCGAAACTTATCACGAATATCACCTAAAATTTGCTATCTCCAAAAATTGCTAACCACGCAATGAACCCAAAATCCAAGCCCCGAGGGTTGCCATATACCTAAGCTTTGATACCATTTGTAACACCCCGCCCTCTCGGGGAGAGAGAACGGAGTGCTAATGTGATAAAATAAATCCAAATCCACAAGTGACAAGGTATAGAGCATCTAAATAAACCCACAATAACAAAAGAGAAACTACAAATCTCAATTTCTTCAAATAAATACCAAGTCTCTCGAATTTCATACAACAACTAACTCGAAAATAAAATACAAATCTCCAAAGCTCTATACATCAAAATAATACAAATCTTTCCCAAACAATCCTCGCTATAATCAATCTCCATAATGCCCAAAAATTCGCGTTAACCTGCCACTAAAAGAAAATATGGGGAAGTACACAATACGACAGGAAAGATGCTCAACAAATATATGTTAGCGATGAATAAAACGTAACAAAACGAGTACGAATATTCAAATCAAAATGCAAATATCAAAGCATTTATCAATATAATTTCTCAACAACACTTTAACCGAGTCACCAGGCCTCACCACATCCGTATATGCTTTATAAAGCCATAACCCGAGAAACATGAATTTTAGCGGGTGCCCAACATCCGTGCCATACTAAAATCTCATGACAACGTGCTCATCAACAATATAATGATACCACATGAATCAAAACAATTTCAATAATTATTTTCTAGATTTCAATGAATTTATCAATTCAAATATGAGTTCAATTAACAAGAATTCAAAGAGAATGACACTCGCGAGATTTAAGGAGCATAGTGTGTAAAACCCCATACCTCAAACCATGATGAGAAACCCATGATCACATCCTCAAGATCAGCACAAAATATCTACGAAATCTCCTCCAAGAACCTCCAACAAAATAGCCCCAAGAACACCTCTAATCTAAGGTTGGAACTCACAAATTTCAAGGGCCAATGTGTATATAAAAAGAAGAGGAATATAAAATATATTTGCTGCCAAAATTTGTGCCAAAAGTAGGTTAAAAGGGTTGACCACGACTTCCTTTTATAATGCAAAGAAATGAAGAGTTGGAATCCAAAAGACTCCTTTAAATAAGGCAAAGAATTGAAGAGTTGGAATTCAAAACAACTCCAAGAGTTAAAAACATTTCAAAATCCGTTTTAACTCCGTTTTCGAAACTGTTTGAAATTTTCGCCTTTAAAAATAATAACCAATATATTTGAGCAATAAAAATAATTTTATCAAAAACTTTATTTTCCTCCATTTTCCAAAAATTAATTAAAATAACTCAAAAATTACGCTGGTTGTTACATGGGTGTCTTCTTCCTTTAATCAAAAATTGAAATTCTTTTCCAATGGATAAGTTATCACAATCTTGGGAGACAGTCACAACACCGAGAATGCAAGCACCACTAATCCGGTACTTGAGATACAACATGGGGTCAATGATATGATGATATCAGGCTTCCAGGTCAAACCACTCCAACTCCTAGCAGGGGACGACTTCAAAGACAAGGTCTATCCGGAATATGATCCCCATGGAAACCTTAATGCAATCCAAATGTTTAAGAACATGCACTTCATTCGCGGAATGGGGTTAGGGTAAAGGCAATAAGGGATAACTGAACCTATTGTGTTAAAGGAGGAGTTTCCTCCATGTGGCTTGGTAAATCAACCATCAGAAGAACTCAGATTGATCCATCATCCTGGATTGAAGAGAAAGTTAGAATGCGCCAGAACTATCCCGGGATATTCCCTAAATGGATGATTTATTAGAGAGGGTGAAGATTTAGCCTTCTGCGACTTCCCTAAACCTTGGTATGAACCTGTAGTCAAGTGGATGAAACCAAGAATGGAGATCTTTTTTTAAGATAACTACCCAGGGGCCGTCAGTTCCCAGCGCTGTGTACAACTACTCACTGAGGAGACCATAACTGATAACAGGGATTCTAATGGTAGTCACTCCAAGGATTCTTTTAACTTACAGATATTGGGGATGGTACTCTGCATGATCCACTCAGGGACTATATCATTCGATCCATCCTACCTCATCAAGGATGCTGATAAACCTCTTCTCAACTGGCATGCTACCCATGTGCCACATGCTGATATTCAACCTATCCATGATGTTTATCCCCTCCCCCCTTTAGTTTTTTTCTCTCACTTTGATGTAATTGAGACCTCCTTTGATGAGATTTTCAATGCTGTTTTTCCTATTAATGAAATAAACAAAGATTTTGAGTATCTTGTTAAGACTTACATTAATTTCCTTCATTCTAATCAAACTCTTGATGATGATGACTTTGCAAATGAACAATTTTTAATTGATATGAATAAGGTTAATAACAAACAACATAATCGCGTTCAAGTTAATGAAGATGAAATTGTTATAATTAACCTCACTTAGAGTAGCCAAATGCGCGAGATTAGGATAAGGGCTACCCTTGATGAGCACGAGCGCACACAACTCTAAGAACTACTAAAGGAATTTATGTGTGTCTTCACCTTTTCCTATGATGATATGATCGGTATTGACCCTAAGATAGAACAACGTGAGATTCAAACTCTCCCAAAATGTGAACCAGTCAAATAGAAGCTGCGAAAGCTTCGCACCGAATGGTCACTTAATGTAAAAGAAGAAGTATCCAAGAAATTGAACATGGGCTTCATTCTAGTAATTGAATATCCCACATGGATAGCCAATATCATACTCATATCGAAATCAGGAGGGAAGGTCCTCATGTGTCTCGACTACCAAGATTTGAATAAGACCTCTTCGAAGGATGATTACCTACTGCCCAACATCGATATGATTATGGAAACTACATCCATTCACGTTCTCAATTCATTCATTGACGAGTTTGATGGATATAAATAGATTGAGATATCATCAAGAGAAAATTGCATTCATCACCCCTTGGAGAACCTTTTGCTACACTGTCATGCCATTTGTTCTAAAAAATGTAGGGGCTACCTATCAAAGGGATATGATAATTATTCTGCATGATCTGATACACAAGGAAGTCGAGGTTTATGTAGATGACATGATTATCAAGTCCAATACTAGAAAAGGTCATGTTCACGCTCTCAAAAAATTCTTTTAATGATTGGGACAATACCAAATGCGGCTTAACCCATAGAAATATGTCTTCCACATTACCAAAGGAAAACTCTTGGGATTCATGGTTAGTGAAAAAGGGATAGAAGCAGATCCTTCTAAGATAAAAGCCATGCTTGATATGCCACCTCCCCAAATGGAGAAAGGAATCTGAGGATTCCTTAGGATATTATAGTACATCAGTCGATTCATCGACCAATTGACTTTTATCTGTGAACCCATCTTCAATCTCCTCTTAAAGGATTCAGCCAAGGTCTGAAACGTAGCTTTATAATAAGCCTTTGATCGAATTAAGTAATACCCCTGACCTTCGGTGCTCATGCCACTACAGCTTGGTCTTCCCTTACTCCTATATCTAACCGTGACCGATACTATAGATGAGGCTTTGCTATCCCAATACCTTAAAGAAACCCACAAAGAGAAAGAAATCTACTATGCCAATAAAAAATTGGTAGGTTATGAAGTTAACTACACCAGTTTGAAAAAAATATGTGTCTCTCTTATCTGGGTTACCTAAAAGTTATGTCACTATATGGTACCCTTCCCTATCAGACTCGTATCTCAAATGGATCCCATCAAGTACCTACTCGAGAAGCTCACCTTATCCAGTCTAATGTCCCATTGGTTGATGCTTCTAGCCGAGTTTGATATCACCTATGTCACACGGAAAGCCACGAAAGGAAGAGCCTTCTCTGAATACCTTCTTGACTACCCTATGGAAGAAGCCAATGTCTGAATTTAAGAATTCCCAATTGAGAACATCCTTTGCACCTCCCAAGAAGACCTTCGATGGAAAATGTTCTTCGATGGCGCTGCTAAAAAGAAAAGGTATGGCATTGGGATACTCCTAGTTTCCCCTAATGACTCTCACACTCCCATTGCCATTAAGATGAATTTTCCTTACACCAACGACATGACTGAATATAAGGCGTGCACGGTAGGCCTCAAAGTTTCCCTCAAGAAAGGAATTTGATTCTTCAATGTATACGGGGATTCAACTCTCATCATCAGTTAAGTACTCAGGAAATGCAAAGTAAAGGATGAGAAACTCTTACCCTTCAATGCCCACTTTAAAGAACTAGCTTCCCAATTTCAAGAAATTACCTTCCAATACTTGCCCTGTGCAAAAAATAACCTAGCTGATGCCCTTTCCACCTTAGCCTACATGATTGACATGCCCAAAAGAATAACTATTGCCCCTTTCCTTCCTGAGAAATAAGACAAACTAACCCACTGCTACCATATCGAGCTCAGCATGGAGGAAGAAACCTAAATAGACGATTTCCAGTACTATAATATTTGGTTCCTCCTCAAACATGGTAGGTATCCCCAAGGATCTGACATGAAAGACGGAGCAAGTCTCCGCAGACTAGTTGCCCAGTACATTATCTGTGATAAAGAATTGTTTAAGAGAAACTTTGATAGAACCCATTTACACTGCATCTCAAGGCCTGAAATCAAAGAAATGATGCAAAAAATCCACAACGGGGAATGCGGACCCCACATGAATGGCCATATGCTTGCCAAAAAGATCATCCGATAAGGTTACTACTGGACTACCATGGTTCAGGACTGCACAATCTATGTTCGAAGATGTCTCAAATGACAACAGTTTTCCAACCAATAATATTTGCCTTTGCGAGAATCGTATAAAATGACCTATCCCTGGACATTTTCCACATGGGGCATCAACATCATATGGAAAGTTACATTGAAAGAATCCAATGGGAAGGAGCTCATCCTAGTCGCTATCTACTACATCACCAAATGGTTAAAGTCGAGTCATACGCAGTTCTGAATGGCAAAAAAGTGGCCAAATTCATCGAGAAAAAACATCATCTGCCGATATGGGGTCCCACATGAGCTGGTACCAGACAACGGCATACACTTTGAAGTAGAAGTTAGGGATGTTGTCGATAAGTATGGAATTCAGAGACAAAAATCCTCTCTATACTTACCTCAAACCAACGTGGTGATCGAGGAAGCCAATAAGAATCTGAAAGCTATCATCAGCAAGAAGACTGAGAGTTATCGAGATTGGGCTGACAGGATCTCATATGCCCTTTTGGGCTACTATACTTCAGTACGAATCTCTACTGAGGCTACCCCTTACTCTCTAGTCTACGACATGGAAGTAGTCCTACCCGTGGATCTTGAAATCCCTTCACTACGCATCATGCTTGAAATCAAAGTCAAAGAGGAAGACTGGAACCAAAACCATCTCTACGAGTTGTCCCTCTTGGACGAAGGGAGACTGAAAGATCTATATCACATATAAGGGTACCATCGTCATATAGTGCGATCATTCAATAAGGGAGATAAGGACCGCGGTGTCCGACAAGGGTACTTATCCCTCAAAGAAATAATAGAGACAATTTGGGACCCCAGAGGGAAATTCAAGCCTAATTGGAGCGGTCTATACATAATAAAGAAGATTCTGTCATGCGACGCCTCTATTCTTACCAACCACGATGGCGAAGAAATGATGCATCCAGTCAACCTGGACCGTCTCAAGAAATTCTACCCTTAAGTTTGAAATATCGGTGCTTCTAAGACTCTTCTCATGTGCCTTCTATTCTTAAAAAAATCTCTTCATTCCCTACCCAGAACTACGTGGGCCTGATCCTCTAAAAAAAATTCAAAAATGAATTTTAAATTTTTTAAAAACCCTCAGAGGTGCGTAGGCATCTCATCACTTCACATGAGCGCGGTCCCCTTCTTTTCCCCCCAAAACTATCCTTTTCTTATCCCCGAGAACGACTGTTCATTCTAACATGTACATGAAAAAAAGATTATGTATGCCTTCGTGATGAGTCTAGATAGTTCAAAATGAAAAAAGTCATCAAGAGGCACAACTAGATGATCAAAAACTTATTTATTTCATTATTTGAAATGTCGATACAATTACATCGCCATCAGGAGTCAAATGACATCCCTTGCCATCCAACATCTACTTTCATAAAAACAAACCCCCACTAGTCCTAAATAACCCAAACAGTACAAACAACCACAAGCAAAACCAAACACCATACAAAAGTTCACAAAGTCTACCCACAACTTCCAGAAGAACTTCCTCTATCTCCTACATCCTAGGGTCCCCAAAACTCCCCTGGCTTAAGGGAATGCCGCTGATGCTCAATTGAGAGATAAGCCCAGACTAGCCTCAAAAAGTCCACAATACCTCCCTCCAAAGTATCAAAAAAGGAAAGTCTCCTTTGAACAGTCTCCATAACCAGCATCTTGGCAACCACTCTTTTCCATATCCATTTTATATAGTCCCCTGAGACATGCAAAACTCTCCCAACAGATTGAGAGGGACGATTTGATGGACGTAGGTACTCCTACAAAGATCCCAACCGCATGTGCATAGGTTTTGTCAGGTCCTTCACAGGAAAGAAATCAATTGTCCACGGTGGCACAATTTGCTCCCAACCATATTGATGCAGAAGTCGCCAAGGAAAATAAAAAGTGGTCTGCCTGAGGCCAACCAGTTTGACGTACTGATACTCTCCAAGCTTCGGAATGGGAAACAGTTCTCCCCACCATGGTGCAAACCAACGCAAGCCTAAAGCTCCATGCTCTACAAATCAATTCCCCCAACTCTAAATGTTCTAGACTACATTAATAAAATTATGATAGAAGAAGTCTGGAACCCCCGACAAGGGGTACTCAGGTGGCACCACCATGAGGAATCTCTTAGACAACCACATAAACAACATCACGGGGCTCCGTCTCAGAAAGTCAGAATGACCCCCCCCCCCCCCCCCCCGCCAGGAATCCAGGCCATTCAAGGTCTCCTCTAGTATCATCGTCGCAAGATTACGACTATATGACATCCAATAAATGATAGCAGCCAGTTGGGGTCCACTAGCATCTCCCCAATCACCAACATAAATTTTGACACAAGGCCTATGATGATGAACCCCAGCATATCCAGTATCACCCACGTCCTGCGAATGCATGGACCACAACACCCCTGGAAGAGAAATTATTCCTCCCGTAGCCAATGACCGAGACACCAAGGCCTTCATTCACAATTTTTTTTTTTAAAAAACTCATTTTTCCAACTTTTTCTCAAAATAAATCCTTTAAAAAAAGGAAGCTTCTTTTCAACCTAGACATCGAGGCCATTTTCTAATCAATCATATTAAAAAATTTCCAAAAATGCACTCTTTTTACCCTGTCTCAAAATAAAAACTCAACAGCAAATAAACTGCATGTAGAGTAAGCCATTAAATCAAGATAATAAAACAAAAATGTGCATATTTTTTAGTCTCCTTTTAGGTGCAAGGACACTACATGAAGCATTCAAATGCTAAGCACCCACAATCAGTAATGCATCTTCAATAAATTAGAAAAGAAAAAACTAAAATTGGATGTCACCTCATCTATCCCGTAACCCTCTCTCCTAGGTACCGGACGTAAGCAAACTTGCACGCCGTCAACTCTCGAAGCTATGCATTCCCATACTCACCCTGGTGTGCTGAATGTCCATCCCCCAAGGATAAAAGGTCACCTGTAGATCCCCAGTAAAAGCGAAGGATCACTAAGAAAACATTTTTTGCACCCCCAACAGAATTCCAGAGAATCGTTCTCCCCAACAACGTCTCCAAAAGACAATCCAACTTTCCCCATCTATAACTCCTAGGATAATTCACTCTGTCCCAATATCCAATGGAGACAAATAGTACCCAATGGAATCCTCAAACTTCCCGAAGGAAAAGTACAACTTTTCTAGGTCAGAATTGACCTCGGTCTTTGATCGTCACCTTAGTTAGGTAAGAATTGATCTCGGTCCACAGTTGTCATCTCTGTTAGCTCATAATTGACCTTGTTCATGAATCGTCATCTTAGTTAGGTCATAATTGACCTCAGTCCTTGGTGGTCACCTCTTTTAGGTTGTAATTGAGCTTGGTCTTTAATCATTACCTCAATCATGTCAGAATTCACCTCGATTCTCAATTGTCACCACTTTTAGGCTAGAATTGACCGCGGTCTTGAATCGCCACCTTAGTTTGGTAAGAATTGACCTCGATCCTTGGACATCACCTCTTTTAGGTCAAAATTGACCTCGGTCCAGAATGATCACCTTAGTCAAGTCAGAATTGACCTTGGTCCTCGGTCGTCACCTAAGTTAGGTCAGAATTAACCTCTCGATCCTGGATCATCACCTCAGTTAGGTCAGAATTGACATCGCCCCTTGGTCATCACCTTTGTTAGGTAATAATTGACCAGGTCTTATATCATCACCTTAGTTAGGTTAGAATTGACCTTGGTCCTCGGTCGTCACCTCTTTTAGGTCAGAATTGACCTCAACCTTGGATAGTCACCTCATCTAGGTCAGAATTGACCTCGATCCTCGAACATCATCGCTTTTAGGTCAGAACTGACCTCTCTCCTGGATCGTCACCTTTATTAGGTTAGAATATACCTCGATCCTTAGTTGTCACGTCTGTTAGTTCATAATTAACCTCGGTCTTGGATCGTCACCTCAGTTAGGTCAGAATTGACCTCGCTCCTCAGTCGTCACCCCTGTTAGGTTAGAATTGACCTTGGTCTTGCATCGTCACCTTAGTTAGGTTAGAATTGATCTCGGTCCTCGGTCATCACCTCTATTATATCAAAATTGACCTCGTTCATGGATCATTACATTGTTAGTTCATAATTGACTTCATTCCTCGGTCGTCACCTCTTTTAGGTCTGAATTGACCTCAGTCTTGGATCGTCACCTCAGTTATGTCAGAATTGACCTCGGTCCTTGATCGTCACCTATTTTAGGCGAGATTTGACCTCATTCTTAGGTCGTCACCTCAGTTTGGTCAGAATTGACCTCGATCCTCGAAAGTCACCTCTTTTTGGTCAGAATTGCCTCGGTCCTGAATTATCACCATAATTAGGTTAGAATTGACCTCAGTCCTCGATAGTCACCTCTGTTAGGTCAGAATTAACCTTAGTCTTGGATCATCACCTCAGTTAGGTCCAAATTGACCTCGCTCCTTAGTCATCACCTCTGTTAGGTCAGAATTGACCTTAGTCTTAGATCCTCACCTTAGTTAGGTTATAATTGACCTTGGTCATCACCTCTTTTAGGTCAGAATTGACCTCGACCTTGCATCGTCACCTCAGTTAGGTCAGAATTGTCCTCGATCCTTGGACATCACCTCTTTTAGGTCACAATTGACCTTGGTCCAGAATCGTTACCTTAGTCAGGTCAGAATTGACCTTGGTCCTCGGTCTTCACCTCTGTTTGGTAAGAATTAACCTCTCGGTCTTGAATCATCACCTCAGTTAGGTCAGAATTGACGTCGCACCTTAGTCGTCACCTCTATTAGGTAAAAATTGACATTGGTCTTATATTGACACCTTAGTTAGGTTAGAATTGACCTTGGTCCTCGATCGTCACCTCTTTTAGGTTATAATTGACCTCACCCTTGGATCGCCACCTTAGCTAGGTCATAATTGACCTTGGTCCTTGAACGTCACTGCCTTTTGGTCAGAACTGACCTCGATCCTAGATTGCCACCTTTATTTGGTTAGAATTAAACTCGGTCCTTGGTCGTCACGTATGTTAGGCCAGAATTAACCTTCGTCTTGTATCGTCACCTCAGTTAGGCTAGAATTGACCTCACTCCTCGATCGTCACCTCTGTTAGGTTAGAATTGACCTTGGTCTTGCATCATCACCTTAGTTAGGTTAAAATTTACCTTGGACCTCGGTTTTGACATCTTTTAGGTCATAATTGACCTTGGTCCTCGATCGTCACCTCTATTATCTAAAACTTAACCTCGTTCATGGATCGTCACCTTAGTGAGGTTAGAATTGACCTCGATCCTCAGTCGTCACCTCTTTTAGGTACGAATTGACCTCAGTTTTGGATGGTCACCTCATTTATGTCATAATTGACCTCGATCCTCGGTCTTAGATTGTCACCTCAGTTTGGTCAGAATTGACCTTGGTCCTCAAACGTCACCTCTTTTTGGCAAGAAATCCTGGATTGCCACCTTACTTAGTCAGAAATGACCTCAATCCTTATTCGTCACCTCTATTAGGTAAGAATTGACCTCGGTCTTGGATCGTCACCTTAGTTGGGTTAGAATTGACCTCAGTCCTCGATTGTGATGTGCTTTAGGTAACATATGACCTCGATCCTTGGTTGTTATCTCTGTTAGATCAGAATTGACCTCAGTCATGGATCATCACCTTAGTTAGGTTAGAATTGACCTCAGTCCTAAGTCATCGCCTCTTTTAGTTCCGAATTGACCTCGGTCTTGGATCGTCACCTCAGTTAGGTCTGAATTGACCTCGATCGTCACCTCTTTTAGGCTAAAATTATCCTCGGTCTCGGATCTTCACCTCACTTTGGTCCAAATTGATCTCGGACCTCGGACGTCACCTACTTTAGGTTGGAATTGACCTCAGTCCTGGATCGTCACCTTAGTTAGGTCAGAATTCATCTCGGTCTTTAGTCATCACCTATGTTTGGTCAGAATTAACCTTGGTCTTGGATCATCACCTCAGTTAGGTCAGAATTAACTTTGGTCCTCGATCTTCTATTTTATTAGGTCATAATTTATCTCAGTCTTTCATCGTCACCTTATTTAGGTTAGAATTGACCTCGGTCCTCGGATGTCAAGTCTTTTAGGTCATAATTGATCTCGGTCCTTGGTCATCACCTCTATTATCTTAGAATTGACCTCATTCATGGATTATCACCTTATTTAGGTGAAAATTGACCTCGATCCTTGATCGTCACCTATGTTAGGTCTGAATTAACCTCGGTCTTAGCTCATCACCTCTGTTAGGTCAGAATTGACCTCGCTCCTTGATTGTCACTGCTGTTAGTTCAGAATTGACTTTGATCTTGCATCGTCACCTTAGTTGGGTTAGAATTGACTTCGGTCTTCATTTGTCATGTCTTTTAGGTCAGAATTTACCTCAATCCTCGGTCATCACCTCTGTTAGCTCAGAATTGAGCTCGTTCATGGATCGTCACCTTAGTTAGGTAAGAATTGACCTCGGTCCTTGATCCTCACCTCTTTTAGGTCAGAATTGACCTCAATCTTGGATCGTTACCTTAGTTAGGTCAGAATTGACCCCGGTCCTCGTTCGTCACCTATTTTAGTCCAGAATTTACCTCGGTCTTGGATCGTCACCTCAGTTTGGTCCGAATTGACCTCGGTCCTCGGATGTCACCTCTTTTTGTTCAGAATTAACCCTGGTCTTGGATCGTAATCTTAGTTAGGTCATAATTGACCTCGGTCCTCGGTCATCACCTCTGTTAGGTCAGAATTAACCTCGATCTTGGATCATCACCTTTGTTAGGTCATAATTGACCTCACTCCATGGTCGTCACCTCTATTAGGTCATAATTGACCTCAGTTTTAGATCGTCACCTTAGTTAGGTTAGAATTGACCTTGGTCCTCGGCCATCACCTCTTTTATGCCAAAATTGACCTCAGTCTTAGATCATCACCTCAGTTAGGTTAGAATTGACCTCGGTCCTTGAACGTCACCTCTTTCACGTCAGAATTGACCTCGGTCCTGGATCGTCCCCTTAGTTAGATCAGAATTGACCTCGGTCCTTGGTCTTCGTCTCTGTTAGGTTATAATTAACCTCATTTTTGGATCATCACCTCAGTTGGGTCATAATTGACCTCGTTCCTCGGTCATCACCTCGTTTAGGGCCAAAATTGACCTCGATCTCAAATCGTCACCTCTTTTAGGTTAGAATTAACCTCGGTCCTCAGTGGTCACTTCTTTTAGGTGAGAATTGACCTTGGTCCTTAGTCGTCACCTCTTTTAGGTTAGAATTGACCTTGATCTTGGATTATCACCTCATCTAGGTCAAAATTGACCTCATTCCTCTATGTTCACCTCTTTTAGCTCGAAATTAACCTCGATCTTGGATCGTCACCTCAATTAGGTCAGAGTTGACCTCTGTCTTCGATCGTCACCTCTTTTAGGTCAGATTGACCTCGGTGTGGGTTTATCACCTCAATTAGGTCAAAATTGACCTCAGTCCTCAATCGTCACCCCTTTTATGTCAAAATTGACCTCGGTATTTGATTATCACCTCAGTTAGGTTAGAATTGACCTCAGTCCTCGATCGTCACCTCTTTTTGGTCAGAATTGACCTCGTTCTTGAATTGTCACCTCTTTTAGGTTAGAATTGACCTCGGTCCTCAGTTGTCACCTCTTTTAGGTAATAATTGACCTCGCTCCTTGGTCGTTACCTCTTTTAGGTCAGAATTGACCTTTTTCTTGGATCGTCACCTCAGTCAGGTCAGAATTGACATTGATCCTCGGTTTTCACCTCTTTTAAGTCAAAATTGACCTCGATTTTGAATCTTCACATCAGTCTAGTCATAATTGATTTAGTGCTCAGTCATCACCTCTTTTAGATTAAAATTGACCCTGACCCTCTGAATCGGTCATCCACATCCCTTTGGTCCACATAATTGACCTCCCGCAATCATGTGGTATCTATTCGATGGCCATCACTGATTCAAAGCTCACTTGTCTAGGGGATTTGTAGACACCACATTCTAGGACCTCCTAAGTCTATACTTAGACCCCTATCACTTCCCCTTTCCACCACAAACATAAGTCACTTTCTAAGTACCGATCTTAAGGAAATCGGGTGCCCCCGACCCTATTTGATTTTGGTCAACTTTATAGTTAAAGATAAAGCTCTTTGAATTTTTGAAGGGATCTAAAACCCCTTTCCAATGGTCCAATCCGTGTGCAAAATGTCATAACCATTCAAACGAACGATTAGTTTCCCCTCAAAAATTGATCGGGAGGCCACCGGGCGCTCCCGAACTCCGTTTGACCAAAGTAAACTCTTCAGCTTAAGTGAGAATGAATGTATCTCCGAATGGCACTGAATAACCATTCTAACGATCCGCCCCGTGCGTAATTCTGACTTATGGTACGAACGAATGATCCGTTTTACTCTGAGAGGTCACTGGATGCTTTTGGGCCCCAGTTCACCAAGGTCAACTTTATGAACCCTGAGAAATTCTTGGGAATTTCTAATTACATCTCCTAACCTTTCTAACGGTCCACCCCGTGCATGATTCGGACTTGACATACGGAAGCACGATTCATTTCCGTTCAATAATCTCTTGTCCAAAAGATCGATGTGCACTTTTGAGCCACATTAAAAGTCAACGCTCGGACCCGGGAGAAATCGAAAGGACACTCAAAGGTCACTGAAGTACCTTTCTAATGGTTTGTGCGCAACGATCATTTTTCCTAAAATGTTCGCACGAGACTACCAATTGGGAAGTCCTAAACCTTGCCTATCGTCACAGTGTCAAGGGTTACCTGTCGATAAGCACACCCTTCGGTAGGACAATCGGCACCCCCTTGGCCCTATAAATAGAGGCCATGACCTCACTCCCCAAAAAAGGAGAAATCCATCAGCATTAGTGATCTCAATAACATTCTCTCAAAATTAGCGAAGTTCCAAATAAGAAGTTTCATTCAAGCCTAAATACCCATCCTTTTTACACCCAATTTGTCAAATATCCTTCTCTCTCATCGACATTCAATGTTGTTCGTCCAAGATCCAAGCTTAAGCTCCAAGTGAGGTCCAATCCCTTATCCCTATCTTTTAAACCTCTTGTTTTTGCATAATTTACTTTAGATTCATAATCTAGTTTCACTTTAGTTCAAACATATTAACATTTACGCTTTTATTAGTATATTGCACATACTTTATTTTCCATAAAAACCCAAAAACATATAAAAGATTGTTACACTCGTAAATTCCGAACAAGATTATGCATCACACTGTTTTCAAAACCAAAAACACATTTTCTACACGTACACACATAATAAAATTCCGTTCGAATCTACGGGATAAACCCCATCGCTATTCTACATTCGAGCTACGTGGACTTTGATTCCTTTGTAGGCTACGTAAGCATCTTCGATTAAAATTCGAGCTTCGAGTCCTATTTTCCAAATTTCTCAAAATCCGTCATTTTCATAATTATCACACACACACACACACACACACACACACACACACACACACACACATATATATATATATATATATATATATATATATATATATATATATATATATATTCTTGTTCACGTTTCATCTCACACATATTATCGTTTCCCAATAACGATCAATATCACGATGAACGCTCATATTCTATCTTCTACATTTATTATTATTTTGGGAATATTCCTGTGGATGACCTCACCCTATCTTTTCCATGGTATGGGTCGAACGATTCCAACATCCATTATATTAACACATACACACACTTCACGGGGATAAAGGAAAATATTAACATTTGCCTATGAGAGATCTAAAGGGGCGGGATGGGTGCCAAATAGCTTCCAATTCCGTAACATAGCCCCCGGACCTCCGATCTATTGCTTTCGTATGATCAGTTTTGTCCTTGATGTCGCTCTCTCGAAGTGGCAATATGTTCTTTTTCCTTTTTTATGCAAAATAGGCTTGGGACTCCATCTCTTTACATTTACCCCACATCAACGAAGGCCGGAGCAACTTTTGAAGAGAGGGTGTAAGATTATGGTGCAGTTATTTCTCGAGGGATCCTCCTCCTCTCCCCCCCTAACTCCGCGCTGGGGACGACCACAGTGGTTATTATAAGCAGGGGATAATGTACAACTATAAAAATTAAATATATACCAAGTAATGATATGTGAGAGTGAGTGATGTGTACCTACCTAAAATTGAGTGTGTGGTAGTGAACCTAAACATGGACCAACTAAAATTTGTGTGTGAAAAGTGTGAGTGAGCATGGGTATAATGTGTGATAAGTGGAGGTGTGCATTAGTTCCACCTATGCATGGATATTTTTGTGTGAAACATGTTGATATAGGTGATCCTAGGTTCACGTGGTGGGAATTGTACATGTAGATTATCTACAAGTGTGTGAGTGAGTAGTGATATAAGCATGGGCTATATATGTACAATATATCGAGGACAAAAAAAAGGAACATAAAGATAGGTGCATACGCACATAAGCTGGAAAAACAAAACAACCATGCAAATAGAGTCTAGACCTCTTATGAAAATTGTCCCCCCTGGAGTCGCCATTGTGGCCATCTCGGATATTTATGCACGTCCTTCCTATCATCTCTCCTGTTCACCTCCTTCCCGAGAATGGGGGTGGGGGGAAATAAAAGAAGGCAAGGGATGAAAAGGTATCGTTCCCTCTTTTGATCTAGGAATGCTTCGGTTGTATTTGGTGTGGGGTAAATGTAAATAGATAGAGTCGCCAACCTATTTTTCACAAAACGGGTAAAAGAACGTGTCGCCGCCTCGAGAGAGAGGCATCAAAGACAAACTGATGCTTACGAAAGTAAGAATATGGTAAATATTCTAATAAGTATATGATTAATATTCTAATAAGGATCACACTTATATTATGTATAGTAATGTTAGAATATGATAAATATGGAAACGGGAAAATTTGGAAAATTAAAAAATTAGGAAATGGGAAAATTGGAAAATTAGAATCGAGTCTCGGGTTTTAATCAGAGTTGCATATGTAGGCTATAAAGGCATCAAAGTCCTGTAGTTTACATGAGGCATAAGGTTGGGATTTATTCCATAGATTTTAATCGGATTTTATTGTATGTGCTTGTGTAGAAAAATGTGCTTTAGTTATGGAAAACTGTGATGGATGATCCCATTCAGAATTTATGGGCGTAACCCTCTTTTTTTTTATAGAAAATAAAGTATATGAAATATACTAATAAAAATGTAAGATGTTAATATGTATGAACTAAAGTAATACTACATTATGAACCTAATGTATTTAATACCAAAACAAGGAATTTAAAGAGAGAAAGAAGTATTTGGACATTCTTTGAAACTTGATCTTTAATCGTGGGTGAACTCCCTTGAATGTGAGATGAATGTTTGACGAGAAAGAATGATATTTTCCAAATTGGGTATGAAAAGGATGGTAGTGTAAGCTTAAATGAAATTTCACAGGAAGGAACTTCGCTGATTTCGAGAGGATGTTGCTAAGATCAATGTTGTTGATTGATATGAGGTATATATGGGGAGTCATGTCATGCCTTCTATTCATAGGGTCATGGGTGGTTCCGATCGACATGACCCTAGCCTTTACAATCGGCAGGTAACCCTAGCACATCTTCGATAGGCAGAGAAATGAACCTGCTAATTGGAAGTCTCGTGTAGATTTTTCCAGAAAAGGTCGTAAAATGCGCTATAAAGGCATCAAAGTCCTGTAGTTCACACGAGGCATAAGCGTGGGGTTTATTCCATAAATTTGAACGTGATATTATTATATATGTGTGTGTAGAGAAATGTGTTTTAGTTATGGAAAAGTGTGATGGATGATCCCATTCGGAATTTATAGGCGTAACCCTCTTTTGTTTGTTTTGTTTTTTTTATAGAAAATAAAGTACGTGAAATATACTAATAAAAATTTAAGATGTTAATGTTTATGAACTAAAGTAATACTAAATTATGAACCTAATGTATTTAATGCGAAACAAGGAGTTTAAAGAGAGAGGGAAGGATTTGGACCTTCTTTGAAGCTTAATCTTTGATCGTGGATGAACTCCCTTGGGTGTAAGATGAATGTTGGAAAAGAGAGAATGAGATTTTGCCAAATTGGGTATGAAAAGGATGGGAATGTAAGCTTGAATGGAATTTCACATGAAGGAACTTTGCTGATTTCAAGAGGATGTTGCTAAGATCACTGATGGATCTAATGTGTGTCTTAGGAGTCAGTTCATGCCCTCTATTTATAAGGTCAGGGATGGTGCCGATCGACATGTCCCTAGACCTTCCAATCGGTAGGTAACCCTTGACATATCACCGATAGGCAAAGAAATGGACATGCAAATTGGAAGTCTCGTGTTGATTTCTCCAGAAAAATGTCGTAAAATGCTCTATAAAGGCATCAAAGTCCTGTAGTTCGCATGAGGCATAAGGGTGGGGTTTATTCCATAGATTTGAACGAGATTTTATTAGATGTGCATGTGTAGAAAAAATGTGTTTTAGTTATGGAAAAGTGTGATGGATGATCCCATTCAGAATTTATGGGCGTAGCCCTATTTTTTTTTTATATAGAAAATAAAGTATGTGAAATATACTAATAAAAGTATAAGATGTTAATGTGTATGAAATAAACTAATACTACATTATGAACCTAATGTATTTAATGCAAAACAAGGAATTTAAAGAGAGAGGGAATGATTTGGACCCTCTTTGAATCTTGATCTTTGATCGTGGATGAGCTCCCTTGAATGTGAGATGAATGTTGGATGAAAGAGAATGAGATTTTGCCAAATTGGATATGAAAAGGATGGGAATGTAAGCTTGAATGGAATTTCACATGAAGAAACTTCGCTGATTTCGAAAGGATGTTGCTTAGATCAGTGATGCTGGTGGATATGAGGTGTGTCTTGGGAGTCAGGTCATGCCCTCTATTTATAGGGTTAGGGGTGGTACTTATCGACATGGCCCTAGCCCTACTAACCGGCAGGTAACCCTTAGCATATTGCCGATAGGTAGAGAAATCGACCTGCCAATTGGAAGTCTCGTGTAGAGTGTTTTAAAAAAATTTCATAGAACGTAATCCATTGATCCAAATCACGCATGGAGTACATAGTTATAAAGGTAATCCAAAGAACTTCAAGAGTCCTTTAGACTCCTCCCAGGTTCGGGAGTTTACTTTGGGTCCAATTATACTCAAAAGTGCACGTCGTCCTTTTGGACGGGAGATCGTCGGATGGAAACGGATTGTTCATCCGAACAGTAAGTCAGAATCATACACGGGGTGGACCCTTGGAAAGGTTAGGAGATTTACTTTGACATTCCAAAGAGCTTCGCTTGGTTTGGAAAGTTGACATTGGTCAACCGGGGATTGGAACTACCCGGTGACCTCTCGAAGTAAAACAACTTGTTTGTCCACACCGTAAGTCAAAATCATGCATGGTGTGAATCATTGGAAAGGTTCTTCAGGTCCCTTTGGAAATTCATTCATTCTCATTTGAGCTATAGAGTTCTCCTTGGTGATATGGATCCGGAGAGTGTCCGGTGGCTTCTACATCAATTTTTTGGGGAAAATGGATTGTTCGTCCGAACGGTTTTGTTGTTTGATGCATGGGGTGGACCATTGGAAAGTGGTTTCTATAACCTTATAATATTCAAAGATCTTTCACTCCGATGATGAAGTTGAATGGGGTCAAATCTGGTCCCAGGAGCACCCAGTGGACTCTAGATCGATTTTTGGTAGTAAAATGATATGTTCGTCCTAATCGTTATTCCAATTCATGCACGGGGTTGACTATTGGAAAGTAAATTTAGATCCCTTAGAAGATTCAATTATCTTTCACTCTGATGATTGAGTTGATCGGAGTCAAACGAGGCTCGGGAACCCTCGATGGCCTCTAGATCGGTACTCGGAGTATGACCTAGGGTTTGTAGTGAAATGGGTAGGTGATAGGGACCTAAGGAGAGACTTAGGGGGTCCTATAATGTGGTGTCTATAGGGCATGTGCCTCAGGGGAGTCATTAAAAGGATGGAGAAAATGCATAAAAAGACCTTAAATCGTTGAAACTTAAGGCATAACTATTATTGAAAGAAGATAGTAGGGGAAGGTAATAATTCCCCCAAGTGCATTTACTTTGATGAGTGAGTAAATGAAGTTTATTTTAGAAGCAATATATAGTTTTAAGGTATCATCTAATTTTTCATCCAACTTTAAAAGGATGGTGAATTATGCTACCCATGATTTACCTAAGTGTAAGTCCCACGATTAGCATGTGATCATGCAATTGGCTCGTCTATTGTTTAAGCATTGTTTCTCCAAGCACAAGGATTTACAGAGGGATATTATGAAAATTATAGTCTTCTTATCACTTTTATGTGAAAAAGTTAGTCAATCAATATCACATAGTGGTTGTAAAAGTAGTGGTGACCGAAGCAATTTGTGTGTTGGGGAATTAATTCTCCCCTTATTTTTTTACATAATTGTTAAATTGTTGGTACACATATGCAATGCGGCACTTCTTTATGGCCCAATTAGATATCAGTGGATGAATTCATTTGAAAGATTGATGCAAGTTTTCAAGTATTACATCAAGAATAGAAGTTACAATAAAGGATCAATTGTAGATGAATACATCACCATGAAGTCGTCATTCTATAATCGGGAATATTTGCCCGACCTATGCAGCGTTGATAACAGTGATCAGTTCGTCGATGAGGGTACTCAGGTGATGGGTAAGCGAGTGAAATTAATGAGTTTACAACATTAACAAGTAAATCATTATCTATTTGATACCCATGAATATGTCGAAGAATGGAAAAGGTAAGATTATATTATTATATTTTTTTATATTATTTTATTTTTTATACATGATCAATTTCGTAACACGTTCAGCAAGATCAATGCCGGAAATATGATGCATGTGAGAACAATATAAGACAAAGAATGATGCAATAATCAGAAAAAAATTTAGGGTGTGGGTGTCACGCGAGGTAATTATAATGAAAATATCTCTTATTAAATGTCACATTATAAGAAATCATTAAAACTAACCTATTTAATTTATCAATAATCTCATCTCTTAAAGACGGGTGATGTGACATCAAGACTTAATCATCTAGCCACTGGACCCTTGTTCATAGCGTACAAGTACGAAAAGTATCGATTGAACGGTTAAGTATTTGGTGCAAGTGTGTACGAGGAAAATACAAATGTACAGAACTCTAACATTTTGTACAAGGCTCTCACTTATTTTCGAGCGAGCGCAAAAGATAAAAACCTCATTGAAGAGGAAATGACTTACTATGGTGTCATTCGAAATATATTTGAATTGGACTATATAATCTTAAAAAATGTTGTGTTTTACAATGCTTGGGTAATATTTGAGGATAAAAATGATTGTAAAGTTGATCTTGGCACCAATGTGATCATGGTTGACGTGTCCAAGTTGAAGAGAAATGAGCACGTGACTGATGATCCATTTGTTTGTGCTTTTCAAAAGGTCAAGGAAGTGTTTTACTCGGAGTATATCCACAACGATACGTGTTCAATCATCCTACACACGCCAGAGCATCGAATAAGTCGTCTGGATGACTCGGCTGCTCCTATAGAATATCAATACATTTTAGATGATAACCCGAATTTGAAACAAGTTTTAGATTTATAATGAGTATTCCAATTATTTAAAACAATGCTTAGTTAACTTTATGATATGGATTTGTATTCTTATAGTGTCGTTAACTTGTATTCTTCTAGTGCTTTATTAATATTAGATGATAGTTTATTGCTTTTATTCATTTGGATTTGATCAGTTTCGGTGAATTTGAATCAATATTGGTGTGTTCGTTATTAAATATTTTTATTTGGATCTAACTAAGCTTAACCATTAATCCTTCGTCTATGACATGACCCGAATTTGAAACAATTTTTAGATTTGTAATATGTATACCATTTATTTGAAACAATGCTTAGTTTAGTCGATGATATGGATTAGTGCTATTATAATGTTGTTAACCTGTCTTCTTCGAGTGGTTTCTCAATATCGAAGGATAATTTAAGGCTTTTATTCATTTGGATTTGATCAGTTCCGGTGGATTTGAATCAAAATTAGTGGGTTGGTTATTAAGTATGTTAATTTGGATCTTACTCAGTTTAACGATTAATTCTTAGTCTATGACATAACCCAAATGTGTAATAATTTTCAGATTTGGAATAAATATTCCAATTATTTGAAACAATTATTAGTGTGGTTTATGATATGGATTAGTATTCTTATAATGCCGTCAACTTATATTCATATAGCTCCTTAATTCATTTTGATTTTTGTCAATTTAATGTTTATATTCATTTGTATTTTATCCTTTTCTCATTACAATTTGTACTACTAATAATAATGATTTTTGCAGAAAATGTCTTTATCAGGGCATCCGGTAGCGGAGGCGAGTAAGGCTCGTCTTCCACAAGGCCCACAAAATGGGGCAAGTTGGGGTATGTTGTCAAGAACAAGACAACCTTACTAGTTAGAGTCCTGGAGTTTCTCAATTCAATCGCCAACTCTGGGTATATGGATTGGAGGAAGGTTCCACGAGAGCTCAATATGGCCACCAAGGGTGAAGTATAGATATTTACTCACTTTATTGTTGTTTTGTATTTATACTTATGTTTATATTTACATTTATATTTACATTTATTATATTTTATAACTTAAATACAACTAACACTTACTATATTTTGGGTTTGTATTTGTTTGACAGGAACAATTCGGCATGCTCCCGCTTGTCTTCAACTCCACATTAGAACAAGTGAGAGATCAATAGAAAATGTGGAAGAAAAACATGCGGTCACGGTACTCTGGGTAGGACCGAGAGTCCATATTGAGGGTTAGTGACATTGTACCATTGAAGGAGCCAATCTCATTGGCATAATGGCATCAATTTGTCAATGATATAAAAAGTATAACCTCGTCCAAAGACTAGACCCCCTTGGCCAAGGCCAACCAGTGCCAGACTATTAGTTTGGGAAAGTTATGGCTCGCCCGTGGGACTGATGGGAAAGGTCTCATCACCTGACACAAACTCATCACAAGAGGTCTCGTCCTCATCTTAGTTTACTATAAACGATGTCAATATCAGTGGTCTTGTGATTCAAGACCCCTCGGCATTGTCCATCAACTAGAGGAAGGGGGCCCAATGTAGACTCGGCTTAGCATGATAGTAAATATACAATCAGAGGATCCAACTTGATAACTCAGCCTCAGCCTAGTTTAGATGGTCGATAATTAATAGATGGCAGAGCGCGTGCATTAGAACACGCGTTGAAGAGTGCGGGTGGGTTGCATATCCCATGTGAACAAAACTCTTATAATGAGATGTCCCTCACATGTGAAGGAATATTTCATCATCATAATTTACATGGGCCAGTGATAAGTGGCTTAACCTTATTGGTAGGAACATTCGACGCATGCTTATTACATTCTTGGGTGGTACAGTACACCCCTAGGTACTATATATACTTATCTTTTTCCTTAATGTAAAGGATTGAAATATTAAAAACCTATCCAAAGCTTTGTTGCTATCACAGTAGAGAGATAAAGTAGTGTGAATTGTACCACTAAACCCATTAAAGTCCATTTTATAGTGAAGTTCATACTCACCTACATAGTGGAGTAACCTAAATGTCTAAACCACTTATATTACAGTCCTTCTCCTCTTTACCTCATTTTTATTTATATATACCCCTTCTCAAACACCATTATTACACTTGAAAAGCTATTCTGGATTGAGCTTGTACAATTTTACTTAGTGGTACTATATCTAGTATCATCAGTTGGCATCGTTGATGGGAAGGTAAATTTCTTCATCGTCTTCCTCTCATGTACATCATTGTCATCACTGAATTCTCTGGTGGTGATCCAGTTCCACACTGGGTTGGATGTGTATCACCATTCAAAGAGCTCTACTTTAGTTATCTAAGTTTTTATTTGGCATACAAAACTCTTCCAGTTCATCCCTTAGTTACCTTCATTCTCCGCAACTTATGGTTTATGATTTGCCTCAAGGCATTAGCCCCAGCTCCAGTTAGGTGCCTCTTCCATTAGAAATGGTTGAGGTTGTAGCGGCGCTGCAATCGTTGGTGTCCAGCTAGATGAAAATAAAGGATCATCTAAATGCTTTTAGTCAAAACATGATGACTAGACCAACTGGCATTGTTATAGAGATTAAAACTCCGGCCATAAGGGAGGGTGTATATCTGGTGACAGGGGGACCACCCTCGACTCCATAAAAATAAATTCCATAACATAAGGGACATAAAAATGTGGTTAACCCTCGGTGACTATGCTTGGGGACACAACGTCGGGAATACCAGGATGACCAGTGATGCGATAAGGACGAGTACTAGGCGCATTCTGAGTTCTCTAGAGATACTATATCTCGAGTCTCGATTAGCAAGGAAAATAGTGGGAGGCTTAGTCGACATGGCCATCACAGGGCTTCAGCGCTTGCTAGGTTGAGTAAATAATCTTTATTTGATAGACTCGACCCAGTTAGCAATCTATGAGACTGACTATATAGGTCAGCAGTATAGTAGGCTCCAGAAGAAACGAAGGGTGTGCTAACTATCGTCCTCAATTAGATAAAACTAAGGATTAAAGATAAGTAAACAGTCATCAAAGGATGAATGAGGGAGAACCTATGCAATGCCCAATCGATAAATACGGGGATGGGGATAATACCGTTCCAGCTGAGGGAAGTAATTCAGTAATGGTCGAAACCGAAAAGTCATGTAATAGTTATATACATAGGCTTCAAGACAAATTGGAGACATTTTAAAGAGTTGAGACCCCCTGCAGAGGGGCTTCAAGGAAGGGTCACCATTCGTTGTAAAAATAGTAAGCTACCCTACCCCGAACAAGTTTAATCCTCCAATTATCACCCCAAAATGCGATGGGAGAACCAACCTAGTTCTTCATGTGTAAATGTAACAGTTAGATGTAGAAATTTATTCAATTTTTGATTAGATGAGATGTCTTTGTTTTTTAAGCACACTTAATAGTTATCCACTCATATGGTACACGTCTGTCCCAAAGAACTATATTAAGAATTTCAGATAGTTGGTAAAATGGTTTATCCATAAAAAAAATTTGGAGTAAAACCTTGAAAGAAGACCACCTATCTACTGTATGTCAAATAAGTAAAAAATAAGTCGCTGTGAGATTATCTAGCCAGATTGAACAAAGAAATATTTGAAATGGAAGACTATAATGAAATAATTGATATAATAGCCCTTATGGGGTGATTGCAGAAGGGTAAGATCCGATGGAAATTGGATGAAGATCCTCCAAAAACCATAGCAGAACTCTTGGCCACTGCCGGGAGAGTAATGAATGCGAAGGAGTCCATGACTTCCAAAGGAGGGGATGATAAATAATCTACAAGGGAAAGTCCTAAAAATCCAAAGCAAAAGAATGAAATAAGAGGTCGATGGACGATAAGTTCTATGACTACACTCCATTGTCAGTTATCCCTGATATGATATTGAATGAGATCAAGGGTGACCAGTCTGAAAGATGGATAAAAAAGATGAAGTTCCCTCCCAACAAGAGGGATAAAAAAAGTGGTGTGAGTTCCACCACGATCACACCCACACCACTAATAGGTATTTTTCACTTAAATATGAGATTGAAAAGATATTGAAGCAAGGGAAGCTGAGGAAATATGTGGAAAAGATCATTGTCTGAGGTGATAAGGAGGACCCCAGATAGAGCCGAGATGATAAGCCCAAACAGGATGTATAGGCTAAAAAAATGATGATGTCTCAGATGATGATGATGATGATGATGATGATGAGGCCAACCCTAATCTCCCATAGATGTTTCCTTCACCCAAGGGTCGATTTCATGTGATCTCACTCATGGAAAATATGATATTTATAGGCCTAGCAGGAGGGGGGCAAGTACGTGGCCAATCGAAAAGCTCATGTTGTAGGGGCTAAGGCAGTCCCAAAAAGAAAAGTGGTAAACTCAGCGGCTATTGAATCCAAGTTGGGTAAGAGGAAGAAGTTGGATATGGACACCTTGGTAATAGGTTTCTCAAGGTTGGACTTCAAGGAGATTATATTCCCTCATAACTACCATCTAATAATCACTACAAGGGTGCATGGATATGAGGTTCCAAAAATACAAGTCATTTGAGGGAGTTCGGCCGACGTAATATTTTGTGAATGCTATAAAGGATTGGGGTTTAGTAAGAAGGGACTCATCCCATATCACCAAACTTTGATCGACTTTAGTGGTGAAAAAGTCCATCCCCTGGGAATATATGAGATGGATGTTTGTATAAGGAATACTTGTTCGAGGTGCCTCATAAAAAAGATAAATTTCTTTGTAACGAATGAGAATCTCTACTCATCTGATAACATTATCATGGGACGGGTAGCCCTCAAGTAATTTAAGGCAGTTCCCTCCTCTGTACATCAAGTGTTAAAATTCTATACTTCATATAGAGTAAAGGAAGTTTAGGGTGATCAAGTAGAGGTACAATAATGCTACTCTAACTCGGCTGAAGAAAGAGAAGCTCATAAAGATCCACCTCCACTTACAACATAGACACTCTCGATCCAATTGATGAGACAAAATTGAAGAAGGGCGAAGCTAATGAGTAGGTAAAATCCATCGTCCTTGATGAGGTCGAAATGAAAAATAATATCCAAATTGGCAAACCCATGGAGAGAGAAATAATGGAAGAGTTGATCAAGATGTTGGGGAAGAAAAAAAGTATTTTTACTTGGAGTCATAAGGACATGCCAAGAATTGATCCAAAGATTCTTTACCACAAACTGAATGCAATCATTGTAACTAAGCCTAATGAAAATTGTAGGATGTTTGTAGACTTCATTAACTTGAATAAAGCTTCTCCAAAATATAACTTCCCCCTCCCGAGGACTAATCAGATAGTAGATGCCACAACTGGGAATGTATTGATGAGTTCATGGATGCCTATTCAGGCTATAATCAAATATTTATGGACTCAAATGATGTTGATAAGACCTCATTCATCATAGAAAAAGGCACATATTGCTGCAAGGTCATTCCCTTCGGCCTAAAAAATGCTAGGGCAACATATCAAAAACAAATGAATAAGATGTTTCAGGAATAAAATGGCAAAATCTTGGAAGGATATGTGGATTACATATAAATGAAAATCCTCATTACCGAGATGCATGTGGCTGAACTTGAGCGCAGTTTTAATAAAATGGTTGAGTATTAATTGAAGCTCAATCCTTCTAAGTGTGTGTTTGGGGTTGGAGCAGGAAAATTCCTAAGGCTCATTGATGATCAATGAGGGATAAAAATGACTATTCAAACAATCAAAGCCCTAATAGAGATGAAGACCCTAAAAACCATTAAAGATGTTCAGAGGCCGATTGGATGAGTTACAATGTTGAATAGGTTCGTATCAAGGGCCACAGAGAAATGATTGTCCATCTTTAAAATTTTGAGAAAAGACTCTGAATGGATTAAAGAATGTGAAAAATCCTTCCAGGAGATCAAGACTTACCTAACTCCCTAATACCGTTGTCTCGGCCAATTTAGGGAGAGAAGTTGTATCGATATTTGGGTGTAGCTCAGTTGGCCATTAGTATAGCAATAGTACGAGATGACGATGGGGTACTGCAGCTAGTCTAATTTTATAGTAAGGCCCTTCTAAAGGACTAACGGAGGTATCCCAAAATGGAGAACTTAGCATATGCCTTAATACATGCCTCAAGAAAGATGAAACCCAATTTTTAGCCCCACGCGATGGTCATCCTCATTAGCTATCCTCTTAGAAAGTTCATCTATAAACTCAAGAAATTGATTAGGTTTATGGTATAATCGGTAGAGTTAGAGAATTAGTATCAACCGAGAAAGGCCGTCAAAGGTCAATCTTTGGATGACTTTATTGTCGAGTTCACTTGGGATGAGGCCAATAGAGAAGAGTTTGAGGTACCGAAAAATGAGATAGAAAATGTAGACAGAAGCCTATCCAAGGCCGAGACTAGTGTACCAAGGCCAATTATCATTGACACCGAAGAAGAATGATATATGTTTAACAATAGAATTCTGGACAATTTGGAGTCCGTTCGTAGATGGCTCTTCATATGAGACAGGGAGTGGAGGTGGGTTGATTGTGTCGTCCCCATATGGAATAAACATCGAATATGATCTGAGATTCATCTTCAAGGCATCAAATAATGAGTCAAAATATGAGACTCTTTTGGTAGGACTCTCCCTCTCTAAAGGGTTAAATGTTGGACAAATGATATTTCAAAGTGACTCCCGATTGGTTATGGATAATATCTTGGGAGTGTACAAGGATAAAATGAAAGAATGTCCAAATACCTGGAAAGGGTGAAATCAATATTGAAGAACTTCAGAGAAGTAAAGCTAAAAAGGATCTTTTGGCTAGACAATAGTCAAGTCGATGCCTTTATGGCTAGCGTCTGTAATAAGAACCAAGATCAAACGATGAGGTTCCCTTAAGATCCTATATTAACTGACCATTAAAGAAGAGGAAAATACAATAGAGTTATGATTGAACATGAACCTAGAGTCGTCATGGATTAATCCCCTCATTCGGTATATCATAGATGGTGAATTACCAGATTCAAAGGTGGAAAGAAAGAAGTTGAGATACAAGGAAGTAAAGTTTTCGATCAGAGGAGATGTCTTGTACAAGAAAGGGTTAGTCATACCTTTAATGCGATGTGTTCATTCAATAAAAGTGGAGTGTATACTGAAAGATGTGCGTGGGGGATCTTGTTCAAGCCATATAGATGGGAGGTTTTTAGCAAAGAGAATAGTAATTGGTGGCTGACCTTGGCCAAAGATGCTTCCAACTATGTGAAGAAGTACGACAACCTCATCAATCCTTATCATTTATTACTTCCCTTTGGTCATCTGCAGTTTTGGGGATTGACTTGGTAGGACACGTGCCTAGAGCAACTGACAACTACAAATACCTTATTATGGAGATTGACTATTTCTCTAAGTGCATTAAGGGTGAATGCATGATCACAATAATAAAAAAGAAGAGCTTCAAATTTATTTGACAGAATATCATCTACATGTATGGTCTGCCCAACACTTTGATCTCCGACAATAACAAATAATTCAAGTACTCGTCCCTCAAAACCTATTGTAAGAGGGTCGACATTAAACAGTTTTATTCAGTACCAAGAAAACCTCAGGCAAATAGCCAGGCATAGGTGACAAATAAAACTATCTTATATGGGATCAATAAAAAATTGGAAGATGAAAAGGGTCTTTGGACGAAAGAGGTACACGTTGTGTTGTGGGCATACAAGATGACAAAGAGGACACCGACGGGGGAAACCCCTTTCATGCTCGCCTATGGCTCAGAGGCAGTGATACCTACTAAACTCGGCCTACCATATCATAGGGTTCAAACATACAACCCAAAAGCTAATGAAGAGAAGGGAAGATTAAACATATCCCTCATCCAAGAGAGACGAGAATATGCATAGGTCAAGCAGGCTGCTTATTAGCAGAGAACTGTAAAATTCGATAATAATAGAGTTAAGTTTATGATGATAGTCATTAGAGATATAGTTTAGAAGAAGACTTGGAAGAAGCTGAATAAGCTCCACGCAAATTGGCATGTCTTGTACAGAGTTACTAAGGAATTTGTTCCTGGCACTTGTAAAATTGATAATTTGGAGGGAGATCCATTCTCAAAACCATGGAGCACTAGTCATTTGAAGAAATACTATCAATAGTATTTTGTAAAAGTTTTATTTTACCATTGTAGGAGATGATCTAAAAAGTGATGAATTAAAAATCTCAAGTGTTCCCTTATATCTCTGTCTTATGAATCGATCAAATTGCATGTTTCAAGTCATGCTAAGCTGCAAAACATCATGCATGTGGTAAATTGGCATTAACTCGCTCCCGGTGACACGAGAATCTAGACGGGGCTTACCTCGTCTTTAGATTCTCAATAACGTCAAGAGGGGGAAAGTGTGATAACATCAATAAGGTGGTGAAAAACACAGAGTAAATTTGAAAATAATTTAATTATGGTTCCTTTAAACATTATTAATTTGGTTCTATGAGTGTTAAACTCTCTTGGGGAAACGACAATGTAGGATGAGATGAAACTCTTCCATACACTCTCAAAATCATGAGAGGGGATTAAAATTAAACACCATTAATTTAGTTCATTCAAATTTGAAAATCATTTAATTATCATTCTTTTAGACATCTATAATTTGGTGGCATGAAAATCAAACTATCTCGATGAGACGATAGTGTAGGACGAGACGACACTCATCCATACACTCTTAAAACGATGAGATGGGACATGCAATTGAACACCATTAATTTGGTACATTGATTTTTGAAAACCATTTAATTATGGTTAATTGACCCCTCAGCTAAGTACGAGAGTAGACTTGACACAAAACATCATTAACGTGGTTATATCTCATTTTGAAAAATCGATAATTTAATTATTAACACTCATCTGAGGACGACAGAGAGCTTGAGATGAAGATAATAAACTTGGTGACCTCTTGAATAAAAAACTAATGATTTGTTTATTATCCCCCGTCTTAATACGAGGGAGAGATCAAACATGAAATTCGAGACGAGAAACAAACTTGGAAAAACCATTACACATTCAACAAAAAGAAAATAAAAGTTGAAGTAGGAGATGAGGCTTCATTCAAACAATCATGATATCCTGTTGAGTACAAAAAAATTACAAACAACCAATTTTTCATAAAAAAATTTACAATAAGAGGGGCATTCATCACGGACGACCACCTTACAAAGTTTTTAGAACATTGACAAATGAACCATCAGCACCAACGCTGGCATGAATATTCATGGCCTTAGTTGTATTGATATAAACTTCAACTGGGACCTAGGGTGAAGCACATTGTCCCTCAACCGAGGCCATTGATTCAATGTACTCCAAGTCCTTGGGATAAAGAGGATCTTATAAATCAAAGGCCTCAAAAAACATCAGGACGACCCACCGACAGGCCGTCTTGATAGCTCTTTCAAGGTATTCAATGCCAAAGGTTCTGAACTCGTTCGATGTTTTGTAAGACTCAAGGACATCATCCTAGATTTTTTATTACCTTAGCAAAAAGGTACTCATACTTTGCTTCCTGGATGACTATAATAATATTGGACTTATGCTTCGTAGCTTGGGTAGTAAGTGCCTCATCCTTAGCCTTCAAAACATTGTCATGATCCAACTTCAATTTGTCAAGGAATTTTTTGAACTCACCCTTGTGCTCCTTCAACTTCCTCCCCAGATTATCCTCAACCTGGATAGCTTTCTCGACATCTTGAATTTTTGAGTAATTATGAGTTACCCATTTCATAGACGAGGTAAAGGCACACAAAGACTGTAGAAAAATAAAAATGTACAAATGTCTGAGTAAGATGAAATAAAAATGGGCATGAGATGAGGATCAAATTAAAGATAAAGTATATACATGTGCTAAATGATGAAGACCAAAGTCATAGGTCTTCAGGGGGTGCATTTCCCCCATAAACTCATAATCTTCCTTTGAAGGGACAACAAATGTAGCAGCATTCGACCTCGTTGCATAAGGAATAATTGAGTCGTGGCATGCTTTTAAGTAGGGATATGTTGGCCACTGAAAGAGTTTCAACTGAGCCCTGCCAAGATGAACTTGGCATATACTTAGGTGGAGGTGGATTTACCATTGGCCACTAATCACGACCGCATCGAGTGTTCGAGGGAAAAATTGGCTCTTTTCTCATCTGGCCGACCTCAGGTTGGGTCAGCCTAGTGCCGATCATCTTCTTGATGGGATGTTTTCCCTCTTCTTCCCAAAATCACTCTATAGACTTGGAGCCATCATATTACAAAGCTCATTTGAAATGTGAGTTGGACGATCTCCAAAGAAGAAAGAAAAATGGTTAGTAATAAAGTGTTGAGATGAGTAAAAACTTATGATAAGAAAAATTATAAAACGCACACAACTCAACTAGGGGTCAACCTCTAGAACAGACGTCTCTCAAAAATCAATAGACACCAGATCTTCAAACTTGAGAAGGGAATCCTCCTTCCCTTGCCTCCTCAGAAAGTTAACCCTCTCCCTATCGGCAACACTAAGACTTGGGTTTAGTTTGGTGGATGTGGAAGGGTTGGCCCAAGCACAAGGAACTCTGGGGTTGTCCTCAGAACGGCCGATGTCGAACAAAAATTACCACTCTCTAGAGATAAAGAATAACCTCGGCTTCTAATGGTTATTTGTTCTTTGGTTGACATGCATGATCTTCTTATCAGGCTTCCTCACCCCCAAATGATAATAACCCGGTTGAGTCCTTGAAGATGAGACATTATAACAAGCTTTGAATAACATAATAGAAGGCTCATCCTCATATTATTCATCCACAGGGAGACATAGCCTTGTATAATCCTCCATGAGTTTAGCGCTAATTGGGAAGGAGAAACCCCTAGAATAGATAGAATTGTTCAAAGTGAATGATGGAATGGGATTCAAAAGCCAACCTTAAACATCTACTCGTAGATGGTTATTTTTCCTTCTCAGCCATCGTATTCATTCACATCCTTGTCTTGGACACGTATGATGATATCTGACTTAACACTATATTGATGCCTCCAGAAAAAAGAAAGTCGACCTCTATAATAATTGATGAAAAATTCGGGCATATGAGTAGTCAACTGGTTCCCCGACCTCAAAATCATCATTTTCGGTAAGAGCCTCAGTGGTAGGGACCCATCAAGGAATCTCTCTTGGAACTCTCTCTCGATTATAGCATAAAATGGAATAATTGTCGGAGGAATGTATACGTTTACCCTCAGCTCATCATTGTCTAAGATAATTTGAACCAAAGAGTCATCCTGGCTTGATAGGAAGATGAAGACCGAGATGAACTCTTGGTTGCCTCAGACCCCTCAGGATTTATGGGTGAAAACCTCATGGCTTCATAAAAAGAATCCATACTCTCGAATTGGGCAGAGGATGAGTCTGACATCTCATCCCCACCGACGTTAGATGGTGGATGTAGGATGACCTTTGTGGGAATGGTGAAGATAGGGAGAGTATGGCCGGATCCGGCTCTACGACTCACCTCAGCCTCGCTCTGAATTCTACCTCTCTTTTGAAAGTACATCTCCCTAAGTGTGGGCTATTGTTCTGTTATCTCATAAAGGGTTTTTAACATTCAATTTGTTGATGCTTAGCATGGCTAGAATAAAGATTCAAATGACACAAACACTTTGAAGTTTTAACAATGTTGACCTAAAGATAAAAAAGGGACACTAAATCGTTTTTGTCAAGAACAACCCAAGAGCAACTAAAGAACACTCAACCGGAGTTTTATCGGAGGAGATGACTCACAAAATTTAGATGGCTAATTAGAAGATAATAAGGGATGAGAAAGACCAAAAAATACAAAGAATATTCACCAGACCCTTAAACCAACAATAAACCTCCTATAGTTCGCCCTATAACCTCCACATAAATTTGCCAAAAAATCTTGAAGCTTGCGAAAAAAATCAAACAAAGATAACATGGCAGTCAAACCTTGAAATTAACGGTAAAAGGGAGAAAGGAGGTTACCTGAGAAAGGGAGAACACATAGAGAAGAAGGAAACCCCCCAAAAACCCATCGAAAATGCTTGAACGATGATGAGAGAAGGAAATTGATTTGTATTAGAGAAAGAGAGAGGTTTTAGCACAAAGAAGGAAGGAAATGTCAAAGAGAAATAAGTTTTTCAAAACTAATTTTATACTTGTAATCATTATGCATAACCTCTAAGACAGTTATTATTAGGGAATAACACCCTATTTCACATTGACAACCCTCATTCTTGGGCAACAAGCTATACTATAAGATGACTACCAACTGTCGATCTAGGGTTCACATTCAACATCATATATCGGACATATGTAAAGACATATCAGACATCAGTCAAGGACGTTTCATTAATTTTTGCCCAAAGATGTTTTATCCTTCAACCTTGCATTTAGATTTAAGACTAAGGGCTAGCGGTTTGTTATACAAAGTATAACCTCGTCCCAAGACTTGGACCCTGACTAGCGCCAGACCATTACTTTGGGAAAGTTATGGCTCGGTCGTGGGTCCAACGTGAAGGTCCTCATCCTCGGCCATAAATGCATCACAAGAGGTCTCATCCTCATCTCATAATGCAGTCAATGATATCAACAAACTCTAACTAGAAAGATAGTTACCATACCATTAGAGGGTCCCACTTGATAACTCGAACTTGGCCTAGTCTAAACGGTCAAAAATTAATAGCTGGCTGAGTGCATGGATTGGATCATACGTGGAAGAGTGTGCATGGGTTGCAAATCCTATGTGCACAAAACTATTATAACAACATCTCCCTCACACATGAGGGATTATTTCATCTTCATGATCTACACGTGCCAGTGACAGGTGGTTTAACCTTATTAACAAAAACATTCAACAAATGCTTATTACACGCTTTGGGGTATAGTATAATCCCTAAGCACTATATATAGTTATCTTCTTCCTCAATGTAAATGATCGGAGTATTAAAACCTTAGCTAAAGATTTATTTCTATCACATTAGAGAGATAAAGAAGTTAGAATTATATCACTAAGACCATTAGAGCCCATTTTTATAGTGAGGTTCATACTCATCTACATAGTGGAGTATGCCAAATGTCTGAACCACTTATATTACAGTCTTTCTCCTCTTTGCATCATTTCCTTGTTTATTTATACTCATGCTCAAACACTATAGTTACACTTCCTAAGCTATTCCTGATTGAGATCGAACTATTTGACTTGGTGGTATTATATCAGGTATCATTAGTTGGCACCGTCTATGGAAGGCCAAGTTCTTTATCTATTTCTTCTCATTTATAGCGTGGTCCTCTTCAAATTCTTGGGTGGTGTTCCAGTTCCACATTTGGTTTTATCTATTTCACCATTGAAAGAGATCTCGTTCAATTATCCAAGTTTTTCTTCATCTTACACAACTCTTCTAGTTCATCCCTTAGTTCTGGTCATTCGTCGAAACAAATGGTTTTTTATTTTCATTAAGGCGTTGGTCGCAGCTCTAGTTAGGCGCCTCCTTAGTAAAAAATGGTTGAGATTGCGGCGGCCCTGCACTCGTTGGTTACCATTCAGTTCAAAATGCAGGAATAACTAGCTGCTTTCTGTCAAAACATAATGACAAGACCCACCGACATTGTTGCGAAGATGATAACTTCAGCCGCCAGGGAGGGTGTAGATCTAGTGATAGGGGAACCAGCCCCAACCCCGCAAAAATAAATGCCACAGCAACAGAGATTTAGATATGTGGCCGACCCTAGGTGACAGTGCTTGGGAAGATGAGGTTATAAATACCAAGATGACCAGTGTTGTGATGAGGACGAATGCTAGGAGCTTTAGGAGATCTCTTGAAATACTGTACGTCCAGTGCTGATTAATAAGGAAAGTAGTGGGAGGCCGAGTCAAGATGGCCATCCCAGTGCTTTACACTTAACATGTGGAGTAGAGGATCTTCATTCTCTATACTAAGCCCAGTTAGCGATCTGCATGACTGGCTTTCTAGGTCACGTAATATAGAATGATCCAAGAGAAATGATGGGTGTGCTGACTATCGTCCTCCACAAGATCGAGAAGAGGAACAAAGAGAAGTAAACAATCATTAAAGGATAACTGACATGAAATTTGTGCAATGGACAACAGACATATAAGGGACAGGGGATAATGTTATTACAACTGAGGGAAGTAATCCGACAGTGGACATAGCCAAAAATCCATCAAATAGTTCCATATAGAGGCTTGAAGACAAAATTGGTGACTTTTTAAAGATTCGAAACCCCCTACAGAGGGGTTACATGGAAGGGTAACCATTCGTTGCAAGAAGAGTAAGCTACCCGACCCTGGCCAAGTTCAAGACGCCGGTTGTTACCCTAAAATACAATGGGATAACCAACCATTTTCATCACGTGGAAATGTACCCATCGGATGCCGACACCTTTTCAATTTAGGAAGAGATGAGATGTCGAGCTTTTTCAAAACCCTTACTAGTGATGCACATGCATGGTACACCTCTCTCCCAAATAACTCTATTGAGAATTTAAAATTATTGGTAGAAAGGTTTATCCATAATTTTTATTTAGGAATAAATCCTTGGAAGAAGACCACCCATATGTTGTACATCAAGCAGGGCAAAAATTAGTCTTCGAGACCAAACAACTAGATTTAACAAAGAAAAGCTGGAAGTGGAAGACTACAATGAAAGCATTGCTATGAAAACCCTCAAGGGTGGATTTCAAAAGAGAAAGCTCATATGGAAGTTAGCTGAAGATCCTCTAAAAACCATGGAATAAATACTAGCCACGGTCGAGAGAGTCATAAATTCGGAGGAGGCCATGGCTACTAATGGAGAGGATGATAAAGGATCTAGGAGTAGAAAGTCCTAGAAATCCAAAGAAAAGGAAGGAAATAAGAGGTCGATTGATGACATGTTTTTTGACTACACTCCAATGACAGTCAACCCTGATATGATATTGAACGGGATCAAGGATGACCGAAAAATCTGATGGCCACTCCTCACTAGAGGGATAAAAGCAAGTGGCGCGAGTTCTACTAGGATCATAGCCAAACCACTAATAGGTTCTTTGAACTTAAAGAAAAGATTGAAAAGATGTTGAAGCAAGGGAGGTTAAGGAAATATATTGATAGGAGAAGTGTCCGAGGTGACAGGGATGACCCCAGAAAGAGATGAGATGATAAGCTCAGACAGGATGTCCAAGCTAACAAAAATGATGATGTCTCAGATGAGGATGATGATGAGCTGACCCTTATCTCCCACCAAAATTTCCTGCACCCAAGGGTCAGATGCATATTGAAGTTGTAAGGTTATATGAACTAAGGTTATTTCATATAATACACACACTACACTATAAAAAAATTGCCAAAGACAAAATATTCCAATTTTATTATCCTTTGCAAATTAGTATGTTAGCATGAACAATTATCAACTAAAGAGATGGGATTGTCAACTTGATTAAGAGATATAAATTTATCCAAATCTTATCCTTTTTATACTACACATACATCTAGGTGATTAAATGATATAAAATAAGAAATCACAACCACAATGCGCCGATGTGAGAGGAAAACCCAAATGGGAAAAACCTCGGACGATGGGACCTAGACCAATCGAACACAAATAAAGGTTTTACAAGGGACTCAAAAGACTTACAGACTTGACTCACTTACCTCCTCTTGTAGTACGCAAATCTACAATGCGTTTCACGACACTACTCGTGTCTCGGTATCCACCGATGGCCAAAGTACCATCTACAATCAACTAGGACACATTAATTCACCGCATATGTCCATGATGAAATTAAGGTTGAAAGCATGGGGTTTTGGTTCATTCAAAATCAAAATTGTGTTGGAGAGTTTTTCATAAAAAGGACGAAAATAATTCTTCTTTTGAATTGTGCAATTTTTTTTGAAAAACTTTATTTTCATCCAATTTGTGAAACTGGGAAAAGTAGTTGACCAAAGAAGTTATGCAAAATAACTGCATAAAAGATTTAAAAAAAATTCACAACTGATAAAACTCGTTCGAACAAGGTCGTTCGAACGAGTTTTCTAATCCTAATCTAGTGCAATATAAGGAAAGTTGTCAGAAATATCGTTATAACGAATTCGTTCGAATGACAATTCTAACAAACGTTCTATTGATATGCAAGTGTAAACAGGCCTGGTTCGTTAGACCCAGGTTGTTCGAACGACCTGGGCTGACTTCGAACGAAAATTTCTTTTTTTTTTGAAAAATTAAAATTAATTTGAAAGTTTTTCATAAATATTTTAAGTGAATTAAAATTAACTCCTACATATAAATTGGATTTCAGACATTTACCTTTTCGTAAAAGAGAATGGAATGCAATTTGATGAAGCGTGAAAAGCCGGATGCCCAAATCTCCATGGATGATAGATGTGTGACATGTTAGGACCCAAAAATATTTTGTCCAACGGAATAGCTAATACTACAAATGACTCGATTGGGAATTTTTCCTTACACATATGATCTCACTTGGGGGGAAAGATTATATGTGTAGGCCTAGCAGTGGGGACAAGTACATGGACGAACGAAAAGCCCATGTTGTAGAGGATAAGGCAGTCCCAAAAAGAGAAATGGTAAACTCAGCTACCATTGAATCCATGTCCGGTAAGAGAAAGAAGGTGTACATGGACATCTTGGAAATAGGTTTCTCAAGGTTATACTTCCATTATATTTTTTCCTCTCATGATGACCCTAAAATAATCACTATGAGGGTGCATGGATATGAGGTTCCCAGAATACTCGTCGATAGAGGGAGTTCGACTGACGTAATGTTTTGGGAATGCTTCATAGGATTGGGGCATAGCAAGAAGAGACTCTTCCCATATCTTCAACCTTTGATTGACTTTAGTGGTAAAAAAGTACACCCTTGGGGACATATGAGATGAATGCTGCTATAGGGAAGACTTAGCAAATGTGCCTCATAAAAAAGATAAATTTCTTTGTAATGGATGAAAATGTTTACTTGGCTTATAAAATTATGGTGGGAAGGGTATCCCTTAAAGAATTTAAGGTAGTTCCCTCTACTGTACACCAAATAATGAAATTCTCAACTCCTTATGGAGTAGGGGAAGTTCAGGGTGATCAAGTAAAGGCACGATATTGATAATTTATCTCGACTGAAGAAAGAGAAGATCATAAAAGACCCATCACCACTTATAACATTAACACTCTCGGTTTAAGGGATGAGATGAAGTTAAAGAAGGGAGAAGTTACTGAGGGGGTAGAATTCATCGTCCCCACTTAGAAAGAACCAAAAAAAGTCCAAATTGGCAAAGCCCTGGAGAGAGAAATAAAGGAATAGCAGATCAAGCTGTGGAGGGAGAGACAAGACATTATTGCCTAGATTCATGAGTACATGCCAAGAATTTATCCAAAGATTTTATGCCTCAAACTGAATGTAAATGAAGGAGTCAAGACGCTGACGCAGAGGCGTACAATCTACTCCACATAAAAATATGAAGTATTAAGGGATGAAGTGAAATAGCTTGATAAGACTGAGTTCATCAGGGAAGTGGTGAATTTAGAGTGGCTGGCTGATGTAGTCATTTTGATTAAGCCTAATATCAAGTGGAGGATGTGTACATACTTCACCAACTTGAATAAATATTATCCAAAAGACAACTTCCCCCTCCCAGGGATTCATCAGATTGTAGATGCCACGGCTGGCCATGAATTGACGAGTTTTATTAATGCCTAGCCAGGCTATAATCAAATCTTTTTAGACCTAATCGATGCTGAGAAGACCTCATTCATCACCGATAAAAGCACATATTGCTACAAGGTTATGGCCTTCGGCCTCAAAAATGTTGGGACAATATATCAGAGACTGGTGAATAAGATATTTGAGGAACGAATTGACATAATAATGGAATTATAAATGGATGACATGTTAACCAAAAGCCTCAAGGTCGAGAGGCATATAGCCAACCTTGAGTGAACTTTTAACAAAATGGACGAGTATCAAATGAAGCTCAATCCTGATAAGTATGTGTTCGAGGTTAGAGTAGGAAACTCCTAGTGTTTATTGTCAATCAACGAGGGATAGAAGCGAATCCTAAAAATGTAAAAGATACAATGGAGATGAAGACCCCAAAAACCATTAAATACCTTTAAAGGAGGACTAGGCGAATTGCTATGCTGAATAAGTTTAAATTAAGGGCCACCGATAAATGTCTATCCTTCTTCAAAATTTTCAGTAAAGCCTTTGAACATAATGAAGAATGTAAAAATCCCTTCCAGGAGCTCAAGAATTACCTAGACTCCCCAATACTATTGTCTTGGACAATTTAGGGGGTTGAGGGACCCGAACACACACTCAGGTAGTGTGGTTAATTTATGTGTCATGCAAGATATAGAAGCAAAGGTTCTCGTCACCCATATTGTGATCGAAAGAGAGAATGCACCTTTGTGGTAGGAACAATAATGCAGTGTTCGACTAATTGATGGATGTATCAATTCATATGTAGTGTGACCTACCTTCCTCCTCCTACCTTCTTAAGACACTACTCCGTGACATTATTTATATTTATTTGTTTTGGATATGGAACATTGGATATTATTTGTAGGTTTTTTTTTGTTATGGATATTTTTATTTATTTGATTTGGTTATTGAATATAGAATGTTTCTTGATATATATGTTGTTTGGACATGTACAAATATACTGTTGGGCAGTGGCAATAGCCATACTGCCCAATAATTTTTTTAAGTTCTACCCAATTTTGTTATGAACTTTAAGTATCACAAGTCCATGACAAAGGAAACTTACCACGAACTTGTCAAGATCAAAGTACATGACAAATTATTATTTTTCACATACTTTGACTGTTATAATTTTTACTTTGACACAGACTTATCACGGTCAAATTTCATGACAGGTTAAATTCTTGTCACCCCTAAGTTCGTGACAATTATCTTTGTCACCCTCAAAGTTGTCACGGTCTTTGATCGTGAAGAGTTTGCTTTGTCACTATTATTTACCGTGATAAGGTAGTGTAGTGTTCGGTGACAAAATTAATGTGAGAATCATGTTATTAGATTGATTTTATCATTGGTTGAAGAAGTATTCCTTGGATGAGATATAGTGGGAAAAGCCAGTACCAATTTGTAATCCAAGAATAAGGTTCATCGATAGCCAAAGGCTGGTGTTTGTTGTTTGAGAAGAGATTTATTCTTTCCCAAAACGGAGGTAGGAGGATAAGGTTAAGCCTTTGGTTGAACGTTTTGTGTTAAGGAGTATTCATATTCCTCGGTAATAGTGAAATAGCCAAAAGGCAAGCATTCCCACAATAGGCAATTAGAACTATTATAACAACGGTGTCCCCCTTTTTTCCTTACTTTGTAAGTAAAAGAGCACGGTGATGGTTGATCTCTTATTAATAAATGCCTGACCCATCTATGGTAACCTGGTATGTAGACTTGGGAATCATAAATCAGGACTGCAACTCAGTGCAGAGGTTCCAGATAACCAAGAAATTACTTGGAAGCGATATGTTCCTAGTTATGGGCTATTAAAATAATTCAGTGGTATTACTGGTCGAATATTCTTTTGAATATTGTATTAAATGCAAGGTCAATGAAAGTAAAATATTTAAAGCACCTGGTTTTATAAATGCATGTTTCAAGTTTCTAAATTAGTTTTAAACAAATATTCAATTAATTTTAATAATTTGTTTTACTAAAAGTAGATATATTTTATCGGTTCTAGTAATTGAAAAATAATTTATACAGTACAAGGTATATCTCACCAATACAGCTAAATACTGATATGAGTTATTTGATGTACCTATCATTAGGGAGTAAGTTTCATTACAGAACCCTATAAAATTTTGATACTTTCCCTTAGGTTATTTTATTATCAAAGGAATTCAAAAACTGTATTGAAATGGAAAATTGAGTTCAATGGAAGAAGCCACTTCTAGCCTTAGATCCCATTTAAAAGGTAAACTGATCGAAGGGACCTTCACAACCCAAAGCCAAGGAACCAAAAGGTTGTTGGTAATAGTTCACTTTGATTAGTGTGATTTGGTGACTATTTGGTGAAGAGGTTGTTTTTAGTGCTTCATCATTTTCATTTATGATCACTCGAAGGTATGGATATGTTTACCTTATGAACCAAAACTCTAAAGCTTTATATTAGTCCAAAATTTGCAAGGTTAGGGTGGAGTAAGGGTGAGGTAAACTAATTGTAACAACCCTCGATTCTGGGAGGCACATTTTATACTAATTATACCGCATAAGGTAATTATATAAAATGTGGGGACTGGAGTAAATATTAATTGAATGAATTGAAAGTTAATATTTACTAGATTGATGCATATTTACTGTATGTGAAAGTAAATATCATCAGGTTGCATGTTTTATAGTGTCATGTATTTTAAATGACATTATGGTTTAAATAAAATTGGAACTGGAAATAATTTATAAAATTTGTCGGATTCCAGTTTAGAGGGTGTAGTTAGTCTCGGAAGGTGCGAGAAAGTCAAAATAAGTGCCATATTGTATTTTTGGGTTTCAGGCACTTTTACCTGGTTTTAGCTTAAACGCGTATTGGAAGTCATTTTAATGTGGTATTAACCACTTAAGTTGGAGACTTTAGACTTAAGCCACGATTTTAAGTCTTGCCCTTATTTTCATTTCTCATTTTATGTCTTAAAACAAAGAGAGAAAATGAGAGAAAGAGAGAGGAAGAGAAAAATGGAGAAAAAGAAGAAAAGAGAGAGATTGAAGATGGATTATTGCTCCTACCTCAAAGAAATCTGAATTTGCAAGTCTAAGGCAAGTTTTCTACTTGCTAATATGTGATTTAAGTTGAATAAATTGTGTGTTAGTTATGTATTTGACATTTATGGTTTAAATGTAGAATTTGTGGGATTTAAACCCTAATCTTGATTTATGTTGAAAAAATTGTGGGTTTTGATGGTTATTAATCATGTAGATTAGTTTGGGGTAGATTTTTGTTGTTTGGATGTGTATGAAAATGAAGAGATTTGAAATTTGGAGAATTTAGGGTTCTTAACCCATCGAAGCCATTCTTGGCAAATTTGCAAGACCGAATCGATTCGGCCCTATGGCGAATAAATTCGGTAAGGGGTAGCTTCCAGGTCTGCATAACCCGAATCGATTCGGGTTAAGGCCGAATCGATTCGGTTAATTGCAGAAAGTTGGTTTTGTGGTCCGAACCGATTTGCTTTTTGGGCGAATCGATTCATTTTCCTTCTATTTTTGAGTTGTTTTTATAACTCAAGTTTTACCCTTTTTCCTTAGGGATAGGACCTGGGAACCTTCTTGAATGAAGTCAACTTAGAGTCCTAGAGTGTGAGATGAGTTAGATGTCTACCCTGCATTAGGAATGGGTTATGTGGGGACTTTTCTGGGGTTATGCCTATTGATGATAGGGCATTCTTTTCTTCTAGTTAATTACTATAAAACTAGGAGATGTAGTGTTATATTTTGGAGACTTTAGAAGCTCAATTGAGCTATACTAGTTTTGATGGTTTATATTATCACCCCAAAAGAATGTTGGGAGATTTTAGAACCTCAATTGAGCTATATTAACCTTGGTGGTTCATAATAACACCATAAAGGTGAATTTGGAGAATAAATTGAAAGTTCATTCATTCCTTTGAAGGATGATAATCTTGGGGTTTTAAAATAACACCCTAAAATGTTTGGAGATAATGAAGAGTTTATTTACTCCTTTGAGCTTGTTGTAACGATAAAAGTTACCGTATGGCTCTGGATTTAAATGAGTTAATTATTTACAAAATGTAAATGATACAGGTTTCGGATAAAATGAAACATACATATGGAAATGGTAATGATTATGGTAAATGATAATTTACTTAATCATGAATTTGGTAAATGATAGTTTACTTGATTTTGAAAATGGTAAATAAAATTGTTGAACACACTTCTCTAAATGACATCATAAGGGAAGTTCGCACGCTTGGTGATGCCCCCTGGCTAGTGAATGCAGGGTGGATATAGTCCATAGGCTATATGAGCGATTATGTTATATTTTCTGCGCTGGTGAGGAGATTTTGGGTGTGGTCTTGACTCTCCCGCAAGCATATGGCCGCTTCCCGACGTATATTCGTTGTAGGTGCCCAGGTGGTCTTGTATAGATAGGCCCCGGAAGATGATGGTCATTTAGGGGCGCGCCCAGTGGGGAAACTCGGAGGGGAGATCTTAGATTTCGTTATATGTATATAAATATAACAGTTCATAATCATGTGGGACTTGATGGATTATATTCTATAAAGATCATACTGAAGTGCCACAAAGAGCACATATAAATGCCATAAAGATCATTTCAAACTGATTATTTTCCTGATAAGGAAAGGATTTTTACAAAAGGTAAAATTGAGATAAAATTTCCATAAAGAGCAAAGGATTGTGAGTATATATATACTTCCTGCTAAGGAAAAGATATATGAGATAATTGGTACATTCGATGAAGATTTTAGTTTAATGTTACTTATTTTATTGTTCCTGCTTAGCTTATGTTTTAAATTGTGTAGGTAGCTTCTTATTTTTCTTTCTTCATGATTTATCATTCATAACTATCATACTCTTTATTCATCTGGTAATCATAGAGAACCGGGACTTGACCCGTTCATATTTCCTGTTGTGCTTGCATCTTGTATCCGCTCAGGTACTCCACCGTAAGGATGCCTGATTTGAATTCCGATCCCGGTGTCTTTGGTGAGCCGTGATGCTTTGCGGGTATTATGGGACATTTGGAAATAGACGTTGTCATTTTTGCACTCAGCTTTTGTACTTGATTAATGTAATGTATTATATCAATTTATTGAATTGTTTAACAATGTTGTATGTATCAGCGGACCGATAACATATTTTGTTCTCTTATTTGTCACTTATTGTTATAGTAATATATATACATCCTTGAGGTTTCCCCTATCTTTTCTAGATTTGGGTTGTTTTTTTCTTTTATTTAGTTTAAAACAAAATTTATGGCAACCCGTTTTCTGAAATTTTGGGTGGTTATCTTGGATACTCTATATTTTATTGTGATGCTGAGAACGATTCCATCTATGATTCCTGTTATATTGGAGTATTAGGCTGGCCACCCCTTATTTTGGTGAGCGGGTTATCACAGATGGTATCAGAGCATCAGGTTCTAAAGTCCTTAGGAATCTGTGTGAACGCCTTAAGTTTTCCGCATTGCTTTTGACTTGACATAGAGCCTTAGGATTAAGATCGTTGGTTTTTTTTATTGAGATCTTGTTCTTTTGCCATGAGGTAGAACTTATAAAATCTTTTGCGTATTCTTATGAGAATAGTAGGTCGATTGAAGAAGGGAGTCATGATAAGGAACTACTAAGGACTGTAATTTGTGGTCGGGGATGAGGACCTCTTTGGAGTTCGCTCCCTTTTTATATCACTTCCTTGTCTTACTACTACGACTACTAATTACAGTTGATGTAGTTTACCAAGTACCTCTAGAAGCGAAAAGTGGTTCTAAGCTTGAGATTTCAAGCAATCTTAAATTGAAGTGGAGAAGTGCCCAGAAATAGGATGGAGGGAAACCTTCCTCCCATAGGAGTAGTGTTGAGAGGGTGAAATTGTGGTCACCATATTCATGGGTGCTGGAAGTTTGGCCCTAGAGAAGCCCAGTGGATACTTGCAACAACAAGTTTCTATGGAAAAACAGAACTGAGGAGAAGGTGGAATTTTGAATATGGTTAGGGAGACGGTGAACCATAAAATGATAGGCTCCAAAATAAGTGTCGTTAGCACTTCTGATGGGGTAATGATCATGAAACCCTTTTGATGGACATCCGCCTGGGGAGGTTTCATTGAACTGAGGAAGAGGAGGCCGTGAGCGTGTCCTCTTTTACTGAGAAAGTAAGAGGGACTGCGTGGGCAATTGTTGTCGGCCAGAGTTATAGTAATGGCTAAGATGCGGAGTGTTTTGTAAGAATGTTGATGGGAATTCCACCTTAGTTGTGGGTGGTGTATTCCTTAGCATAAGACTTAGTAGTATTATATCTACTGTAGATTCGGGTGTGTATATTGAGCTTATAGTAGTATTGACACTATTATATAAGGGAAATGATATGACTTCCGTGGTATGGAAGTTCTACATTTTCTTCACTTGTTATGAAGCGAGTGATAATATTTTAAATGTATATGTGTCATATGTGTCCCTTGGTTTAAGTGCTTTATTGCTTGTTTGCATTATATGTGATTGTTATGACTTATCTCCATGACCAACAAAGTTAAGTAGTAATGCATAGGATGGTTTCCTTGTTTGGATTCCGCTTTTGCGGGACGCTCCACACGTGAACCTTAACCACGTTGGGAGTGGAGAGATGTTACTTTTCCTTCCTCTTATTTTATGTACATTATGCGAGTAAAGATAATTTGGTTGGTTTGGAGTGATAGTAAGCAAATACAGTTGTAAGGCTATCTTACTTCTAGTTCAAAATGGAACTAGTTATTCTAAAATTTCTCTCCTGGATACAGGTTGAGACTTTATAGAGGTGGATCGAGTAAGTAGGATATTTTGTTATTCGTTCAAGTTATCTTGTGTGAGTGTTTGATTATTTGTTTTCCTTGTTTGTGTTTGCTACGCTTTATCTCCATAATCAACATGTTAAGTAGGCATGTGTCGGAGGGGTTCCTTGTTTGGATTTCGCTTCGGCGAGACACTCCGCCACATGAATACTTAACTATGTTGTGATTGGAGAGACGCTATCCTTTTCTTTCTATTTTATTTTATTTATTTTGTTGTTAGAAGTGGGATTGGAAGGATTAGCCGAGAATCACGTAGAAGAGTGATTAAGGGCTATTAAAGTGCGAGATAGAAGCACTGTATATAGTTCTCTCCTCTGATCGATGTGAGGGAGACTGAGATACGAAGTCGAGTTGAGACTTCAGGATTATGACTTGTTAAGAAGGCCATGTTTATATAAGGGGATATGTATTTGAAAGACTTCAAAGGAAGTGAATGTCTGATCAGTTAAAATCTTTAATAATGCTATGGTAAGACGTAGAAGCAAAATTTTGTTGAAATAATTTCAAGTTAAAATTTATCGATCCTGATTATATGTTTCAGACCGTCACATCTTAATGACCGACTATGCGAGGTAGTAGTGTAACAGGAGGGTTACTTGTTTGGATTTCGCTTCAGCGAGACGTCCCACGCACGAAACCGAGCGAATGTTAGAAGTTGAGATAGGTCTTGGACACTAGGTATATACTTAGTATTATATATATATACGACTTAGATAGGATATATATAGATCGACCTTAGATTTATTAGGACTTAAGGCCATTAGGTCATGTGATGTTGATTTAGGAAGATTATAAGGAGTTGACCACGAATAGGTCGTGGGTTAACCCAAAGGGGGACTAGATCCCTAGGAACGAGAAGTGTGGGATCTCGAGATATTTCGAAGGTTAGGCTGATGGAGGTGAGACCTCTCCTAGTTAAAGTGTTACATTGGTAACCTAACTTTTGGGGAGTTAAATGGATGAATTGACTTTCACTCCCGAGTTCATGTGGCTAAGCTCGAGGGCGAATTTAATGAATAAGTCTCTGCTAGGAGCGGGAAGTAATAATACTGGAGCATAGACTCGTTGTCTATGCGTATCACAAGTTTAACTTGTCGGAATTAATATCCCACGCTGGAATTAAAATTCATTGCGGTGTAAATTGCCTTAAAGAAATGGAGGCACTACTTCCTGAGCAGAAATTTAGTCTTTCTCGCAAGCAACAAGTTGGTGCACTATGTCGGGGGAGAAATTGAGTTGGTCTTTGGAGTTCTTAAAGAACTATCATTTGGATATTCTCGTTCGCTAAGGAAATGCGATTGGGGTTGTAGATGCGTCGAGTAAGAAACCCGTCGGAGATATTTGTGTTGTCATGGAAAGCCAAATGAGATGAGTATGACTCGGAAGACTCTGTAGCTAGAGCATTCCGGTCTGTGATTGACCATTTCACCTACTCGTGCGAAGAAGAGTATCGGTGGAATGAAGAAGGATATATTAGTAGACATTTGCATTAAATTGTCGGTAGCGTTATGGTCATGATCCTATTTGAGAAAATGGTATCGTTTGACCAGAATGTTGCATTTTCGTCCATTATGGATGGACTACATGTAGAAGAGTACGCCCCATTCTTGATGGAGGAATGGTAGAACCTTAGGAGGTGCCTATTAAAATAGGGTGGACCGAGACTAGATATTAGTGTCCAAAGTTTGGCAAAAGTTTCCATGAAGAAATGGGAGCCGTATGGAAAAGGCGTATATCCTACCACTCTAAAGTGGATGGATGAATGGGAGGAAATTAACTTAGGGCCGAAAGGCATATCTTGATGCGGGCGCCTTAGAATAGATTGCAGATAGGAGCATTAAGTATATGGATAGAGATTCTCATACAACCATTAGGCTATTGAATGGCCTTATGGATCATTTCCAAGACATGCCATCGTGAGTGGCCTAGCGTGGTCGGTTTAGTAATTCGCATACTCGTTGGATGGAACCAACGGGTAATATTTTCCTTTGACTTGGAGTGGTCTCATGACAATTCTTTAAAGATTTGGCTTTCGAGACATAAGCCATGATGGGATACGTCAATGCGAAGAAAAGTTGATTAGTGTTGGGGTTAAGCTAATTAGCGTTGGTATAAATATCCCTGAGGAGGGAGTAAAGCGGTTTATGCCGAGTTGTGTGGGTATCTCCTTCCGCTTTAAGACGGTAGAATCGATAGTTATGGAGGAAGGCTTTGTGCTATGCTAGATAGCAAATGTTGTAGGCTGAGATCGATAAAGTCGACCTTAGTCCGGGTCCATTTAGGACGATTGCGATAACGAGGGGTTTATTTAGGATGGTTGAATCCTAGTTTAGACTAGTATACCATTTATGAGATTTGGGTATGCCCGAATTTTGGGGGCAAAATTCCCTCATAAGGGGGGGAGTATGTAACAACCCTCGATTCTGGGAGGCACATTTTATACTAATTATACCGCATAAGGTAATTGTATAAAATGTGGGGACTGGAGTAACTATTAATTGAATGAATTGAAAGTTAATATTTACTAGATCGATGCATATTTACTGTATGTGAAAGTAAATATCATCAGGTTGCATGTTTTATAGTGTCATGTATTTTAAATGACATTATGGTTTAAATAAAATTGGAACTGGAAATAATTTATAAAATTTGTCGGATGCCAGTTTAGAGGGTGTAGTTAGTCTCGGAAGGCGCGAGACAGTCAAAATAAGTGCCATATTGTATTTTTGGGTTTCGGACACTTTTACCTGGTTTTAGCTTAAACGCGTATTGGAAGTCATTTTAATGTGGTATTAACCACTTAAGTTGGAGACTTTAGACTTAAGCCACGATTTTAAGTCTTGCCCTTATTTTCATTTCTCATTTTATGTCTTAAAACATAGAGAGAAAATGAGAGAAAGAGAGAGGAAGAGAAAAATGGAGAAAAAGAAGAAAAAAGAGAGATTGGAGATGGATTGTTGCTCCTACCTCAAAGAAATCTGAATTTGCAAGTCTAAGGCAAGTTTTCTACTTGCTAGTATGCGATTGAAGTTGAATAAATTGTGTGTTAGTTATGTATTTGACATTTATGGTTTAAATGTAGAATTTGTTGGATTTAAACCCTAATCTTGATTTATGTTGAAGAAATTATGGGTTTTGATGGTTATTAATCATGTAGATTAGTTTGGGGTAGATTTTTGTTGTTTGGATGTGTATGAAAATGAAGAGATTTGAAGTTTGGAGAATTTAGGGTTCTTAACCCATCGAAGCCATTCTTGGCAAAATTTGCAGGACCGAATCGATTCGGCCCTATGGAGAATCGATTCGGTAAGGGGTAGCTTCCAGGTCTGCATAACCTGAATCGATTCGGGTTAATGCCGAATCGATTCGGTTAATTGCAGAAAGTTGGTTTTGTGGTCCGAACCAATTCGCTTTTTGGGCGAATCGATTCGCTAGGGAGAATCGATTCGGCCCTAGGGCAAATCGATTCGTTTTCCTGCTGTTTTCAGTTATTTTTATAACTCCATTTTTACCATTTTTCCTTAGGGATAGGACCTAGGAACCTTCTTGAATGAAGTAAACTTAGAGTCCTACAGTGTGAGATGAGTTAGATGTCTACCCTACATCAGGAAGGAATTATGTGGGGACTTTTCCGGGGTTATGACTATTGATGATAGGGCATTCTTTTCTTCTAGTTAATTACTATAAAACTAGGAGATGTAGTGTTATGTTTGGGAGAATTTAGAAGATCAATTGAGCTATACTAGTTTTGATGGTTTATATTATCACCCCAAAAGAATGTTGGGAGATTTTAGAAGCTCAATTGAGCTATATTAACCTTGGTGGTTCATAATAACACCATAAAGGTGAATTTGGAGAATAAATTGAAAGTTCATTCATTCCTTTGAAGGATGATAATCTTGGGGTTTTAAAATAACACCCTAAAATGTTTGGAGATAATGAAGAGTTTATTTACTCCTTTGAGGTTGTAGTAACGATAAAAGTTATCGTATGGCTCCGGATTTAAATGAGTTAAATTATTTACAAAATGTAAATGATACTGATTTCGGATAAAATGAAATATACATATGGAAATGGTAATGATGATGGTAAATGATAATTTACTTAATCATGAATTTGGTAAATGATAGTTTACTTGATTTTGAAAATGGTAAATAAAATGGTTGAACACACCTCTCTAAATGACATCATAAGGGGAGTTCGTGCGCTTGGTGATGCCTCCTGGCTAGTGAATGCAGGGTGGATATAGTCCATAGGCCATATGAGTGATTATGTTATATTTTCTGCGCTGGTGAGGAGATTTCGGGTGTGGTCTTGACTCTCCCGCAGGCATATGGCCGCAGGCATATGGATGCTTCCCGACGTATTTCATTGTAGGTGCTCAGGTTGTCTTGTATAGATAGACCTTGGAAGATGATGGTCATTTAGGGGCGCGCCCAGTGGGAAAACTCGGAGGGGCGGTCTTAGATTTCTTTATATGTATATAAATATAACAGTTCATGATCAAGTGGGACTTGATGGATTAAATGCCATAAAGAGCATACTGAAGTGCCACAAAGCGCACATATAAATGCCACAAAGAGCATTTGAAAATGATTATTTTCCTGATAAGGAAAGGATTTTTACAAAAGGTAAAATTGAGATAAAATTTCCATAAAGAGTAAAAGATTGTGATTATATATATACTTCCTGCTAAGGAAAAGATATATGAGATAATTGGTACATTCGATGAAGATTTTAGTTTAATGTTACTTATTTTATTGTTCCTACTTATCTTATGTTTTAAATTGTGTAGGTATCTTCTTATTTTTCTTTCTTCATGATTTATCATTCATAACTGTCATACTCTTTATTCATCTGGTAATCATAGAGAACCAGGCCTTGGCCCGTTCATATTTCCTGTTGTACTTGCATCTTGTATCCGCTCAGGTACTCCACCGTAAGGATGCCTGATTTGAATTCAGATCCCGATGTCTTTGGCGAGCTGTGATGCTTTGCGGGTATTATGGGACATTTGGAAATAGATGTTGTCATTTTTGCACTCTAGACAGGATCAGGTCTTTTTACTCGGGCGAGAGGCCCAAGCTTTTGTACTTGATTAATGTAATGTATTATATCAATTTATTGAATTGTTTAACAATGTTGTATGTATCAGTGGACCGATAACATATTTGGTCCTCTTATTTGTCACTTATTGTTATAGTAATATATATACATCCTTAAGGTTTTCCCTATCTTTTCTGGATTTGGGTTGTTTGTTTTCTTTTATTTACTTTAAAACAAAATTTTTGGCAACCCATTTTCTGAAATTTTGGGTGGTTATCCTGGATACTCTATATTTTATTGTGATGCTGAGAACGATTCCATCTATGATTCATGTTATTGGAGTATTGGGATGGCCACCCCTTATTTTGGTGAGCGGGTTGTCACACTAATCAAAGTTCTATGATCTGATCATATAGTTGTTTAGCTCTTAGGACAACTAAAGAACTTATTTATTGGAGGATGGGATTTTATCATTGTTGTCAACACCAGGTATTCTTTTTCAAAGGGTGTAGAGGAAGGAAATGAATAAAGATCCTTTGGATATGATGCTGTCCATGATAGGGTATTCAATACTACAACATTCTCGTTGGGAATTTATGTAAAATACGGGCATATACATTCTAATTTAATTTTTTCTTAATATGTCTCTTCAAACTACCTTAGAAAATTATAATTGGATTAAGCTTATTCTAGGGCATGTTTAGATTTGGGGTTTTCCAAAACTCATGTTGTCGAACGAGCCAAGGAGGTTGAAATTTAGATATAAGTATGTATTTTTTTTATCCCAATGGTAGAAAAGGTAGTTTATATCATGCTCCTAAGACTAATAAGGTGATTGATTAAATCAATTATTAATTCTTGTAATAGGCTCATGTATTAAAGCACGTGCCCAAGTGCATCACACCCTGCTTTTTGTTATTAATGCACATAAGAGTATATATAAAGAAATTAATTAAAGTTAAGGAGGAAAAAAGAACTTTATTCATTATAAGAATCGTAAATATAGTGTATTACCACCGTAGGGGTGAATTACATTTTTATTTGTCAACTCTAACTATAACATATAAAATAGAAAAGTTCCACTCCTTGGTCCCATCTATCTTAGTCTCCGACCAGTCACACACGTAAACATGTGAGTGGTGTTTGTCTCTATAGGGGGAAGAGATACTGTTCTATTTCTCCTAGTCCATCTAAAGGATAAATGTATTAGCACAGATATGCTAATGAGGCATTACCAATTTTATAACAAAAATTTGTATAGATAAGAGGTTGAGTGTATATATTATTCAGTCTTTGTCAAATGTAAATGTCCCTCACAATAATGTTAAATCAAGGAGTTTGAACTGACAATCCCATACTTACTAGTTTATTATAAAGAAAGTCAAGGATTTTTGAATTGATTAACATTAGGAGAGAGATGACTTCTAGAGAGAGAGAGAGAGTCCTGCCAAAATTTTTTTATCACTTTGTCAAGAATTTGTGTCAACCGTTGTATCATCATGGAACGATATCAATAATCCTTCTCAAAATCAACAATCGACACAGGATAACCAAGAAATTCAACAATCAAACCCTACTGATGCCACGATTAACTCCAATGTTAATGCAAATTTTCTCATAAAGCTCAACGAACATGCTATTTTAATTGCTAAATCTAATGATAGCCCTAATTCCAAACCTACCATCGTAAATTCATGCCATGCTATTGCGAAGTCATATGCAGTGATCACTGATCAATCTACCTCCATCTCCCTTAAACCTACACAAATTCATGGTGACAAATCAAATGTTCAAATTACTGAAGCTCTATATCAAGAAAAACTTCAACATTGCAAGAAAAATCTTATTGGGAAATTGAATCTGGGAAAGCAATCTTCATTCCCGCCTCTTCAAATTATCAAGAACCACCTTCAACAAATTTGGAAACCGAAATTGAATTGGATATTGACATCGATTGGAAAGGGTTACTTTGATTCCCATTTTGATAGCGATGATGACAAAAGCAGAATTTGGGCATATGGTTCGTGTTCCCTCCCATATGGCTTGATTAGACTCACACAGTGGACCCCCAATTTCAAGCCAGAAATAGTGTCCCCATCCTCTCATGCTCAGATATGGATCATGCTTTATGGTCTTGGCTAAGAATTCTGGCATCCCCAAAATCTCATGGAAATTTCTAGAGGGGTAGGAACACCATTGAGGCTAGACAGAGCAACAAAAAATAAAGAATTCAGACTATATGCCAGAATCTTGGTTGAAGTTGATCTTAAGTTAATGCTACCAAAGTTTGTTGTTATTGATAATCATGGAACTGAAGTAATGATAAAATATGAAGACATCCCTTAGCTTTGCTCCAAATGTGGGGGAATTGGCCACCCTTGTCTTGATTGCCGATTTGATGTCAACTTGAATCATAGAGATGAATCTAATTTCTTAATATGCAAGGAGGTTAGAAAAATAAAAACAGAATCAAGTGTCATCCATTAGGGATTTTAGTAACATTGAAGATAAGAAATAAGATGCCAGGGAGTCAAGAAATAAGGACAGAAGCTCTGATACAAGAAGTGGAAACTCAAGAAACATAATCTGACTTTAATTCCAAGAAGTACTGAAGGATATAAGGAAGATCTTAACACAAAGCAATACCACCTACCAATAGTTGAAGAGTCAAGAAAGACTGAAGACCAAAAAGAAGAAGAATCAAATGCTTAGAAGATAGAATATCTTCCGAATCCAAAAACCACAGAAGCTATAGGGGTGATTCAAAGACTACCTTTAACAGATGAAGCTGCTAATGATAAAAGGGATAATCAATTAGATGATCTAAGAATGGAAATATCCACTTCATTATTGAGGAAAGCAACCCCTACCCAAGACAGTTTGGAGTATGCAGATAATCCTATTAACCATGACTTAAAAATTCTTCAAGATTTGGTGTGTAAGGAATAAACTCATATTTGAGAACATTCATCCCAATAAAGTTGCTATATGAAGCAGCATAAAGGATTGGCTCCTCGTTATCAGTTCATATACACCTGGATTCTTAAAAAATAATAATGACCTGGTCATTCTTAATAACTTAGGAATTCTTCCTGGGTTAAAAACGCTCTAAATATCTCTCTAGTCATGTGGAAAACCCCCCTTTTCCTTGGATAAAAGCCAATTCTGATGGTTTATCCAAAGGATACACTGGACCCTCTACTTTTGGAACCATATTTAGAAGTTTCAAGGGTGAGTTTCTTGGAAGCTTTTGTCAGAATATTGGTTGGCAAAACTCTTTTTTTGCTGAGCTCAATGAAGCCATTGCTGCTATTGACATAGCTTCCTCTAAAGGATGGCTTCTTTTTTGGTTGGAATGCGACTCTCATAGTGTTGTCTCTTGCTTCAACAATAGTAGCTTCTTCCCTCCATGGCATTTAAAAATTTCTTGGATTAATTGTCTAAATCAAATATCACATATGAACTTCAAATGCTCGCACATCTATAGAGAAGGGAATTGTCCCGCTGACAAGCTTGCTAACCTAGGTTTGGCCCATAACAATGGCCTATGGTTAGTCCATTTCCCCAAAGTCCTCTTCAGTCATGTCTTCAATGACTTCATGGGCATTCCTTCTTATAGGATTCATTAAGACAAGATGTTTTCTTTATATACTTGCCCTTATTTTTCCTTGTAATCCCTCCTTATACTCTTCTTGTTTTGTTTCAATAAAATCTTCTTATTTTGTTTATAATAATAAAAAAAGGATTTCTGAATTGATAATCCCATACTTACAACTTCACTAGCTGGTATAGAATTAAATAAGCCGTTAGTAAAAAATAATAGTAAATAATACAAAACCATTGGATAATAAGTGGATAGGCACACAATTAAAATGAACTAATATGTATGTAGCAATAAATCTGGCTCTCAATAATAGAGACCATAAGCCGAGTAGAAAATTTAAGTCGGATAACATAGCAGTCTACTCCCTAGTTATTATTGATGGTTATTAAACAAATAATACTGCACAAAATTGCAGGGAGAAATGAATCATTACAATAAATTGTTCAAGTATCTGTTATTAGATTAGAAGGGTTAACTTTGATCCAATTATCATAACTAAAACAATGAGTGATATAATAACAAATGAGAATGATAATTTCAACATATATTTGGAATCAAATTTGGCTATCATTGAATAATATTAATAGCAGTTAAGGAGATATGCAAAAGTTACTATTAAAGTGGTAAAACTACCTACTTGCTCGATATTTTGAACTTCTTATGGATCAAAAGCAGATATTTGGAGGAGATGGTACTTGATTATGTAACACTCTGCCCGCCCGGGGAGAGCGAAAGGAGTGCCACTATCGATAAAACTAATCAAATCCACAAATAATAAGGTATAGAGCATCTAAAAAGCCACAATATAAAAAGTTCACTAATCTCAATTCTTCAAATTAAATACAACAAAGTGTCTCGAAATAATATAAATCACCAATCCTCTATACAACACAATAAAATAATACAAATCTTCCAAAAACTATTCTACCCAAAATAATCCATGCTAAAATCATCCCAATTGGTCCATAGCGCTCAAATCCACGCTAACCTGCCAATTAAAAGAAAATATCGGGAAGTACAGAATATGACAGAAAAGATGCTCAAAAAATATATTAACGATGAAAAAAGCGTAATAACATGAGTATAAATATTCAAATCAAATGCAAATCTCAAAGCATTTATCAATAAATTTCTCAACAACACATTAACCGGGTCACCAGGCCTCACCCCATCCGCATATGCTTTATCAAGACATAGCCCGGGAAGCAGGAATTTTGGCTGGTGCCCAACCTCCGTGCCATATTAAAATCTCATGACAACATGCTCAACAACAAAATAATGATTCCACATGAATCAAAACAATTCAACAATTATTTCTCCAGATTTCAAAGAATTTAACAATTCAAATATGAGTTCAATAAAAACATGAAATCAACGGAATAACTCTCAAGAGATTTAAAGAGCATATTGTGTAAAACCCCATACCTCAAAATCATCGCATGAATCATCGTATAAATTTAGCCTCAAAATATGATCGCACCATCACGCTCCTCTCGCGAAAATAATCAAATCATGTTCTAACCCCAACACGAGATAACCTCAAATAGGCCTATTTTTAAAACCCAGAAAAATAAGATCCAAAAATTATTCGAATCACTGATTCGACTTCAGATTCGGATTCTACACGAAAAATTGAGTCAGGTATATGATTTGGATTTTTCTCAAATCTCATTCGAGTGCACTTGAAAAGAAGATCTAAACATTCCAAATTGGCTCTTCTCATTCCACTCGTTTTTGGCCTCTCTTTTTCATCTCCTTTTCCTTATAATCACCCATAATATTCCTTATATAGTCTCTCTCTCAAATCCTAACTTGGAGACTAAGCTAACGCATATTACTATATTGCCCTTTAATTCAAAATTATCAACTTTACATATTTAACCCATTATAAAATGTCCAAAAACAAGTTAAATTTAAATGTTTGATTCGATTTCAAACCAAAATAAATTATATTATCCCTGATTAAGAAAATAATAATATTACTGAAATCTTGTATAATATTCATAAATAACACTCAAAATAACGGGGTATTACATACTTCCCCCCTTTAAAAGAAATTTCGCCCTCGAAATTCGACGAAACCCGACACTCGAAATAAAATGCTACACGATTATATATCCCAAAAATCACACACTAAAGTCCTCAAACTAATTCTAAACATCCTCACCACGATGCCTAACATATCCTCAAAATTTTCTATCTCCAAAGAAAGCATATTTAAGCAGCATGATAGACCCAATACCCAATATTCAAGGGTTGTCGTATACCTAAGCTCTGATACCATTCTGTAACACCCCGCCTAATTAAATACCGGGTTGCCAGTCCCATACCAAATTAAAACAGAATATACAGTTGCCTCATTCTTAGCATCACTATCGAAAACATTTACAACTCACCCAATACCCAATTAAGATGATGTTAAAAACTTTCCAAATTTTAATTTTAACAAAATTCATTTTTAGTTTGAATAACACTACACATATTATTCTACAACATTACTAACCGAACAGATAACACAAAAGAATTTAAATACAATTGGAATATACATTCCCAAATAAAAATCCAATACAGTAATCCCAACAATATTAAATGTACTATAATGACACGAGTACAAGAGTATTTGACTCAGATAGAAAAGAGATAATTGAGTTCCTTTGGGTGACATGCCATAACTAAATAATACTATGAATCAAATGGACATAGGCGTCTAAGCAATACTCCATATCTCATCATAATCCGCTAAGGTTGGCGTCCCTGTTGCTGGACACCTGATATAGAAGGTACAATAGAAATGAGAATATGCAAGGAAACGGGTCAGAGCCCGATTGTGAAAATAATTTTTAAAACAGCAAGTATTTAACAAGTGCAATAAAGCATTTATTATGTACATGTTAGTATCCAACTCTCAATTGAATGGTTGAATTGTAGTATTTTTCATAATTAAACTGTAAGTAGTTGTGACTTCAGGATTTATTTATTTAAATACGTGAGGATAATTTTTCCGAAACTTTGTCACGAGGATGGTATAGGGAAGGTCGGATAAAGTTTAAATTTGATTAAGTTGGAACTATATGCTGAGGCTTGGTGTAACATCAATGGGGATTTTCGTTAGTGTACTGTATGGGCAGTATGACATGGACTACTTGCGATGTGAGATTTATACTCAGAGTTGACCTTACGAGTATGATTTATCTTTTCGAATTTCGGGACAAAATTCTGTTATAAGGGGGGAAGTATGTAATACCCCGTGATTTTAATGACTTTTAAAATGGGTTATATTTTAAATTAATGGATTAATTGGATTTTAATATAATTTAATTCATTTGGGTTTTATCCGAATTGTGGATATTAAAATGAATGATTTGGTATATTACTTAAATATATTTTGGTAATAAATGAATGTGATGTTATTGATATTGCTGTGAATTGTTAATTCCGTAATTTTAATTTTTAGTCAGACGCGGTATGGGACGTGTCGGAACTAATTTGTTAAATTAAAAAGGAAACTTATTTTTATATCAACCTTATAGTCGTTTCGACTGCGTCATTGCATCCGAAAGGGTTGAAATAGTCAGAAAAGTATATTTGGATGTTAATTTTGGGTCTCTGGTCATTTGGAAATGAAAAGACAACCTAAAAGGGCATTTTGGTTATTTTTACAAGGGGATGAATAGTGATTTCGGATTTTGTCTTATTATAAGTATTTGGAGATTAGTTGAATGTGGGTTTATTCATCTCTTCTACACAAAATTGAAATGTCATCTTCTTAGAGAGAGTGAAAGGTTGCTTAGGAAGAGAAAAGCTTGCTTGGAAAGGAGGAGAACTAAAGACCAAAGGTCACCACCATCAACCACCACCGGAAGTGGAAAGAGAAGGGGAGAACCAACTGTGATATACAACCCCAAATGATCAGATCTTTATTAGAGGAAAGTGTTTGATAATTGCAACCTAAGTTTGTATATTGTCCATGTTAGAATAGTTATAAAAAAAATGATTTTTCATGTTTGGAAGATGAAAGGATAGAGTTGTTAATGGATTTCTTGAAACTGAAAGTATATAGGAATCAAACTCATGTTGTAGGTAGATAGTAATCCATGAAATAATCATAAATCTGTTGAAGGAATGCTGAAAACCATTGATGTGTTCTTGAAGATATTAGGTTGATAATTTTTTGGAAAAAGAGGATATAAACATGCTTTTAATTCAATTTCTTGATGATTCTAGCATGTTTAGAGCATTAGAAATCATTTATATATGTTGACATATCATGTATTAAGGATTATAAGTCTTTTGGGTTGTTTATATGAAGGTTTGATTGATAAAAATGGTTAAACCCATAGTAGAAGAAATGCAGAAAACTAGGCTGTTATCTGGGTGATCGATCGATCGACCCCCTGCCTTCGATCGGTCGACCTCCCCAAAATCCTTGAAGTTGTTTATTTTTAATTATTCTTATTATACCAAACCTTTTTGTTGATGTAAAAAACTAGATCGCTCTAATTATTCAATCACAGATAAATAAATTAGACAAAGATTTTTAAAGTGGTTCGGCTAGGAATAAAGCCTACGTCCACTGTTATGTTATTGCTGAGTGTTTGTGGAATTCTTGATTACCAGTTCTCTCAAGAAATTCCGGTCCCTTTGAATGGGATTGATACAAGGTATTTATAGCCTCAAGGCTGTACATGAAAGGTCCAATACATTAAATGATATACATATGAATGGGTAATACATTTAATGCAGCGTGTGCGTCAAGAATCTAATGAATAGTTGAACAGTTGTCCGTCTGATAATTGATGACACGGCCGAGGTGCAGTTCGGACCGCCTTAGTTGCTCGATGATCAAGAGTTCCTCGGAGTGATTAGAGTATCTCGGGATGATGGAGTTCCTCGGATGGAGTTCCTCGGCATGATAGAGCTCCTCGGTGTATTCTCGTTGCTCGGTACCAACCATGGTTGTTCAGTAAATGATCTTCCTCGCTGTTATTGTGCCACGTAGATCGACACGTGTCTTCATGCTATTCGTCCACATCAGCATATTAATTTTGGTATCAACAGAAGCCCCCAATGTTTCATATTTCGAACTTTGAGGAGTATGGGACATTCTTTCTCGGTATATGGTAATATTAAATGACCTTCCTGGGTTTTAGGAGCATTGTATTCAAATTTCCTTCTCATTTCGCAGTTTCCGCCTTTTTTACAAGCGCTTCGATCTTCGTGCAACTTTTGTCTTTTTAGCCGCCGGAAGTTCAGTAGTTTCTTTTTATTAATCATTTCTTTCGCCGCTTACCAATGCAAAGTATTTAAACTCCTTTGGTAACCATACCGTCGTCTACACTTTCCATTTTTCTGCATTCAAGTTTTCTATTCTCTTCCTCTCTCTTGTGTGTTCATCATTGTTTCCGTTCGTTGTCAACATATCTCCTTTCTTTCTGTAAGATCTTCTTCCTTTCTTCTGCATCTCTTTTATTCAATATGGTTTATATTGTTGAATCTGCTGAGAAATTTCGTTCTGACTTTTCCATTCCTTCTTGGGTAACTCTAGAGGTTCTTTCTGAGCCTTTAGATTACTTTCGATTGGCTGAGGGACATTGGTTCCCCAGTCTTTTCATTGCTGAATGTGGTTTTTCTTTTCCCCCAAACCCATTATGTCTTGAGTTTTGTCAATATTTTGATCTTGTTCCTGCAAAAATAGCCCCCAATTCATGGAGAATAATTAACGGGGTGCACAAGTTAAATCTAACTCATGGGACTCGTATAGGGATCCCAGAAATCATGTACTGCTATAAATGGGCCACTTTAGATAATGTTTATTATTTAAAAACTAGGTTTTTAAATAGAGCCCTTGTAGTTAACCTCCCTGATTCAAATAGAGATTATTTTGAGCATGGGTTGGTCATAAAAAATTGGCAACACGCGCCTTTATCTGGGAATGAAGTATACAACGGTCCCAGATGCCCCCCATACGGCAATGGGATAGGTTTATTTTTCATTTTACTTTACTTATGAAATTGCGTTTTCATCATGTTTGACAAAATGTATAACTGGAATTTATGTATTTATTTGCAGTTGATAGTAAAAGAAAAACTCCAAAAGAGTCAGAAGTGAATATCAAGCATTTAAAACTTATCTGGAATTTGCATAAGACGATTGCAGACGAGCATATTAGGTCTGCATCATATTTGCTGCAGTATAAGAGCTACACAACCTCTTATACTGCTCGCCCTGTTGAACCAGCCTCAACACCAGAAAGTTCATCTTCAGATTCTCATATTCCCCTATCTCAGAGAATGGGCAAGAAAAGAGCTCCTCCTGCTCTATTTGGTGAAATTTCTTCTGCTGTTGGAGCAAAGAAAGGCAAAATTGATGTCCCAGAGGGGACTAAAAAAGTAGATGTTAGTTCCTCCAAAGTTGCCGAGAAGCCCCCAGTGGCCCCGAGCAAGAAAAGTGCTAGTGCTGATGTAATTACAATATCTCCGACCAAGACTTCTTCCTTGGTTGATGCTGCTGACCCTCCTTTGAAGAGATTGAGGAAATCATCTTCGGTTAATCTTGCTGGAACTGCATCTTCTCTACCCGCTGGTGGTAGTAGTGTTTCAAAAATCCTTCTTCCGAGTTCTTCAACGAGCTCAGTTATACCTGAGGTTCTCGGGGTTGATGAAAAGATTCCTAGGGATACACTGACATCCTTAGCTGCTCGCCATCTTTCTTCAGTAAATTTCTCATACCTTTGGTCTTTCTTTCTTTTTCTTGATTTCTTGCATTTGTATTGACTTTATTGTTTTTCTTATCTTTCAGCTGGTGAACTGTTTCAATACCATCGTGAAGAAAGATCAAGCTATTAAAGCTTCTAGTTCCTCGTCCGATGTTGACGATGCCCTCTTGGGTTTAGCCCAATCTGTGAAAGAATCTCGCCAGCAGTACGTCGAGGAGAAAGCTGCCTGGGAGAAAAAATTGGCTGCAGCTGAAGCTGATAAGATGAAGATGGCTGAAACCTCCAAGAATTTGGAGGAGAAGGTGAAAAGCTTAGAGGTCAATCAGAAAAAATGCGATGACCAACTGAAGAATGCAGAAAAAGAACTATCTATCTTGCGAGACATCAAAATCCAGAAAGAACAATTGGATATCAAACTCTCCTCGGAGAAGTTGAAAAGAAAAGCTGCAGTTAGGAAACATTTCAGTGCTGGTTGGGAAAAAGGATGGGATAAAGGGATTGCTGCTATGACATCCCAAGTCCAATATGGGGAGTTGAAATACTTCCATGACGGTTGGGTAGCTTCTCTACAAGAGCTAAAAATCCAAGACAATTCTGATCTATTCCAACGGCATCTCCCTGGTCCTCCTCCACCAATTGTGGAAGAAGAAGAAGATGAACCTGCTTCAGATGAATCTTCCATGGCTGTGGATGTCCCAATCTCTGCTTCTCAACCCTCTGTCATTGAGGATATTTCTTCTATGCCTCCTCCTGCCGAGAAGATTTCTGCCGATCAAGCTGTTGTTATCACCGAGCAACCGAGCTCCTCGTCCCAGCCTCCCGAGAAAGTCTTGGGAGACAAGGAAAAGGTGTGAAGTTGTTCGGTATCATTTCTATCTTTTATCATTTGTAATCGAACAATGTAATCCTTTTATGATCTAATAAAATACTTCTTTACTCATCGCTGTTATTGATGATTCTTTGTTGATTGTTGTCTTTTTCTTGTCTTTAGTTTGTTGCTAGAATGGAACTAATCTCTTCTCATGATACCGAGCTGATGCAGCAATGTCACCAATACTATAGGGCTGGTCATACAGACCTTAGTTCTTCTGAAATTGCTGACATTCTTGGTCATGATGCTTCAGAACAGGCGATTGAGGCTTATCGATACTTGAAAGATTTACTCGACCGAGCTGTAGCTAACAATGTCGCTTATTATGACTTGATTGAAAAGCTGCATTGTTCCTTAGAGGATCTCCAAGGCCAGCACAATGAATCGATGGCTTCATTACACGAGGAATATGAAAATAGATATCAACAACTTTCCTCTGATACAGGTCATAAAAAGATCATTGCTGCATATGACATTAGGGAAAGGACCCTAAAAGGTGAAGTTGAAGCCTGCCGACAAATTGCCGAGATCCTGGAACAAGAAAATAATAGTCTGCAGAAAAGATTGGCTCAATATGAATCCGTTGCCTCCTCTTCCACTGCATTAGTACCAGTTACTGATGAAGGTTTTTCGTTTCTAGAGGTTGAAAACGCCAAACTAAGGCAAGAATTGGATGACTTGAAAAAGTCTATTATTCCTGTGACTGTTCGGGGACGAGGAAGGAGTTCTCGGGGACGAGGAAGAATCGTCGAGGAGCAAAATTCTCCAGTTGCTTCTCGGAGCCGATCAAGAGTTCTTAGCCGTAGTGTTGAAGAATCTCGCACCCAATCTACTCTGGAAACTCAAGCATTCCAACTGAATGTTAAGGATCGTGCTCTGTCTGATTTGTCTAAGAAAAATTTATCTTTAGAGGATCAATTGGCTGCGATGAAGTCTGCTCTGAATAATAAAGATGCTCTTATCAAGAACTTTCTCGAGCAAGTAGATAGATTAACTTTCCAATTCCATAAACAGCCTCGGGAGTTCTGGAATGCAGGCTATAATGAAGCTCTTTATCATTTGGATGATCGCATTGAAAATGCTAACAACGAAGGTTATAAGCAGGGATGGTTGAACGCCTTGGGTGTATTAAAATTGGAACGAGGTCATTATTTATGGGATTATCATGCTCCTGGATTGCTAGACTTGCCTGTTCCTCCTTATAAATTGGATATGGCATGGATTCCTGCTCGTTCTATTCCTCGGAGTTTGATCTCTAAATATCTTGGTGATTATAACCTTCATTCTCAAGTTGAAGTCTCTCGTCCTGAGCATCTGTTGGACACTCCTACAATAATGAATGTCAGAATGCTGAAGGACATGAACTTTATTAATTCTCCTCTTTGTCTAGAGGATCCTCCTGCTGGCGAGGAACCTGTCTCAAAAGATAAAGGAAAGAAACCAATAGAGTAGGAATCTTTAATGTAATAGTTAGCACATACATGTAACATGTAATACATTTTTATCTTAATGAAAGAATTTCATTTTCTGTTTTGCCAATAGCTATTTTTCTGTTTGCAAATTATATGGTTCATCAATCAACTTAGAATTTATAATAAGCATAAATTGTTCAAAATTGTTTCCAACCAACCAAGGTGGATAAATAATGTTTGTCGACCAACCACAGTTGATGGGTTTCTATCCCCGACCAGCCATACTTGGTTCAATTTCAAATATAAACATGCGTCCGACCAACTAAGGTCAACACTTTTGTTCTCGTCGACCAACTACAGTTAGTGGGTTTTTATCCCCGACCAACCATACTTGGTACAGTTTGGAATATTTTGTTCTTTAAAGAACTTTTTGTAATAATGTTACCTCCCGACCAACATAAGCTGTAATGCGAGAGTATATAAAATCTTACCAACCGTAGTTGATCATGCTGGTATACACCTCCTAATCAAAGGAGTAGTAAGGTTCTTTCGAACTTTTTGGCTCCTTGGAGCATGTCCTCCTAACCAAAGGAGGTTGGCTACTTATAGCACTTTTGCTCCGTAGAGCGCTCCGTAGAGCTTGTCCTCCTAACCAAAGGAGGTTGGCTACTTATAGCACTTTTGCTCCGTAGAGCGCTCCGTAGAGCTTGTCCTCCTAACCAAAGGAGGTTGGCTACTTATAGCACTTTTGCTCCGTAGAGCGCTCCGTAGAGCTTGTCCTCCTAACCAAAGGAGGTTGACTACTTATAGCACTTTTGCTCCGTAGAGCTTGGCTCCGTAGAGCATGGCTCCGTAGAGCATGGCTCCGTAGAGCAGTCTTCTTCTTGTTATCAAGCAGTGTAGTGTTCAACACTAGTATTCCCCGAAAAACTTTCAACAGAAAGAAAATGGTGAACCATCCTCATTTTATTCATCATTTTATTCATAATGAAAGAAATACTTTACATTTTACATCACTGATAATACTTGCGCAGGTGTTCAGCATTCCATGCATTCTTGAATTCCTCTCCTTCTAGAGTTGCTATTCTGTAAGTTCCAGGTCGAACAATCTCTGTAACGCGGTAAGGTCCATGCCAGTTTGCTTCCAGTTTATTCTGTTTCTGAATGACTTTCTTCAGCACATAATCACCCTCCTTCAAATCGCATTTCTTCACCCTTTTGTTGTAGAACAGAGCTGTTCGTTGTTGATAAGCAGCATTCCTAATGGCTGCCTCTTCTCTTACTTCTTCGAGCATATCCAAATCCATTCTTCTCATCAAGTCACTGATCGGAGAGTTGAAATTCAGCACTCTATGCGTTGGGAGACCCAACTCGGCCGGTATCACAGCCTCACTTCCAAATGCTAGCATATATGGTGATTCTCCAGTTGCTGCTCGGGGAGTTGTTCGGTAGGCCCATAATACTGATTGGAGCTCATTAATCCAATTTGCTTTAGCTTCACTTAGCCTCTTTTTCAACCCATTTAGTAATGTTCTGTTCGTCACTTCAGTCTGTCCATTGCTTTGGGGATGGCCTGGTGCTGAATGAAACTTCAAAACGTTCGACTGATGACAATAGGCAGCAAATTCTTCATTATCAAATTGTGTTCCATGATCTGTGATGAAAGCATGAGGGAGACCATATCGACAAATGATATTCTTCCATACAAACTGGTATACCTTCTCGTACGTCATATTGATAAGAGGCTCAGCTTCCACCCACTTAGTAAAATAGTCCACTGCAACTACGAGATACTTGAATCTTCCTCGGGTGGTCGGCAGTGGTCCAACCAAATCAATTCCCCACATGGCAAATGGCCAAGGGGAAGTTATTGGTGTTAGCAATGCTTGTGGAGTTCGTCGGATGGAGGAAAAACGTTGTCACTTGTCACATTTCTTGGCATAGGCTATACAATCAGCCCTCATTGTCGGCCAGTAATATCCCTGTGTCATCACTCTTTGTAAAAGTGTTCGACCTGCTACATGAGCTCCACAAGATCCTTCATGGATTTCTTCAATCAATTCTTTCACCTCGGTGGGATGTACACATCTCTGCAAACCTGCCATAATTCCTCGTCTATACAAAATACCATTAGTTAATACATACCGAGCAGCTTTATACTTTAGTTTCTTGGCAGCGAGTTTGTCCTCCGGCAATTCTCCCTCTTCAACATATTTCCTGATTGGATCCATCCAAGATGGTCCTAAATCAAGGGTAATCACATTCGTTGTCAGATCTTCATCTATGCTCCGACCTTCTAATACTTCAATCGGTATGGTTCTTCGCATCTCGGTACGAGTAGCTGATGCTAGTCGGGCCAGTGCGTCTGCTTGTACATTCTCCATCCTCGGTATTCTCACCAATTGAATGGCATCAAATTCTGTCAACAATTTCATCACCTTTGCATGATATTTGATCATTAAGTCTCCTTTAACCGCATATATTCCCATCATCTGATTCACAATTAATTGAGAATCACTGAATACCATCACTTGTTGTGCTTCCATAGTTTTTGCTAGGCTAAGACCTGCTATCATGGCCTCATACTCCGCTTCATTATTAGAGGCTTTGAATTGGAATCGCAAAGCATATTCCATATCAATCTCGTCTGGAGTGATCAAAACAATTCCTGCTCCACAACCAGCTGTGCAGGATGATCCGTCAACATATAATCTCCATGTAGGTATTTCGTCTTCAAATTTCTTATCTGTCCGAGTTCCTCGATAAAATATCTGCTGTTTTCTTCCATCATCCCCCGGTATCTTTCGCTCCTCGTCAGTCATCTGCTCGTACCCTTTTACCAACCGTGGTTGGTCTGAGTTTGAATATAATGATTTCTCTACATCCACAAGTCCTTTTACCAACCTTGGCTGGTTTGGACCTATTTCTGCTGATCCTGTATCGTCCACAGGTAGGTCAGCAAATGTTTCTGTTGATCCTGTATCGTCCACAGGTAGATCAGCAGATGTTTCTGTTGATCCTGTATCGTCCACAGGTAGATCAGCAGGCACCTTTTGCTCCTCGGGGGTATCAGGGTACGTGAACTCTGCTATAAAATCTGCTACAGCTTGCCCCTTGAATGATGATCTGGGCTCATACACAATATCATATTCACCAAGTTCTACTGCCCAGTACATCAGTCTCCCTGATTTTTCTGGCTTATGGAGGGCTTGTCTCAATGGCATATCAGTATAAACGATGATGGTATGGGCTTGGAAATATGGCCTCATTCTTCTACTTGCTTCAATTAGTGCCAATGCCAATTTTTCTAGCTTTGGGTACCTGATTTCTGCACCTCGGAAAGCCTTACTTGTGTAATAAATTGGCTTCTGGACTCCATTCTCCAATCTGATCAACGCTGAACTGACTGCGTTCTCTGATACTGCCAAATACAAATACAACTTTTCTCCTGTTATTGGTCTGGACAACAGTGGAGGTGCTCCCAAGTATTTCTTCAAGTCTTGAAAAGCTTTTTCACATTCCTCATTCCATTCAAAGGTTTTTCGAAGTGTTTTGAAGAATGGTATGCATTTATCAGTTGCTCGAGATACAAATTTGTTGAGCGCTGCAACTCGTCCGGTAAGACTCTGCACCTCTTTCTTCGTCGTCGGAGATCGCAGCCCTAGAAGAGCTTTGATCTTATCTGGATTTGCCTCAATACCTCGCTGATTGACGATGTATCCGAGGAACATTCCTTCTCGTACTCCAAAGGTGCACTTCGTCGGGTTAAGCTTCATTTGGTATTTATCCAATTGATCAAAAGTTTGACTCAAGTCAACCAAATGATCAGCAGCTTTCTTGCTTTTAGTGAGCATGTCATCGACATAGACCTCCATGTTGCGGCTGATTTGTTCGGTAAAAACCTTGTTCATCAACCGCTGATATGTTGCACCTGCATTTTTTAAACCAAAAGGCATAACATTATAACAATAAGTTCCCCTAGGGGTAATAAAAGAAGTACTTTCCCTGTCTTCAGGTTTCATTTTGATCTGGTTGTAGCCAGAGTAAGCATCCATGAAGCTGAGTAGCTCGTGTCCCGAGGTAGCATCCACCAGTTGATCAATTCTGGGCAATGGAAAATGATCCTTGGGGCATGCCTTATTGAGATCGGTGAAATCGACACACATTCTCCATTTGTTGTTTTTCTTCTTTACCATCACCACATTAGCCAACCAATCTGGATATTTTACATCTTCAATGAATTGGGCTTTCTGGAGTTTCTCGACTTCCTCCTGTATGGCCTGGTTCTTCTCGGGACTAAACACCCTTCTTCTCTGCTTTACAGGTTTAATCTCCTTATTCACATTGAGTTCATGACATAAGAAGTTTGGATCTATTCCTGGCATGTCTTCATGACTCCAAGCAAAAGTATTTTTCCTATTCTTCAAGAAAGTTATCAACTCCTCTTTTATTGACATATCCAACGATGAACCTATCTGGGTTATTCGTTCAGGATGTTCGTCGTCCAGAATAACATTTTCTGTAGATTCTACCACTTGCCCTTTCACAAGTTGGGACTCATCTCTAGGATCAAGAGTTTCAATTTCTGTACATTCATCCACTTGATAAGTAGTAGTCTTTTTCATCGATCCTTCTAGTTCTTCTTGCTCGGCCGACGAATAATAGCATTCCCGAGCTACTTTTTGATCACCTTTCACCACTCCAACTCCAAAATTTGTTGGGAATTTCAAACATTGATGTACTGTAGATGGAACGGCTTCGAACTTCTTCAATCCAACTCTTCCCATGATGATGTTGTAGGCCGATTGCACATTCTTATCCATCACAAAGAATCGTATTCTTTCTGTTCGACAAACATGCCAGGTTCCAATGAATATATCCAACTTGATCGTCCCAAGTGGAAAAACTTTCTCGCCAGCAAAACCCAGAAGGGGTCTGTGATAAGGTTCCAATTCAGATAATTTCAAATTCAGGCTATCAAAGCATGAATAGTACATGATGTCTGCCGAACTACCATTGTCTACCAACACCCTTGAAATGATCACGTCCTTCATTCTCATTTTGATCACCAAAGGATCATCATGAGGGTAAAGAACACCTGCCAGGTCGTTTTTTGAAAAACCAATTACTAGCTTCTCTTTGTTTACCTTCCTCGGACGATCATCCTCGGCCAGGTTTATTCGCTGAATATATGAGCAAGCTTGAGCCTCTCCGAGATAAGCTTTTCTTTCTGCAGTAAGGTCTCCTCCTCCTGCATCTCCCCCTGTAATAACGTTACAATGAAATGATCCAAAACGTATGGAAAATACCTCTCGTTCAGGTTTTCTTGGCTTCTTGGGAAGATCGGGATCATCATCCGGATCCTCTTCTTGGTCCCTCCTCTTTTTGTCCTCTGCACGACGAGGAGATCTAGATCTCTTTCTAATTCTGTCCTCATTTGTCCTCTCACCTCTGCGATCTACATACTTTGATAATTTTCCTCTTCGAATGAGTGTTTCAATCTCGTTCTGAAGGGCTATACAATTTTTGGTCATATGGCCATGATCTTTGTGAAACTCGCAATATTTGGTCTTATTCCTCATGTCTGGATCTGTCTTCAGTTTCTCTGGCCATTTGATTTCCTCGTTATTCCTGATCTCTTCTAAAACATGATTAATACCCATTTTCAATGGAGTATAATTATCATACTTCTTTAGGGCTTCCAACTTCATCCTGTTATTCCTAGAATGTTTGTCACCACCATTACCTTTCTGATCTTTCTTCTTAGAGTTGTCGACCTCTACTTTAACTTCTTTATCCATATTCTTCTTCGCAGTCATAGCCTCCTCGGCATTCATGATTTTGGCCGCCTTTGCCATCAATTCCGACATATTTTTAGGCGGATCTTTGGCCAGAGTATAGTATAGCTTGTTAGGCAGCAAACCACTCATCAAAGCAGTGATTGCTGTCTTTTCTTCATAATCTATGACTTCCAACTTCTCGTTATTGAAACGAGTTATGTAATCTCTAGTACTTTCTCCTGATTTTTGTCTAACACTTAGTAAGTGCGCTACTCGCTTTACTGGCTTTGCTCCAAAACAAAAATTGCCAATAAACAGCTCGGCTAACTGAACAAAAGTTGAAATCTTACCCCGAGGAAGATTATTGTACCATATCTGTGCAGATCCGGTAAGAGTTCCCGAGAATGCTCTACACCTCATCTCGTCGGGGACAGCATAGATATCTGCAGCAGCTTGGTACTGTTCTATATGAAGTACGGGATCTGTCTTTCCATCGTACTTGGGGGTCACTACAGGTGCTTTGAATTTCGACGGTGTAGGGAAATCCACAATGGCTTGCACAAAAGGTGTCCCTTGAACAAAAGTTCTCTGTAAGGGGTTCCTCGCCTTAGCCATTTCTCCCAGTCTATCCTCCAATCGTTGAATGGAACCTTTCCATGCTTCATTCCCTTCCTCGGGCCGCTTAGTCCGAGCAACTGATTGCTCTGACATAGCTTCCTGAGATTTATCTCGACGAGTAATTGGTCGTGATTGTGCAGATCCTTCTCTTAAACCTGGTGGTGGTCGAAAACTTCCTGATGGAGCCCTAGGTGGACTCATGTTCCTCCTTGGTCCTAACCGACTGAAAGGAGACACCCTGCTTAATCTTTCTAAAGCGCTAGTTCTCTCCGGAGAAAGAGAAATATGTTGATCTGTATCCGTAGCCCGTATTGATGAAGTTCGCCCAGGTTGATAAGAAGAATCATTGGATTCCCCATTGCGATATGACCCAATACGTCTGGATCGTGATTGCCCATGATCAGTCCTTTGCCCTGAATGAGTAGGTACACCGCCTTGAAGAGTTTGAAGGAGTTGCCTCATAGATTCTTGCATGGCGGTTTGTCCTTGAGCCAGATTCGTCATAATTCCGGCCAGATCTGGAGATGCAGATGGATTTGGAAGATTTCCAGTATTTCCAGCATTTCGATTACTGGATTCTGGATTATCTGCCATTGGTGATAAATGATTTTTATGAAAAACGATAACAACAGTCGTTTCCCACAGACGGCGCCAATCTGTTGATGTAAAAAACTAGATCGCTCTAATTATTCAATCACAGATAAATAAATTAGACAAAGATTTTTAAAGTGGTTCGGCTAGGAATAAAGCCTACGTCCACTGTTATGTTATTGCTGAGTGTTTGTGGAATTCTTGATTACCAGTTCTCTCAAGAAATTCCGGTCCCTTTGAATGGGATTGATACAAGGTATTTATAGCCTCAAGGCTGTACATGAAAGGTCCAATACATTAAATGATATACATATGAATGGGTAATACATTTAATGCAGCGTGTGCGTCAAGAATCTAATGAATAGTTGAACAGTTGTCCGTCTGATAATTGATGACACGGCCGAGGTGCAGTTCGGACCGCCTTAGTTGCTCGTTGATCAAGAGTTCCTCGGAGTGATTAGAGTATCTCGGGATGATGGAGTTCCTCGGATGGAGTTCCTCGGCATGATAGAGCTCCTCGGTGTATTCTCGTTGCTCGGTACCAACCATGGTTGTTCAGTAAATGATCTTCCTCGCTGTTATTGTGCCACGTAGATCGACACGTGTCTTCATGCTATTCGTCCACATCAGCATATTAATTTTGGTATCAACACTTTTGTATATCTTTGGTGATTATTAATTGGATATTATAGGACTTAGGGAAGATTAGTAAGCCCTAGATAAGAATCGAATTAATATGATTGGGATTTTATGGATTAGAATTTTGATATTTAATTTGGAAGAAATTTCGGTTCCTAGATTCATGTGTTGGATTATAATTGGTATGCATGAGGATTAAAAATAGGACCAGTAGGGGTGATTGAATATAAAACCTAGGTATTCTTATGTTTAGAAGAGGGTTTAATCCTAAGTGAGAGAAGATGTGTTTATAAGAGATGTGAAACTATCGATTTTAATCCTAATTAAAAGGAGAGTTTAATTTGTAGTAATTCGGGAGATATGATGATATGGACCAATAGGATATTACTGACTTCTCACTGAATATATGTTGAGGAAAAACCTATTTGAACCTTGAGTATTGAGTTAGGCTCGGGGATAATTAAATTAAGAAGTAAAGTTGTGATATTTTAATATGTGGGATTTAAAGAGATATAACGCTACGTATGGGAATTATCTTAGGGTAGTGGGATTACCTTGTTGATATTATATTATAGGTAGATTATAATTCCAATTTGATTGATTGATGATTTATGTATATGACGTACCTAGCTTACATGCTATCGATGTGGAGGTTTGTGCGTGAGGGCAGTCATATCCTGATGAATCCATGGGATCTTTAATTTCTCGCTCGAGAACATAGGTCTATGAAAGACTTATCGGTGAGTTGATAAGTCCGCTGACTATGGGAACGTAGGTATGTGCGTGACTCATGGGTATGAGAACTATTTTCGCCTCTAATATTTGTGTTGTTGTTTGTGGTTCGAGGAATCCTTACCGAACCTTTAGTCCCCTCTTCGGCGACCAACAATATTGGGACGTGATAGCAGAGTAATGCATTGCACCGCAGCTGTGACTCGGGGTGCCGTATTATATATGTGTGTGTATATATATATATAATGAATTAAATGAATTAAATGAATGTATATATTGTGGTTAAATTAATCTACTGTGTGATAATTGTAGATAACGCTGAATATATAAAGAGAATTGAATTAAGTTAATGAATGTTTATTCTTATAGATTTGAAAAGATTAATTCTTATTAATGAGAAATGATTCATGTTAATGGGAAATGTATATGAATGATTATATGACATATGGTATGGTACATACGGGGTTATGAAATGGAATGGAATCATATTATGAAAATTAGTGAGGAGGAACCATTAACTAGGACGTTAATAGGAAACGTTAAGTGTGCACTCTAGATGAGAGGTGAGAATATCAAGTGAGAGTTGGATACTAACATGTACATAATAAATGCTTTATTGCACTTGTTAAATACTTGTTGTTTTAAAAATCATTTTCACAATCGGGCTCTGACCCGTTTCCTTGCATATTCTCTTTTCTATTGTACCTTCTATATCAGGTGTCCAGCAACAGGGACGCCAACCTTAGGGGATTACGACAAGCTATGGAGTATTTCTTAGATGCCTATCTTCATTTGATTCACAGTATTCTTTAGTTAGGGCATGTCGCCCAAAGGAACTCAATTATCTCTTTTCTATCTGAGTCAAATACTCTTGTACTCATGTCATTATAGTACATTTAATATTGTTGGGATTACTGTATTGGATTATTATTTGGGAATGTTTATTCTAATTTCATTTAAATTCTTTTATGTTATCTGTTCGGTTAGTAGTGTTGTAGAATAATATGTGTAGTGTTATTCAAACTAAAAATTGATTTTGTTAAAATTAAAATTTGGAAAGTTTTTAACACCATCTTAATTGGGTATTGGGTGAGTTGTAAATGTTTTAGACAGTGATGCTAAGAATGAGCCAACTATATATTCTGTTTTAATTTGGTATGAGACTGGCCACCCGGTATTTAGTTAGGCAGGATGTTACAGAATGGTATCAGAGCTTAGGTATATGAAAACCCTTGGATATTGGGTATTGGGTCTAACATGTGGCTTAAATATGCTTTCTTTGGAGATAGAAAATTTTGAGGATGTGTTAGCCATCGTGGCGAGGATGTTTAGAATTAGTTTTAGGACTTTAGTGTGTGATTTTTGGGATATAAAATCGAGTAGCATTTTATTTCGAGTCTCAGGTTTCGTCGAATTTCGAGGACGAAATTCCTTTTCAAGTGGAGAAGTATGTAATACCCCATTATTTTGAGGGTTATATATGAATATTATACAAGATTTCAGTAATATTATTATTTTCTTAATGAGGGATAATATAGTTTATTTTGGTTTGAAATCTAATCAAACATTTAAATTTAACTTGTTTTTGGACATTTTATAATGGGTTAAATATGTAAAGTTGATAATTTTGAACTAAAGGGCAAAATAGTAATATGCATTAGCTTAGTCTCCAAGCTAGGGATTGAGAGAGAGACTATATAAGGAATATTATGGGTGATTATAAGGAAAGGGAGATGAAAAAGAGAGGCCAAAAACGAGTGGAATGAGAAGAGCCACTTTTGACTCTTTAGATCTTCTTTTTGAGTGCATTCGAATGAGATTTGAGAAAAATCCAAAACACTTACCTGACTCAATTTTTCATGTAGAATCCAAATCCGAAGTCAAGTCAGTGATTCAAATAATTTTTGGATCTTATTTTTCTGGGTTTTTAAAATAGGCCTATTTGAGGTTATCTCGTGTTGAGGTTAGAACATGATTTGATTATTTTCGCGAGAGGAACGTGAGAGTGCGATCATATTTTGAGGCTGAATTTATGTAACAATTCATGCGATGATTTTGAGGTATGGGGTTTTACGTAATATGCTCTTTAAATGTCTCGAGAGTTATTCCGTTGATTTCATGTTTAATTGAACTCATATTTGAATTGTTAAATTCTTTGAAATCTGGAGAAATAATTTTTAAATTGTTTTGATTCATGTGGCATCATTATATTGTTGTTGAGCACATTGCCATGAGATTTTAATATGGCACGGAGGTTGGGCACCCGCCAAAATTCCTGCTTCCCAGGCCATGTCTTGATAAAGCATATGCGGATGGGGTGAGGCCTGGTGACCCGGTTAATGTGTTGTTGAGAAATTTATTGAAAAATGCTTTGAGATTTTCATTGGACTTGAATATTCATACTCATGTTATTATGCTTTATTCATCGTTAATATATTTTTTGACCATCTTTTCTGTCATATTGTGTATTTCCCCATATTTTCTTTTAGTTGACATGTTGGCGTGGATTTGAGCACTATGGACCAATTGGGATGATTTTAGCGTGGATTATTTTGGGAAGACTAGTTTTTGGAAGATTTGTATTATTTTATTGTGTTTTATAGAGCATTGGTGATTTATATTATTTCGAGAGACTTTGTTCTATTTAATTTGAAGAATTGAGATTTGTGGACTTTTTATATTGTGTGTTTTTAGATGCTCTATACCTTGTTATTTGTGGATTTGATTATTTTTATCGATGGTGGAGCTCCGTTCGCTCTCTTCGGACGGGCAGAGTGTTACATATTATTTGTATACAATGTTTAGGTGAATAAGTATTTGTTGGAATGGGGTTTGGTTTTGGTCAGTTTACACAAAAAACTCCATCTTTTAAAGTTTCAATGTTTTACTTGTAAATCACCTCAGACATTAAAATCTAGGAATTAAGTTCAAATTTGAACTTTGGTGCAAAACACTTTTTGACTTAAGATATTTTAAAGTTCCTATATTAAAAGTTGGAGGTTCAATTTCATTAGTGGAAAAGTCCGAAAAGGTCAAATTGTAATTTAGGAAAAATAATTCAAATCTTAAATATAATTTTTTTCCATAACTTTTGCTAGCTTCGACTTGACAAGAAAAATATTGGAAAAAATTTCATTTTGGTCAAACTTCCTTGTCAAATAGTTCATCTTTAACCTCTCGATTTTTCACTTTTGGGTTTCATAGTTTTTACTGAAGATATATCCTTCACCTCTAAACCATTTTTGATGAATTGTTAAAAAACTTAATCTAAAATTTCATAAGGAATCCAAATATATAGGTTTTACGAATAGAGGTGTCGTGTATATCTATTTTCATAACAGTGTTTTTCTTCGAAATTTTGCCTTAACATTTGTAGCTTTTGAGAATATGGCAGGGATTCTTACGAACATGGTTTGGTTTCTGCTATGCTAAGGAGCAATTTCGTTTTGATTTCATGGGTTAAGGTGAATTATAGAAGGAGAATTTGAAATTTTGAGTTTTCTAGTTCAGAATACACATTCAATCAATTAAAGCTTGTTATGAAAACTCATGGGTTTTGGTCCTTGCACTAGAGTTACTAAGGTTCTAATGAATGTATTCATAGCTTAAAACCTGAGTTCTAAGGATTGTATCGAACTTCACCATTAAATCTCAAGCTTTAATGGGGGAATTTTCATATTTTTCATCTAGGGGCAATTTTACACGTAAAGATTCTATTATTAAGATATATTTAAGCATTATAACAACACATAATTCATTTGGAGCACAAAGAACTAAATGAAATCAATAAAATGATAGGTTACCTATGTTGAGGAAACATTCGTGTTTTTGAATCTACTGAGGAGGTGAGTTTTAATAGCCAAGCTCCATTTTTTTATAGTGTTAGAGCAGGGGAGTTGATTGGTTAGAGTGGGAGATGGATTTGAACTGTTTTAGAGAGTTAAAATTCTTTATAATTGAACCTTATATTTTTTTCATGGTATAACATATTCTAATTTGCATTTAGTGCTTATGTGCAGGCTTGGGTGCACAGGGGGCTTTCTATAAATGAAAAATATTTGGTTTTTAGTTCTTGGTTGACAAGGTTTATGCTTATATAAACTTAAATGTTTATTAAAGTTTAGGGGTATTTTTTAATTTTAGAATGTTATAGGGGTTAAAATTTTAATTTCTAGTGAATTGAAATCTAGAGGGTCTATTTGATATAAATTTTGGGTCTAGGGGTTAGTTATATGTTAAGTTATCATAGTTTGATGTTTTTAGGATCTAATTTGAAATTATAAAAGCTTTAGGGACCCTGGGTTAATTCGAAATTTTTTTAGGTTTTATAGAGTAGATTAATAATTCTTTTGAATATGTTTGAATTTATATATTTTTGGAGTAATTAAATTGGGAATTAAGGTTTTATAATTCGAGTACGGATATTACCATCTACATACCTAAAACAAATTCGTCCTCGAATTTACTTTGGAAGAGATCAAGATAGTGGTCTTTCATGGCCTGCTTTGGTTTCGATGTCACTTCTTATTGATTTTTATTTATCGAAAGTACTTTGACGTAGGGAATGTCCTTGTTCCTGAGACATTTCACTTGGGGATGAAAAATTTGAATAGGATGTAGTTCAAATTCATGGTTCGGTTCGATGGGGATTTATTTCCATGCGATGGTATGAGAAGGATAAAAAATATACTTGCACAACTAGGACACATGAAATACATTATGCATATTTTGTAATTCTATATGTAATTTTAATTGGTAGGCTAGATGACCAATATCATTAGAAATAGTGAAAGGTCCAATATATCTGGGGGCTAATTTTACTTTCACTCCAAAGCGTAAAATTCCTTTCCGAAGAGAATCTTTCAAAAATTCTTGGTCATTAACTTGAAATTCTAAGGAATTTTTGTGGCTGGTATGTATAACTTTTTTGAATATCTTTTCCTATCTTCAATATTTATCGAATATTTTGTATTCTCTCGATGGTTTTTTTGGATTATCTCAGGACCAAATTTGTTTAATATTTCCCGATTCTATCCAACATATAGGAGATCGATAAGCTCTTCCATATAAAGATTCAAATAGGGAAGCTTTAATACTTAACCGATAACTATTGTTATAAGAAAACTAAATAAGGGGTAAATGTCCCAAATTATTAAGCATATCTAACGAACAATCTCATAACATATCTTCTAATGTTTCGATTGTACATGAATTTGTGGGTAGAATGCGGTGCTCAAATAAAATTTGGTACCCATTATGTTTTCAGTTCTTGCCAAAACATTCCTACAAAACGGGAATCTCTGTCTGACGCGATGGATAAAGTAATTCCATGTAATCAGACAATTTCTCTAATGTTGAGCTTACTAAGCGTTTGAAATGAATCGATGGTTTTCATTTGTAGGAAAATGAGCAAATTTGGTAAATCAATCTACTATTACCCAAATGGAATTATATCATTGGGAAGTATGCAGTAGTCCACTAAAAAAATCCGTGGTAATATGATCCCATTTCCATTCAGGAATCGGTAGGGGTTATAGGAGTCCACCCCGGTGCTAGTGTTCAATCGTTACTTGTTGACAAGTAAGACATTTCCTTAAAAAAGTTCGATATCACTTCCCATATTTGGCGAACATATTGTTTCTTTAGGGCATTGTAAATTTGGGAACTTCCGGTATGAATCATAAACATAGAATGATGGGCTTCTTGCAATACTCCTTCACGAAGAGATAAATCATCAAGTTATACAATATATTTCTAAATCGTAAACCTATTTCTGTACCAAATGAGAAGTCATTATTATTACCCTGAAGGGATTGCACAAAACGATCTTGGGATTATTTAACTAAGATTTTTTCTCTCAATTTGGGATAAGTAATGATGTTGTACAATTTCCAGCAAGGGTGTATTAATTAAGGATCATATTTGTCTATGGTAGTAACAATATCGTAAGAAATCAAAGTATAGAGTCTTCCTACTGGATTATGCCTTAATGTGTCGACTACCACATTTTATTCCTTGATGGCAGTTTAATTTAAATCGGTAATGTTCCATAAACTTTATCCATCATCGTTGTCTTAAATTTAAGTCATTTTTCATAAAAATGTATTTCAAACTCTTATGATAAAAAAACACATGAAAATTTTCGCCATAATGGTAGAAATGCCAAATTTTCAAATAAAAAACCACATCCACTAAATCAAGATCATAGACATGCACTACACCAAATTTTGCAAATGGTAACGGTGAAGGGGACACAGCTCCCAATCGTGATCAACTGATCACGACCCAAAACCGTGACGAGAGCCAAAATGGGAACGACAAAATCCATGACTGAGTGTCATCATGGGTTGTCTTGTAGGTGGTCAATGCTATAGACCCTGACTCTTTCGGGTCATGACTCGAAATTTCCCTCCAATTTTGGTCACACGATGACTCACGGCACTTAGCCATAACCAGAATCCCCAATGCCCAAGGAAATGGTCACGACTTAAGTTAGTGATCATTAAATTATATGAGTCATGGCTTTGGGCCATGTCCATGGCCTTATTTCCACGCTGGTCACGGCCCTAAGCTATGACCATAGTCTTTATACATAAAAAACGCAAAACGGTTATTCATTTCCCTCGGAAATTTCTAAACCCTCATTTCCCTCACTGTCTCCAGCGATTTTTGTTCTTTCCTTCTCTCAATCTTAATCACAAAGGTAATCTCAATCTTCTCCTTATTATGTATTTATGTGCGTGTGTATTTCTTTATGTGTGCATATTTCTGTGTGTGTATTTCTCTGTGTGTATAAGTGTGTGTATAAGTGTATGTGTAATGTGTGTGTAGTTTGTGCATGTATGTAGGTGTGTATACATTGTCATTGTGTGTATTCTGTATATGTATGTGTGTATACTATAAACATGTATGTATGTGTGTATTCTAGAAAAAAATACATATATATGACTAATGTTGGTTTATGTTTAAAACTCGGGAAAATTTTAATTTAATGGATATTGTCGGTTTAAGTTTCAAACTAGGGAAAATTTTAATTTAATAGATATTGTTGGTTTAAGTTTAGGGCTGAAATATAAAATATACATATCCATTAATATTAATGCTAAATTCGGGATTAATTTTGGGGGCTTTGCAAAATTAAGTCCCAAAAATGCATAATCTATTAATTGCAGGGGTAATGTTTGTATGGGAATAATTTTTATGACTAATGTTTGTAGGTATGCAAAACCTAATAAATTAACGGTTGTTGATTCATTAGATCCATAATTTATAGGAATTATATTCACGCCCTCCTATATAATAACTCGTTAATGCTTCATTAGAGCCATTATTTATAGGAATTATAATCATGCCCCCGTTCATTTTTCTCAGGAAAAATGAGTCACGATGCTATTAAATGGCAAAAAGAGTGGGAAAGGTTGCAATTGGACCGTACGTGTACATATTTCATTAATGATCATCATTTACTGGGTACTCCGGTTTATTGATACAGGAATATGAAGATCAAACAATTTGACTACCTTGCAAACTGTGGAGTTGATCTATAGCAAGAGTACTTGTTGGATCGTATTCTGTTTTCCCTACCACAATGTTAGGATAAAGTTGTACAATATATAATTCGCATACATATTCTAGATAGACCACTGAACTTGCTTACGCTGTTAGAGACGGCAGAAAAAAATTCACCTATTTTGGATAGAATTACGTACAAAGAGCATTGACGAAGACTGTGATTTCTCACGACATATGGATGTCAAATTCAATCTTGGCAATAGGTTGAATAGGATAAGATTTCTAGTTCATGTCGTTGACATCTATGCATCCATTATAGATACGCTTCCTCTTAATTGGCCAAGTAAAAAAATCCATAGGTTTATAAAAACAAATCCGACTGGATGGAGATCAGACACATTGAACTTTTGTAAAAGTCTTACCATGAACATGTAGATTATAATATATTATAGATACACATTGAACTTTTGTTAGTTATAATTTCATATTGAACTTTGAAATTATGCATCTATTATTATAGATACACATTGAAATTTTATTACTTTTGTAGATAATGTTGGGTAATAATGGAAGTAATGCTCCAATCAACAACGTAACACAACCACTGGGATAATTCTCATCACCAATTGGTTAGGAATACTCAACTACACAGACTGTTCACTCCCCTACTCTGAGTTGCATTAGGCAAGGGACTCCCCTACTCTTTACTAGGAAATAACCCCACGTGGGATAAGAATCATGTTCAACATTTTAAAGCACAATGTTTGTCATTGGAAAAAATGAATGTGGAAGTGGGAGGAGCTGACAATTAGAACCTCGTAGATAAAGCCATTAAAGATGACATCTACAAGCAACTCAGAAAATGGTCTTGGATCATCATCAACAACCCATGTTGGCTATGGCGAGAAATACTATATACATGACCTTAATGATAAATTTGTAGGTGGGATCTACATGCTCATTTCAACTTTCATAAGAACTTTAGTACAAAATCGGCCTTTACAATAGGGTGGGTGTCAGATCGTGATTGATACAGTATATAAGGGTCGTGAAACTATTTGAGTGCACGTGAAAAGTGGAGAAGGGAATTTTTTGAAAAATTATGTAGACTTTGTTACCACTTGGATAGTTTATTTCTTGTTAAAGATGTAGTTATATTTTTCTTATGTTGTTATAATATTACTAAAAAAATTTATTTAATTTGAGTTTAAGTGGTTGTGTAGTATCATTGATTGGCATGTTCTTGTATTTAAATTATTTCATAGTTTGATTGATTGGTGAGTTGTTGACTATATTCGTGCTTTGTTTGCAACTATATTAGTTTTTTACTATGCAACATGATATTTATGCAACATGACTACATTAGTGTTTTTCTTTAATACTACTTGACTTCGCTGCTCCAAAGGCTGTCTAGACAAAACTCCAAAGACTGTTCAGAGCATGGTTCAAAACACTTATAGTCTCCCATAAGTGAATCCCTAGCATTTTACAACTATAGATAGTGTTCCCATTATTGATTTTTGATAGTGGAGTTCTATTTTCTTGTGTAGATTGAGCGGTAATGTTTGCAAGTGATTTATTTCAAGGTGCAGGGAACTCAACATTACAAGGTAGCCACAAATGAAGATTAATAACTAGACAACTCTCAATAGGGGTTGTAAAGATCTTAATCTTCTTATGAGTCCACCTCGTTTGTTTATAACCGAGGGGACAGGATGCTACTACAAATTCTTCAAAATGTTGGGGCAATTATCGAGCCAGCTCAATAGAAACTGCTTCCCCATCCTTCATCTCCCGAGCATAAATTAAGTTCCCTGTGAGGCCACCTTGAGTTCCCTGGATTGTTCTATATTGGTGGTTCCTGATGAAGGACACACTCCCTGTAATTAGAGAATTCATATTCTGAATACTCTATCAAACTCCAAATGGGAAAACGCATCATATAATCCGGGACTCCTTTCAAGAACAATTTTAATAAGATCTAGAACACGCTGCATTTGGCAAGGCAAGAAAAGGTAGATTTTCTTGCGAAACATGATTTTTGAGGGAAAAACCAAAAGAACCTCCCAAATGGCCCGTTGATAGGCGCAGACACCTTACACAAGATTAATGTAACTCACAGGAACTGATCGTGAGGTCACGGGACCTCTGGTTTGAGAATATGACGATAATTTGAGAAAATCCACACTTAGGCTTGAAAATGTGCCGTTAGATGGATAAACCCCTTAGAGCCCCAAAACTTCCCCTTAGGGGAGCGATCATCGCACACCGAACTAATGTAACTCATAGGAACCGATCATGTGGTGACGGGACCCCCGACTTGAGAATATGAAGATAATTTGAGAAAATCCACACTTAGGCTTGAATATGTGTCGTTAGAGGTGAAACACCATAGCGCCCCCAAATGGCCCTTTTAGGGGAACGATCACCACACAAGGGTCCAATGTATCTAGTAGGAGCTGATCGCAGGGTCACGGGACCCCCGATTTCAGGTCACGACCCAAAATGATGAATATCCACACTTACGCTTGAAAACATGTCGTCGAGGGGAGAAACCCCACAATGCCCCCCAAACGGCCTCGTGGGTTGTGCTAACACCTCGCTCAGGACCAATGTAACTAGTAGGAACCAATTTCATGGTCAAGGGATCCAGGTTTGATAGAATGATACAAATTTTTGAATATCCACACTTAGGCTTGAAAACGTGTCATTGAGGGCGAAACACCTTAGCGCCCCCAAACGGCCACATGAGTATATCCAAGACCTCACACAGAACCAATGTAACTCATAGGAGATGAGCGCATGGTCATGGGACCCCCGGTTTGAGGGCACGTACCAAAATAGAGAAAATTCACACTTAGTCTTGCAAACGTGCCTTTAAGGGGTGAAACCACATAGCGCCCGCTTAACTGCCCCTTGACCACTCGATCGGTTCCAGCGTGTTGTAAAGCTCATTGAATTTTTTTAGAAAGGAGTCCGGAATAATATGGTGCACTTTTCTATTTGAAGTTTGATAGAGTATTCCAAACACGAATCCTCTATTGGAGTGTGCTTGATTGGTGGATCTTGATGAATACCACACTCCCCATAATTAGAATATCTACCATTACGGGGATTGTGGCCTTCATCAAGATCCACTAAACATTCATTTATAGGATTCGTATTTGGAAGACTTTATAAAAATCCAAACGAGAAAATGCATTACATTATTTGGAACACCTTTCTAGAATAATTTCAATGATATCTATAACAATCTGCATTTGGCCAAGCCAGAAAATATAGATTTTCTTGCCAAATATGCCTTTAGAGGAAGAAACCTAAAGTTCCCCCGAATGGAACCAAAACCTCGCACGGGATCAATGTAATTCATAGGAACCGACCGTATGGTCCCAAAACCCTCGATTTTAGAGCACGAACCAAAACAAATAATATCCACACTTAGGTTTGAAAATGTGTTGTGGGGGGCCGAAACCCCTTAGCGCCCGATGATACTTAAAATAGTACCACTAAATAAGGAGGTGATAAAGCTTAAACAATAGTAACAATGGTAGCAATAAAGTTATATATGTATATATGTATATAGAATTAGGTGAGTACAAGAAGTATGAAGATAGTGATGTATAGTGTTTCAACCACTCAAGCCTACATCCATTGTGAGTGTGTGATACACTAAATATGGGCACTAAAGGCCTTGGATACAATGCACAATATTTCTCTCTCTACTGTGTGTACAAATAGAGTTTCTGCTAGGGTTACAATTATCGATCCCCCTACAAGGTTGAAGTAGATAAGTATATATAGGACTTGGGGGGTGTAGTGCACCCCCCAAGCATGCATTGATCATGTGAATGATGATCTAGCTAATCCCTTGTTGACACTTAGCTGGGCCACTTGTAGGTAATGATGCTGCAATATTCCCTCACATGAGGGAATGATCTTGCTATAACAGTTTAGTCCACATGCTACATGAGTCCCAAATGTTTCCCAAATCATGCGCCATGATGGTGTCACCCTCGGACTATATTGACAGGACGAGGTTGATGCTAAGCTTATGGAAGACCTGATTGCTGAACGTAGGACATTTGTACTGTCGTACTTCATAGGTTTCGCCGGTCGTATGTTTGTCTAAATTTTCCCCAAGCTGAGGCTTCAACCTGTATGGTCTTGGGATGATTTGGGCCACCTAGCATACTTGTATTGCCAATGGTGGCGTCGACCTAGTGGACCCTTATCTTCCGTGTGGACCCCTGGGGGTAAAGTAAGAACTGAGTCCTTATCCTGTACGAGGCTACCCTAGGCTATGCCTAGGGTATATTTTGGTATATCAATCACCCCTAGCCCTTAGCCATCGATGCTGTTGAGGTGGGTGAGGGGTAATATTATCTTTGGATGTTGATTTGATGAGAGGTCAGGGTGATTAGTGACACTTATCCGGATGATCGACATTTATCAGGTGTCAATCATCATTTTTTATTTCCCAAGAATGACGACTCCATATTACACTTTAAACATTGTGGCCTAATGATGATTTTCCTCGTGGGTTGTGCGCTGCGTAGGTTATTGAGCCCAATAATGACAAGGTATTTAAACCTTTTCAAACAATTATTTCTCTTTCTTCTACATTCTTATTCGTGTGCACTCTCTCTCTCTTTAGCTTTAGTAATTAGCCTATAGATAAGGGTTTCGTGAGAGCTCCAAGTTTTTCCTACCTTCAGTCTTGTTTTCCAGGTAATGTCTTCACCGTTGTTCCCATTTTCTTTCTGTTTCTCCAAGTTTTCTTTGGTTTCTTCTTTGAATAGCTTCAGCACATTTTTTGGGCTGGTTTCTCATTTTTTTTGACGTGTATCCACCATTCAACGGTGGTTATAGGGCTAGAAACTAACTGATAGGCTTTCCTGGGTTCCTCCCCCACCATTTTGTGGTGGCTCAGTGTTGATTTTTAGCTTTTTTAGGTTTCTAAGTGACCCTACAATCTTCTTATCTGTTAAACTTTACTCCTCCTGTTCTTGGCTATTCATGGATAAAACTATTCATTTCTCTAAGTTTGATATAGAAGTCAAATTGACCAGCTATTTAATCTTGTTTGTAAGTTGTTTGATAAAATACTTAAGTGTAAGGTATTCCTCTTAATGCTCCAAAGGCTTTAGAAGTTAGACGAGGAGTTTCCAACTTTGAAAGATAGGTGTTTTACAGAGATTAGGAGGATAGAAGAGGAAAACGAGTCTAAACGTAGGATAGACCCTGTCTCAATACGACCCATTTTCCCAATTCCATTATCTATAATTTTACCATCACCCCTTGAGCCTTTTGGGACATCTTATCGTCTGACTGAGAATCAGAGCAATGAAGAGGTCATGGATAAATGAATAAGAGCGTCGTCCTCTTTTGGTGCTGGAATCTCTTGAAGGGACAACCGCTCAAACATTAACCCCCGCAAACAAGCCGAGGGAATAGTTAACCCTGAAGTTATCCATGTGACTGTTATGTCCCCCTTTGAATTTAAAACCACTGTTCTAGATGGAACCCCATCTTTTGACAATGATGGGGCCGATGGATTTGTGGATAAGGAAAGTGAAGACGAGTATAGTGAATCTGAGGATGAGAGTGTGACTATAAGTAATGAGGTTAAAACCTCAGTACCCTCTTCTTTCGTCTAGTCCGTTGAGGATCGTGATCTCTTACTATGGAGACACTCATTTGGTGTTAAGCCTACTGTCACTATGAGGATCCCAGATGAAGATGATAAGGTCATCCATTGGCGAGATTGCGATATATGAACAAATGTTTAGGGGCATCAGGCTACCTCTTCATCCTTCCATCATCTCTATGCTCTCCTCCCTTAGGGTTGCTCCTACCCGACTTCCTCCTAACTCGTTGAGGATAATCCTCGACTACATTTCCCTCTAGAAGAACACATTCACTGATGAGCCCTCGGCTAATCTGTTCCTGGCCTATTATAACATACCCTCCTCATCCAAACAACCTGGGTACTTCCATATAGGTGATAGAGATCTGATAAGAAACTTCTCCATGTTTCACAAACATCAAACCATAACTGGAAGAAGAGATTTTTCTTTATCTCTGGGGATTAGGAATTCCCTGCCGAGGTTGAACCTTCAGAAGATAGACCGAGGGTTCCTTGAGCATGGTCCAACCCCTCAATGAAAGCAAGGTCAAAACCTGGACTTAACTTAGATGAATGATCTATAGCTGATTATCTGAGGGAGCAGGGTAAAGAGGGTGCCATTCCCCAATTTGACGATTTAATGACCCCTCATCGTCCCCTTAGGGAAGCTGGTCTGAGGGTTGGCCTTTGACAGAATTATGTGAGTTACTTTTTGTTTCAATTTCTTTTAAGTCTTCCCCCTTTACTTTTGTCATCTGACCTGTCATGTTACTTTTGCAGATCGACCTACAAACACATCTGATTCACTTTGGGAGATGTCTACCCCAAAACTATTGGCTGGTCTCAAGAAGAAGGAAAAATAACCTCAACAAATCCAAAAGAAAACAACTAGTGTGGGGAGTCCAACCACCATGGGGCTGACCCATGAGGCTTCGCAAAAGAGTAAGGAGAGAGAAGATCCTATTGATGTTCGTCATGAAGCACCTAAGAGGGCGATGATGGAGGCCCCAGATACACACACTAAGGGGACGCATTTTTCTTCTTCTCTAGATGCCTTCTGGTCGACCAATCTAACCATGTTAAAGACCAACCCCTCTCGTCTGATTGCCCACATGAAGGTTGTCAAGGTTTCCATGTTCTCTACTTCGTCATCCTTTGATTACAACTTCTTAGCTAAGATGCCCCTTCAAAGAGTCTACGACTTTGGGATTCACAGTCTGGCCCATGTATTTCTCTTATCCCTTTAATTTTAATTCACCAATATCAACTGGAGCCTCGTCCCTTCATCACTAACTTTGCTCTCATCTTTTTTAGTCTTCCTGCACCATTACCTCAGCTATGAAATGGATGTCTAAGAATGGCTGACATTGCTTTAGCAAACTTCAAGAAGACCCACCGATAAGCCGTATTGATTCCGCTCTTCAAATACTCAAGGAAAAACCTTAGAATTCATCAAAGAGCTTGTATGCCTCCACCGCATCAATCCCATCCCTTTGAACAACTGGTTCAATGTCTGACTTAAACTACGTTGCCTAATTGCTCAAAGCCTCATATTTGAACAACTGCTTTAAGGTCTGTGACCTATACCCTCTTGATGTAATTTTTTTTATTCCATCTTGTGAACATGATGTGTTATAACTCTTTCTATTTTTTGATGAAAAATTATCTTCCCTTCCATTTGGTCTTCTATTCCGCCATTTTCATAATTTGTGTTAACCATCTCCCAAGTTATGACTCCCTCTTCTTTCTTGGGAGTGAGAGGAGGGTTGTCCCTTCCATTAACCCTCATCCTAGCCAAGGGAGATTATCCACCGAATTAATGATGTTTTTTAACACAAGACCTCCCTCGTCTTTCTTGGGAGTGAGTGGACAGTTGTCCTTACCATTCACCCTCATCCTAGTTGAGGGAGATTATCCACCAAATTAATGATGTTTTTAACATAAGTCCTCCCTCGTCTTTCTTGGGTGTGAGTGGAGCGTCGTCCTTACCATTCACCCTCATCCTAGCCGAGGTAGATTATCCACTAAATTAATGATGTTCTTAACATAAGTCCTCCCTCATCTTTCTTGGGAGTGAGTGGAGGGTCGTCCCTACCATTACCCTCATCCAAGACGAATGAGATTATCCCCCAAATACATGATGATTTTTTAACACAAGTCTTCCCTTATCAATCATGGGAGTGGGTGGAGGGTCGTCCCCACCATTAAACCTCATCCTAGCCGAGGGAGATTATCCACCAAATTAATAATGTTTTGAGAACTAAACTCCCCTCAATGTTATTGACAACGTATGGATGGGGTTGTCCCCATCCTTGATGTCATATCACCAAAGAGCATTTAAGCCTACTTTACCACAAATGGTGTTTTGTAGTTTAACATGAATTACCTTAACAAATATCATAATTGTCAAACAACAAGATGAGGGACCAATAGAATATTCTCATTACATCCCAAGTGTTATTTGAAACAATACATTCATTACAATTGTGAAAAAATTGGACATCAATTACAACATCATTGGTAATATTTCTTCAAATGATCTTCTTTCCAATGGTTTGAAAAGGGTTCCCCTTCAAGCCTCTCTAGCTTATATGTTCCTGGGAAAACTTCATCGGTGACCCTGTATGGGCCATGCCAATTTGGGTGAAGCTTGTTTGGTTTTTGCTAGGCCTTTTTGAGGACCAGCTATCCCACAACTATCGGCCATTCCTTTACCCTCTGATTGTAAAACCTTAATGTCCTCTCCTGGTAAGCTTCTTATCTTATCTAAGAATTTTCTTTTCTTTCCTCAATCAAGTCGAGATCAAGTTTCATTTCTTCCATATATCTATGAGGATCATACATCTGAATTATGTGAGTGGGAAACCCAATTTCAGTGGGACGACGACTTTTGAGCCATACGCCAACATAAAGGGGGTTTCCCCCATAGGAGTTTTTATTGTCGTCCTGTAGCCCCATAGTACAACATATACTTCTTCAACCCATCTTCCTTTTTCCTCTTTGAGTTTTTCTTGATCCCTTCCAGGATTGTTCGATTGGTTACCTCACTTTGCCCATTAGCCTGAGGGCGGCCTGGGGTAGAAAAGAATTGTTTGGTCCCAACACTTTTGTACTATTTCCCAAAGGAAACATTCTTAAATTGAGTCCCGTTATCTAAGATGAGGGTGTTGGGGAGACCATACCTACATTTGATGTTCTTCTAGATGAACTGGAAGGTCTTATGTTCGATGATCGTGATTACTGGCTTTGCCTACACCCATTTTGAAAAATAATCGATCGCTTCAATCAAGTATCCATATTTATTGACTTCCCTAGGCAGGGAGCTACCAAATCCATTTTCCATACTGCAAATGGCCACAGGGATGTAACGGTGATTAGAGGTTGATGAAGCTGGTAAGGGATGGTAGAAAACCTCTGGCATTTATCACACTTCTTCACATATGTCGTAGCATCCTTGGCCAAGGTCAACCACAGGTATCCCTATGTGACTATCCTCTTAGCTAACGACCTTCACCCAATTTGGCTTGAACAAGACCCCTCATAAACATCTTACAAGATATATGGAACCTCACACGGATTAATACACCTGAGCAAAGGGATCAAGAACAATTTTTTGTACAAAGTATCTATAATGATGATGAATTTTATAGCCCTGTACCTCAGGTTCTTCCTTTTGGATTTTGCCTCTGGAATCTCCCCTTCTATAATGTATCTGGTTAGAGGGTCCATCCATGAAGATTCCCTATTTATATGTAGGCAGGAGCTAAGTGTTTTATCCTTATCTTCAATCACTGACCGAAGAAGGATTTCCACTGGCACTGTTCTTCTGATATATGTCCTAGTTACTAAAGCAAGTCTTGTAAGTGTATCGGGATATTGTCTAGCTAAGGTATCCTCTTCAACTTTACTTCTCTAAAGCTTTTCAATAATGACTTTACTCTCTCAAGATACTTGGATATTCTCCCATCCTTAGCCTCATATTCTACTAGTATCTTATTCACTACCAACCTTGAATCACTATGCACCAAGAGGAGGCCAACACTAAGAGTCCTAGCCAAGGAGAGGCCTGCTATCAGGGCCTTATATTCTGACTCGTTGTTCGAGGCTTTAAATTTGAACATTAGGGAATAATCAATGTCCGTGCCATCTAGTGCTGACACTATTAGTCCAGGTCCACTTCGATTTTTGCAAGACGACCCATCAACGAAAAGATTCCACACAGCCTTTTCCTCTGAGAAATATCACTCCAATAGGGATCCCTGTGTAAAGAGGTATCTTCCTTTTTCATTTTTAACAACTTTTCCTCTAGTTGCGCTTGTCTCACCCTTATCTTTGGACATGTCAATAGTTCTGTCCTGTTAAATATCTGTCTTCTCAAGGTTCCCATTTTCAACCTCGGACTTTTCCTAAGTGAATTCAACCACAAAATCTTCTATTGCCCGCCCCTTGATAGCCACCCTAAGTTGATATATAATACCAAATTCTCCCAGCTCTCTTGCCTAGGCCATTAGCCATTGTATGGGGATGGAAGTATGACTTTATTTTCCTTGAGGCATGAATCAACGCATAAGTTAACTTCTCCATTCTAGGGTACCTTTGATATGATCCTTAGAGTTCTTTACTATTTAAATACACTGGTTTCTACACCCCGTATCCTTCTCTCACAATTTTAGTGCTGATGGCTGACTCTCAGACAACTAGGTATACGTACAATCTTTTACCTTGCAGTGGATGCGATAAAAGTGAAGGATACCCTAGGTAGGACTTTATCTCTTTGAAAGCCTTGTCACATTCTTCGTTCCACTCAAAAGCCTTTTTGAGAACTTTGAGAAATGGTAGACATTTTTCTGTGGATCAGGATACAAATCTATTTACAGCATACACTCTCCCTGTGATCCTATGAACGTCTTTAACGGTCTTGGGAGTCTTCATTTCTAGTAGAGCCTTTATCTTCTTAGGATTAGCCTCAATAACCCTTTGGTGGACGGTGAACCCTAAGAACTTTCCTGCTCCAACCCCAAAAATGCACTTGTCTTGGTTGAGCTTCATCCGGTATTTGTCCATCGTGTCAAAGGTCCTCTTAAAGTCGGCCATATGATCCTTGGCTTTCAAACTCTTAGTCATCATGTCATTAAGATAAACCTCCATAGATTTCCCAATTTGGTCTTCGGACATTTTATTCACAAGACGCTGATACGTTGCCCCTGTATTTTTCAGGCAAAAGGCATGACCCTATAATAGTATGTTCCCTTATCAGTAATAAAGGCTATTTTTTCTAAGTCCGTAAGGTCCATGAAAATCTGATTGTAGCCGTACTATACATCCATAAATTTCATTAACTCATGGCCTATAGTAGCGTCCGCTATTTGATCATTGCGAGGAAGAGGGAAACTATCTTTGGGGCAATATTTATTGAGGTCATTGAAGTCTACACACATTTCTTTGGGGTGTATGATCGCATTAGATAGCCATTTGGGATAGATGAACTCTGTGATAAATTTATCTTCTCCGAGCTTTTTTAACTCATCCCTTATGACCTTATATTTCTCTCGAGAATAAATTCTCCTCCTTTGCTTTATTGTCTTAGCATCCTCTATCACGTTGAGCTTGTGACACATTATTTTTGGGCCAATTCCTGGCATGTCTACATGATTCCATGCAAAGACGCTCTATCTTCTCCACAGCATCTTGATGAAATCTTCTTTTATATCTGGCTTTAGGGCTTTGCCGACCTAGATGGTTTTTTTGGGCTCATCCTCATTGAGGATGATGGATTCTACCTCTTCCGTGACTTCTCCCTTCTTTAACTTTATCTCATCCCTGGGGTCAAGGATATCAATATTATAAGTAGTGATTGATTTCTTGTGCGCCTCTCTTTCCTCAACAAAGTTTAAGTATCATTCCCATGTCATTCTCTGGTCACCCTGAAGTTCCCCTACCCCATAAGGAGTCGAGAATTTTCTCATCTGCTGAACCATCGAAAGAACAAGCTCAAATTCCTTGAGGGATACTCATCGTAGTATAATGTTGTAGACTGAGAAGACATTTTCATCCATCACAAAAAAGTTGATCTTCGTGGTGAGCCATTTTGGCCACTAATCTCCCATTCTTACATCAGCCTTATACATACCTAGGGGATGAACTTTTTCTCCACTGAAACCGATTAGGGAATGATGTTATGGGATGAGCCTAGTGCGACTAATTCCTAAGGCTTTGAAACATGGCCAAAATATCATGTCTGTAGAACTTCCCCCATCTACTAAGATCCTCGATACCTCACATATGTGCACCCTGGTGGTGATGATGAGAGGATCGGCATATCAGTCTAGTAGGCCCTTAAAATCCAACCTTTAGAAACCCACTATCAGAGTATGTATATCAACTTTATTCATTTTTTGGCTTGTCTTCAATAGAGGTTGAGTGCACAGATTCAACCTTCGTTACTGCCTTCACTTCAGCTACATGGGCCTTCCTGTCGACCACTTCTGATCGTCCTCCATCTAGGCCCCCGAAGATCATTCCAACACCAAATGAAATCATATTAGGACTTTTCACCGGGCCATGGTGATCCTTCGGTGGAAGTTCAGGATCATCATCATCCTCTGAGGGGTCGTCATGTCTACCAGTGGCATCTTCTCTACATTTATCATTTCTTTTCTTCCTAGGATGGGCTCAGCCACTCTTGAAGACACCCTTGTCCACATACTTTCTCAACTTCCCTTCTTTTAACATCTTTTTAATTTCATCTTTTACGGATAAACATTTATCGATCAAATGGCCATGATCTTGGTGGAATTAACACAATAAGTTTTTGTTCCTCTTATGGGGAGGAGTTCTCAACTTTTTAGGCCATTTTAAAGATCAAACTCTCTTTACCTCATTTAGAATGCGTTTGCAGCTGACTGTCAGAGCGGTGTAATCTACAAACTTGTCGTCTACTGGTATTTGATTCCCCTCCTTATTCTTTATCTTGTATTTACCTCCACTAGAACCTCCTTTTTCATCCTCGTATTTGGTGGCCATTGCCCGTTCGGCATTCATCACCTTCCCTGTCATCACCAGCAGCTCAACCATTAGCTTCGAGGGGTCTTCGATAAGCTTCCATAATAGCTTCCCCTATTGGATCCCTCCAATAAAGGCCGTCATAACTATACTCTCTTTGTAGTCTTCGACCTTTAACTTCTCTTTGTTAAACATGGCTATGTAGTCTTTGAGGCTCTTATTTTTCCCTTTCTTAACATAGAGCCGATGAGTGGTCTTCTTCTATGGCCTTACTCCAAAGCAGAAGTTGTGAATGAACCATTCTGCTAGTTGCTTAAATATTTCAATGGAGTTCTTCGAAAGAGAGGTATACCAAACATGTGCAGCCCCAGTTAAGGTGCTCGAAAAGGTTCGACATCTTATCTCATCTAAGATAAAGTATGCGTCTGCTGCTTATCGGTACATCTCGATATGATGGACTTGGTTGGTACTCTCGTGATACCTTCGGGTGACCTTAGGTGGCTAAAACTTGACTAGCATTGGGAAGTTGACTATCTTAGCCACAAAGGGTGAGCCCTCGGAGTATCCTCTCTGAAGAGGGTTACGAATTTTTAGGATATGACCAATTTTCTCCTTCAGCCTATCAATAGAGTCATTCCACTGCCTCGCAGGGTCGGGTTGGCCAATATTATCCCTAGTCACTTCTCTAGGATGAACAGAGGGCTCCACTTCAGTCGACCTTCTGCAATTATTTACTTCTCCACGATCGTCGTCTCATTCATAAGGGTGCCGGCCCTTGTGGGGTCATCCATCTTTTACTTCTCTTCTGGATGTTGTAATACTTCTCTATTTGGACAATATTTCCCTTAGGTTATTGATTGCGCCCAGTCTCTCAAAGGCCGACCCTTTGCTCAGACGGTCAAAAGCTGAGCCTCTGGGGAGATAATCAAGATTTTGTATCCTACACCTCCCTTATCTCTCCTAGATAGGTCATACTGTATTGTTTAAGAACTTATACGGGTCCCATCAATCTATTGGAGCATCTTACACTTCCACATCATCATACCTATCCACTAGTTAAGGGTTTCCATGCCTACCCATACATAAACGCCTGGGGTCAGCTGAAATAGTGTTGCTAAAGCCGTTTATTGAAAATAAACTATTTAAGCAACTCCGAAAAGTTTGTTGAAGAAACTCTTTACTTAAATCAAACTGATTTTGAACACAAGATGTGTTAACAAAACTTATGTACGAGATTAGGACAAGATTTGATAACAAGTTTTAGTAAACAGTTTAAAATATTTTAAACTCAGCACACAACATAATGGGATGAGAAGATGTAGAAATATTAATACTCAGGATTTTTAACGTGGTAAAACCTCACCCTTGAGGAAACATCCACGACTCCCTCTACGGAGTAAAACAAAACAATATCAGTAAAACAAATATGTGAGTTACAATATATTTAACTAACATGCACACAATAACAAATCTATACAAGTTCAGGATTGTACCCTCTGGCGTCCTTAAACTTTTCTGCAGATCTTGATTGTTGATGTAGTTCTCTCAGTTTGTCAACTCTTCCTTTGTTTCAGCAGTATACATCGACTTATGTTCACCAAATCTTATAGCCAACACTTTCAGTGTTTGTAGTGTGTTAAGTGTTTGTGTAGTGAATCCTATTCACATGCATGAACTCACACACACTTAGATTTACAGACAGTCCTATACAAATTACATATAAAGTCTATATGCAGTGAGTTTGTTATTTTTCTTTCTTACAAAACCAAAAAAACCTTTTGACCTTTCAATATAACCCAGATTCCACGGAGATCTTGCTTAAGAAATCGGTCAAGACCTTTCTCAATCTCTTTTGAAAATATTTAAGAGATTGAAAACCCTCCAAGTGCGAATCCAACTAGGTCAGGTTAAGTTTTGTAAAAATAGAAACTATAAAACATTTATTGTTGATTCTGAAGTAATAAAATGTTTTAACAGATAACAATCAACAATGTACTTCTCAAGATGAAAAATAAAATGCAACTAAGTGTATTATGACATGAAAACTTCAGATCTATGATTTCTATTGAATCAGAAACAAGATCTGAGTAGGTGTCTAAGTTGGAAATAAGATTTTATGAACACAAGGTTACAGCAACCCAAGATCACTCAACTCGAACTCTCATAAACTCAAGAAACACTAAAGATGGTGTTTATTTGGTTATGGTGTTTTTTGGATAGGTAAGTGGTTTAGGTTGTAGAAGGTTTAGACGAAGTTAGGGTTTCTAACTTGACTCTCTGGTTTCTCTCTCTCTCTCTCTCTCTCTCTCTCTATTCTTTCTCTGAGAATTTTCAAAATGACAAAAGCTCTCGAAGGCAGAGATGAGAGTCCTTTAAATAGAAAGAGGAGAAGGTTCCAGACTATCGTTCAAAAACAACAGCTGAGATTGAGTCAAGCTTCTTTGACTTCAATCCAAGGGCTCACAACAGGCGGTGGATTAAGCAGGCTGTGATTCTCTTAAAGGTTTACACGGGGATTCACTCAGGCGGCATGCAGGCCATTGATAAGGGTTGATCCAAGGGCTGTAAACATGCGAAGTTTTGTCTCTGTAAAGAAACACAACTCTGGCCAATCAGAGAGCAGCAAGTGTTGGTCATAGAATGAATACAAACGCGCGTCCAAAACTAATTACAAAGCCAACCCTGGAGTCTCTGGCGCTTTTGGTTTCTACCCAGAGTAACTTTAGGCCAAAAATCACAACAATACATATTTAGATATTAACCCCAAAACTTTTTAAATCAAATTTTAATTTAATAAAACCTTAATTAAAATATGTTTAAAATTCCTAAAAAAATAATAAAAATCAATTTGAGGGATTTAAACACACTCACCACATTAATACACATAAGGGTGCAATATGATATGCAAACATTAAGTTCTAAGTGTGTGAGTGATGGCTATAGTCTCAGGATCATTACAAGATGAATAAGAGAATAAGCAAAACAATCTCTGAGGCTCTTTGGTTTCTAGGATGGACACAATTTTGTCACAATTTCCAAACTAGATGAGCTCTTATACAGTCTAGACTCAAATGAGTCAAAAGTATAAGGGCTTCAATCTCCCCCTTTGGAAATATGAGACAAAATCTCCTTTGAGTCATCTAGAACTCGTAGGGCGACAACAAATAAGAAAAACCTATTCCTATAAAAGTTCTATCTACCCAAATCCTAGAAAGCAAAAATTACATAACCCAACTATATACTGTTTAACATCCTATTATTACAATAGAGAATGACTGTACAAGAAGAATACCTGCAAAGAATTACTAAGATCAAGCTGTTTAGTATAAGCAGAGATAGACTCAAATTTCTCCCCCATTTTGTCTCAAATGGACAAAGGGAAGGAACTTGGAAAATATAACAGGTATTTACTCGACACAAACCATACCAATAGATTTACGTAAAGAAATGAATCAATTATAATCAAGAGGTTTGGTAAACAAATTTGCAAGTTGTAGATCAGTAGGAAGATAATTGATTTCTAATTCCTTGGTTTCAACTAATTCACGAATAAAGTGATGTCTTATTTTAATGTGCTTAGTTCGCGAGTGTTGAACCGGGTTCTTAGAAATATTAATCGCTCTTTGATTATCACAATAGAGATGAAGTGTGGTTTCTTGAATACCATAATCACTTAGTATTTGATTTAGCCACAATAATTGGGCACAACAGCTACCAGCGGCTATGTATTCAGATTCAGCAGTCGAGAGAGATGTGCAGTTCTGTTTTTTACTACTCCATCCTACCAAGTTATTACCAATATAACAACATGCGCCTGAAGTGCTTTTACTATCATCAGTACAACTAGCCCAATCAGCATCAGTGTACCCAATAATAGTGTTCGGTGTGTCATTCGTGTACCAAATTCCTAAATTTAGAGTGCCTTTAACATATTTAATTATCCGTTTAACAGAGTTTAAATGGCTCTCTTTGGGGTTGTTTTGATAGCGCGCACAAACACACACATCATACATGATATCAGGACGCGAGGCAGTCAGATAGAGTACTGTGCCAATCATACTACGATATAATGTAGGATCAACAGATTTTCCATTTTCATCTTTTGACAATTTTTCTGTAGTACTCATAGGCGTTTTAGCACTTTTAGCACTCTCGAGGCCAAATTTCTTAACTATCTCTAATGCGTACTTAGTCTGCGAAAGAAACAATCCATCTGGTTGTTGTTTGACTTGGAGACCTAGGAAGAACTGTAACTCCCCCATAAGGGACATCTGAAATTCCATACTCATGATTTCAGCAAAAGATTTTACTTTTGAGGTAGAAGTAGATCCAAATATGATATCGTCTACAAAAACTTAAGCGATAGTAATGTGTTTGTCAAAGTGTTTGACAAATAAGGTTTGGTCATTTCCACCTCTTTTGAAACCTTTATCCAGTAGAAAACTGGACAGGCGCTCATACCAAGCTCTAGGAGCTTGCTTAAGATCATATAAAGCCTTTTTCAACCGAAATACATGATTAGGATAATTAGGGTCAATGAACCCTTTAGATTGTTCTACATAGGTTTCCTCGGCAAGTATTCCATTAAGGAACGCAGATTTAACATCCATTTGATATAATGTAAAATGCATGTGACAAGCTATAGCAAGAAGCAGACGAACTGATTCTAAACGAGTAACAGGAGCAAAAGTCTCGTTAAAATCAATTCCTTCTATTTGGGAATAACCTTGAGCAACTACTCTAGCTTTATTTCTAATTACTATCCCATTTTCATCAGTTTTATTTTTGAAAATCCAACGAGTACCAATAACCTTTTTGTGATCAGGACGTGGAACAAGATACCATACATCATGAATGAAAAATTATAAAAGTTCATCCTGCATAGCAGAGATCCAGTGTGAGTCATTCAATGCCTCATTTATATTCTTTGGTTCCACAAGAGAAACAAAGCATGCATAAAGTGCATAATTTCTAAGTTGGGATCTTGTACGTACTGGCTCACTAGGGTTACCAACTACGTTGTTTATGGGATGGTCTTTAGAAACCCAGTTAGGTACTTCAGGTGACTCAATAGGTAATGAATTATCTATTTCAGAAGAGTCATTTTCTAAAATATTTGAAGATTCTTCTTCAATAGTTAATTCACTAGTCTTGCTTTCTATAGAAGTGTCACTAACAATTACATTTATGGATTCCATTAAGGTTTTAGTGCCAAGATTATACACCCGATAAGCTCTACTGTTAGGTGAATATCCTAAAAATATGGCTTTATCTCCCCTGCTCTCAAATTTAGATAAGTGTTCCCTATCTTTGCAAACATAGCAGGTACTACCAAAGGTTCTAAGGTACTTAAGATTAGGCTTTTTATTGTACCAAAGTTCATAAGGAGTTTGTTTGGAATTCTTTCTAAGATAGACCCTATTAATAAGATGGCATGTTGTACGAATAGATTCTACCCAAAAATACTTAGGTAAGTTCTTGGCATGGAGCATGACACATGCCATCTCTTGAAGGGTTCGATTCTTTCTCTCAACTATACCATTTTGTTGAGGAGTCTTAAGAGCACTGAACTCATGTTTGTAACCATTATAGTCACATTATTCTATAATACTAGTGTCTTTGAATTCACCACCTCTATCACTTCGGATTCTATTTACTTGAGTGTCTTTCTCATTTTCAATTCGTAAAAGAATCTTTAAAAAAGTTTGAAAAGTATCGGATTTTTGTTTTAAGAAAGCTACCCAAGTGAATCTGGTGAAGTCATCAACCATAACTAGAATATAACTGTGTCCACAGAGACTAACAGTTTGAGAAGGACCCATTAGGTCCATATGGATGAGTTGTAAGGGATTAGAGGTAAGGATATCTTTAACCCTTTTATGAGGTGCTTTAATAATTTTTCCTTCTTGACAGGGGCCACAGACAATGTTGTGAATAGGTTTAATTTTTGGTATTCCTCTAACTATTTGTTGAGAGGACAATTTACTCAAATTTTCGTAATTAATGTGACCCATTCGGTTATGCCATATCTCATTGTCATCCATTATGGCAACATTACAGATTTCAGAACTAGTCATGACAGTATAACAATTGTCAGGACTCCTGAATCCTGTAATTACGCATTCTCCCTTTTCATTTAAAATCTTGCAATTGTTCTTTGAAATGGTAACAGTATGGTTTAAGTCACAAAATTGCGAAATGCTGAGTAAATTAGCCTTGAGGCCTTTAACTAAAAGAACGTTTTCAAGAACAGGAAGTCCTTTTTCTTTAAGAGGTCCTTTGCCTATGATCTGGGATGATACTCCATCACCAAAAACAACTTTTCCTCCATCAAAGATGGTTTTATTAAAAAGTTTTGTATCATCACTAGTCATGTGCTTGGAACATCCAGAATCCAAATACCAACCAGAAGATGTATGTTCAGCTTTTAGGGCAGAAATAACAATATTACACTTCATCTAGGGTACTAGATCATCTTTTCTAACCCAAATTGCTCTGGTTTTCTGTTTGCGCTTGTTTGCTCTCATTTGATAAAATTTGCGAGCATTATATTTTTGTTGAAAAACATTTTGCGCATGATTTTGAGTAAATTTAAACACCTGAGCATTTGATTTAGAAAAGTTTCTGGAATTCCTTCTAGTAAATGTCCTTTTAGGTTTAGTCTTTCTATTCCTATAGTTGGAGTTTTTGTCTGGTGGCCTGGGAAGGACATAATTGTTACTCCTCCTCCTAGAATAGTTAAAGTTATGATACATGGAAGTATTGTAGATAGGCTTACTCAGTCTCCTAGCATAGCAATCATCGAAAGAGTGTCCGTATATGTCACAATAGGAGCAATAAAGATTGCTCAGAATGGGGTTTACCTTAGGAAAGTCTCTAAACAAAGGTTTTGAGAAATTTTGAGGCTGAATTTTATTCCTAGGTAGCACAGGTTTGAAAGCAGGTTCACTTTTCCTAATTGGGGGGCAGACATATTTTCCCTTTGGTAAATTTTCATGCTTAGAGCAACTTGCATCTCCAGTGTTAGTGTTTTGATGATCAAACTTAGTTTTTAGTGAATGAAAGTCTGGACATGTTTCAATAGGTCTTTTGCCTCCTGACACAAATTTGATAGGTTCAACAGGTTTTGTTTGTGTCTTCAACTTGGGGCAAAACCCTATACCAGTTCTATCATCAGAATTGGTTTTAGATTCAACAACAAACCCATCAAAACAATTTGAATTATTTTCAAATTTTGTAAATTTTTTGAAAACAGTTGCTGTCTTTTCTTTTGTTTGTTCCAATTCTAATAATGACCCTTTGTATTTTTTCTCCAGAATTTCATTAGCTTCAGTCAAGGTTTTCAGTTTTTCATCAAACACTTTGACTTCACTTTCATGAGACATGCATTGAGTAGTATACTCTTCAGCATTCAGTTTTACCATCAGGCTTAGATCCTCTAGCTTTTTGGTAAGATCTTTCACAATCTTTTCTAGTCTAGTGCTTTTCTTAAGAGTTTTGGCATATAGAGTGTGAATGTCTGGGAGATCTTCATTATCTGAGTCACTAAGTGAGGTGTGTGAAGTGACCCCTAAGGTTTCATTTCTTAAACTCACGCACCCATTGACATCAGCAGTATCGATTCCCCTTTGACTCACACACCCCGAGGAAGAAGTATTAATGTTCTCAGTAAGTAAAGCATCTAAACCAGTTAAAGTATGATTCAAGGAAAGAGAGCTAGAATTACTAGACTCATCCTCACTATCAAGCACAGGCATATCATCATTATATATGATTTTGGCAAAGAAGGATAAACAAAGATCAAAACCATCAGATGTCTCAGGTTCCTCATTTTTAGAGTCACTTGAGTCATCCCATGTTTTGCAGATGTTGGCTCTAGAGTGTTTGTTTTGGGTATTTAAATTAACTCTACAGTCTTGAGCAATGTGTCCTAGTTTACCACATCTATAGCATTCAGTCTTCTTGAGGTCTCTGTGAGGTCTTGTGTTGTCCTTGTTCTGTTTGTCATGAGGTTTCTCATAGGACTTGTGATTTGAAGGAGTTGAATAATTAGACTTGCCCTGTCTATTTGCAATACTGTTTCTAAATTTAACAATTTTCTTAAATTGTTTTGACATTAGGGAAATCTGATCATCTAGACTTTCTAAGTCACAGTCCTCATCAGAATCATTACTAGGAGTGTTTAACTCAGGCTTAATCATCTTAGAAGTAAAGCTAAGATTGGAATTGGTATGTTTCCTATGAGTGTGGGTCAATTGTTTCTTAAACTCTAATTCCATTTCCACAGTTCTTAATTTACTACTGAGTAATTCAGGAGTGAGATTTATATCACACGTTTCCTCAATAGAATATCTTTTATTGTCAAATTTCTGTGGTAATGATCTCAGAATTTTAGACACAATTTCTTGTCTATCATAAGTTATACCATTAGCATGCAGTTTAGTGACAATATTAGTCAGGTTCATATAGAAGTCATCAAAAGACTCAGATTCAGACATGATTAAAGAGTTATACTGTTGGATTAACATCTGAGTTTTAGCAGCCTTAACCCTAGAGTCTCCTTCATGGGCAGTAATCAAGGTATCCCATGCTTCCTTAGAAGTGGTACAAGATGAGATTCTCTTGAACTCATGTTCATTTATAGACATAAATATGGCATTCTTTCCTTTATTATTATTGCGAGAAACTTGTTTCTCTTCTTGAGTAAACTCACTTAATATTTTCTTAACCCTCTCATTACTTCCTTCAGTGGCTGGTTTAGTAGGATAAGAGTATCCATTTTCAATAATGTCCCAGACATCATCTCCCAGAGTTCCTTGAATGAAATCAATCATCCTTACATTCCAGTAAGAGAAATTGGTTCCATCAAAGACTGGAGGTCTGGTCAAGTTACCATATCTTTCATTTTTCTCGTCCATGATTGATTTTGAGAAAACAGTTTCAGAAACTCAGGATCTTTTTTAAATAAGTTCACCAATAGCTCTGATACCAATTGAAATAGCGTTGCTAAAGCCGTTTATTGAAAATGAACTATTTAAGCAACTCTGAAAAGTTTGTTGAAGAAACTCTTTACTTAAATCAAACTGATTTTGAACACAAGATGTGTTAACAAAAATTATGTACGAGATTAGGACAAGATTTGATAACAAGTTTTAGTAAATAGTTTAAAATATTTTAAACTCAGCACGCAACAGAATGGGATGAGAAGATATAGAAATATTAATACTCAGGATTTTTAACGTGGTAAAACCTCACCCTTGAGGAAAGATCCACGACTCCCTCTACGAAGTAAAACAAAACAATATCACTAAAACAAATATATGAGTTACAATCTATTTAACTAACATGCACACAATAACAAATCTATACAAGTTCAGGATTGTACCCTCTGGCGTCCTTAAACTTTTCTGCAGATCTTGATTGTTGATGTAGTTCTCTCAGTTTGTCAACTTTTCCTTTGTTTCAGCAGTATACATCGACTTATGTTCACCAAATCTTATAGCCAACACTTTCAGTGTTTGTAGTGTGTTAAGTGTTTGTGTAGTGAATCCTATTCACATGCATGAACTCACACACACTTAGATTTACAAACAGTCCTATACAAATTACATATAAAGTCTATATGCAGTGAGTTTGTTATTTTTCTTTCTTACAAAATAAAAAAAACCTTTTGACCTTTCAATATAACCCAGATTCCACGGAGATCATGCTTAAGAAATCGGTCAAGACCTTTCTCAATCTCTTTTGAAAATATTTAGGAGATTGAAAACCCTCCAAGTGCGAATCCAACTAGGTCAGGTTAAGTTTTGTAAAAATAGAAACTATAAAACATTTATTGTTGATTCTGAAGTAATAAAATGTTTTAACAGATAACAATCAACAATGTACTTCTCAAGATGAGAAATAAAATGCAACTAAGTGTATTATGACATGAAAAACTTCAGATCTATGATTTCTATTGAATCATAAACAAGATCTGAGTAGGTGTCTAAGTTGGAAATAAGATTTTATGAACACAAGGTTACAGCAACCCAAGATCACTCAACTCGAACTCTCATAAACTCAAGAAACACTAAAGATGGTGTTTATTTGGTTATGGTGTTTTTTGGAGAGGTGAGTGGTTTAGGTTGTAGAAGGTTTAGACGAAGTTAGGGTTTCTAACTTGACTCTCTGGTTTCTCTCTCTCTCTTCTCTCTTCTCTCTCTCTCTCTCTCTCTCTCTCTCTCTCTCTCTATTCTTTCTCTGAGAATTTTCAAAATGACAAAAGCTCTCGAAGGCAGAGATGAGAGTCCTTTAAATAGCAAGAGGAGAAGGTTCCAGACTATCGTTCAAAAACAACAGCTGAGATTGAGTCAAGCTTGTTTGACTTCAATCCAAGGGCTCACAACAGGCGGTGGATTAAACAGGCTGTGATTGGCTTAAAGGTTTACACGGGGATTCACTCAGGCGGCATGCAGGCCATTGATAAGGGTTGATCCAAGGGCTGTAAACATGCGAAGTTTTGTCTCTGTAAAGAAACACAACTCTGGCCAATCAGAGAGCAGCAAGTGTTGGTCATAGAATAAATACAAACGCGCGTCCAAAACTAATTACAAAGCCAACCTTGGAGTCTTTGGCGCTTTTGGTTTCTACCCAGAGTAACTTTAGGCCAAAAATCACAACAATACATATTTAGATATTAACCCCAAAACTTTTTAAATCAAGTTTTAATTTAATAAAACCTTAATTAAAATATGTTTAAAATTCCTAAAAAAATAATAAAAATTAATTTGAGGGATTTAAACACACTCACCACATTAATACACATAAAGGTGCAATATGATATGCAAACATTAAGTTCTAAGTGTGTGAGTGATGGCTATAGTCTCAGGATCATTACAAGATGAATAAGAGAAGAAGCAAAACAATCTCTGAGGCTCTTTGGTTTCTAGGATGGACACAATTTTGTCACAATTTCCAAACTAGATGAGCTCTTATACAGTCTAGACTCAAATGAGTCAAAAGTATAAGGGCTTCATCAGCAACATCCCTCCGCTATTATGGAGGTGGAAAGTTTTTATGTGGTGCCTCTGGTGGTCCTCTGGCCTCATATTATTCCTCTGTAGATACAAAGTAATCATCTCTGGTGAGACTCCTGGTGGTCTTAGAATGTTTTGGCTAAGAGCTGTAAATTGCTCTTGCATAACCTGCTAGCTTGCTGCCAAAGACTTCAGGGCAGTAGCCACCTCCTTCATCTCAGACTCAAGTGGTATATGGATGGAACTAGGTCCTACTCCACTAGCCGGTAGAGGAGGTTGTGGTAACTCCGGTGCCATATATTTGAGCTGTGATGAGCTAAATAATCAAAACACTGATCAACTTGAGAACCTTGATGGATCTCTTTCAATGGTAAAACATCTCCACACAAAGGGGTAGAACTTGTTCACCACTAGAGTCCCCGGTGAGGTAAAGATATAGAATGGAAGAGATAGCTTCTCGTTCCCACAGATGGTGCCAAACCGATGATGTTTAGAACAACACCACTGGATAAGGAGGTGGTAGAGCTCAAACAATAGCAATAATGGTAGCAGTAATGTTATATATGTATATATGTATATAAAAAAAGGTGAGTAGAAGAAGTATGAAGATAGTGATGTATAGTGGTTCAACTAATTATGCCTACATTCACTGTGATTGTGTGATCCACTAAATATGGGCACTAAAGGCCCTGAATATAATACAAAAGCTTTTTGTCTCTACTATGTGTACAAACAGAGTTTCTCCTAGGGTTACAATTAATAATCCCCATATAAGGTTAAATGAGATAAGTACATATGGGACTTGGGGTGTAGTGTACCCCCTAAGCATGCATTGATCATGTGAATGATGATTTAACTAATCCCCTGTTGACACCTGGATGGTCCATTTTTAGGTAGTGATGCCTCAATATTCCCTCACGTGAGGGGATGATGTTGTTATAACAGTTTAGTCCACGTGCTACATTAGTCCCATGCGTATTGTTCCATGTGTTTTCCAAATCATGCGCCATGATGGTGTCACCATCGACTTATAGTTACTGGCCGAGGCTGATGCTAACCTTCTGGAAGACCTTATTATTGAATGTAGGACGTTTGTATTGTTGGCCTTCATAGGGTCGGCCAGTTGTATGGTCTCCTGAATTGTCCCCAAGTCGAGGCTTCAACCTGCATGGTCTTGGGCTGATTTGGGCCACCCAACATACTTGTATTTCCAATGGTGGGGTTGGCCTAGGGTACGCCTATCTTTAGTATGGCCCTTAGTGGTAAAGGTAGAGATGAGTCCTCATCCTAGACGAGGCTACCTTCTGCCAGGCCGAGGGTATATTTTGGTATATCAGTGCTCTCTAAACAGCTCGGTGAGTGTCACCAACACCTCACACAGGACCAATGTAACTTGTAGTAACCGATCGCGTGGTCATTTGACCCTTGATTTAAATTAGGTGATGGTCACGGATTTGGTCCATGATTATGATGTCAAATTGGGTAAGGTTCTATTGGTCGTGACCATGTTCGTGACTATCATATGTCCATGACCAGGGAAACGGGTCAGGGATTTGGGCCGTGCCATCAAAATTGGTCATGCCCGATTTAGTCATGAACCAAATCCGTATCCCCCACTTGAGAGGACGGGACCCCCACGAGGTCACCCATGGAGCACTTGCAACAACTGACCGATTAGCCTCCCGATTGGAGGATTTTTTTTATTATTAAACTAGTTACGCCCCAAAGTCATGACCCCATTTTTTGTACTGTAATATTGGGCACAACCCAAAGCCGTTACTAAGTTGACTTGTACAGAAAACATAGTCACGATCTAAACCCGTAATGAAGATTAATCACAAGAAACATGGCCACACTTATGGGCCGTGACTTGATGGTTTTAAATTAGGTGATGGTCACGAATTTGGGTAGTAATTATGATTTCAAATCGGGCCAGGTTCTACTAGTCGTGACCATGTCCGTGACAATCATAAGTCCGTGACCAAGGCAGCAGGTCAGGGATTTGGGTCGTGCCACCAAAATTTGTCATGCTCGATTTGCTCACGGACCAAATCCACGACCCATACTGCTTGCTCAGGGATAAAGTTCGTGACCAGTCGCCTAGTTTGGTTTAATGAGGGAAATTACGTTCATGAGTTTTGAGTTTTCATGACCCATACTCCACATCTTTAGCATTTAGCATAAAAACCCATCATAATCCTTGCAATGAGGCATTGGTATATACATGATAGCTTATATTACTAGAATAAATAATGATGACAATTGTAGTAGTTAATCTATGTTTTTAATTTTGGAATGCTTGACTACATTAACTAGTCCATACACATGACATTTCCTTCCTTGTTAGATTTAAGAGGGGAAGAGCGATACGAGCAAATCCTTCAACAAAATGATGATAATAATCAACTAATCGCTTAAAACTCTTTATCTCGGTGATATTGGTAGGATTTTTCCTTTCTAAAATGGATGAAATTTTGGCCGGATCGACTTAGATTCCATTTTCCGAAGTCACGTCTCCTATAAATTTTATTTATTTTATGGAAAAATCACATTTTCTCTTCTTATCATATAACATATGGTTTCTTAGAGTTCCTAATACTATCTTTTAATGTTGCACATGTTCTATTGGATTTTGGTAGTAAACAAGAATATTGTCAATGGAAACAATAACATATTGGTCAAGAAAATGTTTACAGATTCTATGCATAAGGTCCATAAAATCCGCGAGTGCATTGGTTAATCAAAAATACATGACAATAAATTAGAAATGTCCATAACGAGTTTGAAAAACAATTTTTCAAATATCTTCTTTTCATCGCAATTGATGGTAAATAGATCTTAATTCAATTTTGCAAAAGATATTTGCTCCTTGAAGTTAATCAAATAGATCTTCAATTCGGTGTAAAGGATACTTATTCTTAATAGTTACTAGGTTTAATTTATGATAATTTATGCATAATCTAAAGCTTCCGCCCTATTTCTTGAGAAATTATGCAGGAGCTCTCCAAGGAGATGAGTTAAGGAGAATAAAACCTTTTTGAAAAAGATCACCTAGTTGGGTATAGATTTCTTGGTGTTCTAAAGGAGACATCAGATATGGAGGTATGGAAATAGGAAGAGTATTTGGATAAAGATTTATACTAAATTTAATTTGTCGGGAAGGGGGTAATCCTCGTAATTCTTTGAAAAAAGCATCTTCAAATTATTCCAAAATTCATACAATTAACGAACAATTGTGAATTTGGAAATTGGATGGTTCAGACAGATCTAATCCTTGAAATATCTAGTAATATTTATCTTCGTTTTGAAAATAAATTCTCTTGGCCTAACAACCGATATAAGCATGATTTTTTGACAGAATATCCATTCTGATAACAATATTGAAGCCTCAAATGTCTAAAATTATCAAGTAACATGGAGTGAACCTAAACTAAGCTGAATTTACAATTCTATAACCATGTATAGGTCTATTGATTTCACCCATAGGAAATTAAATATCCAATTGAATAGTTAGATTTGTAGGTAATAATTGTATTAATATTGCTAGTTTAAGACTGATAAAGGAATGTGTTGATCCTGAATCAAATAACATATGTGCAGGATAGTGATGAAAAAGTATCATACCTTCTATCACGTCATTAGAGTATCGTGTAGGACATATCGCATAATGCTTTCCATTAATCGGTATTGGTAAAATTTCCTTAACTGGATTTAGTTGAGGTTCATTTGGTATAAGACATGAATTTTTATTTTGCTATGAATTATCTATCTGGCGATAAACTGAAAGAGATCTTAATTTACGACATTGTGGCCGAATATGTACTAATTCTTGACATTTATGGCAACGAGTCACTGAACGAGTTATGTTATGGAGAATTTAGTAATAAGCTTGTCCAATTGGATTTGGATAAGGTTGATGTCGAGATTGAGCTAAAGTTTTAATCACATGATTTCATCTAGTAATGGGGGGAGAAGATCGTACTACAACGGAAGAAATTTCTCCCAAAATTGTTGTAATGTCTATAAGTTGAGAATACTTGTGGATTTGTAAAGGAGTGACCAAATTCTTTATCCTCGGAAGTAGTCCTCTTTCAAATTGCATGCATTTCTTCATCTCACTATCCCCATATTCAATGGCATAATGGGATAACTCAGTAAATTTGGCTTCGTACTAGGCTATGGACATCTTTTCTTATTGTAATTTTAAGAAAACTGTGGTTCGTTGATGTCATTTGGCTTCAACAAAATACTTTTTGAAATAGATTTCATCAAACTGCTCTCGCGTAAAATTAACCACACTCTCATTGCGCACACCGCATACAACCAAAAGTCATCTTCATTTTCGAACATGTGAGCTACTAGAGTCATTCGGAGATTGGATATTATACATACTCCATTAATAATTTTTACAATCTGATCTATTTGTTGTTCATCTTCATTAGAACCTGGATTTCCAAGAAAGGATGGAGGTCATTGTCTCCAAAATTCCTTGAGAGCATTCATCCTACGGATTGCTCCTAATATTTACCCTGAAGCAGAGTAAGGAATTTATTTTTGGCGGGCTAAAGATGTTAATACCTAAAGATATCGTATGATTCCTTCAGTGTGACTCTTCTCGGTTGGAGTTTTAGTGGAGGGAATTCAACTACTAACCATCCTAAAATACAATAGAACAATTAACATAATACATGAATATGTCACAATACTATATTATACAAGATAGAGTTCTATGATACATTAGAGTAATATCACATTACTTACTCTACATAAGTACTTATACTGCAACAGTTAAAGTTAATCAACCTCCTAAAGGTTAGTATGACAAACTATGTACAATACTTTATTTTTCCCTATTACAATGGGAGGGATGATTTTCTTCAGTTTAATTTGGAATTTCCTTAAGCGAGGACAGTAGAATCATTTTCTGAAGAGTCGTAATCTAGAATATAAGGACAATCATCAGGTTTAGGGGGTTCATCATCTTTCAAATCTCTGGCGTCAGAAGATAAACCACCATGAAGTTCACCATCGGAAATAGCATCTGGGTACATCAGTGGAGCCGGTGGTAAATCTGCTAAAGAAAGATTTATCGCTTCCTAAAGTATTACAGGATCATTAACATAATCATCCACTTTCCTCATCACTTGCATTTCGCCCAACACTGGATTAGTCAATACTAATTTCTTTGGATCACTACTATAACCTACCCAATCTTTATCTACCGCGTGAATCATTTTTCTAATCCTTGAAAGTTCTTCATTTCGAAATGTTTTAAAACCCCATAATTTTTAGCCGTAAAATTCTTTGTTAAATTAAAAATTTCAAAAAATAATTTTTTTGTAATCTTTATAATTTTAGTATTTCAAAACATTGGTATTTATATGTAAAAATAAGGATTTGAGTGGAATTTAAATCCGAATTAAATTTGGAAACTATAAATTTTTGTAAAAAAATCAGGGGAGGATCCGACCTAAGGAGGAAAAAAAATAAAAATAAAAATCCAACCGTCTGATCGAGATGAATTTTTTTACAACAGCTCCGTCTCGTCGTCAGTTACAACATTTTAAAATTTTATCCAATTCCAATGATCCTATCATCCGTAATAAATTTTCGAGTGTTTGTGTTTGATTATGACTCAAAACTATTTTGGGTATACAAACATAATGTGAGATGTTTAGTACTTTTAAAAAACATTTTAGCCTTCTTAAAAATCAGAAGGCTCCTCCATTTTCATGTTCTTTCATCTACAAAGACCTAGACCCATTTAAAAGCAAGATTCAACCCAAGTTCTGAAGGTCCAAACCGTGTCTTATCAAGTTGATCCAAGAATGAAACTTTGTCATCTTTTATCAAGGAAAACATCTTCATAATAAGATTTTGTTTAAAAAAATCTCGGGGATGGTTACCTTTATTGATTTCGATTAATATTATACGTAGTAATTATGGCCTACACATTAAATACACATGTTCTCATAAAATAAAGTAGAAATATCAATTAGGGAAAGTGGAAGATAATTCGGGACTATTTTTATAGAAATTTCGAGTAAGAATGATGATTCAAAACCTTCCATGTTAGAGTAAAGTTTTTGGTGCCGTAGACGTTAAGGTGTTAACATGTAGATTCTTATGTAGGAATATCATATAATAATTCATATGATGTTAAACAATGGAAATTTTGTGCATGTCACATAGTAGAAAGTTCTCTTTGTGTATATTCTATGATCATGCATGTGATTATAAATTGAATAATTTCATGAGAAAGTGTTGTTTAATTAATACTATCATTAAACAGCCATTAATTGAGTAATTAATGATGTGCAGATGAAATTGGTAAAAAATAGTGGGATGAATAGAAATTCAATCTTATGCTACTTATTTGTTTTATTATGTTCGACACCGCCGCAATGACGGGGTTATGCGTTAGATATGGAGCTCAACTTAATTTGGGTTGCTTTATAGGATATGACTCTCACCTTTATTTTAGTTTCTATCATTCCATGGTACTAGTTAATAGACCTTTGGGTAGTCAACGCTTTTAGGTATGGGACTAGATAGTGGTGACGATTTACAGATAATTATTTCCTGGTGGTGCTCGTTTTTACGTTGTTCCTTCGATTAATGAACCTAGGGGTGAGGCTAAGTGGTGTTGGTTAGTTGGCTTTCTTCCTACATGATAGGCTAGAAAATATTGGTGTCTTAGAGACCTTTTGGTCTGAAACTAAGGCCGTTTTGAGGAATTTATGTCGATAAAAAGGGTGCGGCTAATTTGAGATAAATGAGAAAATTTGAAAATTTGAGAATTAAAGCCTAAGATAAAAAAATGAAAAAACGTATTGGTGGTCCGATTTTGTGCAAGGTTGAAAGTTAAACGGGATGACGACCTATAGTGACGTGTCATGCGTGGAACCTCACGAGTGTGTACAGAGATCACAGGGAACCGGGTTGACTGGCCATAGTGAGGGGAATGTGTGTGGTATAGAACTAGAGGGAGTACCATAACCAAATGATGTAAGACATTAAGAGGGAGTCCCACAAATTATATTAATGACGAATAAAAAACAGTCATCGGGTCAATGGAATTAAATTAAACAATTAGCTGTTATTGAAAGTGCATAATTGGACTTGGACCTAGAGGGTGGCTTAGAAGTAGTTAGATGATAATTTATTTTTATTTGTAAAACTGTCGTGTTTATTGTCTATAATGCTATTGTCTGGGTTCAAGATCCCTATTTGAGAGAAGTAGATGGTATCCATGCAGTGGGATCTGACCCATTGCGTTTGACTAACATTTTAGGTTGTGTGATGGAGTAGCTGCATAGGAGTTATTAGAGATCGATTTAGAGTTGCAGTTGTAGTTCCATTTTATTTATTCGCTTTATTAGTATAGGTTTAGTTTATTCAGTCGCTTTACATTCTGATACTTCGTTATGGATTCTAATGGGCCATTTGGTTCCAAAGTTATCTATGGTTTCAATCAGTTACTTTCTTGTATTAATTCATTTGGAGTTTAAAATAAATTATGGAGTTGAACTATTTTTTGAGTTAGCATGGTGATGGATATTTATTGCATGGATGTTTATTATTTATCAAGATCAATTAAGTATTATCTTATGGAAGGAAAATTTTATATGTCTCATATCTGTCACATGCTAAGAATGGTATTTAATTTAGTGACACTCGACATAGTTTTGGTGGCAACCGACGCCAAAATTTCGCCGATTATTACAAATGGTATCAGAGCATGGTCTTAGGCCTCATAGATAGTGAGTCTGTTTATATTTTTGCGTTACAAATCTTTATTCCCCTTTCTGGATTTTTACTCCATATCGTATTGAGTCTAGCATATGTGTTAGCAGTGTTTCTTGGAGATGTGGAGTTTTTTTATAAGGACGTTGTAGGCATTGAAGCTAGAATTAGTAATCCTGATACGGGGATCCTTAGAGTATATTTTGAAAATGATATTTTTGGCAGATCGTTAGTATAAATTTTGGGTATATCTATTATCGATACTATGAGGTAATTTGATTTGAGGATCTAAGCTTGCGATGTCTTTTGTAGATAGAATCGAGTGGTGATTCGTGAGAGAGCGTGGTACGCCGTTATTTTCATAGTTATGCGTATATATATATAGTTATGATTTATATTGCATATTTTTTGTGGGGTATGTAGATGTTGGATTGAGTGTATGGGTGCCCAATCGTAGCATTAAATGGGTACGCATATGTAAGCCTTATTTTATTTGCGCGACTTTATATTGGATGTTTAGGCTTCTTCGAATTTCGAGGACAAAATTCCTGTATTTGTGGGGATGTATGTAACACCCCATAACTTTTAACCATAAATATCTTTGTTAAATAAATAATTTAAAAAAATAAATTTCTGGAATCTGTTTAATTTTGGTATGTCAAAATATTTGTTTTTGAATAGAAAAATTAGGATTTTAGTGGAATTTAAATTTGAAAATTACATCCATTTGTATAAAAATCGGTGGAGGATCCGACCTAAGGAGAAAAAAATATAAAAAATAGAAATCCCACCCACCGATCGAGGTGAAGTGTTTACAGCAGCTCCGTCTAATCGTTAGCTACAACATTATAAAATTTCAGCCAATTCCGACGATTCGATCATCAGTAATATTATTCTGATTATTTGTGTTTGATTAGGACTCCAACTCTTTTTGGTATATAAACATAAAGTGACGGATTTTTGACTTTTAAAACATATTTTAGCCATTGCAAAAATCGATAGCCTCGTCTATTTTCATATTCTTCGATCTACAAAACCCTAGCCCCATTTAAAAGAAAGATTCAACCAAGTTTTGAAAGTTCAAACCAGAATTTCTCAAGTTTATCCAAGAACAAAACTTTGTCATCCCTTCGCAAGGAACTCATATTTATAATCACGTTTCTTCAAACAAAACGCAGGCATGGTTACCCCTATTTCTTTCCCTTAGTATTATGCGATAATTGTCGCCAACACACTAAATACATGTGTTTTCATAAAACAAACTAGAAATATTAATTAGGGAAAGTGGAAGATAATTCCGGACTCTTTTTGTTTTTAAATTACTAATTTGAATAAAGATACAAAACCATTCATGTTAGGGTAAAGTTTTGGGTGCTGTAGACGTTAAGGTGTTCACATGTATATTCTTACGTCGAAATGTCATTAATAATTCATATGATGTTAAATAATCGAATTTTTGTGGATGTCTCATCATAGGAAATTATTGTTGTGTATATTCTACGAACATGCGTGTGAATAATTTCATGAGAAAGTGTTGTTTAATTAATACTTTGATTAAACAACCGTTAATTGAGTAATTAATGATGTGCGGATGAAATTAGTAAAAATGAGTGGGATGAATGGAAATTCATCCTTATGCCACTTATTTGTTTTATTATGTTCGACACCGCGGCAACGACGGGGTTATGGGTTAGATAGGGCACTCATCTTTATTTGGGTTGCTTTATAGGATATGGTGGTCACCTTTATTTTGGTTTATTTCTATCAATTGGACTAGTTAATAGACCTTTGGGTAGTTATTGCATCTAGGTATGGGACTAGATAGTGGTGACGATTTACGGATAAATATTTCGGGCTGGTGCTAATTTTTACATTGTTCCTTGGATTAGCGAACCTAGGGGTGAGGCTAAAGTGGTGTTGGTTAGTTGGTTTTCTTCCTACATGACAGACTAGAAAATGTTTTTGTCTTGGAGAACTTTAGGCCTGAAACTAAGGGAATTTTGAGGACTTTTTGTCGATAAAAAGCGTGCGGCTAATTTGAGATAAATGAGAAAATTTTATAAATTGAAAATTAATGCGTTAGATAAAAAAAAGGAAATAAAAATTTATTGGTGGCGCGATTATGTCCAAGGATGACACTTAAACGGGATGATGAGATATAATGATGTGTCGTGCGTATAACCTCTTCAGTGTGTACAAAGATAACAGTGAACCGGGTGAACTGGTCGTAGTGGGGGGAATGGTTGTGGTGTAGAACTAGCGAGAGTACCACAACCAAATGATGTAAGACATTTAGCGGGAGTCCCACAAATGATATTAATGATGAACAAAAATCAATCCTCGGGTTAATGTAATTAAATTAAATAATTAATTGTTGTTAAATGTGTATAATTAGACTTGGACCTCGATGGTGGCTTAGAAGTAGTTAAATGATAATTTATTTTTAATCGTAAAACTGTCGTGTTTATTGTATATAATGCTATTTTCTGGGTTCAAGGTCCCTATTTGATAGAAGTAGATGGTATTCATGCAGTGGGCTTTGATCCATTGCGTTTGACTAACATTTTAGGTTGTGTGATGGAGTAGCTCAATAGGAGTTATTAGAGATCGATTTGGAGGTGGAGATGGAGTTCCATTTTATTTATTCATTTTATTAGTATAGGTTTACTTTTATTTAGTCTCTTTACATTATGATACTTCTTTATGGATTCTAAAGGGCCATTCAGTTTCAAAGTTATCTATGGTTTCAATCATATACTTTAATAGATTAATTCATTTGGAGTTTAAAATAAATATGTTGTTGAACTATTTTTTGAGTTAGCATGGTGATGGATATTGATTGCATGGATGATTATTATTTATTAAGATCAATTAATTATTATCTTACGGAAGGAAAATTTCATATGTCTCATATCTGTCACACGCTAAGAGTGTTATTTATTTCAGTGATGCCCGATATAGTTTTGGTGGAAGCCGACGACAGAATGACGTTGGTTATAAGAAATGGTATTAGAGAATGGTCTTAGGACTCATAGATAGTAAGTCCGTTTACCTTCCAGCGTTATAAAATCTTTGTTCCCCTTAGTGGATTCGTACTCCTTATCATATTGGGTTTGGCATGTGTGTTAGATGTGTTTCTTGGAGATATGGAGTTTTTTTTATAAGGACGTTGTAGGCATTGAGGTTAGAATTAGTAATCTTGATATGAGAATCATTAGAGTTTATTTTGAAAATGATATTTGTGGAAGATCTTTAGTATAAATTTTGGGTATATCTAGTATCGATGTCGTGAGGTGATTTAATTTGAGGATCTAAGCTTGCGATGTCTTTTGTAGATAGAATCGAGTGGTGATTCAGGAGAGAGTGTGGTACGCCGTTATTTTCATAGTTTTGTGTATATATATATATTTATGATATATATTGTATATTTTTTGTGGGGTATGTACGTGTAGGATTGAGTGTATGGGTGCCCAATAATACCACTCTACGGGTAGGCATATGTAAGGTTTATTTTATTTGCGCGACTTTATATTTCATGTTTAGGCTTCTTCAAATTTCGAGGACGAAATTCTTGTATTTGTGGCGAAGTATGTAACACCCTGTAATTTTTATCCCTAAAAATCTTTGTTAAATAAATAATTTTAAAAAAAATTGGAATCTACTTAATTTTGGTATGTCAAAATATTTGTTTTTATATATAAAAACGAGGATTTAAGTGGAATTTAAATTTGAAAATTACATCTTTTTGTATGAAAATCGGTCGAGGGTTCGACCTAAGGAGAAAAAATATATAAAATATAAATCCAACCCACCGATCGAGCTGAAGTGTTTACAGAAGTTCCGACATATCGTCAGCTACAACATTATAAAATTTCAGCCAATTCCGTTGATCCGATCATTCGTAATATATCTCTGATCGTTTGTATTTGATTAGGACTCAAAATCTTTTTGGTATATAAACATAAAGTGACGGGTTTTGGAATTTTAAAATGCATTTTAGCCATCTTAAAAATCGGTTGCCTCCTCTATTTTCATATTCCTCCATCTACAAAACCCTCGCCCCATTTGAAAGAAAAATTCAACCAAGTTTTGAAAGTTCAAATAGAATTTTCTCACGTTTATCCAAGAACGAAACTTTGTCATCTTTTTACAAGGAACACATATTCATAATCACATTTCTTCAATAAAATCTCAGCCATGGTTACCCCTATTTCTTTCCCTTAGTATTATGCGGGATTTATCGCATCCACACTAAATACATGTATTTTCATAAAACAAACTAGAAATATTAATTACGAAAAGTGGAAGATAATTTGGGACACTTTTGTTTTTAAATTACTAATATGAATAAGGACACAAAACCTTGCATGTTAGGGTAGAGTTTTGGGTGTTGTAGATGTTAAGGTGTTCACATGTATATTCTTACGTCGAGATGTCATTAATAATTCATATGATGTTAAATAATCGAATTTTTGTGGATGTCGCATCATAGGAAATTCTTGGTGTGTATATTCTATCAACATGCACGTGATTATAAATTGAATAATTTCATGAGAAAGTGTTGTTTAATTAATACTATGATTAAACAATCGTTAATTGAGTATTTAATGATGTGCGAATGAAAATTCTAAAAATTAGTGGGATGAATAGAAATTCATCCTTATGCCACTTATTTGTTTTATTATGTTCGACACCGTGGGAATGCCGGGGTTATGGGTTAGATAGGGCGCTCACCTTTATTTGGGTTGTTTTATAGGATATGGCGCTCAACTTTATTTGGGTTGCTTTCTATCTATGGTACTAGTTAATAGACCTTTGGGTAGTTATCGCTTCTAGGTATGGGACTAGATAGTGGTGACGATTTACAGATAAATATTTCGGGGTGGTGCTAATTTTTACGTTGTTCCTTGGATTAGCGAACCTAGGGGTGAGGCTAAGTGGTGTTGGTTAGTTGTTTTTCTTACTACATGATAGGCTAGAAAATATTGGTGTCTTGGAGACTTTTAGGTCTAATACTAAGGGTGCTTTGAGGATTTTATGTTGATAAAAAGGGTGCGGCTAATTTGAGATAAATGAGAAAATTTGATAAATTTATAATTAAAGCCTAAAATAAAAAAAAAAAGAAAAAAAAATATTGCTGGCGCAATTTTGTGCAAGGCTGATAGTTAATCGGTATGATGACCTATAGTGACGTGTCGTGCATGGAACCTCACGAGTGTGTACAGATTTCACAGTGAACCACATTGACTGGACCTAGTGAGGGGAATGGGTGTGCTGTAGAACTAGCGGGAGTACCGCAACCAAATGATGTAATACATTAAGCGGGAGTCCCACAAATGATATTAATGATGAATAAGAAACAATCATCAGGTGAATGGGATTAAATTAAATATTTCTCTATTGTTAAATGTGCATAATTGGACTTGGACCCCGAGGGTGGCTTTAAAGTAGTTAGATGATAATTTATTATTATTCATAAAACTGTCATGTTTATTGTGTATAATGCTATTATTTGGGTTCATGGTCCCTATTTGAGAGAAGTAGATGGTATCCATGAAGTGGGCTCTAACCCATTGCGTTTGACTAACATTTTCGGTTGTGTGATGGAGTAACTGCATATGAGTTATTAGAGATTGATTCAGAGTTGCAGCTGGTGTTCAATTTTATTTATTCGCATTATTAGTATAGGTTTACTTTTATTCAGCCTCCTTAAAATATGATACTTCCTTATGGATTCTAACAGGCCATTCGGTTCCAAAGTTATCTATTGTTTCAATCAGTTACTTTATTGGATTAATTCATTGAGAGTTTAAAATAAATTATGGAGTTGAACTATTTTTGAAGTTATCATGGTGATGGATATTTATTGCATGGTTGTTTATTATTTATTAAGATCAAATAATTATTATCTTGTGGAATGAAAATTTTATATGTCTCATATTTGTCACATGCTAAGAATGGTATTTAATTTGGTGACGCCCGACATAGTTTATGTGTCATCCGACACCAGAATGGTGTCGGTTCTTACCGATGGTATCAAAGCATGGTCTTAGGCCTCGTAGATTGTGAGTACGTTTAGCTTTCTGCGTTAGAATATTTGTTCCCCTTTGTGGATTTGTACTCCTTATCGTATTGGGTCTAACATATGTGTTAGCTGTGTTTCTTAGAGATATGGAGTTTTTTTATAAGGACGTTTTAGGCATTGAGGTTGGAATTAGTAATCTTGATATGTGGATCCTTGGAGTTTATTTTAAAAACGATATTTTTGGCAGATCTTTAGTATTAATTTTAGGTATATCTAGTATCAATGTCGTGATGTGATTTGATTTGAGGATCTAAGCTTGCGATGTCTTTTGTAGATAGAATTGAGTGGTGATTCGTGAGAGAGCATGATACGTCGTTATTTTCATAGTTATGCGTTTATATATAGTTATGATATAAACGTAGCATTCTATGGGTAGGCATATGTAAGCCTTATTTTATTTGCATGACTTTATATTTGATGTTTAGGCTTCGTCGAATTTTGAGGTAGAAATTCCTGTATTTATGGGGAAGTATGTAACACCTCGTAAGTTTTAGCCATAAAAATCTTTGTTAAATAAATAATTTCAAAAAAAAAATTTGGAATCTATTTAATTTGGTATGTCAAAATATTTGTTTTTATATATAAAAATGAGGATTTAAATTGGGATTAAATTTAAAAATTACATCTTTTTGTATAAAAATCGATGGAGGATCCGAGCTAAGTAGAAAAAAATATAAAAATCCAACCCAGCGATCAAGATGAAGTTTTTATAGTAGATCCGTCTCATCGTCAGGTACAACATTATAAAATTTCAGCCAATTTCGACAATCTGATCATCTGTAATATATTTTTGATTGTTTTGGTTTGATTAGGACTCAAACTCTTTTTGTTATATAAACATTAAGTGACAGATTTTTGACATTTAAAACATATTTTAGCCATCTCAAAAATCGATAGCCTCCTCTACTTTCATATTCTTCCATCTACAAAACCATATCCCCATTTAAAAGAAAGATTCAACCAGGTTTTGAATGTTCAAATCGGATTTTCTCAATTTTATCCAAAAACGTAACTTTGTCATCTTTTCACAAGGAACACGTATTCATAATCACATTTCTTCAAATAAATCTCAGGCATGGTTACCGCTATTTCTTTCCCTTAGTATTATGTGGTAATTTTCGCCAAAGCACTAAATACATGTGTTTTCATAAAACAAACTAGAAATATTAATTAGGTAAAGTGGAAGATAATTCGGGACAATTTTTGTTTTTAAATTACAAATATGAATAAATACACAAAACCTTGCATGCTGGGGTAGAGTTTTGGGTGATGTAGATGTTAATATGTTCACATGTATATTCTTACGTCGAAATGTCATTAATAATTTGTATGATGTTAAATAATCGAATTTTTTTGGATGTCGCATCATAGAAAATTCTCTTTGTGTATATTCTATAAACATGCATGTGATTATAAATTGAATAATTTCATGAGAAAGTGTTGTTTAATTAATACTATCATTAAACAGACGTTAATTGAGTAATTAATGATGTGCGGATGAATTTGGTAAAAATTAGTGGGATGAATAGATATTCAACCTTATGCCACTTATTTGTTTTATTATGTTCGACACCGCGGCAATGACGAGGTTATGCGTTAGATAGGGGGCTCAACTTAATTTGGGTTGCTTTGTAGGATATGACGCTCACCTTTATTTTAGTTTCTTTCTATCTATGGGACTAGTTAATAGACCTTTCGGTAGTTAACGCTTCTAGGTATGGGACTATATAGTGGTGACGATTTACGGATAAATATTGGTGATAATTTTTACGTTGTTCCTTGGATTAGCGAACCTAGGAGTGAGGCTAAGTGGTGTTGGTTAGTTGGCTTTCTTCCTATATGATAGGCTAGAAAATATTGGTGTCTTGGATACCTTTCAGTCTGAAACTAAGGCTGTTTAGAGGAATTTATGTCGATAAAAAGGGTGCAACTAATTTGAGATAAATGAGAAAATTTGAAAAATTGAGAATTAAAGCCTAAGATAAAAAAATGAAAAAAATAAATATTGCTGCGCAATTTTGTGCAAGGCTAAAAGTTAAACGGCATGACGAGCTATAGTGACGTGTCATGCATGGAACCTCACGAGTTCGTACAGAGATCACAATGAACTGGGTTGACTGGCCATAGTGAGGGGAATTGGTGTGGTGTAGAACTAGCGGGAGTACCGTAACCAAATGATGTAAGACATTAAGCGGGAGTCCCACAATTTATATTAATGACGCATAAAAAACAATCATTAGGTCAATGGAATTAAATTAAATAATTATCTGTTGTTAAATGTGTATAATTGGACTTGGACCTCGAGGTTGGCTTAGAAGTAGTTAGATGATAATTTATTTTTATTCGTAAAACTGTCATTTTTAATGTCTATAATGCTATTGTCTGGGTTCAAGGTCCCTATTTGAGAGAAGTAGATGGTATCCATGCAGTGGGATCTGACCTATTGCGCTTGACTAACATTTTAGGTTGTGTGATGGAGTAGCTGCATAGGAGTTATTAGAGATCGATTTGGAGTTGCAGTTGGAGTTCCATTTGATTTATTCGCCTTATTAGTATATGTTTACTTTTATTCAGTCGCTTTACGTTATGATACTTCGTTATGGATTGTAATGGGCCATTTGGTTCCAAAATTATCTATGTTTTCAATTAGTTACTTTATTGGATTAATTCATTTGGAGTTTAAAATAAATTATGGAGTTGAACTATTTTTGGAGTTAGCATCGTGATGGATATTTATTGCATGGATGTTTATTATTATTAAGATCGATTAAGTATTATCTTGTGGAATGAAAATTTTATATGTTTCATATCTGTCACATGTTAAGAATGGTATTTAATTTGGTGACGCTCGACATAGTTTTGGTGATAACCGACGCCAGAATTACACTGGTTCTTACCGATGGTATCAGAGCATGGCCTTTGGCCTCATAGATTGTGAGTCTGTTTAGCTTTTTGCATTAGAAATCTTTGTTCCCCTTTGTGGATTTTTACTCCTTATCGTATTGGGTCTAGCATATGTGTTAGATGTGTTTCTTGGAAATATGGAGTTTTTTTTATAAGGACGTTGTAGGCATTGAGGTTAGAATTAGTAATCTTGACATGAGGTTGCTTGGAGTTTATTTTGAAAATGATATTTTTCGCAGATCTTTAGTATAAATTTTTGGTATATCTAGTATCGATGTCGTGATGTGATTTTATTTGAGGATCTAAGCTTGCGATGTCTTTTGTAGATAGAATCGAGTGGTGATTCGTAAGAGTGCGTGGTACGCTGTTATTTTCATAGTTATATGTATATATATAGTTGTGATACGTATTGTATATTTTTTGTGGGGTATGTGCGTGTAGGATTGAGTGTATGGGTGACTAATCGTAGCATTCTATCGGTTGGCATGTGTAAGCCTTATTTTATTTGCGCGACTTTATATTTGATGTTTAGGCTTCGTTGAATTTCGAGGACAAAATTCATGTATTTGTGGGGAAGTATGTAACACCCCATAATTTTTAGCCGTAAAAAAATTTGTTAAATAAATAATTTCAAAAAAAAAATTTGGAATCCATTTAATTTTGTTTTTTCAAAAAATTAGTTTTTGTATATAAAGATGAGGATTTAAGTGGAATTTAAATTGGGATTAAATTTGAAAATTACATATTTTTGTATAAAAATTGGTGGAGGATCCCACCTAAGGACAAAAAAAATATAAAAAATAAAAATCCAACCAATCGATGGAGATGAAGTTTTTACAGAAGCTCCGTCTCATGGACAACAACAACATTATAAAATTTCAGCCAATTTCGACGATTCGGTCATCCATAATATCTTGTTGATTGTTTGTGTTTGATTAGGACTCAAAATCTTTTTGGTATATAAACATAAAGTGAAGATTTTTGTAATTTAAAAACACATTTTAGCCATCTCAAAAATATGTATCCTCCTCTATTTTCATATTCTTCCATCTACAAAACCCTAGCCCCATTTAAAAACCAAGTTTTGAAAGTTCAAACCGGATTTTCTCAAGTTTATCCAAGAACGAAACTTTGTCATCTTTTCACAAGGAACACATATTCATAATCACATTTCTTCAAACAAATCTCAGGCATGGTTACCCCTATTTCTTTCCCTTAGTATTATGCGGTAATTATCGCCTAGACACTAAAAACACGCATTTTCGTAAAACAAACTAGAAATATTGTTTTCTAGGATATGGCACTCACTTTTAGTTGTGTTTCTTTTTAGGCATGGGACAAGTTAGTTGACCTTTATATGTATGGGACTAGATAGTGGTGATTTTTTACGGATAAATATTCCTAGGTGTGGCTGATTTTTATGTTGTTCCTCAGATTTGCAAACCTAGTGGTGAGACTAAGTGGTGTTGGTTAGTTGCTTTTATTCCTACAGGATAAGCTAGGAAATATTGGTGTCTTGGAGATCTTTACGTATGGGAGTAAGTATGTTTCGAGTATTTTATATCGACAAAAAGGGTGGGGCTAATTTGAGATAAATTTGAAAACTTGTTAAATTGAGAATTAATGCCTCAGAAATGGGTATTTAAATATATTAGATGTGCATGTATGTGCAAGGATGACAGTTAAACGGGTCGACTGGCTATAACAATGTGGGTATGTGTGGCTTCACTAGTATGTGTGGGATGACAGTTAAACGAGCTGATGGGCTATAGTGATGTGTCATGCATGGAACCTCACGAGTGTTCGCAGAGCTGAAAGTGAACCAGGCTGACCGGCCATAGTGGGGGTAATGGGCATGGTGTAGAACTAGCAGGAGTACCACAACACAATGATCTAAGACTCAAAGAAGGAGTCTTGCAACTGATATTAATGATGAATAAAAAATAATCATCGGGTTAATGGAGTTAAATTAAATAATTAGCTGTTGTTAAATGTGCATAATTTGACTTAGCTCTCGGGGGGTGGCTTAGAACTAGTTAGATAATAATTTGTTTTTATTCGTCGATTAATATATATAATTTAATTTAAAATATTCTACTGTCGTGTTTATTCCGTATAATTCTATTGTTTGGGTTCAAGGACCATATTTGAGAGGAGTAGCTGGTATCCATGCGATGGGATTTGACCCATTGCGTTGACTAACATTTCAGGTTGTGTGCGGGAGTAGCTGCATAGGAGGTATTGGATATCTATTTGGAGGTGCTACTATAGTTCCATTTTTTATTCGCTTTATTAGTATATGTTTACTTTTATTTCGTCACTTTATATTATGAGACTTCGTTATGGATTATATTGGGCCAGTCGCTTCCAACGGTGTCTATGGTTTTAGTTTGGTACTTTATTGGATTATTTCATTTTCAGTTTTAAATAAATTATGGAGTTGAATTATTTTTGGAGCTAGCGTAATGATGGATATTTATTAGATGGATGGATGTTATTTATTAGGATCAATCTAATTATTATCTTGTGTGATGAAAATTTTATATGTCTGATATCTATCACATGCTAAGAATAGTATTTAATTTAGTGACGCCCGTCATAGTTTTGGTGGCGGTCGATATCAGAATTACGCAAGGTATTACAAATGTATTCTCCCAAAGGTTTATTGGTCCAATGTCCACATTAAATAGAAATGAGTCCCACTTATCCACACTGAAAAATGGAAGTACCATATAATAGTAATAAAATAAGTTAATGAAAGATAATATAATTAATATTGTATAAACGTTTCCCACAGAGAATGCAAAACCGACAATATGTTAAATTTAAAACATGCTCTAATATGAGCTTGCCACACCCTGCTTTTTTGTACGAATGTGCAAGAAAGTATATATAAAGCAATGAATTAAAGTTAAGGTGGAAAATATAACTTTATTCATTATAAAAATAGTATACATAATGTATTACCAGTGAAGGGTTGAATGAAATTTTTATTTATCAACTCGAACTATACCATAGAAGATAGAAAAGTTACAATACTTGCCCCCATCTATCTTAGTTTATTCCCATACAGTCCCATATGCACACAGGTGACTGTTGTTTGTATCTAAAGGGGAAAAGATATTATCCTCTTTCTTTTGGGCCATCAAGAGGAAAAAGGAATTAGCACAAATATGTTGAGCATGCTTTACCAATTTTATACCAAATATCTGTATAGATGAGAGGTGGAGTGCATATAGAATTCAGTGTTTGTCAAATTTAAATGTTCCTCATAATAAAACTAATTCAGGGAGTTTGAACTGATAATCCCATACTTACTAGTATGTTATAAATAAAGTCAAGGATTTCTGAAATGATAATCCCATAATTACCAGTTCACTAGGGGATATGGAATTAAATAATTCATCAGTATAATCAAATTATAAACAATCCAATACCCTTGGATAATAACTTGCTAGTTACACAATTAAAGTGGCACCCATATGTATGTAACAATACATTAGTCTCTAAACATAGGAGACCATAGGCCAAGTAGAAAACTTGTATGGGATAACATAAAAGTTTACTCAATTGTTATTACTGATGGTTTTTAAATAAATAATATTGCACAAAAGTGCAAGGTGAACTGGATTGTTACCATAAATTGTTTTGATATTAGTTATTAGATGAGAAGGGTTAAATTTTATTCGATGATCATAAGTAAAATAATGAGTGATATAACAACTTATGAGTATGATAATTTCAACACACATGGAATCAAATTTTGCTATCATTGAATGATATCAGTAGAAGTTAAGTAAATACGAAAAAAATACTATTAAAGAGGTAAAAGAACCTACTTTCTTGGTATTTTGAACTTCTTATGGATCAAAAGAGGATATTGGGAGGATCTTGTACTTGATTATACGTATATAATGTTTAGGTGAATCTTTATTGGAATATGGTTTTGGTTTTGGTCAGTTTATACAAAAAAATATATCTTTTAAAGTTTCAGGGGTCATTGTAAATAACTTTTGACTTTGAAGAGTTAAGTTCAAACTCTATCTTGGACTTAAGTTCAAATTTGAACTCTGAAGACTATTTGCATTAAAATATTTTAAAGTACCTATATGCAAAGTTTGAGGTTCAAATTCATATGTTGAAAAAGTCCGAAGGGATCAATTTGTTATTTAAGAAAAATATTTCGAACTTAAAATCTCATTTTTTTTATAACCTTGGCTAGGCTTAACCAAACACAACCTTACCATATACCATTTTGACCAGAAGAATAAAATAAAAATATTGGAATAAAGTTCAATTTTTTTATTGGCCACGCGCCCTCACGCTTGTGTTCAAGGTTCCTGGTCAATTGGTTCATCTTCAACCTCACAATTTTTTACTATAGGGTTTTAGATTTTTGACTGAAGATATCTCCTTCACTCTAAACCATTCTTGATGATTTCTTAACCAATGTAACCTAAAATTTCATCAGGAATTCAAATATGTAGGTTTATGAATCGAGGTGCAATGTAGATCGAGTTCCATAACTATGTTTTTCCCCCAAATTTTGACTTAACATTCGTATCTTTGGAGAATATGGAAGGGATTATTATGAACATTGTTTTGTTTCTGCTATGTCAAGGAGTGGTGTGATTTTGATTTCAAGGGTTGAGGTGAATTATAAAAGGAGAATCTACAATTTTGAATTTTTCTAGTTCAGAAAACACTTTCAATCAATTGAAGATTGTTGTGTAAATTCACAGGCTTTGATCACTTCATTATAGTTCCTAAGGTTCTAATGAATCTATTCATATCTTCAAAATTGTGTTCAAGGCATTATATCAAAGTTCACAATTATATCTCAAGCTTTAATGGTGGAATTTTCATATTGTCACCTAGGGGTGCTTTACACGTAAAGTTCATACTTTCAAGACTTATTTATACATTATAATAACATAAAATCATTTGGAATTTAAAGAACTAAATGAAATGAATAAACTGATAGGTTACCTGTTTTGAGAGAAAACTCAAGTTTTTGAATCTGTTGATAAGGTGAGTTTTAATAGCTGAGCTCATGGGGTTTTTATAGAGTTGGAGCAGGGGAGTTGATTGTTTCGAATGGGAGATGGATCTGAACTATTTTTAGAGAGTTAAAATGCTTATTAATTGAACCTCACATGTTTGCATGATTCAAACATGTGCTATTTTGCACTTAGTGCTTTATGTGGAGGCTTGGGTGGTTAGAGGGATTTGTGGAAATGAAAAATATTTGATTTTTCATCCTAGGTTGATAAGGTTTATGCATATATAATTTTAAGAGTGTGATTTTTGTTAAGTTTAGGGGTATTTTTTATAATTTATAAAGTTTGGGTCAATTTATAAAATTTAGGGATTTGTGTACAGTTTAGTGAATTGAAGTCTAGAGGGTCAATTTGATTTAAAGTTTGGGTCTAGGGATTAAGTATAGGTTAAGTTAGGATTTTTTGAAGTTTTCAGCGTCTAATTTGAAATTATTTAAAATTCAGCGATCCTAGGTTAATTTGGCAATTTTGTAGGTTTTATAAAGTGGTTTATTAATTCCTTTGAATATGTTTGAATTTATATATTCTGGGGGGGATAAAATTGAGAATTAAGATTTCCTAATTCAAGTACGAATATTACAAAGTGTAAATTGAACTTACAAGATATAATGGATCATATTATTACCAAAGTTTCTGGAACAGCCATACAAGATGAAATATGACTTAATTTCGATAATCCACAACCTTCTAATAGTGTGAGCATTATCGATGAATAGGATATGCATGTCAGTTATACTCGATTGCAAGTGGGGACATTTTGTACTGGGGGCATAAAAAGTCATCCTAAATGGTAAGTGTTTTGGGTGATCATTTCGATATGATGCCAAGAAAACACTAGAGGGGTCCTAAGAACTATAACGAGGCATTCCAAGACAAGGAATTTTTCTTTGATTATGACTGGGGAAACCAAAAAGGATTCGATGTATTTGAATAAAGTTTTGGGCATTGACAACTTGTTGATGGGGTAAAACCCATTGCGTGAAACTAGACCTACAAGAACATAAAAGAAATATGGATGGGAAGGTGCAAACCTTCAAGGAAATACTTGCAAAAGGTTTTACTTAAAAATAAAGGGATTGAATATGATCAAACCTTTTCATTGAATCCATGTGAATGTTTGTCAAGATTCTTTTAACGTTGGTATTATGTTCTTGACTGATCATCTTGACATATACATATTAAAAAGTCGAGAAAGAAAAGGGAAGTAAGCTTATGAGATCCATTTATGGCTTGAAGATAACACTAAGGTCTTTGGACATTCAGTTTGATCATGTAATCGAGACTTGATTTTGATCAAAGCTAAAAAAGCACTTTTTTTTTTATAAAAAACATGAGATAAACATGGTGATATTTCTAGTATAATTTATGGGATAATACTTGTATAATTGGTAACGAGGTAGGAGTATTATCTCATATAAGAGTGGGGTTGTCCGAATATTCAATTAAAATTACCTAGAATAATCAAGTCACATCTTTACGATCATTGTTGATACCAAAATTACTATGCTGATATGGACGAATAATAAGAAGACACGTGTCTATCTATGTGGTAGGTGGTGGCGAGGAAGTCTATTCCCCTGACCAAGTCAGACTCACTCCGAGCAACAAGTATACTCCGAGGAACTACAGCTCTCCGAGGAACTCTTGAACGACGAGCAACTAAGGCGGTTCGAGCTGCATCTCGACCGCAACATTTATTGCCAGATAATCAAGGGTTGAACTATTCATTGAATGCCTATCATCTTGACGCACATGTTTGAAGAGCATTAAATGAATTAACCTTTCATATGTGTATCATTTAATGTAACACCCTTTCATGTACAGCCTAAGGGCTATAAATACCTTGTATCACCCTCATTCAAGGGGACCGGAATTTCTTGATAGAACTTGTAATCGAGAATTCCCAAACACTCAGCAATAACATAACAGTGGACATAGGCCATTCATATAAGGCTGAACCACTTTAAAAATCTTTGTCTCATTTTATTTATCTGTGATTGAATAATTAGAGCGATCTAATTTTTTACATCAACAGATTGGCGCCGTCTGTGGGAAGCGACTATTGTTATCGTTTTTCACCAAAAATCATTCATCATCAATGGCAGATAATCCGGAATCCAGCAATCGAAACGCTGGAAATGCTGGAAATCCCTCTGCACCTCCAGATCTGGCCGGAATTATGATGAATCTGGCTCAAGGACAAAACACCATGCAGGAAATAATGCGACAACTCATACAAACCCTTCATGGCGGTGCACCTGCACATTCGGGACAGCGAAGTGGTCAGAAGCAAACTTATTTACTTTCTTCACGATCCAGGCATTCAGATGCTTATCGTAATGAAGAATCTGATGATTTCTCTTATCAACCTGGGCAAACTTCATCAATACGGGCCACAGATACTGAGCAACGTGTTACTCTCTCTCCAGAGAGGACCAGTGCCATGGAAAGACTGAGCAGGGCATCTCCTTTTAGTCGATTAGGCCCTAGGAGGAATAGGAGTCCACCAAAGCCGTGTCGAGGAGTTTTCGACAACCATCAAATCTAAGAGAAGGATCAGCACAATCACGACCAGTTGTTCGTTAAGATAGATCTCAGGAAGCTACTTCAGAACAATCAATTGCTCGAACTAATAGGCCCGAGGAAGGAAATGATGCGTGGAAAGGGTCCATTCAGCGGTTGGAGGATAGATTGGGAGAAATGGCTAAGGCAAAGAACCCCCTACAACGAACTTCTGTTCGAGGGGAACCTTTTTTACAGGCCATTGTGGATTTTCCTACACCGTTGAAATTTAAGGCACATGTGGTGACCCCCAAATATGATGGAAAGACAGATCGTGTTCTTCACATAAAGCAATATCAAGCTGCTGCCGACATCTATGTTGTCCCCGACGAGATGAGAAGCAGAGCATTCTCAGGAACTCTTACTGGATCTGCCCAGATATGGTACAACAATCTTCCTCAGGGTAGGATTTCAACTTTCTTTCAGTTGGCCGAGTTGTTTATTGGCAATTTCTGTTTTGGATCAAAGCCAGTAAAATGAGTAGCACACTTGTTAAGTGTTAGACAAAAACCTGGTGAGAGTACTAGAGATTACATAACTCGTTTCAATAACGAGAAGCTGGAAGTCATAGATTATGAAGAAAAGACAGCAATCACCACCTTGATGAGTGGGTTGTTGCCTAATAAGTTGTACTACACTTTGGCCAAAGATCCACCTGCAACTATGTCAGAGTTGATGGAAAAAGTGACCAAAATCATGAATGCCGAGGAGGCTATGGCTGCGAAGAAGAATATGGATAAAGAAACCAAGGTAGAAGTCGACAAATCTAAGAAGAAAGAGCATAAGGGCAATGGTAGTGACAAGCATTCCAAGAATAATAGGTCGTCATGGGAAGTCCTGAAAAAATTCGATAATTATACTCCTTTGAAAATTGGTATTATTCATGTCTTGGAAGAAATAAAAAATAACGAGGAAGTAAAGTGGCCGAAGAAACTGAGGTCAGATCATGACTCAAGGAACAGGGACAAATATTGCGAGTTCCATAAAGATCATGGTCATATGATCAAAAATTGCATAGCTCTTCAGAACGAGATTGAAACACTCATCCGAAGAGGAAAGCTAGCAAAGTATATTGATCGGGGAGGTGAAAAAATAAATAATGACCGAACTAGGGAGAGGTCTAGATCTCCTCGCCGAGCAGAGGAGAAAAAGAAGAGAGACCATGGAGATGATCCAGATGAAGACCCCGATCTTCCCAAGAAGCCAAGGAAGCCAGAACGAGAGGTATTTTCCATACGTTTTGGGTCATTTGATTGTAATGTTATTACAGGAGGAGATGCTGGAGGAGGAGACCTTACTGCAGAAAGAAAGGCCTACCTTGGAGAGGCTCAAGCTTGCTCATATATTCAGCGAACAAATCTGGCCGAGGATGATCATCCGAGGAAGGTAAACAAAGAGAAGCTAATCATTGGCTTTTCAAAAAACGACCTGGCAGGTGTTCTTTACCCTCATGACGATCCTTTGGTGATCAAAATGAGGATGAAGGAAGTAGTGATTTCAAGGGTGTTTGTAGACAATGGTAGTTCGGCAGACATCATATACTATTCATGCTTTGACAGCTAGAATTTGAAATTATCTCAATTGGAACCCTATCACAGACCCCTCCTGGGTTTTGCTGGCGAGAAAGTTTTTTCACTTGGGACGATCAAGTTGGATATATTCATTGGAAATTGGCCTTCTTGTTGAACAGAGAGAATATGCTTCTTCGTGATGGATAAGAATGTGCAGTCAGCCTACAACATCATCATGGGAAGAGTTGGTTTGAAGAAGTTCGAAGCAGTTCCATCTACAGTACATCAATGCTTAAAATTCCCAACAAACTTCGGAGTTGGAGTTGTGAAAGGTGATCAAAAAGTAGCTCGGGAATGCTATTATTCATCTGCCGAGTAAGAGGATCTTGAAGAGTCAAGGAAAAAGACTACTACCTACCAGGTGGATGAAGGAACAGAAATTGAAACTATTGATCCCAGAGATGAATCCCAACTTGTAAAAGGACAGGTGGTGGAATCTACAGAAAATGTTATTCTGGACGACAAGCACCCTGAACGAGTAACCCAGATAGGTTCGTCGTTGGATGGTTCAATAAAACAGGAGTTGATAACTTTCTTGAGAATCAGGAAGAAAACTTTTGCGTGGAGTCATGAAGACATGCCAGGAATATATCCAAACTTCTTATGTCATGATCTCAATGTGAATAAGGAGATCAAGCCTGTGAAGCAGAGAAGAAGGGTATTTAGCCCCGAGAAGAATCAAGCTATACAAGAGGAGGTCGAGAAGCTCCAGAAAGCCCAATTCATTGAAGATGTGAAATATCCAGACTGGTTGGTAAACGTGGTGATGGTAAAGAAGAAAAATAATAAATGGAGAATGTGTGTTGATTTCATTGATCTCAACAAGGCATGCCCAAAGGATAACTTTCCATTACCCAGAATTGATCAACTAGTGGATGCCACTTCGAGACACGAGCTGCTCAGCTTCATGCATGCTTACTCTGGCTACAACCAGATCAAGATGAAACCTGAAGACAGGGAAAGTACTTCTTTTATTACACCTAGGGGTACTTATTGTTATAATGTTATGCCTTTTGGTTTGAAAAATGCAGGAGCGACATACCAGCGGCTGATGAACAAGGTTTTTGCCGAACAAATCAGTTGCAATATGGAAGTCTATGTCGATGATATGCTGACAAAAAGCAAGAAAGCTGCTGATCATCTAGTTGATTTGAGTCAGACCTTTGATCAAACTGGATAAATACCAAATGAAGCTCAACCTGACAAAGTGCACCTTTGGAGTACGAGAAGGAATGTTCCTCGGGTACATTGTCAACCAGCGAGGCATTGAGGCGAATCCAGAAAAGATCAAAGCTCTTTTAGGGTTGCGATCTCCAACAACGAAGAAAGAAGTGCAAAGTCTTACAGGACGAGTTACAGCGCTCAATAGATTTGTATCCCGAGCAACTGAGAAATGCCTCCCATTCTTCAAAACACTTCGAAAAACTTTCGAGTTGAATGATGAATGTGAAAAAGCCTTTCAAGACTTGAAAAAATATTTGGGAACACCTCCACTGTTGTCCAGGCCGGTGATGGGAGAAAAGTTATACTTATACTTGGCAGTATCAGAGAATACAGTCATCTCGGCATTGATCAGATTGGAGAATGGAGTCCATAAACCAATTTATTACACAAGTAAGTCTTTCCGAGGTACAGACATCAGGTACCCAAAGCTGGAAAAATTGGCATTGGCATTAATTGAGGCAAGTAGAAGAATGAGGCCATATTTCCAGGCCCATAACATTGTCGTGTATACCGACATGCCATTAAGACAAGCCCTTCATAAGCCAGAAAAATCAGGAAGACTGATGTACTGGGAAATAGAGCTCGGTGAATATGATATTGTGTATGAACCCAGATCATCATTGAAAGGGCAGGCTGTAGTAGACTTTATAGCAGAGTTTACATATCCTGATACCCCCGAGGAACAAAAGTTGCTCGCTGACCAACCTGTGGATGTTACAGGATCTGCAGACATAAGTCCAGACCAACTCCGGTTGGTAAAAGGGCTTGTGGATGTAGAAAGATCATCAAATTCAAACCCATACCAACTCCGGTTGGTAAAAGGGCGAGAAGAGATGGTCGACGAAGAGCGAAAATTACCAGGGGAAAATGAAAGAAAACAGCAGATATTTCATCGAGGAACTCTATCGGATAAGAAATTTGAAGACGAGTTACCTACATGGAGATTTTATGTAGATGGGTCACCTTGCACAGCAGGTTCTGGAGCAGGGAATGTTTTAAAAACCCCAGACGAGATTGATATGGAATATTCCTTGCGATTCCAATTCAAAGCCTCCAATAATGAGGCTGAGTATGAGGCCATGATAGCAGGTCTTAATTTAGCAAAGATTATGGAAGCACAACAAGTGATGATATTTAGTGATTCTCAATTAATTGTGAATCAGATGATGGGAACATATGCAGTTAAAGGAGAATTAATGGTCAAGTATCATGCAAAGGTGATGGAATTGTTGGCAGAATTTGATGCCATTCAGTTGATCAGAATACCCATAATAGAAAACGCACAAGCAGGTGCACTGGCCCAATTAACATCAGCTACTCGTACCGAGCTGCAAAGAACAATACCAATTGAAGTACTGGAAAGTCGGAGCATAGATGAAGACCTGACGATGAATGTTATTACCCTTGATTTAGGACCATCTTGGATGGATCCCATCAGGGTATATATTGAAGAGGGAGAATTATCGGAGGATAAGCTCGCTGCAAAGAAATTGAAGTTTAAAGCTGCTCGGTATGTACTAACTAACGGTGTTTTGTATAGACGAGGAATTATGGTAGGTTTGCAGAGATGTGTACATCCCTCCGAGGTAAAAGAATTGATTGATGAGATCCATGAAGGGTCATGTGCAGCCCATGTAGCAGGTCGGACACTTTTGCAAAGGGTGATGACGCAGGGATATTTTTGGCCGACGATGAGGGTTGATTATATAGCATATGATAAGAAATGCGACAAGTGCTAACGTTTTTCCTCCATCTGACGAACTCCACAAGCATTGTTGACACCCATAACTTCTCCTTGGCCATTTGCCATTTGGGGAATTGATTTGGTTGGACCACTGCCAATGACCCGAGGAAGATTCAAGTACCTCGTTGTTATAGTGGATTATTTTACTAAGTGGGTAGAAGCTGAGCCACTTATTGATATGATATACGAGAAGGTGTACCAGTTTGTTTGGTAGAATATCATCTGCCGATATGGTCTCCCTCATGCCTTCATTACAGACCATGGAACACAATTTGATAATGAGGAGTTTGCCGCCTATTGTCATCAGTCAAACATTTTGAAGACCCATTCAGCACCAGGCCATCCTCAAAGCAATGGACAGACTGAAGTGACGAATAGAACATTACTAAATGGTTTGAAGAAGAGGATAAGTGAGGCTAAGGCTAATTGGATTAATGAGTTATAGTCAGTTTTGTGGGCTTACCGAACAACTCCCCGAGCAGCAACTAGAGAATCACCATATATGCTGGCGTTTGGAAGTGAGGCTGTAATACCTACCGAGTTGTGTCTTCCAACACATAGAGTGTTGAATTTCAATTCCCGAGTCAGCGACTTAATGAGAAGATTGGATTTAGATATGCTCGAGGAGGTTAGAGAAGAGGCAGCCATTAGGAATGCTGCTTACCAACAACGAACAGCTCTGTTCTACAATAAGAGGATGAAGAAATGCGACTTAAAAGAAGGAGATTATGTGCTAAAGAAAGTCATTCAAAAGCACAATAAATTGGAAGCAAACTGGCATGGACCTTACCGAGTTACAGAGGTTTTTCGGCCAGGAACTTATCGCATAGCAACTCTAGAAGGAGAGGAATTTAAGAATGCATGGAATGCTGAACACCTACGCAAGTATTAACAGTGATGTAAAATGTAAAGCAATTCCATCAATATGAATAAAATGATGATGTTTCACCATCCTCTTTCTTTTTATTGAAAGTTTTTCGGGGAATACTAGTGTACAACACTACGGTGTTCAGCAATTTATGGCAACATTATAGTTCAAACCCACGACCAACTCCGGTTGGTAAAAGGGCGAGAACAAAACATACTCCTTTGGTTAGGAGGCGTACACTAGCGTGACCAACTCAGGTTGGTAAAAGAACTAGTGGACATTATAGTTCAAACCCACGACCAACTTCGGTTGGTAAAAGGGCGAGAACAAAACATACTCCTTTGGTTAGGAGGCATACACTAGCGTGACTAACTCAGGTTGGTAAAAGAACTAGTGGACAATATAGTTCAAACCCACGACCAACTCAGGTTGGTAAAAGGGAGAGAACAAAATATACTCCTTTGGTTAGGCATACACTAGCGTGACCAACTCAGGTTAGTAAAAGAACTAGTGGACATGATAGTTCAAACCCACGACCAACTTAGGTTGGTAAAACGGCGAGAACAAAATATACTCCTTTGGTTAGGAGGCATACACTAGCGTGACCAACTCAAGTTGGTAAAAGAACTAGTGGGCATGATAGTTCAAACCCATGACCAACTCAAGTTGGTAAAACGGCGAGAACAAAATATACTCTTTTGGTTAGGAGGCGTACACTTGCGTGACCAACTCCGGTTGGTAAAAGAGCAAGAACAACATTCTTAAAAATGCCAACATGATTGGCTAAAAAGAAAGATATTATCTCAAATGCCAACTTATGTTGGTCGGGAGGTAAGATTATTACAAAAAGTTCCTCGAAGAACAAATATTCCAAACTGAACCAAGTATAGTTGGTCGGGGATAAAAACCCACTAACTATAGTTGGTCGACGAGGAAAAATCATCGACCTTGGTTGGTCGGGCACATTTTATGGAAAAGATAAAAATTTACCAAGTATTGCTGGTCGGGGATAAAAACTCTCACTAACTATAATTGGTCGACGAGCACAATTTGACAACCTTGGTTGGTTGGAGAAATTTTAAACATTTTTTATGCTCATTACTTTATTATTAAGTGATCGATCAACGTTACTGATACTTGTAAATTTTATTACTAAACCACACAATATTGTTATGTAAGCACAAATATAAAGTGTTTGACAAGCAGAAGACAATAGCAATACAGATTTGCAAACATAAAATGAAAGCCTTTCATTAAAATTCAAAATGAATTACAAGTTACATATGTGTACTAACTATTACATCAGAATTTCCTATTCTATTGCCTTTTTTCCTTCAGCTTTTGAAATAGGCTCCTCGCCAGCAGGAGGATCTTCCAAGAAAAGGGTAGAATTAATAAAGTTAAGATCTCGCAGCATTCTGACGTTCATTATTGAAGGTGTATCCAGTAAATGCTCAGGACGAGATAAGTCAACCTGCGAATAAAGGGCATAGTAACCAAGATATTTAGAGATCAAACGACGAGGGATGGCCCGAGCAGGGATCCAACTCATGTCAAGCTTGAATGGTGGATTTGGTAGATCGAGCATCCCAGGAGCATGGTAATCCCATAAAAAATGACCCTGTTCTAGTTTTACTACACCCAGGGCATTCAACCATCCCTGTTTATAACTTTCATTATTGGCATTTTCAATGCGAGCATCCAAGTGACAAAGGGCCTCATTGTAGCCTGCCATCCAGAACTCACGAGGTTGTTTATGGAATTGGAAAGTTATTCTCTCTAACTGCTCATGAAGGTTTCTGGCAAAAACATCCTTACTATTCAGAGCAGACTTTGTCGAAGCAAGTTGATATTCTAGAGTTTGGATTTTCTTGGACATTTCAGACAAAGCCCGATCTTTTGCATTCAATTGGAACGCTTGAGTTTCCAATGTTGATTGAGTACGAGCTTCTTCAACATTACGACTAAGAGCTCTTGATCCCCCCTGAGCAGGCCGAGAACTTGGTTCCTCGATAACATTCTGAGCAGATCTTCCTCGTCCACGAGAACCTCTTCCTCATCCCCGAGTAGAAGTAGAAGTACCCGACCTTCTCAAGGTATCCAACTCTTGCCTTAATTTAGCATTCTCAACCTCTAGAAAGGAAAATCCCTCGTCGGTCACTGGGATTACAACTGTTGAAGAAGATGCTGCAGAATTATATTGTGCCAGCTCTTTCTGCAAATTATTGTTTTCTCGCTCTAGCAGCTCGGCAATCTGTCTACAAGCTTCAACTTCACCCTTTAGGGTTCTCTCCCTAACATCGTACCCAGCAAGGATCTTTTTATGGCCTGTCTCGACAGAAAGCTATTGATATCTCTTCTCATACCCCTCATGCAACAGGGCAGTTGATTCTTTATACTGATTTTGAAGGTCTTCTAAGGTACATTGAAGATCCTCTATCATCTCATAATAGGCCACGTTATTGGCCACAGCTCGATCAAGTAAATCCTTCAAGTACTGATATGCCTCCACTGCCTGCTCTGAAACACCATGGCCAAGGATATCGGCAACATCTGATGCACTTAGGTCTGTGTGAACAGCTTTATAATATTCATGGCATTGCTTCATCAACTTTGTGTCATTAGCAGACAGCAGATCCATCCTGGCCAGAAACTAACAGAGAAAGAAAAAGTAATCATCAAAAAGAAGATCAAAATAGAGTGCAGATAGAGAAGATACAATCATCTGGAAGAAAAGAACTCAAATTTTATTAGATCATAAGGCAAAGTTACAAATATCTGGGATACAAAGTACAAGTAAAAGGAAAAATAAAAGAGAATACTGAACAACTTTACACCTTTTCCTTGTCTCCCAAGACTTTCTCGGCAGGCTGGGATGAGGAGCTTGGTTGCTCGGTGTGAACAATAATGTGGTCGGCAGGAGATGGGATTTGTTCAGGAGGAGCAGGCAAAGAAGAAATCTCCTCAGTATATGTCTGGTTGGGTTGTGTAGCAAGGACTTGATCACCTACTATCAGTGAAGACTCCTCGTATGCAGCTTCATCCTCTTCTTCATCTTCAATAGCTGGAGGAGGACCAGGATGATGTTGTTGGAATAGTTCAGAGTCCTTACTCACCTTCAATTCCTGCAAGGCAGCAACCCAACCATCATGGAAGTATTTCAAACTTCCATACTTCACTTGGGTTGTCATTGCTGCTACCCCCTATCCCATCCTTTATCCCAACCAGTTCGAAAGGATTTCTTCACAGCTATTTTTCTCTTCATTTTCTCCGAGGAGAGCTTCTCGGACAGAAGATCCTCGGTGGCTTTCAACTTGTCCTCCACCTCCTCCTTCTGGCGATTTACTCCTCGCAGGAGGGTCAGCTCTTCTTCAGCCAATTTCAACTTATTCTCAAGTTCCCCAAAACTTATGAGCTTCTCGGTATAGTTTTTATTCTCTCTCTCCAGGTCCTTCACCTTCTTTCCCAATTGTACTTTCTCTGCCTCAGACGCAGTCAACTTTTTCTCCCATTCACCCTTATCCTCGTCGTATCTTTGACGGGATTCCTTCAGAGATTGGGATAAGCCCTTTAAAGCATCCTCCACCCTAGACGAGGAGCTAGAAGCCTTGATTGCTTCATCTTTCTTCACTATGGTGTTAAAGCAACTCACCAGCTGAAAAAGACGGTGATGTTAAGTCCGTATCGAGATACATATATTTAATGAAAGAAAGAAAAATTCAAGATAAGATAAACTTACTGAAGCAATGTGACGAGTAGCTAGGGAGGTCAGCATATCCCTAGACATGTTTTCTTCAATTCCTTGGACTTCAGGAATAGTCCAAGTCTTTACCGAGCTCATTGCAGAACTCGGAGGAATAATTGTTGGGACACCAGCTCCACTAGCTTGGAGCTGGGGAATGTTTTCAGTCAGAGTGACCGAAGAGGATTTCTTTAATCGCACTTCAGCAATTTCAACCAAAGAACTTTTGGTTGGGACTACTTCCACAGGTGCATTTTTCTTGCTCGGAGCCACTGGGGGCTTCTCGGTAGCTTACTGAGGAGAAACAGAAGAGGAACCATCCACTTTCTTTGTCCCCTTTGGGACCTCAACCTTGTTTCTCTTTCCATCTCCAGCAGAGGAAGACTCCTCGAAGATAGCAGGAACTCTTCTCTTACCCATCTTCTGACTTAAAGGAATGTGAGATTCTGGTGAAGATTCCTCAGAAGCTGGCAATGGGTCACTAATGCTAACCACAGGATGAGCAGTAAAAGATGATGTGTAGCTCCTATACTACAGTAAATATGAAGCAGACCTGATGTGCTCATCTGCAACTCTTCGATGCAAATTCCAGATATGTTTCAAATGTTTAATATTGACCTCTGATTCTTTTGGAGTTTTTCTCTTACTGTCAACTGCAAACAAATACATAGTGAAATATCAGTCATACATTTTGTCAAACATAATGAAATCATAATTTCAGAAATAAAATAAAATCAAAATAACCTATCCCATTGCCATATGGAGGGCATTTGGGACCTTCATATACTTCGTCTCCAACTAGAGGGGCATGTTGCAAATTTTTTATAAGTACCCCCATTTTCAAAATAATTCCTGTTAACATCAGGGAGGTTGACTACTAGAGCCCTATTCAAAAATCTAGTTTTTAAATAATAAACATAATCTAGAATAGCCCATCTATAACAGTACATAATCTCAGGAATTCCTATACGAGTTCCATGAGTTTGATTTAACCTATGCACCCCATTAACTATTCTCCATGTATTGGGGGCTATTTTTGCAGGAACAACATCGAAGTGATGACAGAACTCTAAACATAAAGGGTTTGGTGGAAAAGAAAATCCACATTTAGCAATAAAGAGGCTGGGGAACCAATGTCCCTCAGCCAAACGAAAGTAATTTGAAGGTTCCGAAAGATCCTCCAAAGTTACCCAAGAAGGAATAGAAAAGTCAGAACGGAACTTCTCAAGAGATTCGATAATATAAACCATGGTGAATAAAAAGAAATGAAGAAGAAGGAAGAAAATCTTACAGGAAAAAGGAGATCTGTTGACAAACAAACGAAGGAGGGGATGAACGCACAAGAGAGAGAAAAGCTATAGAAAACTCGAAAGCAGAAATTGAAAAGGTAGAAGACGATGGGATTGTCTCTGAAGCTTAAATACTTTGCCTTGGGAAACGGTAAAAGAAATGATTACAAAAAAGAAATTATTACGTTACGGGCGGCTAAAAGGACAAAAAGGGCATGAAGATCGAAGCGCTTATAAAAATGCAAAAAGGCGGATTCTGCGAATTTGGAAGGATATTCAAATACGAAGAAAAGGCTACTAAAACCCAGGAAGGTCATTTAATATTGCCATATACCGAGAAAGAATGTTCCATACTCCTCAAAGTTCGAAATATGAAACATTGGGGGCTTATGTTGATACCAAAATTAGTATGCTGATATGGACGAATAATAAGAAGACACGTGTCTATCTATGTGGCAGGTGGTGGCGAGGAAGTCTATTCCCCCGACCAAGTCAGACTCACTCCGAGCAACAAGTATACTCCGAGGTACTGCAGCTCTCCGAGGAACTCTTGAACGACGAGCAACTAAGGCGGTTCGAGCTGCATCTCGATCGCAGCATTTATTGCCAGATAATCAATGGTTCAACTATTCATCGAATGCCTATCATCTTGACGCACACGTTTGAAGAGCATTAAATGAATTACCCTTTCATATGTGTATCATTTAATGTAAATCCCTTTCATGTACAGCCTAAGGGCTATAAATACCTTGTATCACCCTCATTTAAGGGGACCGGAATTTTTTGATAGAACTTGTAATCGAGAATTCCCAAACACTCAGCAATAACATAACAGTGGACGTAGGCCATTCATATAAGGCTGAACCACTTTAAAAATCTTTGTCTCATTTTATTTATCTGTGATTGAATAATTAGAGCGATCTAATTTTTTACATCAACAATCATGCTTTTGCTATATCGGTTGGAAAAGATGTTGCTCTTAACCCGAGTTGATTATATCAACAATATATACACAAAATTAGCATCAAAATCCATAAAAAGAGTTTAATTTCAAGTACAAAATCACTATGTATGGGAATCAATGTCTTAGGACACTTGATTATATGGAAGTAATGAGGAATTTACCCAATGCTTTGGTGGTGGTTAACTTGGTAAATTATATATATTGTGTACAGAGACTAAAATTTATTATGCTTTCGACATGGTCAAAAAATTTTAATCTCATGATTTTGTACCTTTTAGGTATAAAGACGAGGTTTTTAGTCAGATAAGGATTTCAAATTTTCTACTTTCGAATACATATTTACTCAAAGAAGATTGAGTTATAAGTTATAGGAGTGTGAATATTGGATTGCTGACTCCACTAAGGGATGCCACAGTTTTCACTTCGAAGTCAACTAAAGAGGCTATATGTTCCGGTTACTTTAATAACCCATAATTTCACTGCTTTAAGTAAAATAAACTATAAATTATGAAATTATATATTTCCCTACAGTGACATGTGAAGTCATCATTTAAATATGTTAACATTGTTACATGAGTTAGTATTATTAGAAATTTAAATAGAGTATCAAATACAATAATTCAACAATTAAATATTTATAATTAATTACATAAGTTGATAAATAATTTGATTAAGAAATTTAGATATTTTTTAATTAGATGTTAGTATGATATGTTGGGATACCATTTGGGGAATTTTTTCGATGAGGACTTAAAATAATGGATTCTAAGCCTAATGGTTTATAATATATTGTGAGCTATGTCTGGGGATATTTGGATTTTGTTTTGGGCTTCTTTAGTTGAGGCCCATATGGGGCCTAAACCTAATTTCAAAAAATTAAGCTGATAAGAAGAAAATTAGGTTTAACATAACTAATTCCAACACAATTAGAGAGAAACCCCAAAGCTATAAACATGATGTAGGTTGGAGAAGATGATAATTGGGGTTGGATTTCAACCCTTTAATCAAGGAAAGGTTACCAAGTATATGATTTTAATTGTTTTTGTATTATAGTGTAATTATTCACTCGAAGAAAAACATAATTCGATTAAAATATAATTTGGATATTAATTAATAAGTTTGGTAATTAATTTAATATGATAATTTAGATTGCTACTCATGTTGTAAGCATAAATTGAATTCAATTTAATTCCTTATGAATTAGAGATTAAATTGATATGTAATTATTGAAAGAATCTTAGGCACTAATAAACATTACAAATCCCCTTAGTAATTTCACTAATTGATATGAATCTAAGTTTAATTTGGGAGAAGTGGTATACTAGGTTTCTTGAGATGATTATAGGATTTAAGAATTTTGACAAAAGTAGGATTGACTAAAATCACTAGAGATTTGTTAATATTGCTGTTAAACCTTTTATACATAAAAGATATGGGGATGGTTATAATATTCTTATTGCTTCGGAAGTAAAAAATAATGGATTTTCATTTTTGGAAGATGATCACTCTGGCTCAATCTCGTTCAAATGAAATTTTAGTCTAGTTCAAACGAGTTGAGGTTTTTCATTAAAATGAAAGTTGGAAGGCATGAGAATTACCATCATAGTCCCGTTTGAGCAAGAATCGTGCCTTTATTTTGTAATGCTATTTCTTAATTAACATACACTAATTAATCTAGTTTAATTCGGATTATGCCTGTTAACCTTTATATGATTAAATTTACTTGTCTTTTGTATTATGTGCAACATATCAAGTGTGAGTTCTTGTTTGGTACGTATTACATGGGATATATAAATGGGGGGCATACTATAGAGACTGTGTTGGTACCTCGGTAGATAGAGACAAATTTTACCTTGGTCATGATTACCCCGAACACTAACTGTTGGAAATAATCATTGTTTCTAGATGAGGTTAAAGAGGTATTCCTTTAATATATTCTTGGGTGTGGGACATATGACAAATGTGAAGGCATAATCATTATCCCTAGGAGATTCTTTGATTGTTATATCTGTTGGCCAACCTATAACTATGCCTAATACTGGGAAGTGATCCCCAAAGGCAGTTTGAATAGGCTTTCGTTACATGAGGGCTTGCGAGTAGACCATTTATGATGTACCTGGTATGGACCTTACTTACATGGATGTAGACTAAGAGATTATTTGTATTCTTTGAAATTTTAAGTAGTTGAGATTCATAGAATCTTAAACAATGTAAAGTCCTCTTATATTTTGTTGAGATGAATAAAATTTAATCATGGAGTTGATTAGCATTGGGAGTAAACACGTGATATATAGGGTTATTTGGGGTTGGGATAACTTATAAGAAACTATAATATGTGAGGAAGATGAGTATATATATTTTATCCCGAAGTAAATTATAATATTCCCATTTATAAACTTATTGTTAACACTATGTTGAATTATCTTTTCAGGACATAGGTCATGGGTGCTACCTCACCCCTCATCAGGTCTAATCTCCCTTTTAGTTCATGCTAAAATAGGATGTAGGTGTGTAGACTGCGTGCCCATTGTTTTATCCATCATGTCGAATATTTTAAGTAGTATTATGTCAGTATTTACTATTACATTTGGTATGGAAGTTTACTATGAGGCAATTGTAGCTATGCGATGATTCTATTAATGTTGGTTGGTTTTCTATAAGATATTTAGTTAGTCAATGCTATTATGTTGAATTATTTATTTTACGTATTTAGTTTTTTTTCCAGTCATGCTTAAAATGAGACCCAAATTGTTTAGACTCCTAGTTTACTTATTTTAGACTTGTTCAATATAACTTTGATTTTATGGATTGTCATAGTTACTTCATAAGTAATTTCAGTGAGGTTCCTTTAATTTCAATTAGCTATTATACTTTTAGTGTTATTAGTGGTACAACGTCAAGTTTAAAAGAACCCATAACCCATAATAAGGTTAAGAACATTGATCATAGCTTTCACCTAGTTCGAGAAATCGAATACGAAGGTGATAATATTATCACAAGGATGTATCAAATAACCGTCGATTGATCCTTGTACCGATTGGTAACAAACTAAAATGGATTAAGAGTTTGATACATGGCTTTAAGACTAAATGGGAGATTTCGAGATTTTATTATTAAAATCATGCATGACGTCTACCTTTTCGTAAAGGTGTGTTGGTTCATTTTGCTATAAGTATCGTGGTTATGAGAATGTCTTATATTTAAATATAGTCGGCATTGGATTGATTAAAAGGAGATCGGGATTCTAGTTCTAGAAGTAATAAAACGTTGACAACCTACATAGTGTGTTGACATCCTATCAAAACAGTTGCAATTAAATCCTAGTAGTTTATCTCAAACTGTGGGAACATTTTAAATGGTTTGAGAACTTGTTGATAGTTCAACAGAGGGTTGTGATCAGTAAACCCCATGAATGTATTAAGCATGTCGAGTCTAAGAGTTATCTTGATTAGAAATAAAAAATCTCACACCATTTCCAAAGGGTTCATATATTCTTAATCCCAAGAATTATGAGGATTGTAATGCTTACACAAATTTCACTTTGATTGGTATGGGTGGTATATGATTTATATCTGGTCAAATGCTCCCCGTGGATTGAGTGACAATTGTGTGAGTGGGTCTAAGATGATAATTCAGAGGAATCTACATCTAGGGGAAATCGTGGATTGTGATACCCCCATCATAGAATTATATGTTTTGTTTCGTCCAAGTAAAATTTGATCATTGGATAATTTTATAATTGTGGTGAAGTAGAAAATAAGTTAAGTCTAAGAATCAAGGAACTGATTAGCGATTTTCTAAAGTTGATTAGGAAAAAATTGATTTGACCAACGGGTATTCAAAACTTAAACGTGAATAGTCATATTATGTACCACATTAAACTTTGCAAATAATAACACATTACATCCGAGTGATTTTTGAGATAATTGAATTGAAGTCGTGTCATGATTATTTAGTGAAGTTGATTTTTGATTAAATAACAAAGGAAATAATTAAAGTAGTGATAATTTGAATTTTTGAGTATTTATTTCGAACGAATTTAATTATTTGCCTTAGTTCCCTTGTGTGTAGTCCATATACCCAAGTTGTTAGTCTAATACTATTAAGAAACCTAGTTTGTTCTAAGAGACCTTTTATACTTACATATTAAGGTGCGGGAAAGGGTTTTAATCAGTATTGATCATTAGGGTGTGAGTTGAGTGAGAGAAAACACTATTCTTATTTTTAGTGGATGGGATAGAGATAAATCACCATATGTCAAGTTTTGCCAAAGGTTTTCATCTAAAAAGGCGCCCACATAGCTACCTTAATTTGGGGAGTATTATACAATAGAAGATCCTAGCGATCAGAATGTTTAAGCAATGTTTTGCCAATCAACAACAAGGAAGACCTACATCTACAAGAAATATTTACCTCCCCATTGGATTACAACCATACTAGAAAAGGAATTTTATTCTAAACCCTAGGTTTGTTCTTCCAACCTAGTTTATTTTTAGTTTTACCTTTTTTATATGTTTTATTAATCGAACTTTGATGACTGAATTTTTTTATTCAACCTATGTCAATCCACAATAGTAAAAAAAGTTTCAGTGAGTTTAATCTTAGGTTTGAAAAAAATATAAGAGTGTGCAACGGAAAGGGCTAAGAAGAGAGTAAATATCCTTTGAATGAAAGTTCATCATTGGAAATAGCCTTGAAAAATGAAGAAAGGCAAAAGAAAAAGCGAACAAATGGCAAAGGGGAAGTTTAGAAATTGGTCATACAAACTGTGACATCTTAAAAAGAAAAGAGAGAAAAAGTTGAATATGTTTATTTCCTATGGTGTTATAAGTTGAAGATAAGTGGGTTTTCACAACGAGTCCTATTTAATAATTAATGTGTGCATTATTTATTAAACGAGGCTAAATCTATGTTTGATAAAATAATGTAATCAAATAGAAATCCCTTAGCTATCTTTAATGGTTGGGACATATTTTTTTTATTTTCTAGTTCACTCCCCTTTACTCCATACCACATTTGGTTTAGACATATTTATGCCATCCAAGTGTGGAAAACTTATGTTTTGTGTCTTTCATGGTGGTTTGTACCTATATAGTTGTGCATTATCATTATATGTGCATTTATATATATGGTATATTTTTATTGAGTCTTTGGATTACATTTAATCCATCATCATATTTTTTTACATTGATATAATATGCTTCTTATTCGTATAACATTGGTATCCTATATTAATTATTTGGATTATTTGTGATTGTACTATTGAGTTTTTGTATCATTACCATTCCACCTCACATCGCATGGTATTAATTTTTTCCTGTATGTTCACATATTTGACATTGAGGGTGATAAGTTGTTTATATTATGCACTTTTATCTTCATTTATTATCGAACAAAGAGGGAGAGAAGTCAAACCTAAGGGGTTTGTTATATTTACCAAATGGAGAGATGTGTAACAAATCAAGAGTTTTATGTGAATTATTTATTTATTATTCTCCTTGCATTTGAATAGTGTCTTAAGTGTGAGATTGTAGTAATAATGAGATAAATTTCACAAAAGCACAAATACTCAAGAGTTGATGTCTCTCAAGTGTTAGTTTGTACAATTTCCTTTTGGGGTTTGGATTGAGTCTTAAAGTTCTTGATGGCCTAATAGCTTTTAGTTTATTTTATCCCGGACTAGCCAAAGGGAGAGATTTGTAAGAGAAAACTTCACATCTCGTCATTTTGTAAGTTTAATGTAAAATTTATAGTATTGGATTTTTTTTATTGGAAAAAACCATTTGAGACATAGGTTAGGATTTGAGTAATTTTTTCCTTCAAGCCATTGGTGCATGTTAAAGACCGTAGCGGCCAAGTCAAGAGACATCAACATCATTCAGTGTTTCGTTCTAATTTTCGTATTCACCCATGGAATCTATATAAAGGAATGAATGTATATTATGTTTTATAACTTGATTCGTTTTGGGTGTTAGTCTATTAAAAAATTTTATTGAGGCCATTTAAAAAAAGGATTTTTTTTAAAGAAAACATATTTATATATTTTAAGTCGTTCAAATGAGTTTCTCTTCTCATTCAAACGCGTTCATACGTTTCATTTGAATGAGTTATTTATCCCATTCCAATGATTTTAGGTACGTTATTAAAATGAGATTCAATCGACCTTCAATTGAAAAGTATCTACACGGTAGAATCTTCTCACTAAAACCTCGTTCAATCCCCATTAAAACGAGTTTATCTAGGTCATTCAAATTACTTTGTTTTTGGTTCGAAGGAAATGGACAATGTCACTCAAATGAATGTGTTGTGTTCCTCCATTCTTTACTATTGTCCTACAAGCCAAAGTTTTGGCATAATAGTTTTTAAGTGAGGTTTTGTGAAAACGGTTTTCATAGAGAAAACGTGATCCTACTAAACCATACTTTAAACCCATACGTTTGAGATCCCAGAGTCAGTTTAGTATACTTATTTGAGATATCGTGTGTCCTTCACAATGGATATTTACTCTTCATTGAGTATTGTTTGAAGCGGTGGAATTTGTGTTTGCATTGGGCAGTGGTAAAAACTAGTCAAGACGCATGTAAGATTGATAGACACGGATACATATGAGGTTCCCCTATTGTGATCCCATTACAACTGGAACTAATCAGGTCTTGAAGGCTTCGAGTCTATTAGTATGTCTAATTTGTCCTTGTATGAATATATATCACAGTGGGCTTGTGTATCTAAGTCATCTTAGGTTTTTCTGATGTGGGTTTTCCTCGTACATCGAGACATTGTGATTTATTGGTTTATTTCACTATTTCACATATCACCTAGATGCATTTTTAGGGAAACATAAAGTTAGTAATTTGTTTAAACAACCTTCATTTAAAAGGTGTTTAATTAAAATTGGATTTATTGATTATCTCTTTAATTAATTAGAAAATTAAAATTTGGCATCCATAACATAAGCCTTGGATTTCTGAAGGGAAACTTTGTTTTACAAGTTAAAGTTCCAAATAGTCCTCCACAATGTCTAACCAAAGAGGGAAATGACGTTGAAAATAATGGTCTTTTGTTCATATTGTTAATTATTTCAGTCTATATAGGGATATCAGGGGAGAATCAAACTTAATTTCTTCTTCCAGTCAACATCAGGATTAAGACTCCATTTTACATGATTAATAAATGCTCGGGATCTCATGAATGTAACCTAAATCTCAGTACATCCCCTCGAGAGTTAAGAAACGCATCTTCTATCATTTTGTTGGGTTGATAGAATGTAAACCCATTGTTCTACTAACCTTCATTAACCACTTCAAATTTGTCCTAGTGCATTAAATACTATTTAGTGCACTTAAAAACAATCACCATTGAGCTAAAAATCCTTTCAGTAAAGCTTTACCCTTCCATATCATTGATAGAGATCATTCATAATAGCCTACACATCAACTATCACTTCCCAAATACTTTCAGTAGCTATCTATATAAAGACTCTATGGGGAAGGTTTAAAGGATAGAATTCAAGTCATTCAACTAACTTGACAATTGTTAAGAAATGTATTTATCATTTGTATAATCATTTTGACCACTTCCATCTCCAATTATATATTCTAAGTACAAGAAAGCGAGCTTAGATCTATTTTTGTCTCGTGTTATAAGTACTCAGAAGGGACAATTAGTTTCTTATTAACATATCAATACTTATCATAAAGATCTTAAACTTCATGCTACCTTCTTAGCTTAAGTTTAACACTAGTTACCTTTGTATTATTCATCCTCATACTTAATATACTTAATAGAAGTACCTTAAAAGTGGGCATAAACACCTCAACAAATGTACTAAACAACTATAAATCATTATGTGTTTCTTGTTTATAGTTTAGAGACACCTCCTCATTGTTTAAAGAGGGATATTTGGGGATATTGATGTCTTAAAAAATTTTAGCATCATTATTTTGGTGTCGTCTGTGGGGATATTTTTTCTCAAAAGTCATTTTACAAATCTTTATAATCTTTATGCCTTACTTTTCAACCTCTAGAGTGTAATGATAGGTTCACACATAGCACACGGTAAGCAAAAATTCATTAAAAAGATATTCAAGATCATGTTTTTCTCATTCTGACAAGGATACCACCCCTTGCATAGGGACCGGTTGCATCTTCCTCGCACTCAATTCTAGAGAGAAACCATGGCCTTGTTTTTAAAAATGGAGATGGGTAAATTCATGGTGAAAAGAATAATCATCTTCCCCAACATCCTTAGAAATCTAATATTCATGTCCCAATATAAAAAGGTTGTTATATGTGATAGGCCACTTCCACGTTGGTTCTAGGGTTGTTAAGCCTTGAGATGATGAAATTAAGAAAGTGAAAGAAAATGTCAGTAACTTCCACAATTAATATTAGGTACACACTCTGACACTACTGAACAAGCTTTGCAAAACACTGTCACCTATTAAAACAAACTAAAAAATTTCACATTCCCCCCAAACTAAAAAATACATACCACATAATCATTTGATGGGACCAATAATCCCATTAATCACTTGGATACGTACAAGTGAGTTATTCTATTATACGGAACCCTATATGAGGTGATACGTGGAGTTATTCCTACCATATTGAGGGGAGATCAAGGAAATAATTCAATAAGCTAAAGCATATAACCTTCAAGGTATTTACTAAATTTCCATGGTTCTTTGTGGGACATTTGATGAGGAGTTAGATGATGCATAAGCCAACCACATCCCTTCTCAACTTCAGAGAAAAGAAAGGGGAGAGTCTGAAGAAATAAACAATAAGATTTAACCATGAAGCATTACAGGTGGATGACCTTAATGAAACCATATATATAGCTTCCTTTATTTCAAGACTCGCCTCAAAAGCCTAACTAATGTCATTTGTTAAAATACCTCCACCAATGATGAATAATTTACTTAAATGATCTTAAAAGTACATGAACACAAAGGATGTCATTTCGGAAAAGGAACCAAACCAACCTTATCATCCTTAGCCTTAGACGAGGTAAAGAAAATATGTATTCTATCAATTTGGGGACATCTTAGTTGAGATGATGGAGTCAAAAGGAGAAAGGGAAATAAGAACGAACCCTGAGGAAAATCTCTTTTTCTGTTATCATATGTAACCCTAAAGAGATCTTATTTAATATATAGTTACATAAAATTTTACTGAAACCTTATGCAATGAAGTCATAAGAAGATAGGATAGACAAGCCAAAATAGTAATGATTCAATATATACCATGGTCACAACACCAATAACTCCCACTGCTTTAATTACTCCATAAAAATTCATTAGGAGGGGATGCCTCAAGAAATTTGTATCCAAACGTACTGGGAATCAAGAGAAATTTAATGATAAGCACCCTTTTATTGAAGTCAGTACCATTTCAGGTTCATTCAAGGGGTGGGGAAATTTCATCCTACACTAGAACGATGCATTTGAAAGAAGTCAACAACAATTTTCTCATGAGAAAACCTCCTCCAAAGGTCCCACTAATGATGTTACCAAAGGCTTCCCTCAAAAGGATCCCTCAACCATATGAGGATCCCCTACTATTACCAGGTTGATTAAAAATTCTATGATATAGAGAATCATCAGTGATGTATAGACCTTAGTCGGCATTATCTCCGCGCGATTAATGGTATAAGAAATTCCTATCATGAATTCCCTTGTGTATTTCAATAGGGAGATACCTTTTCAGTAGGGTATATAATTTTCCCTCTCACTCTGAAGCTGAAAAGTATTGCACCACCTCATGGAACAAGTTCTTAATTATGGACTTACCTTCACATACAATATCATCATGGGAAGAACTTAACTCATTTAGTTATATGGGGTAATACCAATCATAAGCATGATAATATGCATTCTCATTCCCTATGGAATGAAAGAGATTCAAAGAGAAAAAATGCAAGAAATACTATAATATCACCGTGTGAGAGAATTAGAGATCACAAAAGGCCCCTCAGGCCTCGTAACCATCGTAGAGGATAATGTTGAGAGCACAGAGAAAGTAATAAAAACTTAGTCGGTCCCTATAAGTGGCCCTTGAAACTTAATAAAGACTCTAAGATAAAGCGGGATGAAGAACATCCCCAAATAACCTTCAATATAGAATAAAGACTCTATGTGGAAATATTTTCGTAAAACTCAATATGTATTAGAATGAAAATGAACATATTTTGACTGTATTATTGAGTATATGCCCCATATGTTAAAGAATTTCAAGGATTCAAGTCCTAACTCTAAGGTGACGAGGTCTCTGGGCCTTTCACCATAACAATGAGATCTTCACTCTTAGCTAGAACAAGTTGAATCCTTAAACTTGATTCAATCTATAATAGTTAGGATGCTCAACATGTTTGGATATGTTGTGTAAAACATTATTAGATTTTAAGAATTAACTATATACATAATCAAAATGAATCGTAACAACAGAATCACAAAATCTCATGCAATATCAAGAACGTACAGTAAAATGTAAAATTAACCAAGTGGATTAGTTCACATTTATAACGCAATTTTTACACATTTATCCATATTTTTTATATAATTCTCAAGGACAAATAGGATTTTATTGGATGTTAAATTTGTGTGCTAAAATTTTCATGAAGTCAGAATAAGACTATAATTTTCTCTTTTTTCTTGATTTTTAATAATGTTTCCTCAAATTAAAATGAATTAGTAAACATTATATCTCATTCAAAATCATTTGGATAATCGATCACAAATAGATAAAATGCGTGTTTTTATTGGTTAGTTTCATAGACGTGTAATGTTTGTTGGTTGCTTGGACATTTAGCGTGTTTTTTTGTTGGCTAAACACGTGTATTTGTGTTAGTTTTTTCTCACATACATGAGCATCACATAACCATAGTTATATTGTTTAATCAATGGTCAAGGAACCTTCTCTCCATGAGAATTCGGAGCACTAACAAGATAAGAGTAATCGAGTTAATTGTCTACTTCAGGATAGCTTGGTTTGAAAGATTTGATTTGGACCCTTTGATTTCCTCCTGAACTAAATCATGTATCTGCTCATTTAAATTATTTGTAAAATTTTTCTAACAGTTTCTCTTTTAAATATAAATTTCATTCAACTCTCATCATTTGAGAAGTTTTTCCAGTCTAGAAATAGAGAAAAATAAAGAGAGAAGATGGATAAAAAATAGAGAAATATAAAAGAAACCCTATGTGTGTGAGATAGATAAGAGAGAGTGGGATATGTATAAATAAGATATGTTTAAGGGGTTTGAATGAGAGATAGTAAGACAGAAACCTTCATCCAATTTCACATATCTTCCTCTCAGTGTTGGAATTTTACTAAATTAATCAAGTGTTTGAGATTTCTTGAGTTTTATTTAATAAAACATTGAGATATCAGACACACTAACATGTTCTCACACTACACTGTTAATTCACATAATTAGGTTTTCAATATAATAATATTTCATATAATTTTTTGATGATAGAACATTTGAATGTTGGAGTTTGAAAGGTTAACAACGCCCTTATCTTAACCCATGCAAGAGAAGAGGCCTTAAGTTATAGGAAAGACCTATGTCAAAATAAATCATAGACTTTGAGACTGTACCCTCCTTGAAAAAGGGACCACGATAGAACCATAGGCCTCAACCACTCAACCATTCCACCACATCTTAGGATCCCTGATTAGATACCTCAATGCTATTGTTTATTAGTTTCATACTTACACAAGAAGACTGAGTATGATGAGAAATAGTCTCTATAGGTCTAATGACCCCCATTTAGGGGAATATTATTTCAATGAACCATGATACCACCCAAGGAGGAACCTCTAACATTTCTTAACGATCCATATGTTCGACTAATCTCTTGCAACTTATCTGAGGAAAGGACATCCACTATTTTATTTACCTTCACCACTCACTCCAAAGAGCATTGTTGACTCCCATACTCTTTAAATGCTCCCATATACTACCTTAAACCACCTTCATGGCTTTATCCCACACAACAGCTTGATGTTAAACCTTAAATAGGCCCTAGCCATGCTACTGCAGTCACCTAATTCTCTCTTTAAGAATATATATATATATATATATATATATATATATATATGGAAGAATTTTTAGTAGTGGAAATTCATTTAATATAATTGAAAACATGTAGAACAAGAGGAAAATAGATCAAGTAGTTTATTCTCTCTGTAATATATTCCATCAATCCACTATTTGTAGAAAATAGTGGAAGTTCAAATCATTTCAATCTTCTTGGATATTATATACATGTTGAGTCCTAATATACAATGGGGGAATCCTTTACAGAAATCCATCAATTATTTCTTAAGGGCCCCAGGATTAGTAACAAATAATGAAGTTACTTTAGAATATCTTCGCCAAAGCCTAAGATATTTATAAATTGTAAAACCCTCATTTATAATCTAATATACATAGAAACACCAATTGTAATGGATGCATGATCCTCAGTTATGGTCTGAATCACTTTATATAATTGTCTACCACATTGACACATCTCCACACTAACCTGTTTGAGGTCCTATGGGAGAAGTTGTTTTGTTTAAGGTCTCAAATTATTTCAATACTCGCTAGTTTATCTTTTTTTATGGTAACAATAACTTCTTTCATGTCATATACAAAATTGTTTTTCTATGGGATGAAAAAAAACACAAAGTTAGACCGATATTGTAAACAGACGAAAGAACATCAGAAGGAGATTCGAGAACAACTCAATGACACTCATAGACGACTTTCTATACCACTTGTGGTGGAGGAACTAAAAAACATGAACCCCTATTAGAAGGGGAGAAATGATCAAGATGATGTAGTTGAAGCTCTATAACAGTTTGTGAGTCTCACGATCTTTAAGGATAGGTTATCATTCCACGAAGATCAATCCTATGGTGGTTACAGGTTGACTAGGACATGGGATAAAAAGATAAAAAATACACAAAACTACTTGGCAGAAAAACATGAACCCCAATTCCATGTATCTAGGCCTCCAAAAGAAGTTATAATCATTCCCTAAAGAAGTCTAGAACTATACCTTTCCCCCATTTCAAAGATGCATAGTATCAACCCGTTTGATGGGTCTAATGATCCCATTGACCAACTAGAGACTTATATGTATCTAATTATCCTTCAAGACATTCAGATGAGGTCATATCGCCATCTTTTCGCAGCTTTACATAGTTGGTCAAGTCTTTTGTCATCCACTTCATAGGGGCTTACAAAATGAGAAAGGCAGTAACCTTTATCCTCTACTTCAGGAAGAAGTCGAACAAAGCTGTTAGAGAGTATGCTAATTTATTAAACCAATAAGATCTCCAAGTTGATGATCTTAATGAAACTATTTATGGGATAAACCTTAATCTTAGGACCTACATAAGAGGATCTGCTAAGTCCTTCAACAAATGCTCCCCCCCCCCCCCCCCCCCGATCCATTATGAAGTTGTTAGAAAGGTTTAAAAATTAAATAAATGCTAAAGATTTAGTCATGACAATGTATTCTGTGGCCTCCTCCTAATAAGGAAAGAGGAAAGATATAGTCCCTCACCTCGAAGAGTCCTCTGAGGAAACTAAGGCTAAGAAAGGTAAGAATGGACCTCCAAAGGCCAAACACTTCACTCCTCTCATAGTAATTATGGAAGAGGTGTTTGTGGTAAGGGAAGCTTAAGATATTATACCTTCGACTACGACCATGAGAGATTCAGAGGACATGAGAGACAAGTCCAAGTATTGTCAATTCCACACAGATCATACATCAAATACCAATGACTATTTTTTACACAAAAATTAAATTAAAGGAATGATTAAGAGGTGATATATAAAGGAGTTTGAGGCTAAGGATGTTGTTAATGGTCAGCAAAAATAACAAAGGCGATGTCCCTTTAATCGACGTGAACACAATCCCAGGGGAAATTTCTAGAGGTGAACCTTCCTCAATGGCCAAAAAATCTCACATTAGGAGCGTGTAGCGTAAAGAGGTGCACGTAAAATGTGTGTATCACTAGAAATAAACACTAAAATTTATTCTCATGATGATTTTTCTATATATAAACCTCTGGAAAATCTTCCTCCTTTACGACAAACTTCTTATCATCACTATTATCATGGGCAACTCAAATATCAAGAGGGTATTAGTTAATACCAAGAGCTCAATTGACATCTTGTTCTTGTATGATTTCAAGTCCATTGTCTTTACTATGAATCACATCCATCCTATAACCACCCTTTGACTAGTTTCAATGGATAACACACCTATTACATATGGTATTATGCTCGTCATTTATGGTTGGCTCTAAGAATTATTGCTCTGCCATCTAGAGTATGTTTCTAGTGGTAGACATCCCTTATGCCTATAATGTGATCATGGATAAGCATTCACTCAATGACATGGATGTTGTCGTGTCAACTCTGAGGGAGGTGATTTGGTTATAGACCCCCATTGGTGCGGGAGAAGTGTTTGGTGACTTGAAAAATCCAGGGAGTGCTATAACACGTCCATGAAAGAAAAGAATAGAACACTAGAGACTGTTCAAAGCTTGTGTAAGGTACTTAAAAGTAAATAAGTGTTGTAGTCCTTATGATGGACCTGCATCCTCCACCTAAAATGCCTGAACTCCCACTAAAGAGTTTTGGTATATAGATGACTGTGTCTCTCGTCACCATTTGCCTCGATGGAGAGGTTCCTAAAAAGGTTTCCCAAATTTGGGATGACCTAATCTCCTCCCTTAGAGAAAAGTTAGCCCAGTTATTAAAAGAAAACAAAGATGTATTTTCCTGGAGACACTCAGACATGATCGGGGTAGTTCATGGGTTATGGTCCACCACCCCAGTGTCGACCCCATCATATGCTAGTACGCCAAAAGAAGATACTATTTTGGCCTAAAAGGAACGTGGCTTCTGCCTTTGAAGGTTTACAAGATCTTAGAAACAAATTTTATATGAGAAGTGAGATATTTAAAGTTGCATTCAAATGTGGTACTAGGGCCCAAAGCTAAAAATAAATGACAGATGTGTGTTGACTTCACTGATCTCAACAAAGCTTATCTCAATGACTATTGTCCCTTACCTCGCATTGACACGTTGGTGGATTCCATTCATAGCTATGAGCTCATCTGTGACACCATGCCTAATAAAATATCGGGTGATCAGTCTTATACCAAATTAAAATAGGAATCCCAGTTGGTTCATCCTTAGCATCACTGTCGAAAACCTTTTTAAGACATACTAACCACCTAGTATTTCAAAAGCTGGTGCCAATTTTTATCTTATTAATTAAACCAAATAGTACATGCGGATATAAATATAATCCATTTACACAACTGAATTAAATCAACCGAATAAATAATGACTACATGCCGAATAAACCATCGGTCACCAAAGTAAATAATCCAATACAAATATTCAACACCAAAATAAAATAAATCTGAAAACTGAACTCAAATTCTGGGCCACATACCCTAAATAAGACTGGAACTGATAAATGATTCCTACTCTAGGAATGAAAGAATGATGCGTCTAATCCAAGCACCTGCTAGCATCCACATATGCCGCAGCTCCATGTCCCTGGAATAGAATATCAATACTGGCATCCCTGTGGCTGGACACCTAAAAGGTTTTGAAAATAGTTTATAGCAAGGGTTAGAAACCAAAACATTTTGAAAATATTTAGCAAGTGAATTAACTACAGTAATTTAAAATGCATGAATGTGCTTCATATGTAAGTTAGTGTCGCACTCTCTTGAGGACATTCTTACCCCTCTACTATTGTGCACACCTAACGGTTGCCTTAACCCCACCTAGTTGTACTACCCCGTCCAACTAGTCCTAGTATAATCTCCCCTTGCCATACTACTCTAACCCGATTATAATAATTCCTGGATTAATAATTTATCTCACCGATTAACTTAATTAATTTCCATCAAATAATAATCATATAATTGTGTCACAAGTTATATAAAACAATTACATCACACACTGTATTATTACCACATATAATATTTACTACCATTATATACGTACCTTTACCACAACTTCCACACACATATATATACACATCCATCCATCCGAGTAAACCCTCACCACATGATTCCCTCTAAAGTGCTATCTTACTAGGTGTGCTCACATAACCTAGTTATCGGAGTTGGAATCGCTCACCAACTTGGTCCAAAATATAAATGTAGTGGAGGCATTCATATTCATTCCTTGTGAGTGAGATAAATCCCTCACCCATATACCGAACGCTATGACCTGTGGATATACTCACCCTACTCCTTAAGCTAAGGGATTCATCAACATCGCGCAACCTCCCTTCATAGCACTAGAGTATATATAAATTAAATAAATATCTAGTCGATGATATTTAATATCACACACAATATACACACATATATATATACTATCACTACACCGTATATATATAATATAAACCCCGGCTCTTGCTTCCTCTCCCCTCCCCTCTTGCTTCCTCTCACGTGGAAGCGATATTCCTAACAGTACAGGAGTGCTGCATTTACGATGCCCGTATAAGCTACTAATGGGGGATTACCAATCAAATGATGTCTGATCCTCCAGACTAACCCATCCATGAACTTTAACTTCTTTCTTTCTTCATTGCGTACCTCATCCGGTACAAAATTTAACAAACGAGTGAATTCTTCCTCGTAATCGTCCACTGAACGGTCCACCTGAGTCACCTCTCTAAATTTTCTCGTCATTTCAGTCTCAACTGCTGGTGGAAAATACTTGCGATCGAACCTCACCCAAAACTCTGCAGTTGCTAATGTATCCCTTTCCTCAACTGTGGTGATCGACTCCCACCACTGAAGCGCTTCTCCCACTAACCTAAAAGTGGCTAGCATTTTCTTTTGCACCTCGTTCCTATCTACCATGCATAGGTGATGCTGGATATCCCTCTTTCACTTACATGAGAGTACCACATATGAACCACCTCAAAACTCTGGTAGGTGGCCCTTTTGAAAGATCTCTCATACTTGTTGCCACTCTGATTATCCCGGGTGGGCCTGAACATCCCATAACACCAACGCCAATGGCTGATCTCATAGAAAGTACCTTCACATTGCGATCACTGTCGCTTCAACTGCTTGCGCCACTTATTCAGTTACCTGTGCTGTCGAAATCATCTATGGCAGTTGCTGCGGTAACTCTAGCTCCTGATGAGCCTCCCTAGTCTCACCTCCCCCTGCTGCCCTAGCTGTTCTATCTCTCCTGGGTGGTATCTAAAATGAGAATCGAATCATATGAGTTCACGCTCAAATATAAATTAATTGGAAGAAGAACGTAAATGCGCATACGTATGAGAATACAACAATCCTATGATAGGGTTCTACATCAAAGAACGCTAAGCTGAAATGTGAAAAGTCACATAGATCCTAAGGTCACTAGAACCTGATGCTCTGATACCATCTATGACACCCCACCTAATAAAATATCGGGTGATCAGTCCTATAACAAATTAAAATTGGAATCCCAGTTGGTTCATCCTTAGCATCACTGTTGAAAACCCATGTACTAACGATCAAACATCCCCCAACTTCCAATGTTGCGCTAAGTTTCATGCGTGGGACGTCTCATAAGTGAAATACAAACAAGGACCCCCGATACACTACTACCTAACATTGTTGGTCGTTGAGATCCGTTAAACCCTCAGTCCATAACACGTACTCCCAAATACTTGTAAATTAACACAAAAACATACACGTCTACTCTTATGCTACAAAAGAAAACATAAAATACCGCACCCTTACTATCACTGGCTGTTACGCAAAATAAACCCCGAGCTACCTCTCCCTGCTCGAAAATAAACTTAACCACCCATATTCACTTCAGTATACTCCTTTACTTATCGGGATAAAATATGAGAACACAAGACCTCACTATGTGTCCTCGCACCACACAATACAACATATATACACATATAAATAGGCTAGATGCCCTCTCAAGTGATACCTAGTAAAAATCATTCATACCCTGGTGTCGCGAACACCAAAACTTAACCCCACTATTTACAATAGTTCAAATCCATCGCTATCCAGCCAACATAAAAATTATCTACCCTACTTCCATACTCCTCGAAAGTAGTAACCCCTCGCATAATACCAATCCCATCTCTATGCATACCCCCAGTCTTTCGTGGTTAACACTAAAGAAATCCACTATCCCCCATAAATATATATGTAATATGGCCGCTATCGCCATCGCAGCCACTACATTCGACTTACTTGTGAACTCTAGGGAAAATAATTCTTATATTGTGACACCCTCACTGTCACTCAAAACATACCCCATGCCCATAGGATAAAAAGATAATTATCTCCATACTCTCGCTGCAATGGCTGATCCTAGGGTTCCTGAGAACCTCCCCCTGCCTAAATGCACCCATGACTTGTTGTAGTGGTTGTACATCCAGGACCTCGCCCAGTAGTTGACCCCTTCCTCGCTGAGGACAATCTCTCTTCACATGTCCCGCTTCCCCACAAACAAAACACTTCCTAATAAATTCACCCTACCACTGATCCCTTCCTTGCTGGCCCTATCGAAAGTCCTGGCCATCCTGTCGATAGCTCCCAGATCTAAATCGCTTAGCCTGATTCCCGTGTCAGGAATCCTATCCCTGATGTCCCCCTGTCTGCGGTTGACATACCCCATTAGTACAGTTCCCTCCCTCTTTATTCGACTCACTCGGTTCCCCTACCCTCTTGCTTCCTCTCACGTGGAAGTGATATTCCTAACAGTGCAGGAGTGCTGCATTTACGATGTCCGTATAAGCTACTAATGCGGGATTACCAATCAAATGTTGTCTGATCCTCTAGACTAACCCATCCATGAACTTTAACTTCTTTCTTTCTTCATCGCGTGACTCATCTGGTACAAAATTTGACAAACGAGTGAATTCTTCCACGTAGTCAACTACTAAACGGTCCCCCTGATTCACCTCTCTGAATTTTCTCCTCATTTCGGTCTCAACCGCTGGTGGAAAATACTTGCGATTGAACCTCACCCAACACTCTGCGATTGCTAATGTATCCCTTTCATCAATTGTGGTGATCGACTCCCACCACTGAAGCGCTGCTCCCACTAACCTAAAAGTGGCTAGCATTTTCTTCTACACCTTGTTGCAATCTTCCATGTGTAGGTGACGTTGGATATACCTCTTCCACGGACATGCGAGTACCACATCAGAACCCCCTCGAAACTCTGGTGGGTGGCCCTTTTGAAAGACCAATCATACGTGATGCCACTCCGACTTCCCCGGGTGGGCCGAAACATCCGGTACCACTAATGCCTATGGCTGATCTCATGAAAAGTACCTTGCCATTGCGATCATCATCGCTTCAACTGCCTGCGCCACTTATTCAGTTACCTGTGCTACCGAAATCATTTATAGCAGTTGCTGCGGTAACTCTAGCTCCTGATGAGCCTCCCTAGTCTCACCTCCCCCTGCTGCCTTAGCTGTTTTGTCTCTCCTGGGCGGCATCTGAAATGATAATTGAATCATATGAGTTCACCCTCAAATATTAAATAATTGGAAGAAGAACGTAAATGCGCAGACGTATGAGAATACAACAATCCAATGATAGGGTTCTACATCAAAGAATGCTAAGATGAAATGTGAAAAGCCGCACAGATCCTAAGGACACTAGAACCTAATGCTCTCATACCATTTGTGACACCCCGCCTAATAAAATATCGGGTGATCAGTCCTATACCAAATTAAAATAGGAATCCCAGTTGGTTCATCCTTAACATCACTGTCGAAAACCTTTTTAAGACTTACGAACCACCTAGTATTCCAAAAGCTGGTGCCAATTATTATCTTATTAAATAAACAAAACAGTACATGCGAAAATAAATATAATCCATTTAGATAATTGAATTAAATCAACCGAATAAATAATGACTACATGCCAAATAAACCATCGGTCACCAAAGTAAATAATCCAATACAAATATTCAACACTCGAATAAAATACATCTGAAAACTGAACTGAAAGTCTAGGCGACATGCCCTAAATAAGACTGGAACTAATAAATGATTCCTACTCTAGCAATGAAAAAATGATGCGTCTAATCCAAGCTCCTGCTAGCATCCACATATGCCTCAGCTCCGTGTCCTTGAAATAGAATATCAATCCTAGCGTCCCTCTGGATGGACACCGAAAAGGTTTTGAAAATAGTTTTATAGAAAGGGTTAGAACTCAAAACATTTTGTAAATATTTAGCAAGTGAATTAATTGCAGTAATTTAAAATGCATGATTGCGGTTCATATGTAATTTAGTGTCGCACTCTCTTGAGGACATTCTTATCCATTTACTATTGTGCACACCTAACGGTTACCTTAACCCCACCTAGTTGTACTACCCCCTCCAACTAGTCCTGGTATAATCTCCCCTCGCCATACTACTCTAACCCGAGTATAATAATACGTGGATTAATAATTTATCTCCCCGATTAACTTAATTAATTTCCTGTAAATAATAATCATATAACTATGTCACAAGTTATATAAAACAATTACATCAAACACTGTATTATTACCGCATATAATATTTACTACCATTATATACTTACCTTTATCACAACATCCACATATATATATATATTCACAACCATCCCTCCGAGTATACCCTCACCGGATGATTGCCTCTAAAGTGCTATCTTACTAGGTGTGCTCACATAACTTACTTATCCGAGTTGGAATCGTTGACCAACTTGGCCCAAAATATAAATGTAGTGGAGGCGGTCATATTTCTTCCCTGAAAGTGAGATGAATCCCTCACCCATATATCAGACGCTATGACTTGGGTAGATACTCACCCTACTGCTCGAGCTAGGGGATTCACCCACATCGCGCAACCTCCCTTGATAGCACTGGAGTATAGAAATTAAATAAATATCTAGTCACTGATATTTAATAGCACACACAATATATACATGTATATATATATATATACTATCACTACACCGTATATATATAATATAAACCCCGGCTTTACTATGTACTCAAAATCCTGTAACACTAGCTTGTACTTTCCTGACTCTGTGGCTCGACTCAACTTAATTAATTTTCTCACTTATTAATTCACACGTCAATTACTATAATATTTTCCCGAGTCTATGGTCTGACTCTTATATAAATACCTTTTACATTGATTTATATAATATTTACCCGAGTCTCTGATTCGACTCTAATTTAATTAATTTACACATTAATTAATTAATACTAATCCGAGTCTATGGTCCGACTCTATTTAAATTAATTTACACATTAATTAATTACCAACCGAGTCTATGGTCCGACTTTAAATTAATTAATTTTGACATTAATTAATTACCAATCTGATCTATAGTCCGACTCTAAATTAATTAATTTATCCCTTAATTAATTTATTATCTGGTGTCACTTTACCCGTATACCCGCTTACTTAGTTCGTAACCTCATATTTCCTGAGTCAACATTCCCACTCCAAATTAATCTACTCCTCTCAGTAACTAATTTAACACCTTGGTGTCACTCAACCAATATACTTGAACTCGTTCACTTAGCCCGTATCTTAAATCTCAGAATTTAATTCCCAATATTCTCCCATAATATTTCACGCGTTCATCTCTCCCAAATTTCCCAATTATATTTACCTATACCTATCAAGAATCATGCCCCTAATTAATTTTAATCATTAAAACGAACCTAAGAATGTTCCCCAATGAAAATCTCCCATCCAATTAAGAACTGGCGTCACTACCCAAAATCATGTATCATCGATCGTTCGACCCCATGGTTCCATCGATCGATCGTCCTAGTCATCGCCTTCTCCAGCCTACTGTTCGGCCATGGACGAACCCTAAATCTTTTATTTTCGTTCTAAACCCTTGAAAAATTAAAATCAACATTTCCGCCACATAAGAAAAGGGACTACACATCCTAAAGATCTTAATTCATCATCAAATTCCATTAATTTCCAACATTTTCCCATTTGGGTTTTAACCGGGTTTCAAATATCCAATATGATTTTCATCACTATTAACATCAAGTAACCATTGATTCTTAGTGGTTTTAACATACGATTCATGCCTCTATATTCTAGAATCATAAACATAATAAACCTCACCCTAATTCAATTAAAGTATATCAATTTCCAAAAACTCAATTTTTTTTCATGAAAACTCACCCAAAACGAATTTTGCCTTTCACCTCCCATTATATGAATTGATTATCATCAATTTAAGAATTACAAAAGTTAACCACTTTCCTAGAATCGTTCGTAGAGTCTGATCTGTTGGTCTAGTTAAGTTGTTGACGAAGAACACCCCAATTAATCCCTTAATTTAGCTCCAAAAAGATCCCCAATTGGCTTCTTGATTAACTTCCTCTATTTCCCTCTCAAACCCTAGTTTTAGAATTTTCTATCTGCCATTCACTAGTCCCTCAATTAGGTTTAAAAACCCTAATCCCGTTTTAGGCCACACGGGCCTAATTAAAATGGCCCAAATCTCCCTGTGTTGGCCCGGCTATGCCCAAAAATGATCTGAGGCCCAATTACTACCCTCGGGCAATCTTTTCTGACTATCTCAACCCATCTGGCCTCAATTGTGCACTCAAAATTTTCATCCAAAATACTTTATAACATTCCTAAATTTTGACCTCAAAATGCGACACGCGAAATTTCGAACAATTTAACTTAAAGTCCCCAAAAATAAATAATTCTTCCAACTCAAATAAATTCTCCAAATCATAAATTTAAGTTTCTTCAATTTAAATATTTTTATTTTCTCCCAAAAATAATTAAATACTAAATCCTCAAAATTATGGGGTGTTACATCATCTCCTTCATGGATGCCTATTACAGGTGCAATCAAATCATAATGTCTCCCATAGATAAGGGGAAGATTGTGTTCATCTGGGACAAATGTTATCTCTTTGATATACTTATGCTGTTTGGACTAAGGAATGAAGGTTCTTCATACTAGATGGTTATGAACTTAATATTGAAATACCTAATTGGTTAATCCATGGAGGTCTACATCGACGAAATGGTGATCATGAGATTGAAAGCATACGATCATGAACAAAATCTTATAGGGACTTTTGATATCCTCAAATGCAATCCAATGTGCCTCAACCTAAAAAAATATGATTTTTGGGTAATCAAAAGAAAATTCTTGGGCTTAATGGTCACCAGACGTGGCATGGACGCTAAGTAAGACAAGATGAAATCTCTGTAAGATATTTAATCCCCAAAAACAGTCAAATAAGTTATAAACCTTTCTTGGAGAATTATAAATTGGAGGATATCGTAAAGGAGATCCATATCTCAAATAAAGGAGTGGAAGTTCCCAAACATCCTGTGCAACCTTTAATCCAAGAGATATACCCTATCCTTCCAACATGGGTATTGTATGTGGATTGTTCGTCCAACACCTCATGTAGAGACCTAGACTTCACATTTTAATCCTAGAAGGAGGTAAAATTTCTCTTGACCTCTATTTTCATTTCAAAGTATCTATTAATGAGGTATAGTATGAAGCTTTAGTAGTTGTCTTGAGATAGGCCACTCATTTGAAGGTAAGGAGAGTTGGGGCATCACCTACTCTCAACTTGTGGTCAACTAGGTCACAATTGTCTATAAGGCCAAAGGTGAAAAAATGGGAGGGTATTTAGGAATTATGAAGAAACTCATCTAAATTATCCAAAGTTCACAATCAATAAAGTTCCGAGGGAATATTTTTAGGCCGATCATCTTACACGAGTGGCCTACTTAGATGTGGTGGATCCTGGTGTTCTTTTAGTTACATTGGATTAGAAATACATCACCTAACTTCAGATCATTGTTTTGGAAGTGGAACAAAGCTCAATATGGATCATACTAATCAAAATGTACTTGAGGGAAGGAATTATTCCGAAGTAAAAGCTCCAAGCTAAACTCATGAAGTCCTTAGAGTGAAAATACAACATAGAGAATGACATTTTGTTTCATAATGGATACTTCTCATCACATCAACGATGCTTCAGCCTGACAAAATCTAGCTATGTATTTATATACTATCTCAAAAGTGTATGCGGTGCTCACAATTGCCCTAAGACATTAGACTATGAGGTCTTGAGGCAAGGATACTTTTGTCCCACCTTGGTAACATAATGCAAAGATCTGTTACAACGCTATAACGAGTGTCAAAGTTTCTCCTATTGTGGATCAATATACGAAGAATACAATTTTCATACAATGAATCTTCAATGTGTAAGAAAAAAATTCCGAATCAAATCAATTTGTAAGTATTGTATTTATTTCGTGTTTTGGATAAAACTTGTTTGAGTTATAGGTTAGGACTTAAAGCATATGATGTCTGATTAAAGACTATGCAGTAAAGATTCTGTCCTTCGTAGATCCTTTCCATTGCTTAATATTTAATGATTTTTCTGAAAAAATGATTGAAATCCGGGTAATGGTTCTTACGTGCACCACTTTTTTTATCTGTTTTTCACATTTAGTTGTCTTTAAAGAAAAATTGAGATGAAAAAACTATGATCGATAGATGATAGGTAAGTGAAATACACATATTAGGTCATACTCGTGTGTAATAAATGAGTTAAGGAGTCAAACATAAAGAAAGTTATCATCAAATCACAATTTAATGACACCACACATTATTAAAAAATTATATGAAATAATGCATGTCCCAAAACACAATAAAATAATTGCGTGGATATGGAATGAAGTAGTGACTTGAACATCTATAATTTTCATCCATATAAGGAGATGTATAATACAAAATTCATTTTGTCTTTTTAAAACAAATTATCAAAATAAAATCTTTTTGCCTTTTTCACAATTTTTTAAAAGCTGAAAATCTTTTTGTATTTTTCAAAAAAATTCAGAAGCGAAAAACTCTTTTTGGCTTTTTCTAAAAGTATATCGAAATGAAAAAGATAAATACAATGATAATACAATGGTGATACAATCTACCAATACGAATATAAGATATTAGCATGAAAAAACATCCTATACTATATAAAATATTCGAACTCAGTCAACAATGCAAATACCTAAAGATTTCCTAAGATCATCAAATCGAATTGCGTCTAAAGGTTTCGTCAATATGTCAGCTAACTGGAGATCGGTTCCCACAAATCCCAAGGACATGACCTTCTCCTAAACTAGATTTTGAGTAAATTTCTTGGATATCCTAATGTGCTTTGTGTGCAAATGTTGGACTATATTACGAGAAATATGTTTAGTACTCGTATTATCATAGGAAATAGTCCTCGTGCCATGTGAAATATTGTAATCCTTCAACATTTTCTTCATTCATAAGAGTTACGTTCAATAAATCTCGATGGCTATATACTCAGCCTCTATTATGGATAAAGATATGGAGTTTTTATTCTTGCTCGACCAAGAGACAAGAGTAGTCCAAAAATAGAAACACCCACCAGAAGTTCTCCTACATGTATCTACATCCATGACCCAATCGGCATTTGAATAGGTGGTCAAACGGTCATTGGTATTAAAGGAATACCAAATATCGTATGAAAGAGTTCCACTCTCATATTTAATAATACATTTAAGAGCGTCTAAGTGTGACTCTTTTGGGGATGCCTAGTATTGCGCACAGACTCCAACACTAAAAGCAAGAACGAGATGACTAGTGATTAGGTGTCAAAAACAACCTACCATACTTCGATATAAGGTTTGTTCTTCGTCCTTGCTTAAAGCATCTTTGCTATTCTTTGTCGATGTACTCATAGGTGTGCGTGAGTTCTTTGCGGAGTCTAATCCAAATATATTAACAAGGTCTCTTGCATATTTGGATTGAGATATGAATATACCAAACTCATGATGACAAACATGGAGACCTAGGAAGAATGTAATCTCACCTACCACGCTCATATCAAACTCACTCTTCATATCCTCCTCAAAGGTTTGATAATGGCGGGAGCATGTAGATCCAGAGACAATGTCATGCTATGACATCCATCTTATATAACTTTAAGTAGAGATGACATGCTATGACGAGTAGTAAGCGGACGGACTCAAGCGAAGAAACATGAGTGAATGTCTCCTTAAAGTCTTCATCATTGATCCATGTGTAGCCTTAAGTGATTAACCTAACCTTATTGGGAAATATGGTACCATTTTCATCCACCTTATTCTTTAAAATCCACTTGGTACCCATCATGTTTGTTTCAATAGGTCGAGGGACCCATTCCCCGATATAGTTCATCTAAACTGAAGCAACTCTTCTTACATAGTAGAGATCCAATTCTCATCCTTAGGTGCTTATTTCATGTTCCTTGCATCGAGTAGGGATGTGAAACATAAATAGATAATACCATTTTCAAGTTGAGGATGATTCATGACACCTAGTGTAGAATCTTCAAGTAAAGAAAAATGGTCATGACTTTTTCAAACATAAGATTGTGTATCCCTGAAAACAGGAATGGGGTCCACCGTAGTAGAGTTAGGAAGCACGGAATCATCACCAGGGGGTGCATCATCATCATACTAGGGGCTATGAGCAATAGACGCCAATGGATCTTCCTCTTTAGTCCTGACATTTATTGACTCCAAAACCTTAGATCTATCCAAATTATAGATTGATAAGACTTTCTTGCTTATGAATATCCTAAAAATATTCCCTCATCACTCCGGTAGTCGAACTTTCCTACGGTCGCTCTATCTCACAAGATGTAGCAAGTACTCCCAATGGCACATAAATATGATATGTTGGGCTTGTTTTGTGTCCAAAACTCATAAGGCGTTTGAAGTGTGTGCAGATGAAGATATACAGTATTCAATCTATGGCATGTGGTGATCACTACCTCTACCCAAAAACGTCTATGCACATTTATGCCCAGAAGCAGAGATCTAGGTTTTTTGTTGTATCGTTTTGTTCTTCCTCTCAACAATCCCATTTTTAAGGAGTACGGACGATCGTAAATTCATGTTTGATGCCCACTCCATCACAATAGCCATCCTCGTTTTCATCTTTAAATTTAGTTTCATTTTCACTATGCATATTATTAATAATGACACCGTGTTTATTTTGTATGACAAGACACTTGGACATAAAGAACCCAATTACATTGGACTTTTCACTAAGGAATCCTATGACATAATATGTAAAAAAGTCATCGATGATCATAAGAATGTATCTCTCATCACATTAGATCTCTGAGCAAGTAGAATCCATAAGATCCATGTAAATCAACTCGAAAACACGGGAGGTGGTACTGTTATTCAACTTCCCATGTGGACTTCAATTTTCTTTTCATTATTGGAAAGGGCCACAAACCGAGGAAGTTAGTTTCCCAAATGATGGTAATCCACAAACTATGTTTATTTTTACTAATCTCTCAGTATATCTAAAGTCCACATGACGTAGTCATTTATGGCAAAGGTTCAGTGGAGATCGTGGAACCATTGTACACAAACCAAGACTTGGGCATAATCCCATAACAATTATCTTTTGTTCTCACATCTTGTAGAAATTTTTTTTCGTATTAATCACAAACATTGCATTCTTACTTTTCAAGATTTACCAAAAAATATGCATTGCACGATTGCGTTATGCTAATTAAGTTCACTTTCAATACTTTCACCTACAACACATCATCTAGCTTAAGAAATCCAAGTATCTCAATACTGCCACATCCTAAGATTCTAGATCTACTCCCATATCCAAAGGTGACTTTACCTTCCTTGTGATCCCTAAGCTTGATAATAAATGAGACATCATCGGTCATGTGCCTATAACGCCCACTATTAAAACACCATTGGTAGTATTTTGAGCCATGAGAGGAACATTCACAAAAAGGGATTTCTTATCTCGCTTAGGTACCCAAGTGGCGGTAACCTTTTGTTGGAAGCATTGTCAAATGGAAAAGACATCAGTTGATATTAAACTATCAACCTCTATGAAGTTGCAACTAGAAATTAAACATGCTCTTTAAGACTATAAAAGTCGCTGAAGTGGTGTACGGGAGTATGTGTACGCCTAGTTCTACCTAATTTATAGTAAAACTCTCTATGGTAACCTCTTCTTTTGAAAAATTTCAAACATAAACAAATCTGGGTCTACCTCAATTTTTTTTTAGTTTAGGTTGAGGGCCATAAAGAATAACCACAAATTAAAGGTTTGATTTTGATGCGGTATGGGAACTCGATGTACCGTCAAAACCTATTTCGTACGTCTCACCAAAACTTAAAGTGGATCCGAGGATAATCTTGCGCTCTTTCTGTAATGTATCCTCGATAGTTACCTTAACCTAGATGTCACATTCCATATCTTATAAAGATGGGATATAGGGGCTTCAAGTTTCTTAAAAGTTTCCATGGATGCCTAGAGATATCTCGTAAGACTCACCACCTAATTGGTCAAGTCCCATTGTCTCTCTTAACTAAATGAACTCTTTCTACCAAGGCTTCTCTTTGCAAGGAATCAATCTCTCCTGACTCTCTCAAGTCTTTATGTAGTGATAAAATTTTCATATCTTACCCTTTGTTTTTTTAATTAGTTTTAGAGGACTCAATATAATGATCGATATAGGCGCTGTAGGCCAATCTCGCTCTCCCTTAATACATTTTCTCCCTCACTCTCCTTGGAATGACTAGACTCATTATTGAGTTGATCGTGTTTAGCAGCTTCTTCATTGTAAGTAGTTGCACTCGATGTACTAAAATGACTAGTCATGAATGCGGTGAAGTTAAATCCATGCTATTATAAAACTCTCAAACTCACCGACTTGACCTCACTATCACTAAGTGTGAAATTTGAGGAAGCGTTGCCTTTACCTTGGCGTTTCAACCTAGTCGGACACTTATAAGGTTTGTTACCATTTCTTTCACACTCATAACATTTTTCCTTGTCTTTCTTTGGGAAATTGTTCTTTTATATTTTTAAATGTTTCTTGCCCGATTTATATTTTTTATCTTTCTCAAAACTTTTCTTATCTTTTGAAGTATTTTTCTTTCTAAGTTTGAGAAATTTATTGAATTTTTAGCAAAAAGGGACAAATCATATATATCAAAGTCGTACTCATAATTGGACGATGCTTCCTCTCTCTTTTTAGACACTTCCTCTCTCCTTTTATATTTGACTATAAGTGCAATTCCATTTTCCATAGGTTAAATAGTTTTAGGGAACATATCTATCTTTTATGTTTGAAGATATCCAACAAGTTATTCTAACCTAAGACTGTCTAGGATACCGAATGAATTCAATATGACAACCTTAGGAATAAAGTGGGAGGGAAACTATCTCAAAATTTTCTCAATGACACACATCTCAGGTACTTTCTCACCTGAATTGAAACTTGAAATAACTATGTCGGATAGCTGCACATAAAACTCATCAAATAACTCAGATTCAGGCATTGTGATTATTTCAAATAGTGTGGTGAGATTCTGCAACTTAAAAGCTTTAACAACGCTGGTACCACCGTGAGTGAGCTGAACGGTATCCCAAGCTTCTTTAGACGTGATGCACATCATAATGCGATGAAACCCGTGAGGGGTGATGACTCTCGAGAAGGAACTCAAATCACAAGAATTAAAGTTTCTTCATTTAAAGTTGTCCTCTATCCATTGAGAGTCAAGTTTATGGACGACGATAATGTCAACAGTAACAGTGGATGGTGTCCACCCTCTTTCACAGAGGAACTAGATGTGTTCATGAATTGACTAAAGAATATAACTCATTCTAGATTTCCAATATGTATAGTCTGTATCATCAAAGATGGGCATTCTTTAATACACATTATCCATTAAAGTCTTTCCTTTTTCAACATCAATAATGTTTAAAAAAAATGGATATCAATGAAAAACAATATTGAAAAAAAAAATCTCAGTATTTTTGTGTAACTTGCTCTCATACCAATTTTTTACCGTGCACGATCTTAATGGATTTATTTATTTAAGTAAATGACACCAAACAAAGAAATCCACTTTTTAATCTTTGCTTAAATTTAGTGTGAACATGATGATCATTCCAAATACTGTAAATAAACTACGCATGTAATCACAAAACAAATATGAGGAAAAAACCTTTTTCAGGGAAAAATCTTTATTTTTTCACTAGATTGTTTTCCAAGATATCTTACTTACAAAACTCAATAAAGAAAACTTCTCAGATCCAAATCACCCTCGATATCCAATGATAATCCTTTGTTCTAGTAGTGATCCCTCGGGTCACAAGGTGAATAGCAGAGATCTCTCAACGCAAGTATATATTAGGTTTGAAACTATTTCAGGTTCCAAAAAGATTCACAAGTATATTAGGGAGGTTGTTTTGTGAATGAAAATGGTGTTTTGACCTAAAAAGATTGAGGACTTTTATAACAAATGTACAATTTGCATTTTTCAAAAGTCTCACTTCCAAACCTTTCAAAACATGTATTTATGGATCGTACATAAAATTTGAGGTGGCAAAATTAATTGGAACGAAAATAGAAGTCTTTAGAACGAGAATGTCATCTCGTTAGAACGGAAATATAGTTCATTGAAATGAAAATCCAATCTTGTTAGAACAAGATTTTAATTAGCTTCAAGAGAATTCAATCAGAACACCGTCATTGGATGTTCGTTCAATGAAATGATGAATGAGAGTTCTAATGAAAATGCCTTTTTGTTCAAACGATATAGTGATCTCGTTTGAACAAGGTCAATAAAAAATTAATTTTGAACTCTTAAAGAATTTGCCTCAAATTTTATAAAAAACTTTATAAAAAGTCTCCGAAATATAAATGTAAATAAATTTAAACTCTCGTAAAGTGGAGAACTCTCGAACCTTGGAGATGGTGAGATTCATTTCATCGTGTCGGCAAGTGTGGGTTTGTAACGGGATACGCCAAATGTGCCAAAGTGGCAAATGAAAAAAATACTAATCCTAAGCTAAACTATTTTCCCTTATAGGGAAGAATGTAGTACCACGTAATTTAAGTGCAATAAAATTAAATAAATTAAGAATTTATAGTACAATTACAAGTGTAGATTACTAAATTTGAAATTAGACTTAGGATTTAAGTCAAGATAATGACTTAATAATTGCTTAATAAATAATTAAATTATTATTTACCTTAAACACATATGCGTTAAAATATACGGATATTAATTGGTAGTTTGGACTAACGGTTGGACATATAGAATGTTAGTTATGTCTTAAAAAAATGGGTTAGAACAATTAAGTTAGGGAGGTATTTGGTCGCTTAGAAAAGGTATTTGAAAACGTAATGTTGAGGGTCATTTGGGGACCAACTCTAATTTCGAAATTAACATAATAAAAAGGTCAGTTGATTAACCCTAATTCATCCTAAACCTTTTTGAGAGAAAACCGCAGATCTAAAGGGAGGAGAAAACTTGGAGAAAAAATAAGTTAGAACAATTAAGTTAGATTTTACAACAAATTGGAATTGAGGCAAATTTACTTTGTAATTAAATATTTTTTGTGTTATAATATAATGATTTATTAGATTTTAAAGATAATTATAAGGAAATATGATGTAGCTAATTAAATTACCAATTTTGAAATTAATTAAATAAATTAAATTTAATTACTATTCATGTTTATAGTGTAATCTGAAATCGATATGAATCTGTATGAATTCGAAGTAGGATTGATGTTAAATTATTAGGACCATGTTCTATTGTGTTACTTAAATCAAATCCACACTAGAATTGTCATGAATTATTGTGAATCTGAGTTGAAATTGGGAAAATGATAAACTAGGGTTCTCAGGATTATTTTAGGATTTAAGCCTTTAACCATTTTACGATTGAGTAAAATCATTGGAGAATTATTAATATATATGTTAGACATTTTGTATCTAAAATAAATGTGGCTTGGGAATGGTTAGATACTTTAAAATAAGGTTTAAAGGTTAGCAATGGAGGATTTTATTCTAGGAAGAAGGCAAATTTGGATTCATCTCGTTCGAACGAGAATTAGTCTCGTTTGAACGAGTTGGGGAACGACATCTGGAAGTTGTTCGAACGACTACTGTGAACTCATTCGAATGAGTAGTGTAACATCGTTAAAATGACCTTTCTTCTGAACTTTATTTCTTAATTAAAAAAGAGGTCAATTAATCTATTTAATATAGATTTAAGCCCAGTAACCTTGATGTGATTAGGATTACTTATTTTGGGTATTATGTGCAACATACGGAATGTGAGTTCTCATGGGATAAATACTGGAGGGGATATGCTGATGAGGTTCTCATGTCTAAGACCATGTTAGTACCCTGTAGATAGTTACAAGCTTTACCTGGGTCATGAATAGTCCGGGCCCTACGTCCTTAAATTACCCTTGAATCTAGATGAGATGCATACAAGGTGATCCATTAATATAACTATTAGTTATGGGGCAATATGATTGTTGTGAAGTCATAATAAGGATCCCTAATAGATGAATTGATGGTAATAGTGTGGGACAACCTATAAGTATTCCAATTGCGAGCAAGAAATCCCCGAAGGCAGTAGGAATAGGCCTTCGTTATGCGAAGGTCTGCGAGTATCCCAATCATGATGTATGTGGTAATGACATTACTCATGTCGATATATACCTAGAGATTGTTTGTTTTCCCCTGAGATATTCATATACTTGAGATGTATATTATCTATTATAATGAAACATTCACATATATTCAATTGAGATGAATAATACGTAATCGTGAGTTTCACTTGAGTTTGGGAGTATACGCATGGGATATTTAGGGTCGTTCAAGTTGGGATAACCTAAGAGCATCTAAAATATGTGAATAAGATGTGTAGTTATATTGTATCCCAAACTCATACTTGGCAGACTTTCTTTGAATGATGTTATTGAATTCTAATTTTAGAACATAGGTTATTTGTGTATCCTCATCCATGATTCAGTCTTATCCTCCTTTTAGTTGCTACTCATTTTGGATGTAGGCATCAAGCCTGCATTCTCAATAATTTATTCCTATCTACTTATCTATCATGTTAGATTTATATGTAGTAATATTAAGTGAGTAATACAAATAAAATAATATGTGATGTTATTATGAGACTTTTGTATCTATGCGATTTTTCTATTAATATTTGTTGGTTTAGCATCAGAGATGTTATGGTTCACCTCAATTACGGTGATTTATTTATTTTATACATTTAGTTTTATTTCAAGCCATGCTTGGAAATATACATAACTGTTTAGACTCCTATTTTATTTATTTCATACTTGATCATCTAGTTTTGATATTATGGGGTGACACACTAGGTTGCCACTATTTGATTCTTATGTCCTTGTGGTCATCTTCGAGATGACCTAACCTGACTTGCTAGCTACCAATGAATGAACTTTAGTTCTCCTGATACAGTTGTCATAAGTTTTAACTTAAATCTCCCAAACAAATCTTTATGGGTGCAGTGATTGGTCATGGATAGTGACATGCTTGATTGTGATGGGTTTTACCAATGTTTAGTTAACTTATTAATCATTTGGGTCGGCTGATGATCGAATTAAGCTTGTCATAGGAATGGTTTTCCACGGGCCGACCAACTTTCCCAAGTGTGTCATGGTCATAGTTCCCTTATTTTGTTCATCTTTGAGATGTGTTTGGCCTAGGCTTCCTACACATCTATTGAATTTATAATCTTTTCCGTATTTAATGGAAAATTGTGAATAACAACAGTATGCATAGAAGACAGATTTTAATTGAATATGTATAAACTTCTTACATAACTTCCTTCATTACATTGATTTTTTTAACAAATGATTCTTCTCATTCCAGTGGTAGTATTTTCATAAATTCTAGGAATTACGTGGGTTCATGAAAGAATCCCCCTCTATATTCTCAATTATATAAATGCATGAAGAGACTACTATGCTAACCTAGTAAAGACCGTTCTAGTTTGGCCCAATTTTCATCCCTTTCTTTATCACTTTATTTAGAACTAAATCACCCTATTTTTGTATTATAGGATTTAATGGTTTTTATATAACCGTATCGCACTTTTTAGATATTCTTCCTCTTCGAGGGTTGTTCTTTCTCTAACCTCTTTCACCAAATCAAAATTGAATAGACACGTCAAATTACTCCTCAATTATTTAAAATTCAAAACCATATGACTTGTTAAACCAATTTATGTTGTATTACTACTTCGGTGTCGAATTCTAACATAAAGAGGGGTTCTCCTATGGAGGTCCTCAGAGTCGTCCTATAATCCCATAGGAAACTCTCTTGTTCGTTAATCTAGATATCCTTATCATCATCTAGTTTTTTCTTCTTCCCATCAATAAGAGTTTTATTATTTACCATGGTATGCCCATTATGTTGAGAGTAACTAGGTTTGAAGTGCTTCCTAATGATTTTAATATGACTTAGTAAGCCTAAAATGAGTCATTATCAAACTAAGTGTCGTGGTTTACGCTAAATGGAAAGGTCATCCCCTAATAGCAGATGAAGTTCTTACATACGAAGTGGAAGACCGCTGCATGATTCATCATTACCAATGGTTCGACCTCAACCCTTTTCATAAAGTAGTCCACGAGTAGATACCTAAATTTTCCCTTAGTCTTCGGTACCTAGATTGCCAAATCAATTCCACGCAGGGAAAATGGCATGCAATCGTGATATGTGTTAAGGATGCTTAAGGTATCCGATGAATGACCGCATATCTCTGGAACTTGTCGCACTTTCTATCATGGTCATCAAAATCTTTTTTTAGGTCTAGGACATTTTTGTCATGTACACACCATAATAGTGGAAACTAATACCTATTTTGAACAAGACCCCATATTCTTATATGTATCTTGTCTTTGTATAACAGTGTCTATGTGTTTCTTTAGGGTCTTTTGTACTTACACCGATTATCAAGTATGATCTGAAGAGATACATGTAAGATGGGGTCGTATAAAACTCCATTACTTATATGTTTTCTTCCCCCAATGCATTGTTGTATCAATATCGCTACTGGAATGGTTATTTTGATCTCGGCTTAGGTTGGTGACACAAGAAGAGATAATGTGTGAACTTATGAATTCTCAGTCCTTATAATTATTACCATTTGAACAACAATAAACTTTGGGAGTGGCATCTTCACCTTTTCTGATTACTTTTTCATAGTTTTCTCCCTTCCTTTTTAGACACCCAAGACATAACTTATGACTAGTTGAAAGTCACTATGTGTGAATAACTTTTGTTCTCCTAATAATGAAGATAGACCCAAACCTATAACCAACTCCTTATATTTTGATTCGTTATTAGAGGCTTCAAAAGAGAACCAGAGGTCATACTCCACATATGTACACTCATCTGTTGGCGTAATAAATTTAGCTCCACTTTTAAGAGGACTCATCGATAAACAACTACTATATAGAGGGTTCCATCTTAAACTTTCCCTAAATTATATATTCCTTATTAAACAACTTCTTAATTTTATGTAAATATCTAGCCCTTTGTACTTTCCTTATAGAATATTTAGGTTAACACTTGTCGAAAATAGAGCAGATTCGACCTTAATTGGTTTTTTCACTAGTTGTTCATCATATGTGAACTTTGTTATGCAGTCATCCCCAGCTTTCCCTTTAATGGTTGTTCTTAGACCATGCAAGTCATATTCCTCTAAAAAACCCTAAATACCTATGACCCCAATTTAAACACTTATACAATATATCAAATCAAAACTCTTCTAAAGAGGAAAGAAACTATGTTTAAAAACCTACAACTTTCTCACTCGACTACCCCGTATGTCCCAAAGACATAATTCAATTTAGATGATAGTACATCGTCTTACTAAATCTTGCCATTTCCTACCTTTAAAGACTATCGATTCATTCTAAAAGCTTTGCAGGTTATACATTAGAGAAATTATTCGATTACATGGCTTCCAGTCATCCATTGTATCAGATAGAGATAATAGTAGATCACTTAAGTACTACATTCCAGCCTCAAAAGGATGGACAATCAGAGCGTACGATTCAATCTCTAGAAGATATGGTACATGATTGTACGTTTGATATGTCTGACTAATACAATGTATATTTACCCCTTATCGAATTTTCATATAACAATAACTATCAATCCAGAATTAAAGTTGGCCCCTTTAAAGACTTATACGGACAACCTTGTAGATCCTCTGTATATTGGATAGAGTCGGGAGATAGTAAACACTTTGGCTCGAAAATAATTCAAGCAACCATAGAGGTAATGCAAAAGATTCGAGAGAAGTTGAAGAAACCTCAAGATCTAGAAAAGAGTTATGAAGACCATCATAAAAAACCATTAGAATTTCAAAAAAATGAGGAAGTATTTCTTAAAGTGTCCCCTCAAAAAGGAATTTTACGTTTCAGGAAGAAATGAAAATTAGCCCCTAAATATATTAGACCTTTCATAATTTGTAAAAGAATTGGCTCCTTGGCCTATGAATTAGAATTTCTTGTGGAATTATCCAATTTCCATAACATCTTTCATGTATCACAGTTATGCCAATATATATCAGATCCATCTCATACCATCACATGTCAAGATGTTTTAGTTGAACCCAACCATGAATTTCAAGTACGTCCTATTCAAATTATTGATCGCCTAGTGAAGTGTGTAATAAACAAGGAAAACATCTAAATTAAAGTACTTTTGGAGCATTAGAATGAGAAAGAAGCTACATGGGAACCATAACAAGCAATGAAGAGTCAATGGCCTGACTTATTTTAACGTAAAATTCGAGGACGATTTTTTTTTTCTTAGGTTGGTAGGCTATAAGAACCGGGCATTTTTTTGAACCCTAACTTGGTTATATTAATAAAAGTCTTCTAAGAGCAAAGAAACGATGTTTAAAAACCTACAAATTTGTTATATCAGCTTAGACGCCTTGAAGTTTTAGTAAATTACAAAAGAGCCACTAAAATTTTCAACGTAAGATAACTTGAGATATATTTGACCCCAAAACACCAACCTTACATCAAAATAGACCTTTATATCTTAACGAACATAAAATTATTGCTTGAAACTTTTAAATTTTTGAAATTACTAATATACCCCTAAACATTACAAAAAGTGTACTTTTAGGGCTATAAAACCAATTTTACAAACAATGAATGACTAAAACTAAAACCTTCTTAAATTTTATTTCAAACCCTATCCACATGTTATCCCACATTGGCATAAGAGGTAAAAACCACATCGAAAACCCTATCAATCCATGTGCACCCCATTTACCCAAAATTAAAACCTCACCTAAACGAGTTAAAATCTACCTCCTTTAAGCTCCAATCAAATCCTTATATGAAATAATTTAAATACCCCTCGACCCAAGAACTAAAAACCCTTATCATAGTTCAGTTTCAAATCTCAAAATCTCCCTTAATTCATGTAACTCATCTTTTTATGTTTCATTTTCATGTCTCTCAATTCTAGTGTTTTCTGAATAGTTAGTATAGTTATAAAACTCATAAGATGTAAGCTTTTACATATAGAATGGACTAGGACTGTAAAAATTAGTAAGAACACCATTAAGCTTGAGATTTCATTTTAAAACTCGATATATTGACTTAAACTTTGATTTGAAGCCATATATAAGTTCATTAAAACCTAAGGATATCGAGTGTAATGGTTAAAAGCCATAATTGTTCATATGGATCTCAAATCGATCAAAAGTATTTTTTGAACTCGAAACCTGCAAATTCAAAATTCTCAATGAACAATCCATCATATTCTTTGGAACCAAAACCCAAAAACTCTTATATATAGTAAAAATCAAACCCAATTCATAAGAGACCTTGCCATACTCTAGAAATCCATGAAAGTTAGGTCAAACTTTCCAGAAAAAACACAGTTTTAGAACTCGAGTTATAGTGAATATCAATCCATAAAACTTATATATTTGGATTCCTCATGAAAATTTAGGTTAAGTTTGTTTAGGATTCATCTCAAATGGTATAACAACGAAGGAGAAAACCTCGATCAATATTTGAAACCCTAAAAAGTCAAAATCGAGAGTTTAAAGATGAAGATATTATTCAGGAACCTTGACCATGCGCGTGAGGGTGCATGACCAATCAGGAAATTCTAATTTTTCCCAAAATTTTTATTAAATTTTCCTGATAAAAATGGTATAAGATAAGACCATCTTTGGATATTCCTAGCTTAAGTTATGTAAAATCAAGGTTTTTACTTAATGAAATTTCTTTAAAATTACAAATCCAGCTCCATCAACTTTTCCAACTTATCAGTTTAATCCCCAAAATTTTTCCATACATACATAAAACTATTTTAAGATAAAAACATCTTGCACCAAAGTTCAATAATGATCTTAAGGTCAATATTTTAAAGTCCCGAGATAATTACCAATAAGCCCATAACATAAAGAAATATAGTTTTAAATACATAAATGACTGATTAGCCCCTAAGACTTACATACAACACATTGTATAACAAAAGATCAAGCCATAATTTTTCCAATTATTCCAATGTGATAGCAAGTCAACCGAATACTGAGCAAATAGGTTTTTCCTACCTTTTCAGTATTATACTTTGCGTATTTAAAATACTGCTATTGATATCATTATGTGATAGCCCCATTCACTCTTAGTGTGTGCATGTTATTATACTTCAGTACTACATATTTTGTTAATTATAATTAGTATTTAAATTTAAGGATCAATTTTGACCCTTCTCATCTAATAAGTGATATCATGTACCTTATTCATTCAGTTCACCCTAGCACTTTGTTCCATTTTTACTTTACGCACCAAAATTAACTAGGAAGTCGACTGGCGTGTTATCCCACAAAACCTTCTACTTGGCCTACTGGTCTCATATGATTGAGAGCCATGATTATTACTACATACGTATAAGTTCCACTTTAACTGTGTGCATAGAAGATTACTTTTCCCCCAAGGTTTTGGGTTGATTTATTATTATAAGTTAACTAATGTCTTAATTACTTCTATACCCCTTAGTGAACTTGTAAGAATGGGATTATTATTTCACACTCTTTTACTTTCTTTACATGATCCTAACTAAACTGGTAGTAAACCATATTTCTTAAACAGAATAACCATTATGGAACTATGAATTCGAACATTTTGATGTTTTATAATCTGATAAATATGGAATTATCAACTTATTATTGCCAACACTTAAACACTAATTATATACAAGCTCCAACTCTCATTTATATTTATATCATTGTTATAGAACTAGTAGAACCTTCTTATCATATTTGTGTTAATTCCTTCCTTCTTCAAATGTGTCGTAAGAAATAATATAGTATCTCTTCCCTATTAGAGATAGAAACCGATCACCTGTGTATGTATCTGATCGTGTGGGCAGAGATTAAACCTGATGGGAGCATGGAATGGAACTATTCAATTTTTCGTATTATCGTGTGTACTAAAAACGTGTAACTCACCATTGCAGCGGTTCAAACCTATGTAACATATTAACACTGAATAAAATGTTATTCTTCCTTAGCTTTAATTCATTAATTTACGTGTACTTCTTGTTCATTTGTACGAAAAACTAGAGTATGACATGGACGGCTTGTCAACTAGGCAAATCAATGTACATAATGATCTTGTGAGCCTACAAATATGGCTTCATCGTCCTAAAGGAATCAATTAGCACTAATGATAATTTCTCCAGTATTGGGTATCACATTTATTCTCCTTGATAATCCTTTACTTTGTAATAAATTGACTCTTACGCTCTATCTTCGAATCTCATAAGTTTCGAGCTCACATAAGCCTTGGATATGGCAAAATACAAGTAAAATTTATCTCTTATATTCAACCCTGACATAAAAAAAGGAGATCCCAAGGACTTCTTCAATTCTTGTAAGGATTCTTTGCACCCTTAATTTTACTCAAAGGTTTTCGTGAGAACCTTCAATTATAAAAGGCAAAATTTGTGGAGTGCGACGACAAGGCGGGTAAATCTGTATGTCCTTTTAACTAATTGGGGGGCTGTATATTGGTGAGTGATTTAATGTTGTCTAAATGACCTCAATATACCTTTAATTCATAATAAAACTAAAAAAAAATTTGTCTTAACACTCAAGACATATTTTTATTGGGTTTAATTTTGTGAATTACTTCTCTACCTCATCAGAAGACTAGTTATGATCACGAATATGATCGGTCTTATTGCTCATGATGACGATGTCATTAACATTGACATGCATACTCTTCCCAATATGCTATTTGACAATGTTATTGATTTGGCTTTAGTACATTATTGTAGCATATTTTACCCTAAAAGGCATAACATTATATTAGTATGTACCATGCCTGGTGATGAATGTGGTTTTTTCTTTATTTGCAGGCTACATCTTTACCTGACTGTACCTTGAATACACATCCATGACGGTGAGTAGCTCGTGCCTAACAGTGGTGTTCACCATCTAGTCAATTTTGGGTGGTGGGTAGTGATGTTTTTCTCAAGCCTTGTTTAGGCATGTAAAAATCGACACACACCCATTATGTGTCATTCCTCTTTTCGACCAATAAGTCATTTCAGAGAAAAGTTGAGTACTTCACATCCTAGATAAACTCGAATGTCTATACCATATCCACATACTTTGGAATGACCATGTTTTTCTCTTCAGAGAACACCCTACATTTTTATTTAACATGCTTCACATCTTTCTCTCCGAAGAATAACCTGCATTTTTTATCTGATGGGCTTCACATCTTTCACAATAATGAGTTCATCAGAGTGAACATTTTGATTGATTCTAGGCATTTCCTCATGGCTCCATCATAACACATTTTTCATGTACATCTCGATGTCTGTTAATTCTTTATTAAACGATGGGTTATGAGATGATGAGATATAGGTTTTCCACTTTGGATGATTATCAACCAGAATTACTGGTTCTATTTTCTTGTCTACCTTTCCTTTCACCAACTTAACTTTATCTCGAGGATCTAATGTCTTGATCTGATAAGTTCGTGTCAATTTTTCTCACCCCTCAGTTGACATGTAGAAGCATTCTCTTCCTACCGCTTCTCTTCTCTTGACCTGACTAACTCCATAATGGGTTAGGAACTTCATGACCCGGTGTATTAGAGAGGCCACTCCTTAAAAATTCTTCAAACCTACCCTATGGAAAATAATGTCATAAGTCGTGGCCATGTTCTTGTTTATAATGATAAAACACATCAATTGTGTTTGGTCGGTCGACCACATCCCGATTGTGAGGTCGATATAAATAGTTCCCATTATGTACACCTTATCCCTTGAAAATCTACTGAATGGATTGCAATATTCCTATAGCTTTCTTTATAAAAACTTGAGTCTTTTAAAATAATTATAAAATAACACATCAGTAGAACTACCACTGTCTACATAATTCTTTAAACAAACCTTTCATAAACCAACATACTTATAACCAGGGGGTTGTCATGAGGGGAAAACAATCCACGTAAATCATATTTTGAAAAAAAAACATTAAGGGGATTTTTATTTACCTCTTACCTCACGGATATGCGCACAAGTTTTCACTTCATTTAGGAATTATTTCCTTTCATAAGGTCCATCTCTACGACTAACATCTCTTCCCTTAATAAAGTGGATTCCAATTAAAACCATACTAATATTCACAAGTGGATCTTTGGGATTCTTAGGCAAGGTGAGGTCATTATTATTATCCGAGTCTTCATCCCGACCCCAGTTCTTATTTCTATTTTGATTTCAAGGAGACATTGATATCGTCCTCGAACTAGGATCACTCAGGGCTCAGCTGATCGACCGGACTTATTGACATACAATACCTGCTTACCCATCCTAATCGGGTCTTTAATTTCATCCTTCATATATAAACACTTATCATTAGTATGGCCACTGGTCCTTGTGTAAGTCATAGAATTTCCTCTTATCTCTTTGGCCAGCATGATGTTTCATCTTTTTTCCCATCTGAGCTTTTCACTTACTTAGATCTCATTGAGGACGTGATGTAATCCAACCATGAGTGGAGTGAATTCATTAAACTTCTTTGACTTCAGTTTCTTGGACTTCTTATAGTTATATTTTTGTCTGAGCTTCCACCAATATCGAATTTAGTATGACTAGACTCATTTGCATCCACTGCCTCCTCGACATCGAATTTAGGTGCTCAACCATAGTGTTTGGAGGTTCTTTTTCTAGTGCCTAATAAAGATTCTTAGGTAAAAAATTACTTATAATTGCAGTGATATTTCTTTTCTCATTGTAATCTATCACCTTCATGATCTCAATGTTAAAATTAGTGATGAACTCTTTTCTCATTTCATCCTTATTTTGTCAAATACTTAACAAGTGAGCCAACATATTTTTAGGTTCGGTGCTAAAACATAAGCTTCTAAAAAGTAGGTCAACTAGCTACTTGAAACTAGTTATTTTCCATTTGGGATCCCTATGTACCTGACGTGGCCATATCTAGTGAGGGTACTAAAAAAGGCCTTACATGTCATCTCATCAAGTATTGAAAATATGTCGTACGAATATCGATCTTTCTTTTACTTGGGTGATCAGATTAGGCCTCCCACTATACCTCAGTATTATCACCGAAATCTAGAACTTTATTGGGGTCGGATAGCTCAAAACAAGAACTATAAATGGAGATCCTTGAACATAAACCCCATTCTAAAGGGCTTTTAGTCTTTATTAGATCACTAAATCGATTCAGCAAGCATTGAATTGACCCTCTCTAGGGCTGATCCCTCTATTTCAGTTAAGTTGTGATAGACTTCTCACCTCATCTGTGGCTTTTGTCCAAACATTTTTCCTTTATTGAACTGTACTCGAACCTAGACTAGCCTCTTACGCTCTACCTAGCTGAGCATGTAACCTTACTAATTTCATATCTTTAAGACTCCTCCCTGCATTCTTTAGGCTATCTGCAAGGATGTGCTCATTTGACCCATGGGCCCAATCTATCAAAGTTAGAGCCCAGGATCAACCTCTCTAACACACTTGAGCATTCTATAGTGTAGGGCTGATCATCATCATAACCCGTTTAACAAACAATTAATGTTATTCCTAGCTTCTATTATTATTTGCTTCGATCGGATTCATGCCTTCTCCTAAACTAGATTCCTTCATAACATGAAAGAAGATCAAGTCGTCTGGGGTTTCCAGAGCCCGTTCATGGTGTACCTCCCTCGTATCCCTGAATGGAGATAAAGGTGACATTTCTCAACTTCGATCAAAGTTTTCCTTAATTGTTAAGGAAACTAATTGTGGACACTTTGATTTTCAATCAAACGTTCCAGGATTCTTTATCCCATCCTAATTAAACCCCGGGCATGAACCTTGAAAGAAACCCTAAGAAAAATAACAATCAGAATGTAAACTAAAATTTAGGGTGGAAAAACATAAGAAACCAAAGTGTGTAGGGCTAAGGTAAAAATAACCAAAAACCCCCTTAATGAAATAAAACCTCTCATAAACAGCCTCTATGGGTCCCTTAGATGATCAACCATTAAATCTTTCAAAACACCTACAAATAAAGGTTCCCACCAACCCTTAAAAGAGAGACAAAACCAAACGTTTATTCTATTTTACGACTTTCATAATCCCGATAGCCCCAGCTACTCGAGATCATTTTCTTAAAAAGTACTTAAGGGCTTATACTTCACAACAGTCTCTTTTTTGAATGGAAAATATCATACTTTCATAGACTTGCCCCAAAAAGAGGTTTGTTTTCCTGAAAAATTACCTCTAAGAAATAAATGTTTTCAAACCCTTGCCGAAATTCCACAAAAGTTAAAATTTCTAGATGAAGATCTACCCAACTAAAAATTACAAAGAAATCAGGGCTTCCCCCAAAAGCAAAAGGACGACTTTCACTACAAGGGTAAATAACCTCTGCCCAAATTTTCTCGCAACGCCCCACATACATCTATTGTCTAAATTGTGCAAACTTGTGTATCCCCTTTAACCCTACTCCCGTTTAGGGGATCGCCTATGTAATTTACCGCATTTATATATTTTTAGGACTCATTTATAATCTTGTACCTCTACGTGTGTCATAAATTGACACACTCATATTCTAAATTAATACAAATCAAATTTCGTGATTTCAATATGCAAACATTAAAACAGACCTTTAAATTCCATTACCAGACGAGTGCCATTATGCTACATTTAGTGCAAAACTTTGCAAGAAAAATTATATATTCACCACTTCTCCCAGCAAATAAATCCCATCACTACATGACACCTTGAATATGTGTTTTCATTGAAATACCTTTCAAATATATGTATTTAATCAACGTACTAAATTAGAATATAAACATATCCAACTAACATAATGAGAATGCTATATTAAGGACGAGGTTATATAAGTACCGCACTACTACACCTTGTTTACCCAATTTCTAGTTATTTATGCTTGTATATATACCCATTTTGAGTGAACTACATTGGATTTGATCCCAAGATTCCTTGGTAACTAGGAGCTATACCGAGTCAAAATTGTGAAGCCCAAGCCTCATAATACATATCTCGTCTCATTATCTCCTAAGGAGGTATCCATCTCAAGTCTATGCCACTATATATTATCCGACCCCATTAGCTGGAACAACATTAGATTTGATCCCAAGTCTAATTATGTAAGTAGGAACTTTGCTGAGCTAAACTCATGAAGAACAATCCTTAGAATATGTCTCTTGTTGTATTATCCACTAGGGATGCATCCATCCCCACTACTTAACTACCCCAACTTCTACTATCCACCCTAATAACAAGGAGTGGTGTTCTTCTATGCTTCTCAGGAATAGAACATTACATTATTCATGTAACATCCCCGCTTTATCCCAACAACTACGAGTTTTACACCTTAAACTTGTTTAAAGGACAACACCGACTAGCTAGTAATCACTTGACTATCAAACTATGAAGGCTTTGATCCAGAATTCTCTGGGGCATGTAGGCACAACATCGAGTCCTTCTCATGAGCTCAACCCTCGATAATCTGTCTCTCTGTATATTATTTCATTGAGATGAATCCATCTATAATATTTATCCATTTCAAATGAGATGTCAAACAATTTCAAGGCGTGATCTCACAAATATATATATACAAATGCTCAAATGTATATACTAACTATATATGCAAAGATGCATCCATCTCGAACCCCTTACATATTGCAAGCTATATATCTAACCATCTCAAAAGCCAAGATTTTTTGCACACTCACATAATTAATAATGTTCATATGTTATATATACTACAAAGTATGGAATCCATCACAAGAAGATATTGTGTAACTTTGTTTGTTAAAGCCACATTTCTATACCTATCATGAATGTTATTTTCCAACCTAACCACCTATTTACATTTTTTAGGGACCCTTTTGCTAAGGTCTCTAAATAAATTCTTAAATTACTTAAAAGTAATCAATTAATGTAAAGAGCAATAGTAAGAGTATAATTAATGATGCCTGTAGAACAAGTGGCGTGCCTAATACCTTCCGCACTCATAACCCAATTCCTAATACAACATAACAAGAATCTCCAGACAAACCGCGCACTTTAAAACCTATTTTAGGATTATCCCGAAAGGTCTTTCTTAAACCTTTTGTTTATTTTATATATATAAAAAAATTAGAAACTCTAAACCCCTTGCGAAACCCTCTTATTACTGCACGAAAGCCACATTAACCAAAGAGGCTTGCACCAAACCTAGACATGGAGTGAAACAATATCTAGGGGAAATTATATATGGTTCGTTTCCATGCATCGTGCACTAAGGGCATGCAATTCCTTATATGGTTCATTTTTGGTGGATTCTATCCAAATAGGATGCTCTATCCTAACCTAGTTATTCATAATGTTCCAAAGTAGGTCATAGACTTATACTTCTAAATATACCTCAAAGGAGTAAGCCGTATCTCCCGTACAATAAGCCATTAAGATGATTTATTCCAATTAACTCTATAATACATTCACGTTCTGATAGTAAATTCTTCTACCCACTGAAAATACTTTCCTTACCAACATTTATTAGTTTACTAATTTCACACATTGGAATCATTCACAAATAAATATATATGTGTATATACTTATAGCCACATCATCCCTATACTTATACATACAAATCCTACGCCCATTGGTTAATACTACTTGGCACAATGCATACTCTACTATCGTGACATAATGCATCTCTCACTGCGTAAAGGACAATTGTTTCGACTTCTCTCACGAACCATAAATCTCATAACACAAATATTGGAGGCGAGCATACTCACCAGCCAAATGGGTCATGCACATACCTACGCTCCCATTCAGTCGTCGAAACTATCCTACGTCTCAGATAGAGTGTATCCAAGTTCATATGCTCTGGGTAAAAGTCAAATATCCCCCCATCGGGTCACCCAGGATAAGACTGTACACTGCGCTATAACCTCCTCCCGATTGAAAGCGTCGTAGGTATGTTATAGATACAATAATAATAATAATCATGTAATAATAGGCATTCCTTAAGCCCTATTAAAATTCAGGTATTCACCTAACCCATACTTATATTTCTGCATGTAGTATACTTATGATTAGTACTTAGAATGCAATTAACTCGATTATTCACACTTTTGAAATTTCAAAGGTTAATTCACCTATCCAATCCTTAAGATGTTATCCTAATAATGCTTCCCAATTAATTCCGAACTAAGCTAATATTAGTGAATGGTTGTTTTCCTCACTTAACTAACATTGTAACAAGATTTGGGGGGAAAATAGGAATTTCTAAAATTTCTAACTAGTTTCATTCGAACGAAGTAGCTGTTCATTCGAACAAACTTGGGTCTTATTCGAACGAGATGCCATAGTCTCCATTGGACTATGTTGCGTTTTCCAACCCTTTTTCTACCTAAAATCTCTACAGATTTGTTCCAAACATCCATAAATTACTTCCAATCAATAATTAAACATGTTAGGGGTAATATCTAACAACCTAGAATCATTTAATCATGCATAAACCTTAATATATTCTGAGAATCCCCAAAATTTAATCGAGCAAATCGTAGTTGTTCAAATTTCTATACAATAAGTCAAAATCAGATTCGTCCATCATAATTTATATTAATTTGTGATCTCTAACCTATCTACATGAGGGATTCATCCTAGTCAGATACCAAATTTTAACTAATGTCCTTTGTTCTCCAATTTCATCAAAATTTATGAATCACAAATGGGTATTATATATCTATACTAACATGAACATGACTATTGCTACAATTTTGCAAGGATTAAACACTTGCCTCAATTTTTAAGGTCTGATATCCTGGTGATGTTGGTATAGGTGTGTTCCTCATCTCCTAATCTACGCTTTGGTGAGATTTTTGGTGTGTGTTCTTGAGTTATGCACCAAGAACTCCTATGACTTCTTCTTCCTTCCTCCGTGCTTCTCTTCTTTCTCTCTCATAGGTTTATAACTGATAACTCCCCTCTAACCCACGTATATCTATATTTAATTTCCTAATTTTCGTCCATAATATTTCCGCAAAAATTCAAAGGACAAAAATACCCCTACGGGGTGCCGGTTGGGCGTAAAAACATCCCGGAGTCCAAATAAAATACCCGAGTAGAGTTTTCTGATTATTTTGACTCTTCCGGACTCAATGGCAGACTCCAAATTACCATACGAATTACTTAAATATAGTTTACTTCTTTAATCCATTAAGTTAGTCTCGATACGACTCACACTCGCATCCTGACTTAATGCACGAAACTGTCGTATTTCTCATTCTCGACAATTTATAAAATTTCAAAATTCCATATTACGTATTCATATAGTAATGTTCCATAATTCTAAAAAATAAGTATTATCCATTGGCACGCTAGTTAATATTTATTTTAATCTAGATTAATTAATTAACCCATTTGTTACTCACCTTTTCATTTAGTTAATCCAACAATAATAATTAATATAATAATTATTTAATATCATAAAAATATGAGGTGTTACATACCCTTTGTTTAAATACATATTACAATCATCATGACACTTCAAAATAGATATTCCCAAAAATACAAGAATTAAGTCTATAGTTTGTGAACCATTGGATCGAAAGGACACAACAAGATAATCATTTACTACTAAAACAATGGGAGTGACAAAAAAATACTTATTTAACATTTCTAAAACTGATGGGATCATTGGTTATTTTATAAACGCTAAACTGTTGAAACCACCTGATGATGCTAAAAAAATAAACAAGATTAAGGGTAAAAAATATTACAAATGGCACAATGTTTTCTCCCACTCAATTAATGTATGTTTCGTATTTTGTGACCTACTTTAAGAGATAATTAGAAAGGGAAAAATAAAATTCACTAGGAAAGAATAAAGAACCACGGGTGAGGATGATGACCCATTCCCCAATGTCAATAAGGTGGGGGAAAATATATAGTCCATTCAACTGCCAAGAAATGAGGGGAATTCTGAATTTAAATGAAGACTTAGTCTGAATCAAAGTCTCTGAAGGATGGAATGAATGAGGACACATAACAAAAGTTCATGAAGAACCTAAGCATCAGTTGTGGGGTGAATTATAAAGAGATGTGCTAGTTTATGGCTTCAAATGGAAAGTGACAATAATGGAAACAATAGCTATGCAAAAACCCAATGTTCCAAGGTCTATAAAAAGTTCATAGCAAGTCCTTAGTAAAGATGAGGCCATTATCTTGTCCTTACTACCCTCAGGGTAATGCTAAGATACCACGAAATAATCAGTAAACTAGACCTAGCTAAAAAAATGCTAAACCACGATTTGTGTGTGAATTACGGGCCTATAAAAGTCCTAAAGTCAATCCCATTGGTGAAAGGGGTGACATATAAGTCATTAGTACAGGATAAAAAGGTGCCACAATGATTCAATTAAATGCCAAAGAATACAAAGGAAGTTAAATCCCAATATCTAGCCCTAGTTATGTGGAATATGGTTCAGCCACCCAGGTCACAAAGAAGGGAGCTAGAGGTGGTGATTTTTATAACCTAACAGAGAAGGATCCAAATAAAATGCATGGATTGATAAAAGTACTATGAGATTGTGCATACCAAAGGATCATAGGGATTTTCCTTATCATCATCACTACCAAATCTATGGTTTTATAAGAAATTAGAAGCAACTAATTACTTATCAGATGTGTTAGTTGAAATGCTCAGAGAGTTGGAAAATTCCATGAGGGTGGCTGAGGATATTTAATCTAGAGATAGTTGTTATGGTGAAGAAGAAAAGAAAGAGGTGATGGAATTTGATTGCATCATTCTTGAGAATAAGTTTGAGCAACAATTGTTCATTTGCGATCTACCATAGGGAATTCCAATCAATATGACCATGATCCTCCTAACGGGGTTCGAAGATAAAGAAGGATATGAGGTTCTTATGTTGGAGGTGCGTGAACAAGAAAAGTTAGAGGTAGAAAACTTTTACTTTTTGAATCTTCTATAAATATAACACGTGTTGAAAAATCCAACTAAGAATATGTTCAATTATATTAAACTTTTTTCATAAAATCTTTGACAAAATAAAATATTGGTTGATAATGGTTCAGTGTTTATTACAATCCCATATTCCATCATTCCTAAATAAAGAAAAATATTGCCAAATTGGCCGAGACTGAAAAGGATAGGACCTCGGTTTTTAATTTTCTTCTCAATTAAAATATTATTTCCTTTTATATATAAATCAAGATGCGTAAGCGTAAAGAAGTGTGATGGTTCACAAACAAACAAATTACAAAATTTCAATTTTCTTAAACAAATTAAAATTAAACCGAGTGAAAATTAAATTAACGCATTAAATTCATTTTCACTTAAACCAAGTTAACTACACATTACCCAAATTAAACACGTAGAGATTAAATTAAACCAATTTTTTCTTTTTTTACGTAACCATGTGTTCTAGGTGATTTTTCGAAAGATAAAATAAACAATCAATCCACTACGCCACGATGTATGAGGAAAAACCCACAACGGGAAACAACCTCGGAGGTCCCTAGCCACAAATACACTAAGTACGGAATTTAAAAATACAAGACAGAAAGGCTTACAACACATGACTCGATCCCTCTCAAGTCCCGACGCTTCTTCTTGTAGATACCTCTTCCTAACGAATAACCTTCGAGCTCCACCACGGTCTCAGAATCCATCGATCAGACTTTATATGGTCACCGTCACCGGAGCAAGGAGCCTTTATCTAAGTGGGTAATGCTGCTACAACCTCTTCTTCTTTCTTTATGGGATATAGAAGAAAAACCCGAAACTTCTCTTTGAACGGAAGAGATAAACCCGGTGCCAATCTCCAAGAAAGATATATGAATATGGGAACTTGGAAGAAACTAATTTGGGTGTAAACTAGAGTGGTGTATATTTTTCTCTTTGATAAAAACTCACTCAAAACATAATCTTTTTCCCTCTTTGATTTTACTCTCAAAACACTCTCTAGGAGTTAGTAAGATATGAAAAAGATTCATAATCAAAAGTGATTCCCGCACATAGTTATGCTGTGAAAAGATAGTGGGGAAAGAAGTGGAGATCATGGGAGAAAACTGCCAAAAACTGTCAAAAAACTGTTCCCGCCTGGAAAGTCGTTCGAACGACATTGGGTCCCGTTCGAACGACTTTGGCATTTCATTTGAACGACTTTACTAACGAGGTTCCAGTGTTGAAAAATGGATTTTCGTTAGAAGTCTTGTACGAACGACCTGGCAATCTCGTTCGAACGAGATGCCAGTTCGTTCGAACGACATTGTAATGTCGTTCAAACGAGATTACAGTGTGCTTCGAACGACGTGCCAGAAAGTCAGAAAATATTCATTTTAGCTCCAAAACCTTTTAACTTTATTTAAAGTTTTAATTAAATCTTTCTGAAATTAAAACACAGTTTTAGATAAACCTAACACCCAATAAACAAGTTCCAAGCTCATATATATATATATATATATATATATATAATTGCATTCATACCTTGGGAGCATGGAACTATAGTTGATGATGTATAAACGAGGCACGAAACCGGCATGATGATGAAGCTTTATACTCTTTGCCGCTACGTATTCAAACAAACTTTTCATAGGCTTGAGAATATTACAATTAAATACAATCCTATGTATAAATATTTTTGTCTGGAATTGAGCCAAAACTATATATGGACTCAATTGGAAATTTGTGTCCTTACAGAGACATTAATAATTATCTCAAGCTTTGCTAGAGATTAAAAGTCCACTAGGGTATGTTGCCTATTCACATTGAAGTAGGCCTAAGATAATCGAAAAATTTCTTATTCATTATTGTTGGAAAACCATACTTTATTGCATTACTTGGTAGGTATTTGATTCACTATAATAAAAGTATTCTTTTTTTTATGCATGAGGAGATGCTTTTGATAAAACATGATCGGATTATGGAAGAGGTGGATGATGTGGAGGATTATCCATATCCCTTTCACCCTAGCTCAAAATATGTGGTGGTAGGTTTGTAATTAGAAAACATGGGACCAATAAAGGAAAAAGGCTTTTATTAAAGAACCATCAGAGGGAGAGGGGTCAGATGGGGCTTGGGATGAACTAGTTTTTGGTCTTATTGGACCAATTAAAGAAAAAAAGTTTTTTAATGGATCATACACCCATTAAAATTGAGCAGGCCAATGAAAATTTTACCATGGTTTTGTATAAGTTAAATGATTAGGAGTTAAGTTCCGTAATTTATGAGTAAAAGGCCATTAGTATTGTTATTTATGTCTTTGAAGAAGATGAAGAGAATGAAAGTTCCTAAGATAGTTATGAAATATCTAGATCACCAATAGAACATGATGTGCTTATGATAAATTAATCGGATGCCTTGATAGAAATCAATTCGGGAACCGAAGGAAACAAGAGAGTCACCTATATTAGTGACAACCTTAGTAAAGAAGACCAGTAGTTGTTTGTAGACATTTACATCATTACATGGATTATTTTGATTGGGAATATGATATGCTGTAACACCCCGTATTATTGAACTTAAATATTTATGTGATTAATTACTATGGTGGGATTAATTAAATTAACATGCGAGAAGTAATTGGTGATTAATCCAGATTTAAAAATAAATATTAACTAGCGTGACAAGGGTTAATACTTATTAATGAGAATTATTGAATATTACCGAGTGAATAAGTAATATGTAATCAATGAATTTGAAATATTGTCGAGAGTGAAATGTATGACAGTTTGGCATATTAAGTCGGGATAGGCAAGTGAGTCGTGTCAGGACTAATTGAATGAAATATAAAGGTAAATTATTTTTAAGTAACTACTATGGTAATTTCGAGTGCGACGTTGAGTCTGGGAGGGTCGAGATAGTCAGAAAACACTACCCGGGTATTTTATTTAGACTTTGAGAGATTTTAGGCCAAACCAACACCCTGTATGGGAAATTTAGTAATTTTAATTTTTGGACAAATTAAATGGACGAAAATTGGGAGTTTATTATAGCAGTCATGAGAGGTTCATTACGGTTAAGATATACGAAAGTAAGGAACGACCACAGAGTGTGTAAGGGAGAACAAATTCCCAGAAGGAAGGACCAATTAGCACCACCTTGCACAACCACCACCACCATCGTGTAGATCGAAACAAGAGGAACACACCCATACTAATAACATCAAAAGATTAGATGATTGATTCAAGCGAAGTATTTATTACTTTATTTCCTTTAGCAATAATCGTGTTCATGTTAGTATAGGTAAATTTGATAAGGAATTACATTGAAATTGGGTAAAAATTTAGAGAAGTAATTTATAATTATGGATAGATGGTTCAGTAGTTAATTTCTTCATGTATGCAACATAATTTAATACGAAATTGGAGTAAAATTTGATGAATAAATCAGGGTTAATTAAGTTTTTTAATGGGACATTGTGAAACTAGGGTTCTTATGATGTATGTTAGGAATTTCGTTTTTACGTTAGGATTTATAACGATTGAACGATCCTAGGATGTTATAAATTGTGTAAATAAGTTGGCTTATTAGTCAAAATAGTTACATTGAAGATTGGGTATGAACTATGAGGTTTTGGGTGCAAAACAAATGGTAAAAACGTAACTGTTGAAGAACAGGTCTAACATGACTAAATCGGTTCGTTTTTCTTAAATAAGATCGGTTTTTTTCTGATAAAATCGATTCTTTTTTATTTTAATAGGATTGGTTCATTTTCTGAAGGATCGGTTCGGTTCGTTTTCTGCAGACTTCTAGGGCTGCTGCAGACCCTTGGAAAACCTTTCGATTCTTAAATTGTGAGGTTAAGGAATAATGATATCCTGGACCAGTAGAGTTTAGGGACCTGATCTACTATCTTGATATGTAAATATAGTGGAACACTTCGAGTGAGGAGAAATACTCGTGAGCGCTAAGTAATGAATCTAGCTATGAATTACTACAACGTAGATTAATTGGGATAAAATAAATATACTATAGTTAGTTATGAGAGAATAATACATATATAAATATAGGTTTGTGTTGAGTGAATACCTATGAATTTTTAATAGGATGTGTGTATGCCTATTATATGCTATTTTTGTTAAGTGCACTAGTGGGTGATTACCCGAGGGTGCAAGGTTGTGTTGTTAAGTACTTTAATGGGTGATAACCCGAGGGTGTAAAGTTATTTATTAAGTTCACTAATGGGTGATAACCCGGGGGTACAAGGATATTTTATTGAGGGCGCTAATAAGTAGTAACTCAGGGGTGCGGGGATATTTTTATAAGTGCACTAATGGGTGACAACTTGGGGGTGAAGGATCATTTTATTTATGGCACTAATGGGGTTTAAACCGGGGGTGCAGGACTGAAATATATAAGTATAAGGATGATATGACTATATATATCTATATAATAAGGAGTAGAATGTTTTTACTATTTCATAAGAGGATAAGCTAATTAGAGGTGGAGATTAAGACACCTCACTCAAAATTGGAGGGTTGTGATTATTTCTTCCATTTTCACACCACATTATCATACCACATATCTAACTTTTACATACCTACCCCTCATTTTTTTGGTTTCCCCCTCTTTTCCTACCTATGAAACTTACACTTTCATTCAAAAATTTGATATTTTGGTAACACTCCCCAATTCTAGAAAGACCATTTGGACACACCAACTATGACAGTGACACACGCGCTCATTCTCTCTCTATCTTGGATGCCCCCCCCCCCCCCCCCCGCTTGGACTCAACCCACCTTTCTAGAGCCACTACACAAATAGTCTACCATTCTTGATCCTCAGCCCCTCGGGTTTTTATGATCTTAATCTCAAGTATAGCATCTGTTTTTATATCTGTTTGGTTTGCATTTATTTAGATCTCCAAACTTTTTTCTAGGGTTTGAAATCCTTTTCGTTGTCATCATTTATCAAAAACGAATTTCGGGGGATCAAAAGGTTTTCAAAGTTTAGGTTTTCTCAAAATTTTGGGGGTTGTGATTTTAGGGTATTTTTTTGAAATTAATGGTTCCAAATGTAGTTAATATGATCTATTTGTGCGTGAGGAATTTTCTATGAACCAACACCAGTGGGAGCTCACATTTGAGTGTAATATTTGTGGTTGTTGGGTTGTTCTTGGATGCTTTGTGTTATATTATGGTTGTTGGGGTATTATTAAATTTTCATTTTAGTAATTTGGTGTATGAAGAAATCTTAATTTTTTTGGTGTATTTGTGGTCTTTCAGATTCAAGAGTGGTAGTCCTGGGGAAACACAGTGCACAATTTGTAGTGCTCTCTCTCATATTTTTATGCATTTTTTGGAGGAATGATCCATCAGGTATAATCACCATTATGTTGCATTTCTAATTTATTTTTTAGTTTGCTTTGGACTTTAAAACTCTCTTTCGATTCTCATTTTCATTTTTTATGTTGTTGAGGTTTTAGATATAGGAACTTTTTGCTTTCTACAGATTTTAAACCGTGAACTTACCTTTTTTGGAGTTTTTTTTGTTTTCTCGGCCCATCTCTCTAATTTGTAGTATTTCAGTTTTGTTATTTCTTTGTTTAAGATTTATACATAGTTGTTTAGATAGGGTTCCAAGATCATTTTTTTTCTTGCTGCGTCTTCTCTTACCCCCATAACTGTATTTTCAGTGTCTTCTGTTGTATTGAACACGCATAAATTATATTTGTGTTTTATTTAATCTCGGTTTATGGGCACGTAGATGAAATTATATAGTGAGTGCTATCAATTTTTATCTAGCAGAGTAAGAACAAACGCTAAAATTTAGTTACTCTTATACATATTCAATTTTTGAAAGTTGCTTACACTTGTTTTCCTCTTCCTATTCTCTTTATTGACATACCACTTAGTTTATGGAATTGTTAAGAGTTTTTTCTTATCTAAATTATTATATTATTAGGTCAAATCACTATATCCTTTTACGTTTTGTGTAATAACGCATTTCTAGCATTTTGCGCATTCGTTAATATAATGTAAATCCAAAATTATGTTGGATTTGCCTTTTTTTTGGCTCTCATTTAATTGTTTACTGTTAGTTTTTTTGCTGTTTGTTATGGTTTAACAGTTGCAATGACATCTTATGTCCACATATCCTCTAAAAGGTAATATATATGCAACTAAGGAACTTAAGTGGTTGTAATTTGGTGAATTGGTGATAAAGTTTGAGTTTATTCCTAGCACGCGCGAAAGATATTTACTCATCCTACTGCCAGTTTCATTATTTTGACTACTTATGGTGTAGCAATCCATCTTATTTCTAAAGTTAAATGAGTATTGTTTTTTGTTAAATTTAGGCTTTTACCCCATGAAAAATATTCTTAATTTAATGATTATTGTGTTGTGAACTATTGTATTGAATTCTTGATGTTTGATTGCTACTAAAAAAATGAACAGAAGGTCTATGAACATTTACATGATATAATGGCATTCAGTTAGTTTGAGAATGGATACTATGGAATGAAGTGTTACTATTTTTCTTTTGATTTGGTTGGAATTTTGTATCATAACACTTTGACAATTGTCCATCACACAATCACACCCAGTCGTGTGATTTATACTCAAACCGGGTATTATTTTCCTAATATTATTTCCCACACATTCATCAGAATTGCCCCTCTCTTTTATTTTCTCGGAATCCATCAGGAACATTCACTGTATCTATATCTCCTCTTTTGCATTCCGTTTATTTTAGTTGATTTCAATTTTGTTTAGCTCCTTTATATCATTGGTTTTAGCTTTGCGGTTATTGATCCTACACTGTACGAATTTACAACCCATATGGTATAAAGTGAACCCTTTGTGAAATTATCTTAATTATGTATTGTCCTTATTGTTTGAAATCAGTCCAAAAGTATGACTTTTAAAACATCTATATTACCTTAGTATTGGTTGCACCTTCCTCTTCTCGGCCTTTATACCCAAACAATAATCGAAGCATCCAGCAAAAACAAAGAGTCAAGAGATCAAAAGTACACAAATAAAACGAAATTGAGGCTCAAAGTCTTACATAATCCCATCTAAGATGAAGTCGATTCCATTTTACGTACCTTCTCCAATAGCCCTTTCATCCCACCTTGCAATTTGGATTTCATCTGTTCTAAAATTCTACCACCAGAATTCTCCAACATGGAAGTAATCATCTCCAGCTTTTGCCTCACAAAGACTAGAGGCGATGCCGCATCATCACGGGACTTTTTGGGGGAAGGTTTTGGTTCATTTGGATCAGTCCCACCAAGCCTCGAACCAGCTGAGCACCTGAGCCAAAAATTAACATTTTCATCTCCAAACAGACTCTTAACAATCGACACGTTGAAGGTTTCTTCAGCATCAAAACTCTTCACAAACACAATTCGAGCCTAATAAGAGTTGTAAAACACATATGTTTCTAATTTATTTATATCCCCAAACTTGGTAAAGATCATACTAAGATCCTTTTTTGTTGGCAAAGAAAACCCAGGGGGAAATGTCAGCACAAGGGCTACAGGTGAAGATATACTTTTATGTATATCTTTCATTACATTTTTGTTTTTTATTATCAGAGTTTTTTACACCGGTGGTAGCTGACCATGAAAGATATACATAATTCATTAAAATGGGAAAGTATACTCTCCTTTGGTAAGTGTTTAATGTCCAAAGCGATGAGGGGTTTGAATATTATACGTTGCTCCAAGCTACAAGCTGCAAGGTAAATGTTCATTAATCCCTGTACAACTTTTTTTTTGTAATGTGATAAAACAGTGCTATGACTTATTTTAGTAATTAATGGGTATATTTTCCATTTTAGTTTGTGCTAAGTCTGGATATATATACTCTGTAACTGTTAGCAATTTCATAAGGAAAGTCTTATGTTTTTTTTTTAAAATAAAGTTTCATCAAAATGGGTTGAAATTTGTAGAGGTGCTTCTGTGTGCTTAATTGATAATTCTTCAAAATGTTGACAATTGGGATAAGCTAGACAAACATGAAGTGAATGGAGAAAAAAGAAAATAAGTAATCTCCTTCAATGTCAACAAATATGATCGAGCATCCGGAATAGCATGTGATCACGTTTGAATGGTGTATTGGATCCTCTGAGAACAGATCTACCATCCAGTAAGTATGGCATAATTCTGCACCGCTGGCCCCTTATGAGTATTTTTAAGTAATCTTTCATGGACCACTAAACTTTCATCTTCCATAACACACATATAACTTAGCAACCAAAAGTCACAAGCAGGCGCATATAGCTTCATGTACAACAGTAGTGCATCTCCTGCAGCCAAGGAAAGATCTGCTCCCAAAACTAGAGGATCGAAAGGAAAACGAGATGTGCAAATTTGCTGTTAGATCATGTTTTGGCAAACTTGAATTAATAGTTTGAAGTGTTTTGGTAGGGCAGTGTAGTGATGGGAGTGTTTAGCTGGAGAGTAGGGAGGATGTAATAACCCTCACTGATGTTCATACAAATCTGATTAACTTCCCGGTATTTTGCTTCCTTCATTTTGCAGGCATGAATTTATTTTATTCGGTTTCTTAAATTATTACATTTATTTTTCTTACATGATACTATGCCATATTCTATATACTAGAAACTGACATGATTTTTTTATGTCATTTTTCTGGGACATAGATTTAGTTATAGAAGAAATATATTTCTTCCTCAATCACATATCTTACTTTTACTAAGTATGACATGTTTATCTTTTTTTTTTGTCTTTTTTTGTTTTATTTTCTACAAGTTCATTTGACTGACTCAGTGATGTGGTGTGAGTGAATCGATCAGTCAAATCGTGTGTCGTGTGGATCTGCCGACATCAATTCTCATTTAATTTGGATTTTATTAAATAGAAGTATGCACTCCCGTGTATTTATATCGCATATGGGAAAACTTAATTGGCGGATTTATTTAACTTTAGTTGAATTCTGTGATCTAATGGTCGGGATCATACTCTGGCAGTAAGCGTGGCTGCTGCTACCCAAAGACAAGCACGGCTGCTACTCCAGAAGCATGTGTAAATAGTTGTACATGGACATGTGAATTAATAGAAACTCATCCTTCAAGCATTTGCAACATAAATACTATTAATAGTTCTACATTAGTCATTGTGGCACATTCATTTTATAGTATATTACCAAAAATTCAACGGCGTTACCACAAATAAAACATCAATTTATACTAGCCTTATTAATATTTAATGTTCTGCTATTCAAGTTCACTTATTCTCAGATAACTCACCTAGAACTTTCAATTAATACTCTTATAGGGACAGTACCGATTGAGGAGGAGAGGGAAGCAATTCAAATTCTCTTACCCATACAAGTCGACCCTTTTCAAGATGAGGTTTCACATCAACATAAACACGTGTGCTTGTAGCAGTGGCCTGAAATTCCTACTACACACCCTCCCTTGAGTATTCTTAATAACATTGTGTAATAAAAAAAAATCATTCAACATGAAATGAAACCCAACACGCCTGAAAAGTGGTAATGAAACCATACGCTCTTTGCCAGCATGAGATCTTCGGCATTTGGATCATCTATTCATATATAGGTCCACACTATTGGGTCGAGGTCAAGCTATGGTATTTAGTCTTGAACAAATTAGATGTATAATTACCGTTAATGAGGATATATTAATGCATTCTTTGACATATATTGTTTTTTTTCCATCAAATATTTTCTTATAGATATGAAAATTTCAATTTCGGTCCCATACGTCACAATGTTGCTAGTAATTTTTTCACTGTGGTTACAAACCTTTGAATGCCCATCTACATTTGATATTGCATTATTAATTTAGATTGTTTGCATTTTTTTGTGTAATTTGAAATTTTGACTTTGGTTATAAACAGGTGGTGTTGGTTGTGTTCACACATTAATGCAGCGTAATCGCAACGCAATCCTAGGGTAGAGGTAAGCAAAGGAAACCGGTGCAATTGCAGTGCAATCGCAATCACAGCAAGCGACCAGTGCAATCGCAGAGCAATCATGGGGCAGAGGCAAGCAAAAGAACCCGAAACAGTTACAGCAGTGTTGCTCACCCCAAAGCAGTATCCTGCCAGTGTGCTTCTTCATCCTCCCCTGTTACTAGCTCCCTACACATCGCTCGGGCCTCTCCCTCGAGTCAGTGAGTGATTCGTAGCAGCAAGCCAAGCCAAGCAGGAACTTTCGATCTTTATTTTTGTTTTTTTAATTCAATATTCAGGGAGGTAACTTTGTAATTTGAGTTTTTCATACTGTTAAACACAATGAGGCTTCAATTGTAATTTGCACTTTGTTTTTATAATGAAATATGCTCTGTAAATTTTGACAGTTGAACCATTTTTTCTTACAAGTTAGTGGATAAATATGATGGTTTATTCTACAATATTACATCCATTTTTTAAAGATAATTATTTAATTGTGTTCTTTTTTTTTTAATTGCACATCCGCATCCAAGAACGATCAGTAATGTTGATGACGATGCCACTACTACAACAATAACACAGCAGCTGCAATAATAACAAAGCAGCTTCCATAATAACAAAGCAGCGGTTGCAGCAGAAACCACACAACATTAATTGTTGCAACAACACATCAAGATATCGACGACGATGATGAGTTCCCCGAAAATGTAGTTGATCAGACCTTTGAAGCCACTCCCGAGGAGGGGGTACAGACATGTTTACGTTTGGGTTTTATCATTTATATTTTATGGTGTGAATTTAAATGATTTTCAATGTTAGCTATGAATTAACACTACTAATATCTGAATCTTATGTTTTAATTTTAATGGTTACGTTTTTTTTACTATTCATACTGTTAGATTGAGCTATTTTGCAATATTTTCATATAATGTGGTTGAAGTATTCACTTTTACACCTTATGGTGATTGAAGAGACCTCATAGTAATATGCTATGTGAACGTTGACAATGATGTCTTAAATAGTTAAATCTTTATGCACTCATTGAAATTCCAATCATTATTTCTTACTTGGCGGGAGAAGTAGTTGAATTGTTTTAATACTATTATGTTTCAAGTTAAAATAGTATTGTTTTGGGAGAAATGCCATAATTTTTTAACAGTTTATTGGAATGAGGCGATTCCGGTGCCATTGGATTCGTATCGTCCGTGCCTAGCTAACTATGATTCGGCCTATTTTCGGCGCTTTCAAGGGGTCAAAATCGACTTGAAAGTTTGAAGTTCCGTATTTTCATTGTTGGATTTGGTTCGTGTAAGGTTTTTTCGTCATTTTTTTTACCTATTCTAATTGCGTCCTGTGGTAGTTGATTCAACTTTGCGTATAAGTTGGACTATTTATTATTTGTTAAAAAGGGTGGACAGTCCTATAAATGAAGGATATTATGGCCAATTTTTTAAAAATTACACTTTGTTTTGCCGGGGGAACGAAATTTTATCGTTTTGCAGTTACATACTTTGGAAATTTTTACCGTTTTTCGATTACGTATTCTAGAAATTTTTATCGTGCCTTCAGGCACGAGCATTCTGCTAGTATATATATATATATATGTATATATATATATATATGTATGTATATACAAATATATATATATATATATGTATATATATATATATATATATATATATATATGTATGTATGTATGTATGTATGTATTTATGAGAAGTTATACTAAGAGAAACTAGTAGTTATGGCAATAATCACAAATGAAATAATCATAATAAGATAAAGATTTAAATTATTTAATAGGGAACATGAACGGTATTAAAAATGTGATGACTACTAATTAGGTATTGTATGGGAGATACGGGAATACTACTGTTAAATGTTGATAGTGTTACGTTGACTTTGAACTAGTTAACTTGGGTAGAATTACTAGTACTAGTTAGAATATATGATAGGAGTGCACAATAGAAGAGAGGTGAGAACTTCATGGGAGAGCACGAATCTATCATGAACATAATACTTGCTTTAAGAAAGTTTTAAATACTTTCTAAAACATATTTTTACATATCGAGCTCTGATCCGTCTCTTGCATCTCTTTTCTCTCTTGTTATATATATACATTTATTATATCAGGTTCTTAGCAACCTGGATACCAGATTTAGAGACTTGGATTGCTTGGTGTACTACGAATGATGTGGGAGCTGTAGTTCTTTGCATTAGATGCTCCTATCTTTTCTCTCAGTTTATCTAGAATTTTCATATAGGGCATGTGTCACCCAATCTTTAGAGATTTTATCAGAGATTGTATTTAATTTACTTCCTATTCATTTTAGTTGGACTTAGTTTTAATATGGATCAGTGGTTTACGGTTTCGAAGTGGAATGTTTTATCCAGTTGTATTTATTTCAGTACATAATTCAGATTCATTATTTATTTTATTGAGTTGAATGGTGAATGTATTTTATTAAATTCTTGGACTTTATAAATATTATTTTTGGTTACAATTTAATTTATATTAGATGATTAATAACGTTAATGTTTTCGACAGTGATGCTAAGAATGAATTAACCGAACATTCAGTTTTAAAATTTTAGAAAGGACTAATCACCAGATATTTAATTAGGCGGGGTGTCACAGGTGGTATCAGAGCGTCAGGTTCTAGAGTCCGTTAGCATCTGTGCGGCTTATTTGTGCTTTCAGCTTAGCGTCCTTTGATATAGAGACTTATCTTCAGAACTATTGTATTCTTGTTTATGGGATCACGTCTTCATCTATTTGAGATTTAATGATAACTATGGACTAATAAACTTCTTTATCATCTCTGATGCCTCCTCGACGTGCACCAAGGGACATGAATGCTCATCCACAGCCACAGCCAGCCCCAGATCGATGCATGACGAATGCTACAGAAGTTGCTGCCATTGTTGCACAGGTAGTAAATGCAACACTGGTAGTGGTATAGCAGGCACCACCACAGGGACCAGTAGTGGCGCCAACACCTATGCCCATTTTCCCTATTGAATGGGAGAGAGTCAGGGATTCCTTTGAGAAGGCACATCCTACAGAGTTATCACGAAGTTCTGATGTAGTGATGGGTATCAGTGGAAAAAGGATATACAGAGACACCTTCATATGTACGAGTGCACTGAGGTTTAGAGGCAAGTTTTGGCTACCTTTAAGCGAACATGGGTAGCCTTACAGTGGTGGGATTCCACTACTACTTCAGAGGAACGTGATTTGATGTCGATTGTCAATTTCTGGGTGAGGCTCGACTACAAGTATTTTCCTTTTGCCGTCAAGACCGAGATAAGGCAGAAACTTTTAGACCTCACCCAAGAAGGGAAGACCATTGGAGAATATGAGGAAGAGTTCACACGATTGACTAAGATGGTACCGAACGAGGTGCCTACTGAGGAGAAACGAATACAGATGTTCATGGATGGTTTGACTTGGAGGATACGACCACACCTTTTGGGTAACCTTTCCCTACATTCCTACATAAATGTCCTAAATGGAACATTATAGCATTATCTAAACAACCGCTTCCATGCTAAGGGAAGCAAGTAGGGAGGAGATCCCAAACAGCTGGGAAAGAGAGGGGGAGGTAGTGCTAGTGGGGCACCAGCAGATCAGAGTCTGAGGCAGGGTTCCCAGTAGAGGGATTCTGCTAAGAGGTTTCGTTCAGGGGCATGGACACGGAAACTTCAGACAGGGCCACCAGGGTCAGCAGCAGGGCCAATAGAAGGAAGGAAAACAAGGTCATCAGGGCCAAGGTAGGGGTGGTAATGGGCAGCAGGGCCAAGAATATCAGAGACAGAGGGGAGGGAATTTCGCTGGAAAATGTTATACTTATGGAAAGAATGCTCACAAGAAGCAGGATTGCCCCGATAGGGACAGGGTCCCTCGGTAGAAGGGTGCTCACCAGGAGCCCCAAAGGCCCATCTTTCCCGCCGCCCTACCAGCTTCAGCGCCAGTTCCAGCCTTACCCGCAACTCCGGTGCAGTGGGGGCAACTTCAGTTTGGATGGGTCCATAACCTCCATCAGGCCGCAATGCCACAGACTCCACCCACGATTGAGGGTATGTTTTCTATTCAGGGGACTATGGGTATTATTTTATTTGATATGGGGGCCACACATTATTTCACTGCCACAAGGTTTTCACGTGATTTGGGATTATTAGATACAGCAGAGAGTACTACTACATATGTAGATTTTCCTTTGGTTTGTGTCTCACTGATTTTCTTTAAATGTCGAGGGGTGGGTATAGAGATTGGGAGATTTACTTTACCTGTCGACATGCTTGTATTAGAGATGTCTAAGTATGATGAGATTATCGATATGGATTGGCTTGTTGCATTTAGGGACATGATCGATTTTTTTAGTAGCATTATTAGTTTTGCTATACCTGGTTAAGAGAGGTTCCTGGTGGCGATGCCTCGTTTTGAGGGACGATCTTCCACGCATTTGTATTATATAGAGGGGGAGACCTCTAAGGAGGTGGTGATAGATCTTGATTCGATACAGGTGGTTCTTGAGTTTGCTGATGTGTTCCAATATATTCCGAGATTACCATCTAGCAGAGACATAAACTCTATTATAGATTTGACGTCAAGCACTCGGTCGATAGCCTGCGCACCTTACCGTATGGGTCTAGAGGAGATGAGGGAGTTATGGGATCAGATAGAATATTTGTTGGGTCAGGGATTTATTAATAGGAGTACTTCACCTTGGGGTGCCCCAATACTATTCGTTTAAAAGAGAGATGGATCATTACAATTATGTGTCGATTACCGTGAGTTGAATAAGGTCACGATACAAATTAAGTATCCTTTGCCCCGAATTGATGACTTATTTGACTAGTTGAGAGGGGTTGATTTCTTCTCGAAGATTGACTTGAGGTTGGGATACCATCAGTTACGGATTAGGGAGAAGAATGAGTCGAAGACTGTCTTCTTGACGAGATATGGTTCCTATGAGTTTAGGGTTATGCATTTCAGGCTAACCAGCGCCCCATCTGTGTTTATGGACTTAATGAACAGGGTGTTTAGAGAGTTCCTGGATGAGTTTGTCATTGTCTTCATAGATGACATCCTTATTTACTCTCAGACGGAAGAGGAGCATGCCGAACATTTGAGACAGGTTTTGCAGAAACTACGTCAGCGCGAGTTGTATGCAAAACATGAGAAATGTGGATTTTAGCTAAAGGAACTTCAATTTTTAGGGCACATTATTTCGGATAGGGGGATAACCATAGATTTAGGGAAAGTGTCAGCGGTGAGGGAGTGGGGATAGCCCATGATGCCAACGAAGTTATGTAGTTTCTTCGGCCTAACAAGATACTACATGAGGTTTATTCCGGGATTCTCGAAGATAGTGGGTCCATTGACTCATTTGACTCACAAAGGAGTGCCATTTCTCTGGAATGATGCCTAATAATTGTATTTTGATGAGATGAAGGACAAGATGAATTTAGCATTAGTGTTAGCACTGCCGAAGCCGGGTGCAGTGTATCTAGTCTACGCAAATGCATCCTTACTATTTCTTGGGGTGTGCTTCAACAAGAGGATCAGGCTATAGCTTATGCATCCTAGAAGCTTAAGCCTCATGAGAAGAACTACCCCACACACAACTTAGAGTTGGAGTCAGTCATGTTTGCACTCATGATTTGGAGACATTACCTTTTTGGTGAATAATTTTTCATATTTATAGACCACAAGTTACTGCATTACGTGTTCATACAGAAGGAGCTGAATATACGTCATCGCAGGTGGCTAGATTTTGTAAAATATTATCAGTTTGAGATACACTATCACCCGAGAAAGGCTAACACAGTTGCAGATGCATTGAGCCGTAATCCAGTAGATGAGACGACCGAGGTGTGAAATGTGAAATCAATGTAGCTAGGACACTGGGATGTTGTGGCTAGATCATTCATATCAATTATGACTATCACATTGTAGATAGTGACGAGGGTGGTCCAGGCACAGGTGGCAGACCCTTTTTGCCAAGAAAGGATTAGACATCTCATAGCCGGTGGAGCCGAGTCTTACTTGACAAGTTTCGTGGGAGGCTTGCGTTTCAATGAGAGACTCATAGTTCCAGAGGGAGAGGACTTTCGACATGCAGTGATGACGGAGTCGCATGGGTTCAGATTTACGCTACATCCCGACAGGGATAAAATCTACGAGGATATGAGGCACCAGTACTGGTGGAGTGGGATGAAAACGGATTATATACACCCCATTCTAGCACCCACTAACCTCTCTTAGGTCTCTATAACCTTCCTTTATCACTACAAACATAAGTCATACCCCGAGTACTGACCTAGAGTCCATCGGGCACTCCCAGGTTCCATTTGACTAAAAATTCAAACTCTTCATCTCAACTGAGATTGAATGAATCTTCAAAGGGAACTGAAACCCCTTCCCAACGGTCCATCCCGTGTGCAATTTTAACTTACGGTGCGAACGAACGATCAGTTTTCCCTCAAAACCGAACTTAGAGGTCATTGGACGCTCCTAGGAACCGTTTGACCAAATTCAACTCTTCAGCTTGATGGATACTGAATGAATCTTCAAAGGGAGCTAAAACCCCTTTCCAACGGTCCGCCGTGTGCATGATTCTGACTTGTGGTGTGAACGAATGATCCATTTTACTCCGAAAGGTAATCGAATCCTTCCAGGCCCCAGTTGACCAAAGTCAACTCCCACACTGAGTCAAGCTCTTTGGAATGTCTAATTACATCTCTAAAAAATTCCAACAGTCCACCCCGTGCGTGATTCTAACTTATGATGCGGACGAACGATCCGTTTGCGTCTGATGATTCCCTATCCAAAGGACCGATGAGCGCTTTCGAGCCACATTTGACCCAAAGTCCATTCCCGAACCCAGGACAAGTCCAAGGACTTTTGAAGGTCTCTGAATTACCTTTCTAGATATTTTCCCAGTTCATAATTTGGATCAACATTTTTCATTTTACGACCATTTTTTCGAAGGAACCTGAAAGAGACTGCCATATGGCAGGTCCCAAACCCTTACTATTGGGAGTGTGCCTAAAAACACCTGTTGATTAGTAGGACCAGGGCTATGACGATCTTCAATAACCTAGGCCTATAAAAAGGAAGGCCTAGCCTCATTGCAAAAAAAAAACCCAAGATCTGTAATCCATTACTCTCATCGAACTCAGAAAACCTCTCTCGAAGTCAGCCTGATTTTGATATCTGAATCCTTTTCCAACCATCACTTTTCATCATTTTTTCCACCAAACATGGTGAGTTAACTACCCTTCATCATCATCCAAGTTCAATGGCTTCTCTCCAACATTCAAGACCAAGCTCAAGAGCTTCAAGAAGGCCCAACTTTCTCAATTCCTTCTTCAAATTCTCCCAAATCCGCATTAGGTTATTTTATTACTTAGCACTTTCATTCTCTCATCTCACATATCCTAATATAATTTTTATTTAGTATTATTGCACATCTCTTGTTTTCATATAAATAAATACCCAAAAAATAAGAAAAAGAGGGTTTTCTCATAAATTCAAAACCGGAATTCTCACACTTTTCTCATATTTTCCTCACAACTAAAACACCTTTTTACACACACACATAAATAAGAGAATTCCCCGATTGGATTTATGGGATACACCCCACCCCTCATTTTCTATACGAACTACATGGATTTTGATGCCTATATAGGCTACGTAGGTGTCGCGGGGTAAAACCCGACATTCGAATCCAATTTCTTTCATTTTTGTTATTTTTCTACATTCTTTAACTTAACTCTCTTAAATTCTATATATTTACATATGCATATATTTGTTCTTAGTGTTGTATTATTCCACATCCGTTATCGTTCCACCATAATGATCAACACGAGGATAATCACAAAAATCCTATTTTCTCATATTACTTTTAGATCATTTCTACTGATGACTCACTTTATCTCTTCCATAATACAAGTCGATAATTCCTATCTCCACTAGATATACACATGCACACATATCACGTGGAAATAAAGGAAAATAGAAACCATCCATGAGAGACCACAATGGTGGAATGGGTGCCTAACACCTTCCCATTTTGTAACTTAGCCTCCGGACCCTTTTCAAATCATTTTGGTTTCGTATGTATCGGTATGTCTTTGGATGCTGTCCTTCTAGATGGATCCCTTTTCTTTTATCTACTTTGAGCAAAATAGACTTCTGACTCCATCTCTCTACATTTTTTACCTCATCATCGACACCGGCTGAAGCGCTCCCGTGAGGGATGCGAGGGATGAACATCCTCTCGACAAGAAGACCCCCTCTTCTTTGTCTCTCCCGCCGCGAGGATCGGGGATGGCCACAGTGGCGACTCTGCTGGGGATTATTTGATTTTAAGGGTTAGACTCTATTTACATGGGTGTTCTATTTTCTTATATATTTCCCTTTTTTTCATGTTCCCCTTTTCCTCATGCTTATGCTTCTATTCACGCACTTGTAGAAGATTCTCCATGTAAACTTCACACCACGTGCACGTAGGATCTCATATATCCACATGTTGCACCCATCACCCATCCATACTCGGTATACCATTAGTACTTGTACTTTGCTCCCCATTTGGAATAATCAATAAAGATACTCTCATCATAAGATACTAATAAGAGAATCATGCATGATTCACAATACATCACCAAAAAGAATTCCTATTGACCAAATTTTGTCCAGTAACTGGAGGTTCACTTCGTGATGGCCGCTGGTCTAGCAGGACGCAATTAGCCTAAGAGATATGATTCACACCTTCCATTGGCCAAGTACCTTCGACGTATATCGAACGGTTCCCCCCTATCGTACCGCTCGACCACAGTCATTATCGGAGGTATATCATAGGTAACTCGTTCACATACGCCAAGTATATCAAATTCTCTCTCACCCATATCATCCCCACAAGGTATATAGTGAGGTAATTCAGGTACACTCATGTATATCAAATGACTTGTCCACACGTACCAATTTCCCTCAAAAGCAAGACGTATATCGTGGAAGTCACGCCAAAGGGGGGAACCCTTTCCAAATCACCCAACAAATTGCATACCCACATATACGTTTCAAGCCTAGGACACACATGTTAGATTGCTGGTTTCGACCCGAAACTCTTCCAACATTCTGGGTCGGCCTGCCACCCAAACATTTCGCGCCTTTTTAAAATGAGACCCTACCCATGAGCCTGCTTATAAGTACAGCCATAGCTTTACACATGCTAGAAACTAAACTTTTCCAGGCTCGGGTCCTGTCCGGCATTTCATTTTGCATTTAGGATAATTTAATACAAGTGAGAGAATAATAATTATAATAATCATGCTGAGACCCGTGTCCCAGAATATTTCTCCTTTCTTTATCAAAAATCCAAAAACATTTCTCCTTTCTCTAACAAAAATCCAAAAACATTTTCCTTTCTTTATTAAAAATCCAAAAACATTTCTCCTTCCCTTATCAAAAGTCCAAAAACATCTCTCTTCTTTATCAAACATAAAAAAATATCTTATCTTTCAATCTCAAAAAAGAAAAAAATATCAAAAATATATTCATTCTTTTTCTTAAAAATAAATCCCATTTTACGCCATCTCAGGTCGATCGCACGCCCTTGGCCTGGCTCCTTATTGGATTCGATCTTCAGTCAAATCACCCTAGAGTTCCATCCGTTCCCATGATACTTCTTTCGACTCCCAAATCCATTCCCTTTCCATGGAGAACACAGATTAAGTACCAGTTGTGTATCCAGATCTGACGGAAGTCTTAGCTCAGCTCATGTCCAAGATTGACAACCTCCAGACTGAGGTCTAAGAGATGAAACGAAACTAAGTTACTATTCCTCAAGAGACCAAGGCCATATTCCCTCATGTCATGGGTCCACGCAAGCCTATTTGGGTTCCCAAAGAGTATTAGTACGCTCCACATGCCCCTCCTATTAATGGGCCGCCGCCTGCCGAACTTCCTATCCCAAACCTTGCCCAGCCTGGGGCTAACTTGCCTATGATCATTGATACGAAAGAGGAACAATAGAACAAGGTCATATAAGATCTCAAGATGCTAACTAAGAGGTTAGACCGAGTCATAATCTCTGGAAATTACATGGACTACACCAACATGTCTCCTTATCCTAAAGCGAGGTTACCCGAGAAGTTTAAGTTGCCAAATATCTTGAAATTTGGAGGAAATGGATCCCCGATTGTTTATCTTTGCAGCTATCACCATTCTATGACTTTCCAAGGGGAATCTGAAGAAGTGATGGACTAATTATTTCAGTAAACTTTGAAGGATAGCACCCTACTATGGTTTTAGTCACTGGAGGAGTCCAGAATTCGTAGCTGGGAGGATGTAGCCCAAGAATTCATATCGTAGTACAAATACAACTAAGAGTTTAAGGTCACCCATCGTGATTTATAGCTGCTCAAACAGAACTCTGGGGAGTCAGTCAGTAACTTCATAGCCCGATGGAGGGAAAAGGCATCCACCATGACCAATCGGCCATCCGAGGAAGAACAAGTCAACATAGTGAAGGAGAATTTTTTACCCCAAGTTTGAACTTCAATGGGAGGACAATACTATGCCCACTTTCGAGCTCTCAGAGAAGCTAGAGTAAAAATCAAGGAAGGTCTTGCTAAAATAGAAATTGAACCAAAGAAAGTGTCCGAAAAGTTCCCCCCCAGAAAATATAACAAACCTGTCAGTGTTGCAGTCTCAACCATCAATAAGATCTCTCAACCAACAACCTCATGGGCACCAGAAAGTCGCCCTGTTCCAGTCCAAAAGGAATGCACCGAGCTCCATGCTCACCTCTCCAAAGTCTATTAGTCCCTGTTAAGCCTAAATCTTATCAAACCCTTGGATCCCCGTCCATTGCCAAATCCACTCCCTAGAAACATCATGGCAGATGCCCATTGTGCATTTCATCAAATTGTTCGACATACCATCGACCAATGCTTTCACCTTCGAAACATAATCCAAGGTCTAATCGATCGGGGTACCATTTCCCCAAAATCTAATCCGAATCGAAACACTACTCATAACCCACTCCCAAATCATACCAATGCTATATTCCTAAAAGAGAACCCATAATTGGATCCCTCAACTCAAATCACACCCACACACTCTCCCAAATCTCTCCAAACTTTCCCATATTTCCTCCTACACCATGTTAGCCCCGCTAATCAGGCAATATAACTCCTTACCAGAGCATGCATCATTGTTCGTACCCATCCCGAAACTGGAAGTATGGAATTATCAGAAGTGTTAAACCAACTCTTAGATTTCGGACTGAAATTTCCCTCACAGATTATCATTGACTATCGAAGGTTCAGTACGTTATTCTTGGAAGCACGAAAATGTTCTCGAAAGTGAGACAGTTTGGTAGTACCGATCGACGAAGTCAGCTTAGATGATGTTGTCGAGATCATGGAATAATTATTCAGGAAAACCAACTATATTTGCAGTATGAATGAGTTACTTGATGCATTACAAGATCAGGAAGGCATTACCAGATCCCAAGATCACTATTAGAAAATGATAATGGGAAGGGCGTTGAAAACTTTCCTATGCCTCAGATGACCCTCGAGGAGAGAATGATCCTCGATCAACTGAAGAAAACTCAATCTAACATCACCCTATGGGGGATTTTCATGTCTTCTCAGCTGCACATAAATGCTTTGATCAAGTTGCTCACTGGACCCACAGTTCCTCCTTCCACCACACCAGAAGAAGCGATAAATTTAGTCGAATTCCTGACCTTTACCCGAATACTATCCTTTTTTGAAGAAAAAATCCCCAGAATTGGGCAAAACCATAATCATGCACTCAGTATCTCCGTCGAAGTTATGGGGAAGATCGTACCACTCTCTCTTATTGATAATGGATCCGCCTTGAATGTCTTCCCATTAAGAACCTTCAAATGCTGATGATTGAAATAAAGTGATCTCGTTCTAACCTCCACTATGTACATGCCTACGATAATACCCGTTAGGAGGTGATGGGATCCATAAAACTTGTAATGTGGCTGGCCCTATAAACCCTATCGTTGAATTCCATGTTACTGACATCCCAACTTATTTCAACCTATTGCTCAGATGACCTTGGCTCCTCAGTATCGAGGGTGCGTCCTCCTCACTCCATTAGAATGAAGTTCTTCATCGATGTACGAGTCATCACCATTTTGGACTTCGATGATAATACCGAGGGTGAAAGAACCATTAATCCAATCCTCGGGATACATCACGGGACAAATGATATGCTCCGATCATGATTCCGAGTTGAGCCACTTTTACTCCCGATAGGGGACAATTTCAAAGAAAGGGTTTGTCCAGAATACGAACCTAATGGCAATGTCAATGTGATTCAAAAGTTCATAAACATGTACTTCATGACCGAACTGGGGATATGATAAAGACAAGAAGGGATAATTGAACCCATCGTATTGAAAAAAAATTCCCTCCTTGTGGTTTAGGGTATCAACCATTGGAACAAGATCTCATAATGATCTGCCAGTCTCGACCAAAGAGAAGATTAGGTGGGCTTCATTCGTGTGATCGAATACCCCACATGGCTAGCCAACATAGTGCCTGTGCTAAAATCAGAAGGGAAAGTTTGGATGTGTGTAGACTACCGGGATTTGAACAAAGCCTCTCCAAAGGATGATTATCTGCTACCTAATATGGATATAATCCTGGAAAACACAGCCACTCATGATCTCAAGTCTTTCGTCGACGGGTTTTTCGAATACAACCAAATCAAAATGCACCCAAATCACCAAGAAAAAATCACATTCATCAGCCTGTGGTGAAACTTTTGCTACATTGTTATGCCATTTGGTCTTAAAAATGTTGGGGCTACCTTCCAGAGGGCTACCACAACCATCTTGTACGATCTGATTCACAAAGAATTCGAGGTATATGTGGATGATATGATTATCAAATCCAAAATTAGATAAGGTCATATCCCCGCTCTCCGAAAGTTCTTCGAACGACTGCGATGGTATGAGATGAGATTCAATCCACAGAAAGTGTCTTCGGTGTTACAAAAGGAAAACTCTTAGGATCCATGGTCAGTGAGAAAGGAAAAGAAGAACATCCTACCAAGATGAAAGCCATACATGGGATACCACCTCCCCAAATGGAAAAATAAGTCCGTAGTTTCCTTGGGAAATTGCAATACATCAGCTGGTTCATTAGCCAGCTAACCTCCATCTGTGAATCTATTTTCAAACTCCTCCAAAAGGATTCAACCAAAGTTTGGAACGAGGCCTGCCAAGAACCTTTTCATCGAATCAAACAATATTTGACCTAACCTTCGGTACTCGTGTCACAACAGCCTGGTCTCGCCTTGCTCATATACCTAACCATACCCGACACTACAGTTGCGGTTTTGCAATCCCAATACCTTGAAGATTTCTGCAAAGAAAGAGCCATCTATTATGCTAGTTGCAAATTGACCGGGTACGAAGTCAATTACACTACTTTGGAGAATGCATGTGTCACTCTTATTTGGGTCACCCAAAATTTGCGACACTACATGATCGCCTTTCCCATCAAACTAGTATCCCGAATAGATCCCATCAATTACCTGCTTTAGAAACCCACCTTATCCATCCGAATGGATCGATGGTTGATGCTCCTAGCCAAGTCTGATATCGTGTACGTCACACAAAAAGCCATGAAAGGAAGAGCCATCTCTAACTACCTCGCTGACTACCCCGCGAAAGAAATTGATGTCTAGACCTTTGAAATCCCATATGAAAACATCCTCTGCGCCGTTCAAGACAAATTTCTATGGAAAATGTTCTTCGATGGCACTGCCAACAAAAAGGGATATGGCATTGGGATACTTCTAATTGGCCTAGATGACTCCCATAGTCCCATCGCCATCAAGTTGGATGTACCCTACTCTAACAACATGACTGAATACGAGGCATGTATGGTAGGCCTCAAAGTTTCTCTCAAGAAAGGTATTCAATGTCTAGATGTCTATGGGATTCTTCCCTCCTCATTGGTCAATTTCTTAGAAAATGGAAAGTCATGAAGGAGAAGCCCCTTCTATGCCCACCTAGAAGAACTAGCCTTACAATTCCAAGATATCACCTTCCACTACCTACCTCGAGCAAAGAATAAACTAGCCGATGACCTTGATACCTTGGCCTCCATGGTTGACATGCCTGAAGGAATAAAAATGGCCCCCTTCCTGGTTCAAAAGGAAGATAAACCAACCCATTGCTGCCATATTGAGCTCATCACCACAGAAAATACCGAGTTACATAGTTGTTGTTACTATGATATCTGGCACCTCCTCAAGCATGGTAGGTGTCCCAAGGGTTACAACAAGAAAGATCAAGAAACCCTCTCAAGATTGACTGGACAATACATCATTTGTCATAAATCAATATTCAAGAGAAACTTCGATGGAACCCATATACACTATATCGCAGGGGATAACATTGAAGAGGTAACACAGAGAATACACATTGGGGAATGCGGGCCCCACATTAACGGTCAATTTCTTTCTAAGAAGATCATCTGAAAAGGATACTACTAGACCACCATGGTCCATTATTTCACCACCTATGTCCAAAGATGTCTCAAATGTCAACAGTTCTCCAAACTTCAACACCTGCCTTTGTGAGAATTATACAATATGACTTATCCCTGGACGTTCTCCACCTAGGGTATCGACATCATAGGGAATGTTTCACCCAACGCTTCTAATGGGCATGTGTTCATCATAGTTGCCATTGATTACTTTACCAAATGGGTCGAAGTCGAGTCAAACTCAGTCCTAAATAACACGAAAGTGGCCAGATCTATGAGGAAGAACATCATCTGCCGATATGGGGTCCTGCACGAGCTAGTGTCAGATAATGGGTTGCATTTTGAAGCAGAAGTCATAGAAGTGGTCAACGAGTATGGGATTAAGAGACACAAATTCTCTACCTACAGACCACAGACCAATGGTGTAGTTGAGGCCGCCAATAAAACCTCAAATCCATCATCATCAAGATGACCAAAAGCTGTCGAGATTGGGCTGATCGAATCCCTTATGCCCTCTGGGGCTACTGAACCTCGATCCGAACTTCTATTGGGTCTACCCCTTACTCTCTAGTCTACGATATGGAAGAAGTCCTACCCGTGGAGCTAGAAATACCCTCGATGTGCACCATGATTGAAAGCAAGGTCAGCGAAGAAGACTGGTACCAAAGCCGTCTTGGCAAGTTGACCCTCATAGATGAAAGGAGAATAAAAGATCTATATCACATACAAGGGTACCATCGCCAAATAGCACGATCATTTAATAAGAAATTCAAGGATCGCAGTGTCCAATAGGGGGATTTATCCGTCAAAGAAATAGTAGAGCCCGTCTGGGACCCTAAAGGGAAATTCAAGCCCAATTGGAGCGGACCATACATTGTGAAGAAGATCTTATCCGGTGTTGCTTCCATTCTCATAAACCTAGATGGAGAAAATATGGCTCGTCCAGTCAACCTAGACCTTCTCAAGAAGTTCTACCCCTTGTTCAAAATCTCGGCACGCTACTACTCTTCCCATCTCCCTTCTATTCTAAAAAAAATCGTCATTTACCTCTACCCAGAACTATGTGGCCCTGATCCTCTACAAAACCATCTTCAGAAAAATTAAAAATTTTCAAAACCCCCAGAGGTACGTAGGCAACTCATACATCTTACATGGGCACGACCCTTTCTTTTTTATAAAAAAACTATTATTTTCTTATCTTTGAGAATGACACTTAATTTTAACATATACTTGAACAAAAAGATTATGCATGCCTTAGAGACCGGTATAGATAATTCAAAACTACAAAATTCATCAAAAGGCACAGCTAGATGATTAAAAACTTGTTTATTTCACTAATAAGAAGTTACAGTGCAATTACGTAAGAAAAGGAACGGATAACTCCCTTCCCCCTACCTTCCTAAAAAGCCTAATAAAATTCCCATATTTATTCCCCATTACAAAAATAAAATACCCCAAGAGTCCTACCCATAGCTACCAGAAGAGCCCGCTCAATCATCTTCATCTACTTCCTAGTGTCCCCAAGCTTCCCCTACCTAAATACAGTGCCACGGATGCTCCATGGACCGATAAGCTAGAACCAGCCTAGAAAAAACTATCACACCTCAATCCATGGTATCACATAAGGCAAGCCACCTTTGTCCGGTATCCACTACCAACATCTTGATAACTACTCTTCCTCGTAACCACTTCATATAATCCACAGGGATGTGCTAAACATTCCCAACAGACTTAGAGGGATGGGTTGAGGGACGTCGACTCTCCCACATAGAGCCAAGACGCATGCACATACGCTCTGTCAGATCTTCTATCGGAAAGAAATCTAGTGTTCGAGGTGGCACGATCTACTCCCAGTCAAATTGGTGCAGAAGCCTCCAAGGGAAATAGAAAGAGGTCTATCTGAGACCAACTAGACAAATATACGGGTATTCTCCCAATCCTAGAATAGGAAGCAGTTGTCCCCACTAAGGCACTAACCAGTGCAGATTTAAAGCCCCATGCCCCACAAACTAGTTCTCCCAACTCTCAATATCTAGGCCCACGTTAATGAAATGGCACGAAATGAAGTTGGGTACAGTCGACAAATGGTATTCTGGAGGATTCACCAGGCAAAATCTTTCAGATAACCACCTGAATAGCATCACTGGGCTACCCCTCAGAAAGTTAGAATGACCTTCTTTCTAGGCATGCAGTCCATTCAGAGTCTCTGCTAGTATCACCGCTACAGGATTGCGATGGCATGACATCCATGAACTGATGACTGCAAGTTGTGGGTCCACCAGCAGTTCCCTAGTCACCTGCAGCAGTTTTGAAACCAAGCCAAGAATGACGGCTCTGGCATATCCATCATCACCAACCTCCTGGAAATGCACAGACCGTAGCACCGCATGAAGAGAAATCATTCCTCCAATAACAAAGGTTCTACCCACCGAGGGAGAGACACAGAGAAGTCCAACTAATAACTCTCGGGGAGACCGAGAAAACTTAGGCATAGCAACCACCACACTAGGGTTTACACCCAACATGGAAGAAAAATCCTCATAAGTTGGACAGACTTCTTTCGAGCCAAATAGGAATACATGTACCAAAACTGTACTGCCACCATTAGCATGTTCCATTCTATGAGCCGATTACGCCATAAAGAGACTCGATGCATGTTTAAAGCATCGTAGTCAACTTTTTGGGAACACATTGCATCTAAAGTCTTGAGGTAATTTCCAAACTCAACACTGCCAGGGAGAGCCATCTCGCAAAATGAGAAAGTAAGAATGTAAAGGTGTGATGAAAACACTCCACCCTTGCCCCTTTTTATACTTGAAAACCCTAGCAAAAGACATAACCCACGCAAATCAGAGGGAATCCTTCCCCAAACGGTAACAAAGGATGAATGGAGTTCCAATCAAAGCCTTGATTGATTAGACTGGACTGACCTGCCAATAGGCAGGATAAGGCAAGACCCTATTTTTAGAAAGTTCCCTTTTTCTTATTTTGTCAAAATCTGAAAACTCAATAAAAATAAATTGATATCCTAAATAGAATTTCAATTTCCCTTTCCATATATATATAATTTTTCATTATGAATAAAACCTCCTTTCAAAACTTCTAAAAATATTACTTTTTACGGTCTCAGCAGCAAAGTAAGAAGCGCATATGCATACATTCATTCATTCATTCATCATTAACAGAAGATAAATAAAAAAACGCCATTTCATTGCATAGATATTTTTTTTTATTACATCATTTTAAAGGAAAATAAAAGAAGAAAAATAACAGGACTCAACACGAACCCACATTCTCTCTCACACCTACCCTTCTCTCTCCAAGAATTCCCACCCCTACGACGTGCTCTCTTTCCCCTACGAAGAGATGACGCACCACCGCTACCCAAACCAGACTCCTCCTAGGATGAGGCATACGTCACTAAGCAAGAAGGAATAAGAATGCATCCCAAATATGGGCAGTTGCTGATGATATCCAGTCCCTAATATCCCCCAAGCAATTGGTGGACACTCAAACTTGCTGCAAGAAAAGACAGAATCAGTATTAAGTAGAAAATTTCAGAAAATAAACCAAGAGGGAAGAACAAAAGATATACCAAAGGATGAAGAACCTCCTATGTCAAGCCCAACTCCTCCAGGTCCATCGCATGAGGACGATGCAATATAGGCACCATCCTTCCATCAGCCCACCGGATGTTGTACGAAGGGGTATGCAACCTCACAAAGGGGACCTTCGAAGTCACTGTCACTGCAGATGTCGATGGACCACCACCATTTTGGTAAAATCCCACTGGCCGACTTGAACCCGCAGGAGGTAAAGGCAGTGCATCATATATGATGGGCACCATCATCCAGCTCATCACGAAGTTGATATGATCATACGGCACATTCGTGTCGGTGTACAGCAGATAGGACTCTCCTATCATCGCCACGATCCTCGTATCCTCTAGCAGTAGCCGCTCCCACCTCATATATATAGGATGCCTTATAGGTGGAACCACCACCTTCTCATTAGAAATATTTCGAACCACCCTCTCCCCAAGATACCAGGAGTGGCCAAACTCGTACGCCAACAAACGCCTCATCTGCCCATTCATCTCAGTTAACCCTGTATCCTAAATGGCCATCCGCCAAGGGTAAAAGGTCACCTGGAAAATCACCAGCAGATATAAGTCAACATGGAATCAGAGCACATAAAGACCAAGACTGAAGAAGGAAAAAGTCTTACCCTATCACTGGCCAGGCCATTCAATACCTGACGTACTGCCTCCAGAGAAAGAGACTTCCTCGACTGTTGATTGGCCTTCCACCATCGATACAATTGGAAAAATTACCCAACGGTCTCGTCCTTCAGAGAAATCAGTTGGGTATTATACCCAATCACCTCTTAGAACCATGTGTACCAAAGATAAAAGTCCACAACAAAAAAAGATACGCATAAGGAAAATGGGAATGCATGAAAGGAAAATGAGCAAACTAAAGAATACCTCAAAAAGATTGGTGGCTCCAGTAAAAGTCTATCAGAATCACCAACTGAATGCATTCAGAGAAAATTAAAGGGTCGCCAAAGTCATGCTCCCCCAATCATAGAGAGATATCTTCGAAAACATCCTTAAGTACGGTAAAAACCATAAGTGGATAACATCGCTGCTCAACGCCACCAAAAATCCCCCCAGCCCTAGAAAAAGGAACAACCGGGTCATCTGCCTCACCTGCAGCACCTCCTCCATATCGCTACCCAAAAAAACATCTCGTAACGGTGATAGACATATAGAGTCCCTAGATACTATCCTCCCGCATCATCGAGCACCTCCTGCACCACCTCCGACCTCACCCACAGGGAATGATACTCCTCTATCTATTCTCCATCACAATCCAGCCCTAGTAGTTGTTGCACATCTATGGGAGTCACATTCATCTCCCCAAATTTAAAATGGAAGGTGTGGGTAGTGTCCCACCACCTCTCCCACGGAGCTCATAAAATCGCCATCGAACGAGGCATCTCATCTAGCACAGATTCCAACCTCCCAAAGTGTGCTGATGATACCGCACAATACACCACAGGTGAAAGATGCTCCCAGACATCCTTAAGCCCCGTCGTCCCACGGGCATGCATGGTTGAAAGATAAATATCAGACTGTCAAAGAAAAACCTCGTCAAAATCCAAGAAAAAAAGAAATCACCAAAAAATAATGCCAAAAGTCGTTTTACTTACATAACCACCAAGGTTCACCACCATCGAATAGAGATGATACGATGGCTCCCGCAGCAAGGTCCACTCATCCACAACTGGCTTAAATGCATCAAAAGAGTTCTCACTCCCCAAAGAAAGAGGCGCCCTAGCCCTCCATTCAACGTTCGCCCAGTCATCAACAACCAACCACTCCCGGTGTACTGTAGTGCCAATAAACCCAGCCATTTTTCAGATTATGGATTGCTAGAATGATTTGTAGAAGAAAATTTTAGAGAGAGAGAAGGCAAGAAGATGTGAAAAATGAGGCGAACCCGCCCCTTTTATATGAAGCCAAGGGTCATGTTGATCGGCACTGACCCCCAACCTACCGATCCGGACTGTCCTTTTACCTTCTCGAGGTAGTCCAAAAGTTTATGCCACTGCCGAATGGCACCCTATACACCATGGCGACCGGCACCCCCCTCAAATTTTCATACAGAAATTCCCAAAAAATACAAAAAAAACCAGAAAAATCCTCAGAATATTCCTAAAAATCCCGGGGAGGATTTAGAACATTTTCACCAAGAAAATTTGAGGCCCCCTAAAGAGAAATCCTTATTTCCCCAGCGAAACTCTTAAAAGCCAAGGGAATATCCTCTCAGCCACATCTCCGGAGGACCCCTGAAGTATCCAAAACCTCGGGTTATCTCCATGTACCCCTGAAGTATCGCCGAACAAAGCGTCCAGGGACCACCTAATCACGTCCCCAGTGGAATTTACAGCATCAAAATGGCTATTACTCGCAAAGTCTCCAAAATACACGAAAGTTTCCCCAACAATCATCTCCTCAACTCAAAATAAAATCACGCGGTAATTTCCCCGGTAGTGTTCCTTGAGAACATCTCAATTTAAGCCTTCAGAATTGGCTTCGACCCGTAGAATTGGTCATCTCAACTTAAACCCTCAGAATTGGCTTTCACCCACAAAATTGGTCATCTCAAATTAACCCCTTAGAATTGGCTTCAACCCGCATAATTGTTCATCTCAACTTAAACCCTCAGAATCAACTTCGACCCACTGAATTGGTCATCTCAACTTAAGCCCTCAGAATTGGCTTCGACCCACATAATTGGTCATACCAATTAAAGCCCTCTGAATTGGCTCTGACCCGCAGAATTGGCCATCTCAACATAAGCCCTCAGAATTGGCTTCGACTTTCAGAATTGGTCATCTAAAATTAAGCCCTCATAATTGGTTTCGAACCGCGGAATTGTTCATCTCAACTTAAGCCCTCCGAATTGGCTTCAACCTGCAGAATTGGTCATCTCAACTTAAGCCCTCAGAATTGGCTTTGACTCGCATAATTGGTCACCTTAATTTAATCCCTCAGAATTGGCTTCGACACTCATAATTGGTCATCTCAACTTAAGCCCTCAGAATTGTCTTTGATCCGCAGAATTGGTCATCTCAACCTAAGCCTTCTGAATTGGCTTCGAACCGCAGAATTGGTCATCTCAACGTAATCTCTCAGAATTGGCTTTGACTCGCAGAATTTGTCATCTCAACTTAAGCTCTCAGAGTTGAATTTGACCCCACAGAATTGGTCATCTCAACTTAATCCCTCAGAATTGGCTTCAACCCATAGAATTTATCATCTCAACCTAAACCCTCAGAATTGGCTTCGACTCACAGAATTGGTCATTTCAATCTAAGCCCTCAGAATTGCCTTCGACCCGTAGAATTGGTCATCTCAACCTAAGCCCTCAGAATTGGCTTCGAACCGCATAATTGGTCAACACAACCTAAGAGCTCAGAATTGTCTTTGACCTCTGCAGAATTTGTCATCTCAACCTAAGCCCTCAGAATTGGTTTTGACCCGCAGAATTGGTCATCACAACCTAAGCCCTCATAATTGGCTTTGACCCGTAAAATCGTTCATCCTCAATCATAAGCACTCCAAATTGTCTTCGACCCACATAATTGGTCATCCACATCCTTAGGTCCTCAGAATTTTCCTCTAACCTCAGAATTTGTCATCCACATTGTTAGGTCCTCAGAATCATCCTCGGTCCTCTAAATCGATCATCCACATCCTTAGGTCGTCAGAATCGGGCTCGAGTATCTGAATCGTTCTTCCTCATCCTTAGGTCCTCAGAATCATCCTTAACCCTCTGAATCAGTCATCCTTATCATTAGGTCCTCAGAATTAGCCTCGACCCTCTGAATCGGTCATCCATATCCTTAAGTCCTTAGAATCCGCCCCGACCTCCAGCAATTGGTTACCCTCATCCTTATGTACTCAGAATCATCCTCGACCCTCAGAATCGGTCATCCACATCCTTATGTCCTTAGAATCAGCCTCGAACCACTGAATCGGTCATCCTCATCCCTCAATTCCTCAGGATCGACCACTTTCAAAAGGCATCATGCGGTGTCTATTCGACGACTATCATTTATTCTAAACTCGCCCATTGAGGGGCTCTGTAGACACACCATTCTAGTACCCCCTAACCCCTCATCGGTCCTTAGCACATCCTTTCATCACTAGAAACCTAGGTCATACCCCAGGTACTGACCTAGAGGCCATCGGGCACTCCCAGGCTTCATTTAACCAAAAAGTCAAACTCTTCAGCTCGACCAAGACTAAACGAATTTTCAAAGGGCACTGAAACCCCTTTACAACAGTCCATCCAATGCGTGATTCTGACATATGATGTAAACGAATGACCTGTTTTCCCTCAAAACCTTACGTAGAGGTCACTGGATGCTCCCAGGATCCATTTGACCAAAGTAAACTCTTTAGCTCGACGGAGGCTAATTGAATCTTCAAAGTGAACTAAAACCCCTTTCCAATGGTCCACCCCATGTGCAATTCTGACTTATTGTATGAATGAACGATTTGTTTTACTCCGAAAGGTCACTGAATGCTTCCAGGCCTCTGTTGACCAAAGTTAACTCCCCAAACTGAGTCAAGCTCTTTGGAATGTTAAAGTATGTAAGAGGGTAGTTTAGATAAGATGGAGGCGTAACCCCTTTTAAGTATGGTGATGGCAAGGTTAGTTAGAGAAACACTAGTGATTTAGCCACAAGACACAAAGAGCAATTTGGAAGATATGGAACCCATCTTATACTCACAAATCTCGTGTATAACTCTTAATACAATAAAGAACTTCAGAAATAACTTGGCTAGGGTGGGAGAGAAGTAAGCACCCTAGATACACCTTGGTAGGCAGGCAAACATACTAAAACAACTCTCAAGGGTCTCTGTTATGCATTAAAAGCTTCGTAATAAATGACAATGGTGAGTGGATAAGCCCTCTAGTTTGCAATAATTCTCTCTTTGATGTATCTCTAGTAATAACTTTTTTTTGAACTCTCAAAAGGATCATCCCCTCCTCAAAGGTGGTTGGGGTCCTTAAATAGCCCCCCCCCCCCCCACACACCAACCCCGAGGCAACTCAGTCATTAAAGACTATGAAAGACATCCCTCATACTTTATGTCACAACATTAAATTCCTGATGCACTAGTTATATCCTATGTCATAAACATTAAATGCCAAGACATGCCTTTTGCCTAACCACTGTATGTCAGGGGATTGTTGTTGCAGAGGTGGCTCACCAACTATCTGACAGCCCCAAATACCACAGTGGTTTACTCAAGTGCATGTCTGACATTGTTTAGAAGGCTAGTGACATCACCCACAGTAGATGTGACTTTTAAGTAGAGGGTTGTTTGGTTCATAACTTAATGCCCGATGGAACTCCAAGCTACTCCGCTTGAGGTTCCACGGTCAGGGTTCTTCGGTGTTTTACCAGGTGTATCTAAGATGGTCAGGACAAGCCCCAACGGTGCCCCACTTCTCAATCCTCCAAACCAAATCCCTCTAAAGTTCCCACGGTGAGGTTGTTCGATAGAGCATGAAAGCTCTCCCATGCCCTGCCAAGCCTGGTCTCTCGCGAGTACCGTTCGACCTCACGCCCATTCATTATTCTCGTTACAACATTACAGTTATTACAACTCGTAGTAAATATAAACAAAGCTATAATATGGCAAAGTAACAATAAGCTAAAGTACGAGTTGCCACGCCAAGCTGCCTCACCAAGATGCCACGCTTGAGTTGCCACGCTGAGCTACCTCATCAAGCTGCCACGCTTGAGTTGCCACCCTGAGCTGCCTCACCAAGATGCCACGCTTGAGTTGCCACGCTGAGCTGCCCCACCAAGATGCCACGCTTGAGTTGCCACGCTGAGCTGCCTCACCAAGCTGCCACGCTTGAGTTGCCACGCTGAGCTGTCTCACCAAGATGCCACGCTTGAGTTACCGCGCTGAGCTTATCCTCAGAACACTGTTGCTAATTGGTGGATTATCCCTAATCCCAGGATTACCTTCAGGCCCCCTCTACAAAGTAAATATCCTAACCTTTCCAATGGTCTACCCCGCTCATGATTTGGACTTACCATGCGGACGAATGATCTGTTTGCGTCCAATGATTCCCCATCTAAAGGACTGACGAGCGCTTTCGATCCACATTTGACCCAAAGTCAACTCTCAGACTCGGGAGCAGTCCGAAGGACTTTTGATGGTCTGTAAATTACCTTTCCATTGTTTTTCCCTGTACACAATTCAGAATAATAGTTTGCATTTTATGACCATTTTTCCAAAGGAGCCTGAAAGAGACTACCAAACGGTAGGTTCCAAACCCTGCCTGTCAGTAGTGTGCGTAAAAAACACCTATCGTTTGGCAGGACCAGGGCTATGCCGACCATCAATTCCCAGTGAAAATAAAAAGGATGTCCTCGCCTCATTGCAAAAAACCTAAGATCTGAAATCCATTACTCTCAGCGAACATAGAAAACCTCTCTCGAAGTCAGCGTGATTTTCACATCTCAATCCTTTTCCAACCATCACTTTTCATCATCTTTTCCACAAAACTTGGAGAATTAACTACCCTTCATAATCATCCAAGTGTAAGGGCTTCTCTCCAACATTCAAGATCAATCTCAAGATCTTCAAGAAGGTCCAGCTTTCTCAACTCCTTGTTCAAATTCTCCCAAATTTGCATTAGCTTATTTTATTACTGAGCACTTTAATTCTCTCATCTCGCATATCCTAATGTAATTTTTATTTAGTATTATTGCACAACTCTTATTTTGATATAATTAAAACCCAAAAAAATAAGAAAAGGAGGCTTTTCTCATAAATTCCAAACGAGAATTCTCACACTTTTCTCACATTTTCGAATTATTTTCGTATGTCTCAGTATGTCTTTGGATGCTGTCCTTTGGGATGTCTCCCTTTTCTTTTGTCTGGTTTGAGTAAAATCGACTAGCGATTCCATCTTTCTACATTTTTCAGCTCATAATTGATGTTGATCGAAGCGCTCCCGAGAGGGATGCGCGGGACCAAGATCCTATCGATAAGAAGACCCCCCTCTTCTCCGCCTCTCCCACCGTGAGGATCGAGGATGGACATAGGGATATCACAGAGTTCGTATCCAAGTGTACTACTTGTCAGCTAGTAAAAGTGGACCATCAAAGACCACCATGTTTACTTCAGCTATTAGAGATCCCTATGTGGAAATAGGAGGGAATTTCCATGGTCTTTATTACAGGGTTACCTACTTCGCAAAGTGGCATGATTCTACATGAGTTATTGTGGATTGGTTAACAAAAGTATCCCATTTTTCTACCGATTCAGGATAGACTATACAGTGGGACAGTATGCTCAGATATTTATTTTAGAGATAGTAAGACTGCATGGTGTGCCTCTTGATATCGTATCAGATAGAGATAAGACTTTTGTGTCTTATTTTTGGGAGAGTTTCCATGAGGCTATGGTTATCGAGTTGGGGTTGAGTATGGCATATCACCCACAGACCGATGGGCAAACAGAATGTACTAATCAGATTCTTGAGGACGCGTTACGGATGTGTATCCTTGACTTTGGGGGAAGTTGGGAGCAGTACCTTCCACTAGTGGAGTTTTCTAACAACATGTTGGCTAGAGGTGGGAGACAACAAGTTACTTGGGCTTGATGTAATTCAGGATACATCGAGCAGGATCGAGATGATTTGAAATTGCAAACGGGTAGCCCAGGACAGGTAGAAAAGCTACGCCGATGCTAAGAGGTCCTTTAGGGGGAACATGTTTTGTTGAGAGTATTTTCTATGAAGGGAGTGATGAGGTTCGTGAAAAAGGGGAAATTGGCTCTGAGATGATCTGACCAGTGGCCTACAGACTTGGGTTATCGGAGCACTTACACCGTATTCATGATGTGTTTCACATATCATCACTGAGGTGGTATCTTTAGGATGAGTTGGCCCACAGTCACATCGTGATATAGGAGATTGATTTACATCCTGAAAGTTCTTATAAGGAGTGTCCAGTGTCTATCCTAGATCATAGTGAGAGGAGACTGAGGTCAAAGTTAGTTTCACTTGTGCGGGTTCAGTGGAAGCATCACAATGTGGAGGAGTCCACTTAGGAGCGAGAGGCGGATATGCGTGAGAAGTATCCACAGTTATTTGTACTAGATATGCCTTACTTTCTGAATTTTGGGAAAAAACTCCGTTATTAGGGGGGAAGTATGTAACACCCCGTATTTTGAGAACTTAAATAATTATGTGATTAATTACTATGGTGGGATTAATTAAATTAATATGCGATAATTAAATGGTGATCAATACGGATTTAAAAATAAATATTAACAAGCGTGACAAGGGTTAATACTTATTAATGAGAATTATTGAATATTACCATGTTAATAAGTAATATGTAATCAATGAATTTGAGATATTGTCGATAGTGAACTATATGAAAGTTTGGTATATTGAGTCAGGATGCGCGAGTGAGTCGTGTAAGGACTAATTGAATGGAATATAAAGGTAAATTATTTTAAAGTAAATCGTATGGTAATTTTGAGTACGCAGTTGAGTCCGGGAGGGTCGAGATAGTAAGAAAACACTACCCGGATATTTTATTTAGACTCTGGGAGATTTTAGGCCAAACCGGCACCCCGTAGGTGAAATTTTGTAATTTTAATTTTTGGAGAAATTAAATGGATGAAAATTGGGAGTTTATTATATCAGTCATGAGAGGTTCATTAGGGTTAAGATATACAAAAGTAAGGAACGGCCACATAGTGTGTGAGGGAGAACAAATTCCAAGAAGGAAGCCCAATTATCACCACCTTGCATAACCACCACCACCATCGTGTAGATCGGAACAAGAGGAACACACCCATACCAGCAACATCAAGAGATCGAACGATTGATTCGAGGAAAGTGTTTATTACTTTCTTTCCTTCAGAAATAATCATGTTCATGTTAGTATAGGTACATTTGATAATGAACTACATTAAAATTGGGTGAAAATTAGGAGAAGCAATTTATAATTATGGACAGATGGTTCAGTAGTTAATTACATCATGTATGCAAGAGAATTTAATACGAAATTGGAGTACAATTTGACAAACAAATCTAGGTGAATTAAGTTTTTTAATGGGAAATTGTGAAACTAGGGTTCTTATGACATATATTTGGGATTTCGTGTTTACCTTTGGATTTATAATGCTTGAACGATCCTAGAATGTTAGAAATTGTGTAAACATGCTAGGTTACTAATCAAGATAGTTACATTGAATATTGGGTTAGAACTATGAGGTTTTTGGTGCAAAACAAATGGTAAAAACATAAATGTTTAAGAACAGGTCTAACATGATAGGATCGATTCATTTTTCTTATATAGGATCAATTCGTTTTCTGATAGCATCGGTTCGTTTTTATTTTAATAGGAATGGTTCATTTTTCTGGAAGATCAGTTCGGTTCATTTTCTGCTGACTTCTAGTGCTATTGTAGACCCTTGGAGAACCTTTCGATTATTAAATTGTGAGGTTATGGAAGAATGATATCCTAGACCAGTAGAGTGTAGGGACCTTATCTACTATCTTGCTATGTAAATATAGTGGTAAAATTCAAGTGAGGATAAATACTCGTGAGCGCTCAGTAATGAATCTAGCTATGAATTAATACTACATAGATTAATTGGGATATAATAAATATACTATACATAGTTATAGGAGAATAATACGCATATAAATATATGTTTGGGTTGGGTGAATACCTATGAATTTTTAATAGGATGTTTGTATGCCTATTATATTCTATTTTGTTAAGTCCACTAATGGGTGATAACCCGGGGATGCAAGGTTGTGTTGTTAAGTACACTAAAGGGTGATAACCCGGGGTGTAAAGTTATTTATTAAGTGGACTCATGGGTGATAACCCGGGGGGTAAAAGGATATTTTATTGAGTGCGCTAATGGGTGGTAACCCATGGGGGGTAGGGATATTTTTATAATTTCACTAATGGGTGACAACCCGGGGGTGCAGGATCATTTTATTTATAGCACTAATGGGGCTTAAACTGGGGCTGCATGACTGAAATATATAAGTACAGGGATGATATGACTTTATAAATATATGCATATTTATTAGAAGTTCTACTAAGAGAAACTAGTAGTTATGGAAATAAGGAAAAATGAAGTAATCTTAATGAGATAAAGATTTAAATTCTCTAATAGGGAACAAGAACGGTAGTAAAATGTGATGGACTACTTATTAGGTATTGTATGGGCGATACGGGAGTACAACGGTTAAATGTCGATAGTGTTACGTTGACTTTAAACTAGTTAACATGGGTAGAATTACTAGTACTAGTTAGAAGATGCGATAGGAGTGCACAATAGAAGGGAGGTGAGAACTTCATCTGAGAGAACAAATCTATCATGCACATAATACTTGCTTTAAGGTAGTTTCAAATACTTGCTAAAACATATTTTTACATATCAGGCTCTGACTCGCCTCTTGCATCTCTTTTCTCTCTTACTATATATATACATCTATTATATCAAGTGCTCAACCACAGGGACACCAAATTTAGAAACTTGGATTTCTTGGTGTGCTATAGTTGAAGTGGAAGCTATAGGTCTTTGCATTAGACCCTCCTATCATTTCTCTCAGTTGATCTAGACTTTTCATTTTGGGCTTGTGTCGCCCATTCCTTAGACATTTTATCAAAGATTGTATTTAATTTACTTTCTATTCATTTTAGTTGGACTTAGTTTTAATATGGATCTGTGGTTTAATGTTTTGAACTGGAATGTTTTATCCAGTCATATTTATTTCAGTACGTAATTCAGATTCATTATTCATTTTATTCTGTTGAATGGTGAATGGGTTTTTTTAAAATTCTTGGACTTTATAAATATGATTTTTGGTTACAATTTAAATAGGAAGGTATTTTGACACTAGCTTAATTTATATTAGTTGATTAATAGAGTTAATGTTTTTGACAGTGATGGTAAGATTGAACGAACTGAACATTCTATTTTAAAATCGTATAAAGGACAGATCACTCGATATTTAATTGGGTGGTGTTTCACATGTGCTACCGATATTAGATAGAAAATTAGTGGTACAAAGACTACCAATCAAATAAGGATATAAAGGTGTCAAGCAATTCCCAAGAGAAATGACCCGAGAAGTTATAACCAAAAGAAAAGAAGAAATAGAGAGCTTGCTTAAGGCTAGATTTATTCGAACTGCCTATTATGTTGAATGGTTATCTAAGTAGTCAGTAAAAAAAGAAAATTAAGAGTGTGCATTGATTTTATAAATCTAAATCCAGCTTCTCCAAAGGAGGAATATCCAATGCGAGTAGTATTGATTGACATTTCCAAGACGAATGATCATTCTAGTTATAACTAAACATCATAGCTGTAAAAGATGAGCATAAAATTCCTTTTAGGTTCCCTAGTAATTTGGGAACCTTTGAATGGATAAAAATTCCATTTGTTTTAATGAACAGAGAGGCCACATACCAAAAGGGAATTAAGACCATTTTTTATTACATGGTTGGCACCTTTTTGGAGTGTTATAATAATGATATAATTTTAAATCAAGAATAGTAACTCATAATATAACACACCTTATTTTTTTTTAAAGTATGAGCCTTTGTAAACTTAAAATGAATCCTTTGAAAGGTGACTTTTATGTTCCTCCAACTATTTTCCTAAGGTATTTGGTACACGAAAAGGGGATAGTAGTTGATCATAATAAATTTAAAGACATATTTAAAAGCACATATACCCAAAACATGAAAGGGCAACAAAGGTTTTTGGGTCAAGTTAATTTTTGTCGCAGATGTATATCTAATGCAGAAGGAAAACTAAGGCCCTCTATCCTTTCTTGAAGCTAAAAGTCTAAGAAGAACGGGATTGGAAAGCATAATGTGATACGTATTTGCAAGCACTCGAGATATACCTAGTCATGCCACCTATGTTCACACCTCCAAGGGAAGACAAGCCACTTAAGTTGTACGTTTCAACCTCTGATGAGTAAATTAGAGTATTATTAGCTAAAGATTATAAGAAGCACAAAGAACAAGTTATGTATTACCTTTGTATGTTTCTAATCACACTGAATGTAATCATGCTATATTGCATAATCTATGTTTAACTTTGTACTACTCTTCTATGAAATTAAGATATTATATATTCTTATTGAACTGTTTGTCATTTCATTATTTAATTTAATCAAATATATGTCAACTATACCTATTTTTTGCAATATAATTCGTAAATGGGAGTTAGGTCTCTCTCAGTTTTTCCTACATTGTGTAGCTCAAAGAGGAGTAAAAACCAATCATGGGTTGATTTATTGGCAGATCATCCACGTGAGGATGAGTGTGAAGTGGAATATGAGATCATATACATATATTTAAGCTCATGGAAGTTATGGTTTGATGGCTCGCGTACTGAAATAATGTCAGTAACAGGGGTGGTTATTGAAACCCTAGTCAAATAAAAAATGAGCACGGGTAAAAGTTAGAGGATAATACATGCTTCAACAATCAAGTGGAATACGATATTTTGATAACGGGTCTATAAATTCTTTGAATCCGTCATGCTTCAGTAAAAAAAGTTTTTAGTGATTCCCAACCGGTTATAAGATCAATAATTGGTGAATATGAGTGTGTTTATGATGGCTCAACCTTATATAACCAAGTGTCGTTAAATTTACTGTTAAATTTGATGATGTCACACTAAACTATGTTCCCATATTTTTAAATGAAGAAGACAATGAAATAGCTTAAAAGGCTTGAGGTTTTAAACTTGCTGAAAACTTCAAAGCAAAGTTAAAGCTTTGTACCTTTGGTGGCTTGTTACCATTGATGCATAATTGGTGTCCCTTGATTGAAATTGAGAATATTGATATTAAAAAACATAGGAGAAAACCATTAATATAATATATAACTGACCCAAATATCAAGAGTGATAGGGGATACTAATTGTATTATGTATGTTGGGGATAAATTCGAAAGAGGTGGTGATGTTATGTGTACACACCCCATCCTAGGACCCCTTAAGCACCTCCTTAGATCCTAATCACTCATCCGTTCACTGCAAACCCTTTTGAGCGCTTTCGAGACCCTTTTGACTTCTGTCAACTATGTCATTTGAGAAAATCTTAATGAACCCTTGAAAGGCTTTGAATCTCCTTTCCAATGATCTTCCCCTGTGAATGAATCGGCCTTATAGTTCAGATGAACAATCCACTTTTTTATAAAAAAATGATCATAGGACCATAGGGAGCACCCTAGTCCTGTTTAACTCCAATAGACTTCCTCTCCTGAGTGGAAGATTAATGAATCTTCGAAGAGATATGAATCCCCTATCTAACAGATCAACTCGTCAACGAATCGACCTCATGTTTTGGATGAATAATCGGTTTTATCCCAAAAATAGATCTTGAGGCCATCCGGCACTCCGGGGATCCATTTGACTCATGTAAACTATTCATCTTGAATGAAGATGAATGAATATTTAAAGGTGTATGGATAACCTTTCCAATGATCCACCCCATGAGCGAATCAGCCTTTCGATAAGGACAAACAACCCTTTTTACTCTTAAAGGTAACTTAGCGCTTTCGATCCCCATTTGACCTAGGTAAACTCTTTGAACTGAACTAAACTGTATGAAATATAGAAGGGCACTAAATACAATTTCCAACGGTCCGTCCCGTGTGTGAATCTGCCTTACGGTTCGAACGAACGATCCATTTTCCTCTAGGAATTTCCTGTCCTGTACTAATGGGCAATTTTAGGCCCCATTTGACTTCAGTCAACCCCCGAACCGGGGATTGACTCAATGGACTCTTAAATCTCTCAAGATACCCTTTGCAACAATCTTCCCTGTGCATGATTCTTACTAATGATGCACATTTTACTATCATTTTTCTGAAAAACGTATATCAGACAACCAATTTTGCAACGCCAGGAAGGTTTTTATGTTGATATGCCGGTATAAGTCCATGTCGATCGTCACCCCCTTGGAACTATAAATAGAGGCCATGAGCTCACTTTCAAAGGCACCCCTAAACATCCATATAAGTAATTCAGAGAGAATTCCCTCGAATTTAGAGTTGTTCTTTCCTTAGAATCCCATTTCGCACATTTCTTCCATCCTTTTCATACTCTTTGAAGTAAATTCCCACCAACCTCCTCAAACCACCATCACTTTATCTTGAGATCAGCCCGTCTCTAATCCAGGTCTACTTCAAGTCTTCACAAAGAGGTCTATTTCGTTCCCTTTGTTTTTAATTTCTCTTAGTTTTGCATTAGTTACTTCATTTTCGGCTTAGTATTTTACTTCATTACATTAGAAATTTGATGTTATACCTTACTTCCACTACAAGGTTAATCGTTGCAGTGTTGGCACAAGAAGTGGATGGACAATATATACTTGTCTACTATTTGAGTAGAATTATTGATGGTTTTGAAGCAAGATATAATAGCATACAAAGGCATTATTTGGTGTTAGTCTCTATAGCCCAAAAGTGAAGTCATTGAACGATATTATTATTAAACGAAAATTACATCCGAGTTTACACAATATAATTGTCGCCCAATAAGAGAATGCATCATATTATTATTAAACGAAAATTACATCCGAGTAAATTACATGGAATTAATAACAAAAAACTTAAATAATTATCACATGTCAAGAATTTGAATGTGGATTAAGCACTAATTATCACGTATATGAGCACTAATGTAACTAGGTGGGAAAAGCTCATTTGGGATGAATAACCAACCAACAGTTACATAGGTAGTTACATTGCATGGCAAGAAACTTTATAAATAAGTAATGAGCAGATAGAGAAAAAAAGGACTCCCTTAATAGAAAAAACTAAATTTACTCATTTTACCTTTTTTTCCATTATTAACTTTTTTTCTTTTATTTAGTTCATTTGTTTTAATTAGAGGTAGATTGTAACTTTATCTTTAGTTTATTGAAAGTGTCTTTCCTTTATAGTTGGATACTTTGTCTTCTAGCTTTGAATTTCATAGTGTAATCCTTTACATTCAAGCAATTACTTTTCTTTAATTTCATAACTTTACTTTTCTTTAATTTATGTACTTTATAGTTTCTTTTGTTCTTGTTAACTGTAGCAGTTTAACACTCAAACCAAAGTCTTCCCTAAGGGAGGCACCAATATTTTTAATTGAGGAATCGAATGCTACACAATCGTCTGATATTATCATAAGTCTAAGACCTCGTGGTTGGAAAGAACCTAACCTTAACTTGTACGCTTGTTATTAAAATGAAAACCTTTTAACCAAGCCAGGTGAAAAACACACAAACATATTTTTAGCACACCCAGTGGGACTCTCAGTGGTGTTATTGTCTTTGAAAAATCAAGGACATGATGAAGTGAGGACATAACCAAAAATGATGATAAAATTGTCTCAATTACCCAAAATATTACAACGACAGAGCAAATAATGGTTGAAACAACTCACACGGTGGAACATAATGCTCACAATCAAGATTTGAATATGACAATATCTATAAGAGATGAAAATATTCATAATAGGCATGTTGTTGGTGCACCCACAAATGTATAAGACCAATTGATTAACCATCTAAACTCGATATTTGATCATCTTCGAAAAATGATGCAGAGCATTAACATATTGATCACCATAGTGACAGGAGGGTCCACTACACCTATTAAAGTCGTGTCTCATGCTCTGAGTTATGCACCATAGTTTGGAATGAACCCAATAAATCAATATAATCCTTACCATCGAGTCTATTATATACCCAACATTAGTAAAACCAACTTTGGAAATAACATAAGGATAAAAGGATACCCTAACACCACTCGTCTAAGTGTCTGCAATGCAATGGAAAGTTTAGGACTATTTAACACCTACCAATAGTTGAGTTATAACAACCCAATAGAGTGAACATCTCTAACAAAGGTAGGGAGAACTAGTCCGTACAAAATTATTCCAACTTAGGCCTTCCTAAGTCATTTGCACTAATGTATCACCAATAATTCCTTGTTCAAAAAAGAACTCGGGCTTTGGGGAGTATTAGGAGAATTGTAAACAAAATTTCCCAAGTCTCTCATCCCATAGCCTATCAAGAATAACATAATGTGCCTCCACGAATTTCAACACCATTGGTGCATCCAACTCCTTTAATAAATTAGTTTGCTACTCTATAAATTTATAGTAGCCTAGGGTAGTGGAAGGAATGAGATTATGATTGACACTCATGAAATATGCAGACCCAAGGATGCGGGTGCAGACCAAAATTTATAGCAAACCATATCCTGAGTGGATGAAATATATGAACTCCCAAAGCGTTTCAAGTTCCCAACTTTCACCCTCTTTTCAGGGGATGGGAGTAAGTCCACCATAGAGCACATTGCTAGATTCACTAGTCAATGTGATGATGCTAGTACAAATTTGTACCTAATATTTTTTTTTGTAATGCAGCTCACTCACAGATGAATCCTTCACATGTTTCAAAAGTTTACCACCTAACTATGTTCAAAATCGGCAACAAATGGAATATATATTTCGTTCACAATTCTTCAAAATGGAGCGAGACGTTTTTATGGCTAACATAGATAAATTAAGAGAAAATCCTAATTAAAAGTCCACTGCCTTCATAAATAGGTTAAAAATGGCTAGAAACAACTGCAAAATAGTCGTAACTGAGTCTGATTTTGTGAAATTGGCAAAATGGACTAGAATTTAGGCTTCCGAAGAATTTTGATGCCATCGTGTTTAGATATTTGGTAGTGTTAACTGAAAAGGTATCTACATATGAAGCTCTTATATAAGAAGAGCATCAAAAAAATACCTCTTATGTAAAGACATATTATAAGGGTCATGACTTTAAAAGAGATATTCCCAAAAATACAAGAATTGAGTCTATAGTTTGTGATCCATTGTATCTAAAGGACACAACAACATAATCATTTACTCCTAAAACAATGGGAGTCATAAAAAAATACTCATTTGACATTTCTAAAACTGATGGGATCATTGGTTATTTTGTAAATGCTAAACTGTTGAAACCACCTCATGATGCTAAACAAAAATGAGATTAAAGGTAAAAATTATTACAAATGGCACAATGTTTTATCCCGCTCAATTAATGTCTGTTTCATTTTTTGTAAATCGATTTAAGAGAAAATTAGGAAGGGAAAAATCAAATTCACTACGAAAGAATAAAGAACCACGAGTGAGGATGATGACTCATTCCCGGATGTCAATGAGGTGGGGGAAAATATATAGTCTATTCAACTGCCAATAAATAAGGGAAATGTTGAATTTAAACGAAGATTTAGTCTTAATAAAAGTTTTTGAAGGATGGAATGACATAGGACCAGACCAAAAGTTCATGAAGAACATATGCATTATCTTTAAGGAGAATTATGAAGTTATGTGCTAGTTTATGGCTTCAAATGGATAGAAATAAGAATGTAAACAATGGCTATGCAAAGACCCAATGTTCCAAGATCTACTAGGGTATGTTGCCTATTGACATTGATGTAGGCAAAAGATAATCCAAAATTTTTCTTATTCATTATTATTGTAAAACCATACTTTATTGTATTACATGGTAGGTATTGGATTCACTCTAACAAATATATTCTTTCTTTTATGCATGAGATGATGCTTTGGATGAAAGAGGATGGGATTATGGAAGAGGTGGAAGATGTGGAGGTTTATCCATATTCCTTTCACACTAGCTAAAAATATGTGGAGGTAGGTTTTTACTAATAGAATATGGGACCAATGAAGGAAAAAGGAGTTTGTTAAAGAACCCTTAGAGCGAAAGGTCTCAGATGAGGCTTGGGATGAGGTAGTTTTTGGTTTGATTGGACCAACTAAAGAAAAAAAATGAAGAAAAAAAGTTGTTTAATGGATTACACACCCACTAACAATGAGCGGGCCAATGAAAGTTTAACGATGGTTTTGTACAAGATCAATGATTTGGAGTTAAGTTCCATAAATTATGAGTAAAAGGCCATTTGTATGGTTAATTATGTCATTGAAGAAGATGTAAAGAATGAAAGTTCCTAAGATAGATACAAAATTTCTAGATCACCAATATAACATGATGTGCTTATGATAAATCAATCAGATGCCTTGATAGAAATTAATTCGCAAATCGAAGGAAATAAGAGAGTCACCTATATCAGTGAAAACCTTAGTAAAGAAGACTAGTATTTGCATTTAGAAATTTACATCATTACAAGGACTGTTTTAATTGGGACAATGATGTGCTACCTAGCTTAAATAGAAAATTATTTGGACGAAGACTACCAATCAAATAAGGCTATAAACTTGTCAAGCAATTCCCAAGACAAATGACTCGAGAAGTTATAACCAAAAGAAAAGAAGAAGTAGGGAGGTTGTCTAAGGCTAGGTTTATTCAAACTGCCTAGTATGTTGAATGGCTATCTAGGTAGTCAATAAGGAAAGAAAATTAAGAGTGAATTTGTCGCGCCCCGACTTAATTTTGTTAAACTCATCCTTTTTAATTAGGGATAAATTGCCTTAAACAATGCTTTAATTTAAATCTCTAAGGAAAAATAGCATAATTTTTTTTCCCAAAGGTATGTGTAGATGAAAACATAACTTACTTTACTTATAACTTATAAGTACTACATAACTTTACATAACCAAGATCCTTAGTTTAATAATTACACCAAAGAAATCTTGATATTCAAACCATACTAAATATTCGTCACTCCCCCGTTTTAAGGTCCTAACTTGGCAGTGAACTCCAATTTATAAGCATACCTGAAACAAAACATTATATAACATCGCTTAACATTTTTAATCATATGCATATGTTTCATAATTACAACATCACTCCCATAAACAATTTTAACACATGTGTTTAGCTACACATTTCCATATGAAATTATAAGAATTTATATTTCATAAGGAAGGTCACTCACCTTGTATTTAGCGCTAAGATTAATACCAACTACTTCCTTGGTATGGTAGTATTAGTTGCTTCCCCACCTAAAAAGTCAATGTCGTTAGTATTTGAATACACTGATTAACATCAAACTCGGTAATACATCACATCATTTAGTCAATCAGAAATAACTAAGGAGGAATTAAATATGATACTTCACCTTTATATAACACACAATTAATTAGGGTTCTAACAAAATTTACAGAATTAAATTATGAATTTGCTAGACAAAGTTATGCCCATGTTATTACAACCTTTTCCAAATCGCTTCTCAAGAAAAACAACAACACAACTTCAACTTCCTGGAATTCTCATAAGTTTTGTACAACATAACTTTCCATGATATTCCACCCAATATTAGTAAAAAAATTCAATAATAAAAATTTAATGTTTCATAATTTTTAGGGCTCATTTTCTATGTCGAGCAAAACGTCAAACACCGGGTATGCATTCTTGCTCCTTTAGGGCAGATTTTAAACCAAAACTTCAAACTATCACCAAAGGTTCATTCCTTCGTATTTTTACACAATTTTTGGATACGTTATACATGTATGAGTTTGTTTTACTCTCCAACTGGAATCACTCCATTCCAATAATTATTCCATGATTTATGCCATTTTTAGCATAACTAGGTCAAAATATAACATTAAGGCATAACTTAACATTTTTAAGCATACATAACCTTGACCTTGGGTATAATTCATGGAAACATATAATAAAAATGTTTTATCAGAAATATACATCATAAGCATGAATTTTCTAAATCAAAATGCTTTACGAAAAATGATGTAAATTTAAGACTTTAAAGTATGCATTTATGATCCTAGCTTCAGTTCTAACTTATGTTCTTAACCCATACTTATTCTAACACAATTCAGCAATATGGGTATCATTAAAATATATATCCAAATCAAAAATAAAAACATGCCAAGTGTAGAACTCATCCACGTGACCAACTTTAATTAAGAAGTAATTACCTTACGAGAATTCCTCAATTTATGGTGAATTTTCAAAGAAATTCTTCCTTAACTTTGTTTTTCTCTCTCCATAAGCATATTTTTTCTCAAGATTGTAATAGGAAATGACAAAGATGATAAGTTCTGCCTTATAAGCTTAAAAATGTGGCTATGTGACCACTTTAAGGTGGTATTATGCGATTCGTTGGGCAAGGGGTCCAATAGGACAATTCCGTTAATGACAGATTTGTCATGCCTCGTAAAATCATCATAACTCACTATTTCGGACCCCGATTTACTCTCACTTTGTGTCTATAAGTATATAACTTAAACATCTACAAATTTAATGTTTTGTGTTTTCCCAAAATCATAAAACTAGTACACCTAATTTGGGCTCGAATAGAAGAGTAATTATTTACTCAAAATTTCATAACTTTCACATTTGGCGACCAAACATCGCCACTTTCACACCAACACTCTAGCTTATTTTTTATAAACATAATGATGCATTTGGAAACATATTTTCATGATGCATTTAACCACATAACCAATTTATAATTTATAACTCATAACTTATACTTAATCGTATAATTAACCTTAATAATCGTGTTTTAGGGCCTTACAGAATTTATTTTAGAAATCTAATTTCAGACACTCCAAAGGATGAATATCCAATGTGAGAAGTATTGGCTGATATTTCCATGATGGATGGTCATTCGAGTTTTAACGAAACATCGTATCTGTCGAATATGAGGATAAAATTCCTTTCAGGTTCCCTGGTAATTTGGGAACCTTCGAATGGATAAAATGGCCATTTGGTTTAATGAACATAGGGGCCACATACCAAAGGGGAATGAAAACCATTTTTTATGATATAGTTGGAAACATTTTGGAGTGTTATAATAATGATATAAAAACCAAGAATAGTAACTTAAAATTTAACACACCTTAGTTTTTTTTAAAGGACGTGGCTTTATCAACTTAAAATGAATCCTTTAAAAGGTGAGTTTTATGTTTCTCAAACAATTATCCTAGGGTACTTGGAACACGAAAAGGGAATACAGGTTGATCATAAAAAATTAAAAGATATATTTAAAAGCATGCATCCGAAAAACAAGAAATAATTACAAAGGTTTTTGGGTCAAGTTAATATTTGTCACAAATTTATATCTAATGCAAAAAGAAAACTAAAGTTATTTTTCCTTTCATGAAGTTAGAAGTCCAAGACGATATGGATCGAAAAGAGGAGTGTGATTAGGATTTCCAATCACTCGAGATATACCTAGTCAAGTCACCTATTTTTGCACGTCCAAGGTAAGACAAGCCACTGAAGTTATACATTTCAACCTCTGATGAGTCAATTGGAATATTATTAGCTCAAGATTATGATAAGCACAAAGAAATAGATTCGTATTACCTTTGAATGTTTCTAAGTCACATTGAATGTAATTATACCATCTTGCATAATCTATTTTTAACACTTTGCTATTCTTCCACGAAATTGAGATATTGTATATTCTTATAGAGACGTTTGTCATTTTAATGTTTAATTTAATTAAATATTTGTCAAATATACCTATTTTGTACAATAGAATTCGTAAATGGGTGTTAGGTCTCTCTTAGAGTTTCCTACATTATTTAACTCAAAGATCTGTAAAAACCACGCATGGGTTGATTTCATGGAAGATCATCCATGTGAGAATGAGTGTGAAGGGGAATATGAGATCAAATACATATCTCTAAGACCATGGAAGTTGTGGTTTGATGGTACGCATACTGAAATAATGTCAACAATAGGGGTGGTCATTGAAGCCCTGATCAAATAAAAAATGTGCAAGGATACAGGTTAGAGGATAATACATGCTACAACAATCAAGTGGAATATGATGTTGTGATAATGGGACTAAAAATTCTTTGAAGTTGTCATGCTTCAGTGATAGAAGTTTTAAGTGATTCCCAGATGGTTATAAGATAAATAATTGCTGAATATGGGTGTGTTTATGATGGTTCAACCTTATATAAGCATGTGTCGATAAATTTACTGTCTAAATTTGATGAAGTCACACAAAACTATGTTCCCATATTTTTAAATGAAGAATCTAATGCAATGGCTTAAAATGATTCAGGTTTTAAACTTGTTGACGACTTCGAAGGAAAGTTAAATCTTAGTACCATTGGGGGCTTCTTACCACTGATGCATAATTGGTGTCCCTTGATTGAAAGTGAAAATATTAGTATTAAAAAAGATAGGAGAAAACCATTAATATAATATCTAACTGACCCAAATATTAAGAGTGATAGGGTTATCAGATTAAGTGAAACTACTTGTATTATGTATTTTGGGAATAAATTCAAAAGAGGTGCTCATGGTACGTGTAGACACCCTATCCGAGGACCCCTTGTGAACCTCCTTAGTTCCATAACACTCACTCGTTCAATGCAAACCCTTGGTCATACCCTGAGTACCGATTTAGAGACCATCAACCGCTCATAATACCCTTTTGACTTCGGTCAACTCTCCGGTTTGAGAAAAATCTAAATGAATCTTTGAAGGGCTATGAATCCCCTTTCCAATGGTCTGCGTCGTGAATGAATCGACCTTATGGTTCAGATGAACGATCCACTTTACCATAGAAAAATGATCAGGCAGCCATAGGGAGGACCTTAGTCCTATTTAACTCCAATAAAATTCCTCTCCTAAGTGGAAGCTCAATGAATCTTAGAAGAGATATGACTCCCCTTTCCAATCGATCACCTCATGAAAGAATCGGCCTCACGTTTCAAATGAATCATATTTTATCCCGAAAACTAAAATAGAGGCCATCAAGCGCTCTGGGCTCCATTTGACTCATTTTAACTATTCACCTCAAACGTAGATGAATGAATTTTTGAAGGGGTCTAAATAACCTTTCTAACGGTCTTCCCCATGCATGAATCAACCTTTCGATACGAAAAAATGAACCTTTTTAATCCGTAGGGTCACTGGGTACTTTTGGGCCATATTTGACCTAGGTCAACTCTTTGAACCAAACTAAACTGAATGAAATCTCAAAGGACACTGAATACCATTTATAACGATCCATCCCGTGTTCGAATATGCCTTACAATTGAGACGAATGATCCATTTTCCTTTGTGAATTTTGTCTCCAGTACTAATGGGCAATTTGGGGCCCTATTTGACTTCGGTCAACCCTTAAACTCAGGAGTGTCTCAATGGATTCTTAAAATTCTCAAAATACCCTTTCAACGATCTGCCCCGTGCACAATTATGACTTACGGTGCACGTCTTTCGGCCATTTTTATGAAAAAACTGCCTTAGCCAATTGGCAACACCAGGACCCTGCCTATTGATAGTGTGTATAGGGTTCTATATCGATAGGCAGGTATAAGACCATGTCGATTGTCACCCCCTTGTATCTATAAATAGATGCCATGAGCTCACCTTGAAAGGAACCCCTAAACATCCATCTAAGCAATTCAGAGAGAATTCCTTGGAATAAAGAGTTGTTCTTTCCTTGGAATCCCATTTCGCACATTTTTTCCATCCTTTTCGTACTCTTTTAAGTAAATTCCCACCTATCTCCTCATACCGCCATCACTTCATCTTGGGATCAACGCATCTACAATCCAGATCTACTTACAGTCTTCACAAGGAGTTATATTTCTTCCCATTTGTTTTTAAATTCTCTTATTTTTTCATTAGTTACTTACTTTTTGCCTTAGTCCTTTACGGCAATACATCACACATCTTAACTTCAAACTTCTTATTATTAGTATTCTCATGCACTTTATTTTCATAAAAAATCAAAAATAAGAAAAAGAGGTCTTGCATGTAAATTCCACACTGGGATTTCTTATCACATTTTCTCACACTAAAACACTTTTTTAATTACACATATAGAATAAAGTCCCCGGTTAGAATTATGGTTTAAACCCCACCGCATATTGTCTTTGAATTACGAGGACTTTAATGCCCCTAGGGCTATGTAGGCATCTTGGGTAAATCCCTCGACTCGTTTCCTCTTACGTACATTTATTACTTTTCTCTTAGCATACATACTTGATATATGTATTTTATATTCCTTCCTTCTTCTGTCTTGTCCGATATATGCAATCACTCTTCTGTAACCACTTGTGAATCAACAAACACTTACATTATATTTTTTTATTACTATTTGGGAACACTCCTAAGGATGAACTCAATCCTCCTTTATCCATGATGTGATTCGATCAATTCCATCGTCCATTTATATTATGCACATAAGCACACACATACCAGAATTATACACGAGAATATTAACACATGCCCGTAAGAGACTACAAGGATGAGATGGGTTTCTAACACCGTCCCATTGCCTAACTTAGTCCCTAGACCCTTGAACTTCTTAGTTTCTCTTGCATCATTAGTGTCTTTGATTCCGTTCTCTCGAGAAGGCAACATCTCTTTTGCATGTAATTACCATATTCTGGACATCATTTTTTACCTATATGATGAGTAATGGTAAAATTACACTTATAAGGAGCATATACAAGTAAACCTAGCATGTAAACTATACTACGCATAGATACATGTGACTGAGTAAGTGACATGGGAATATATACAAGTGAGTGTATGTGGTAGTGATCCTGTACATAGACCAACTACATGGGCTATGCGATAAGTGTAAGTGAGAATATATACAAGTGTAAAAAGTGTGGTTGTGTTCTAGTAAAGCCTAAGCATTGATATTATAAGTTTTGTGTGAAGCATACGATTGTAAAGTGAAGATAAGTGTATGTCTGTAAAGTGTACATGGAAAGTATATAAAAGTGTGTGAAGTATATAAGTGAGGGTAACGGTATATATACAAGAGAGAAAAATTTTAAAAAGGTAAACAATGGAGAAACGGGAACGTACAGGTAGGTGCATACGCACCCATTTAGAAAAATATAATGCCCATACAAAAAAAGAGTCTAGTCTTCTTATACTCATCCCTCCCAGAGTCGCCATTGTGGCCATGCCGAGGGTTTGGGGGTTCGATGGGGGGGGTGCTCCCAAGGTAGATCCCTCCATCCTTCCCCTTCTCGCATGCGCACGGGATCGTGTCCTTCATTGAGGCACTCAATCATCGTCGATATGAGGTGATATGTGTAGAGATAGAGTTGCCATGCACACTACATCACCAAGAGCATGGCTATATTGACCAAAATGTTGTCTTTTACTGGGGGATCACTTTGTTATAGGCGCTGGACCTGTGGGTCGCATTTAACCTAAGCAGTATGACTTTCACCTTCCAGTGACCTCGTACCATTGACGTATATCTAATGGTTCCCTAACGTATCGTACCTCTTGAATAGACTCACAATGGGAGGAATATTGTAGCTAACTCGTTCACATATATCGAGTATATCGAATATGCTCACTCACATACTGTCCCCACGAGGTATATAGTGAGGCAATTCACGTACACTCGGACATATTAAACAACTTGTCCACACGTACCGATGAATGATTTCCCTTATATGAAAGAGGTATATCGTGGAAGTAATGCTAAAGGGGGAACCCTTACACTAATCCAACGACTGCATAAACCTCATATAGGTAGCATACCTAGGACACTCATATTTAGTCTGTCGATACCATGAGAAATGCTGCCAAAATTCTTGGTTCGCATACTAACCAAATTTTTGTGCAATTTCACCTTTTTCATAATAGGACCCCGTCTGTGACCCTGGAAATAAGTCCAACCGTGTTTTATATATTTTCAACCCCTATTTCCTAGGCGTGGGTCCGGTTTGGTATTCTTTCTATATTTAGACAAAATTAATACAAGTGAGAACTAAATAATGACATTAATAATAATCATGGTGCGATTCCTATCTTTTCCCCTCTTTTTTCAAAAATACCAAAAACATTTTTCTCCTCCTTTAGAAATATCCAAGATTTCCCCCTTCCTTATTTTAAAAATAAATTCAAATTGGTTTCCCTCTCAGGTCTATCACATATTTATTTTTTACCTGGCTCCCTATTGGCTTCAATCTTCCGTCAAACTGCCCCAAAGCTCTTCCAATTATTTTACTACCTCATTAGAGTTTGGGATTTACCTTCACGGTCTCGTCATGGAGAACATCATCAAAGCACCGAATAAGAAACCCAACCTGATGACAGTCTTAGCCCAGCTTAGTACAAAGATTGAAATTCTTCAAATCTAGGTTCATGAGATCCAGCGTCTTCAGACTCAAATTCTTAAAGAACTCGAGTTTCTATTTCCTCATGCCATGGGTACACTCTCTCAAGCCTATCTGGGTCCCAGAAAAGTATCAGCATTCTCCGCTTGCCTCACCTACCAATGGGTTGCTTCTAGCTCAGCTCCTAATCTCGAACCTTGCCCAACCAGGGGCTAGCCTTCTAGTACCCACAACTCCTAAGGATAAGGAAAAAGACAAGGTCAAGAAAGACCTTAAGATGTTATGGAAGAAGTTTCATCAAATTAAGATATCAGGGAACTAAATGGACTACACCCATATGTCTCCCTTTCCTAAAGTCAGACTGCTAGCGAACTTCAAGATGCTACTGATTGAGAAGTTCGAAGGAAGAGGACCCCTAGTTATTCACCTTAGAATCTTTCACCGAACCTTGACCCTATTTTGTGACTACGAAGAGATAATATCCCAGAAATTCCAATAAACATTAATAGAGGGTGCCCTTCATTGGTGTCTATCCCTCAAAGAATCTAAAATATGTAGTTAAGAGGATGTCGCTCAGGAATTCATGTCTCAGTAAAAAAACAAAAAGGATATATAGGGTACGTGCGGAGATCTAAAACTACTTAAGCAGAATATTAGGGAAACATTTAGTAGATTTATAGGAAGGTGGAGAGAGAAAGATGCTAAGATGAGCAACAGGTCCTCCTAGGAGTAATAAATCAGTATCTTCAAGAAGAATTTCTTACTTCCCATTTAAGCATCCATCAGAGGACAGTATTACCCGCACTTCGGAGCCATTGGAGAAGCTAATGTAGAAATTTAGGAATGAATTACCAAAGTCGAATTTATCCAAAAAAAAAGTGATCGAACATTTCTCCCCCCGAAAGTATGAGAAGCCTTCCAGTGCTACAGTCTCAACCATCAACAATATTTCCCAACCTACTACCTATTGGGGACCGAAAAGTCGCCCGAACACTACAAAAAAAGAGTACATTGAGCTCCATGATCCCCTATCTAAAGTCAACCAGGACTTATTGAGCCAAAACCTCATCAAACCCTTGGACCCTCCTCCCCAACCAAATCCCGTCCCTAAAAATTTCAAAGCCAATGCCGGTTGTGATTTCCACTAGTCTTCTAGCCATACTATAGACTAATGCTTCCACTTTTCAAATCTGATCCAAGGTTTAATTGAACAGGATATCATCGCCCCACAAGGCAATCTTAAACCCAATTCCACTGACAATCCACTTCTAACCCATGAAAATTCTATTATTCTAAAGACTCACCCATAATTTGATCCATCTGCTGAAATTGTGACCAATAAAGCACCCATAATACTAGTAATCTCACCCAAACCACTCAAGTTTTTCCCCTAGTTTCTACTACACCCTACCTGCTTCACCAACCAAGATTTATCCATCCTTTCAAGGGCCCGCATTACCTTTCATACCCTGTCTTAAGGGAAGTATATGGAGTTACCAATTGTGTTGAACCAACTCTTCGAGTTTTGCCTTAAATTACCCACCGAGATGACTATTGATGATGGCAAATTCTGTGGCTTGTTCATAGGATCCCAAAAAATGGGCGTGGGAGTCAGATGAATGGATGATACCCATTAATGAAGTCATTCTAAATGACTTACTTTAGATAATTGTCGGTGAATTTTGATAGACGAATGAAATTTGCTACACTAATAAGACACTCACTACTTAGAAGCTTCAGGTATGGTTGGTCCCTTAACTCCTATAAGGCCCCTATGAGTGGGAGTATTTTTACGATGAATACATTTGAGGTTATTGAATGTATCGACTTCTCTTATCAAGAGGATATAGTTGTCACCACATAAGGAGACGACTATGGCAACTCAGATGACGAACCGAGTCGAAAAAAATCAAGTTGAGTAGCCAGTATATGCGGAGTGATATCCTTAGAAGATCTAGTGGGGGAAGTCAATAAGTTGGCTATTCATCAAGAAATAGATGAATAAAAGGGGTTTCTATACTTCCTCACCTTAGCAAATCACATAACTTGGTCATAGATACACTGGAAAGATCGATTCCTCGTATGATCGAGATAGATAAAGGAAATGGAGTTACTGAAGGACTTCCCATGCTAAAGATTACCATCAAAGAAAGTAAAGTCATTAACCAACTCAAGAAAATCAAATCCGTAATCACTCTATGGGGACTTTTCATGTCCTCCTAATTGCACCTAAATGCCCTTATAAAACTCCTCATTGGGCTTACATGGTTAGGTCTTTCACCACTTCCAGAATCCTCTACTTTTCCAATATAAAGATACCAATGATTGGTATGGACCATAATTATTCCCTCAACATATCCGTTTAAGAATTGGAAAAGACAATTCCACTCTAAGTTGTTCATACTAGATCTTCCCTCAATATTTTTCTTCTCAGATGCTTCAATTGATTTGGTTTGAAATTTACTGATCTCACTCCCACTTTCGCAGTCGTATGTGCTTAAAAAAATACCTGCTGAGATGTAATGGGGTCCATAAAACTCACAATAGGGTTAGCCCGTATCGATCCTATCACCAAGTTCCAAGCCATTAAGATACCTACATTTTTGAACTATTTCCTTGGCCGTATATGTATCCATAGTATCTGAGGGGTATCTTCTTACCTCAATTATAAACTGAAATTCTTCACCAAAGGCTTGGTTATGACCATCTTAAGGGATGGTGAAAGTTCAGATACTTCCAGTACTAGTAACTCAGTATTAAAGATCCAATATGGGTTAAATTATATGCTCCTATCTCTCTTTAGAGTTGACCCACTTCCCCTTATAGTAGGAGATAGTTTCAAAGACCACATATTTTGAAACACAACCCCCATAGCAATATCAAGGTGATTCATATGTTCAATAAGATGCACTTTATGACCGAAATAGGGCTAGGATAACGCCTACAAGGTATCGTTGAGCCCATATTCTTGAAGGAGGCCTTTCCCCCATATGGCCGGGGTTACCAGCTCTCACCAGAAGAACTTCAATGACCATGACCAAACAAAAGCTTAGTAGAAATAAGACGTGTTTCGAGAGACTCTTTGAATGAGAGGTTTATCGAGGAGGTTGAAGACATCCCTTTATGAAGCATCCTTGATACAAGGTAGACCATGTTGACAAGAAGATAAAACTGGGGCTGGAAATCTTCTTTTAAGATAGAAACTCTTGGGTCGTAGACTACAAACATGAAGTTTAACCTCTCATCAAGAAAGTCATGACAGTTACCACGAATTTTGAGAAAAGTGAGTCCGAGAACTCATTCATCCTGCAGACACTAAGGTTGAGTATTTGCATGATTCGTTTAGATGTCGCACCGTTGAACCTGTTTACTCAAATTAGAGTTGTTGACATGCCTATCCTCAACTGGAATTCCATACATGTCCAACCTACCCAGATTCAATTTAATCCTGCTATCTACCCAATTAAAATCTCTTCATCTTATGTTGTTCCTTTTTCTAGATATCAATGTAAGTGAGACCTCTTTTGACGAGGTTCTCAATTTTGTTTTTCTCAAAAATAATAAATGAAGATTTCGAGTATCTTGTTGTAACTTACATGAACTGTCTTGATTTTAATCAAATTCTTGATGATGATGATTTTACAAATGAAAAATTCTTAACCGATCTTTATTAGAAGAATAACAAAAAGCATAACTTCTTTTAAATTAATGATGAAGAGACAATTGATATTAATCTTGGGTTCAGTAGCCATAAGCGCGAGACCAGGACATGGTCCACCTTAATGATCACAAGCGTGCATAATTCAAAGAGCTACAAAAGGACTTCTTGGACGTATTTGCATGTCCATGCGATGACATGCTCGGCATTGAATCGGTAATAGCTCAACATGACATCCTAACATTCCCAAAATGCAAGCCCGTCAAACAGAAGCTAAAGAATCAAATAATGAAATAACCATTTATTATGAGAATCAAAAAATGGTCATGTAAAAATTCAACTACACTGCTTTGGAGAAAACATGTGTCACCCTAGTACGGGTCACACATAAGATATGGAACTAAATGCTTCCCTTCCCCATCAGAATAATATCATTAATGGATCCCATCAAGTATTTGCTAGAAAAGGCCACTTTATCCATCCGAATGTCCCCATGGTTCATATTTCTAGTCGAGTTCATTAGTGAGTATGTCACTCAGAAAGATATAAAATGGAGAGACATCTAAGACTACCTAATTGAATACCCCATGGAAGAATTAGATGTTTGGGTCTATGAATTCCGGTATAAAAATATCCTTTGCACCTCTTAAGAGGGCCTCTGATGGAAAATTTTCTTTGATGGAGCTACCAAGAAGAAGGGATAAGGCATAGGGATAGTAATCGCCCCTGATGTCTTTCACACTCCAATTTCCATCAAACTAGACTTTCCCTTCATAAAAAACATGATCGAGGCCGAGGCATGTAGTGTAGGACTCAAGATTTCCCTTCAGAAATGAATCTAGCACCTAGACGTCCAACTCCACCCTTATCACCAACCAAATACTCAGATATGTAATGTCAAAGACAAAAAACTCCCACCCTTACATGACCATCTAGAAGATTTGGCCTCCCAAATTAGAGATATCACCTTCTACTACTTGCCCTATGAAAGGAATAACCTATATTATGCACTTGATACACTAGCCTCTATGGTCCACATGCCCGAGGGAATAACAATGGCCCTTCGCTGGTATAGAAATAAGCTAAGCCTACTAACTTCTACCATATTGATCTTGTTACTGAGGAGGATTCTGATACTACTAGAATACGGTACTATGACATCTGGAGACTCATTAAATATGGTAGGAATCCCCAATATGCTAATAAGAAAGATCGTGTGACCCTTCACAAACTGTCTACCTAGTATATCATCTATGAAAAAACACTGTTCAAAAGAAACTTCGATGGAACCCATTTGCACTTCATTGTAGGGGCTGATGCTAAAAAAATGATGCAAAAGATCCATAGTTGGGAATGCAGGACCCACAAGAACTATCACATGCTTGCCAAAAAGATCATTCATCAGGGATACTTAGGACCTCCATGGTGCAAGATTTCACTACCTATATCCATAGAAGCCTCAAATGTAAAAGTTTTCTAATCTCCAACACCTGCCTTCGTAAGAGCTAAACAATATGACCTCTCCTTGTCCCTTCTCTACCTGGGGCATTAGCATCATATGAAAAGTTACTCCCAAAGATTCAAGCGGTCATGAATTCATCCCAATCATCATTGATTACTTCACCAAATGGGTCGAAGTTGAGTCATACGCGATATTGAATGCCAATAAAGTGGCCAAGTTTATTAAAAAGAACATCATCTGTCGATAGAGAGTTAGCCACGAGTTAGTATCAAATAATGGTCTCCATTTCAAAGGTGAGGTTATAAAACTAGTCAACGAGTATGGTATTCAGAGACACAAATCATTACCCTACTGACCCCAAACCAATAGTGCCATCGAAGCCACCAATAAAATCATCATGACCAAAATCAGCAAGATCACTAAGAGTTGTACTGATTGGGCCAATCAGATAAATCACTCCCTCTAGGCTATCACACTTCAATAAAAATGGCTACTGGAGCTACCAGTTTTTTGAGTGTACGATATGGAAGAAATCATACCCGTTGTGATGGAAAACCTTTCCTACACACCCTAATCAAAAGCAAAGTTGACCATGAAGAATGGCATCAAAGCCGCTTTGATGAACTATCACTCTTAAATAAAAAGATATTGAATACTCTATATGATATAAATAGGTACAATCACCAGATAACGCGGTCATTCAACATAAACATCAATGACCCTGTAATCGAGGAAGGATACCTTACCCTAAAAAAGATCTTAGAACCGGTCTATGAACCTAGAGGGAAATTCAAATCTAATTGGATCAGCCCCTATATCGTGAAGACAATTCTCTTAGGAGGTGCCTATATGCTCACACACCTCGATGGAAAAGAAATGGCACGTCCATTCAACGTGGATCGTCTTTAGAAATTTGACCCTTAGTTTGAAATCTTGATGTGCTATGACTCTTCTCATCCCCCTTCCATTCTAAGAAAATCTGCATTTCCCCGATCCTCTAAAATCTTCATTTTCTTTTTAAAAGGAAAATCATGAAAAGTTTCAAAACCCCTAAAGGTATGAGACAACCCATACGCCATACATTGGTTTGGTCCCCTTCTTTTTCACAAAATGTTATTATTTTCTATCCTCAAAATATAGCGGTTCATTTTATTATTTACATGAAGAAATGGATTATGAATGCATTAGAAATTGGTATAGATAATTAAAATTTAAAACTCATTAACGGGTACAATAAAATATTTTCAAAATCACCTTTTATTTATGATCAAAGAATACAATGTTGTTACATGAAGTATCAATGAAGGGAGTTAAACCAACAACTGCTCTCCTCTAACCAAACTATTACTAAATAAACCTAACCCTAAACCAATCCAAACAAAAATTATTCGAAAAAAAACACACCCCAAATACAAAACACCCAATTACCATAGGTTCACTAAAATCACCCAAGCTTTACGAAACACTACCTTTAACCGCTCGACGGCCCTACTTCATCATTATTATAAGAACCTTGAGGTCCCCATATTTCCCACTCCCGGTTAACATTCCATATGATTTATATGGAGCAGTATGCTCTGATAATCTTCGACAAAACCACAACACTATCTTCCATGGTGTCAAAAGTCATGAACCTAGTAAGTATCTTCTGCCATCACTTTCTCTATCGCCAACTTCCATAACCACTTTAGGTAGTCCTCAGACATATGCAAGGACCCTCCCAAAAGTTATGATTGGCGGATAAATGGTCGACGACGCTACCATAAAGATCCCATCATCATCCTCAGTGATTCAGTTAAATCCTCGATCGAGAAAAAGTTTGTTATACGAGGGGCACCATATGTTCCCACCAGACATGGAGCAGAAGATGCTAGGGGAAATAAAATGATGTTTGTCGAATGCACACCAACCACAAATATTGATAATCTCCAAGTTGCACGATAGGTAGTAAGTCCCACCACCATGGCACTGATAAGTGAAGACATCGGGCTCCATGCCCAACAAGAGAGTTTACCCAACTCTCCACAGATGGGACGACGTTAAAGAAAGGACGGACAAAGAAAATGAGCACCACCTCCAAGGGATACTCGGGAGGGGCTTCCAAATGAAACCTTTTTGCAAGACATAAAAATAGCATCAGTGGACTCCCTCTCAGAAAGTCATAAGGACCATCCTTCCAAGCATCGAGACCGTTCAAGGTCTTAACCAGCACCATATTCATAGGATTATTGCGAGAAGACATCCAGACTCTTATCGCAAGAACTTGGCGATCCACAGTCAAGTCCATCGTCACCAATAATATCCTCGTAGTAAGTCCAACGGTAAAAAACTTAATAAAGATGACATCCCCTCAAGTGCGTTGAATACAGAATTTCCTGAATAGAAAGGGCCCCTTCGCTAACCAATGGTCGATCCATCGAGAGAGAAATATGAAGCAACTTTGACAAGAATACCCAAGGAAAATGGGAAAAATCAGGCATACCCACCTCCTTAATAGGGCTGACTCACAAGATGATTGAAAATTCCTCATAGGTAGGACATACCTCGTCCAGGTCAAAATGAAAGACATGGTCCTCAGGATACTAGAATTGCACCGCCATTGCTAGCAGATTCCAGTCAACAGCTCGAGTGAAGCCATCAATAATGCAGTCTCTCCAACACACCAAATCAACACAACCTAACAAAAGTGACAAGATCCATTTTACATCAAGATTTTTATGTCATCATCCATATAAGAACCAAGTCTCCAAGTTCTTCATCTATCCAAAATTTTTGAAAAAATACATTTTTCTCAATATAAGTCTCTTCAATCGCATGATTTTTCTAACTAAGCCTCTAAAGCTTTCCTCTACTTCAAAATTCCAAAAAATACAATTTTCCTACTTTTCCAAAAATAAAACAGCAGCAACAAGTTAAAGTACGTGTATATTAAACAACTAAATCAAGATAAACAAGCAAAAGATGCATCTATTTTTTCTTTCTTAAGTCTCTCTTTTCTGGTTCAAAGTCGTTAAACCAAGAATACATCATGGTCATTTACAAGCTCCTCTAGTTACAAGAATGAAAATGGAAGGATAGAATAAATAATGGATGTCACCTTATTTACCTCACAACTCTTTCCTAGGTACCAGATGTACCCAAACTCATGCGCCAGCTACCTCCTTATCTACACCTTCATGCCTGTAGCCCCTACGGATCTCAAAGAGTATAAGATCATGCACAACACTAACAAAGGGTCAGTAACTACTAAAGAATTCTCCCCATCAATCCTTCCTATCGGCACCCCCACCAAATTTTATAGAAAAAATTCCAGAAAAATCCAAAAATTGAATGGAAAATTCCCCAAAATCCTAGAAAAATATGGAACCTCATTATTCTTAAGAAAATCATATTTTGGAGCACTAATCAAATTAAAAAAGACTCAAAATTTCCATCAAGACTAATTCCCCCCAGCATATTCACCAACCGGGTTAAGTTTACACACATGTCCTTAACGTATTTCATATGCAGAACCAATGATGCACCCACATCCAAGTCTACTATAACTTACCAACCTAAAAATTACCAAGCAGAGTGTTAAGACAATATAATCCACAATCGAAATCTCAAAGACAACTCCTTCCTAAGTAAAAGTCTTATAATAACACAATCCCCACTGGAACCATAAATGCATCTACATCCTCAAGATAATTTAAAAATTCCCAGGAGAGAGACTCCTCACGTTGCAACTATCAGTTTGCAAAATTGACCTTGGCTAGTAGAATTGGTTGCTCTAAATTAAGGTCCTCAGATTTGACCTCGGCCTGCAGAATTGGTCGTCACAACTTTAGGTCCTCAAAAATAACCTCGACTCGCAAAATCGATCATAGTAAATTTAGGTCTGCATAATTGACCTAGACCCACGGAATTGGTTATCATAGTTATAGGTCCTAAAATTTTCATCGGCCCTCAGAATTGGTCATGACAACTTAAGCCCCGTAGAATTGAAATTTTCCCCCAAAATTAGTCGCTACAGCTTTAGATCCGCATAATTCACCTTGACCCTCAGAATTAATCACTATAGCTTTAGATTCATGAATTGAACTTGGCCCTTAGAATTGGTCATTACAACGTTGTCACCACGACCCTTGAGAATTGGTCATCACAAATCAAGGTCCTCCCAGCAAAACTTGAAATTTAAGCTTACCGACTGAATTGATCATCCTCATCTTCTTAGGTCCCCAAAATTGACCTTCACACATCAAATTTATCTCCATAGCCCATTAAAACCAACAATACCACATCCTCGATCCACTGAATCGATTATCCTCATCTCCTCAGGTCATCAAAATTAGCCTAGATCAGTTAAATCGATCATCTTTTATTTCCATAAGTCCTCATAACTGACCTCAACCCCCTTAATGAGTCATCATTCATTTCCTAAGGTCCTTTAAAGTGACCTCTACCGACTGAATTGCTCATCCTCATATATTTAGGTCCTCATAACTGTCCTCAACCCGCTAAATCGATCATCCTTCATTTCCTTAGTTCTTCAAAACTGATATCGACCCACTAAATTAGTCATCCTTCATTTCCTTAGGTCCTTAGAACTACCCTTGACCCGCTGAATTGGTCACCCTCGTCTCTTTAGGTCCTCAAAACCGACCTCAACCAAATCGTTTAAGTTCACCCCTGGGTCCTAGGAATAAACCTAAAAACCTCTTTCCCAATGTCGATGTGGTGTCAATGATTTGACATCCTTCACTTGTTCCAAGCTCACCCGTCGAGGGGACTTTTATAGACACCCCATCCCAGGACACGTTAAGAACCTCTTTAGGTCCCTAGCACTCACTCACCATAAACCCTAAGTCATACCCCTAGTACTGATCAAGAGGCCATCGAGCGCTCCCGAGCCTCATTTGACTCAAGTCAACATAATCGTATGATCAAAATCTTAATAAATCTTTGAACATACTTAAATACCCTTTCCAATAATCTGCCCCGTACGCGATTCATCCTTACAATTTGGACAAACGAGATATTTTCCTATCAAAAAATGTTCTTAAGGCCACTGCGCGCTCTCGAACCCTATTTGACTCCGATCAATTTCCTCGCGTGAGTGGAAGGTTAATAAATCTTTGAAGGGATCCAAATACCCTTTCCAACATTCTACCCCATGGAGGAATCGTCCATACATTTCAGAAAAATGGTAATTTTTATCCCAAAAACTGATCTGGAGGCCACCGAGTGCTCTCGAGCACCGTTTGAGTCCTATCAACTCTTGAGCTCGAATAAAGATTAATAAATATTTGAAGGAATCCCAATAACCATTTCCAATGTTCCACCCATACATGAATTAGCCTTACGGTACAGATGAAAGACTCATTTTACTCTAAGGGTAACTAGGCACCTTCGTTCCCCATTTGACCTAGGTCAACTGTCCAAACTGAAAGAAGCTGAATGAAATATAGAAGGGATCTGAATAACTTTAAAAATGGCACATCCCATACATGAATCTTCCTTACAATTCGGACGAATAATACATTTTTTTTTAGAATTTCCAGTTTAGTGACCAATGGGCATTTCTGGCCCTATTTGAATTTAGTCAACTCCCGAACCTGGGAGTGGATCAATGGATTCTTTAAGGAAACTAAATACCCTATCTAATGGTTTGTCCCGTGCTTGATTTTGACTTATTTTTTGCATTTTACAACCATTTTAAAAAAAACTACATCAGAGTGCCAATTGGCAACCTATAACCCTCCCTATCGACAGTGTGTCTAGGGTTCTATGTCGATAGGCACGTTTAGGACCATGACAATCGGTACCCCCTTGGCCCTACAAATATATGCCATTACCTCACTTTGAACAGAACCGTCGATCATCCCTATCAGTAACTCAGAGAGAATTTCCTCGAATTCAGAGTTGTTATTTCCATAAAATCACATTCCCCACATTCCTTCCATCCTTCTTATACTATTTTGAGTAAATTCACACCCACCTACTCAAACAACCATCACTTCATCTTGTAATTAGCGCATCTACAATCAAGATCTAGTTCAGGTCTTCACAAGGAGGTATATTTCTACCCCTTTGTCTTTAGATTCTCTTATTTTTGCATCATTTACTTCAATTTTTCCTTTGTAACTTACTTCATTAAATCACATATCATAATTTTAAACTTTTTATTATTAGTATTCACACATACTTTATTTTCATTGAAAACCCCAAAAATAAGTAAAAGAGGGTTCACTTATAAATTTCAAATGGGGATTTATCATCACATTTTCTCACATTAAAATACCTTTTTCTTTAAACACACACATAGTAATGTCCCCAATTGTATTTATGGGTTAAACCCCAACTCATATTGTCATCGAACTGCGTGGACTTTGATGCCCCCGAGCTAGATAGGAATCATGGCTAAATTCCTCTGCTCGAGTCTTCCTACATACATTTATTACTTTGTTGTTAGCATCTTTATAATAAGAAGTAGAATGTTTTACTATCCCATATAAGGATAAGATATTTAAGGGTGAGGATGTTTCCAATAATTCACTAAATGGAGGTAGAGATCACTATGTAGACAATAATATTATATACCTCACCATACCTCATTTAATATTCTAATTGTAGTTAGAATTTTATCCCACTAAAATTTATTTCCCCCCTCATTTTAGGCTTAGGGATTTTAATTTAATTCAAATAAAACGGTTATTATTGTAAGACAATAAACAAGGGGTACTTTGACAGTGACTACCAAATCGCTTCCCCTCACCCTCACACGATATTACTCAGTCTCTCATAAAATTTACCAAAATCTAGACCATCAGAGTCTCTATTCTCACAATCAGATTAGCAAACCATGCTCGCCAACGCCACTGACCATCACCTTGTTTCTTTATAAACGATAGAAGAGTAAGGATCACCTATTTCTCTCGCATAAGGTTTTCTAATTTAAATATATGCTTTCAAAGCCTTTTTGTTGAGGTATTTGTTTGTTTGTTTTCATTTCTGGTTTGTTTTCTGGATATAGGCACCTGAATGTTTTTAAATGGCTCAAGAAGAATAGGAAGTTTTATTTTCATCTCATTTTTACGAGTTCCATGGTGAGATTTAATCCCTAATGATCTTTGACTAATGATTTTTGTGTTCAAATTGGGTCTAATAAGAATTTGATTTTCGTTTAATTTTGTAGGTTAAATCTCTGGACAAAAATCGAAAAGGTATATGTATTAATTATGAGTAGGATTTTTATTTGGGGATTTTGTTTGTGTTTGATTTTCAATTTTTTGGGGGGTTAGTGTATGGTCATATTTTGTGTTTGGTTTCAATCGTTTCCATTTGCTGGATATGTATATGTATAAAAGTAATCAGTATATACAAATTATATCTCATAATCCACCATTGTGTCTCATACTCATGCTAATCAACTTCTCTTTTTTGATTTTTTATGGGTGCTAACAAGTTGTTTTGAATTTCTTTTGATTGGGTAATATTGTTGGTTCTATTATGCACTTCTTTATCCATTTTTAGGTAATTGTCTTCATCGGGTAATGTTTATACTAAAGATTCCCATTATTTGCCTAATGTAATTATTTCAGGGCATAGTTCAAGTTATATTTCATGTATATTTTGTTATATAATTTTTCCTTGGAAGGTAATGTAAAATAATATGTAACATATTTTTATTTGTTGCTTAATTGAAGTTCCAAGTCTTGATGACTATTTGACAACGCTTTGGTTTTGTTTAGTATTCTATTGCATACATGTTTAGCTATTTAATGATTGTTTCAAATTGAAACATTATTTGGGGTTTTAATGTGTAGGTGAGAATGGGTGATGGGGGATTTAATAGGTTTTGGCAAACCCACTTTCAAGGACAAGGATTTATGTACCCTATCTAAGGTTATATTTAATCCACTACTTCAATTTTTTTATTGTATTTAATTCATTTATTGAATAAATAGAAAGTGGCAAAGAATAAGTAGCACTTAAATTTCCCTTTTTATTGTATGTTTTGGGTGTGTTTAAATTGTTCATTTCATATATGTAATCACCATAACTGGTGTTGGTGGTTCACACTTCACAGTGAAGATGGTTGTAAAACTCTATTTTTGGTGGGTGCGTTTTGGTGTAAAACTCCATTTGGTAATTTTAAGGGCATCATATTTGACATTTCTTCATTGCACCACAAGTGTTTAACAAAATGTGGAAGAGAATTTTTTATTTCATTTCAGCGGGTGTTGAAATATTTGCTCTTTGCATTATTTGTCAAATTAAGGGTAGTTGTTGTAGAAATTAGTAAAGTTTTGATTGCATTGAAGATTGATTTCTAGGACTTCTAATAGAAATTCTATGTGTTTTTATGAAATTTGTTATCTTTTGGCTTCTGGAATTAATTCATCTTCATAATTTGACATTTTGACTCATCATGGTTTAGGAACTATTTAAAAATGTAGTTCGTAATAAATTTTCTATGCTTTATTTTGTTCAGGTGTTGTTTTCTGACAAACCATTGAGCGATGTCATGGACGCATTTTTTTAATTAAAATTTTTGTGTTCCATGGTGATTTTGTTCTTTGATTAGTTTATTGATTAAATAAATGTTCCACTGATCTTTGTTGTTCTTAATGATATACTCCTTACTACTTCGAAACAAACATCTGCAGAGGTAGTGTAGAATAATGCACAATATTATTTTCGAATTTGGTGGGAACTTGAGCACATAACAGTTGGTTAGTTTTTATACCTCTACATACTTTCTCTCTCTTTTGTTGGTTAGTTCATTAATGTTTTGTACTGCGTTTATGAACTGATTTTATAAAGTTTTCTAATGAGTTTGCAAGGAGAAATTGAATTACTACACTATTAAAATGTTTTTTTTGCGTTTATGAACTGAATTTATAAAGTTTTCTAATGAGTTTGTAATTAGAAATCGAATTACTACGCTATTAAAATGGTGTTTTTCAAATATGATTTTTTCTAATAATCGAATTACTACATGACTTTAACCTTGGATCTATGAAGCTGAAGACTTTGAAATAGTTATTATTCTTCTATTGTATTATTGTTTCCAAAATAATGCTTCCAATTAATTATTTTTTTATTCAAGTTCATGCAATTTATTTTAATAAGTCGGTACAGAGTTTGATGTTAACAAAGTTTATTTTGGGATTTTGTTTCAGTTTTATTCTTGTTTTGTGATGAAAAGAAAATTGCCTCTAATGTAGATTTTTGTCGTTGTGCAACTTCTCTATCCATAAAATATTCCCTTGAACCTACAATATTATAACAAAACTAGTGTAGAGGGAGTCAATCCAAATTTAAGGGTGAAACACAAAATTGGTGAGGACATATATATAGATTCATTTGCATTTTATTATATTTTTCAATTTTTACTTTTTCTATTTTTTATGGATGTTTCAGGGGAATATTAATTAACTAACTATATACTAATTTTTAAAGTACTACTAAGATGTAAAAGCTAATAAAAAATGAGGTAAATAAAATTGTGCTAAAAAGTAAACTAACTAAATTGGATTCATGAGGGCTTCAAAATTTCATCCCATGAATGGAAGATTAGCCCTCAATAATCATCATCCACAAATATAAGATAAACAAATAAAATCAAAAGCAGATTAAACTAAAAGTAATAAGAGAGGGATAGATCAAACCCATTTAAGACATTAATTCGAATGAAATCTTCAATTACATCATCAATCTCTCAATTACAATTCCTCACTCATGTATTTATTGAATCTAAACTAAAAATTACAAAATAAAAATAAAAAGGATAGTGGATGAATTCATAATGGACAATTAAATAATAAAAGCGATTTGCTAAAAATGCAAATCCTAAAATTATAAAATTGTACAGTAGAATTCACCCAGAGAAATAAATTCTAGATCATTAAATTATATTGAGATAATTGCTAAAAATGCAAAATCTCAACATAAAGGAATGTATTAGAATTTACCTCCCATAAGGGATAAATTCAACTATACATCAATCTATAATGAATTAATGGCTAAAAATGCCAAGATTCATTATAGATGGGTGGGGTGAAATTCATCCTAGAGATAAATTTCACTACACACCTCTTTATTGAGATATTGGCTAAAAATACAAATACTCTCTAAAGAGGAGTGTAGAGAAATTTATCACACAAGAGTAAAAAAAACTAAGTTTGAGATCTCTTTTAAAAATGGCCCAAGTCTTCCTTTATATTGTGCACATGGAGGCTAGGGGTAAATTGGAGAGTTTATATTTTAGTGTGCATGGAAATGGTGAGAGGAGCATGGGGTGTGTGCATATGAGGTTTGATAGGTGTGAGGTCACAAAAATCTGATTTGGGTGAGGCTATTTTAGAGTTTGGTAGAAGACCTGCGGGAAGTGGGGGTTTAAGGGTATATTAGGTAAAAGGAATTAAATGGTTTTAAAACATGTGGGCTAAATGACTTGGTTTATTTTTTACTATGGCTTTGGCTTGGTTTTGATTTGATTTGAGGATTTTGGCAGTTGACACACGATTCGGCTCATGGGTTTACAAAGTGAAATGGGTCTTTGGGTTTTGGGTTGAATATTGGAGGTAGCAGGTGGTTAAGGTGCGTCCGGGATTTGGGTCGGAGTCGTGCCGGATTTGGGTCACGACAGTAGGGTCGCAGCTGGGTGTAGGTGTGAGGGTGAGTTATTAGTTTAGGGTGTAAGAGTATGTATGGAAGGGTGTATGTGTGTGTGTAGTTTGTGCCCCTTAATAAATAACTCAAAATAAAATTAATAAAACTAAAACTAAAAAAATAAAATATAAAATCTAACTAAAAATAAAATAAATTAAAAACAATAAAAATAAAAAATATTAAAAATTAAAACCCTAATCTTATATAAAAACTAAAATAAAATAAAAGAAGTACAATTTAAAATCTAAATGAAAACCAAAGTCCAAAAAAATATAAAATCTAATAAACTAAAGACAAATTCCTAAAATCTAGTCCTAATAAAATAAGACTAAACTAAAAGCTAATAAAAATCAAAATAAAATAAAATTATACTAATAAAAATAAAATAGAAATAGAAAATAAAACCTAGAAAATACTAAATAAATCTAAAAATAAAATGATTCAAACTAAAAATATAAAAAAAATGATAAAAAGACAAACAAAACACACAAAGTTTAGGATGGGTTTAGGCTAGGTTTAGGTTTGGGTAAGGTTACGGGGTTGGTAGTTAGCTCCATTTTAATGCAAATTGCCTTAAAATATAGCTTTTGACACCGCAATTGCAATTAAACCTGTACAATGAATATTTAAACGCATAAGACCCAAATTGTAGAGAATTAGTAACTAAAGTACATCTATTTGGGGTATAAAATGTACAGTTTTGGGTGCTTATCACACCACCCCCAAACAGAGCGTTGTCAGTCCTTGAGCAATAAGATAGAGATAAAGAGAAAGATAAGTAACCAAAAGTGTACCATTTTCCCAGGCACTTGCGATTGCACTTATCATGTGCAAGAAGCCTTTAAACCTATAGGTTGCCCTACAGGAGGAGTTGTGTCTCGTGAGGATTTGCAGGGAATATACCCACAAAATTCTTATTTGGAAAAATTTATTGAAAAGCAGTCAATCTCTTATTAGACATAGAATAATCGCACAATCCATCACAAGAAAAATATTTTGAGAAATACAAGCTAGAAGCGTAAAAACTTTATCTAAGTAAATACTCAAGGAACATCCTTCCTAGAACTCAACGTGTGTAGTGTGAATCAATCAAAATGGGTCGAGTATCACAAGAGTAATTCCTAGATTGCTTTGTCGGAATCAACGCTTCAACTTCAAAATCTCACTAGATATAACTCTCTCAAACGAACTCTCGAGATATGGGTCAGTGTATCACTCTTATGTGTGAGGAGGTGAGTAAATGTAACCAAGTTCAAATGTCTCACATACGTATAAGAAAGAACTAACAATTGAAAGAAAAATGATCTCATGAAAGAATGCTAATCATTATACTGATAACGTCGAGTTATTCACAACGTCGACTTTCATTTTCCCGAACACCTATGGGAAAATATGGATGATAATGGGTGAGGGGGAAATGAAATGGGAAGGATATGATGATATGAGGGAAGTAGGATAGTGATGTAGAAAAAGATAGAATGGTGATGGATGAGTGATGAATATGCGATGTGAAATGGATTACAAATGGATGTGATAGAAGAGTGTATACACTTTAGCCACAAATGTCTTTATTTCAAAACTAACAACTAACTACAAACTCCTTTTCTTTTCTTTTCTCTATTTTTTTCGATTTTTCTTTTCTTTTTGCTATTTTTGCTATTTTTTTCCTTTGTTTTTCTCTCATTTTTCAAACCATCAATGAAGACATTTACATTTTAAATCACACTCTTTTTCTCAAAATGATGATGGATGATATATGAATGGAGTGTGGAATGATGGTGAGGGTAATATATGGGAATATAAAAGTACATGGGTAAAGTGAATGGATGGGAAGGTAATGGGTGATGGGTAAATGAAATGTGATATGGAAAAGTGATAGTTGTATGGATGAAAATCTAGTATTCGGGACAAATATCGAGACACGTGTTTCTTACAACTCGAAAGAGATGTCATTCTTAGTGATCAAGCCAAAAATGAAGAATAATGAGATCATACAACAATTTAGTGCGAACCCAAAAGAAGTTGAATCAACTTGTGACTCGGAGATTGCGCAAAACTCTCAAAAAAGGGTGAAAGTCACAAATCTCACAAGCTAAAGTCTCGACTAGTGATCCTTAAAGTTCTCTTTAGATTTGTAGTACTCCTCAACTCTAGACTTAATGACGTGATAAGTGCGTAAATTTATTGAGTCTAGAAATTCATGGTCCAACATGCCTTGTTATGTAATACATAGGTTATTTAGAAAAAGTATTCTCTAGCTTGATTCCTAAACTTTAAAAGACGGATGGTTGAAAATTCAAATCAATGATCGAGATGAAAGAAACTGCAGGAAAGTTTAAAATCAGGTTTAAAAATCAAAATCTTTCAAAAGAGGAACAATTTTGATAAAATTCCCTACCCCCAAACAAAAAGGAACATCGTCCTCGATGTTAAGTAAAATAATTTTTAAAATTGAGAGCATAAGGTAGGAAAGAGATTACCAGAATGAACCGCTAATGAAGTGGACAGATAAAGCCAAGAATAAACCTGAATAAGAAGTGAGAAAGAAAGGTGTACAAGTCTATAAGCATGGTAAAATATAGGGTGATGTGAAACACCACCCCCAAACAGGATGAGACTAGTACAAGAAATGTGGGCTGCCTCCCGGTAGCGCTAAGTTTAATGTCTTCAGTTAGACTGAACCATTCTTACCCTAAAGATAGGAACTAGGAAAGCTCGGGGTGGCAGAAAAATTGGGGTGACGAGAATCACCCCCAAACAAGACTGAAGCGTCAGTCTTGCTGGAAATAGGCTAAAGTGGTCAATGCACTTGTATGGAAAAGTGCATCACATGATGCAAAGTATCGGTGGACCATGGGTGGGTGGGTATTTGGGTAAAAGTGAGAGTGGAAAGGTATCAGTCACGGGCCTTATTGAGCCGGAAGGTGAGAGCAACTAGGGCCCTATAAGCATGGTGCTCAAGTTGTATGGGAAGGCAAAAAGGTTTGGAAAGTGGAATGGGATGGGACTCATAAAAATTACACGAACGTCTGTGACACACCAGGGAGCTATTGAGAAGAAAAATCAACACCACAAGGAAGGGGGGAGCATATAATAACAAGCTCGTTGTCACGGTGGTAGAGAGTATCACCACAAATACTCTCGTAGATGGAGGATGGTTTCATGTTAGGATCTAAATATGTAGATGGAAACTTGAAATGGGCAAAATCAAGATCCAAACCAGGTGGTGGGATGTAAAGGATAATGGGTGGGCCGGGTGGGATAAACGGCGGAGGAAGATGATCCAACTCGAGAGTGGGAGACACACAATCATTGGGAGGAGTAAAGGAATACTCACAAGGGAGTGTGATTTCTAATGATGGAGTGATCAACTTCTCTATAATAGTAGCATTGGTAATTATGGTGGGAGGGTGAGACAAGGCACCAATCTCAGAAATAAAGGAATCACTAGAAATATGAGGCTCAAAGGGAGCCATGCATGGTGGTACATCATCCATATCCGAACAGTTAGGAACTATCACAAATTCTATCTCGGGAAAATGGTGAACACTCGTAGCCAGAGCTAACCTAAGATAAATGGTCATGTCAGATACATAGGCAATTGGGGCATATAGTAAAAGCTTGGGCATATTTTTGGATATCTCGGGAGTGGGAACCTCAAGTGTGGGGTCCGATGGACATGGTGGGATTTGATCAGGTTCACTATCGAAAGGTAAGTCAACACAATTGTTGACATGGGAACCGGACCATGGAATGGTCTCAACATCGAGATTCTCGGGGTGGTAGGATTGGTCACACTCAAAATTTATGTCATAAGAGGACACAACATCATCACGCTCAGTTGCAACGATGGGTGGATTCATGGGAATATCCGAATCTCGCTCATACTCCAATTCATTTAAACGTTGATCAAACCTTTGGAGAGCTTGAGTTTGAATGGCTTGATCTTGCTCAAGTATGAACTTTTGCAAGAGGGTTTCGAGAGCGGATGTGTATGAAGGTGTTGGTGGAATGTTGGGTGGCGGCGGTGGTTGAGGTGGACACAACTCGCTATAATCGGGACTATATGGAGAATACTCATATAAAGTGTGTGGGGTGGAACCAAGTACATCATACACGAAAGGATTTCTTTCGTGATCGACAAATGGTTGATACTCATGGGGTGTGTAATGAGGGAACTGATCGTGACTGAGTGCACAAGGTTTCCATGATGACCGTTGGAACGTGTGAGGATCCAAAACATCGGGTTGGGATTCGTATTGCGTGGAAGGGTGATCAAGCCTCCACGAATAGCTGGGGTACTCACACCGCTTGGGATTAGGTATATCGGGATAATAGGCCGAGGTGTGTTCCGAAACAGTGTCATATGGATACACATGTTCCAAGGTGGGTTCGAATGGATATGACAAGTACGGACACTCACGGACATGTGATTGTCGTAATAACAGTGGGTGCACAAAAATCGATGAGGCACGCCGACACTTGACACAGAGGGTGATGGAATATGAGGTGCATGCATGGATGGGTCAAGAGTACCAACGGTACTCGTGAGAGAGGTGAAACAACTAATAATATCATAAAGAGACGGCTTGGGATCACTCTCACACGTGTCACGTGTCAATGGAAAATGACCAAAGTAGTCCCGTAAAGGACGTTCTTCGACCATGAGGAGAGAAAGTATTTTTTGGATTTTGTAAATTTTTTTCAAAAGGAATGAAAATATTTTTGGAAGATTTCGGAAATGAAAGAAAGAAAATATTTTTGGATTTTTCTAAAATGAAAGAAAGAAAATATTTTTGGATTTTTTATAAAAATAATAGAAGAAAATATTTTTGGGTGTTTTTTTTTTGGAAGAAAAAGGTGGGGAAAGATATGGACTCTTTGAATGGACGAACTCACTAAAATCGACTACCAAAAAAATGAATTGGACACACACACAAGTCAAGAAAATTTCCTAACTAGCACATAGCCAATTTTTATCTTTAAATTTAGTGAAAGGGTAGTCAAATTTTAATTAAGTCCGCGGGAGATAAAAATTCACGAAAATTATATGAGTGATCGCCATTGCAAAAATATTCTCCTAGTGGCCTCCCTAGTTGATTGATTTTAAATTTAATGATGTCTAGGGTAGCACACAATGGCAAGCGAGTGAGTCGTGTGATGAAATCCCTTCTCGTGAGTGACCGGATGTAGGTCTTAGTAATTTAATTCATCACACCATTCAAAAAAAATAAATGCGAGAATAAGATCACACAAGTACACACAATAATGGACTCTCTAACAGGAGAGGCGCGAGGGTTTTAAGAAATGTACCTCCCACGATTTTTAGGCCGTGGGGTGCCGAAAAATTTGAGTCTACCAGGGGAGATCACGCCTATCTCAGTCGGCTCCGAGAGTCCGACCGACCCAAGGTAGAGAGGCTTCCAAATCATCGCCTTTGGATGCCCTCTCTCTAACTTGTCTGGTTTTCCTATCACGCTTGTCTTCAGTTTATTACAAATTTAAATAAAAAATAAATGGTGTCCTATGCACCGCAATACACGCCAAGATAATAAAGTCCTAATACAAGCCTTCTAATAAATAGCATTAATAGTACAAAAAATAATAAAGTGCAAAAATTAAATGAACTACAAGATTGAATCCGTTCCGAGCTTCACAATCCAAAGAATGGGAACGACGCCATTTGATAACGTGACTTTTCATCTCCCTGGAAATGGCGCCATTTGATGAAAAGAAAATTGCCCCTAATGTAGATTTTTGTCGTTGTGCAACTTCTCTATCCATCAAAAATTCCCTTAAACCTACAAAATTATTACAAATCTAGTGTAGAGGGTAAGTAAGGGAGTCAATCCAAATCTAAGGGTGAAACACAAAATTGGTGAAGACATATATATAGATTCATTTGTATTTTATTATATTTTTTAATTTTTACTTTTTCTATTTTTATGGATTTTTCCAGGGAATATTAATTAAATAACTATATACTAATTTTTAAAGTACTAATAAGATATAAAAGCTAATAAAAAATGAGGTAAATAAAATTGTGCTAAAAAGTAAACTAGCTAAATTGGATTCATGAGGGCTTCAAAATTTCATACCATGAATGGAAGATTAGCCCTCAATAATCATCATCCACAAATATAAGATAAGAAAATAAAATCAAAAGAAGATTGAACTAAAAGTAATAAGAGAGGAATAGATCAAACCCATTTAAGCCTTGAATTGGAATGAAATCTTCAATTACATCATCAATCTCTCAATTACAATTCCTCACTCATGTATTTATTATATCTAAACTAAAAATTACAAAATAAAAATAAAAAGGATAATGGATGAATTCATAATGGACAATTAAATAATAAAATAGATTTGCTAAAAATGAAAATCTTAAAATTATAAAATTGTACATTAGAATTCACCCAAAGAAATAAATTCTAGATCATTAATTTGTATTGAGATAATTGCTAAAAATGCAAAATCTCAACATAAAGGAATGGATTAGAATTTACCTCCCATAAGGGATAAATTCAACTACATCAATCTATAATGAATTAATGGCTAAAAATGCCAAGATGCATTATAGATGGGTGGGGTGAAATTCATCATAGCGATAAATTTCACTACACACCTCTTTATTGAGATATTTTCTAAAAATGCAAATAATTTCTAAAGAGGAGTGTAGAGAAATTTATCACACAAGAGTAAAAAAAACTAAGTTTGAGATCTCTTTTAAAAATGGCCCAAGTCTTCTTTTATATTGTGCACATGGAGGCTAGGGGTAAATTGGAGAGTTTATATTTTAGTGTGCATGGAAATGGTGAGAGGAGCATGGGGTGTGTGCATATGAGGTTTGAGAGGTGTGAGGTCACAAAAATCTGATTTGGGTGAGGCTATTTTAGAATTTGGTAGAAGACATGTGGGAAGTGGGGGTTTGAGGGTATATTGGGTAAAAGAAATTGAATGGTTTTAAAACATGTGGGTTAAATGACTTGGTTTATTTTTGACTTTGGCTTTGGCTTGGTTTTGATTTGAGGAATTTGGCAGTTGACACACGATTTGGCTCATGGCTTTACAAAGTGAAATGGGTTTTTGGGTTTTGGGTTGAATATTAGAGGTAGCAGGTGGTTGAGGTGCGTCCGGGATTTGGGTCGGAGTTGTGCCAGATTTTGGTCACGACAGTAGGGTCGCAACTGGGTTTAGGTGTGACGGTGAGTTATTAGTTTAGGGTGTAAGAGTATGTATGGAAGGGTGTATGTGTGTGTGTAGTTTGTGACCCTTAATAAAAGACTCAAAATAAAATTAATAAAACTAAAACTAAAAAAAATAAAAAGTAAAATCTAACTAAAATTAAAATAAATTAAAAACAATAAAAAATTAAAATATTAAAAATTAAAATCCTAATCTTATATAAAAACTAAAATAAAACAAAATAAGTACAATTTAAAATATAAATGAAAACCAAAGTCCTAAAAAAAATATAAAATCTAATAAACTAAAAATAAATTCCTACAATCTTGTCCTAATAAAATAAGACTAAACTAAAAGCTAATAAAAATCAAAATTAAAAAAAAAAAATTATACTAATAAAAATAAAATAGAAAAATAGAAAATAAAGCCTAGAAAATACGAAATAAATCTAAAATAAATCTAAAAATAAAATGATTCATAATAAAAATATAAAAAAAAATGATAAAAAGACACAGACAAAACACACAGGGTTTAGGGTGGGTTTAGGCTATGCTTAGGCTTGGGTAAGGTTACGGGGTTGGTAATTAGCTCCATTTTAATGCAAATTTCCTTGAAATAGAGCTTTTGACACCGCAATTGCAATTAAACCCACACAATGAATATTTAAGCGCATCAGACCCAAATTGCAGAGAATTAGCAACTAAAGTACATCTATTTGGGGTATAAAATGTACAGCTTTGGGTGCTTATAATTTTGGTTCATGTTCAAGATCATTATTATTTTTGTATTCGCCTATTGTTTTGTTTTAGGGAATAAATTGTGAAATAGATGACTCTCCAATTTACATCAAAGAAGTAAAAATAGAGGACAATTATATGTCTTTGTCCTCCCATTAATTTTAAATTTACTCAAGTGATGAAATGTTAATTTTATTTCTAACTCCATGCAAATGGGTAAGTGAAGCTGATAAATAGTGGCGTTGTGGTTTTGAATATGGAGGCCATGAAGCTGGTTTTTCATTCCATATTTGTAGCTTTAGTTTGGAAAACATTAGATATGATTCATAGAATCTCATATTGATGAAAAGACTCAAGAACTGAAAGCTAATGATGAGATAATTATGAACACAGAGACAATAATTAAATAGAAGTTGGATGCAATTTTGTTAGTGTGAATTGAGATTGCTTCCCTGCAGAAAAAAGAAACATTAGATGCTGAGGAGCAGATGGTAAAGGATCATGCCCGAGTTATAGAAAAGAAGGTTGCGAAACTTGAAAAGGAAACACAAATGAAGAATGGGGAAAATTACATTAGAATGTCGAATAAATGAAGTAGAGAAGAAGGTGCTCGACTTGAATGCAAAGATCAACAATCTCCACGGTATTAATGATGAACAGAAGAAGGACATTCTTAAAACTAAACATGATCTTCAATTTATTTAGGAGGAACTTATGAAGGCAAAGTTGAGCCACAACAAAACTTAAGGAGTTCACGGAGGTTCATGGGGCATGGCTACTATGTTGTCTTTCAGTGTATTTATATAGTTGTCATTTATTTGTATAAACTCATTAGCAAGAACATGGAAAACCCATTATGGATGCATTGATGAAGAAGGACGTGGAGAAAAAGGTAAAACTGAGTAGGGATTTCCATTTCTTAACCCCCTCCCACCCACACATAAGCGATCCTTGCTATATTTTTTTGTCAATCAATGTAATTAATCTGAATTGTTGACAATTTGTGGGGCTATTCTGAATTGTATATGCTTCATTTTGACGGTCCTAGTACGAGATGATACATCACATTGTGCCATATTGCATGTGTGTCAAATCACATGTCCGAGCCATATTGTATGCATGTCAATGTGTACGGAGTATCTGACAGCAGTATTATATATGGTGATTAGGAGTAACTGTTTGAGGTTTTATTGACATAGCACACTTATATTTCATAGAGTTTTTTTTTATTTTAATTCTTCTTCGTAGTTTTTTATTTAATTAGCTAGCAAGTTTTTTTTATTTAATTCATCTCTAGATATCTTAAAGTCATGTAACTGAAATGGCATTCTGTTACTTTTGAGGTTATGGGAACCTGTATACTTAACTGGAGGAAGAACGGGAGGAGCTATTATGTGGGTATTGTATGCTCTGAAGTGTGTATGCAAATCTCAGTTAACTAACTTAACCCATTAATTGTTTGGGGTACAAAGCATCAATTTAATATATTTTAAAAATTGAAGTTTATGGGGTGAAGTCAAACTCGTTTAAGAAAATTATAAGTAAATTTTACCCTTTTAAACAGTAATCCAACTGATATTTTTTGGCAGCTAGCCTATTTAATAGATCCAATTGTTTTACTCTTTTAATAAATCCAATTATTTTACCATTTTAAACAGTTGGATCTGTTTGGCAGAATATTACTCTTTTAAACAGTGATCCAACTAATCAGTTAGTATCAATTTTTTTTCCAACCGATATATTTTGTTTGGTAGTTGATCAGGTAGTCTATGTTTCCTAGCTGATCAGTTGATCGGGTAGTATCTCGAGTGATAAATTGTCCAGAGGGTGACATTAATGAATTGTATGACTATTCAGTTTGCATTTTCTACTAAGCATTGTAATTTTCAGGATTATAAATTGTAAAAAAAAGGTAACTTTAGTGCATTCTAAATTGCAGAAAAGGTGAGTTAAATGAGATTAATGAAATTTTAAAACTGTTTGCTTTCTATATTTCTCATTTTTTTAGTTTCTTCATCTTAGTTTTTTAGTTATTCTAACTTAATATCTATAGCATGTCTATTTGGGAGTTGATTTATATTATCATTCCCTACTTTATTTCCACCACACATACCATACTCTATTTTGACCATTCCTTTTCAAAAATTTATGTGTTACTTTCCACCACACGAGAAAAAAATTGCCTCTGCTTTTTTTCATCACTGCACATGCAAGATGCTGCTTTGCCAAAGGCGCTATACTGATAGACATCTTGATTTTGTTTTGTAATGCTTATCGAAAAAACCCTTCATGGAGCATTAATATCATGTGTTATGCTTATTTACTTTGTTCACCCTTTTGAGTACCCGTGATGTTATTATGTCTTTTCTAATGAAATTTGTAGTTTTATATGCTATCGAATTTATATTGTCATAGTATTTGGATGAATCTGTTTATAGTTCAGATGAATGATATTCATTCAAATGTTACAAGTAAAAATATTTTTGTAACGAGGATTTCAATCTCCTACTCAAGTTAAAACCTCCAATCTTGAAATATTGCTCTGCGTTTCAAATAAACATTGCTATCATAATGTTATTTATACTAGAAAGTACCTGCGTTGAAGGTGTTGATTCTTTTCAAAGGAATTTTATACAAGATTTTGACAGTGTTGTTTCTTTTGTTGTTGAAATGTCATGGATGTTTGACATGTTCTCTAATCGGTAATGTATTTTCATTTATTTTCAAGGTTTATGTTCTTTGACGTACTATGTTTCATTATACATATATAAGTAATGTTATCAACCAAAAGATTATATATGTCCATTTCATACCTTTTTTTAAGCGAGTGATGTTAACTTCAAAACAAGGAAAAGAAAGAAGAGGAAAAGAAAAGGAGGCTAAGCCACACTCCCCTTGACTTTGTTGTGATAGACCAATTAAATACGATGCATTAAGTTTGGTAAGACAATATTTGATGGCTTAGAGGTTTGGGCAAAAATATATTTACTGAATTAAGTTTGTGCATCGCTGATTAATTTTATTTATTTATTGATGTTTTCTTGTTTACACGAATTGCATTAAACCGATGATGTTTTTGTATGATGTTCAAGATGAGTTATTAGTATTGTTGTTGTTGGAGTACATTTTTTTCTTAAACATGTTGGATAGTCCTATAAACGAAGGAAATTCTATCCAAATTTTTAATTTTTTTTACATTTATTTGTGTTGTAATATTTTTTTACTTGCTTGTGAATTGGTTTGTCGAATTTAGGCTATTTGAATGTTGTTGGACTATTTATTATTTCTTAAGCAGAGTGTATAGTCCTTTAAACAAAGGATATTATGACAATGTTTTTAAAAAAATACACTTTGTTTTGTTGGGTAGTGAAATTTTTGCCGTTTTGGAATTGTGTACTTTTGAAATTTTTGTCTTTTTATGATTACAAACTTTGGATTTCTTTTTGTGCCTTCAAGCACGGGAATTCTGCTACCTTGACATATATATTTTATATGCTTACATCCTTGTGTATTCTCCGATATATGCAATCGTTCTTCCATAAAGAAGTACGAATTGGCAAACAATTACATTATATTTTTTACTGTTATTTTAGTAACACTTATAAGGATGGCCTCACTCTGGCTTCATGCATGACATGAGTAGAGATATTTCATCCTCCATTTATATTATGAACATAAGCACACACATTACATAGTTGTACAATAGAACATTAACACATGCCCACGAGTGATCGAAAGGGCGGGATGGGTGCCTAAAACCTTCCCATTTAGTAACTTAGTTCCTGAACCGCTGAACTACTTGGTTTCGCAATCATCTATATTTTCCTTGACTTCGTTCTCTCAAGGAGGAATCATGTCTTTTTCCAATTTTGTGAAAATTAGGCTTGTGACTCTATCTTTACATGTCACCCCACATCGATGATGGCGGAGTGCCCCGATGGAGGATGCAGTACTGCACGCACGCCGGATGGGGAAGGATGGAGGTATACACCTTGTGGGAACCCCCTATCGGACCCCGAAACCCTCGAGATGCCCAAAGTATGGGCCTGGAGTGCCTTAGAAAGGAAGATGGTTTAACAACAATAGAACGTCCCATAAAGGTCTTTGTGGATCTCATCAAGTTGGTCCTAAGATGAGGTGGTTCATCATAAGGCATGAATTTTATTGCCCATCAACTTTTAAAGATTGTATTGAGTTTGCAAAAGGAAGATACAAATTCCAGAAACATGGTCTTTTAAAATGTATGTCTTCTATAGATCCAAAATATGTAGTGAAGCTAGGCAATTTAGAGGATGTATTATTGATGTAATAAAAACTACACAGTTTTGTGCTAGTGGAAATAAAAACTACTTCACCAAATGTGAGGAATCAAAGCTTTAAACTTAGTTACCTATAATGAATTGGTATGTTTCTCGCAAGATGTTGTATACATGTTTGGGATCCCATAAACCATAACCTCAGATAATGTAAGCAGCTACAAATAAGAAATGGTGCTATAATTTACTTGAAGGTTGTGAATAACTTTAACAAAACTTGCACCTTATTATGATCAATCAAATGGTCAGGCAAAGGATATTAACAATGTAGTTAATAATTACTTAAGAAAAATGATTGATAAAAATCAAAAGTATTTGTACATTTTTTTACCTACACTTTTATTGCCCATAGGACCTCGAAAAGATCAAATACTCGGGTAAGTCCATATGTCTTAACCTATGGGTATGATGTTCTTTTACTAGTTAAGATCACTCTTAATTCATTGGGAGTAGTAGCCAAAAATGAACTAACAGTAGAAGGATTTGACCAAGCTATGCACATGGAATTGGAAAACATAGATGAGGATAGGATCAAAACCATAAATAATATCTTGGTCCAAAAGAAAAAAATAGTTTATACAGATAATAAGAAAGTGAAAAAAGGACTTGCAAGTAAGGAGACATGGTTTGGAAAATCTTCTTGTGAATGATTAATAGGTCATAAATAGGAAGCTCACCAGGCCCAGTAGTACTCGATGCACTGCTATTTAGGTTATCAAAGGAATACCTTGACCTAGGTTGTCGAACAAGAGGAACCTATTTTTCTTCCTCTCAAACTTTCATTAAAAGATCCACTCGTAAAGACTCTTGTTCCTCATAGGTTAATTTCATCTTGTATGAAGATTCATAATCTGTAAGAGGTGGAACTTTTACAGAAAAATCTAATGGATCGGTTAAAGACAATGCAAATAAGAATAAAATTATAAGAAATAACTAATGCCTTGCAAAAGTAAGAGGGATTCGAAGGGTATGTGGTTGTTTGAAATGGAGCCAAAAGGAATTAGATGTACTTGGACCACAAATCCCAAAAAACTTGGGTCACACATGCATTGAAGTAAACTTATGTAATGCAAAAGGTTTCTCGAAGCCTGTGATACTCAGTTATGCCTTGAAAAATAATAGCCTTTGATATCTGAGATGAGCTAGGTAATACATGTAGATTAGCTTGGATCCTCAATGGAACTGGAATATATTTGTTTACAAACTAGGTGTGCAAGTATATCTACCCAAAAGACTTAGAATTAGGGAAAGATGGATGTGATATTCACAATACAAAACCCTAGAAATAATAAATAATTCCCAAACATTGATCATTTTGAGTTGAAGTATGGGGATCCTCTAAAATTACGACTATACGAAATGGTGCCTTAATGGTATCCAATAGGGGTTGCAAGTAGATCCTTAGCCTATCAATTGGCAGACATCTAAGCATAGTGATGATAGATTCAAATATTTTATCCCCATGTTAGAGCGATAATAAACACATCACTAGATAAAGTTAGAGTCCTTTGTGACTTGGCCGATTTTTAGAAAATATGCATGAAGCCATAGTTAAAGGACCCATAGTGTCCCATCTCATTTAACATTAAAGGGTTCCCAACGAACTCATTACAACTCGTATAAAAAAAAGAGAAAGAGATTAGGATCAAGACTAGCTTCCTTACCTTTCATAATATTGAAATCTAAGAAACGATATTCTAGCATTACTTTTTGGTACATATAACAGAAGACGTTACTTGACAACTATAGTAGAAAAAACTAAAATACTCCTTATCAGTTACGCTTGGGTTGTTTTTTCTTATGTGCATTAAAAAATGAGGAATATTCCAAGTGGATGTTTGTACTTTTCAATTTCAATGGAATCTCAACTAATAACATGAACGGATGTACTTCCTCTCCTAAAGATTTGAACCCAAACAATTTTCAAACATATAGTATAAGAGGTCATTTCAACCCAAAGTTGAACTCGAAGCAATTCAATGTTGAATTCCAAAAACTTTGAATAACAAACGGGTCAATATCAGCCCCCTTTAAACTTTGTTTAACGATATTAAGGATTCCAGATGTCTCCATACTTGATACTTTGAGGGCCAACATTCGACGCACCAATTTGTACTATTCATCATCATCCAACATTTGGGCCAAACCCTAAAACTGAAGGTGGGAGGTATTTGAAGTTTTTTCGACTTCTGAATGAGGACAGTGTGATCCCCCAAACTTGGGATAGTAGGGAAACTCATGAAACGAAAGATATTTTGTGAAGCAGAGACCAAAAGTTGTGAGTGATTCTCCACACGAAGATTTCGTGGGTAAAATAATGCTTCCAGTAGCAAAGTATTAGTGGTAAGCCTATTGATGGTTTCATCAAAGAAAATGTATTTGTTTCCCTTTAAAGAGATAGACTCCATTCATGGTGAAGGCTTTGAAGAGAGAGAAAATAGTCGTGAAGATGAAAGGATGCTTATAGAAGGAAAGTAAATAGTAAAAAAGGAAAAGAAGATAAGTGAGCTAAAATAAATTAGTGGTGTTGTTACAATACAAAATAAAGCCAAGAAGATATTTACATGCATATCTAAGAATGCTTTTTCTAAAAAGTGAAATGATAAGGGTAGTGGAAAGACAAAAAGGCACCTAAAATGGCCCTGTGGATTGAAAAGATCTCATGATTATGATTTTTGGTCTTTATTAACCAAATAAATTAGTATAAAAAAATGGAAGTCCCAAAGGAACTGAATATATATGCTGAAATGAGATTACAAAAGTTGCATGTTTCCCAAGTACTATTTCGTCCATGCTGAAGCCAAAGTTATTATTTGGACATTTCCACAAGTGCAATGAGGTTTGGTAGAACCACTAACAATAACTAAACATGCATGCAGAATAGTCCATGAGTAAGATTCCACTTGGTTTAAGGATACAAATAAATCATTATAAGTATAAGAAATATAAGAAATTTGGTTAAGGAATAGGATACTCATCAAATTATTAAATACATAGTATAGTATGGTGATAACTTTGGTTTAATTAATAATTTAATTATGAAACAAAAATAATACACACATAAATTTCTTCATAATGTTGACGAAGTTGAACCATATCATTGGCATCCTTATGCAAATGATGTGATCTATGGGCAATTTTTTGAGGAGAAAAATCATCAAAGTTATAGCCACCTTGATCTTGAAGAGAAACAAAAGAAATACCTGTGAAATGTGACTGGAATTATTAAGGAGATCACTATGAAGATCCATATGCCCATCCTAATATTTGAAGTCATCTTTGTGGTGCATCAGTAATTTATAAAAAGTGATATAAGATCTGAGGAAAAAAGAAATCTGAGCTTTTGGGATTGGAGGAGTGGCTTTGAGGTTCTGAATAATCAATATGGACCATAACACATTTTTAAGAGAATGAACTTTGACGATTACCCATGGTGAGAGATAGGAAAATCCATGGAGAAGTTTGAGAGATTTTCTAACATTATTAGAAGTGGAGGGTTGAGTGATGGTATTGTAACTAATGTTAAATCCATCGTGAACATGTTCCTCTAAATCCATAACGAGATCTCCAGACTAGGGGTGTGGTTAGACAACCCTGTCAGAAAGGGGAATATTAGATAAGCTTATTTCACTTATAAGTATTTCAAAATTAATTGTTGTCAAAACTAGCTTCATCTGAGGAATAAGAAGTGTAGAGGCCCTATGTGATGTAATAAGAAGTAGGATGAACAAAAGGGTGACAGGGGCACTGGGCATCATTAGAGACATAAGTATGGTATGTCTCGTGGAACTATCTGAAGAGAACACCTAGACTATTTACTCCCATAAAATAGGTCAGCTCTGTTACCATCCAAGTCGACCTAGAAAATCTAGTCCGCCCTAGTGTCACAGTCAGTCTGTATAGCCAAGATAGACTATGGCAGGCTAACACCATTATGTAACTCCATCAAAGAAAGCATGTACTGTGTGATTGGATGATGTAATTAGTGCAATATATGTGGGGAAGTTTTGAAAATATTCCCCCACTGTGACCATAACAAACTTAATGATTATTCTCCCACTTGCATCCAAATGGTGTTCCTGCCTAACCTATAAAGTCATGACATATATCACTCTCTCTTCTCTCTCTTCTAAGAGTATATAAATAACACACACTCATTCATGTTAAAGGGAGGGATATATATTTTTCAAACCCTTATGTTGTCAAATAATATATAGAACTTGAGAGCTTTTATGCAACCCTGGTTCGTGGCATTTTCTCATTGAATCAAAGCAATCAACAATAGAACTTATCGATCTAGGCACTTTTTTATCTCAAATCACATAAATCTATTTTCATTATCTTTATCTCATTTATCTCTACCATTTTCTCTAGATTAAAATTTGTGTGATTTAAATCTCTTTATGTGTTATTGATTAAAATTAGTGCACTCTTGATAAATCCAAATTAGTATACTAGTTTTAGGTAAAAAAAACCTTGGCATCGTTTGTGGGAATGACAAGCCATTTCTTACTTTCCACCATTGTTAATTCTATAAACTTCAAGAAACCTATATCTAAAAAATTAGCGAATCTCTATCTGATTCATCTACAATTTGTTGGGTTAGAGTTATTTTTAATTATTTTTCATTCAATTCAATTTAATTCCTTAAATCTACTATCAGATCTACCTTTTCCTGATTTAAATTTGTATTTCTACCATTTTCTGCAACTGTGTTTGGCACACTATTTTTTTCTTATAAAATACCTAGTTTATCTAGAAATACTATAAAAATGGTGGAAAAATCATAATGAAGGTTACTCACTTTATGCCTATGGGTATTGGCGACCTATAGGGGATCTTAATAATCCTGGCTAGAGGCCAGGAGGCTATGTAGGAGAATGTGAAACAACTAATCCAAAGCTTCTTAGCCCAGAGAAACAGGATCCAGATGAACCAGTTACCCCAGGAGGGGGTGAAAACTCTGATGGGAAGAGAAAAATGCTACCTCTTAACCCATGTATGGATATAAGATAGGCTCATCATGACAGCGTAGTTACAAATCGTAGGAGATTAAATTTAGGCTTGTGAGGGGATGGTAGATGGTATAGACACTCGGGATCAGAATGTGATAATAGATTTTACTATCTTGGGGGAATATCCACCATCAGATTTAGTGAACATGAAGATGAATAGAGTTACTCCCTCGAAAACCCATGTGTTTTAAAAAGGCTCAGTAAAGGGTCAGCCTTTGATCGATTGAGACCAAGAGCAACAAGGTTCGACCCATATAGATATCCAAGGGAGAAAAAAGGAGTATAAAGAATAATTTAAGAGAATTGAAACTAGAAGGGTCGAATGCTCAGCTAGATGAAAACCAAGTATGAGAGGATCAGCTAAAGCCGAGAAAACTTCTCATGAAGCGAGATCTCCTAAAAGTTGAAGCTAAGCACAAAACAATGTCACAATCAAGGAAAAACATGAAGAAAAATCATGGAAATAGTTTAGTCAACGCTTAGGAGATTGTCTAGGAAAGATTATAAAGAAAAATAACCCTTTGTAAAGGGGTTTGGTTCAAGGATCACTGTTTATAACAACAATTATGTGTTGTCCAACACCCATAAAATTTAAATAGTTTTTCATCACTCCCAAGTATGATGGAAAATTAGATCCTTTACTATATATAATACAAAACTAAGACAGTGTAGATCAGTCCCAAATGAGATGTCTTATCGGGTATTCTCTAGTAACATCAATGGTTTCGCTCAAATTTCATATAATAGCTTACTAAGGGGGCATATTTTAAACTTTTAGCAATTATCTAATCCCTTCATCAGTAATTTCTAATTTGGTACAAATCGAGACAAAAGAGTGGCTCACTTGTTAAGCATCCGTCAAGAAAGGGATGAAATAAAAAGGGATTCATCACACGCTTTTATTTCAAGAAGATTTAAGTAATTGATTACGATGAGAAGATACGGATCCCGACCACCGAGTATGATGACCGAGCTCATGGCCAATGCTGTCAATATTATGAATGTTAAAGAAGCAGTGAGCAGTGGTACAAAAAATAGTTGAGCCATGCTATGTCTGATGCTGGAAAGAGATTGAAAAAGAAAACAAAGTCATAGGACATAAAGAAATCTTAGAATCTGAGACAGTATGATGAGTATAACCCTTTGAGTGTCGAGTTTAACCAAATTCTTGATGAAATATAAGGTAGTAGTGACCTCATGTGGGCGGGGAAAATAAAGGCTCCACCTAATACGAGAGATAAGAGCAAGTACTATGAGTTCTATAAATATCATGGTCACACCACTAAAACATGTTGGGCCTAAAGAACGAGGCTGAGGACTTGATTAGACGAGGTAAGGTATTTATGTACGTAGATAAATGTAGACAGTCTAAGAGAAGGCACAAGCATAAACCCAGGAGATGATCTAAGTCTCTCTACAAGAAGGCTAACAAGAAGAAATGAGATCGAGATGATGATTCGGAGGATGATCAAAATTTTCCCAAGAAGCTTAAGGATCCTATTACTGACATTGGTATAATCTCTTTGTGTTGTTTTTTATTATTTGGGGCAATATCGGTGATGGATATTAACTAATAGAGGAAAGACTACCTCAATAGGGCAAAGGCTCGTGGTCAAGTTAGGGTGGCAAATTTGGTCAATGCATCGGACTCATCCTCGAAAGGTATATAAAGGTCATCTCATTATTGGTATTTTAAAAGATGTCTTGTATGGTGGTCTTTATTCACATGATGACCCTCTATTCATTACAACGTTGGTGAAAGAGACAAGAGTGGTGAGAATTTTTGTAAATAATGGTAGTTATGCAATTGTGCTATTTTATAATTATTTTAAAAATTGGGATTAAAAGACGGGAAACTTGGTGTCGAACATGCCTCTTATAAGGTTTTTAGTGGATAAGGTGTACCCCTTTGAAATGATCGATTTGGACGTCATCATTGGCACATGGCCTAGCTGTTGAACAAAGATTAAATATGTCCTTATCTTAGACGAGAAAATCCACTCGTCCTCTAATACTATCGTTGTTTGGGTCGAATTAAAGAATTTTGAATTCAGGACTTCTAACATCCATTCATGTATGAAATTCCTCACATGCTATAGGGCTAGGTAGTGAAGCGTAATAGCATTGTAATGCTACCATACCTTCACATAGAAACAAGAGCATAAGAGCATCACTGTTACTTATTGTATCAAGCCTTTATATCCTCAAGATAAGGATAACCCACTTATAGACAAGGTTGTTCAGTAGATTTAGATGATGATACTAGACTATAATCACCAAGAGAGGATAGCCCAGATGGACTCGTCATTGAGTCTGGATCTCAAGAAGGAGTTGGCACCCTTCTTAAGGCATAAAAATAGTGTGTTTACCCAGAGTCATAAGGACATATCAGGGATAGATCGATAGTTTTATTGCCATGAGCTCAGTATCATGAAGGATGTGAAGCCCATCAAACATAAGCGTCATGTATTTAACCAAGAGAAAAACATGTCCATTTTAAGAGGAGGTTGGCAAGTTGAAAAGGGGCAGATTTTAGATGGGATGTTAAGTACCCAAAATTGATCTTAAAGTTATCATGTTCATAAAGAAGAATGATAAGTGGATCACGTACTTTGACTTTACCAAAATAAATAATGCCTATCCAAAGGACCATTATCATTTGACGTGATGCCACTATTGGTCACGATCTTCTCAGTTTAATGGTTGCCTACTCAGGGTACAACTATAGTAGGATGAACCCTAAATATCGGGAGAAAACCTCATTAATCATTAGTAAAGGTACATTTTGATAAATTATTATGCCTTTTAGGTTGAAAAATTCTGGAGCAATATACCAAAGATTGGTGAAAATTTCTTCGAGGGACAAATCGGTACGACCATGGAAGTATATATGGATGACATACAGATAAAGAGTAAGAGGGAGGCTAATCACATCAATGAACTTAATGGGATGTTCGATCAACTCGAAAAGTACTAAATGGAGAGATATATGGTGAAGTGAATCTGATTCAGGCATCGATCGACATACAACCTCTCAGAGATTGACGGTACGAGTAGCAACACCGAACTATTTTATTTCATAAACTACGGATAGATGTCTTACATTATTTAAGGTTATTAGAAAGATATTTGAGTGTAACGAAGAGTGTGACAATGACTTCTTAGAACTAAAGAAGTACTTGGGATTTGTACCATTACCGTTAAGACCGATTATTGGCGAGAATTTATAATCATACCTGGCAGTGTCAGAGTCAACAGTTATCTGGGCATTAGTGAAATAAGAATAAGGACTATAAAATCATGTATACTATACTAGTAAGGCATACCATGGAGAAAAAATACGATAACCTAGGATGGATAAGTTATCATTGGGTTTGATTGATGCATCTCAAAAAATGATTTCGTCCTTTTAGGCACATGTGATTGTCATTTATATAGACTTTCATCTATGAAAAACTATCATAAGCCTGAGAAATTTGTTAGAATTGTGTCTTTGGTAAGGGAACTTGGATAGTATGGCATATCTTACAACCCTAAAATGGAGAATAAGGGACAAGCAGTGGTCAATTTTATAGGAGAATTTACTTTCTAAGAGAAAATAACCGAGCAAACTTCTAGGAAAAAGTGCTAATTAGTAAATCTAATTGAGCATCAAAATCACCAGCCGGAGTCATCACAAATACAAAAATAAAGATCTTCGACCTCGAACAGATAAAGAATCTAATTTAGGATGGTTTTTTGGTCAAAAGAAATTTTGAAAAAGGCCCTTATATATTGGAGCTATCCGTAGATGGCTCGTCGTATGCAAACGACAATGGAGAAAGGATGATCATCAATACCCCTGATGGTGTATACATCAAGTATGTTATTGGGTTCAAATTTTAGGCCTCCAACAAAAGGAGGAATACAAAGCTATGTTAACAAACTAAGTTATGCATTTTCACTATGCACGGAACATTTATCAGACAACAACGACTCTCAATTAGCGGTGAACCAAATATTGGTAATTTATTAATAAAGAGAGGAGTCCATGGAGAAGTACTTCGAGAATTTGAGAACATTATTTCTAAGTTTCTCAGTCATAGAAATAGTAAGAATCCCAATAGCCGAAAAAGCTCAAGAATACGCTCTTTCCAATTTGGCTTTTAATACAAGAGCTAAACTTCAAAGAACAAAACCCATGGATATCTTTTCCTTATGTAGAACTCAAGTAAAATATGTGTTTATTATGGATTTAGATGTAGGTACATCCTTGATGAACCCCATCAGAGAATTTTTGGATATTGGCATAGTATAAACAATTATAAAGGAGGAAAGGAGACTTTGTAACAAGGCAGTGAGATACTTCCTATAATGAGAAGATATGTTCATAAGAGAATTCGTAACTGTAAGAGGGTAGTTTAGATAAGATGGAGGCGTAACCCCTTTTAAGTATGGTGATGACAAGGTTAGTTAGAAAAGCACTAGTGATTTAGCTACAAGACACAAAAAGAAGTTTGGAATGTATGGAACCCATCTTATACTCACAAATCTCTCGTGTATAACTCACAATATAATAAAGAACTTCAGAAATAACTTAGCTAGAGGGAGAGAGAAGTAAGCACCCTAGATACACCTTGGTAGGCAGGCAAAAACATACCAAAACTCTCAAGGATCTCTATTATGTATTAAAAGCTTTGTAATAAATAACAAAAATGGTGGGTGGCAGAACTCTCTGGTTCTTTAATAATTCTCTCTAGTAAATAAATTTCTCCAGTAATAACTTTTGAACTCTCAAAAAGATCATCCTTTCCTCAGAGGTGGTTGGGGTCCTTAAATAGCCCCCCACACCACCCCCGAGGCAACTCAGTCATTAAAGACTATGAAAGACATCCCTCATACTTTATGTCACAACATTAAATGCCTGATGCACTAGTTGTCTCCTAGGTCATAAACATTAAATGCCAAGACATGCCTTTTGCCTAACCACTGTGTGTCAGGGGGTTGTTGTCGCAGAGGTGGCTCACCAACTATCTGACAGCCCCAAATACCACGGTGGTTTACTCAAGTGCATGTCTGACATTGTTTAAAAGCTTAGTGACATCACCCACAGTAGATGTGACATTTAAGCAGAGGGTTGTTTGGTCCATAACTCAATGCCCGATGGAACTCCAAGCTGCTCCGCTTGAGGTTCCACGGTCAGGGTCCTTCGGTGTTTTACGAGGTGTATCTAAGATGGTCAGGACAATCCCCAATGGTGCCCCACTTCTCAATCCTCCAAACCAAGTCCCTCTAAAGTTCCCACGGTGAGGTTGTTCGATAGAGCATGAAAGCTCTCCCAAGCCCTGCCAAGCCTGGTCTCTCGCGAGTACCGTTCGACCTCACACCCATTCATTATTCTCGTTACAACATTATAGTCATTACAACTCGTAGTCAATATAAACAAAGCTATAATATGGCAAAGTAACAATAAGCTAAAGTACGAGTTGCCACGCTAAGCTGCCTCCCCAAGCTGCCACGCTTGAGTTGCCTTACCAAGATGCCAAGCTTTAGTTGCCACGCTGATCTTATCCTCAGAACACTGTTGCTAATTGGTGGATTATCCCTAATCCCAGGATTACCTTCAGGCCCCCTCTACATTTGCCCATTCGTGGAGGGATTTGTTGTGGGAACAAGAAGTGCCTCCACGAAAACTTCTTAATCCGATGAACCTTCTCTGTCTGGCCTGCTGCTTTTTCCTAATGCTGAGCCTCAACCGTTCCGGCTTGAATATCTAAAATTCTCCCGAAGGACCTGCTAATATTCTCGTAGTAATGTTCGAAAAAGCGAAAAAATTCTCCCCGATGTATCTGAGTCATAACTAAACAACGTTTGAGCTTCTGTCGAGGGGACATCGTGGCTTTTTTGAACCGTTGGGACACCTTCTTTGTTGGGGGGTTTATTTGATATGTCAGAGAAAATCTTAGCGCCCAAAACTCAATCTTGCTTAGGAAGGTAACGGTGGCTGTTCCCTAGGTGTCACTTCATTAATTGATGGCAGTTCCCCAGGTGTCACTTCATTAAATGACGTAGCATTGTCTTTTCCATGTCAGAACACTTCCCGAAGTGCCACGTGTACATTTGAAATGATTGCAGGCGGCCACACACGTGCAATGGTGGGAAACTTAAACGACGAATTTTAAAAATTAAACGGCCAAATCACTTAAAACCATTCTTTTTCTTGCTTTCCCACTACTTGCTTCAAATTTCCTTCGTTTTTTAGAGAGAGAGAGAAAAAGCTTCCATTGTTGATCGTCTGAAACCTCTATTGCTGTTCGACCTTGTGCCGTCCTGTTCTTGCTCTCATCTTCTTCGCCACCTCCTGTGGTTGTTCTTCTGCCATTGTCGTGCTCAGGCTCCTCTGTCTCAAGGTTGTTTTTCGTTTGCTCTAACACTCTGTCATGGCATCTCAAAGTTACCTCACCATCTCTTCAACCAGTGCGTCGCCTGCTACTGCTGTTGCCACCACTACTGGTGCCTCTGCCTTGGACGCTGTCCGTCATGAACAGTTAAGGTTTTATCGTCGCTCTCCCATTTTTGGCGAAAGTGATTGCTTTTTTGCTGCTTGCAAGACTGTCAATTTTGAATGAAAGTTTAAGTCCTTAGTGCTGGGTGACGAGGACGAAGAACCCTCGAAGTGGGGCTTTCTTCCTCCAGAGGGGACTCTCCGGTTTCGTCTGGAGCGAGGGGACTTCCAATGGTCCCAAATTGACTTCGAAGCACCAGGTGGTTCTCCTGCCCATTTTGCTGCTTGGAACTCTCACATGGTGAGTTCCTATGGTGATATTTTGAGTAAGATTGGCCTTCAACGGGCCAAATGGTTTGGTGAGTTTACTCTCTCCAAAAATAATGCTGCTCTCCCCATTCTTGTTTCTCGTTGGAACGTGACGACTCACACATTTATTGCTGCGTGGGGCGAGTTCACGATAACCCTAGAAGATATCTGCGAGCTTCTGGGGCTCGAAGCAACAGGTCATGAGCCTTATACCGATGAGCCTCTCGACGCCGAAGAGACTGCTGACCGTTTGGCGTTGGACCGAATATGCCGAAGTTGCATCGGTTCTTCAAACAAAGCTACCTTCACTTCGCTGATTAACTATTTCTTCAAGGGTTCTAGTGAAGGTAGTTCTTCAATTTCAACGGATGCCCCTGGCCAAGGTACTTCGTTAGAGCTCCCTGCTTACATCCTTGTGATTCTTTCCCGTTTTCTTTTGACGGGAAAACCAAACGATCAGCCCCGAAGGGACCTTATCAACATATCCCTTCGTTTGGCCCGGGGCATCAAGCTTCCTTTGGCTGCAATTGCCCTAGGGTCCCTCTACACCTGGCTTGACAGGACGTTGTTCGATATGGAACGACCACTTGGCCGTTATAACCTGGCCAATTTTGCTAACAGCGTCCTTCTAACCAGCTTTCTTTACGTGCGCTTTCCTGTTGTGGTGGCCAAGGCCAACCGTCCTCCTTCTGGGGAAACCATTCTGCCCCCACGCTCTTATATTTATCACAAGAGGCAGAGCCGAAAAGAGCTGGTCGCCTCAATTGATCGTTTTGAGGACTTTGTTATGAGGCCTTACGGAGAGGACGCCTTTGTTCATACTTGTGATTTCTTTCAGCACGAATCCAGGGTGGTACAGGTGGGGGTAGACATTGAAAATCCTCAGTTAGCCGTGGTGCTTCTCCTTTCTCCGGGGTATCTGCCTTCCTACACCGAGTGGGGATATTCCAGCGAACATTATAACCCCAATCAGTGTAGTCGTCAATTTGGGTTTGATCAGGGGGCTCCTCGCTCAGTTTTCCAATCCTCAAACCCGAAGGTTAGCTTTAGTGAGGCATGTTCCTTATTTTCCTCCACTACTGCGTGGGGGATAAGTGAATCAATGGCTGGGAGAGTCACCATTCCCTCCAACAAGAGGCAAGGGAATGTGACCAGTCTATTTGCCATGAAGTTCTGGCTGAGACAACTGGCTAACATTGCTGAATTCATAGATGGCGAGCCTGTGTACCCTCCAGTTCTTTCATTTTCTGCGATGGAGTTGGGACTCAAAGGCAACTCCGTTCTGGGGATTGAGTTCCCTCTAAGCAAAGCCCCTAAGAGGCCTTCCGAATAGCTACCTCCGTTATGCCCCATGACTCCCACTGCCATATCCAAAGCGAAAAGTGTTGGGGTATCCAGGAAGACTGCTCCTTCGACTGGAGCTACTGCTGATGAAGGGTCTTCGCAGCCGTCGACCAAGAAGGCCAAGAGTGGGGTGGCTTCCACGAAAAAGACAAAGTCCAAATCCCAGATTCCTGTGGCAGCCCTTCCCATAGCCTCCGTTCCTCCTCCCATGTCTCCTGAAAGGGCCGAGAGGTTAAGGAGGGAGGCGCAGGTTGAGGTAGATCGGGTGAATGCAGAGTTTCAACGGTGCGCTGTCGTCGTTCCTCCCTCTGTTGCCTTCCCCACGATCGTCGTTGATCCCACTGAGCCAGCTGCAAAGAGGAGAAAAGGTTCGAAGGTTCCTCAAGCCACTGGCAGTGACGTGACAAGGATGAGGAGGAAGACTTTAGGCACCAAGTCCCAGCGGAAGCAAGCTTCCCCGGTGCAAGCTTCTCATTCTTCTTCCCAATCTGAGGTATGTACACTTATCTTGTTCTCTTTTCTTCTTTGGTTAGAGCAAGCCGGATTTGCTTATATATATTGTTCTTAACTACTTTTGTGCAGGGACTTAAAGAAACGGGGCCTCGTTCTCCTAGCCCCCCAAGTCCCCCCATTAGCCGTTTCGTGGGTGGTCGCTGTGGGGCCATCTCATCCGATACGACCCCACCCCATTCGCCAATGATCGGGCTTACTTACGCCCGTCGTTCAATCTCACGACGGGCGAGGGAGGAAGTTGGGGAGGGTGAGGTTATAGAACCCATGGATGTCTCTTCGCCACCAGAGACAACACAATCTGAGATGCCTACTCCAGTCCCCTCTGGCTCACTGGCTTCCTCTGAGGCTGTTCTCCCCCTCGTTCTGGTTGCTGCAGGTGATCCTGAGGTAATTATTTCATATTTAAATTTGTTTGATCTGGCATTCCTTCTCTTTCACCCCGTTCTGTGTGCTGAATTTAGGATGTTGGTTGCCCTAGGTCGAAGTATCCTCGCTGCTAGCAAACATTCTTCGTCCAACGGTGCTGGCGAGACCTCTGACCACAGTGCCCCTTTTCAACGTTCTGACTGAGGTAAGTTATTCTTGGATACATTTCGCCCCTTTTTTTTTGTATTTGTTCCTCTTGACTAACATTGGATTTTATATTGCAGCTTTCTCCTGATCTTTCACCACCCTCATCTATTCCCGATGAACCCCTTGCTCTTGCTTTGGTACCTTATGTGGGCAAGGGAACTATGTCGATGGTTGAGGTTTCTGGGGCCGGAGACCCCATTGAGGCTGATGAGGTAACAAGTCCCCTCCCAACAATTCCTGCCACTTTAACCTCCGTGATGACTCCCACTCCTGCCCCTGTTATGATTCAGGTACTTTCTTAATTCTCTGCTTAAACTCCTTCTTATAATAGTGACTTAACAACGAAAACGTTTGTTAAGATTTTTTATATGATCTCCACCTTATAACGGTGACTTAACAACGAAAACGTCTGTTAAGATTTTTATATAATCTCCACCTTATAACGGTGACTTAACAATGAAAACACTTGTTAAGATTTTTATATAATCTCCACCTTATAACGGTGACTTAACAACGAAAACGCTTGTTAAGATTTTTATATAATCTCCACCTTATAACGGTGACTTAACAATGAAAAACACTTGTTAAGATTTTTATATAATCTCCACCTTATAACGGTGACTTAACAACGAAAACGTTTGTTAAGATTTTTATATAATCTCCACCTTATAACGGTGACTTAACAATGAAAACACTTGTTAAGATTTTTATATAATCTCCACCTTACAACGGTGACTTAACAATGAAAACACTTGTTAAGATTTTTTTATATCTCTTCTCAGGTTGCTCAGGAGGATTCCTCACTATCTCTTTCACTTATGGGCACACCACGTCAGGAACCTGCTGTTTCGGAAGAATCTGACCAGGCTGACCAAGGTTCAACGACTGGTGTTGAGGCCGAAAGTGAATCTGGGTGCGAATTGCCTCTCCCTGACTTAACTCCTCCTGCCTTTTGCCTAATGGTGCTTCACAATTCTCCCCAAATGCCCGTGAGCCATCGCTTGGTGATTGAGCAGTTGGTGAACCATCACCCCGAGACCTTCACCGTGGAGTGCCTACGGTCCAATATTCCCGTGATGAGTTATCGACTGCAAGGCATGGCGACCGTTGTTGCTGAGATTGCCAATACTCCCACTTCCAGTGTTACCCGAGCCCTCATTAATCAGTTTCTGGGTTTTCTAAAGGAATTGGGTCGTGACGGTTTCCGTTTCGACTGGCTTAAAGCGTATTTGAAAACTTTGAAGAGTCAGCAGCTGATCGGCCAGAGGGAACTGTTGAGGAAGCACCAGGAGGACCAACGGGCTGAGGAAGTTAAGTTAGCTGAGCTGGCACCTCTTTTGGAATCAGCGGATGAAGAAATAAAGAATGCCGAAAAGGCTCTGCGTTTGGACAAGCTAAAACGGGAGAGACTTCTTATTGAACGCGCACAGGTGCAAACCAGGCTAGAGGTTGCTGTCAACGCTCAAAGCTCCTTCGCGTCCGCTTCTTCGGGCCTGCCTGGGGATTTTTTCTCTTCCCCGAACCTATGGTTCCTCTTAGGTTAGCAAACCCTTGTATATATTTTCCTTCTTCGTCCATTTATGTAATTCTTGGGCAATAGTTCCCAATTTTTTTGTAATGCTCTCTTGTTTATTGAATGTACGAATGTATATTTTCCCGTTTTATCTTTGAGTTGTGACTGCTTTCATATCGGTGTCTATACTTCACGTTATCAATAAAACTTGTATATTCATAATCAAAGACTAGATACATCGATGGTACAAACTTAATTGTTTACACATGATAGACTTTCAACCATTTATTATTAATTTTGAATGGCTTGTCTTCCTTTATCTTAGAAATTAGGCAATAACCTGAATCATGAGCTTCCTTCACGACGAAAGGTCCCTCCCAATTGGCTGCGAATTTTGGCAGAGGAAGTCCCCTAATGTGTTTCACCGCTGCTTTCAAAATGAGATCCCCCTCTACGAACCTCCTTGGTCTTACCAGGTTGTCATATGCCCTAGAGAGCTGCCTTGTATACATTTGAAAATGTTGCATTGCGTTGTCTCTGTGTTCATCCACTGCCTCCAGCTGCACATGTCTGCTCTGAGGGAGCATGCTACTTCGCAAGGCGTATCGAGCAAAGGGAACCTCCAACTCCACTAGAATGATTGCCTCAGCCCCGTAGACAAGGGAGAACGGAGTGTACCCTGTGGGCTTCCTCTTTATCGTTCGATAGGCCCACAACGCCGCTGGTATCTTGTCATCCCACGATCCTGGAAAGTCCTCCATTGTTTTAACCAGGATATTAACCAGAGTTTTGTTAGTTGCCTCGGCCTGACCGTTCCCCTTTGGGTATGCCACCGTTGAAGTGTGATGAACGATGGAATACTTGTCTGTAAGCATCGTTACTTCTGAGTTGACAAAGGGAGTCCCATTATCTAAGAGGATAACCTTTGGGATCCCAAAATGGCAAATGATATACTCTCTGATGAAGCTACTCACTACCCCAGCCGTTGCCCTTCTGAGTGGTATTGCTTCAGCCCATTTTGTAAAGCACTCTGTTGCTACCAGTATCCATATCTTGCCCCTTGATGAAGGGTGTATCGCCCCCACGAGGTCGAACGCCCAAGTGTGGAAAGGATAAGGCGTTGCCAGAGAATGTAAGTCCACCGATGGGGTATGGATCATATTTCCATGAAGTTGGCAAGCTTTGTATTTTCGAACAAATTCAGCAGAGTCTTTCTCAATCGTTGGCCAATAATATCCCAACGTCATCAGCTGATCATATAACTTGGCCCCTCCTATGTGAGCTGGGTCATGGGCTTGTTTGAGGACCTCAGTTGCCTCTTCTTTTGTGATGCAACGCAATGGCTTGTTGAAGTACCCCCTTCGATAAAGCTTCCACTCTTGGATATAGAACCTTGGGGCCCTTCGCTTCAGTCCCATCGCATCCACTTTCTCCGTTGGGACAGTTCCATCTTGAATAAAGTCGATATAGGGCTGCCTCCAGTCTGTTTGGGCTTCCATGAAATGGCACTCAGCTGCTTCGAAAAATAGCTGACACTTATCACAATTCTGTTGTAGTTCTGCCGCATCCTGTTTCATTCTAGGCCAAAAATATCCCCCTCTTTGAATTCTCCTATAAAGAGGTATCTCAGTTGTTTCGCAGTGCTCCTCATGTGCAACACACCGTTGCAGCTTCTTCAACTCATCGAGAGACTTCTGGTGGTCCTTTTCCCATATGAACTTTGTGTTTTTTCGTAGCAGCTGCATCAACGGGTGTGTTACCTCGGCCAATCCTGGTACGAATCTTCTGAGGTAGGAGACTTTTCCGAGGAAACTTTTTAGCTCCTTCGCCGTTCTTGGGCACGGCATTTTCTAAGATCACGCGTTGTTTATCCTGGTCCATCTGCACCCCTTGTCGATCAACCACAAAGCCTAGAAACTTCCCGCATGTTACTCCAAAGACGCACTTCAATGGATTCATCCTTAATTTATACTTCCTACACCGAGTAAACACCTTCTTTAAGTCGTTTAGGTGGGACTCCTCCTTCTTCGATTTGATGACCAAATCATCCACATAGAATTCTACAAATTTGTGGAAGAAATCGTGAAAAATGGCCATCATTGTTCTTTGATAAGTAGCTCCCGCATTCTTAAGTCCAAACGGCATTACTTTGTACATGAAATTGCCCAACGGGGTTCTGAATGTCGTTTTCTCTGCGTTCGCGGGGTCCATTTTGATTTGGTTGTACCCTACGTACCCATCCATGAAGCTATACATCTCATTACCAGCCGTGGCATCTATCAGGCTATCAATGGAGGGTAGAGGGAACTCATCTTTGGGGCAAGCCCTATTCAGATCTCTAAAATCCACACAGACCCTTATTTAGCTCTTGTCCTTCTTCCCTACTGGCACAATGCTAGATAGCTAAAGGGGATGCTGTATTGGTTTGATGAATCCTGCTGCCAACAAACGTTGAACCTCTTCCTTAATCTTCAAGTCCAACTCAGGTTTATAAGTCCTTGTTGCTTGCTTCACCGAGATGGCTGAAGGCATCACGTTTAGCTTGTGGCAGCTCACTTCTTCATCTAGCCCTTCCATTTCGGTATACTTCCATGCAAAGACATCTATGAACTCCCGGATTAGCCCAACCAAGGCTTCTCTTTTCTCCTTACCGAGATCCTTCGCGATGAAGATGGGCCTTGGATCTTCCCCTTCTCCTGCCAGGTTCAACTGCTCCAACTCCTGTGCTTGGGGCTTTGGTTGATCTGCCATGTAGTCTGGTTCTTCGGTGACCTCCTCCACGAAATCCTGTATGTTGGAGTTATCTATCACCATACACTGTCCCTGTTGATCCACCAAGAAACATTCATATAACGGGTCAGCCCCATCCTCGGTCTCTTCGGCCGCCCGCTCACATCGTTACAAACGGTATATCACCTTCCCCTCTTCAGTGACCACCTTCTTGCACTGCCTGTTGGTAGTTGTTTCCACGGCCTTCCTCTTCCTTTCTCTCGAAGCCTCAGCGATCCTTCCCCCTGAAAAGCGACTCAACACGATTTGCCGTTGGGCCTCATGCTCCATAGGATCCACTCTAAGCCTTACTTTGTTTTTGAGCTGCTTTGTGGTACTTTGAGGTCGAGGGATCACCTGATGGGTTTCTTCGGCCCTCACCCCTTCGTTACTCGTGGCTTCTTTACTTTGCTCGTTCAGAGGCCCCATTCTATCTTTGATCGAGGGAACCCATGCCCCCTCCATTCTTCTCATTAGGACTCGAGCATCCTCTTCCAGCTCCATATAAAAGGCCGCATCTACAAAGTGAGCTTCCTCGATAGCAAAAGGCCTTTTTGTAGCCCTAATGGTCACTTCTGTTCCTTTGACATTCGCCTTGGCGCATTGATGATATGTTGAAGGAACTAAACCTTGATTGTGCATCCATACTCTTCCTATTAGTAAATGATAGGAAGTTGCACTTTCTATTACATGGAACTTGATGTGGGAACTCAGATTTCCCATTACAATTCCCACATTCACATACCCAATGGATTTGGAAGATTGGTTGTCATACCCTAAGATTACCAGAGGCATGGGGACCAACCTTTCTTCTGGGATATCAGCTGCGTGGAAGGAGTTGATCGGCATAATGTTGATGGAAGCGCCCCCATCCATAAGCGTTCTTGCAAAACTAACCCCATTGATACTGGCCGTCACATACAAGGGCCTGTTATGAGGGAACCTTACAGCTCTATCTGCATCGCTGAAGGTCACCTCTGATAGGAACTTTTTCACCAGCCTCACCATGGGTCCCCTCCATTTCAACGAGGGAACCGCGTCCTTCTTCGCGATGTCTAGGATCGCCTGAGTTATTTCCAGTCTTCTCTCCTTTGGTATCCCCACTTGATCGAAGAACCAAGCGAATTTTGGGGATTTTGAAACTGCGTTGTATTCAACGAATGCCTCCATTTCCTCGCCTTCAACGCTGTATACGTCTTCCACGCCTTTAGCGCTTGCTTCATCGTAGGCTAAAACTACGTTAGCCATTCCTGTGGTGCAATATTCCAGAGTTTCTTCGAATTCTCTTTGCCTCATTGTTGACCTTCCTTCTCCTCTTTCCGCCTTATCGTCGTAGGCCGTCACCAAGTTGGCCCCATGCGCTGGAAGAGGGTTGTTGTTAACGTTCTGTGGGGGTATCTGCAGCGTCCCTGCCTTCATGTACTTGTCAATGATTCTTCTTAGTGTGAAGCAGCTCTCTGTCGGGTGCTGGATCTTTCGATGAACCTGACAATACCTAGGATCCGCCTTCGTTGCGTCATCGGGTTCCTCCGAAGGAACGCCTTTTGACAGGTAAACCGTTCCACCCTGGACCATGGCGTTATAACAACTCACCGCCTCTTTTATCGTGCATGGTAATGGTGGTGGGTCTTCTCTATCCCTTCCAAACTTCCTTTTGTTGTCCTTCTTCGCCGCCTTACCCCCGTCTGTTCCTTCGGTGTATCCCACCCGTGGGGGTTGAGGCCTTCCTCCCCCAGGTTGTATCGGTTGCCTAAATATCATAGGCACCACCACCGGGTTTGGTCGTACGACCAATGAGATGTTCCTTGCAGATTTTAAGAACGCCGAAAAAGTTCCCTCGCGCGTCTCATTGATAAGGTGGCAGATGTACTCCGGGAGTAGTCCTTCGGCACAGATTTGTAATAGTTTGGATTCCTTGGCCTCCTCTCTCACGTCCAGAGACCTTTCCCTGAACCTCCGAACGTACGCCACCACGTCTTCTCCTGGTCGTTGCTTCTCTCTCCCTAGTTGGGTCCGAGTGAATTCATCCTCTGCTAGAAAGAACTTTTGGACAAACAGCACATGCATCTCTTCCCACGTGGAAACACTTTTAGGGGCCAAATGAGAATACCACGTGTATGCTTTATCGGTTAGGGATTTGGAAAACTCCCTCAACCTGAGTTTCTTGTTGTTGCAATGCGCCCCTAGGTGCTCAATAAAACGTTTAATGTGCTCTTTCGGATTCCCACCCTTCCCTGTGTATTTTTCAAAGATGGGGGGAATATAATCCCTCGGGTAAGGCTCATCGTTGTATTCCTGAGGATAAGGTGTCCTAAAGTCATCATAGACTGAAGCTACCTCGCCTATAAACTGTGAGGAAGCCTTCACAAACTTTAACATCTCCTTTTGCATTTCTCTCCTCATTTCCTCCATGGGCGATGGGGCAACAACCAATGGGGGTGTTAGTTGAATGACCGTAACAGTTGGAGCCATCGTTACGGCTGGCGCCGTTGATACTCCGGAGATTCCCATTGTTGGATTTACGACGGAGGGTATGCTTGCCGGGGCTGCTCCCGTTGTACCTGCACCCGGTGGAAGCGTTGGAGCTGCCCCTGGTGTTACGAAGGAATTGGCCTCAAATCCTCCCAGCACCGTTGAAGCTGCAGGAGTTTGCAAAAACTCATAGAACTTGCTCATGAGGAGGGTCATCTGCACAGGTCCCAGCCCAGCACTCGTGGAAGCCTACGTCACTCCTTGAGTGCCCGTTGTTGTCTGAACTGGGGGCACCTCTATTCGAGGAGCTCCGCTCCTTAAAGCCTCCAATTCTACCGTTGCTTGCTCTTCACTGTGTTGGATATCATCAAAGTTGAGCCTTCGATTAACGTTATCTTGCGCCATACTTCTTCCTTAGAAGAATGCCTCCCCAGCAGAGTCGCCAAATGTAAGAGGGTAGTTTAGATAAGATGGAGGCGTAACCCCTTTTAAGTATGGTGATGACAAGGTTAGTTAGAAAAGCACTAGTGATTTAGCCACAAGACACAAAAAGCAGTTTGGAATGTATGGAACCCATCTTATACTCACAAATCTCTCGTGTATAACTCACAATATAATAAAGAACTTCAGAAATAACTTAGCTAGAGGGAGAGAGAAGTAAGCACCCTAGATACACCTTGGTAGGCAGGCAAAAACATACCAAAACTCTCAAGGATCTCTGTTATGTATTAAAAGCTTTGTAATAAATGACAAAAATGGTGGGTGGCAGAACTCTCTGGTTCTTTAATAATTCTCTCTAGTAAATAAATTTCTCCAGTAATAACTTTTGAACTCTCAAAAAGATCATCCTTTCCTCAGAGGTGGTTGGGGTCCTTAAATAGCCCCCCACACCACCCTCGAGGCAACTCAGTCATTAAAGACTATGAAAGACATCCCTCATACTTTATGTCACAACATTAAATGCCTGATGCACTAGTTGTCTCCTACGTCATAAACATTAAATGCCAAGACATGCCTTTTGCCTAACCACTGTGTGTCAGGGGGTTGTTGTCGCAGAGGTGGCTCACCAACTATCTGACAGCCCCAAATACCACGGTGGTTTACTCAAGTGCATGTCTGACATTGTTTAGAAGGCTAGTGACATCACCCACAGTAGATGTAACATTTAAGCAGAGGGTTGTTTGGTCCATAACTCAATGCCCGATGGAACTCCAAGCTGCTCCGCTTGAGGTTTCACAATCAGGGTCCTTCGGTGTTTTACCAGGTGTATCTAAGATGGTCAGGACAAGCCCCAACGGTGCCCCACTTCTCAATCCTCCAAACCAAGTCCCTCTAAAGTTCCCACGGTGAGGTTGTTCGATAGAGCATGAAAGCTCTCCCAGGCCTTGCCAAGCCTGGTCTCTCGCGAGTACCATTCGACCTCACACCCATTCATTATTCTCGTTACAACATTACAGTCATTACAACTCATAGTCAATATAAACAAAGCTATAATATGGCAAAGTAACAATAAGCTAAAGTACGAGTTGCCACGCCAAGCTGCCTCCCCAAGCTGCCACGCTTGAGTTGCCTTACCAAGATGCCAAGCTTTAGTTGCCACGCTGATCTTATCCTCAGAACACTGTTGCTAATTGGTGGATTATCCCTAATCCCAGGATTACCTTCAGGCCCCCTCTACAGTAACATCTTTGCTCATATGTGTTCATCTCGTGGAAGTGTAGGAACTGATCATAGAACTCCATTAGGTATCATGAAGAGCTTACTCAGTAGGCTGATCACTTGTCAAGAGTATTGCAACTCAGGGTTATTATTGTCCTACTATGAAGGAAGATTGTGTCAATTATGTGATAAAGTGATACAATTATTAGAAGTGTGTTATGATAACAAACAATTAGGGGCATATTGGGAACTAATCGCATCTACATGGCCCTTCTCCATGTGGGGAATTGATCTTGTCGACCCATTTCTAAAGATAAAGAGAAAATTCAAGTATATGGTCATCGACTTCACTAAGTGGGCGAAGGCAGAGTTGCTAGTAGATATCCCGTACGAGAAGGTTTTCCACTTTATATATAAGAATATCTTTTATTTATATTGTATTCCACATTCTTACATCATAGACCGGTACACAATTCGATAACGAAGAGTTTGAGTATTATTGTATTCATTCAAAGATGTAGAAATTGCACTCCGCACCTAATCGTGCATAGTTAAACACCAACATTACACTGCTTGAAGGAATGAAAAAGAGGCTTGATGACGCAAAAGGGAACTGGATCAATGAAATTCATAGCATATTATGCGCCTATCGAACCACCTCAAGGATTATAACCGGTGAGACCCCGTTTATGTTGGCATTTGGCATAAAAGCGATGGTGCCCACGGAGACCAAAATGCCTAGGTTAAGGATACTCAAATATATTTTATCGAAGAGTGATTTAATTAGAAGCCTATATCTAGATTTAGAAGAAGAAGTATTGGAACACAAAGAACTTTGGGTAGTATCCTTCCAATAGAAGATGGCTCGATTTTATAATAAAATAGTAAATACAAGCACCTTGATGGAAGGATACAATGTGATGAAGAATGTTATCCATAAATGGAACAAGCTGGAACTCAATTGACATGGCTCGTATAGAATATATGTAGTCGTGTGGCCTCAAACTTATAGGATAAAGACTTTGGAGGGCTAGCAGTTCAAGAAACCGTGAAATGTTGAACACTCAAGGAGATATTATTTTTGGTGATGTTCAAATTACATTCTTGAAGAGCAAAACATGAATCTTGTTAATACTCTTTTGTTCCCTTGTAATCAGTCTTCAATGATGAATGACAGTCAAATTTGTCCTCTCCATATATGTTGCCACTTTAATTTTTTTTCATTATTATGCAATGTTTGTTTCGTCGATGTGTGATATTTGTAAGAATCCTTAGTTGAACACATCTTAATGCTGAGAATATTAAAATATATAATCAAGCCAATATTTTGTGAATTGTGTCATCTTGTACAGGTCATGGTCCAGAAGTTTAGTCAAATTTAGGAAATCCAATGCAGTGATGTGGCCAATAAGATATGTTAACAATTGTCTAACTTGAATATAGATCCTTGTACATTTGGTTGAATCTGGAAGCCAATGCTCACCTTTGATCAGAATGACTGGTAAGATCAACCAAGCAATGGTAGATCATTAGTCAGTACGGCTCAGGTTCTTCCAAAATTTATAGCTACTAACTCATATTAGGTCGACAAGATACGACCACATAATCGTAAGACTTAACTAATGGAAGATCTATCAATATTGAACAACTAGTAATTTGACATGGTAGGTGGAGAGATTCTACAATGAGACCATAAGATTATAACATATAGAGAGGTCTACAAGATTTAACCACTTTTCCTTATCAGAATAATTTTCGCAAAAACATTTAACTAGAAGTGGTGGTTAAAAACATAACCAATTAAAATAACTTGTAGAAATTATTACACAGTGAGCAACATATACATGCATATATACAAGAAGTTGAATAATATTTGATTTCAAAATTGAGCAAGAAAAATGGTAGATGTTCATTTCAAAACACTGAAATGCAAATAAAAATGGCTTTATAAAGGCCTAAGTTCAGGAGTTCCTAAGCCACAAGAGCATTGTTAGTTTATGGAGTTACTTTAGGCGTATTGCTAGTTTTTAAGTAGAATTGAGGAGAATTAGAAGTAGAATCAGTCATATCGATGTCTTGAGAAACCTTGAGTGCTATGGGTATAGTGGTCTCATTAGAAAAGGTTTGATCGGCTTGACCAATAGACTCATCATCCATAGTAGGCTCAGCCACCTCTATTTGGTATTTAACTGCCAAAGTTGGGCTTCCTCATCATCACCTTCCCACTTACCAACTATATTTGTAATTACATCTTAATGTTTCATAACCCTATTTTTTAGTTCATTATAACCCTCAAAGAACAAGGTTATGATCTCCAGGTTATGCTCGATAGAATCTTTGGATTTTTCAGCCCTAGTCTCCTCGCCCTTAACAAGAGATTCTTTGTCTTTTTGAGATCATCATTAGCTTTGACGTGATGCTTATTAGCCATGGAAATCGCTTCATTGTCCTTTTTAAATTCCTCATTATTCTTTAAATTTTAATGGCATCAGTACAAGCCTAGTCTTTTAAGTTCTTAGATTCCTCCTTCGCTATGCTAAGAGATAATGTTTTCTCAACGAATGGGTCACTTATCTCTTCAAGCTTGCCATCAGTCTTTTTTCAGCATCATGTTATGTTAAGTAAGTGTGTAAATGGTTTATCCTTTCCTCGAATGTGCGATGGATACTTACAGCTTTCTCCCTGAGGATAGTGACAACCATTGATACAAAAAATTAATGACAAAGAGCTCAACAAGTAGCAAAATATTTAGGAAGATAAGCATTAACTCTGAAAACATACCACAAACAAATGATGTTGAACCGAGACCCACGAAACGTCAGGATCATTATCCCTCAAGAATGGAAAGTATGAATTATTCCCATGGTAATTAAGCAACTCCATAGAATTGTTCATATAATGAACGATTGAATTTTCATTTTCTCGGTGTGGATAGGATCGAAATTGTTGAATTTAAAGTCCTCCGCGTCACCATAGCCAGACGATAACCCCGTTCAATGGACAAGCTGGTAAGAAAGATGAACTTTGATCTTCACCCTATCCACGGAATGTAACACCCCACCCGCCCGAGGAGAGCGAACGGAGCGCTAATGCGATAAAATAAATCCAAATCCACAAGTGACAAGGTATAGAGCATCTAAAAGAATCTCACAATAATATAAATCCAATAATCTCAATCTCTTCAATTATAACAAGTCTCTCGAATTACATACAACAACTAACTCGAAAATAAAATGCAAATCTCCAATGCTCTATACAACAAAATAATACAAATCTTTCCCAAACAATCCTCGCTAAAATCAATCTCCACAGTGCCTCAAAATCCGTGCTAACCTGCCACTAAAAGAAAATATGAGGAAGTACACAATACGACAGGAAATATGCTCAACAAATATATATTAGCGATGAATAAAACGTAACAACACGAGTACGAATATTCAAATCAAAATGTGAATCTCAAAGCATTTATAAATATAATTTCTCAACAACACTTTAACTGGGTCACCAGGCCTCACCACATCCGTATATGCTTTATCAAGCCATAGCCCGGGAAACGGGAATTTTGGATGGTGCCCAACATTCGTGCCATATCAAAATCTCATGACAACGTGCTCATCAATAATATAATGATACCACATGAATCAAAATAATTTTAACTATTATTTTCCAGATTTCAATGAATTTATCAATTCAAATATGAGTTCAATTAAATAAGAATTCAAAGAGAATGACACTCGCGAGATTTAAGGAGCATACTGTGTAAAACCCATACCTCAAACCATGATGAGAAACCAATGATCACATCCTCAAGATCAACAAAAAAGATCTACAGAAAGCTTCTCCAAGAACCTCCAACAAAATAGCCCCAAGAACACCTCTAATCTAAGGTTGGAACTCAAAAATCTCAAGGGCCAAAATATAAATAAAAAGAAGAGGAATATAAAATATATTTTCTGCCAAAATTTGTGCCAAAAGTATGTTAAAAGGGTTGCCCACGACTTCTTTTTATAATGCAAAGAAATGAAGAGTTGGAATCCAAAAGACTCCTTTAAATAAGGCAAAGAAATGAAAAGTTGGAAGTCAAAACAACTCCAAGAGTTAAAAATATTAAAAATCATTTTAAAATCCGTTTTGAATCCAATTTCGAAACCGTTTGAAATTCTCGCCTTTAAAAATAATAACCAACATATTTGAGCAATAAAAATAATTTTATCAAAAACTTTATTTTCCTCCATTTTTCAAAAATTAATTAAAATAGCCCAAAATTACGCGGGTTGTTACACTTCCCCACTAACAATGGAATTTCGCCCTCGAAATTTGCGGAATGCCTAACTCTCAAAATCAGGCCACTACACTATCTCCAAAAATAAATCACGTCACCAAAAATAAATTCCTTACCTCTAATCTCCAAACCTATAACAAATATCACCTAAAATTTTCTATCTCCAAAAATGGCTAACCACGCAATGAACCCAAAACCCAAGCCCCGAGGGTTGCCGTATACCTAAGCTCTGATACCATTTGTAACACCCCGCTCGCCCGGGGAGAGCGAACGGAGCGCCACTATCGATAAAATAAATCCAAATCCACAAGTGACAAGGTATAGAGCATCTAAAAGAATCTCACAATAATATAAATCCACTAATCTCAATCTCTTCATTTATAACAAGTCTCTCGAATTACATACAACAACTAACTCGAAAATAAAATGCAAAGCTCCAATGCTCTATACAACAAAATAATACAAATCTTTCCCAAACAATCCTCGCTAAAATCAATCTCCAGGGCGCCTCAAAATCCGTGCTAACCTGCCACTAAAAGAAAATGTGGGGAAGTACACAATACGACAGGAAATATGCTCAACAAATATATATTAGCGATGAATAAAACGTAACAACACGAGTACGAATATTCAAATCGAAATGCGAATCTCAAAGTATTTATCAATATAATTTCTCAACAACACTTTAACCGGGTCACCAGGCCTCACCACATCCGTATATGCTTTATCAAGCCATAGCCCGAGAAACAAGAATTTTGGCGGGTGCCCAACATCCGTGCTATATTAAAATCTCATGACAATGTGCTCATCAACAATATAATGTTACCACATGAATCAAAATAATTTTAACAATTATTTTCCAGATTTCAATGCATTTATCAATTCAAATATGAGTTCAATTAAACAAGAATTCAAAGAGAATGACACTCGCGAGATTTAAGGAGCATATTGTGTAAAACCCCATACCTCAAACCATGATGAGAAACCAATGATCACATCCTCAAGATCAACAAAAAAGATCTACAAAATCTTCTCCAAGAACCTCCAACAAAATAGCCCCAAGAACACCTCTAATCTAAGGTTGGAACTCAAAAATCTCAAGGGCCAAAATATAAATAAAAAGAAGAGGAATCTAAAATATATTTTCTGCCAAAATTTGTGCCAAAAGTATGTTAAAAGGGTTGCCCACGACTTCTTTTTATAATGCAAATAAATGAAGAGTTGGAATCCAAAAGACTCCTTTAAATAAGGCAAAGAAATGAAAAGTTGGAAGTCAAAACAACTCCAAGAGTTAAAAATATTAAAAATCATTTTAAAATCCGTTTTAACTCCAATTTCTAAACCGTTTGAAATTCTCGCCTTTAAAAATAATAACCAACATATTCGAGCAATAAAAATAATTTTATCAAAAACTTTATTTTCCTCCATTTTTCAAAAATTAATTAAAATAGCCCAAAATTATGCGGGTTGTTACATAGAAGACCCTGTAAGCCTAGGGTCATTCACCCTTTAGTGCTTAGGGACACTTTGTCTTGTTGGATCCTCGTTTATCCTCTTGCACCAAAATTTAGAGGATTAGAGGGAACGGGAACTTCCCCTTGTATTTTTCCTTAGAAGTTTTATTATCGACCTTATTTTGAGGACTAACCTTTGCCCATTTTTTATCCTCAGCTTTGGCATTCCTTTGAGAATCAGCTTTAGTTATAACCTTGTCCTCAACATTTTTTTCCTTTTCTCGTCAAGATTAAGTTTGTTTTCACAAGAATACTCTATGGTACAACGGTCAAACTATCAAGGGGCCACTCTGTAAGAATGTTCAGTGATGAAAGATGAAGTGGTGGGAGTAAAATTTACACAAAAGCCCAATAATTAGTCACATTAAAATGCGCAATGGACGGCCCGAAACAATTAACAAATCTTTCTTACCTACTTTAACCTCGTCCTCAACTTCAGATTGTCTTTAGCTGGGTCTTCTGCTACTAGTGGCACCAATTTCTCCTAAGGACAAACACCACTTGGAGGAGTATACTACCTAAGATTTATTAACCTACACATATAGAATAGAGTTTCAAATTTTGGGGGGTCAAGCACGTATAACCTCACACCCAAGTCTTTCAGCATAGAGGGCAACTGAGTAGACACAAATCATTATCACAGAATCAATCTAAAAGTAATTAAAAATCAAAAAGGGAAAAAATCATATACAAATTTTGTTAGTCCCACACCACTCGCATGTTAAATAATTAGTTCAAACCCTCTCATGAACGTAGAATTCCTGATTATTCTTCAAAAGTTCATATTGGTTTTTACAGCTATGGTTGCTCATCTGAACAACCTTTACCATTATTAAATGAATTTTTGAGAGAAAAGTAGTAATACTCAGGAGACTTTTAATCGCCTTTTATGTCGTACACAAATATAAAATCTCCCTCAAAAGGTCACACCCAGTGCTTGACTTCCAAAGAACCATTTCTCTTGTAACTGTTCCACAAGGGTTTGGGGGAAGTTGAGTTATAGATACCCCGTGGCCCTTTAAGATCAGTCATATAATAGGGTGAAGGGCTAAACAAAGTCCGACTTGAAGTGTCCGCACTGGAAATCCAAATTCATTATCATCACCTCGATCGTAAACACTCTCATCACTACTGGGCAATCTCACCCTTACACCAATATGGATGGCATACTGATCTCTCAAATGATCTAGCTCAACCATGATGATTCCACAGACATGGTATTTGGACTTAATTTTTGTGAACTCGTATGAGTCATCAAAATTCCTAAACGTTATCTCCTTAAAAGGAGGCAAAACAACAGTTAATTAGAAGGTTGAGGTGGGACCCTACACGTAACATATATTTCAGATGACACAAAGTTAACTATAAACACTTCGGAATCAGTATTATCATAGTTTATAGCACAACATTGGCAGTCACCTTCTTCACCACCCATAGTTATTGCACACCCAAGCCTACTATACTCAACGTCTGGTCATTGGAGGTAGACTATATGCAAGAGGTAACAAAAGGGTTAAATTTAAGATGTCCTAGTTTGTCTTCATGATAAATGATACGCAACAGAACTGATCTCTTAGCCTTGTGAAAACTAGGACAAATACTGTTAAGTTAATGAATTCTCTTTAACACACTCTCGATCCAAGAACTTTCACTCATAAAGGATTGGTTCAAGAAGAAAACTAAGGTTAGGCGCTATTTTTTTTAAACAAAAGTTTTGGGGTAGAAAACCCCTCAAATGCCTTGAAAACTCAAAAATGGAAGACCCTAGACCTTCCAACTTAATGGCCTCCTAAGATGTAAAATTCATCAACCAAATACCACTAAATATTTATCAAACAATAACAATCAATAATAAATAGAGCTAATGTTTTCCTTAAGAAGAGACAATCTTTACACTTTGACCAGAACACGAGCCGATGACATTTCAGTTTACACTTCACTTGCGCAATCTACTCAGCATATACCCAAAAGATTCAATGCTTAAGAGAAAATAATGTAATCCATAATCGTGAATAAAGACTTGGGGGATTTTGTTATACCATAAATATGGTATATCTCACAGACCAATCTAAAGAAAACACCTAAACTTTTTACTCTCATAAAAGATGTTAGGTCAGTTATTAGCCTGGTCGGCCAAGGTTACCTAGTTGGGCATAGTGTCATAATGAATTAGTATAGCATAGTTTGATCATAGTAGAATAAAACCTTTATTTAACTCAATCAAAGCAAGCATGTACTATGTGATTAGATGACATAAGCAGTGAACTACATGTGGGTAAGAAGTGCCATATTCCTCCAATGTTCCCATAAAAAAACTTGATCATTATTCTCCCGTTTCATGTAAAAGGTGTCCCTATGTACCTTATAAAGGCACGCCACCTATCACTCTCTATTATCTCTCTTTCAATAGCCTGTAAATAGAATGCACTCACTCATTGTAAAGAGGGAGATATATTTTTTATATCGTTATACTATCAAATTCTAGAGTGGACTTAAGTTCTTGAATTCAACTCTTATTCATGGATTCTTCTCATTAAGTCAATTCAATCAATAATAGCACCTGCGAACGTAGGTAACTCTTTGGGCCGAACAATGTAAATCTGGATTCATTATATTTTTCTCATCTCTCTAGTGTTTTCTCAAAATTAAATTCCCTATGATTTATATCTCTTTATATGTTATTATTTATAATTACTTTACCCTTTCTAAGGACAAATTAATGTACTAGTTTTAGGCGATAACACCAATATTATTGGCAGTGCAGTTCTAACTGATTGTATTATAACTATTGTTAAGACTATTTTGAACACGTTTCTCTAAATCCATTACGAGATCTCCAAATAAGGTATATGGAAGTACAACCATGTCAAAAAGGGGAATGGCAGATAAGGTTGTATCTCTATCAATCCTTTCAAATGCACTGTTATCAAAACTGGATCCAAACCATACATAAGAAGTGTAGAGACCATCGGTGTTGTGATAAGAAGTAGGATGAACAAAACTATGATAGGTTCTATGGGTATCATTAGAGCCATACCTTGGAAATTTATAAAAATGAATTATATCAATAATCTAGAAGGACCTAATACTCAGTTTTGAGAGTATCAAAAGGAAAATATGGTATGTCAAGGTTTAATCAAGAATGTGCTCTAAATTAATGGCTCAAGAAGTGGGGGAAATTTGTTCTTTAAACTCAAATGTAAAGCAAGGGAGCATGAAGATATGTTCATTTCAAATGGTTGAAGTGTCGTGAGAAGGTAAAATAGGTTCATCATACATAGGTTCAAGAGGTAGAGATTGCATAGGACATTCATTAACAATGGCGGGATGTGTACTATTGTTTCAAAGTATATAATTAGATTTATACTCATAAACCTCAACTCTCTGGAGATCATCATCTTTAACGTCCATTTAATCCAGATTTTATTCTTCAACATTATGAGAAGCTAAGACTCGAATGACTATTATAGTGACATTAGCGCCATACCACCCCCAAGACAAGGTGGAGCAATGATTTAATAAAAAAAGGTCATCCTTTTTTGACCCGTATTAGAGAGTAACTCTTCATCAAAAAATTTATCAAGGGAAGTATTGTTAATATCCTATTGGCTCATATGAAAGTTGATTGAATTCAAGGTAGAGACAAATTCAAGGACACACTAAGGGTTTTACACGTTGTTGTCTTAAGATCCCATTATTGGAGGTTAAATAGGACATAAGGGTGAGATACATATAATGAAGTTGATAAGACTTATAGATTAAAATGAAGAACATATCAATGCAAAATAGATATATATAGGCATAGTGTGATGAGAAGTTGTGATGACACAAACATGGAAGAGTGGCATAGAAAATCCAACAATCCACTAATCAACTTTTCCCCTAAAATGTATTACTGTGGGTGTATGTTTACACCATGTAATTACCGTCTAATAAGATTTAAGGTACCTATATTGAGCACTCCTAGTTTTTATTTTTTCTTTAGTTATATAGACCTTCATCTATATGGACTTTAATTTTGATAATATATTTTAGGTACTTAAGTTGAGTCTAGTTACCTATGCCAAGCTCCTTACTGAAGTCTACATCAACTCGACATTAAAGCCAATTTTCATTTGGAGAACATTTTTTCTCTCACATCATACATCTATGGATGATATGATGTAATTATGTCACATAGGATTCATTACACCACACCAGATTACATTACATTATATCATGTCTCATGATTGTGACTTGGTTGTGTTTAAAAGAGTTAAAATTTAATTTGAAATTTATTAATGGGATTAAATATTTTCTCAAAAATAAATTTTGAGAATTAATTCAAAATCTTCAATATTTTTTGTGTATACTAATATATGTTTGTATGTATAGTACATTATTATTTTTTTTCATATATCGGTGGTTATTGTTGTAAATATAAAATACCAGTTTATCTTTTCATACTTGTTGCTTGTTTAAGTCGCGTAGTATCTATTATATAAAATGTTGTTATTTTCAAGTGTTGGTATGTTAAAAGAGATGGCTTTTATGTCGATTGAACTCTTACAGGTCATTAATATGTTCTTAGTTTCTTTCGTGGTCCTTATTGTAGAACATACATTTAACATGTTTGATGTGTTTTATATAATATGTTATTAGATGTTAGGCTAGAATGATAGCTATAGGAGTGTAATGTTAGTATGTTGGAGATTTGACCAAACGTCTTTACATCCCACAGCTTTGAATGAAAACAAAATCCGAATTACTCTTTTCGTTAAAACATTGTCGTCCAGCCTTAATTATTGATTTAAACTAGTCCACATTTTTCTTTAAAACCCAAACCATTTTTTATGCTAAATGTCGCCTTATCATTTATATTACAATGGTAATATTAATCATGTGTATTTGTTATACGGATTTCACATTAATGGATTACAGTTGGTTCATACGTGTCATTCATTTAATCTACTGCTTTGTGTTTCCTTATTAGCCATCCGATCATATGTTATCTACAACTTGTATTGATCTATTGCAATCCATGTAATGTATATTTACATCAATCACAACACACATGTGCACTCTATAAATATGAGTCTTTGTTATCCCATTTTAATTAGGTGGAAAAATTATTTTTACCCCAAAACACTACCGAAATCGAGAGAAACAGATATTACACACTTTATTTTTCATGATATACCTTCTGATTTGTGTGTGTCTCTTGTGAGGAATGTTTCATTCATTCAACCTTTTCAAAGTATCTCGAGGTTGCTGTGCCTTTCGATATATTGAACCAAGAACCTCATCTCATTCACTTTTGGTTTTTCAAGTTTAAAAATTTTACGGAAAGCTGAGACATGACGAAAGAAAAGTGGGCAAGAGTTGCGTAGTAGAGAAGAGAAACCAGAGTAGATGGGCATGGTTGAGATAGGTAATAGCTTTCTGATTTAACCTACTTTGAGTCTTCTTACATGTTTGTAAATCGTCCCGTATTGATTTGTTTTAGTGGACTTTGGTAGATTTGGTGACCCTAGAGGGTTCGTTGTTTTTCCCACGGGAAGGGTTTTTACGACATAAAATAAATCATCACGTGCTATCAGTTTCTTTATTTATCACCTAACATTAAAAGGTAAGACTTAATTCTAGAAACTTCCCTAAATAAACTGAATTAATTATTATCTTCTTAATCACCTAGTTTGATAAAGATAATAATTAGGACTCTAATTAACTTGGCAAACCTTATTCAGTTTGTTTTGTAGTTAATAATTTCAGTAAAAGTTTATATTATCCCCCCTTGGATAATCTATATAAACTCGTACATATTTTTTATTTATTTGATATTAGTTTACTTCCGCACTATAGTCTATTGTGCTTTAGTTGACCACTAAAGTGGTATTAGAGCTATACTTTAAAAGATCATTTTTGAACTATTGTTAAACCCTTTTTACCTTATTTTAATTGAATATTCAAGTCAGTTACTTAGGCTAAGAAATTTATGTAGACCACCCATTTTTTATGGTTTTAACTTACCCTATTGGAAAGTTCCTATGGAAGCCTTTCAACAAGGTATCTTAGGAGTTGATGTTTGGGATTTAATTGAAAATGATTATATACATCCTAATATTCCTAGTGCTGAATGTAGTTCTATACTTGGAAAACTTAGGATGACTGAAATGAGTAATGAACAAAAGAAAATCAGCAACTTTAACAATAAGGTAAAGAATGCTATTTTTATGAGTGTGAGAGAGAACGAATTGAAGTGTATATGTCAATGCACCACTAGCAAAGATGCTTGGGAAACACTAGTCACTACACATGAGAATGATGCCAAAGTTGAGGAGTGTAAGAGTTTGATGGTAGTTCAATAATCTAACATGTTAGAAGTGAAACATAATGAAGCCTTTGATGACATCTATATGAGACTAAGTAATATTATTACCCAGTTGCATGAAAACGATATAGTGTACATTAGTAAGGAAATTTCCTCTAAAATCCTTACATCCTTAGCGTCTAGATTCGATCACAAGCAGTAGATAATTGAAGAAATTAATGACTCGTAATTCACACATGATCCTCTCATATCTAAGTTAAGGACCATGGAGTTAGAGTCGGCATTTAGGGAGAAATTATCAAACTTGTCTAAATAAGATTCTGCTAGTAGTTCTAAACTTTTTTTCAAAATGATAAACGAGTTTCCTAACTATTAGAGTGTGAAGATGAGTTCGATGGCGAGGTTAATGAGTTGGAAAAAAATGATAGTGAGATTACACTCATGTCAATTTAGTTGAAAAGTATTTTGAGAAAGAAAAATGATTTTACAAAAAGTTGTGTGCAATCTGACTTCCAATCTAACTAGTCATCGAGACCTCCCAATAGAAACACAATTCAAACTTATAATAATAATAATACTAGCAAACCAGATATATCTAAAATGGCTTGTCATAATTGTTATACATAGGCCATATCATTGCTGACTATCAAGTTAAACACTGACCAAACACAATAAGAACTACAAGTCCCATTTAGCAAATACTTGGGATAAATCTCTTGATTCAGAAGAAAACCTGGATAATTGTGAGTCACAATGGCTTGGTTTTGTTGGCAGTGTTTATGACTTCTATGGTGATAAATATATTTTTGGCCTAAATGATTATGATGAAGAAGAACCTGATGAGATTTTAGAATTAATCGAATGTGATAAATCTTTGTTAGCTACTCAACCATTTACGAATAAATTAACTGCTTCTTTAGATGCTAAATGTACTGCTCGCTATGATGATTCTGTTTTTGTTTTAAATGGAACTAATGGCACTTCACACACTAGCACGAAAGTAATTTGGGATGATGATTTTGTAAGATACGATGATTATGCTAAAATTCCTGTTAGAATACTAAAAAATAGGGAGGATTTATCTAACTTTGTGAAATCACTTAGTGAGACCTTCGAAAGTCCGAATGGGATTGTTACGCAAACTGAACATGAAATAATTGATAGAAAATCAAATTTTGAAAAATAAAAAAGTGATTTTGGAAAGTAAAAATCTTATTTTGAAAATGAAATCTCCGATCTTAATGAAAAGGATATTATTTTCGAAAAAAAAAATATAAGGCCACATTGGTTGATCTTGAAAGATCTAAAGAAATGTGCGCCCATGCTTTTAAAAAGATAAGAGAAATAGACTTAGAAAAATCCAAGGAATATTTTGATTTGGATAAACTTTTGGACTCTTGGAAATATGATTATAATACAAATGGACTTGGTTACAAAGAAAAATTTCAAAACAATCCATGTATTAAACCTACTATAATTGTTAGGGATATTACCCAATTAAAACCAAATCTGAGTAGTTCCACTGTTGATAAAGGAAAATAGATTTTGAATGAAATTACTTCTAAAAATGGATTTTATCTCAATTGTGCTCCGATAATATCTACTCACTTTCCTAATTACATTCGACCCTCAAAAGGACAAACACGACTTATAAACATGACCTAGGGGGCTATAAGTCTAAAAAGTTTGATCCTTATGTTAAACAACTTGCTATTAATTTCTATTGCAATTTTTGTGATATTTTTAGTAACCTAAACATAGAACGCCTTAGTAATCGTAAGAACAATACTCCTTTTAAAGGACTTAACCGAAAAATGAATCGATTTACAAATTTTCCTAGGTAGCACACTAATAATAATTAGAATCTTTTACTTAATAATTCTAGACCTCAGACTAATAAATAAGTTTTGCAAGAGAAAAACCCCATCATAGATCCCAAAAGGTGCCAAAACCTTTCAAAATGTTTCCTATTTGGATCAGGAGTTAGGATCTGAGGCCTCAATTAGATTTTTTTGAATGGAAGGAACTTCCAACTAATATTAGTAACCCATGCCAAATTGAGGAAATTACTAAGTCTGGTCACGAGATAGTTAAGGCCTTAAAAACCACCAAACCCTTTGATTCATTCAATGATGTAGGAGGTGAGATTAATAAAAGTTAGGTTATCGAGTATTGTGTGGTTAACGAAAATTCTTACCAACTAAGTGTTCCAAAAACTCCCAAATGAAATGGGTTAGTTCATCATGATACTAGTGATTTTCAACTTGACGATACCCTTTATATTTCCTTAGATAATTCTCATTTGAAAATAACTTTCGCATATGATTGGAGTAATTGTGCTTGAAATCTAGAACTTGTTTATTTTTGTATCCTAATTACTAGGTCTCTAAGGTTTTAGGACAAAGGTATGCAATAATAACAATATCCCTTAGAACCATGTTTAATTTAGGAGATACAAAATGGGGGAGAGACGAGTAAATATTTCAGTCTATGATGTTGATTTTATGTTAATTATTCCTTACATCCTGCACTTAAATTATGTCTCTTTCATTAATTCAAACTGAGCACTTGCTACTAACTTGAGTTTTAGAAGAAAGGTTGTTTTTTGTTTTTCTGGATTGATGTCCCATGTGTTGAGTCTTTTATTTTCTAGGACTGGGTGGGTAGTTAGAAACATTTTTTTATAGGAAATTTTAGTAATTTTTGCCTTAGTATATCATTTGATGTACTCAAGGGTTTTGTCAAAATTAGTCCACTAGGGGAGATTGAAGGAACCTATATAGATCACTCCTAGGGTTTGTTGTTTTTATGCTTTAGAAATATATAGACCTTCATCTAGTTGGACTTTAAATTTTGATAAAACAATTTGTGTAATTATGTTCAGTCTAGTTACCTATGCCAAGCTCGGTACTGAAGTCTATATCAACTCAGTATTCGACCTAGTTATCATTTGCAGAATAGGTTGTCTCTCACACCCTGTATCTATAGCTCATAGGATTTAATTATGTCACATAGGTGTGACACCCCGCCTAATTAAATACCGGGCGATCAGTCCTTTATTAAATTAAAATCAGGGTGAACAGTTGGTTCATTCTTAACATCACTATCGTAAAAATAACTTTTTTCCAAATTAACACCCTAATTAATTAAGCTAAGTGTCAAAACCATTTTTTCAACATTTCTGACCAATTTTATTTTTAAAAGAAAATTATTTATTTAATTAGTAACAACATTTTCAACAAGTAAGAATCATACAACAATTAACCTGGAACATAATCCCAAGACTATAAACATTCAACATCCAAAATCCCAACATTAAAACTTAATATAAATCATACATGCTGAATAACTCCCAAAGTAACGGTACTAGAAATAACTGAAATATAAATGTCCCAATAAAACAGATAATTAGTGGAAAGGGCGACACATGCCCAATAACTGAGAATGATAGAAGAGGAATCAAGTAAATGAAATCGTCTAAGCAAGTGGCCTCCAACTCCCACCTAAGCTGCAGCACGTTCCTCCCAATGGATCCTAAGCAAGACGCCCCTGTGACTAGGCACCTGTAATATATACATATATATACAAGAGAGAGAGAGAGAGAGAGAGAGAGAGAGAGAGAGAGAGAGAGAGAGAGAGAGAGAGGGAGAGATAGAGAGGAATGGGTCAGAGCCCGATAGTGTATATGATTTAAAAATTGTTTAGCAAGTATTTAAATTGATACAGGCCAATGCAACAACATATTAGTGCGACCCTCTCTTAAGAAATTCTCACCTCTCTTCTAATGTGCACACCTGTCGCACTAACCTTCCCAATGGTCTATCTCATCATATAACACGCTATCCTTTCCCAATGGTTTAACTTATCTTAGATTATTCGCAGGATTCAAAATTTAACGATTTAATTGTTTGAAAAGAATATTTCAATTAGTAACCAAAGTTCTCATTTTAACTTTATAAATCAATAAAGTTTTCGAGTGTCATATTATACTTTCTCAAAACAAGTATTAACAATTTGAGTCATCAACCATGTCCTACATATCAAATGAAAGTAGGTAGTTCCAGATTTCAGAATTTCATATATATATTAACTACTCGTATAATATATATATTATAACAGCACCCCAAATAAACTATGGTGCGGTCATACTCTACTATCCAAAGCCCTATATCACTCATATTAAGGGGAATACATTCGGAATCACTCTCGAATTGTATTAACATACATACACAAACAATATTGAGGCGAAGAATAGATTCCAAGTCTCTAAGAGGATGGCACATGCCTGTGTCTCTTAGGACCATCTGAACTATCACATCGATAGCATGTACCAAGGATATCTATCTTCTAGGGTACAAGTTAATATCCCCCATAAAGGTCCCATCGAGATAAGACTGTCCCAGCGCGGTAACCTCAGGGATAGGAAGTAGCGTGGGCATGATTCTCACACATAAATAGTATATGCATACACAATCATATAACTATACTAATATTACCATAACAATATTAGGTATATCTCAAATCCCATAGTTACGACATTTATCCTTATTTTCACATTATTGGCATCGCGTATAAGGGTTCGTCCCTAACCTTAATTCGAAGGATTATTCCATCTTATTATGTAACTCACATGGACTCTATCTTCCCAAGTATAAAATTCAGTAGGTGTCCTTTTTATGTTCCAACGTAACCCTCATATGTATCTCCCACTTTAATACATAAATTAATCGACCCTTACGTAATTATCCCCAAAAATACAATTCTCGTCTGATATTAAAAGTTCCAAAATTATTCATATGTCCTACTGATCTTCCCTATCTCCCAAAACACTTATTAAGGATGTCCAAGAATTATTTCACGATAAATTGAATTTAACTCATTTAAAAAGGGAAATATGAGTCTGCCAGGAGGGGTCGATCGATCGAGGTCTGGGGCTCGATCGATCGAAGCTCCGGGCTCGATCGATCGATCAAGCAGGTATTGCAATTTCTGCAGAATTGTAGTTACGGGTTTCATCTTCTAACTTACACCAAATCCATATTTTATAATCCCAAACGTCTCAAAATTTGTACTACTAACATCCTAACATGATATTATACATTTCCTACGTAAAGCATGTAGATTTCTACTATAAAACATGGATTAACAAGCCCCAAATTCATATAAAACTTCAATAACCCTAAAATTTTATTAACATGGTTCTAATCCATCATTTCCAGAATTTTCTTCTTATAAACATCATAATTTCGTGGGTAAATTCCTCTACATGGCAAGGGTTTCCAAAATTGTCATTTTATTCACTCGTGACATTCAATATAACCAATATTACATATTACTTTTCTCATTAGTAATATTCAACAAATTTCCCATAATTACTAACTCTCGTCACGTTAATAATTATAACATAATTAATTTCTGGATTTTTATTAAATAATTAACTCACATTAAATTTAATAAATCCCCAAATTAATATAGCATAAAAATACGGGGTATTACATACTTCCCCCCTAATAACGGAATTTCGTCCCGAAATTCGAAAAATAAGGCATACCTGGTAAGAACAAATCTGGATATCTCTCGCGCATATCGGCCTCGTGCTCCCAAGTGGATTCCTCCATATTATGATGCTCCCACTGGACTCGCACAAGTGGAACTATCTTCGACCTCAATCTCCTCTCACTATAGTCTAGGATAGCCACCGGTCTCTCCTCGTAAGCGTTGTCAGGCTGTATGTATATCTCATCTATCGCGATGTGAGTATGGGCCATATCATCCCGAAGGTACCGTCTCAACGACGAGATGTGGAATACATCGTGAATGCGATGCAAATGTTCTGGCAGTCCCAATCTGTATGCTACCGGCCCAATCCTCTTGATGAATGGAAATGGTCCCACGTACCTCGGGGCCAATTTCCCTTTCTTCCCGAACCTCATCACTCCTTTCATAGGAGATACCCGCAGTAATACTTGGTCCCCCACATTAAACTCCCGCAAGAACCATTTCGCATCGGCGTAGCTCTTCTGCCTGTCCTGGGCTACTCGAATGCGACTCCTAATCATCTCAATCCTTATGGAGGTTTCTTGAATCACCTCTGGTCCAAGTAAATTGTTATCCCCCACCTCGAGCCAACATGTTGGGGAACGACAAGGTCTACCATACAGAGCCTTAAATGGAGCCATGCCAATCATGAACTGGTAAGAGTTATTATAAGCAAACTCTACTAGTGGAAGATGTGGCTCCCAACCTCCTCCAAAATCAAGGACACACATGCGTAGCATATCCTCTAACATCTGATTAGTACGCTCTGTCTGTCCATCTGTCTGTGGATGATAAGCTAAACTCAACCTCAACTCAGTACCCATAGCCTCCTGAAAGCTTTCCCAGAAACGTGACACGAAAATCTTGTCTCTATCTGACACAATATTCAGGGGCACCCCATGAAATCTGACAATCTCAGAAATGAACAACTGAGCATACTGACACGTGGTATAATTTGTCCGCACCGGCATAAAATGAGCCACCTTGGTCAAACGGTCTACAATCACCCAGATAGAGTCGTGGCCCCGCTGTGATGTAGGCAACCCTGTAATAAAATCCATGGAAATACTCTCCCACTTCCACGCGGGTACTTCCAATGGCTGAAGCAATCGTGGCGGTTTCTGATGGTCCACCTTCACCAGCTGGCAGGTAGAACACTTGGATACGAACTCAGCAATGTCCTTCTTCATCCCACTCCACCAGTATTGCCTCCTCATATCCTTGTACATCTTATCTCCTCCAGGATGTACCGCAAATCAGGACCCGTGAGAATGGGTCATCACTGCATAACGTAATTCTGCCCCTTCTGGAACCACTAACCTTCCATTAAACCTCAAACCCCCATCAGAACTAACAGAATAGGACTCAGCCCCTTTAGCTAAAAGTCGTACAATCTGCTCCTGGCAAAATGGGTCTGTGGTTTGGGTCTGTATTACCCTCGTAACAATCTCGGGTGTGACTGTCATAACAGATATGAAGGAACGGGCTACTGCGTCCTGGTGACCCAACTCCTTCCACTTTGCTTTCCAGACATCCGCTACCTCATTTAACGGTCTACGGCTCAACGCATCAGCAACTACGTTGGCTTTCCCCGGATGATACTGTATGTCGAACTGATAGTCCGTCACAAACTCTAACCATCTGCGCTGACACATATTCAGCTCTCGCTAAGTGAACAGGTACTGCAGTGATTTATGGTTTGTGAACAAACGGAACTTCTCCCCCAGTAAATAGTGTCTCCATATCCTCAATGCAAAGATGGCTACTGCTAATTCTAGGTCGTGGGTGGGTTAATTCTTCTCATGCGGCTTAAGCTTGCGGGAGGCAAAAGCAATAGCCTTCTCCTCCTGCTGAAGTACTCCCCCAGGTCCCCGTAAAGAGGCATCGGTGTAAACCAGGTACTCCGCACCCGGCTTTGGTAAAGCAAGGACTGGCGCTGAAGTAAGCTTGTCTTTCAGCTCGTCAAAAGCCAACTGACAAGCGCCTCCCAAACATATGGTACCCCCTTGCGAGTCAGATTCGTCAATGGACCCGCTATTTTGGAGAATCCCCGAATGAATCTCCTGTAGTATCCGGCTAACCCCAAGAAACTACGCACTTCCGTCGGTGTCGTGGGCTGTCCGTATTCCCTCACCGCTGACACTTTACTAGGGTCAACTGCTATCCCCTGCTCAGAAACAACATAGCCTAAGAATTGTACTTCTCTAAACCAGAATCCACACTTCTCATACTTAGCATACAACTGATGCTCTCGTAGAGTCTGAAGAACCTGCCTCAAATGCTCGGCGTGCTCCTCCTCGGAGCGTGAATATATCAAAATGTCATCTATAAAGACGATAACAAACTGATCCAAGAACTCTCTGAATACTCGGTTCATTAAGTCCATGAATACGGCTGGAGCATTTGTGAGACCAAATGACATTACTCTGAACTCTTAAGACCCATATCTCGTCAAGAAGGCAGTCTTTGAAACATCCTTCTCTCTAATACGTAGATGATGGTACCCCGACCTCAGATCTATCTTCGAAAAGAAAGTTACTCCCCTCAGTTGGTCGAACGGATCATCGATTCGAGGCAAGGAATACTTATTCCGTATCGTGACCTTGTTCAACTCCCGGTAGTCCATACACAACCTCAGTGAGCCATCTCTCTTCTTCACAAACAGAACCGGAGCGCCCCAAGGTGAGGTACTCCTGCGAATGAAGCCCTGACCTAATAGCTTCTCTATCTGATCTCGTAACTCTCACATCTCCGCCGGAGCCATATGGTATGGAGCGCGTGCTATAGGTCTGGTATTTGGCAATAAATCTATAACAAAGTCTATCTCTCGACTGGGTGGTAGGCCTGGTATTTCCTGAAATACATCGAAATACTCACGAATTACTGGAATCGAGTCTAATGGAATCACAACCTCCTTAGAGGTATCCTCCTCTATATAATACAAATGAGCGGTCGAACCTCCCTCTGGGCGAGGCATCGCCACTATAAACATCTCTTTCCCCTAGAATGGCAAAAATAATGCTCCCACCGAAGCAATCAATCATGGCTCTATAAGCTGCGAGCCAATCCATACCGATAATAACATCATGCTCATGCATATCTAAGACTAACATGTCTGCAGGTAATACCAAACTAACAATCTCTACCCCCACTCCTCGGCATATAAAGAAGATAAGCGAACCATTCCCCAGTGGTGAGTCTACCTACGTTACAGTGCTCTCTACTGTGGTTAATAACCCTAAGGTCTTCGCATAATATGTATCTATAAAACAATGCGTTGTCCCAGTAACAAACAAAATTCGACCCAAAGTCCCATGGATAGAAAACATACCCTAAATCATGGGTGGTGCCAGTGGGGCGGCTGCCTGGTGGACATTATAGATATGCCTGTACTATAACTGCCCTTGCTGCACTGGAGCTACTGGAAAGGTTGGTAGGGTTGGTACCTAAGCTCGTGCTGGGAGAGCGACTGGAAAAAGTGGCCTTTGTGGATCATTACGGGCACCCTGCTGTTGTGGGGCCCTATCTCCCTCCGGAAAATCCTTGTGCCTATGGCCGTGCTTACCACACCCAAAACATCGGCCTCCGAAGTTACTCCCACTCTGACCCTGCTGTTGTCGGTGTCGGCCTTGCTGACTTGGGACTTTATTCCTCTTTCGAAACTGCTTCACTTTACCACGTTGTTGACTAGACTCACTTTTTCCTTGGTCTTGCTGGCCTTGAGGGGAAATTTGGGGAAAAACTATGTCAGGGTGAGGGCAATCCATCCACTTGTGACCCGGCTGTACACATTTATAGAAAAGTTTCGAAATTCTCCACTGGTCAGATTGTAGTTTATCCCCAGTCTGATTCGGACAAGATTTACGTTTGTGATCGTCCATTCCACAACTGAAACACCTCTTTGTGACCTCACTCGGACCTTGGCTTTATTGACCCTGACGCTTTTGTGTTTCCCCGCACAATTTTTTACCCTCGTGGCTTTTATGGGCCTGAAGAGCTTATTGTTGCGCTTTTTGTGTCTTCACACACTTGTTATTTCCAGTCATGACAGACTGATTGTACTCTCTAGATCTTTTGCCCCCCATGAGCTGTGTGTTGCGTTCTTGATACTGCAAAACCGCAGTGGTAACTGCTTGTGCTACGATACCTGCTAACTCGGCGGTTGATATTCCTTCTGGGGATACCTGAGGTGTGAGTCGAGCTTGCTCGTTGACTCCCTTAACCGTTCCAGCTAGTTCTTCTTGACGGTCCATATGAAAATTTAAATAAATTTGGATGAGTTCATCATTCAAATAAACAAATCGCAGAAGCACGAATTCCCAATGTATAGAGATGAACACAACATTCCTAGTATTTAGGGCTCTATATCAAAGAAAGCAACGCTGAAAGCATAATAGGCCACACAGATCCTAAAGGACACTAGAACCTGATACTCTGATCCCACCTGTGACACCACGCCTAATTAAACATCGGGCGATCACTCCTTTATTAAATTAAAATCAAGGTGAACAGTTGGTTCATTCTTAGCATCACTGTCGTAAAAATAACTTTTTCCAAATTAACACCCTAATTAATTAAGCTAAGTGTCAAAATCATTTTTTCAACATTTCTGACCAATTTTATTTTTAAAAGAAAATTATTTATTTAATTAGTAACAACATTTTCAACAAGTAAGAATCATACAACAATTAACCTAGAACATAATCCCAAGACTTTAAACATTCAACATCCAAAATCCCAACATTAAAACTTAATATAAATCATACATGCTGAATAAATCCCAAAGTAACGGTACTAGAAATAACTGAAATATAAATGTCCCAATAAAACAGATAATTAATGGAAAGGGCGACACATGCCCAATAACTGAGAATGATAGAAGAGGAATCAAGTAAATGAAATCGTCTAAGCAAGTGGCCTGCAACTCCCACCTAAGCTGCAGCACATTCCTCCCAATGGATCCTAAGCAAGACGCCCCTGTGGCTGGGCACCTGTAATATATACATATATATACAAGAGAGAGAGAGAGAGAAAAAAAAAATCGGGTCAGAGCCCGATAGTGTATATGATTTAAAAATTGTTTAGCAAGTATTTAAATTGATACAGGCCAATGCAACAACATATTAGTGTAACCCTCTCTTGAGAAATTCTCACCTCTCTTCTAATGTGCACACCTATCACACTAACCTTCCAAATGGTCTATCTCATCATATAACACGCTATCCTTTCCCAATGGTTTAACTTATCTTAGATTATTCGCAGGATTCAAAATTTAACGATTTAATTGTTTGAAAATAATATTTCAATTAGTAACCAAAGTTCTCATTTTAACTTTATAAAGCAATAAAGTTTTCCAGTGTCATATTATACTTTCTCAAAACAAGTATTAACAATTTGAGTCATCAACCATGTCCTACATATCAAATCACAGTAGGTAGTTCCAGATTTCAGAATTTCATATATATATTAACTACTCGTATAATATATATATTATAACAGCACCCCAAATAAACTATGGTGCGGGCATACTCTACTATCCAAAGCCCCATATCACTCATATTAAGGGGAATACATTCAGAATCACTCTCGAATTGTATTAACATACATACACAAACAATATTGAGGCGAAGAATAGATTCCAATGAAAAACGTTGCTAATGCCGTTTAATACAAGATTAAACTGTATAAGCAACTCCGAGATGTTTGTTGAAGAAACCCTTTTCTTTTGAAAATAAAAATGATAAACAACAAGATGTGTTTACAAAAACTTATGTACGAGAATAACCAAGACTTTGTAATCAGTTTTAAAACTAAGACGTTTCAAAAATTCAGCACACTATAGAATGAGATGAGTAGATGAAGATAATCAGAACACACAGTTTTTAACGTGGTAAAACCTCTCCCAATAGAGGAAACATCCACGCTGACTTCTAAGTCACGAAAGTAAAAATCCACTAACAACAAATAACAGTTACAAACAATACAACATACATGAACACAAATCAACCTATTCTAAGTTTAGGAATATACCCCACTTGGTGTCCTTCTAACTTCTCATAGATCTGATTGTTGATGATGTTCTTCCAGTTTGATAACTTCCTTTTGCTTTAGCTTCCTTGCGTCGACTCAATAATCTTTGATCTTATTCACAACACTTCCAGTGTGGTAGTGTGTTAAGTGTTTGTGATGTGATTCCTATCAACATGCATGAACTCACACACACTTCATTTTTACAGACAGTCCTAGAAAATTACATATAAAGACTATATGCTGTGATTTTATTTTCTTTCTTTCTTACAGAACTTGAAACCTTTTTGAACTTTAATATATCCCAGATTCCACGGAAATCTTGCTTCAAAATCGGTCAAGACCTTAATCAATCTCTGTTTTAAAAATATTTTTGAGATTGAAAATCTCCAAGTGTGAATCCAACTAGGTCAAGGTTAAGTTTCATAAGGACAGAAACCATAAAATATATACAGATCTAAACCAGTAAAGATTTTCACAAAACGAGAAAGATACATGCAGATCTAGTGAAATATAATATGCAAAATGTAGATCTAAGATTTCTATGAAGAAGAAATATAGATACTCAACTCAACTCAACAAAGCCTTTTCCCAATTATTTGGGGTCGGCTACATGAATCCTATTTTTCCATTCCATTCTGTCCAGTGCAATATCTTCGGTTACACCACATGATATCATGTTCTTTTTTATAATATCCCACCAAGTTAATTTAGGCCTACCTCTACCCCTTGGGTTACCATCAATACTAACTAAATCACTCTTCCTTACAGGAGCATCCATTGGTCTACGCTTGACGTGTCCAAACCATCGAAGTCGATTTTCTCTCAATTTATCTTCTATAGGAGCTACTTTCACCGTTTTACGAATTTGTTCATTTTTAATTTTATCCTTTCGAGTTTTACCACAAATCCATCTTAGCATTCGCATCTCCGCCACACTCATTTTCTGCACATTTTGTTTCTTGGTTGCCCAACACTCTGTCCCATATAACATGGCGGGTCTAATGGCCGTCCTATAAAATTTTCATTTTAACTTCAAAGGTATACGCCTATCACACAGAACGCCGGTCGCACTTCTCCACTTAACCCAGCCTGCTCTAATCCTATGCGTAACATCATCACTAATATCTCCATCTTTTTGTATAATCGATCCTAAATAACGAAAATGATCATTTCTAGGTATTTCTTGACCCTCCAATTTCACCACATCTCCATTTGTCCTCCTATTACTACTAAAATTACACTCCACATATTCTGTTTTAGTTCTGCTTATTTTAAATCCTCTTGTTTCTAAAGTTTCTCTCCACAATTCCAACCTAGCGTTTATCCCCATCTTAGTCTCATCGACTAAAACAATATCATCTGCAAATAGCATACACCATGGCACCTCATCTTGTATTTGTCCAGTCAACTCATCCATAACAAGAGCAAAGAGATAAGGACTTAATGCTGAACCTTGGTGTAGCCCTACCGTAATTGAAAATTCACTACTTTCTCCAGCTGATGTTCTTACTGTAGTCATCGCACCATCATACATATCCTTGATCACGTCAATATATCTGCGAGTCACTCCTCTTTTATGTAGAACCCACCATATTATATCTCTGGGTATCCTATCATACGCCTTCTCCAAATCTATAAAAATCATATGAAGATCCTTCTTTTTCTCTCTATACCTCTCCATTAATCTCCTCAATAAATAGATTGCTTCCATTGTTGACCTCCCAGGCATAAACCCAAATTGATTCTCAGATACTGTTGTCTTCAATCTCAATCTATATTCAATCACTCTCTCCCAAAGTTTCATTGTATGACTCATTAACTTAATACCACGATAATTTGAACAACTTTGTATGTCCCCTTTATTTTTATAAATAGGTACTAAAATACTTTTTCTCCATTCATCGGGCATCCTATTAGTCATTAAAATTCTATTAAATAATTTGGTAAGCCATGATACTCCATCCTCCCCTAAGCACTTCCAAACCTCAATAGGGATACCATCTAGTCCTAAAGCCTTCCCTGTTTTCATCTTTTTTAGAGCAATCCTGACCTCTGTTGTCCTAATTCTACGAAAAAATATATCTTCTCGAGTCTCCCTAAGTTCCTCTATATCTAATCTACTCCCATTATCTCCATTTAATAACCTCTCAAAGTAGTTTTTCCATCTTTCCATAATTTCATCATCTTTGACTAGGACTCTCGAATCATCACTTTTGATGCACTTAATGTTATTGAAATCTTTTGTTTTCCTATCCCTAAGTTTAGCAAGCTGATAAATACTTTTTTCCCCTTCTTGTGTTCCTAATTTTGTATAAAGATCATCATACGCTTTTAACTTAGCATCTCTTACCACTTTCTTAACTTCCTTTTTAGCCCATTTATATTTCTCAAAATTCTCTTCATTTCTATTTGTTTGCCATGTTTTAAAGCACTCCCTTCTAATTTTTACTATATTCTGTACTTCTTCATTCCACCACCAAGTTTCTTTAGACTGTGGCCCTTTGCCTTTTGATTCTCCAAGAATTTCTTTTGATATTTTCCTAATGCATGTGGCCATCTTATTCCACATTATGTTAGTTTTCTTCTTCACAATTCCATGTTGCTTCATTTAATACTTTATCTTTAAATAGTTCTAATTTCTCTCCTTTTAAATTCCACCACCTAGTTCGTGGGTTAATCTTCACTTTTCGCATTCGTGATTGATTTTTAATATTTATTTTAAAAATGTTTAAAAATGTTTAAAAATTCCCAAAAAATTATTAAAACAACATTTTAAGGAAATTTAATCACACAATCAATATGATAAATATATACACATGTATGCACTTCTAATGTGTGTAGTGTGATTCAATTTATACCTTCTTGGATCATTGAAGAGGATTAGAGAGAATATTTCTGAGGTTCTTTGGATTCTAGGTTAGACAACCAATTTTGTCACTATTTCCAAATTAGTTGAGCACTTATACAATATAGACTTAAGTAAGTCAAAGGTATAAGGTGCTTCAATCTTCCCCTTTGGAAATATGAAACAAAATCTCCTTTGAGTTAGCTGAAACTCTTAGGGAACCAAAAAAAATAAAACCTTGTCCTATACAAAAGATACTATCTACCCATTTCCTAGAAAGTCAAAAATTACATAACTCAACTATTTACAAATTTGTACACTAGAAATGGTAGACAATCAGTAGAAGAGGTTCCTGCAAATATGCACACTAAGTTCTAGAAGTTTAGATGAAATGTGAACAAAACATTGAACCCGTAAGACTCAAAATTTCTCCCCCATTTTGTCTCAAAGGGACAAAGGGTAAAAAATTATGGTCTTAAGAGATTAATCAGCACATACCATACCTATAGAATTTCACAAATACAGAAATCTGTTATAGTCTAGAGGTTTAGTGAACATGTCTGCAAGTTGCAGATCAGTAGGCAGGTAATGGATTTCTAACTCCTTAGTCTCAACAAGTTCGCGTATAAAGTGATGTCTTATTTTAATATGTTTAGTTCGTGAGTGTTGAACCGGGTTTTTAGATATGTTAATGGCGCTTTGATTGTCACAATACAATTGTAACTGATCTTATTTAATCCCATAATCGCTTAACATTTGTTTTATCCATAACAATTGAGCACAACAACTACCAGCGGCTATATATTCGGACTCAGCCATAGATAAAGATGTGCAATTCTGTTTTTTGCTACTCCAACCTACTAAATTATTGCCGACATAATAACAGGCACCTGATGTACTTTTACTGTCATCAGTACAACCGGCCTAATCAGCATCAGTATACCCTATGATGGTGCTGCAGGTAGCATTAGTATACCTAACTCCAAGATTAAGAGTGACTTTTATGTACTTTATTATATGTTTTACACAAGTTAAATGGCTCTCTTTAGGGTTATTCTGGTAACGAGAACACAGACATACAACATACATTATATCTGGTCGTGAGGCAGTTAGATAGAGTAGGCTACCAATCATACTACGATAAAGTGTGGAATCAACTGACTTTCCATTTTCATCTTTACATAATTTAACAGAAGTACTCATAGGAGTTTTGGCAACTTTAGCATTATCTAAACCAAATTTCTTAATAAGATCTAAGTCATACTTAGTTTAAGAGACAAATAATCCATCAGAATTCTGTTTCACTTGAAATCCTAAGAAATGCTGTAGCTCCCCCATAAGGCACATTTGAAACTCCTTATGCATAATAGCAGAAAAAGATTTAACTTCAGATGTTGAAGTAGACCCAAAGATGATGTCGTCTACATAGACTTTGGCTATAATAATGTTTTTGTCAAAATGTTTGACAAAGAGGGTCTGGTCATTTCCTCCTCTCTTAAAACCCTTATCCAACAAAAAGTTGGAAAGGCGTTCATACCAAGCTCTAGGAGCTTATTTTAAGCCATACAAAGCCTTTTTTAGACGAAAGACATGGTCTGGGTATTTTGGGTCAATGAACCCTTTGGGTTGTTCTACATACGTTTCTTCGGACAGAATTCCATTGAGGAAGGCAGACTTGACATCCATTTGATCATGTGTAAATTTTAAGTGACACGCTATGGCGAAAAGAAGTCGAACAGACTCAAGACGAGTGACAGGGGCAAATGTCTCGCTAAAATCTATTCCTTCTATTTGTGAGTAACCTTGAGAAACTAGTCTAGATTTATTTCTAAGGATTACCCCATGTTCATCATATTTGTTCTTAAAGATCCAACGTGTGCCAATAACATTTTTGTTTTGAGGCCGCGGTACAAGATACCAGACATCGTGAATGACAAATTGTAAAAGTTCTTCCTGCATCGTAGAAATCCAGTGTGTGTCATTTAATTCTTCATTAACATTTTTCGGTTCCACAAGGGAAACGAAACATGCATAATTAGCATAATTTCTTAACTGGGATCTAGTACGGACTGGCTCATTAGGATTACCGACCACGTTGTCAATGGGATGATCTTTAGAGACCCAACCAGGTACTTCTGGACTCTCAATAGGTAATGAGTCATCTATTTCTGGTGAATCAGTTTTGAAATAATTTTCAGATTCAACCACAATAGGTGATTCAGATATCTTATTTTCGATAATAGTGTCTCTTACAATTACATTTATCGATTCCATAAGGGTCTTAGTACGCAGATTGTATATACGATAAGCACGACTGTTTGGAGAGTAACCTAAAAAGATGGCTTTATCACCACTCGTCTCGAATTTAGACAAATGTTCTCTGTCTTTACAGACATAACACTGACTTCCGAAAGTTCTTAGATATTTCAGATTAGGCTTCTTACCGTACCACAACTCATAAGGGGTTTGTTTAGTGTTTTTCCTAAGGTAAACACAATTAATGATATGACAAGCAGTTCTAATAGATTCTACCCAAAAGTATTTAGGTAGATATTTGGCATGCAACATGACACGCGCCATCTCTTGAAGAGTTCGGTTTTTCCTTTCAGTAATACCGTTCTGCTGAGGAGTCTTAGGGGCACTAAATTCGTATTGTAACCGTTGTAGTCACAATATTCAACTATTCCCGTGTCTATAAACTCTCCCCTTCTATCGCTATCAATGTGATTGACTTATGTGTCCTTCTCATTTTCAATTCTTAGTAAGATTTTCAAAAAATTCTGAAACGTGTCAGATTTATGTTTCAAGCTGGCAACCCAAGTGAATCGTGTAAAATCATCAACCATGACAAGGATATAACTGTGTCCACAAATACTAACAGTTCTAGAGGGACCAATAAGGTCCATATGGATTAGATCTAGAGGTCTAGAGGTAAGAATGTCTTTAACTTTTTTATGCGAAGTCTTAACTATTTTTCCTTCCTGGCAATGACCACAGACAACACTGGAAATAGGTTTAATTTTAGGAATACCTCTAACAATATCTTGACTAGACAATCTACCAAGGATATCATAACTTAAGTGACCCATACGATTATGCCAGATTTCATTGTCATCCATTCTGACAATGTTACAGGTTTCAGAACTATTCTTGACAGTATAACAATTGTCAGGTGTTCTAAATCCGATAATAATGCATTCACCTTTGTCATTTAGAATTTTACAATTGTTCTTTGAAAAGGTAACTGTATGGTCAGAGTCACAAAATTGTGATATACTTAGGAGGTTGGCTTTAAGGCCTTTAACTAATAGTACATTTTCGAGAGTAGGCATTACCTCTTCTTTTAGGGTTCCTTTTCCTATGATCTGGGATGAAACTCCATCGCCAAAAACCACTTTCCCTCCAACAAATCAGGATTTGTTTAAGAGTTTGGTTTCATCTCCTGTCATATGTTTGGAGCATCCTGAATCTAAATACCAACCAAATGAAGTGTGTTCAGCCTCTAAGGCAGTGATAACAATGTTACACTTCATTTGGGGTAAAAGATCATCTTTTCTAACCCAAATAGCTCTAGTTTTAGTTTTGCGTAAGTTTTCTCTCATTTGATAAAATTTTCGAGAAGTAGTTTTTTGTCGAAAAACATTTGGAGCAACAAACTGATTTTTGTGAAAAATTGGCTTTTGGTTTAGGAAAATTTCTGGGAGCCTTTCTCTTAAATGAACTCTTAGTTTTGGTCTTTCTATTCCTGTAGTTAGAGTTCTTGTCAGGTTGTCTTGGAAGGACATAATGGTTACGATTTTGCCTATAATAGTTAAAGTTCTTGTAAACAGGAGTGTTGTACACAGGGGTCTTTAGACGCCTAGCATAACAACCTTCAAAGGAATGACCATAAATGTCATAGTAGGAGCAATATTGATTGCTTGAGGGATGAACTTCCTTAGGAAAACTTCTAAAGATGGGTTTAACAGGATTCCCTTCAGAATTCTTATTCCTAGGAGGTATGGTTTTAAAGGTAGATTCAGCCTTTCTGATCAAAGGACAGACGTATTTAGTCTCAAGTGTATTGTCAGACTTAGAATTACTAGACTCTCTAATGTCTTTCTGTTGTTCCTTTTGATCAAATTATTTTTTAATAAAATGAAAATCTGGACATGTTTCGATTGGTCTTTTTCCCCCAGACACAAACTTAATAGGTTCAAGATTTGTAGTTTGTGGTTTAAGCTTAGGGCAGAATCCAATACCGGTTATATCATCAGAATTGGTCTTGGAGTCAACAACAAAGTCAGTAAAACAGTTTGAATTGTTTTCAAACATAGAATTTTTTTTGAAAACAGTAGCTGTCTTTATTTTTGCTTCCTCCAGTTCTAATAATGTTCCCTTGTATTTCATTTCCAGGGTTTCATTAGTTTTAGTCAACTCTTTTAATTTTTTATCAAAAGTTTCAATTTTAGATTGATGAGACAGACACTGGTTAGTGTATTCTTCGGCATTCATCTTCACAATAAGACTTAGATCATCTAATTTATTAGTCAGGTCTCTAACAGTCTTCTCCAGTCTAGTGCCTTTTTTAAGAGTTTTAGCATACAAAGTATGGATATCTAGGAGGTCATCTGTGTCTGAGTCGCTAAGTGAAGTGTGTGTAGTGACCCCTACCGATTCAGTTTTAGTACTCACGCACCCATTTACATCGTCGTTATCGAGATCACTTTGACTCACACACACGGAACTAGGGCTAGCAACATTTTTAGATAACAAGGCATCTAGGCCAGTCAAAGTAGTATTCACACAAGCAGGTGTAGAAGCATCATTATCACACATAGGCATATCATCATTGTAAATGATCTTAGCATAAAAGGACATGCAAGGGTCAAGTACATTTGATGACTCAAGTTCCTCTTCATCAGAGTCACTTGAATCATCCCAAGTTTTACAGACATTGGCTCTATTGTGTGTGTTGGCTTTATTCAGATTAACTCTGCAATCGTGAGCAATGTGACCTAGTTTCCCACATCTAAAACATTCAATCTTTTTAAGGTCTCTGCTGGGTCTGGAGTTGTTGTCCTTAGTATGTCTCTCAAGACCTCTCTCATGAGGTTTGGGATTAGACACAGTTGGATAATTAGGCTTGCCTTGTTTAGATGTCTGTTTGTTTCTAAATTTAACAATTTTCTTAAATTGTTTTGACATTAAGGCAATCTGATTATCTAGTTTGTCTATATCACACTCCTCATCAGAGTCACAGTTTGTCAAATTAGTCTCATGTTTAGATATCTTAGAGGAAAAACTCAAGTTAGAGTTGGGCTGTGTTCTTTGAGACTGATTTAATTGTTTCTAAAAGTCTAATTCCATTTCCAGAGTCCTAAGTTTGCTACTGAGTAACTCAGGGGTAAGGTTTTGATCACTCATTTCCTCAATAGCATACCTCTTGCTGTCAAACTTTTGTGGTAATGATCTTAGAATTTTAGAAACAATCTCATTCCTATCATATGTTGTACCATTAGCATGCAACTTAGTAACTATATCAGTTAGGTTCATGTAAAAGTCGTCAAAAGACTCAAAGTCAGACATAATCAAAGAGTTGTACTGCATGGTAAGCATTTGAGTTTTAGCATCTTTAACTCTTGAGTCTCCTTCATGGGCAGTGATTAACGTGTCCCAAGCTTCCTTAGAAGTGGCCCAAGATGAGATTCTCTTGAACTCATACTCATTAATAGACATAAAAATGGCATTCTTGCCTTTATTGTTATTTTGAGAAATAGTTTTCTCTTCTTGGGTAAACTCACTTAAGATTTTCTTTACCCTCTCATAACTTCCTTCAGTGGCTGGTTTAGTAGGATAAGTATATTCATTTTCAATAATGTCCCAGACATCATCTCCTAAAGTCCGTTGGATGAAGGCAACCATTCATACTTTCCAGTAAGCAAAGTTGTTTCCATCAAAGAGTGGAGGTCTGGACAGATTACCAAACCTTTCATTCTTCTCGTCCATAGTTAGGTTTTTCAGAAAATGATTTCAGAAACACAAGATCTTTTTGAAATAAAAGTTTATAGGGCTCTGATACCAATTGAAAAACGTTGCTAATGCCGTTTAATACAAGATGAAACTGTATAAGCAACTCCGAGATGTTTGTTGAAGAAACCCTTTTTCTTTTCAAAATAAAAATGATAAACAACAAGATGTGTTTACAAAAAATTATGTACGAGAATAACCAAGACTTTGTAATCAGTTTTAAAACTAAGACAGTTTCAAAAATTCAGCACACCATAGAATGAGATGAGTATATGAACATAATCATAACACACAGTTTTTAATGTGGTAAAACCTCTCCCAATAGAGGAAACATCCACGGTGACTTCTAAGTCACGAAAGTAAAAATCCACTAACAACAAATAGCAGTTACAAACAATACAACATACATGCACACAAATCAACCTATTCTAAGTTTAGGAATATACCCCACTTGGTGTCCTTCTAACTTCTCATAGATCTGATTGTTGATGATGTTCTTCCAGTTTGATAACTTCCTTTTGCTTTAGCTTACTTGTGTCGACTCAATAATCTTTGATCTTATTCACAACACTTCCAGTGTGGTAGTGTGTTAAGTGTTTGTGATGTGATTCCTATCAACATGCATGAACTCACACACACTTCATTTTTACAGACAGTCCTAGAAAATTACATATAAAGACTATATGTTGTGATTTTCTTTTCTTTCTTTCTTACAGAACTTGAAACCTTTTTGACCTTTAATATATCCCAGATTCCACGAAAATCTTGCTTCAAAATCGGTCAAGACCTTAATCAATCTCTGTTTTAAAAATATTTCTGAGATTGAAAATCTCCAAGTGTGAACCCAACTAGGTCAAGGTTAAGTTTCATAAGGACAGAAACCATAAAATATTTATAGATCTAAACCAGTAAAGATTTTCACAAAACGAGAAAGAAACATGCAGATCTAGTGAAATATAACATGCAAAGTGTAGAGCTAAGATTTCTATGAAGAAGAAATACAGATCTTCACAAAAATGTTTAAGTTGGAAATAAGATCATAGATCAAGAGGTTACAGCTTCAATATGAACAAACTAGTAACACCACTCTCTCTCAAACACTCAAGGTTGTGTTTGGGGTTTTGAATATACGAAGGTTTGAATTAGATTTGAAGTGTTTAGGCTTAGGGTTAGGGTTTGGCTAACACAGTTTCCGTTTCTCTCTCTTCTCTCTTTTCTTTTCTCTCTTCTCACTCACTTCTCTCTTCTCTCTATTTTTTTCTCTCAAAAATGACGACTGCCAAAAGTTTTGAAAGGTTGAGAATTAGAGGTCTTATATAGGAGTGGAGGAAGGTTCTGGATTGTCGAAGGCAATCAAGGGCTGAGATTAGGTCTTCCTAATATTGACTTGATCCAAGAGTTGTAATATAGCGGTGGTTAAACTGAATGTGATTGGTCCATAGAGATAGCACAAGGATAGACTTAAAACACATGCAGGCCATCGATAAGGTTTGATCTAATGATCAGCAAACCACCAGGTAACCCTCTCACATAATAAACACAAAATGATACATCAGGAACGTGACAAGTGTTGGCATATAATTGGCTTGCAAACGCGCGTCAAAAATAATTACAGGCAGCACCCTGAAGTCTCTAGCGCTTTGATATTCTACCCAATCAAACATTCCAATGAAAAATGAATTTTTCAAAATAGCATATTAACCCCACAAAGTTTATAATCACACTTTTATTAATGAAAACATTATTTTAAAAAAGTTTAAAAATGTTTAAAAATTCCCAAAAAATAATTAAAACAACATTTTAAGGAAATTTAATCACACAATCAATATGATCAATATATACACATGTATGCACTTCTAATGTGTGTAGTGTGATTCAATTTATACCTTCTTGGATCATTGAAGAGGATTAGAGAGAATATTTCTGAGGTTCTTTGGATTCTAGGTTAGACAACCAATTTTGTCACTATTTCCAAATTTGTTGAGCACTTATACAATATAGACTTAAGTAAGTCAAGGGTATAAGGTGCTTCATCCAAGTCTCTAAAAGGATGGCACATGCCTGCGTCTCTTAGGACCGTCTGAACTATCACATTGATAGCCTGTACCAAGGATATCTATCTTCTAGGGTACAAGTCAATATCCCCCATAAAGGTCCCATCGAGATAAGACTGTTCCAGTGCGGTAACCTTAGGGATAGCAAGTAGCGTGGGCATGATTTTCACACGTAAATAGTATATGAATACACAATCATATAACTATACTAATATTACCATAACAATAATAGATATATCTCAAATCCCATAGTTACGACATTTATCCTTATTTTCACATTATTGGTATCGCGTATAAGGGTTCGTCCCTAACATTAATTCGAAGGATTCTTCCATCTTATTACGTAACTCACATGGACTCTATCTTCCCAAGTATAAAATCAGTAGGTGTCCTTTTTATGTTCCAACGTAACCCTCTTATGTATCTACCCCTTTAATACATAAATTCATCGACCCTTAAGTAATTATCCCCAAAAATACAATTCTCGTCTCATATTAAAAGTCCTAAAATTATTCATATGTCCTACTGATCTTCCCTATCTCCCAAAACACTTTATTAAGGATGTCCAAGAATTAGTTCATAATAAATTTAATTTAAATCATTTAAAAAGGGAAATAGGAGTCTGCCAGGAGGGGTCGATCGATCGACGTCTGGGGCTCGATCGATCGAACCTTCGATTGATCTGGGTTCGATCGATCGATCAAGCAGGTATTGCGATTTCTGCAGAATTGCTGTTACGGATTTCATCTTCTAACTTACACCAAATCCATATTTTACAATCCCAAACGTCTCAAAATTTGTACTACTAACATCCTAACATGATATTATACATTTCCTACGTAAAGCATGTAGATTTCTACTATTAAACATGGATTAACAAGCCCCAAATTCATATAAAACTTCAAGAACCCTAAAATTTCATTAACATGGTTCTAATCCATCTTTTCCAGAATTTTCTTCTTATAAACTTCATAATTTCGTGGGTAAATTCCTCTACATGGCAAGGGTTTCCAAAATTGTCATTTTATTCACTCGTGACATTCAATATAACCAATATTACATATTACTTTGCTTAGTAGTAATATTCAACAAATTTCCCATAATTACTAACTCTCGCCACGTTAATAATTATAACATAATTAATTTCCGGATTTTTGTTAATAAATTGACTCACATTAAATTTAATAAATCCCCAAATTAATATTGCATAAAAATACGGGGTATTACAATAGGATTCACTACACCACACGACATAATATTCCATTATATCATGTCTCATGATTGTGTGTTGGTTGTGATTAAAAAGAATTTTTAAAACTATTTAAAATTTAGAAACGTTTTAAATATTTTCTTAAGAATAAATTTTAGAATTAATTCACAAGCTTCAATATTTTTTGTGTAAACGAATATATGTTTGTATGTATACTATATTATTTATTTATTCAAACATACGTGGTTATCGTTTTAAATATAAAACAGTAGTTTATCTTTTCATACATGTTACTTGTTTAAGTCGTGCGGTATCTATTATATATAATGTTATTATTTTCATGTGTTGGTATGTTAAGAAAGATGGCCTTTTATGTCGATTTGACTCTTGCAGGTCATTAAGTTCATATATGCTTAGTTGCTTTCGTGGTCTTTACAGTAGACCATATCTTTAACATGTTTGATTTGCATTATATAATATGTTACTAGATGTTAGCCTAGAATGATGGCTATAGGAGTGTAAGGATATTATGTTGGAGATTTGACCAAACTTCTTTACATCCCATGGTTTTGAATGAAAACAAAAGTGGAAATACTCTTTTCATTAAAACATTGTCGTTCAGCCTCATTTATTAATTTAAACCAGCCCATGATTTTCGTTAAAACCAAAACCAGTTCTTATGTTTAATGTTGTCGTATCATTTGTGTTACAAAGGTAATATTAAGCATGTGTATTTATTTCACGTATTTCACATTAATGGATTACACCTGGTTCATACGTGTCATTCATTTAAGCTACTACTCTGTGTTTCTTTAGTAGCCATCCGATTAGATGTTATTTATGGCTTGTATTGGTATGTTGCAATCCATGTAATGTCTATTTACACCAATCACAACACACATGTGCACCCTATAAATATGAGTCTTTGGTTTCCCATTTTAATGAGCTGGTAAAATTATTTTTACCCCAAAACCGTGTCGAGAGAGAGAGAGCTTACACACTTGATTTTCACGATATACCTTATGATTTGGGTGTGTTTCTTGTGAGCAAAGTTAGATTCATTCAACCTTTTCAAAGTCTATCGAGGTTGTTGTGACTTTCAATTTATGAACCAAGAACATCATCTTGCTCCCTTTTGGTTTTTCAAGTTTAAAACGTCTTAGGGAAACCTAAGAAGTCCAGAAAGAAAAGTGTACAAAATTTGCATAGCGAGGCTAATTGCATAAGATCAACCAGAGTAGAGAGGCTTGGTTGAGAAAGGTAATAGATTTATGATTTATCCTATTTTGAGTCTTGTTACATGTTTGTAAATCGTTCCGTATTGACTTATTTGAGTGGAATTTGGTAAGTTAGGTGACCCGAGAGGGTTCATCGTTTTCCCTAGGGGAAGGGGATTTTGCGACATAAAATAAATCCTTGCATGCTGTAAATTTCAGCATTTATCACCTAACATGAAAAAAGTAGGACTTAATTCTATAAAATTGCCCAAATAAACTCAATCACCTAGTTTAATCAAGATAATATTTTGACGCTAATTAACTTGGCAACCCTTATTTAGTTTGTTTTATAGTTAAAAATTTAAGTAAAGGTTGAAATTGGTCTCCCTTGGATACTCAATAAAAACTCGTAGGTATTTTTCATTTATTCGACATTAGTTTACTTCTGCACTATAGTTTATTACTCTTTAGTCGAGTTCTCAAAGAGAATTCCACATATTACTATTAAACAAAAATTATAACTAAGTAAAATAATAGGGACTAATAACAAAATAATCTTTAAAGATTGAAACATGTAAAGACTTTGGACGTAGATTGATCAATAAGTAGCGTTTATACGAGGGTTAATGAACCTTGGCGGGATAAACTCAATTGGGATGAATAACCACCGAACAACTTCGAAAAGAAGCAATGTTGCATGACAAGAAACTCAATAAATAAAAAATGAGCAGGACACCCTCAATAAAAAACTATATTTACTCGTTTCATCCTTTATTTCCTTTATTTTCTTTCCTTTTATTTGCAATATTTTTTTCATTTCGAAGTAGATTGTAAGGTATACTGCAATTTTATTTGTAGTTTATTAAAAGTTTCTTACATTTACATTTGGTTTCTTTTAGTTTATTGATTTATATTTCATAGTGTAATCCTTTATATTCAAGCAAATACTTTTCTTTAATTTCACATCTTTACTTTTAATTATTTCAGGAACTTTATAACTCCTTTTGTTCCAGTTAATTGCAATAATTTAGCACTCACATCAAATTCTTCTTTATGGGAAGCATGCGTCTTCTTAATTGAAGCATAAAATAATAAATAATCTATGGTTATTATCACAAGGCTAAGATCTTTTCGTTGCCAAAATTGCAACATTGTCTAGCACACAAGAAATTAAAATTAAAACCTATGAACCTAGACAAGTGAAAATATCAAATCATTTTAACTATTTGCATAGTGAAAAGATGTGATCCAATCAAGTTTTTGTTGGCTCGAACAATTTTGATTAGGAGATTATTAATATGGTTCTTCATTCTCTCAGAGTATGGTAAAAAATGGGTGGTCCCTTGAGAAATCAAGAGCCAAGATTATGTATATCGTTTGACTATCTTAGCCTAATTAAATATTAGAATCACCTCACGATGATATTCCAGGTGATGATTTGCAAGAAAATATCCGTGAGAGAGATCTGAAAGAGTGGTCAATGGACTTTGATGGTTATTAAGTTAAAGGAAAAAGTTATGGTAGGAGTTATATTATCCAAACAAAAGAAGGAGATTAATTTTTCTTTTAAATAGGACTTTCCTTTTTCAAATACTAAGGCAAAGTATAAAGGAATCATTTGGGGGTTTCTGAAACCACTACTAAGAGGCATGCGTTCCCTCTACATCAAACGAGACTCCAACCTTATGGTTAAAAAATTGAATGGTGAATACGTGTTGAATTACCTCAGTCTTGAACCACATATAATGATTATCTGGAGGTTAATAGAAAACTTCCATATGGTCAAGGTGGAGAGACACCCAAGAACTATGAATCGCCATGTGGATGCCTACAACATAAATGCACAAAAAGTAGCCATGGATGAGGAGTTTATAATAGTGATAATATATTGAAGAACATGACCATAATATATGCTCCAAATATTCCCGAGCAATCATGATTTAGATATCAGCGGTGAGATAAGAAAGTAGTTGGAGACAAGAGAAAGAAAGATAATGCGTATAGAGTTAGTGCTATTATATCCATCTTGATAACTCTCATCTTTCTTCTCCCATTTGGTGGGGAAAAAGGTCTCACGGCAACTATCTCTAAGCATGCTTCATCCGTCATCGATGTGGGTTTAATGTAAAAAGATGGAGTCACCAACCTATTTTGCATAAAACAGGGAAAAGAACATGTCTCCGCCTCGAAAGAGCGGCATCAAAGACAGACTAATGCTTACGAAACCAATGGTTCGAAGGATCGAGGGCCATGTTGCGGAATGGGATTGTGTTAGGAACCCATCCCTCCCTTCCAGTCACTTGTGGGATTGTGTTATTATTTTCCTTTATATATATATATATAACTGGAGATTATAATTTCCGAACTCACACCATGGAAAAGATAGTCTAAGGTCATTCATACGAATGTTCCCAAAATAATATTTAGAAAATATGATTTATGCCTTTATCGAAATATTACTCATCATAATTAAACAAAAATATATGGTGGGACAAAATGCCAATAAGGATAAAAAATATAATGTGTATTAAAATAATGTATAGATGAAAAGGTGACAAATGTGAAAATGAGAAAATTGGGCTCGAGTCTCGGAATTTAGCCCGAATTGCCTACGTAGCCTATAAAGGCATCAAACTGCACGTAGGTCGTATGCGACATAAGAGTGGGGTTTATCCCATATATTTGAATGGGGATATATTATATATGTGTGTAGAAAATGTATTTTAGTTTTGATAAATTGTTATGGATAATACTGTTCGAATTTATAGGCGTAACCCTTTTTCTGTTTGTTTTTTTTTATAGAAAATAAAGTATTTTCAGTATAAAAAATAAAAAGGTGAGATATTAATGTGTTTGAACTAAAGAAAAATATAAATCAAGAAATTATGTAAAGAATTCAAAAATACATAAATTAGAGAGAGAGAGAGAGAGAGAGAGAGAGAGAGAGAGAACGCTTTTGGACCTTCTTTGGAGATTTGAATCTTGATCTTGTTCCTTGATGAACTACCATGAGTGTTGAGACAAATTTTGGATGAGAGAGAATGAGATTTTGCTAAATTGGGTATAAAAAATATTGGAATGAAATTTTAAAAAGAATTTCATGCAAGGAAACTTCGTTGATTGCAAGAGAATGTTGCTGAGATCACTGATATTAATGCATCTGAGGTGTGCCTTGGGAGTAAGGTCATGCCCTCTATTTATAGGGTAAGGGGGTGCAGATTGGCATAGCCCTTTCCATGACAATCGACAGGAAACCCTAGGAACACCGCCAATTGGCATGGAAATGGACCTATCAATCGACATCTTATGCACATTTTTCCGAAAACTTTGTCGTAGACTAAAATATGTCGATCCAAATCGCGCACGGGGCATACCATTAAAAATTTAATTCAAAGACCTTGAAGAGTAATTTGAACCTCTCCATGGTTCGTGTGATGACAATTAAGTTCAGCACAAATCAATAAGAAAAGGTAATCACCAAAGCAAATAAAGAATGTAAAGATCGCCAGTCACACGACACAATTTTTATGTGGTTCAGGAAGAATGCCTACGTCCACGATGGTGCTCTCGATATTATTTCTCTATGCTCCGGGGAGTGTTTTACAGGAAAAATAATACATGCCCTTTGCCCCGGGCTAAGGGTTCGTTATATACGTGTTTGTTTTGGGGGAGTGGGGGTGTTGGACTCCCCCACATCAATCCACCACTCCTATAATATCTTTGTACCAAAATTTTGAAGTAGTCTAAGTCGTAACTGAATGAATTGGGGCATGAGGCTTCTCGACTTTGGGTCGATCTGATTGGGCTACTCATCTTGGGCAGAATGATAAATCGAGGTACCCACAATTGCCCCTAAAGTTGTTGGGCCATAATTCGGGCTCAATAACTTTAAATGATTTGTCATAATGGCATTTTTGTAAATTTTATAATACTTCCCAAGATTGAAGCGCCTCTTCTGAGCTGGTTTAGGCAGAAGCCCGCTTCGTTTCCCGTGTGCCATGATTAGAAACGTTTAAAATCCTTCTGAGGAGTGTTTTATTGTTATCGCTTCAAGTTTCTCCATATTTCCAACCTTCTTCAAGCTCACGTTGTTGCGTTTTCATTCCCAGACCTTCATCTTCCAATTCTAATCTTCTTTATCGCCTTTGCTTGTGACTTTGCACTGTTTCAAGATAGGTTTTTACTTCGTAAGTTCCTCATGTTCTTTCTCTTTTCTTTTTCTGTTGAAATTTCTTTGCATTTGTAGTTAGCGTTTGCAAATGGCAAAAATAGGCAATAGGTCGGTATCTGAATTTAGGATGTTTTATAACATTCCCGATTGGGTAGATATTGAGTGTGCCTCAGTCCCTTGTAATTGTAGAGAAATTGAGGATGCTCATTGGATGCAGGTTCTCTTATTGTCCTAAGGGGGTCTTACTTTCCCCCCAAGCAATTTATTTTTGAATTTTTTCGTTATTTCCATATTGTTCACACATAGTGTTCACCAAACTTCTGGAAGATTGTTAATGGTGTCCATAGAATAAATCATCTATATGGCATCAATCTAGGGCTTGCTGAGATTTATTTTTGTTATTCTTTCTCGCGAATAAGTTTTGGTCTTTTTACCTCAAGGCCAGGAGCCCTGATATGGTATTGGTAGTAAATCTACCTGATTCCCACAAGAATTTCTGGAGAGCGGATTTTCCTGTTACAAATTGGCAGTTTCCTCCCCATACTGAGGGGTCGAGGTCTGACAGGTTCATGGTCCCCTTTTATGGGGAGGATTTCATAGGTAGGCATGGTTTTTTATTTGCTCATAAATCCTCTATTAATGTATGATTTTTCTGATATTCTTCTCTATTTCTTTTCAGTAAGGACAAAGAACTTGGAACCTGCTCTTAACGAGGTTCGAGCTACTGAGTTGGTCAAAGCCTGGAATATCATGGAACTCTTAACTAACAATGAACATCCTCAATCAGTGACTTTTCTATTGGAATATAAGAGTGTTGGGTCCAGCTTTATTGCACGACTTGTAGACAACATTCCTGAGCTAGACATCTCTAAAGAAGTTACTGCAGATCCCATCCTATTGGAAAAGGAAGAGAGAAACTGTAGTAAGGATAGCGAGGGTGATAGCAGGGGTAGTGATGAAGGTGGATCCAGTGAAGAGAGCTCTGGTGGTGAAGGGTCTTCTAGCTCGGAAGAGGTTTAAAAAGATTGAGAGTCTTCCAGTGAGTCGAGCAACTCCAGCGAGGAAGACACAGCTCCTCCCAAGAAGAATCTGATTCGTGATAATGACAATAATGATGATGTATTTCTCTCCCACTGATCAAAGAAGCAAAAATCAGGCGGTAGAGAGATTACAACTAGTTTTTAGTCTGCTGCTCGTGAGCAGGAGAAGAAAAAGAAAGAGGAAGAGCAGTTGAGAGAGAGGGAAAAAAGAGCAAGATAGGAAGAAGGTAAAGGAGATAAAGAAAGTGTAGGAGAGGAGAAGAGATGAGAAGGAGAGGAGGGAGAAATAAGAGGAGAGAAGGAGAGAGGAGATGAGGACGAAGGAAGGTCAAGTGTTGGTGCCTGTGTCTGCCTTGCCTAAGGGAGCCTCTGTCTCCAACTCTCCTCAGTTGGCTCATGCGTTGCTCGAGAGAGAAATTTTGCCTACTGATCGTCAGAAGGCAATGGGGACCGACCATTTAGCTCTACAGGTGAGTTAGAGGCTAGCCTTTGTAAGTCAGTCTTCTCTCTTTTATGCTTGCAATATTCTGTTCAATGCTTCTCTTTTTTGTAGTTCATCACTAACTTCGCCGTCCTCTATCGCACCTACGACAAGTTAGTGAAGAGGAATTATAATTTTGAGAAGTAAAATGTTGAGCTAGAGGGAAGAGTGTCAAGCTGGAGGCTAGTTTAAAGACTGTTAATGATGCTCAGTGGTCTTTCGCTCTCTCCCTTACTGAAGCCAATCGGGTGAAGGAGGCAGCGGTCAAAGAGCTCAACCAGTTGTGGCAGTCCTACGACTAGGTCTGCACGAGTAAGTTAGTTGTGGTGGAGGAGAATAGGGTGATGGCAGAGAAGGTGAAGAAGTTGGATGAAAGATCATATGATACTGGGTGGGCTACTATGTATGAGGATGTTGAGGTTCAGATAGGATACACCAGTCGACTGAACTTCAAAAAGGGCTGGAACAAGGCTCTTTTGGCTGCTAAAGTGGAAATTGATTCTCTATTATTTAACGAGTGTGATCTAAGCCCGAAGCCTGTTGTGGATGAGGCGCCTGCTACGTCCATTGATGATGGTTTTCCTGCTTCTCAGACTGTTCCTACTCTCACCCCTTCTGAGGGAGGTGTTCCTACTTCTCAGATAGTTCCTAGTAGTTCCCCTTCTAAGGGAGGTGTTCCTGCTGCGGCAAAGAGGGGAAAGCAACTAACGACCTCAGAGACAACTGAGGTTACTAGGTAGCCTATTCTGAGAACTTCTTTAGTATTTTTGCTTTGCTTATACTGTTATTTTGATTATCGATGTACATGGAACGTTCCATTTTAATGAAATGGAAACACTTTCCTTCCCACATGCCAATTCTTCTGCTCTTTGATTCTTTTTATGGCTTGTAATTGATTGATGTAGATGAGTATATACATGCTACCTATTAATAGGGAAGGATCCTCGATCCTAATGCGAGCAGTCATGTTCGCCAAGCCTTTGTAAGGATTTATAAGTCCCTTAAGTCAAGGAATAAGAGCTTTAAAGATCAGTCCGAGCCCATTGCCAAACTGAAGGATAGACTTCAGGAGATGGAAGAGGTTGGTGCTTCTGTTCAAAAAGAGGTGAACCTTCTGAGGGCTAAAATTCTTGATGCCTCCGACATCAATAAGGTTGGAGAAGTTCTTCAGAAGGAGAATGAAACTCTGAGGAGGGAGGTGTCGCGACTCAGGGAGCATGCGTCGAGCGTCGCACCTTGAGTTTTGCAAGGTTCCTCATCAATGACTGGTCCGCGAGCTGGAACAGGGCCAAGCACCACCCCTCATGTTTTACGAGGTTCCACTTCATCGGTCAGTCCACAAGCTGGTAGAGATGCAGGGGGTCCAGCTAGGGAGATGGATGAGCTTCGAGAAAATGTTCATCGAGCATACATGATTGCTATTATTAAAGATATGTTATGCGATTGAGGCATCTGTTCAAGAAAGGACCTCGGCGAGTGTGGGATGATGGTTATGACTGGGGTTGGACAGATGCTCTGACGAGGTTGGTAGAGTTTGAAGAGCTATGCTTTATTAGGGGATGGTTGAGTGCCCTCAAGGATGTGTAGGTCCCCAGGAACTCAGTGCTCTGGTATTGTCACGAGATCTCTCCTGCAACTGTGAGGCCTAATCCTTTCAAGAGGGATGACCAGTGGGTCCCTATAGATGCTATCCCCAGGTAGCTATTGGAGCCAGATGTGAATTAAGTTGAGGAAGAATTAGCTCCTCACCCGGACAACGACCGAAGATAGTGGGTAATTATCTTACTCAGAGGCCTAATCCTCATTAAGATTTTCTTAATTCAATGTAACTTTTTGTAATTGTAACAAAGTAATAAAATATTTATGTTTTGGTCATTTTGCTGGCTAAACATGTGTTGTGTATTTTTTACTTCATTAATTCTTTATTTGATTAGCTTGGGCTCTTCGTAACCGACTAGATTTGATGTGGGTAGAGTTGTTTTGTCGTGTGAGTATCCTCCCAGTCCAGTATGCTTATGATATACAATTATACCCCACTTTACCTTTTAGGTCGTGTCATCACACTCCTTTATGCCAAAGTGTGGCAATGGAGAGGACACACTTGGTGTTGGATATTCTATTCGATCAAGTTTTCTGAGCCAAACATTATTTGGTGACCAATTCAATTTGGCCGAACTGCCTAAGGGTTCCCTATAGGGCTTCATGTATTGCCAGGGGAAATGTTAAGAGGTTTTTCATGTTTCATAATGAAAACCTCAGGAGGGGACTCCCTAATTTTATATATCAAGCAAGGTGCCTTTCACTTAGAAAAGGTGTGCAAGTTATAAAGTCCACAAAATAAAATTAACACTTCATAGAATGACACTATCGAACAATCCTTTATTAAAAGTAATATAAAATGAATTGCCAATTCCAATAATGTGATAAAAGATGAATGAAAAAACTAAAAATAGAATTTCTTCAGGTTGGTTGCGTTCCAAGATCGGGGTATCTCTCTTCCCTCCAGCGTTTCTAAGTGATAAGCTCTTTGCAGGTCATCCCTTATCACCTTGAATGGTCCCTCCCAGTTTGGACCTATCTTGCCATCAGATGGTTTTATTGCGCTGCTAAGGACTTTCCTTAGGACTTAGTCTCCAACCTGGAATGCTTTTGGATTGACCTTCTTGTTATAGTGCCTTACGAGCTGTTGCTGATAGCTCTCTAGTCTCACTAGGGATAGCTCTCTGCGATCGTCAGCTAGGTCAAGTTCAGCGAGTAATGATGCATCATTCTGGCCATGGTCAACCAGGGTGGACCTCATGGTTAGGAGGCCAACTTCTAAAGGGATGATTGCTTCCATTCCATATGTTAGTACGAATGTGGTTTCACCAGTTGCTCATCGTTGGGTAGCAGGGTAGGCCCATAGGATATGTGGCAGCTCGTTGACCCATTCGCCTTTGTCTCGCTCAAGTTATTTCTTCAATCCATCGATCATTATTTTATTATAAGCCTCAGCTTGGCCGTTTCTCTAGGGGTAGGCTACCGAGCTAAAATTGTGCATGATCCCGTGGTCGTTGCAAAAACTCTGAAAGGGGTCGCTCTTGAACTGTGTTCTGTTGTTAGTGATGATGGTTATAGGGATCCCAAAGTGGATAATTATGTTTTTCCATACAAATCTCATCATATATGCGTCTCTGATATTTGCTAGTGGCTCTGCCTCAATCCATTTGGTGAAGTAGTCTGTCGTGACCAACATATACTTGCGATTGTCGGCAGTGGTAGGAAGAGGGCTCACAAAGTCCATTCCCCATTCGACGAAAATCCAAGGGATGGTAAGTGATATTAGGTCACTGGAAGGTTGGTGGACCATAGGAGCATGTAACTGACATTTTTCTCACTTGCGTATGGGAACTAGTAGCCTTACTTTATTTCTTGGAAAGCTAGCGATCTCCGTCCAATATGGCTCCCACAGATTCCTTTGTGAAGTTCATGCAGAAGTTGTTCGACGTCCTTTAGGTGAACGCATTGGAGATAAGGGCCGGTGAATGATCTCTTATACATCTTGCCCTCAGGAGATAAGTGAAAGTGGGCAACTTTTACTCTTATCTGATGAACGGCCTACTTATCGTCTGGTAGTGCACCATCCTTCAAATAGTCCTTTAGGGGGTCCATCCAACTTACTGCTGATTCAATATGGAGAATATGGCCCATGTCTGAAAGATCTTCTCTGTGGTTGATGCTCGGCTAAGAGAGTAAGTCTATAAGTATTATTCTTTTTAAATCGGAGTCAATTGCTGAACTCAAGGCTGCTAGGGAATCGACATTATTATTTTGTCCTCTGCGAAACTGTTGGACACTAACTTCCTCAAAGTTGTACATTAACTTCTTTGCTAAAGTTAGGTAGGTGCCCATTATTTCGTCCCTCACTTTGAAGTCCCCACTTATCTTACTAGAGACCAATTATGAGTCGTCGAACACCTATAGCTATTTTGCACCCAATGCCTATGCCTTCTGCAGGACTGCTATCAAAACCTCGTATTTCACCTCGTTGTTGGAGGCTTCAAATCCAAGTCTGATCCCCTGCTCAAGAATTGTATCTTTTGGGGTAACGATCATACTGCCTACTCCTTCCCCCTTTGATTTAGAGGCTCCATCAACAAACAGTCGCCAGACACGTCCTGATGAGTGGTCTTCCCTCTGATGCATGGATTGAAGTTGGTCACAAGGATGTTTGACTGTGAACTCCGCGATGAAGTCGACGAGGACCTTCCCCTTGATTCCACTCCTTGGTTGGAACTGGATGTCAAATCGTTCGAGCTCGATCGACCACCTCGATAGTCTACCAAACAGATTCACTTTCCATAAGACTGTTTTAAAGGGGTGTGACCTAAGGAAAATGATAGAGTGTGCTTCGAGGTAGTGCTTCAATTTCCTTGAGGTTACCACTCGTGCAAAGGAGAGCTTCTCCAGTGGTAGGTATCGTTGCTCGGCATCCAAGAGGGTCTATCTCGCGTAGTAGATCGGGTGTTGAATTCCAATTATTTTTCATGCCAGTGCAAAACTTACAATGTGGATGGAAATGGAAAGGTATAGGTTCAGGGAATTGTTCTCTTGAGGTAACACGAGCAAGGGTGGTGTGCTAAGATAAGCTTTGAGCTCTTCCAATTCTCTCGTGCAATCTTGATTCCAGTCCACTATTTTTCTCTTCCTCAGTAGCTGGAAGAATGGCTGTAACTTTTCGGATGACTTCAAGATGAATCACTTCAAGGCGACGAGCATGCATTTCTATACGTCTCTTACCATGAGGGGAGGATATACCTTGTTGATTGCATCAAGTTGGTCCGGGTTTGCTTCAGCGTGTCTATCGCTAACCAAGTACCCAATAGATTTTCCTAACCGGATATCGAAGGAACATTTGCTCGCGTTGAGCTTCATTAGGTATTTTCAGAGGATTTTGAAGGTCCTTGACAGGTCTGAGAGGTGGTCTTCCTTGCGCCTGCTCTTGACAAGCATATCGTCAATATAGACTTCCATCGTATCTCCCATTTGGTCTTTAAACATCTTTGTGACTAGCCGTTGGTAAGTTGCTCCAGAATTTTTGAGCCCAAAGGGCATAACTTTGTAACAGTATTGTTCGACGGTGGTGATGAACGTTGTCTTGTCTTTGTGTGGTGCATACAGAGGAATCTTATGATACCCCGAGTATGCATCCATGAAACTGATTCTTTCATGGGCTGCTATAGCGTCCACGCACTGGTCAATTTTTGGGAGGGGGACATTGTCCTTAGGGCATGCCCTGTTAAGGTCAGTGAAGTCAATGCAAACTCTCCATTTCTCGTTGCATTTTGGAACCACTATAGGGTTGGACAACCATTTATGGAATTGAACTTCTTGTATTAATCTTGCATCCAGCAGTTTCTCTACTTCTTTCTCGATAGCCTTGGCCTTCTCGGGAGCAGTTTTCGATCCTTTTGTGCGACGGGCTTGAAACTCGAGTCGAAGTGCAACCGATGACAAGCCACACTATTCCCATGCAAAAACATCTATATTGCTCCTCAATAGAATATTCAATTCCTTATTCTCTCGATTTGTGAGAGAATATACAAGCAATAACATCCCATCTTTTTTGCTACCACCAATTGCGATCTCTTCCAGGTTCTCAATGACCCACTCAGAGAGGAGAAGCCTAGTCTCCTCCACTCCTAGTATCCCATACTTTAGCTGCTATTTTAAAGGTATCAAACCTTCTTGTTCCTCAAGCTTCTCTTTGGCCTTCTCGTCCTTCTTCTCCGGTTTTGGGCGGATGGCTGCTATGAAGCACCTTCTTGCCATCGCCTGATCTCCGTGGATATCCATCACTCCTCGCTCAGTAACGTACTTGAGTTTCTATTGGTAGGTTGACGGGACGACCTTCATCGTATGTAGCCATCCTCTATCGAGGATATCTTGGTAGGGTGAGTTAATGTTGACTACCTGAAACTCGATCATCTTGGATACACTTCTTGCCCCTATTGGAAGTATGATCTTTCCTAAAGGGATAGTTAATTTCCCAACGAAGCCGACTAGAGGGACAGTGGCTTCCTTCAGGTCTGCAACGCTCAAATTTAGCTTCCTGAACAGGTCGACATACATTACTTCGGATGAGATTCCCTAGTCGATAAGAAACTTTTCGATGTCATAGTTGGCTATCCTGAGGGTAATGATCAAAGCGTCATGATGTGGGGTTCTTACCCCCACTAGGTCTTCGTTCGTGAACACGATGTGTTTGCTGTAGTCAATGTCATCTGCTTGTCACCGCTTACCTGACTTTATCTTTGCTATATCGATTAGAAAAGCTTTCATTACTGCTATAAGATTTTTCACTTCCATCTGAGCGGTTTCCTTAAATCTACTTTAGATCATATGCCCCATAAATCACTGAGAGCTTATGGCCAGCATCATTCTCAATCACGTTGTCGGGCCTTGTGTCTCCGTTGGCATCAACTTTCTTTGCCTTCTTTTCCATAAACTCGTTGAGGTGCCCGGTCTGGGCCAACTCTTCAATGTGAGACATAAGATCCTTGTAGTTCTCAGTCTTATGTACTCCTTTATTGTGAAAAGCGCATCTGAGCGCTTGGTTTCTTTTTTAGGGATCTCCAGCCATCTTTTTGGGCCACTTAACAAATGGCTCGTCCTTGATCATTTCTTGGATCTTATAAATTGGTTCTTTGAAGAAAGTGTTTACTGCACGAAATGTTTTTGAAACATCATTCTTGTTTCCATTCTTCGAGCCACCCTTGCCACCATTCTTGCCTCCTCTCTTCTAGTTTTTGGCCTTGTCATTACCCTTGGTAGCGATCTTAGATCGTCCATTTTCCCATGCACTTAGGAGGGTCACATCCTCAACTTTGTCATACTTATCGATATAAGCCATCAGGTCATCGATGGTTGTGGCCTTCTTCTTAGTCAGGGATTGGTGCAAGAGGCAAAAGCTGGGTAGGCCAATCTTGAAAGAGGCCACTGCTACATGCTCTAAGCAGTCCTCGACCTCATTGAACAACTCCTAGTACCATTTTGCATAGTCTTGTAGGCTTTCATGGGACGTCTTATTCATTGTTAGCAAGGAACCCATCCTCTTTGGATGGGAGCTGTTGGTAATAAAGCGAGCCATGAAGAGATCTTTTAGGGACTCAAAGCTCCAAATGGATCTGTGATGGAGTCTCTTGAACCACTTCTGGGCCACATCATGCAAACTCAAGGGAAAGTTTCAGCACATTAGTGCATCCCTATGGTTCCAGAGAGTCATGGACTGCCTATACTGCCTAACGTGATCGATAGGGTCAGTTTTTCCATCATAGATCTTGAATCTCGAAATCATGAACTTCTTGGGGGCTTCTTATTTTTCTATCTCCCTTGAGAAAGGGGATTTCATCTAGTTCCTGAGAGCTCACCGGGACAGCTATCTCTTCAATCTGGCACCCCTATTCACTTGGTGATGGTCCATTTCCCTTCTAATCAAATTTCGTATGTTATTATTTCCTCGAGTCGGGCTATTACAATGGCGAGATGGTCGCGATTGCTCAAGCAAGTCATCATCTGAAGAGTGTTCCTCGATCTTTTAGGATCTGCGTCTAGGGCTCCTTCCTCGGCTCCGAGACTTTCTTGCCTGAGGTCTAGGAGTGCGATATTGACATCGCCTAGTGCTATGATGGAGATCTTTTTCTATCCTTTCCAATCTCCTTTTTAGACGATCATTGTCAGCTTCTTGCTTGCGGGCAACCTCTCCTTTCTCCTGTAGCCTTGCCTCATAAGCATCGATCAGCCTGGAGATTTGTGTAGACCCGATAGGTTCCATACTTTCCTCTGAGGCTTGCCACTCTGGGCGACCCCTTTAATCTAAATGTCGAACTTCAGATCTGATCCTACGAGGGGCAAGCTATTCTTAGATATCCCCTGCTTGAGGGGCATTGCAACTGTGACTAGACATTCCAAATTCTTTGTTGGGGAGGGCTTTCTAAAATGAAGACAAACGTTCCCACATACGGCGCCAATTGTGATGACAATTAATTTCAACACAAATAAAAAAGAAAAGGCAATCACCAAAGAAAATAAAGAATGTAAAGAACGCCAATCACACGACACAATATTTACGTGGTTCGGTAAGAATGCCTGCGTATATGGTGGTGCTCTCGGTATTATTTCTCTATGCTCCGGGGAGAATTTTATAGGAAAAATAATACATTCCCTTTGCCATGGGCTAAGGGTTCCTTGTATACGTGTTTGTTTCCGAGGAGTGGGGGTGTTGGACTCCCCCATGTCAATCCACCACTCCTAGAATATTTCTGTATGAGATTTTAGGAGTAGACTAAGTCGTAACTAAATGAATTGGGGCGTGAGGCTTCCTAACTTTAGGCTTCTTCAATTGGGCTACTCGTCGTGGGCAGAATGATAAATCAACGTACCCACAGTCCGAAAGATGACTTTAGGTCAAACGGGGCTCAGAAGTGCCCCTCGGTCCATTTGATGGGAGATCATCGAACGAAAATGGATTGTTCATATGAACGGTAGGTCATAATTGAGCACAGGGTGGACCGTTGGAAAGGTTATGCAAGGTACTTCGATATAACAAACAACTTCGCTCAGTTCAGAAAGTTGACCTTGGTCAATCGGGGCCAGAAAGTGCCTGATGACCTTTTGGAGTAATAAGTGCCATTCATTCGTGTCGTAAGGATGATTGGTGCACTAAGAAGACCGTTGGAAAGGTTGTTCAATGCCCTTCAAATATTAATTGAGTCTCCTTCGAGTTGAAGAGATGACCTCGGTCAAACAAAGATCGAAAGGGATCGGTGGCCCCTAGATCAATTTTTAGGGGAAAACGAATCATTTTTCCAAATAGTTATGTTGTTCCACACATGGTATGGACTGTTAGAAATGGATTTTACTTCCCTTCAATGATTCAAAGATATTTCGCTCTGACGATGAAGTTGATTGGGGTCAAATTGTGGCCTAAGAGTGCCTGTTGGCCTGCAGATCGATTTTTTGTGGTAAAATGGTCCGTTTGTTCGAACCGTTATGTCAATTCATGCATGGAGTGGATTATCCGAAAGGGGATTAGGATGCCTGCAAATATTTATTGAGCTTTTTCTTTGTAGATAAAGTTAATCGGAGTCAAACGGGGCCTGAGATTGCCCGATGGCTTTTAGATTGGTACTCAGAGTTTGAGCTAGGGTTTGAAGTGAAATGGGGAGGTGCTAGGAACCTAAGGAGAGAATTAAGGGGTTCTATAATGTGGTATCTAGAAATTACCTCTATCGGTGAGCTTGGAACAAGTGAAATATGTCGGATAGACACCACATGATTTTTTGAAAAGAGGTCAATTATGCATACTTAATGGGACAAGGATAACCGATTCAAAGGGTCGAGGATGATATTGAGGACCTGAAGAAATAATGGGCATAGAGGATTCTATGGGATAGGTAGATTATGTGGACCTAGGGTAGAGGGAGAGTAACTCTAAGATTCAAAGCCAATTATGAGGACTCAAGTAGATAGCGAGAAATTCTAAGGGTCTATGTTAATTTTGAGGACCTTAGGTAGGAGCAACCAATTCTGAGGGTCGAAGACAATTCTAAGTGCTTTAAGTAGGAGCGACCAATTCAGAGGGTGGAAGTAAATTCTTAGGGATGAGGTAGAAGCTATCAATTCTGAGGGTCGTAGCCAATTCTGAGGGCTTAAGTAGAGGCGACCAATTATGAGGGTCGAGGTATATTTTGAGGACTTGCGTAGAGATGAAAAATTCTGCAGGTCGAAACCAATTCGGAGATCTTAAGTAGGAGTGAGCAATACTCAGGGTTGAAGCCAATTATGAGCACCTAAGAGGAAGAGACCAATTATGAGGGTCGGGGTCGATTCGAAGGACCTAACTATAGATGACCAATTCTGCGGGTCAAAGCCAATCCTGATGTCTTAAGTAGGAAGCAACCATTTCTGTAATAACCCATAATTTTGAAGAATTAAAATGGATTAATTCGATTAAATTTAAATTACACATGTGAAGTAATTTAATGGAATGGGATTCATTAAATTATTAATCGGAGAGAAAAAATTACTGTTATTGAATAAAAAAAAATACTAATTTAATAATAATTATGTATTTGACGTCATAATGAGTGATAGTGACGTGATTATATGTTATCTCAACCGAACGTCGTGTGTGCACTAAATGAGATCTTGATGGGAAATAAATGATGAGTAAATCGGATGATTATTTTGAGCTCACGGATGAGTCCAAAAAGGCTTAAAAAATTAAAACAATATACTCGGGTGTATAGAATGGGTCTCGGGATAGTTTTAAGACAAAACTACACCTCGAGAGGAAAATTTAGTCATTTTATAGCCTAGGGTTAAGGGGATTTCTAAATTTCAAGGATTATATATAGTTGTGTTGATGTGAGGCTAGTGTAAAAAGAGTAGAAAACAATTAGAGGCCAATAAATAGGAGAGGAAGAGTTTCTTGGAGCCTAAGTGAGGATTTTGGAGAATTCAAGCTCATTTTGGGCATCACAACCATTTTGGGGGGAAGGATTAGAAGAGAAGCTTCATAAAAAAGGATAAAATAAGAATTTTTCCATAGGATACAATAATTTATCTTAAAAAATTTATGAGTTATAATACCCATGTAGAATAGGAAATTTGTGTTAAGGACAATTGATGTTAACCTTATAATGTGATGAGTAAAATTGAAATTGTGAATAGGATTTTATGTGGAATAAATCCAATTATATAGAAAAAACAAAATCAAGAGTTCTGGGATTTGAATCATGAAACAAATGTGGGTTTTGATGAATGTTTTTGATGAATTTATAGGAAAAACACAACAACTAAAGGGGTTATTGATTATGAGATGTGAATCTGGATGAAATTATATGGATTTTATTCATGATTTAAGTTAGAAATCAACCCCACAAGTTTATTTGATATTCATATATGATAATTGTTAGGTTGATATTTTAGTATGAAAGTTTAAGGAATTTGATAATATGAAAACTCGTCACAGCAAAAGGAAGAAGAAGGACCCTGCCACTTTTCGAATCGATTTGTCCCTTGGGAGAATCAATTCGAACTTGCCCAAAATTGAAAATCGTTTTATTTTAAGCCCAGAAATTATACATAATTTATAAGGGGACTTTTATGATAATTTTAAACGCTAGAGGGGAATATAAAAATTATCAGCAGGCCTGAAAGGGAAATTAGATTTACGTAAGTTGAGATGAGTTAAGAATTTGGGGAAATTAACGAAATGTCCACAATTGATAAATGAATGAATTACGTTTTTCTCTAGTAGTATAGGATGGAAATAACTACAGATTTTAGAATAGATAACTATGACACTTAGAGTAGTGAGCAATTCTCGAAATTAAAAGAATTCAAAGTTTAATTCAAATTTATGGTACGTCGAATATACAAGTGATTTATATTATATATGAGTGAATATAATTGGGTTGTGTGCATACCTAATGAATAATATATATGAATATAGATTTTGTCAATACCAATAAATATTTTTTTATTATATATGTGAACATACCTATGATGCCTGATATTCGGAGGTTTCACATAGAGGGTGATCCTCACCTTGACGATTCTAGTGAGGTCTGGATTTGTTCCCAAAAGTATGGAACATAGGGAGGCTTACTATGTGACATGTATTAGTGGGACCGGTGTGTTGTTTGGTTACATTAGGTATGGGCGTATCCCAAAGGCTTAGAACCATATCTACCTCAATTATTATGTTGATTTTTTTGGGTTCGAGGAGACATGCCGAACCAATAGTCCTCGATTGAGTATGAGAGGTGCATGGACTTGATAGCAGAGTATGCCAACATCACGAGGGGTCATTCCGGATATACTATGCTTATGTATATATTATATAGATGATGAATATATACCAGGATGCTATATCTACTTATGTGAGAGAGTAGAATTGATAAATAAGGTATATTTAAAAAACTTTAAGAGTGAAACTTAAATAATTGACTCAATAGTAAAATGGGAATCAATAATTTATTATTGAGACCGTAGTAACATATTGTACAAGAGGACTAGACTTATCGAGAGTAGTCTGATACATTATCTAGTTGGGTAGGGAATACTAGTTAGGTAGAATATGTTAGGCATGCACATTACTTGAGAGGTGAGAATCTCAATTGCATGTATGTGAATATTACATGTGAAATAAATAGATAATTCAAATTATGATTTAAATACTTACTAAATATTTTAATTTTTTTTTAATTTGGCACATCCCATGTCATAAATATTTTCCCAACCTTATAGGTGTCTAGCCACAACGCTAAGCTTGGGCATCCTAATCAGAGGCGCATAGCTACAACAGTATGGAGGTTTGAAGGAGATTTTTTTTAGACGCTTCAACTCTTTTATTCTAGATAGGAGGTTCCTTAGTAGTTCAATTAGGCGTGTTTCCAACAGATTATTTATTTATTCCAGTTATGTATCAAACTGTATTTTATTTCAATTTTACTTATTGTGGTTGGGGTGTGTACTTAGAGTAACGATGGTTTATTCATCTCCTTTATTTTATATATATGTCATGTGATGATTCGTACTATATTTATGTGTGAAGGGTTTAGTTCTTCTAATGTATTTCCACATCTTTTCATAATAAACGATTAAATTTGACAGCAGCTAATTTTAACATAGGTAATTATTATTTTAAAAAGTATTTCGATAATGATGCTAAGAATGAAACCACTAATGATTCCTGTTTACATTAATAATGGACTGATCACCCAGGATTAGAATAGGCAGTTCGGTCCATTATTAAATTAGATAAGAATCATTAATGGTTTCATTATTTGCATCACCGTTGAAAAGCATTTGAAATTACTAATCACCTATGTTAAAATACAGTGGTGTCAAATTTTAACTTTCATTATGAACATATGCAAAAATAAATTAAATGAACTAAACCTTTCACACTTAAATATAATCTGAATCATCACATGACAAATAAATAAAATAAAGGAGATCGAATAAACCATCGGTACTCTAAGTACACAATCCAACCATAATAAGTAAAACTGAAACAATATACAGTCTGATGCATAACTAGAATAAAGAAATATTCTAAAGGAAAAGCGCCTAACTGAACATCTAAGGAACCTCCTATCTAGAATGAAAGAGCTAAAACGGCTAAAGAAAATCTCCTACAATCCTCCACACTGCTGCAGCTACGCGCGTCTGGATCAGAAGACTAAGCTTGGCATCCCTGTGGCTGGACAGCTAAAAGGTTTGAAAATATTTTTGCCATGGGTCAATAACCCTGGTAAAACATTTTGAAAATATTTATCAAGTATTTAAATAACAATTTATATCAGTTATATATTACATATGTAATATCCACATACACTCACTTGAGATACTCACCTCTCAACTAATGTTCACGCCTAACTTATTCTACCTAACTAATAATCTATTCCCAACTAGATAAGGTATACGAATACTCTCGATAAGTATAGTTCTCTTGTATAATACGTTACTATAGTCTTAATAATAAATTATTTATTCCCATTTTATTATTGAGTGAATCATCTAAGTTTCACTACTTAAAGTATTTAAGATATACATCATCTATCAATTTTTTTGTCTCACATAGGTAGATATAGCATTAGAGAATATATCCATTAGACATATAATATATGCATAACTATAGAATCTATGGAATGACACCTCATGTTTCTGGCATACTCTATTATCAAGTTCATGTACCTCTCGTAGTCAATCGAGGACTATTGGTTTGACATGTCTCCTCAAACCCAAAATAATCAACATAATGATGGAGAATATGGTTATAAGACTTTAGAATACGCATATACCTAATGTACCCAACTGACATGTCGGTCCCACTTAAACGCATCACATAGTTAGCCACCCTAAGTCCCATACTCTGGGGCATATATTCAGACCTCACTGCAATCGTCAAGGTAGGATCGCCCAGTATGCGAAACCTCTGGATAACAGGCAACATGTGTATATTCACAGACATTATAAAATCATATCTATAAGTATTCACATAATTTATATTCATATAGTAATTCATAAGGTATGCACACAACCCAAATATATTCACTTTTATGTAGTATATATCACTCGTATATTCGACGTACCATAAATTTTAATTAAACATCCAATTCGCATAATTTTGGGATTCTCTCACTACTCTGAGAGTCTTAATTACCCAATATGATATCCATAGTGATTCCCATAGTATACTACTGGTCACAAACGTAATTCACTCCTTACTATGTAATTCGTCTTGAATTCCTACATTTATCAATTATGGATATTTTTTCAATTTCCCCAAATTCTTAACTCGTTTAAGCGTGGGTAAATCTAATATCCTCTATAGGCCTGTTGACAATTTTTATATTCCCATATGGATTTTAAATTTATCCCAAAAGTCACCTCATGAATTATGTATAATTTATGGGCTTAAACCAAAAAATATTTCAATCCTGGGCATGTTCAAATCGATTCGCCCAATGCCCGAATCTATTCCCCTTGTCGAATCGATTCACCCTTGGGCCCAATCGATTCGAAAAGTGTCAAAGGCCTTCTTCTTCCTTTTGTTGGTAAGAATTTTCATATTATCAAATTCCTTAAACTTTCATACCAAAATCTCAACCAACAATTATCATATATAAAGATCAAATAAACCTGTAGGGATGATTTCTAATTCAAATCATGTATAAAATCCATATAATTTCATCATATAATCATATTCACATATCATAATCATCAAGTACTTTAGTTGTTGTGTTTTTCCTATAAACTCATCAAAATCATTCATCAAAACCTAGATTTATTCCATGATTCAAATCCCATAACTATTGATTTTGTTTTCTCTATATAATTGCATTAATTCGACATAAAATCCTATTCCCAATTATAATTTTACTCATCACGTTATAAGGGTAACATCAATTGCCCTTAATTCAAAGTTCCTATTCTATATGGGTATTAGAACTCAAAATATTTTTAAGATAAATACTTGCCCCTTATATAATAAGTCTTTTTTTATTCTTTTTTATGAAGCTTCTCTTCTAATACATCCTCAAAAAATGGTTATGATGCCCCAAATGAGCTTGAATTCTCCAAAATTCTCTCCCAGGCTCCAAGAAACACTTCCTCTCCACTCTAGTTGCCTCCAATTGTTTTCTACTCTTTTCACCCTAGCCTCACATCAACAAAATATATATACTCCTTGAAATTTCTAAATCCCCTTAAGCCTAGGATATCAAATGACTAAATTTCCCTCTCAGGGTGTCGATTTGGTCTAAATTTGTTTTAGGACCCAATCAATACACCTGAGTATACTATTCTAATTATTTTGGCCCTTCTGGACTCATCTGTGACCTCAAAATAATCATCCGAGTTACTCATCATTTATTTCCAATCTCTACCTCATGTTGTCCACACACGACGTTCGGTTGAGATAATATATTTTCATGTCACTATCAGTCATTATGACGTCAAATATATAACTATTATTCACTTTGTAATTTTTTATTCATTAACGTTAATCATTTCTCTTTGATTAATGATTTAATCAATTCCATTCCATTAAATTACTTTACATGTTAATTTAAATTTAGTTGAATTAATTCATTTTTAATTCTTCAAAATAATGGGTTATTACATACTTCCTCGCTTACAAAGGAATTTTAACCTTAAAATTTAGACATACCTTCGATGAATAACTGTGGATACTACTCACGCATGTCATCCTTCCGTTGCCACGTTGACTCATCCACATTATGGTTACCCCACTAAACTTTAACAAAGGGTATAACTTTGGACCGCAATTAATTCTCACTACAATCAAGTATGGCCACTGATTTCTCCTTTAATGAGATGTCGGGATACAAGTCAATATCCTATAATGAAACATGCCAAAAAATATCTCTCATTCCTGTGGCATCTCTTCCCATTGTAGAAGCTTTGGTAGTCCCAATCTATCAGCCACTGTTTCCACTCTCTCAATGATAAAAAATGGTCCCATATATATTGGCGTTAATTTTCCATTCTTACCAAATCTTATAACTCCTTTCATAGGAGACTCTCTCACTAACACCTAGTACCCAACCTCAAGTTCAATGTGCCTCATGTGTTCAACGGTGTAACTCTTTTGCCTATTTTGAGCTATTCAGATGCATTCTCGAATCAACTCAATCTTGGCAGTGGTATCCTAAATTATATCTAGCCCTAATAAGTTATCATGCCCTATCTCCGGCCAAAAAGTAGGCGAACGACAAGTCCGATCGTACAGTGCCTCAAAAGGTTCCATGCCGATGGTGAATTCATAGGAGTTATTATACGCAAACTCCACAACTGGAAGTTTCTTCTCCCATTCGTCCCCAAAGTCAAGTATGCACATCTTATCATATCCTCAAGAAACATATTAACTCTCTCCATTTTCCAATCTTTCTGCAGGTGATATGATGTACTCAACCATAAATTCGTGCTCATCGCCTCCTTAAATCTCTACCAAAAATGGGACACCAAGATCTTATCCCAATCGGACTAAATATTAATTAGAAGCCCATGTAATCATATGATCTTAACAACAAAAAATCTTCCATACGTACGAACTCGAAGAAAATGAGCCACCTTATTCAAACGATCCACTATCACCCATATGGAGTCATGACCTCTATATCATAATAATAACCCAGTAACAAAATTCATGGAGATACTTTACTATTTCCACACGGGAATCGCTAGTGGCTGTAACATCCCTGTTGATCTCTAGTGGTCTACCTTCACCAGCTAGCAGGTAGAACACTTTGAGATAAACTCTGATATGTCCCGTTTTATTATAGACCACCAATATTGTCTACGCATGTCTTGGAAAATCTTGTCTCCACCAGGATGTACGGCAAACTAGAACCAATTAGCCTCTGACGTCACTGCATGCCATAAATAATCACTCTTTAGAACCACGATTAACCCACTAAAATGTAAGCCACCCTCTGAACGGATCGAGTACCCATCTTCCCCATCATCTAATAACTTGCAAATTATTTGCTGGAAATATGGATCCCCTTCTTGTGCTTTCAATACCCTCGTCACAAACTCGAGTGTGATAGTAATACGTACATACAAGCCATAGAAATCTCGTCATTGTGTCGAATATATCTTCACTTCTCTTTCCAAACCTCTGTAAGCACACTTGCAGGACTTAGGCTTAATGTGTTAGCCACCATGTTAGCCTTTCCAAGATAATACTGAATATCAAAATGGTAATCCTTCAAAAACTCAAACAGCCACCTTTGCCTCATGTTTATATCTTTCTGTGTGAACAGATAATGAAGTGATTATGGTTTCTGAATAAAGTAAATTGCTCTCCCAATAAACAATGACTCCAGATCCTCAAGGAAAATACCACTACCGCTAACTCCAAGTCATGTATTGGGAAATTCTTATCATGTGGCTTAAGCTTGCAAGAGGCATAAGCTATAGCTCTGCTCTCCTTCTGCAGTATACCCCCAAGTCCCTACAAGGATGCATTAGTGTAGACATATTATGCCATTCGACCCTTAGGTAGTGCAAGTAAGAATGTTGAGGTCAATTTATCCTTTAGCTCATCAAAAGCTAACTGGAAATGGTCGTCCCGAATAAATGGCACCCTTTTATGAGTCAAGTTTATCAATGGACCCATAATCTCCAAGAAACCGTTAACGAACTTACGATAATATCCTTCCAAACTCAAAAAACTACGAACCTCAATCCATTTCATGGGATGGTCCCACTCCTTCACTGCCGATACCCTTCCCAGGCACAATATGGCCCAGAAATAACACCTCCTGAAGATGAAACCTACATTTACTAAACTTTTCATTGAATTATTGTTCTATAAGTGTTTGTAAAACCTTTCGTAAGTGCTCAGCATGATAACCCTCAGAGTGAGAGTAAATCAGAATATCATCGATGAATACTATCATAAATAGGTCAAGGAACTCTCGAAAAACTTAGTTCATCAGATCCATGAACACTACTAGTGTATTGGTGAGTCCAAATGGCATAACCATAAACGCATAGGACTCATATCGTGTCCAAAAAGTAGTCTTAGGAACATCCTCCCCCTGAGACACAACTGATGATAGCCGGAATGAAAATATATCTAGGAGAAGTAACCTTCTCCCCTCAGCTAGTCGAATAAATCATCGCTACGAGGCAATGGATACTTATTTCGGATCGTGACCTTGTTTAACTATCAATAGTCAGTTCATAACTGAAGTCAACAATCTTTCTTTTTAATGAACAACACTGATGCACCCCACGGTGAAGTACTCTATTTAATATTACCATCATCTAGGAGCCACTGAATCTGCTTCCTCAATTCTCGCATCTCAAATGGGGCCATACGATAAGGTATTCGAGCTATAGGTCTCGTACTCGGTGATAAGTCAATAATACAATCAATTTCTCACCTAGATGAAAAACCAAGATTATCCTTACATACATCCTCGAATTCCCTTATGACTAGAATCGAGTCTAATGTAACAACCATCTCATGTGAGGTCTCTACCTTAATGAAGTACAAATGTGTGCTCAAATCTCCCTGAGGTAGACGCATCACCATGAAGAACATGTCATGTCCTGGAATTGATACGATTAACGTCCTAAAACAATCCACCATTGCTCGATATCCATCTAAACTGTAGATATAAATCTGACACCCCACCCAATTAAATATAGGGTGATCAGTCCTCTACCAATTTAAAACAGGATATTCAGTTGGTTCATTCTCAGCATCACTGTCGAAAAACTTTTTAACATATTACTCACCTAATATAAAATTAATCTAGGTGTAAAAACATTTCCAATTTTAATAAAACCAAGTAAATACATTACTTTCCATCTTAAAATATAAACCATTCAACACACATAGGAATGTAATTAAATACAAAACATGAATCAACTACTACAATAAATAAGACTGAGTAAAACTCTCAGTTCAAAACTCCAAACCATCAACTAAACTGAATACAATAACTCTGATGAAAGGACTAGAAGTGGGCAACATATGCCCTACACAAGAAGTCTAGATAAAACTGAATGGAAAGGATAGATGCGTCTACTGCAAGGACCTACAGCTTCAATAACAGCAGCAGCAAGTCAAGCAATCCAAATCTCTAAATCTGATACTCTTGTGGCTGAGTACCTGATATAATACATATATATAGCAAAAGAGAGAAGAGATACAAGAAACGGGTCAGAGCCCGATGTGTAAAAAATAGTTTTAGCAATTATTTAAAACTGGTTCTTAAAACAAGTCTTATACGCATGTTAGTTATTGAACTCTCACATGAGTTTCTCACCTCTCGTCTATTGTGCATGCCTAACGTACATCTAATCTCCCCCTAGTTATACCTCCCAGTCTAACTAGTCAGAAAATATACTAATACTAACTATGCTCACTAGTAGTATTCTCGTATCGCCCATACAATACGCTATTCAGATAGTTTATCTCACATACTAAATTTCATTATTCACCGTTTGAATGGTTAAACTTTTATTCAATAAGATCATTTTCCATCTCATTTTCATTTTATCTACTAGTCTCACAAAGTAGAAAATTACTCAATTACACTCATATATATATATAGTCTCATCATCCCTATATATATATATATATATATATATATATATACAGTAATCCTACACTCTTAGGTTAAGACCGCTTGGTACAATGTAATAATTATTATTATTACTAAATCTATTAATTTCACCCAGTAGCGATATTCACAAGTCCATATATATTTATATAGTCACATCATCTCTATACATATACATATATACTAATCCTGCACCCCCGTCTAAGACCCATTAGTGCACATATACAGAAAATCATGCATCCCCGGGTTAGCACCCATTAATGCACCCATCAATAATAATTCAGCACCCCCGGGTTATCACCCATTAGTGCGCCTATCAATAGAATATTGCATCCCCGGGTTAGCACCCATTAATGCACTTATCAATAATAATCCAGCACCCCCGGGTTATCACCCATTAGTGCGCCTAACAATAATCATCCTTGTACCCTCGGGTTATCACCCATTAGTACACTTAACGATAGAGTTTCTGCACCCCTGAGTGATCACTCATTAGTGCGCTTAACTATAAAGTTCTTGAACCCCCGGGTTATCACCCATTAGTGCTCTTAATAATAATCTCACATAATAGGCATACACACATCCTATTATAATTTATAGGTATTTTCTCCATCCTACATATACTCCCCATACGTATTTTAACCTCACTACTACGTATAGTATAAATAATTAGATTATTCTCTCTCTCGTAATCTTCAAGGTACATTCTCTCTATAACGAAATAATTAAAGTATTAATTTCCACATACTTTTCCCAAAATTCCTTCTTATTTGAATTTACTATTTGGTAGTTTCTCTCACTCCAATAAACAAATAAACTCCAAACTGGGCTTTAAGCAAATTCCCAGAAATTCACCCTGTGGTTTGAACCAGAAGACATGTGGTTTGAACCAGAATGACATGTTGTTTGAACCAGAAGACATGTCGTTTGAAACAGAAGACATGTCATTCGAACGACTTCCAATGTCGTTCGAACCACTTCGCGTGAGATCCCCATCTTGTTTGAACCACTTCGCGCGACTTCACGCGAGATTGCACTGTTCGTCTTCTTCACCAAATCTCAGCGTTTTTCCTCCATTTTTGAACCTAAAAACCTCTAAGATTCAACACCCAACATCTCATCATCAATACCCATCAACCCCTAATAGATTATAGATCATTTCTATCATCCTAGGATCCTTAATTCGTGATTAATCATCATAATTACGTAAAATACCCAAATCAATTCATATGAACCCTAGTTTCCAAATTTTCCATTAAAGAACCTAATCAACCCAGATTCATTCATCAATATACAATCAAATTACATGATTAATCCTCTACATACATGAATGAATTCCAACCACTAATTATACCAATCCTTAATCATAATTTAAATCTCCAATTTTCACCCAATTAACATATAAATCATGATTAACTCCACCTAGACTAACATGAGCATGATTATTGCTAAGAGAAAGAAAGTAATAAACACTTGCCTTGAATATGATGGTATGATCCGTTAGTGATGTTGGTACATACGCGTTCCTCTCTTCTCGATCTACGCGTTGGTGGTCACGGTTATGCAAGGTGATGCCAAATGAGTCTTCTCTCTTGGAATTTGGTTCTCCCTCACACCCTCCATGATCGTTCTAACTTCCTATAACTTCTTAACCCTAATGTACTTTCCTTATATGATATAATTAATCCCAATTTTCGTCCATTAGTTAAGCCCAAAAATCCAAATTACAAAACTACCCCTATAGGGTGCCGGTTAGGCCTAAAATCACCCCGGGACCCAAACTAAACACACGGGTATACTATTCTGACTATCTCGACCCTTTTGGACTCAATGTCACACTCGAAATGATCATACGAGTTAATAAAAATAAATTCTCTTTTTATTCCATTCAATTAGTCCTAACACGACTCACACGCGTGACAGACTTAAATTACCAAACTGCCGTATTTCTCACTTCTAACAATTTATAAAATATCATTATTCCATATTACATATCACATAGTAATATTTAATAGTTCACAACAATAATTATTAACCCTTGGCACACTAGTTAATAATTATTTTAAATCCGGATTAATAACAAAATAATTTCTCACATTTTAATTTAATTAATCCAACAACAATAATTAATCGCATATTTATTCCCATAATAATAATTAATCACATAATTATTTAAATCATCAAAAATACAGGGTGTTACAATAAAAATATTAGGTGACTAGTCACGTTTAATTACAAATATCTGCCACGAAGGGAGTATATGATTTAAAAAGGGGGAATTTAGCACCTAGTGAGGAAGGGACCTTTCCCGGGATAGTGAATGGTATAGATGTTAGTATACTAATCTGTTAATGTGGGAAGGGTCAGACAAGATGGTAATGTGTTGTGTAGTCGCCAAAGTAAGTTGGTAAACAAAATGATGAAATATTTTGGTGTAAGGTGACTAAAGAGAATTGTTCACTATATTTAACGATGGTGTATAGACCATTTGGATGAAGGATACCATTAGTGTAAGTTTAGTGGGAATGATACGGATGTTGTGCGAGGTTATATGTGAACTTGTTAGTACCAGACTTATCCATTTTTTAGGATGAAATTCCTTTGTTAGGGGGGAAGTATGTAACACCCTGTAATTATGAGTAATTCAAAAATAAAGTAATTTGGCGAATTTTAAATTTACAAGTGTAATGTGAGTTGATAGAATTTAATATTTTGGGAGGAAATCGTTGTTGTTGATGGAATAATTTGCGTGATAATTATTATATGTTGCAACGAGTGATACCTGTAGAAAAGTTGAGGGCAATGTTGGAAATTGTTGTAGAGTTACTCGAAGTGATTTTGAGGTCATGATTGATTTTGAATTGGTCGAGATAGTCGGAAAATTTTATCTTGAGTATGAATGAAGAATATGAAAATATAGGGTTTTGATGAATAAATGATTTAATCTATTCTTGAATAGAAATCGTTGTGTTTTTTTGTTAAAATCACGTTGGAAATCATCCAAACATATGTAGATAACATTTGGGATAATTGGTTGTAAGTTTGGTGAAGGATCATAGATATTGTGTAAAACAAAAATGGTGAAAAATGCTAAAATTCAATGAAGAAGACAAACTACTATTGCCCTAGGGGAAAACGATTCGGTTTGCCTAGATTTGTGTTATTTCCATTATTAAGACCTTAAAATTTGATTTATAAATGGGGAAACTTTTGGGACATCCTTATAATATAATGAGTTTTATATTGGATGACAGTAGGACTATGACAAGGATGTGAATTAGTCTTAATGAGTGAATTAAGACGAGGACTCATCGGGATTAAATCGAAAGGTAATTATTTTGAGAGCACAAGGATGAGTTACGGGGATTTAAAATGGATGAATTATATAGAGTAATAAAGTATGGGTCAATTAATTACTAAAATAACAAAAGTGAGTAACTAGGGCCTTTCAAATTAAGAATAATACTCAAAAGTTTCGATAGAGGGTTACAATCATAAATTGAAAATCACGATAAGTATTCAAGAGATACAAATATACGACGTACGAATGATAATTGTAGATTGAATGTACACCTATAGATTGGGTGTATACCTATGAAAATTATATTTATGTAATACTCCATATGTTAATGACTTTTAGAATGAGATAAATTAAAACTAAATGGGATTAATCAATGGGGATTAACTGGAATTATTTATGTGAAAATAATTGGAATTAATCCGGATTGAATATTACTAGAATAAAGTAATATGAGATTGATATTAAATATTATTTAGTGATTAAAAGTAATATGTGACTATGACTATATAAAACTTTTCAGGATTTATAAACACGACAATTACGGTAATTAAGTCGGGATGCACAAGTGAGTCATGTCGGGACTATAATTGAATGGAATGAAAATTAAATTATTATCATGTCATCCTAATGTTCGTTTTGAGTGCGCTAAAGTGTCCATAGGGTTTAAATAGTCAGAAAAGTCTACCTGGGGGTTTGATTGGAGTCTCGGGTCAATTTGGAACCGAATAGACACCCCAAAGAGGTATTTTGGTCATTTTACGTGGGAAATGAATAGTACTTACGAAAATTCGGTATTTTTATATAAGTTCAGAGATATGTTATCCAAGGGTTAATTCACCAAAACTCACAGAGACATTCATTGAGGAAAAGGAAAGATTTCTCTAGGAGAGGAAGGGTTGTTCTAGTAAAACCAAGGGACAAAGGCACCTTGCACCACCACCGCTGCCACTAGAGGGTGACATGAAAAAATAGGAACATCATAGCATCATCTTCCCCAAACATTCAAACCTACGAAATCAAAGGCAAGTGGTTTAACTCCTGGAATTTATAGCATGTATAATGTCTATGGTAGATAGAAAAAGATTTTTCTTAAATTTTTATAAATCAAAGATGAATTTTGATGATTTTGATTTAATCCTTGAAATTGAAACCATGTATGATTAATCCCTTGTTGATATTATAATTAATATCACCAAACTTGGGTTTACTTGATGAAGAAATTTTGGGTTTATACGTGTTCTTGAGTAAGAATGATAATATGCAGATTTTCTAAATTCAAATGGGATTAGCATGATTAATCAAAATTCCATAATGATTTTGGTATGATTTGATGTTATAAATCATGTACATAATTGGGCATATAATTTGGGATGAATTATAAGGAGTTTTGGATAATTTGGTAGAGGTTTTGAGGATTAATTATGTTGCAACCCGTAGGTAAAATATGTAGAAAAAGGATGAACATTGTATCATAAATTTTGGACTGTTTTAAGAAGAAATTGGTAGTATGCCCCCAAGTTTTAGTATAGAATAACGTTCTCCACAACTTTCTAGTTTTAAGTTTTTTCAAAATTGGAGCAAAAAAGCCTCAAATTGTAACTTCATACTCCTAGGCAGATTGTAACTTTATCAAGAAAAGGATTACTGGGAATTAAAATATAATTCGGGCTTATTATAAGGAGTCTGGGTTTTGGACCAATAAGTATGGGTTGAAGGTAGCGACTGTAATAATTAATTAAATCCTTTGGATTAACAAGAGATCTTAGGAGTAATGGATAATGTGAATAAAATGTGAATTATTAAATTATGGGATAAACTTGAAATATACTGCACGTGGGATTTGTATATGGGATGAGAATATACTCATTTGTTGCTATGTATACATAGGTGGAGAGAATACCTATATAATAATTGAGGTTTAAAATACCATAACACGTAAGATATTTGAGGTATAAATATACTGTGTATGAGACATATAAGATGTGATGTGCTTATTCCCTATTATTGATATTTATATAGGTTGAGTGTGTACCTATATGATGATTTGTGTGTATGACATACCTAGCCTATTTGCTATCCACGAGAGGTTTGTGCATTGAGGGCAGTCATATCGTCATGAGCCTTGGGGGGATTCTATGACTTGTACCTTAGAACAAAGGACTTAGTTTGGATTTCCATGTGTGAAAACAATGGTATTCAAGATTAATTTGGGTGCATAGGTATGTGCGTAGCCCAAAGGTTTAGGACTATGTTCGCCTCCAATATTTTTGTTTGTTATTTATGGTTCGAGGGATATCCCAAACCAACAGTCCTTTGTACAGTGACGATATGTACCCGGACATGATAGCATAGTATGCATGCACTCCAACTGAGTCTCGGGGTGCATCCTTATCTGAGTCTCGGGGTGTAGTGTTGTATATATATATAATAGAGTGAATGCACATATATACTTGTGATATTATCTACTGTTTGAATTAAGTAGACATGAATGATAATGAAATTTGAAATGAATTAAGTCGTTGAACACTTAATTATATTAAATTGAAAAAGTACTTATCCATGTTAAAGAGAAATTGGATATATATGTATTACTTATGTTGCGAAATAAATACGAGGGAACGATATTGGGCTATCTTTAGATGTTAGTCTATAAAGAACTAGTTAGAATGGGAATAATAACTAGGTTGGTTTAAAGGTACATTAGGCCTGCACACTAACTAGAGGTGATAATCTCAAGAAAGAGTTTGAGAATCTAACATGTACATAATAATTGCTTAATTGAACTTGTTAATCAATTGCAATTTTTAAAAATATTTTACCATCGGGATCTGACCCGTTTTCTTGCATATTCTCGCCTCCCTTGTATCTTTTATATTAGGTGTCCAGTCATAGGAACGCCAGACAAAGAGGATTGGATACTTGTCATACTATGGATGCTATTGAGTTGCATAATTTACTTAGACTCTGTCATTCTCTTGATTCATACATCTATAGTAGTTAGTTCATGTAAGTCGTGTCCCCCAAGGATTCTAGTTATTTCGATTCTATCTCAGATAGTGGTATTACTTATGAAAGTTTTGATACATTCAGTTTATTTGGATTGTTGTATTGAGATATTTAAATTACGGAGTTTATTCCAATTACATTTAATTCAATTGTGATGTTACTTATTTATTATGCATTGTTGTAGAATGGATTACATGAAATTGTTTGTAATGGTAAAATGAGATTTTATTAAATTAAAATTTGAAAGTTTTTAACCCTAGCTTAATTGAGTATTAGGTGATTAACAAAAATATTTTTTTTCAACAGTCATGCTAAGAATGAACCAACTATATACTTTGATTTAATTGGGTATAGGACTGATCACTCGGTATTTAATTGAGCAGGGTGTTAGAGGTGGTATCGGAGCATCATGTTCCAGATTCCTTAGGATCTGTACGGTTATCTACATTTTATTGTAACGTCCTTTGTTGTAGATCCTTATGATTAGGATTGTTGTATTCCTTCACGTATGAAAATTTATGTTCTCTTACTATTAAACATAAGTGGTGAAATTCTTATACAAGTTCGGTCAGGCTTCGTACGCCGAACAATATAGGACAACCAGCGAAGGCCATTGGACAAAATGCAGGAGGAAAGGATCAACAAGGGACTTAGTGTATTTTTGAAAATGTTGATCGAGGTAAAATTCACCGTAATTATTATTAAACTTAACGAAAATACAGAAATATCTTGGTAACTGTGGTTTCCTTAAACACCGTCGTTGGTGACAATGGTGTCCTTCTAGACTCACCCAGGATTGATCGGTGAAGGGTGGCGGAGTGAGAAGGATTTATTAAAAAATAAGAACAATTGTAAAATGTTTGAAGGATGAAGAGTGGGGGGCCAATGGAAGTAGAAATCCAAAGGTAATTGTATAGGGTGAAGTGTAGCAACACCTAAGATTTAAGAATTTTCGACAACATTTCGCTCATAAGATAAATCTTAAGTGATGGAAATTAGACTTTGTATATAAAGAAGTTGGTATTGAGGTAAATGTCGAATTTGGGGTACGGTTTGACCGTGAAATCGTTCATCTGCTGTTGTAATAGAGATGCGAATGAAATTGTGAAATTTGGGATCTTATCATAAATGGGATGTACCTGACAAATATGAGTTACTTTTTCTTGAAGAGTTCGTGATTTAAATACCCAAGTGTAAATTGAAAAAAATCAGATTTAGATGACTAGTGATGATATCGTCAAGGGTATACGTTTATGAATCAATACTAATGCTTCTGCGAGAAGGGAGTCAAGGGTGTCGAATAATTTATTCGAAAACTGAGACTAGGGTGAACGAGGATAGTAGAACTCCACTTAAGGGGATACCCAGTAAGGGGGAACCCATGTATATGGTTTAACTAAATATCTACTAAGTTGAGGCGGATTCAGTCAAGACTAGTACAGTCGATAACGAGTTCCATAGGGAAAGTGGACCCAAAAAAATCAGTAAAGCAATAATTGATGCTAGTATTGTTAGTGTGTGATGGTAGTGAGACAGGGGTCTTTGAATAACTGGAAAGGTTGACGCGTGACCCACTCGAATGGACGTTGTTTGCAAGGTTCTCAAGAACTTCTGTAACAACTTCTAATGAAACCTTCTCCTTTTGGTAAAAAATGAAACTCAAGTTGGAACTCCCTCCCTGCAAGAAGATGAACTTACACAATAATAATAGTAATTTTCTCAAGAAGAACTCCTGAGAATGATAGCTGTTAGTGGGGAGTGAAAGAACAAGGCACTTAGCATTAAAGAGGGAGCAAAGTGGGAATACTAGGAAGTTCTGGTGTGATTTTAACAGAGTAACAGTGATATTGAGTTTTTTAATCTCTTCTTGACCTTGCCCTGGGGTTCTATTTATACTTTGGCACTACGACAGAGTTGGCACTTTTGGCGCCAAAAACTTAGCGGGTTGGTGAGGGACCAAGTCTGATGTGTACCATTTGTCCCTACCTGTGTGCAGCAATATGTCCCCTCATAAAGGTGTCACCTAGTGCAAACGAGACAACCCAAAATTTTGGCAGAGTTTCGTGTTGGAATCAACAATCTCGGTATGAGTGTCCTAGGGCAAACGCCAATATGAGGTTTATGCATGTAGGTTAAAATAAAAGTTCCTTCCTTTAGAATGACTTCCACGATACACCTCTTATGTATAAAGGAAATCATTCATCAATATGTGTAAAAAATAAAATTGATACACCCTAGTGTACATGAATTACATCATCATATACCTGGTGGGGACGGTATGTGTTAGAGAGAATCCGATATACTCGACAAATGTGAATGAGTTCCTTTGATATACCTCATATAGTGAGTTCCGTTAAATGATACGATGCATGTAAACTGTCTGATATACATCGAGGGTAGTTGTTAATGGAAGGTAGGAGTCATATCACTTAGGTTAACCATACCCTGTGAACCGAAAACCCATCACAAAGTGACTCCCCGGTACACAGCAAATGTATGGTCAATATGTAACTCTTGTGTGATGTAGTGTGCAAATGCATGAGTCTTAATTAGTATCTTTATGCAAATTTTTAGGTATTCTAGTAAGGATATGTACGACCACTAAACTTGGAGTTAAGAATGGGAATATACATGAATGACATGTGATAAAGAGATAAATACAAAAGTAGGGTAAAGTGAGAAACTATGTAAAAGTAACATGGAGTATGTAAAAGTTACATATAGTACGAAAATGTGGACACGTGAAATGAAACAGGGAAAATATGTACAAGTGATTATGAAACATAAGATATATAAAAGTGAATAAAGAATATTATAGAAAAAATTGTATATACATATGATGAGAAGATAAGTATGATGGAGAAAAGAATATACATGGATAGTGTAACATGAGCACGACGTATAAAACATGACAGCATGATAGAAAAAGAAGAATATACAAGTGGATCATATATACACAAAAATTTAGAAAGAAAAAATGGAAAACAAAGCCCATGTAAATAGAATATAGTCCTATAGAAATCTCCCAAGAAAAGTTGATATTGTGTCCATATTGACCCCAAAGTGTGTAAAGAGGGGAAAATCCCTCCCTGCCACTCGCATAGCATTCACGGGATACAAAGGATATAAAGTGCCCATCATCGATGATGTGTGAGTGTGTTAGAGTCGCCAACCTATTTTACTCAAAATAAGGAAAATAAGTACCATATTCGAAGAGACGGCATAAAAAAGACTACTGATGCATGTGAAACAAAGCGAATCATGGGCTCGAAGACTATGTTATGAAATGGGAAGGTGTTAGGCGCGCATTCCGCCCATTCAGTCATGCATGGGAAATAAAATGTTATCCTTATCCTAAATTATGCAAGCATGTGTAAAAATGTGTACGAATGTGTGGGGTGAAAATGTGTATACATGTGAACTGTGTGTGAGGAGAAAAATCAACATGTGCGCATCATGGGAAAGATGGGAATGAATCATTCTAAGGAATAAGACTAAAAGAAAAGGAAAACATGGAAACATATCCAAAATATGAGCGATGCACCAAATTGTAACTCACTATGAAAAGTGAATACTTATGTTAATGATACCATTAAAATGATGATAAAATTGTGTCCGTTCGTGACTCACTATGAAAAATTGAATGCGCGTGTCAACGAGACCCCTAAAAAGTGATAAAATAAGTAAAGCAGATAAACTATGAGTGATGCATAGGATCATGACTCACTATGAAAAAGTGAATACGCGTGTCAATGGGGGGCACTAAAAAGGTGAAAACAATAAGTAAACTAACTACGAGAGTAACATATGTAAATATATAAGTAGAATATTAGTGGGAACAAAATAAAATAAGTAAATGAGGATTCGAATCCCAAAATAGTATCGGGATGCCTATATAGCCATAAATGGTATCAAAGTCCATGTAGTTCAAATAGGGAATATTGTGGGGTATAACCTATAATTTGAAATTATAATTTCTCTTTTTATTTTATGAAAAGTGTGCAAACGTGATGAAAGTGAGAAAAAGTAAGAAAAAACTCTAATTTGTGATTTATAAAATAAACCCTCTTTTGGGGTTTTAATATTATAAAAATAAGTTTGTGGATGTATAAATAATAAAAATGTGATTAATAGTGAGAGAAAACAAGAATTAGCTAGAAAATGTGCACAAAGTAATGAAATGTGTGTAATAACACCAAATTGGCAAAGTAGAATGAAGAGGGTTTGAATCTTCTAAGTTGTTTTGATTCTTATTTTTGGAGTTTTTGCAATATGATTGTTAAATGAAATGGTGGAATGGTGGAAAATGGTGACAATTGGTGAGGTGAGGGATGATGTAAGAGAATGTTTTTAGGAGTGATGTAATAGGGCACGAATTACGAGATTGAAGGATCTGAAATGGTAAGGTAGGGTTTCCTTAAGTTGGAAACCCTAAAAGGACAAAATGACCGTCCTTCCCCTGCGGGGGAGGAGGGGAGGTATGTGAGACATATAGGAGTTGTCCAACCTGTCGAAAAGGGTGTTAAACTTGGAAGCCAAGTAATGTTCCACCTATCAACAGGCATGGGGGTGACAATTGGGAGGCTGAAATGAAAATCGTAAGTCCGATTCGTGAACGAATAGAACCATTGGAAAGAGTATTAACATCTCTATGAAAGTTTGTTCACATACTCTGGGTGTGAGAGTTGACCAAAGTCAAGCGGGTCTCGGAGAGGGTCTAGTCGTTCTTCAATTAGACTTTTTTTGGTAAATCAGTCATAAAATGTGAATCGTAAGTTCAATTCACACATGGTGGAGACCATTGGAAAGAGGATTTAGATGTCTATGAAAGTTTTTCGATATATTCTCTGGACTTAGAGATAACAAAAGTCAAACAAATCTCAAAGAGCATCCAGTCATTCTCTAGTTAGGGTTTGAAGGAGGACTAAGGTTCTCGCATTTTAAGGGACTTTGTTTGGACGTTGTAGAGGTTTATAGGGGGTATTAGAATGGGATGCCTACAGATATGATATACACAATATTGTAATACACTAATTGAAGTGACATATTGTCTTTAAAATAACATGTCCAGCATTGAACTATACAATATATGCATAATTCTCATAAACCACACAAAGGCTTCAGCCTTCAGGGATATTCTCGTGACTCTATCATAAAATATGTGGGAACCCAATGCCTAAAGGATTTAAAACATGCACACGGGAAATATTGCAGGATCACCAACCAGTCACACAACCAAACCGTCCAATGGATAAAGTCATCCACACCTCATGTTATTAGACAGTGACCAACCAAATGCATGAATAAATGCATCGACCTCCACATAACCTACTACGCCAGCCAAGAGAGCAATACTTGATCTTAAATCCATATAAATCAAGACCCCCAATCGATAGATTACCCACGATCCAAATATTATATACTTACACATAACACAAAAGTCATATATCTTTATGTGTGTGTGTGTGTGTGTGTGTGTGTGTCATCCATACATATATACTAAGACAATATTTCAATTCGAATCGTATGGAACACGTGCATTATACTTCCTTAAACGTAGCTGATGAATTCACACATTCTCGGGATAATCATAACTCCCATAACCTAGATTCCCATGATAACTTAGTATGCTTGGATCCCCAAATATCCTACTCAACACCTCCAGGGTAAATCTTAACGAAAACAGAGGTCCTAAACAAATAAATCAAGCCTATATTATGTTAAAACTCGTGTTGTGTGCATGGGGTCTCCAGTAAAAGTCTCATCCTAAATCTGTGTGCATAGAGATGTTTTACAACCGTGCACACGGCCTCTCGTCACAGCCCAGGCAAAAAAGAGTCGCGGCTCAAATCCTAATAATCATTTGACACTTACCCAACTCGATCATTTTCGCCGTCGATCCTCTCTAAACAATATTATAACCTTAAAATGATACTAAAACACCTTAAATATCATCTATAGTTGATTATAAACACGATTGTAACAATATATGATCATTATTTAGTTTAAAACATCAAAATAAGGTTTAAATAATAAACTTTAGCAAGAAGTTGATTAGGGTTCATAATGATTTTGAGTTCTAATATATAAATGTTTTCTTAAGTCATTAAAATCTAATTTAAATCATAAGCATATAAACACGATATTGACTAAGGTACAACCCTTTAGTGCATCAGATTTTGTTTATAAACATAAAGTTCTCATAATATCCAAAGTACCACCCCCAATGTATTGGATTTTAACCTAGCATGTTTGTAAACATAAATATAATCAATATGAAAAATCAAAACATAAATGAGTCACACATTAAATCGTGATATAGAAAGATATTTCTTGCCTGATAATGGTAGTTAAAGGATCTAGCTTGATTTCTCCTCTTTAGATATCTAATTTCTTTCCCAAAAGTCTTCCTTAGCTTTTCAAAAATTTCTCTATTTCCAGGGTTTATGTATTAGGGAAAAGGAGAATAAGTAAAGCGGTTTAATGCTATTTAACTCCTCTTAGTTCCACAAATCTATAAAAACATAATTGTGACCCCCATATGGGCCTAAATTCTACCTAAAACTAAGCCCAAGTGTACACAATTCAATACTTTAAAAATACCTCTTTGAGCCTTTGTACCATCCTAGAGTGAAATCCAAGTTAATTCTAGATCTCGTAAAAATAAGATATAGGACTTTAATATTTTTACGAGTTAACCACACATAAATAATTTCATAAATTAATTAATTTATAACATCCGGTCTAAATGTCACACGGTATGAAAATTTCAATGTCATATAAATTATTTTTTATTATTACCATTTTACATAAGTAATAACTATTCTGATTTACTAATTTATTCTCACAATTAATAATACATAAATACCAAATAAAAATACGAGGTATTACACATGATCCATGTAATAGTAACCCCAATATCCATAGAGAGTACTAAGATAATACCAAAGATAAAAGCATAATCCGACATAAGAATAGCTCCACTAAAAAAAGATAAGTCTTGTCAGGTAATAATATGGTTTCAAAGTATATTAGATATCTTGTATTAAAATTAGATCGCAACTTTAAAATTTGAACTTATAAATGGAGGACCCTATATTATTAGTAATAATAATGAATGGTCAATTTTTTAATGTAATTTATTCAATTTTGATAAAACTATTACTCCAAATTTTCTCCAATTAACATAAGCAAAGTTGACTCTACTGAGAGTTCATTATCAAACTTAATAGCATGGTACATCCTGATGTTCATTTATCTTCTCTTTCACCATTTGTATGTGTGTTTTACAATCCATTTTTTATCCCCATACATATATATAGTATGATATAGCAGGGATGGGGGGAGATTGAGAAGTCATTATCAAACTTCATTATAGCTCATGTTACCTTTTGTATATAATTAAATGTCAAAATTAATATGATATTGTTAGGGTTATTTTGACTTTACCCACCACGTAGATATCATTGTTTGAATTTACCCATCATTTTGTTCTCTTTAGACTCTACAATTCATTTTGATATTAAGCGACATTTATTCACTTTTTGCGACACCTTTTTCATCGTTCAATTTTTTTTATATGGAGGATTATCCATCTTGGGTCATATTTCATCCACCCCAAACAATGCTTTCTATAATAAATATTACTCCTTGTGGTTTATGGCCCCAAGTTTATGATGGCAGGGAAAATCAAACTCATGACCCTATTTAGTGAAAACCTCTTACTCATGAGTTATCATCCATTCAACCAACCTCTTGTGATTTCATCGTTAAATGTCAATAAGTTAAAGTCTAAAGAAAAATAAAATGATGTGTGATGTCAAATAATAACTACATGGTGGGTAAGTCAAAATAGGCCTTAGAGAATGAACTATGGTGATACCAAAATCAAAGAAGTTTTGTTGTTTTGAAAATTGGAATGTTTCCAATGGTGAGGGAAAGGGTGGAATAATATGTTCTTGGATTTGTAGCCATTATCCAAATTTGGAGAATGGGTACAAAATTCCATAAACACTTCCAACAAAATTCATTAGTTCATAACAATTCCAACGAGCTTCTAAAGTTTGTAGAAAATCTTACAAACTAATGGAGTTAACAGGAAGTGTATTACGAACTTCAAAATTCGTTCAAAGTATTTACAATGGATAAATTTTAATAGCTTTAATTCTTACCATTTGTATAACTAGGGTCCAAATATAATGAAAAATTATATTTTCAACTAAACATTTCTCATAAACTTTGAGTTGACTTTTGAAAATTTTCAAATTTCTTTAAAAAAAATATCCCCTCTCAATAAAAAAAATGTGGGTAATTCTATCTCTACGCTGCACCAACCAAATATGACTCCAAAAGAAGACGAGATTATTTGTAGAATTTATGCAAAATACACGGCTTAAATCATGGAAGGCAACTCGATATTGCACATGACATTTTGGGATGTTGTCTTGGTGAAATACAGAAATAAAAATGGAATTTATATGCAACGCCTTTAAACTTCGGTGGAAGTTTCTAATGCTAGTCTCACGCCTTTAAACTCCGGTGGAAGTTTCTATTTTCTGGATTTGTCAGACATACCCCACAGAGAAATATTGTGCTCGTCAATGTGCACGTTCTGATAGCTTAGATTCCGACACCAATATTCTCAAGCATTACAAAGGTTTCAATAAAATGTTTAAAAGCAAGCAAGAATGGAAGGTGATTTGGGAAATGAAATAAGATTATCTAATTGATGCGAATGTTGATCATTTTATAAAAAAATATGATTAGTTGTTGTTGTGACAACCCGACTAATTAAATACTGGGTAGCTACTCCTTTATTAAATTAATACAAAATGCCAAGTTGGTCCAGTTAATAGCATCACTGTCGAAAACATTTTTAATGATTACTAACCACCTAGTATTTAAAAAGTAAGTTGCCAAATTTTAAGTTAAGTCTGATTAACATGCAGTAAAAGAATAATGGAAGAACAACATAATCCATTCACCATAACGAAGTAATGAAGTAACCAACAAATAGTAATAAGTCCGGAGGAAAACTCCTCACAACAATCCCACAACTGAAAATAATATGACAAGTCTGAATCCTGAATTAATTACATGCTAGAAGTCTGAATAACTGAAATAAATGAAGTGTCTCTAAAAGAAATGGGCGACATGCCCTACAACTGATAAATGCTGAATATAGAATCAAGATAGATGAAGCGTCTACAAGCAAAGTCCTGTAACTTCCACAAACAGCTACAGCTCGTCACCTGAATGGGGATCCTAAGCATGGTGTCCTTGTGGCTGGGCACCTAAAATGGTTTTTACAAAAAGATAGATTTGAAAGAAAACGGGTCAGAGCCCGAAAGTGGAGAGTATTTTAAAAACAGCAAGTGCTTTAATAACATTTAAAACAATAAAAGAAAAATTACATGTTAGGACGTGCTCTCACATGAAATACTCACCTCTCGTCTAACTGTGCACTCCTAATGTTCCTGTACCCATTCGTGTGTTTCTCATATCTATCTAGTTCAAAAGAGTTTCTATAACTTCTACTCGGTTCACGTTTTAAATTTCCAACCTTAACAATTAAATAGAGAGTTCTACTTTAATTCTCGGATTCCCAATTATTAACAAAACCATTTATATATAGATGTCCACCTTTTTATCTTTTCATAACGTTACAATAACTATACTCACAATTAGACATAACAAATTCCTTTTCATTTAACCGTATATTATTCACATCATAAATATACAATACAAGCACCCCGAGGCTAAGCTATGGTGCACACATACTCTGCTATCTATCCCGGTACATCACGTACATAAGGATTACAAATTCCGAATCTCTCAGGAATTGTTGGAATAAACACCACACACAAAAATGGAGGCGAACATAATTCAACATATCCATGGTCACGTACATACCTACGCTCCATAGTCAGCTGGCTTATTAACTCACAAATATGTCGTTCTCTTGAACTATGTCCTCGAGGTACCAATCTAAATCCGGGCAACACAAATATTATATGGCCCTAAACGAACGTAAACCTCCCGTGATAGCAAGTATGGTAGGTATGTCATACACATAAAGTCATATACTAAGCATTCACACATCTTAGATAACTCAATATTAATAAAGGTATACTCTACATCCTTATACCATTATTCCAATTTTTATATATTTTAAGCCTTCCGATAATATAAAATTTAAACTGTCGACACGTCTCACGTCGTAGTTCTTTATACTTAAAACCTATCTCAAGGAATTATTAAGTATCCTATTATTCCCACCTATAACGTCATCATTCCTAAGGTCCTTACTTCTGCCCCGAACCTCATTTCATCAATTATTCAAATTTACACCTTTAACCCAAATATTATCTCACTTATCGAACTCCATTAGATTTAGAATAATTCCTCAAATTGAATTCTAATTAAGGTCCAAATTCCATAGCCATGCCTACTGGTCTTCCTTAAGTTTAAGGGTATTCATAAGGTCTCCAATAATATTTTCCCAGAGTTAACATCATCAAAATTTAAATAGGGAAAAACTTTACTCATTCTGGGAAGGTCGATCGATCGACCTTTTCCTTCGATCGATCGATGGTGGTCGATCGATCGACTGATGAATGTCGATCGATCGAACGCACCATGTATGGCTACGGACTGCTTCGTTTTGCAGTTTTCAAATCACCTCAAAACACCATTTTTATGCATGAAACTCTAATCTAACATTATGGTATTATCATACAACCATCCTACAACATTGTTAACGTTCTCAAACCAATAATTCATCAACTAAGGGCTTTAATTGGGATCAAAACTTCATCAAGAACCCTAGTTTCCTATTTCTTTCAAGAACATTAATAAATCTCTTCTTAAATCCGTTTTTAGATCATCAAGGGTCATAATTCTGTATTCATAATTCGTCCAGAATGTTTCTACATGCAGTCCCTAACATAGTTCATAGTTTTACATCTTCAAATTCATGGGTCTAATCAATCTTCCAAGATAAATTTGATAATTTCCTAAACATGGAAAAGCATAGCATTGAATCAATTGTAATTAAACCACTTGCCTTAATCTTTCTCTGAATTTGAGGTTGAATCTTGAAGGTTGAATTGTCCTCTCTCTCTCTCTGCAGAATTCTCCTTTCTTTCTCTCTCAATTTCTTCTCCAAAGATGACAACAATGGAGGTGGAGGTTTATTTTTGAACTTTTAACTTCTTCCAATTCCTTCCAATAACTCCCGTAGCCCATTAAGTCATTTAGTGTTGTTAGTGGGTTTAGTGGATAAAGAATGAGTCAGATTTTTCTTCTAATTTTCGTGGGTTTTAATTACCCAATTTCTAAAATTACCGAACTACCCTTTTACGTTGCCGGTATGGCCTAAAAATGCCCCGGGACCCAAACTAAATCCCCGGCTAGTGTTTTCTGACTATTTCGACCCTTTCAGACTCGTTGGTGCACTCAAAATGACTATACGAGTGATAAAAATAAAATTCACTTTTTAATTCAAATAAATATATTCCTGACGCGACTGTCATGCGCGTCCCAACAAATTTTCCCAAATTGCCGTATTTCAATCTCGTGACAATTTCAATAGTTCCAATATTCATATATTGCCATATATATACATTATAATCAAATACTAACTCACATCTCGTTAATATTTTATTCGGATTAATTCACATTTAATTCACATTTAATTTAATTAATCCCATAAATAAATATCATAAAAATACGGGGTATTACAGTTGTGTCTTGAATGGGAGCAGTCGTACATCATGGGGTTGGATATGACCAAAATTAATGTTGTTTAAAAATAGTTTCATATTAAAAGGTTCAATAACCTCTACGTTATGGTTATTTGAACTAAAGATACCATTATAATTCTGGAATCAAGCTCTACTGAGATGTCAAATAGGAGTCCGGTCCATTTGGATCAATCGGTCACTAAGATTGGAATTTCATTACATTTATTTATTTTTAATATTTGCTCTTCACATAATGTATTGTCATGTTTTCGAATGTAACTTTTCTTCTACAATATTTTTGCTTATTCCACTTAGTTATTTCTAAGTATTTATAATTATGAAAACTTTTATTATAATCATGGTAGGTATAAATGTCCAAATTTACGGGTATTATATCCTCCCACTACGACTATCACAAAGACCTATTGAAAATGCATTTAAACTCACATAATTATTCACCATCTTGAATATTATTCGCCCCCCGGCTATATTTCCCCTATATTTCCTAATGTGCTCCTCTAAATCATCTTGTAACTATTGATCTTTGTCTATGTCTCTCATCTGGGCATCCCCGTACGAGGTAATCATAGAAATTATCCTGGCCCTGAGTATTTCAGGCATTGCTTCAGTTTTTCATATTCATTAGGTCGTGGGAAATCACTATGTTCATCATCTACAATCGTATTGTGCATAATTATGCACAACATCATAATCGTGGTTAAGGATGCTATATTCCACAATTTACATGTTTCATAGATGAAAGCAAGGTAGTACACGAAAAGACCTCTAAACATCTTTTATGAATGGCTCCTAGTATCTGCAAAAATTTTGTGATGCCTCCTAAACGTCTTAAACATTGAGGTGTATGGTGGGAATATTCCATTAGCAAGGTATTATCACATGTCGTATGAATTCTCATTGATTACGTAATTAATGGGAGTTATAGTTCGATTGAGTAATTCCTAGAAGGCGTTGGAACGGTGCAAAACATTTAAATTGTGGCAAGAGCCAAAAATACCAAAGAAAAACTTCCAAATCCATAAGTTATATGACTTCACTGCCTCAAGGATTATAGTTGAAGATTCTTTACATTCACTATATTGAGCGTGCCATGTTATTGGATAATTTTTTTAATGCCAATGCATCGAGTCTATCATTTCCAACATACCTGAAAAACCTTGGATTGCATTCTTCTCTAGTAGCCTGGTGACGTCACTTTACATCAGATTTTTGTTGTGCTAGGGACCAAAAATTGACACAATTTCCTTTGAAGATCGGATAACATTTTCTAAGAGGGTCGTCTCACTCAGGGCATGTTGCTTTGACAGACATCATGAGAACTTTAATTTATGAGGATCAAATAGCATCCATCACTTTTTGATGAATCCCGCGTATACTTTCTGAATAAAGTAGTTATCATGGTTTTGAATAGATTATAGGATACAACTGAAAAAGCTGTATCGCATCCTTAATCTTATCTTGAAGTAGTAATCTTTGTATACTTTATGTTCAACAAATTAATTTTCCTATAATGTGGAATGTCCTTTATATCTTCTTCGGTTTACTCGATGTCGTGTCAGTAACTCTTCCTATCTTGAATTATACTTTGTTCAGTAATTAACTGTGTAACTTCCATGTAAATTGTCATTTTTTCATCTGATTCATAAGATGGCACGCCCTCGTTATTTTCATACGAAGCAAAAGAGTTAATCCTTCATCCCTGGTACTGGACGAAGCCATATTTGAAGGTTGTATTATATCTATGTTGATCAAATAAAGTTTATGTTCGTAAATACTGTTATCATACATAACCATTTATATACAATATCATTACAAAATACACAAGTTGAAATAACACAAAATCAAAAGTGAGGAGTAAATGGAGCAGCATGTGAAGGTGGGTGGTCATTCCACCACTTCTATCAATCACTCCATCTCCCTCCCATCACCTTTTTTTCCTATATGTTTATTATTTGCCTCATATGAGAATAATAGGCAGGTAATATTTATTTCCACACAAAAATTATACACCATTTTCACCCCTTTTTACATTCTTCTTTTAATAAAAATATATAATTATTTGCACTTTCTTTTTCATTTTTAAAATAAAATAATGCGTGTCACCAAATTACTACAAAATTTATAGCAGCACAAGTTAAAATAACACAAACCCAAATTGAGGAGTAAATGGAGTTGAATGTGAAGGTGGGCAGTCGTTCCACCAAATATATCAATCACTCCATCTCCCTATTATTTTCCTCTTATGAAACTAATACACATGTAATCTTTATTTCCCATAAAAATTCAACACCATTTTAACCCCTTTTTTACATTCTTCTTTTAATAAAAATATATGATTGCCTTCACTTTCTTTTTAATTTTTAAAATCAAATAATGTGTGTCACCAAATAACTACGAATTTTGTAGCAACAAAAGTTAAAATAACATAAAACCCAAAGTGAGAAATAAATTGAGCTTCATGTGAAGGTTGGTAGTCATTCCACCATTTCTATCAATAACTCCATCACCCATTGTCCTATATGTGTATAATTTACCTCATTTGAAAATAATAATAAACACTACAACAAAATAAGTGATTTGTTACTACCATTAGCAATTACAAATTATATTTTTCACTGATATTTACCTTCACAATTTAAGGGGTAGCAAATAATAGTTGTCACCGCTCAAACCAGTGACCAAGAGTCTTTGTCATCCCCATTGGGTTTTAAAATATAACGATAACATCGCGCCCATTTTTCACCACTGATAGTTATGACAATTCATATATTTATCATTGTTGTTAGTAGTGACAAATTCAATATTTGTCACTAATAACAACAGTGACAAGTTTGTCCCCACTATCAGTAGTGACAAATTTAATGCGTGTCACCAGTAACAACAGTGACAAATCTGATGTTTATCACCACATGTAGTAGTGACAAGTTCTTTTATATTTCGGACATTTTAAATATCTTGTAGATGTAAAACATGTTTAAATATAACATCAAAAATAATATCACATAAGTCCATTATGAGCATCATACAATTCTAAAAAACAACATCAAATAAACTCATATCAGACAAGAAATACAAAATGAACACTGAAACAAAGAAAAACTAACATAAATAATATGGCTCTTACTGGTAGTAAAGCCCCCACACATCGTGAAGTCGAGGTATATGAACCGTGGGGGTATTGTGTAATACCCCGTACTTTTATGGATATTTATTTATGGGATTAATTAAATTAAATGTGAATTAATTGATAATTAATCCGGATAAAATACTAATGAGATGTGAGTTGGTATTTGATTATAATGTGTATATATGGCAGTAAATGAATATTGAAAATATTAAAATTGTCGCGAGACTGAAATACGGCAATTTGGGAAATTTTGTTAGGACGCGCGTGACAGTCGCGTTAGGAATTTAATTATTTAATTAAAAAGTGAATTTCAATTGTATCAACCGTATAGTCATTTTGAGTGCGCCAACAAGTCCGGAAGGGTCGAAATAGTCAGAAAACACTAGCCGGGGGTTTAGTTTGGGTCCCGGGGCATTTTTAGGCCATACTGGCAACATAAAAGGGTATTTTGGTAATTTTGGAATTTTAGGAATTATGACCAACGAATTTTGGGAGTTTAAAATAGGTAATTTCATAACCCACTAACCCATTACCAACAATTAACTAAGTTGAGGGCAACGGGAGTTTCATGAGAAGTTAGGAGAAGTTCCCAAAGAAAGAACCCTAACCCCATCTTCAACCTTCAACCTTGGGAGAAAAGGAGAGAGCAACCTTCATCAATTCAACACCAAATTCAGAGAAAAATCCAAGGCAAGTGGTTTAATTACGTTATTTGCAACGAATGTTTCTTCCATGCTTAGACATTTATGAAAATTGCATTGTTTTGGGAGATTGATAAAAACCCATGAATTTGAGGATTAAAACAATAAACCATGTTAGGATTTGCATGTAGACATATTCTGGATGAATTATGAATTCATACTATAGCCCTTGATAATTCAAAAAATGGATTTAAGAAGAGGATTATTGTTGATTTTGAAAGAAATAGAAAACTAGGGTTCTTGATGATATTTTGATTCAAATAAGGCCTTTGGGTGATGATTAATTAGTTTTAGAACTTAACAATGTTGTAGGATGATTATTTGATGATATTATAACGTTAGAATGAAGTTTCATGCATTGTAATGGATTTTTGGGACGATTTGAGGACTGTAAAACGAAGAAATCCGTAACTTATCTGGTGCAATCGATCGATCGACATTCATCAGTCGATCGATCGACCACCATCGATCGATCGACGTTCAAGGTCGATCGATCGACCTTCCCAGAATAAGAAATATTTTCCCTAGTTAAATTTTAATGATGTTAACCCTTAGAAAATTATTAATGGAGATTTTATGAATATCCTTAGACTTAAGGAAGACCAGTAGGTATGGTTATAAAATTTGTACCTGCGTTAGAATTCAATTTGAGGAATTATTATGAAATCTAATAAAATTCGATGAGTGAGATAATATTAGGGTTAAAGGAGTAAATTCGAATAATTTGATGAAATGAGGCTTGGGGCAGAAGTAAGGATCTTAAGAATAATGATGTTATATGTTGGAATAATAGGAGACTTAGTAATCCCTTTGAGATAGGTTTTAAGTACAAGAAACTATGACGTGAGATGTGTCGACAGTCTACATTATATATTATCGAAAGATTTAAAAATGTATAAAATTGGAATAATGGTATAAGGATGTAGAATATTCCTTTATTAATAATGAGATATCTAAGATGTGTGAATGCTTAGTATATGATTTATGTGTATGACATACCTACCATACTTGCTATCACGGGAGGTTTGCGTTCGCTTAGGGCCGTATAATCTTTGTTGTGCCTACGGGGTGGATTTAGATTGGTACCTCGAGGACATAGGTCAGAGAAGGACTTATTGGGAAGTTAATAAGACTGCTGATCGTGGGAGCGTAGGTATGTGCGTGACCCATGTGATGTGACTGTGTTCGCCTCCATTGATTGTGATTGTTGTTATCTGAGAACGATTCCTGAGAGATTCGGAATGCGTGATCCTTATGTACGTGATGTACCGGGATGGATAGCAGAGTATGTGTGCACCACAGCTTAGTCTCCGGGTGCTTGTATTGTATATTTATGATGTGAATGATATACAGTTAAATGAACAGACTTGTCATGTTTAATTATGAGAATAATTTATAGTAACTCCTTGAGAAAATAAATAAGGGGATAACCTCCAGTAAATGGTAATGCTAATAATTGAGAATTCAAGTTTAAGTAAAGCTATCTATTCAAGTGATAACATTGGGAATTCATATTATGAATCGAGTAGATGGTTTAGAACTTATGTCGGTTTAGTTATATAAAAATACCACTTAGATGGGTACTGTACGTTAGGAGTGCACGATTAGACGAGGGGTGAGTATTTCATGTGAGAGCACGTCCTAACATGTATTTTGCATTCTTTGTTTTAATGATATTAAAGCACTTGCTATTTTTAAAATACTCTCCACTTTCGGGCTCTGACCCGTTTGCTTTCAAATCTATTTTTGTAAAAACCTTTTAGGTGCCCAGCCACAAGGACACCATGCATAGGATTTCCATTCATGTGACGAGCTGTAGATGTTTGTGGAAGTTACAGGGCCTTTCTAGTAGATGCTTCTTTTGTCTTGACTCTATTCAGTTTTCATCATTTGTAGGGCATGTCGCCCATTTCTATTAGAGACATTTCATATTTCAGTTATTCAGATTGTTGGCATGTAATTAATTCAGGATATACTGTTTTATTTATTTCAGTGGTGGGATTGTTGTGAGGAGTTTTCCTCCAGACTTATTATTATTTGTTGGTTACTTTATTAAGACTTTATGGTGTATGGTTATGATATTCATTCATAATTCTTTTATTGTATGTTAATCAGACTTAATTTAAAATTTGACATCTTACTTTTTAAATACTAGGTGGTTAGTAATGATTAAAATGTTTTCGACGGTGATGCTGTTAACTGGACCAACTTGACATTTTGTATTAATTTAATAAAGGAGTAGCTACCTGGTATTTAATTAGTCGGGGTGTCACAGGTGGTATCAGAGCATCAGGTTCTAGTGTCCTTTAGGATCTGTACGGCTTATTATGCTTCCAGCGTAACTTTCTTTGATATAGAGTCCTATGTTTAGGATTGTTGATTCCTTTAGTAAAACTTCGTTCTCCTGCTATGATGTATATGATAGCGAATCGTATTGCGATCGGGTGTGTTCGTGTGCCGAACAATGTAGTACGTCAGGCGAAGACAGTTATGTGAACAGTAGGAGACAAATATATATTGAGGTTAATTGATTTATTTAAAGAAGGATGACCGTAGTTGAAGTCACCGATATTATGGCACGGAAGTCCCGGATGATATAGAAGGCCAAGGCGCGACTTGTGACTTCCAAGCACAACAATAGTTGAAGGGAGGGCCAATTGAGACTCACCTAACAAGGTTGGATTGAGAGAGAAAGAGTTGGGTGGGACATCGAGAAACCAGTGGTGGAAATACTCGAGAGGCGAAGATGGCATGTGCTAGCCAAACGAACGCAATGTATCCAAAGGCTTGGACATATGTCAGGATATGACCAATTGAGAGTGAAAATTTAGAGAAATTTTTCCTTGTCTCGTAAGAGTAGAGATTCAATGGTGAGAAACAAGCAACCCACTTAAAAGTGGAATGTGATGTCGAGAGGGTGTACACGTATGGTTTGACCATAAGTTCCTTCATCAGATGTTCAGGTTGAAAGGCGAATGTTATTCTGAACTCACATAAGAGGGCCAAACAGGGGTCAACTTGTGAGGAGAAATTTAATGTTGTAGCGAACCTTACACCGGGTGGAGAAGGTGGTATGGAGAAGAGGATGTTAAAGGGAGAATCTACATACAAGAAGAATTGTTAGCTCTTATGGGGAATTCTGCTTGGATGATAAATACAGATAGTAATAATATCGCGTGGTGTAAATTTGGAGGTAAATGTTCCCTTGGTTTGGGAGATACAAAAATTGAAGAATTTTTATAGAATAAGAATGGGAAAATGGTGTTGGAGAAACACCACAAGGAGAAATACCCAATGGAGAAACCGTTAAAATAATTCGATAGCGGAATTACTACCGAGCGATGGTAATTTCAGTAAGAGAGGTGGAAAACTAGTAGTGTGTTCCTTAGGTACATCAAGCTAAGGGAACAATGGAGATAGTCTTCAGAGCTGAGACTACCAACGTCCGAGGAAAGGACCACTTTAACATGGTCAGGGTGACCGAAAATAAGTGGAGTATGTGTAAAGGTACTTTATGGGAGTGAAAACCCGTACATTATAAATGTTTCCCGATGCAAGTGTAGGGATAAAGGTATTATGCCTGGCAAGGGAGACAATTATTGAAATATTTGGGGTGGTACGGACAGGTGTTAAGACCAGAAACCATGAGAGCAGCCAGGACGATTATCAGGATGGAAGTAGGAGTTATATCCTCAGATGATGTTGCATGTTGGTTGTGATATAGACAGGTTACTACAATGGTTATTGTTGTTATTGTCACTTTTGCTTGAGAGTTGGGTTTAGTGAGTATCGGCAATTTTGTTTATGTGAACATTTTTCGCTGATTGTGTGGGGTTCCTTGTATTATTATCCGTATAGGATGAATGGGTATATTGATACCAGTACATGATTGATTGATTGAAATTACTCCTTTTAGTGCTGTATTATACAAGTATGATATTATCCAAATTGTGTTTTTTATAATTATACCGATAGTGTGATGGTATTACAAGTTTATCGAAGTTACTACCTTGGGGTAGAATGTTTTGGTTCTGGAGAGGCCCCATTTGTGAGAGGGCCGGGCTCAAAATTGTACTATTGTATATATGTATACATATATAAATATTGTTGTGATTTCAAAGGCATAATAGTCTCGGATACTTAATCCTAGTATGCGCGGAGATTTAAATGATATGATTAGTATGTAATTTATTTACTAGTTAGCAAAACGGTTTAGCTGATTATTGTAATTAACACTCAGGATGTCGTAATAAGTATAGTGCATTATTCTATCGCCATTTAGAGATCTGGGAGTTTATACTCATAATTGTGTACCTGGGGACGGGATTTTGAGAGCCCCGAGTATAATTGCATAGTGTATATGGAATGTGATTACCATCAATGTCAAGAAAAAGTGTCTTTAGGAAAGAGTTCATTGTTTAAGTTAAATTGAGAAAGGAGATGTAACTTTGTTGTTAAGAGACGGGAACATAGGGGTACATGTTATGGACTGAGGGCTTAATAAATCTCGATGATCGATAAGGTTAGGTAGTAGTGTATCGGGGGGGGTTCCTTGTTTGGATTTCGCTTTGCGAGACATCCCACGCATGAAACCTAGCTTAAGGTTGGTAGTGGGGGGATATTTAACCATTCGTCCATAATTTGGAATCCCTCGATAATTATGAAAATAGTTAGTTAGGAAAATTACGATATAAGGTCAGTAGAGCCAGTGGTGTGGTGAAGAAGTACTGAAAAGTTTGGTTTTATTTCGGCAGGTTGAAGGATGCATTGAGGTTAAGAAGTATTTAGGATTTCAAATTTCGAGGTGATTTAGAACGCCCAAGTGGTATGGCCGCATTGGAAATACTAGAGAAATAAAGAGTTTGGAATACGTATAGCATATATGATGTGTACCGCCATTTCCATGGGTTATAAAAGATGTAGATATTCTGGTTGACTAAAGTAGTATCGTCAGAAGAAGGGATATAGTTGGGTGAAATTATTACTTATAGGATTTAGCGTCGTAAAAGAAGGTGTTAATGAGTATACTCGTATGTAATCAGTGTAGCACGTCCGAATGTAGTGAAAAAGCAATGGAAAGCCATTTAATAAGGGGATATCCCTTGAGAAGGCAAATATTTAATTATTATGTGCAATTTGGAGTAGAGTTCGACTAATCAAATGTTGTGGGTGACTCAAGAGTAAATAGAGTGAGAATGTTAATAAGGTATAAGGAGTCCGGATTTTCACAAAGAGGTGAGAAAGTGTAAGGGTCAAAAATTTGGCATACGCCAAGAGAAGCAAAGGATCGTTAAGTATCACTTAACGGGAATGAACATTTACAAGAAAGTCAGCATTTAAAAGGGTGTAGTAAGTAGTAGAACGGTTGGGTGTTAGATGATTAACCAATTAATTTTATATCCAACCGATGATTCCAGGGATGGAAGAGTCAAGTTAGTAAATTCCTTTAGGGGTAACAAATTCCTTCAAATACGTGAGTCATGTTGTTCAGAAGGAGACAAATTGTTACATACTTGAATGATTTACACTATTAGATAGTGAACACGCTGATACGTGGTTCGATGTAGTATTATTTAGAACTGGGATGAAATCCCCGAAATCCACATTTAGGTGGGGTGACAATAAGTAGTGGGAAATAACGATTCAAACTGAGGGTTGTATCACCTATAACCCGAGATGCAGGCGCAAGGTGACTAACGACTGATGGATTGTATGAAAGAAATTTTGGATTCATTGCGATATTTTCAATTCCAAATCGGGTATAACTAGTGAGGTATATTGTAGTCATGAGGAGGAGATATTACCTAATGGTAGAGTTTGGGGAAAAGCACCTGTATCTATTTATGGTGGACAAGGTTCTTACAAAGGTTGATGTGACACCAACAGGCTGAAGTGGTTTTCCCTTGTGTAAAAGTCACAACGTCGGTATACATCAAGGAATGGACAAGCGTAGTCAGATGTGTTATTGATTCATCCCAGGATGGGAGTTTGGAATTTTGATAAACGCGGGAGTTAGTAGTGAGGTGCGAACTCACAATACTAATAAAAATAATGCGACTAATGATGTATAGGCTATTTTTATTCGAAGTTTGTTTAATAAGAGCACAACGTGAGGTGCATTTATCGAAGATTATTCTGATAAGGTATCAAGTATGTTAAACAAGCTTATTGTGAAGCGAGGGTTTTAGTGATTTGGGATTTTCTTTATAATTGTTTTGAATACTGGAGGATACCTAATTTTTCCAGGTGTGCCTTACTTTTCCGAATTTCGGGATGAAATTCTGTTATTAGGGGGGAAGTATGTAATACCCTGTACTTTTATGGATATTTATTTATGGGATTAATTAAATTAAATGTGAATTAATTGAGAATTAATCCGGATAAAATACTAACGAGATGTGAGTTGTTATTTGATTATAATGTGTATATATGGCAGTAAATGAATATTGAAAATATTAAAATTGTCGCGAGACTGAAATACGGCAATTTGGGAAATTTTGTTGGGACGCGCGTGACAGTCGCGTCAGGAAGGTAATTATTTAATTAAAAAGTGAATTTCATTTTTATCAACCGTATGGTCATTTTGAGAGCGCCAACGCGTCCGGAAGGGTCTAAATAGTCAGAAAACACAAGCCGAGGGTTTAGTTTGGGTCCCGGGGCATTTTTAGGCCATACCGGCAACTTAAAAGGGTATTTTGGTAATTTTGGAATTTTAGAAATTATGGCCAACGAATTTTGGGAGTTTAAAATAGGGAATTTCATAACCCACTAACCCATTACCAACAATTAACTGAGTTGAGGGCAACAGGAGTTTCATGAGAAGTTAGGAGAAGTTCCCAAAGAGAGAACCCTAACCCCATCTTCAACCTTCAACCTTGGGAGAAAAGGATAGAGCAACCTTCATCAATTCAACGCCAAATTCAGAGAAAAATCCAAGGCAAGTGGTTTAATTACGTTATGTGTAACGAATGTTTCTTCCATGCTTAGACATTTATGAAAATTGCATTGTTTTGGGAGATTGATAAAAACCCATGAATTTAAGGATTAAAACTATAAACCATGTTAGGATTTGCATGTAGACATATATTGGATGAATTATGAATTCATACTATAGCCCTTGATAATTCAAAAAATGGATTTAAGAAGAGGATTATTGTTGATTTTGAAAGAAATAGAAAACTAGGGTTCTTCATTATATTTTGATCTAAATAAGGCCTTTGGGTGATGATTAATTAGTTTTAGAATGTTAACAATGTTGTAGGATGATTATTTGATGATATTATAACGTTAGAATGAAGTTTCATGCATTGTGATGGATTTTGGGGACGATTTGAGGACTGCAAAACGAAGCAGTCCGTAACTTATCTGGTGCATTCGATCGATCGACATTCATCAGTCGATCGATCGACCACCATCAATCGATCGACGTTCAAGGTCGATCGATCGACCTTCCCAGAATAAGAAATATTTTCCCTACTTAAATTTTAATGATGTTAACCCTTAGAAAATTATTAATGGAGATTTTATGAAAATCCTTAGACTTAAGGAAGACCAGTAGGTGTGGTTATAAAATTTGTACCTGCGTTAGAATTCAATTTGAGGAATTATTATGAAATCTAATAAACTTCGATGAGTGAGATAATATTAGGGTTAAAGGAGTAAATTCGAATAATTTGATGAAATGAGGTTTGGGGCAGAAGTAAGGATCTTAAGAATAATGATGTTATATGTGGGAATAATAGGAGACTTAGTAATCCCTTTGAGATAGGTTTTAAGAACAAGAAACTATGACCTGAGATGAGTCGACAGTCTACATTATATATTATCGGAAGATTTAAAAATGTATAAAATTGGAATAATGGTATAAGGACGTAGAATATACCTTTATTAATAATGAGATATCTAAGATGTGTGAATGCTTAGTATATGATTTATGTGTATGACATACCTACCATACTTGCTATCACGAGAGGTTTGCATTCGCTTAGGGCCATATAATCTTTGTTGTGCCTACGGGGGGGATTTAGATTGGTACCTCGAGGACATAGGTCAGAGAAGGACTTATTGGGAAGTTAATAAGACTGCTGATCGTGGGAGCGTAGGTATGTGCGTGACCCATGTGATGTGACTGTGTTCGCCTCCATTGATTGTGATTGTTGTTATCTGAGAACGATTCCTGAGAGATTCGAAATGCGTGATCCTTATGTACGTGATGTACCGGGATGGATAGCAGAGTATGTGTGCACCAAAGCTTAGTCTCGGGGTGCTTGTATTGTATATTTATGATGTGAATGATATACGGTTAAATGAACAGACTTGTCATGTTTAATTATGAGAATAATTTATAGTAACTCCTTGAGAAAATAAATAAGGGGATAACCTCCAGTAAATGGTAATGCTAATAATTGAGAATCCGAGTTTAAGTAAAGCTATCTATTTAAATGATAACATTAGTAATTCATATTGTTAATCAAGTAGATGGGTTAGAACTTATGTCGGTTTAGTTATATAAAAATACCACTTAGATGGGTACTGTACGTTAGGAGTGCACGATTAGACGAGAGGTGAGTATTTCATGTGAGAGCACGTCCTAACATGTATTTTGCATTCTTTGTTTTAATGTTATTAAAGCACTTGCTGTTTTTAAAATACTCTCCACTTTCGGGCTCTGACCTGTTTGCTTTCAAATCTATTTTTGTAAAAACCTTTTAGGAGCCCAGCCACAAGGACACCATGAATAGGATTTCCATTCAGGTGACGAGCGGTAGCTGTTTGTGGAAGTTACAGGGCCTTGCTAGTAGACGCTTCTTTTGTCTTGACTCTATTCAGTTTTCATCATTTGTAGGGCATGTCGCCCATTTCTATTAGAGACATTTCATATTTCAGTTATTCAGATTGTTGGCATGTAATTAATTCAGGATATACTGTTTTATTTATTTCAGTGGTGGGATTGTTGTGAGGAGTTTTCCTCCGGACTTATTAATATTTGTTTGTTACTTTATTGAGACTTTATGGTGTATGGTTATGATATTCATTCATAATTCTTTTCGTGTATGTTAATCTGACTTAATTTAAAATTTGATATCTTACTTTTTAAATACTAGGTGGTTAGTAATGATTAAAATGTTTTCGACAGTGATGGTGTTAACTGGACCAACTTGACATTTTGTATTAATTTAATAAAGGAGTAGCTACCTGGTATTTAATTAGTCGGGGTGTCACATATTGATACTATAACATCCTCCCTTGTGTACTTGGAGTATGTTTATTGTGCAATTTTAATGAAGTAAAATCATTTACACGTGGCTCCTTGGTATCCATTAACTTGTGATTGTGTTGTTTTGCCATTAAGTGTATACACCTGGACTTCGGCCTTTGAATACTACATATGCCGGGTATACCATATGTATAATTAAAAATATTCAAATGTTATTATTATCATTTGGAGATAAAGTTAACGTTAAGAGTAGATAATTTATTTGCAATCATTGGATAATCTTTGTTTCAACAATTTATATATAAAACCCAACTCCCACCCGACCTCCATTACAGCACTAAATGCACCCCCCACCTCCATTACACCATCAAACACGGCCCAACATCCATTTAAACACCACACACACACACACACACACACATTTAATACTCTTTGTTTGAACAGTTTATGTATAAAACCCAACACCCACCCCACCTCCATTATAGAACCAAACGCACCCACACCTTCAAATAAGATTATAGTATAATAAAATTTGTATGGTAAAATGAAATTATAGTAAAAGAAAATATCTAAATATATTAGTTAATCATATCGACAACTCTTTACAAATTTTTTTAAAAAAATCAGCAGAGTCTTTTTGTTTCTATATGAAAACCAACATGTTTTATCATCATAATTACATTCAACAATGCCATCAGTCTTCTAACAATTTTAAACCCTTCCACCGCTTCAATGCAATGGAATTTTTAAATGTAAGTTTCAATATTAAAGTAGTTCCACCATAATCATGTCCAAGTTTCAACACTATGCAACATAATTGAATAGTGATGAGAAATGAGAATACCTAATCAATTTCCCTACAACTGCGTATTGGAAGTACTCGGGGAATCATCTGTATAGTAAAATAAGATTATAGTAAAATAGAATTTTTATAGAAAAATAAAATAACACTAAATATATTAGTTAATCATATTGACAACTCTTTTTAATTTTTAATTTTTTTTACAGACTCTCTATTGTTTGTACATGAAAACCAATTTGTTTAATCATCATAAAAGCCCACACGGCCATAACACATAAAGAAAAACAATCTCAAATGTCAACAACAATAATAAATAAATAATCTCTATAGTGTAAACCATTAACTTGTTCATGTGTTCCATGTGGATAAAGTCTAACATTGAAATGTTATCCTACAAAAAGTTAAGTTACAAAATAGAAAAGATATCAGTAATCAAATACTATTTAAAAAGTTGTATTGAAGCAGAAAAATTTTGTTCGTAATATTAAATTCAAAGTCTTAATATTTGTAAATTATTATCATATATTTAACTCGGGCATACTGTGACTACATGATCAATTTCTATGAGTTACATTAATCACGTGCGAGTTATTTGTGACTTTTATGGGGCCATTTGGTGGTTGTTTTTCATTTTTGCCTTTTAACGACAAGTTCTAAAGTCTAAATCTTTAGATTTAAAAATTGTCACCATATTCGCAAATTGAGAGTCCAGTGGTCCACGATCAATTCTTACGAGTTACATTGGTCCCATGTGACATGTCCGTACCTCTTATAGGGGCCTTTGGTAGTTGTTTTCCATTTTCTCCTTTGATGGCACGTTTGAAAACTATTATCATATTCTCAAACTGGGGTGTCCAGTGACTATGCATTCAGTTCCTACGAGTTACATTGGTCCCATGCAAGCTGTTTGTGTCTCTTACGTAGTCATTTGGAGGCTATTTTGGATTTTTTCTCTGTAACGGAATGTTTTCATTATATTCTCAAACCAGGAGTCCCATGACTATGCGATTAGTTCTTAGGAGTTATATTAGTCCCATGAGAGGTGTTTGTGTTTCTTGTGGGGTTGTTTTGGCTTTTCTTTCTTTATCAATATTTTATTAAGTCAGTCTTGATATTTTCAACTTATCATCATAATTTCAAACTGGTAGTCCCGTGAATATGTGGTCAGTTCCTATGAGTTACATTGTTCACGTGTTAGTTGTCCATGCCTCTTACGGGGTCATTTGGTGACTATTTTTTGTTTTCTCCCTCTAATGAAAATATTTCAAGCCTAAGTCTTATGATTTGCAAATTATCAACATGTTCTCAATCCGGATGTATCATGGGTATGTGATCAGTTTCTACAAGTTGCATTGGTTGTCGTTGCAAGGTGTTTGTGCCTCTTACGAGCCGTTTGGTGGTTGTTTCGCATTTTCACCCTTTAATAGCATGTTTTTAAGTTGGGTGTCCAATGATTACAAGGTGAGTTCCTACGAGTTACATTGGTCATGTGTTAGGTGTTTGTGTCTCTCACAAAGACGTTTGGAGGTTGTTTAGGGTTTTCGCCCTATAATGGCATGTTTTTAAGCCTACGTCTACATATTTGCATATTATCATCATATTCTAAAATCGGGAGTCCCGTGAATCCGCAGTTAGCTTGTACGAGTTACATTGGTCTCGTCGAAATCAAAATAGGGTTGTACCAAACCATATAGAAAATGTATCCAGATGTTCTACTATATTGGCCTAATTTTGTTCCTATTTTGGACTCACTTTGCTATTGTTTTGGCCTCGTTATGTTGTTGTTTTGGCCAGTAATTTGATCTTATTCTAGGTAGTAATTTTCTGCTCTTTTAGACTCAATTTTTAGCTATTTTGGCCTAAATTTACTCTTTTTAATTGTTCTCTAATTTCTCTTATTTATCTGGTTTTTATTCTAAGCATATGGTGGGAAAATTATGGAGAATGGTGAAAGGATCTCCAACAGTTGTCAATAAGAGTGCTAAGCCTCACTTGTCGTACCACCGGATGTGAGAGAAATTGGAGCATGTTTGACGACATTCACTCCAAGAAGAGGAATCATTTGGAGAATTAAAGATTGTATACTCTTGTATTTTTTATGTACAACATTCAACTTGAGAGGAAAGTATTGAAGCGACACCAAAGGCGTGAGGCATATAATCCAATGTGTCTATCGAATATGGATTCTGATGATGAATGGATAACTGAGAAGGAACATCCATGCCTCCTCGAAGACCATTTATGGATGGATGTGAATGAGTGCTTCCAAAATGAAGTAACTAGTAATGAAAGGAAACAAGGTTTGGTTTTTAGTATATTTTTAAAACTAGTAATAAAAGGAACTAGTAGTAAGATAAAGGAATTAATGTATATTTTTCTATGTTTTTTTTATATATGACAAAAGAACATGAACGCTTGGAGGAAAGGAAAATTGATTCGTGTTAATGAAGATGATGTCTAAGTTATAAATAATGACGTGAAGGAGGAGGAGGGGGATAGATAAGAAAAGATTATCATTGTACAAGAAAAAGTTGTTGTTACTACTGTTCTTGTTGCTGATGATGATGATGATGATGATGATGATGATGATGATGAATAACTAAACATTAATGATGATGATCATCATCATAACCATCATGATTATGAATGATTGGAGGAGTGATGATAACTTTTTTAGATATATTTTGGATTTGGGTTATTATTTTTTGGATACTATAAATATATTATCATCATAGTATGATGACATCATGACGATACCTTAATAGTGAATTAGTAAATACATACTATTCACTAATTTTCCGACAGATTCTCTTTTTCATATGACTTGTGGGAAAATTAGAAGTTTAAAGATGCAAGTTGATACTCTTTTTGTATTAAATCAAATTGAAAAATCCACTATGTTTTTTGTATTCTTTATTACATTTCTTGTCTTTTTCTATGTTGCGTTATTACCACAATGGAAAATTTCTTAATACCAAATAATTTAATCATATCATAGAATCGGCCTAAAACCATATTATGTTGTACAATTTATTGTAAAGTGTTATATATATTTTTTTATTTAATTTATTGAATTTTTGTTATTTTTTGTTGTGTATCTTATGATACATATCGCGATATGATTCATGATACATAGGGTTTTCGATACACTATTTGTATAACGACTCAACAACTACGTGCGGGACCACTTTGGAATTCTTTGCATATACTTTAAGTCCCCATTTTAACGTTATAACAATACTCTTTAAATTTTGGACATACATGTATGTTTTGCTGAATTATTATTCTTATTGTTCCCCTTTATATTTATTGTTAACACATCTAATAATGTATTAAATATCATACCCAAGTCACACATCTTATCATGTATTAATTATCATTTAAACTGCTAAACACTAATAAAAGGGGCATTTACGTTTAGATCCTATTAGACTTTCTTAGATACATTCTAGTCCCATCATGTTTTTCCCTTACATATAAGTCCTATTCCTAATTTTTGGAACTTTTTTTCACAATTTTACCCTTTTAAAACCAACAATCCCTAACTTCCTTAAGGAAGTTACATAAGTGGTTGAACTTTTTTTTTAATCTTCAAATGATCATAACTTTTGATTCACAAATCCGTTTTTCACAAAATTACTATTTTTGAAATCTGCTCGACGAGATCTATCAAACAAGATCCATGAAGGGTATAAAATTCCAAAGAAAAAGATTTACACAAACAGTAAACTTTACTGTATGCACTAGAATATGCAATAGTTTTATATATGTGACATTTTCACAAACAGACAGTAACATTTATTGTGCTAATACTACACAGTATATATATATATATATATATATATATATATATATATATGGTGGATCCAAACCTTTTTTTCCAAAATTACCTTATATTTGAAGGTTAGCGCTAGTGGTATCCAATCCTTATCACCATTATTGGAGCTTCAACGACCTTCGTCAGAGCTCCGATTTGGGGTGGGTAAGGGTGGCATGTGGTGCCGCTGGCGCCGACCTTTGAAAATAAGATACTTTTGAATAAATGGGTTTTGGATCCACCGGAGTATCATGGGGGGCAACTGGCACGGACCTTTGAAAATAAGATTGGATAAATGGGATCGGGATCATCTGGAGCGCCAATTTGGGGTGAATAGAGGTGGCACAGAACTTTAAAAATAGGAGCATATTGAATATATATCCATAAAATAAGATAGCAGGGATTTTGAATTCTCAAAATGTCTAAGCACAATAAGGGTTGAGATTTGACCACATCTCCCCTTACCAAATCAAAGGCTCAGATTGATTCTCCAAATCAATTATCCCGCCTAAACATTTCACATATCCCTCCAAATCAATTATCTATCCATGCCCCTCCAAACATTTCACATGTCCCATGTCTCGAGAACATCACTTCTCCCTCTGTCACTTACCAAACAGAATCACACAATCACAACATTACGTTTCTCTCTCATTTCAATCCAACACAACCCATTTCTCTCTCTCTCTCTCACCAACACAAACACAACATCACGTCTCTTTCTCTCTCTCCCAGAAATAAAACATTACGTCTCTCTATCTCGCGAAACCCGTTTCTCACATAAACACAAGCATACGTGTAGAGATCTAGCCCGATGTGATGATCTCCGGTTGTGATTTCTATAGGAACTAACCAAGATGAGATCAGATGAAATCGAGAGATGAGATCTGTAGATGATTTTGGTGAGTTTAATATTTTCATTTCTAATTTTATTTTGTAATATTTTTTAACACGAACATCATACGTGATGATCTCCGATTCGTGAACCACATACGGTTTTACATTTGAAGGGTTCGTGTAAAGCTCTAGACTGATGAGATGATCTCCAGTTGTGAAATGTAACAAACAGTGATGAAATCTCCAATACCGTGTAGAGTTGTGATGAAATCTCCAATACAAACATTGATGAAATCTCCGGTTGTGAAATATATCAAACAGAGATGAGATCGAGGAACAAAATTACATTTGAAGCTTTCGTGTAGAGCTCGAGAGATGAAATTTGTAGTTGAGTCTAATTTTTTCATTTTTAGTTTTATTTTGTAATGTTTTTTATCAATGGTTTTACCTCTCTTTACATTTTTCTGTTTCAGGGTTTGTGAACCACATACGTGGCCACCGTTGTGATCTCCGATTGGTGTTTGATGATATGCTCACATGTAGTAGCTTGAAATACAAAATTCATTTGTTATTTTGTTGATGTTTATTAATTAATTTCATACAACACGCTTTGTTTGTGGTTATGGAAAAATAGATTTTTGAGTTTTTCACCCTCTAATTAACTAATTTGTCTTTTGTTGTTTAGATAATAATATCAACATACACCGACATTTATGAAGTAGATAGGTGTTGACATTTATGAAGTAGGAAGGTTTCACATGTTTACATATTGTTGTTTTCCTGAGATTCTTCTCACTTCTACACTACTGAAATTGTGATACACATATGGTTCAGAAACCCACCAAAAGTCTCCGATGAATATCATTAGCTTTATATTTTTGCAACTTTTAATTCTTTGGGTAATTAAAATTTTCTTATTATTTGTAATGTTGTTTCTTTTCATAATTGGTTCATGGAGAAAGTTATTATTTAGTTATATGTTATGTTCGCTAATCTCTTATTGGTTTCATAGGTCCATTATCATGAACTCTTTTTCAATCTTCCCTTTTTTAATTGCAGTAATTTGTTCTTTGGTCGCATTGTGTTGGAAATCTTATAACTTTGGCTTACATGGATTTGAAATATGTGGATGGGGGCTCACTGTTATGGTGGTCTGCTCGAGTGCTAATTTTATTTTTAATTATCCATATAAAGATCTCAAATTTCATTAAAGAATGAAATATATTTTAATGTGCTTGATTTGGTTATGTCTGATTTTGTGCCCTTTTATCTACTTAATATTTACTCATTTTGTGTTCTTTTACTAGCAGGTAGTCTCTCTCCTATTCCTTACCCTATCAGGTATACGTCTCTATATTTCTTTAATTTTGTTCCATTTTTGAATTTTAATTTCTTTTTCTCGCTCACTGTTTGGTGACTAAATCACGAATTATACGAGTCATGTTTTGCTATACGCTTATTGTTTGAAGTTATACAATAATTTATTAGTTTTGAAGTATTGACCGCATTAAAGATTTAGGGTGGAAGTTTATGTATGTTGATGTAAAAAACTAGATTGCTCTAATTATTCAATCACAGATAAATAAATAAGACAAAGATTTTTAAAGTGGTTCGGCTAGGAATAAAGCCTACGTCCACTGTTATGTTATTGCTGAGTGTTTGCAGAATTCTTGATTACAAGTTCTCTCAAGAAATTCCGGTCCCCATGAATGGGGTTGATACAAGGTATTTATAGCCTTGAGGCTGTACATGAAAGGTTCGATACATTAAATGATATACATGTGAAAGGGTAATACATTTAATGCAGCGTGCGCGTCAAGAATATAAGCATTCAATGAATATTTGAACTGTTGATTATCTGGAAATTAATGATACGACCGAGGTGCACCTCGGACCGCCATAGTTGCTCGTTGATCAGGAGTTCCTCGGAGCACTAGAGTACTTCGGAGCGCTAGAGTTCCTCAGTGCGCTAGAGTTCCTCGGTGTATCCTCGTTGCTCGGAAAGAATCATGGTTGGTCGGGAAATGAACTTCCTCGCTGCTATTGTGCCACGTAGATTGACACGTGTCTTCGTATTATTCGTCCACATCAGCATATTAATTTTGGTATCAACAATGTAGTTGGTATATACTTGAGAAATTGGGTTTGTGGTCTTATTTGTTTTGTTGCTAACTTTTCATATTCAGAGATCAATGCTTAGTTTGTTTCGTCTATACTTATGCAACTATTTCTTATAAAGTAGGTAGGAGCAGACATCAAATGGCGTATTCTTTGTATAGTCTAAGATAATAAAATTGTTTCGAGGTGTTATTTAATTTTGTCAATTTTATATCATATTAACCCCTGTTGATAGTGAAAATGAATATAAAGTATTTTATTTTGTCAATATTTCAATTATTTCTCAAATTTCTGATGGTGAAAATAATATTGGTTATGGAAAGCTTACTTAGTTAAAATTTTAGGCATTTTAGTTTGTGTATCAGTTTCAAGTGTTTTTGTAGTTGTACATTTAGGATTTCAAATTATCATGGATTATTTTTGTGTTTATGTTTTTCTTGGAAGTACTAATTTGGTCTCCCAATTATTATGTTTATATTTTTGTTCAAGACATGCAAGTTATAAGTGTTCACTCTATCAACTTCATGTTTCCTTTTCTTCTATGTTGTTGGTTTAATTTGTACACTGGAATGCTTTGGTAGGTTTGCTAACTTTTAAATTGTAGACTAAAAACTATTATGTAATTGTGGTAGTTTTTTATCCTGTAATTGTACACGCACACGCGCCCCCTACCCCGTCCCCTCCCCCTTCCCCACTCACGCACACGCGGACACACATGCACACTGCCCCACCCGCTCCCCCCTTCCCCACTCACACGCACACATATCCACATAAACACACACACAAACACACACACTGCAATATGCAATATATGCACTGCATATATGCAAATTGCATACATGCAGATGCACACACATGCGCCCCCTGCCCCCCCACCCCCCTTTCCCACTCACGCGCACATATGCACACACACACACACGCCCCCTGCCCGCCCCTTCCCCCCTTTCCCACTCACACACGCACACACGAGGCAGTATGCATGTATGCACTGCATATATGCACACACGCACCCCCTTCCCCGCCCCCCTCCCCCCTTCCCCACTCACACACGTCTCCTCCCCATTCCCCATGTGAGGATGAGATTTATAGACTCCATGCCACATATGATCATTGTGTACCAGCTATGGTAGTTAGGTTAACGTACAATGCTTTTGGGAACAAACTAATTTTTCTTTTCTTTTCGTTTCAGGTTTTAGTTCAAGACCAATCAAACATGGACTTAATCTTCGATCGTCGCTGTAGTCCGCTGCCTAAATCTGCCTCAAACTTCCGCTGATGTAACCCGCTGCCTAAATCTGTCGAATTCGGGATTTTTTTTTTAATTTGTTGGATTTGTTGTTAACCCTTAAATAGGATGGATAGTCCAATAAACAAAGGAGTCTATGCCCAATTTTTTTTTTAAATTGACACTTTGTTTTTTTGAGACACGATGTGAATTTTATGGATGAATATTGTATATTTTGTATTTTATGTGAATTTATTTGATGAATCTACACTATTTGAATGTTATTGGACTATTTGACATTGTTTTAAAATTACACTTCAAATTTTTTGCGTTTCGCTATTATATACTGTGAAAAATTGTTGCTTTTTCATGTTTAGCGAATTTAAATTTTGAACACAATTTAAATCTTGAACACGATATGATGCAATACCTAAAAAAGCGACGCCATATATAGATGTTTTGTTGGGGAACAATATTTTTATCGTATTGCGATTTTGTACTTTGGAATTTTTTGTCGTATTGTGATTACGTACTTGGGAAATTTTTGTTGTTTTGCGATTACGCACTTGAAAAATTTTCGCCGTGCCTTCAGGCACGGGCATATACTAGTATATATATAGTTTGTAAAAATGTCATAGATATTAAACTTTATTGTATACACTAGAAAACGAAATTGTTTTATATTTATGACATTTTCACAAACAATAACATTTACTGTGATAATATATTTATGAAATAGTTTTATATATATATAACATTTTCACAAACAGTAATATTTATTGAGTTAATAGTACACAATATATATATATATATATATATATAACATTTTCACAAACAGTAACATTTACTAAGTTAATATATATATATATATATAAGTTAATATATATATATATATATATATATTATGTAATATTAACTCTGTAAATGTTACTGTTTGTGAAAATGTTATCTATATAAAACTATTTCATAAATATATTATCGCAGTAAATGTTATTGTTTGTGAAAATGTCACAGATATAAAACTATTTCATTTTCTGGTGTATACAATAAAGTTTAATATCTATGACATTTTTACAAATTATATATATATCCAATATGCTCCTATTTTTAAAGTTTTGTGTCACCCCTATTCACCCCAAATTGGCACTCCAAATGATCCAGATCCCATTTATTCAATTTTATTTTGAAAGGGCCGCGCCAGCGGCACCCCATGATACTCCGGTGGATCCAAAACCCATTTATTCAAAACTCTTTTATTTTCAAAGCTCCGCGCCATCAGCACCACATGCCACCCTTACCCACCCCAAATCGGAGCTCTGACGAAGGTCGTTGAAGCTCTAACAATGGTGGTAATGATTGGATGCCGTTAGCGCGAACCTTTAAATATAAAGTATTTTTGAAAAAATAGGGTTTGGATCCACCGGATGTGTGTGTGTATATATATATATATACCGTGTAATATTACCACAGTAAATGTTATTGTCTGTTTGTGAAATGTCACATATATAAAACTATTTCATATTTTAGTGCATACAGTAAAGTTTACTGTTTGTGTAAATTTTTTTCTTTGGAATTTGTTAGTCTTCATGGATCTTGTTTGATAGATCTCGTCGAGCAGATTTCAAAAATAGTAATTTTGCGAAAAACGGATTTGTGAATCAAAAGTTATGATCATTTAAATATTAAAAAAAAAAAGTTCAACCACTTATGTAACTTCCTCAAGGAAGTTACGGATGGTTGGTTTTAAAAGGGTAAAATTGTGAAAAAATTTCCCAAAAAGTTGGAATAGGACCTATTGAATTATTAAAAAGTCAATAAAACTTATAAACTTGTTGACCCGATAAATGGCCCATAGATATAATTACCCCCTAATAAAAAGTGTTTCCTCGTTGAAATAATAAGAAATACCCAAATTAACTTGTAAGAAATTATACGTTTGCCTCTAAGCCAGGAACATAATCCCCTGGTTCATAATACGCAGGACTCTTGGCAGTTATCCGTTCCATCATACTGATACCATCTACAATGACATAAAGATTTGAAATCAACGAAATTATTCAATCAAAAAAACATATTATTGAATTGAAACATAAATATCCAACTCCTCATGGTAATTATTCTTACAAACCAAAAGACCAGGCAAATCCTAAAGGGCAACGATATTAAGCGCCTCAAACAACTGCTCCTGATTCGTAGCATCGTCTATGTACAATGCGAAATGAACATGCATTGATAAAACATGTATGCCTTTTAACCACTGTTTACCAATTGTCCCATACCATTGATTGTTTTACATCATTACCCTCTTTAAAGTAATAAAAATATACTACAGAATATAACACGTGTGCCTTTTACCCATAGTTTGGAAGCTGAAAAATGGAAACTATTTTTTTTTCTTTATTTATCTAATTATTGAGTATGTAACATCTAAGAACTGTGTGACTGTGAACATTTAATTGGATGCAAATGGGATAAAACTGAAATTTTTACATGAGTGATTCTTACATGTAACATCTAAGAAGAGCGGAAGAAGAAGTCTACATGGAGGATTTTTAACATTAAAGGAATTGCACTCAGCTACCAACAATTCAGTAATGAGTACCGTCCTCTTGCGGGATTCCATCCAACAAGGGGGAATCTCACATGAACCAATAGTACCACCCCCGTAGTAACCATTATGGTGCCACACGTTTTGGAGGCATTTCACCGACTCCACTAAGGGTGCCATGGTCATAAGGTACCACATATCCAAGGGATCTCTACACCCACTTACTTATTGTGAACCAAGATCACTAACCCAGAATATAATGGGTTCAAAATCTATAAAAGTGATGTCCCCAATATTTGCAATTATAACTTAGTTATCTCTATATAATAAAAAATGCTATACAAGAGTTAAAATCTACCTCTCAATTAAGGTGTCTACGTGCCACCTCATATCCACATCGCATCCCTCTTTTCTCCCTCATTTGCAAATTTATTCTCTCTCCTCTCTTCACTAATTTTCTCAGCAACCACACACCTACATCTTTCGTCTTTTGAACATTTAATGCCTTTTATTTTTTCTATTGCCCTTTGGATTACCAAAGGCATATGACTTTATATATGTTGTATAAAACTTGATTGACAAACTTGAAAGGCCACGACTCTCTTTCTCTTAAAATATGTCATTCGTCATATACCCACTTCTTCATCACCATGAGAGGTTGGAAACAGAGTAATTTTAGAGGGAAAATCTTGGCGGTGAGCGGGGAGCAGAAGAGTCAACCTTTTTTATGGGGAAATAAACGTGAAATTGATGACTCAACTCCAATGGTAACTCAAACTCTGAAACTCAAAGTTGTGAACTTGGGTATCTAGGTAAATGAGATCTATTTGTGCCGGATTCTCTACACATGAAGTGGATTTAAATGAGATATATTCGTGGCATATCTCCCAATCTCCAAGAGGTGAGAGAGGAGAAGTGGTACTGGATAAATTTTGTATACTTGACGTTTGATAAAATTTCCGAGTGCTGGAACAATTTTTTTACACTTTTGATGAATATCCCACCATTTGTTGGCTTTATTTTTTGCGTAAACTTTAAAAAAGTGGATTTATTTATTTATTTAGGTGATTTTTCTAACCTACGTATTGATCCAACATTTCTCCTTACCATTTCCATCACTGGTCTTAATTGAGAATTTGCACTCTGATTCGGTATATATTTGTACTTTTATAATTCCCACTTATTAAATTTTATTAATTGATGATGATTGTCGTTTTTTATTTATCTCTATGTTGCTTGTAATGTATATAAGGTCTTTTGCAAAATTAAGATTTGTTATTTTTAGGTGTGCCATCAAGATTATTAGTTGGTGTCTTTAATCTTGATTATGGTTTATACTTTTACACTTGGTTGAAGTTTAGCGTTTTCAATATGCCTAGGTGAGAAATTCATGTATCTTAACATTAGTTTTGGGGATGATATATTGCGTCATGTATTAGCGTGTCTACAAATTATATGGTCAAGGATTTATGTTGCAATTTATATTTTATTTTTGTTTGCAACTTGATTACTTGAATGTTGTTTTTACTAATGTTCATGATCTATGTTCATGATCTGTAGTAAAAGGCTTTAATGTTTATCTAATAAATTTCTCGGCATGGTGAACGACAAGTTGGTGTTTAAATAGTTATATAATTTTGAAGTCTCAATATTGAAACGAGTTTCTTTTAGTAATTTTATGTTTTGGTGAGATTGTAAATTTTTAATGAAAGTATATGTTCATATATTTATTTTTATAATAGTGATATACATATTTTTTTCTTTTATGTACGTTGGGTTTTATTATGTATAGTCATTTTTTTCGATCGCAATCCATGGTGTTTTGTAAAGTGTTTTGTTAGCACAAGTTATAATTAAACAGGGATAAAAGGATATCTAAACTAAGTCCTCTTTCTTAACTTCATATTATCCATGTATTGTTGAATAAATGGCTCAAAGATGGTGGAAAAAATATCTAATTGATCTAAATTTTTATCCGCATTTTTTCTTATTATTTATGTTTCGAACATTGCGTCTCGCTTGCGCATCGCGTAGGTTTTCAACTAGTTATAAGTAATAATGCATCCTCTTAATTAAAGAATGAAATATATGGAGACAGAAGATACGGTCCAAAAAAATTCTATAAGAAAGTTATATAGATATTAATACATTTCATTGAATATACACTACATACAATATCTACTAGACTACATTTATTCATTGACTATGGGTCAGTTTGGTTGCTGTTGATACCAAATTTAGTCTGCTGACATGGCTCAATTAAGTGAAGACACGTGGCAATCTACGTGGAAACAATAAGCACTTCCGAGGACCTCAGATGCTCCGAGGAACCATACTAAAACGAGGAACACTGCTTCCCCGAGGAACTCATACGCTCCGAGGAACAAGAACTCTCCGAGGAACTCTTGAGTACCGAGCAGCTTAGGCGGTCCGAGCTGCACCTCGAACAAAGCATTAATAGCTTGATAACCAACTGTTTGACTGTTCATTAAATGCATATCATTCAGACGCATACGCTTAAGGGGCATTGAATGTATTACCCTTTCATATGTACATCATTTAATGTATTACCCTTTCACATTACAGCCTCAGGGCTATAAATACATTGTACAATCCTCATTGGAAGAGGAGGGGGAATTTCTTGATAGAACTTGTAATTGAGAATTCCCATACAATCAGAAATAACATAACAGTGGACGTAGGCCATTCTTATAAGGCTGAACCACTTTAAAAACTCTTTGTTTCATTTATTTTATCTGTGATTGAATAATTAGATATGATCTAATTTTTTACATCAACAGATTGGCGCCGTCTGTGGGAAACGACTGGTAATATCGTTTTTCATCAAAAACAATCCATCACAAATGGATGATATTCCAGAATCTAGCAATCGAAACGCTGGAAGCCCTCCAAATCCATTTGCTCCGCCAAATATTCCAGATCTGGCTGGAATAATGACAAATCTGGCTCAGGGCCAGACCGTCATGCAAGAAACAATGCGACAACTCATACAAACCCTCCATGGCGGTGCACCAACCCATTCAGGACTGCAAAGTATTCAAAGAAATACCCATTTACCTTCTTCGCGTACTAGGCGTACCAATTCATATTGCAATGAGGAGTCTGAAGATTTTTCTTATCAACCTGGACGAACTTCGCCAGTGCGAGCCACAGATACTGAACAACGTATCACTCTCTCTCCAGAAAGGACTAGTGCGCTAGAGAAGTTAAGCAGGGTATCACCTTTTGATCGATTAGGACCTAGAAGGAGTAGAAGTCCTCCTAAAGTCGCATCGAGAAGTTTTCAACGACCATCAGATTTAAGGGAAGAATCTGCCCAGTCGTGACCAGCTGCCCGTCAAGATACATCCGAGGAAGCCACATCAACGCGATCAGTTGCTCGAACCAAGAGGCCCGAGGAAGGAAATGATGCATGGAAAGGCTCTATTCAGAGGCTGGAGGATAGATTAGGGGAAATGGCTAAAGCCAAGAACCCTCTACAACGAACTTTTGTTCGAGGAACACCTTTTGTCCAGGCCATTGTATATTTTCCAACACCATCAAAGTTCAAAGCACCTGTGTTGACGCCCAAATATGATGGAAAGACTGACCCTGTCCTTCATATAGAACAATACCAAGCTGCAGTCGACATCTATGCTATTCCAGATGAGATGAGATGCAGAGCATTCTCGGGAACTCTTATCGGATCTGCTCAAATATGGTATAATAATCTTCCTCGGGGTAAGATCTGAACTTTTCTTCAACTGGCCGAGTTATTCATTGGGAATTTCTATTTTGGGGCAAAGCCAGTTAAACGAGTAGCACATTTGTTAAGTGTTAGACAAAAAGCTGGTGAGAGTACCAGAGATTATATAACTCGTTTTAATAACGAGAAACTCGAAGTCATTGATTATGAGGAGAAGACGGCGATTACCGCCTTGATGAGTGGACTACTGCCAAACAAGTTGTACTACACTTTAGCCAAAGATCCACCTAAAACCATGTCAGATCTGATGGGAAAAGATTCTAAGATTATGAATGCCGAGGAGGCTATGGCTGCAAAGAAGAATATGGATGCCAAAGAAACCAAGGTGGAAGGTGATAAAGCTAAGAAGAAAGAGCATAAGAACAATAGTGATGACAAACATTCAAAAACTAGGTCGGTATGGGACGTAATGAAGAAATTCGATAATTATACTCCTTTAAAGAAGGACATCAACCATGTTCTAGAAGGAATCAAGAACAACGAGGAATTAAACTGGCCGGAAAAAATGAAGGTAGACCCTGATCGGAGGAATAAGGCGAAGTATTACGAGTTTTATAAAGATCATGTCCATATGACCAAAAATTGCATAGCTCTCTAAAATGAGATTGAAACACTCATCAGACGAGGAAAACTGGCAAAATATGTTGATCGTGGAAGCGAAAGAAGAAACAACGACCGAGCAAGAGAGAGGTCTAGATCTCCTCGTCGAGCAGAGGATAACAAGAAAAGAAACCATGAAGTTGGTCCAGAAGACGACCCCGATCTTCCCAAGAGACCAAGGCAGCCAAAACGAGAGGTATTTTCAATACGTTTTGGGTCATTTGACTGTAATGTTATTACAGGTGGAGATGCAGGAGGAGGAGACCTTACTGCAGAGAGAAAAGCTTACCTCTGTGAGGCTCAAGCATGCTCGTACATTCAACGAATAAATCTAGCTGAGGAGGATCGCCCAAGAAAGGTGAACAAAGGGAAATTAGTCATTGGTTTTTCAAAGAACGACCTCGCAGGTGTCCTATATCTTCATGATGACCTATTGGTGATCAAAATGAGAATGAAAGAAGTGATGATTTCACGAGTTCTGGTAGATAATGGTAGCTCGGCAGACATCATGTTCTACTCGTGCTTCGACAGTTTAAATCTAAAGCTATCTCAATTGGATCCTTATCATAGACCTCTCCTCGATTTTGCTGGCGAGAAAGTATTTCCACTTGAGATAGCTTTAGATTTTATCTGTCGAAGCACGTGGCCTGCTTGTCGAACAGAAAGAATACGCTTCTTCGTGATGGATAAGAATGTTCAATCATCATACAATATCATCATGGGAAGAGTAGGATTGAAGAAATTCGAGGTTGTACCATCTACAGTGCATCAATGCCTAAAATTTCCAACAAATTTTGGAGTAGGAGTTGTGAAAGGTGATCAGAAAGTAGCTCGGGAATGCTATTATTCATCCGCCGAGCAAGAGGAACTGGAGGAATCAAGGAAAAAGACTACTACCTATCAAGTGGATGAAGGTGCAGAAATTGAAACATTGGATCCTAGAGATGAGTCGCAACTCGTGAAGGGTCAAGTGATGGAAGCTACTGAAAATATCATTCTGGACGACGAGCACCCTGAACGAACTACTCAAGTAGGTTCGTCGTTGGAAGCCTCACTAAAAAAGGAATTGATAACTTTCCTAAGAAGCAGAAAGCAAACATTTGAGTGGAGTCATGAGGATATGCCCGGGATAGATCCAAATTTCTTATATCACGAACTCAATGTGAATAAGGAGATCACGCCTGTGAAACAGAAAAGAAGAGTATTCAGTCCCGAGAAGAATCAAGCCATACAGGAGGAAGTCGAGAAGCTCTAGAAAGCTTGTTTCATTGAAGATGTTAAATATCTAGATTGGTTAGCCAATATGGTGTGGTAAAGAAGAAAAATAACAAGTGGAGGATGTGTGTAGACTTCACCGACCTCAACAAATCATGCCCAAAGGATCATTTTCCACTTCCCCGAATTGATCAACTGGTGGATGCTACCTCGGGATACGAGCTGCTGAGCTTCATGGATGCTTATTCTAGTTATAACCAGATTAAAATAAAACCTGAAGACAGGGAGAGTACTTCTTTCATTACCCCTAGGGGAACTTATTGTTATAATGTTATGCCTTTTGGTTTGAAAAATGCAAGTGCGACGTATCAGCGGCTGATGAATAAGGTCTTTGCTGAATAAATCAGTGGTAATATGGAAGTCTATGTTGACGATATGCTGACAAAGAGCAAGAAAGCCGTCGATCATCTAGTTGACTTAAGTCAGACTTTTGATCAACTGAATAAATATCAAATGAAGCTGAACCCGACGAAGTGGATATTTGGAGTACGAGAAGGCATGTTTCTCGGGTACATTGTCAATCAACGAGGCATTGAGGCAAATCCTGAAAAGATCAAAGATATATTAGGGCTGCGATCTCTAACGACGAAGAAAGAGGTGCAAAGTCTTACAGGATGAGTAGCAGCACTCAACAGATTTGTATCGCGAGCAACTGATAGATGTCTCCCATTATTCTAGACACTCCAAAATACTTTTGAGCGGAATGATGAATGTGAGAAGGCTTTTCAAGACTTGAAGAAATACTTGGGAGCACCTCCACTATTATCTAGGCCAGTGATGGGAGAAAAATTATACTTATATCTAGCAGTATCAGAGAATACAGTTAGCTCGGTGTTGATAAGAGTGGAGAATGGGGTACAAAAACCAATCTACTACACAAGTAAGGCCTTTCGAGGAGAAGAGATCAGATATCCAAGGCTGGAAAAATTGGCACTGGCGCTGATCGAGGCGATTAGGAGAATGAGGCCATACTTTTAGGCTCATACCATAGTAGTATATACTGATATGCTATTGAGGAAAGCCCTTCATAAACCAGAAAAATCAGGGAGATTGATGTACTGGGCAATAGAGCTCCGTGAATATGATATAGTTTATAAACCCAGATCATCGCTAAAAGGGCAGGCTGTAGCAGATTTTATAGCAGAGTTCACCTATCCTGATACCCCCGAGGAGAAAAAGTTGCTTGCTGATCAACCTATAGATGTTACAGGATAATCAAACACAAGCTCAGACTAACTTAGGTTGGTAAAAGGGCAAGTGGATGTTACAGGATCATCAAATTCGAGCTCAGACCAACTCAGGTTGGTAAAAGGGCAAGAAAAGATGATCAACGAAGAGCAAGAAATATCAGGGGAGGATGAAAGGAAGCAACAAATATTTCACCGAGGAACTCTGACAGATCATAAATTTGAAGACGAGTTACCTATATGGAGGCTATATGTAGATGGCTCATCTTGCACAACAGGCCATCCTTAAAGCAATGGACAAACTGAAGTGACAAACAGAATGCTGCTAAATGGCTTGAAGAAAAGACTAAGTAACGCGAAAGCAAATTGGATCAACGAGCTACAATCAGTACTATGGGCTTACCGAACTACTCCCCGAGTAGAAACAGGGGAATCTCCATATATGCTAGCGTTTGGAAGTGAAGCTGTTATACCTGCCAAGTTAGGCCTCCCAACACACAGGGTACTGAATTTCAATTCCCCAGTAAGTGACTTAATGAGAAGATTGGATTTAGACATGCTCGAGGAAGTTAGAGAAGAAGCAGCCATCAGGAATGCTGCATACTAACAACGAACAGCTTTGTTCTACAATAAGAGGGTGAAGAAGTGCGACCTGAAAGAAGGAGATTATGTGATAAAAAAATTGATTCAAAAGCACAACAAACTGGAGGCAAACTGGCATGGACCATACCGAGTTACAGAAGTTGTTCGACCAGGGACTTACCGAATAACAACTTTAGAGGGGGAGGAGTTTAAGAATGCATGGAACGCAGAGCACCTGCATAAGTATTATCAGTGATGTATATTCTCTCCTTTTATTGAAAGTTTTTCGGGGAATACTAGTGCTGCACACTACTAGGCAAAACTCGGCAAAACTCGGACTACTCAAATTTATTCTCGAAAATGCCAACTAAGGTTGGTCGAGAAACAAATATATTCCTCCGGGAAGTAAAACTTGTATTCCTCCGGGAAGTAAAACTTATATTCCTCCGGGAAGTAAAGCTACTTGTATTCCTCCGGGAAGTAAAACTTGTATTCCTCCGGGAAGTAAAACTTGTATTCCTCCGGGAAGTAAAGCTAATTGTATTCCTCCGGGAAGTAAAGCTACCTGCGGGAAGTAAAGCTACTTATATTCCTCCGGGAAGTAAAGCTACCTGTATTCCTCCGGGAAGTAAAGCTACTTGTATTCCTCCGGGAAGTAAAACTTGTATTCCTACGGGAAGTAAAACTATGTGTTCCTCGGGAAGTAAAAGTATTCCTAAAAATGCCAACTTATGTTGGTTAGGAAGTAAATATATTCTCGAAAATGCCAACTAAGGTTGGTCGGGAGATACAATTATTCCAAAAAGTTCCAAAGTTTCTCGTTAAGAAAAAATCTACTAACTATGGCTGGTCGGGGATAAAAACCCACTAACTGTAGTTGGTCGACAAGGAAAATTTACCGACCTTGGTTGGTCGAAAACATTTTATGAATATGAGAAAGTGATCGAGTAAAATTTTTAATACTCGTAACTTTTTAAAATTATTACTAAGTTGGTCGAGAAACAAAACATCATTTTTATCAAATGACTACCACAAATTCAAACTAGTCGACAATAAGTTGATCGACAAAGAACACAATATTGTTATCTTTTTAACAAATACACATGCACAGATGTAAAGTGTTTTACAAGACAATAGTAATTAAGATTGCGAACAAAAATGAAAGTCTTTCATTAAATCCAAAAACAAATTACATTGATAATGAAATGTATACAAATTTATTACATTAATATTCCTATTCTATTGGACTTTTCCCCTCTGCTTTTGAAACAGGTTCCTCGCCAGCAGGCAGATCATTTAAAGCCAGAGGAGAATTTATGAAGTTGAGATCTTTTAACATCCTGATATTCATCACGGATGGTCGATCTAGGAGATGCTCGGGACGAGATATCTCGACACTTGAATGGAGATTGTAGTCGCCGAGATATTTGGAAATTAAGCATCGAGGAATAGCCCGAGAAGGGATCCAACTCATATCAAGTTTGAATGGTGGCACGGGTAGGCCGAGCAGCCCAAGATCATGGTAGTCCCATAGGTAATGACCCTGTTCGAGTTGCAGAACACCTAAGGCATTCAACCAGCCCTATTTGTAGCGCTCATTATTGGCATTCTGGATACGATCGTCCAAGTGGTAGAGAGCCTCGTTGTACCCAGCCATCCAGAACTCCCTGGGCTGTTTGTGGAATTGATATGTCAATCTTTCCAGCTGCTCGTGGAGATTTTTGATAAAAAGTTCTTTATTCTCCAAGACTGACTTCTGCTCAGAAAGCTGCTCTTCCAGGTCCCCGATTTTCTTAGACATTTCATCCAATGCCTGGTTTTTTGCCATCAGCTGGAATGTCTGATTTTCTAAGGCAGATTGAGTCCGCTGTTCCTCGACAGGAATTCGAGCATCTCTTTCTCGTCCCCAAGGAGCTCTTGCTCGTCCACGAGCAGAAGAAGAAGAAGATGAAAAAGAAAAAGAAGAAGAAGAAGAAGAAGAAGGGCCAAACCTTTTCAAGGTTTCCAACTCATCTCTCAAGTTAGCGTTCTCAACCTCCAAGAACGAGAATCCCTCATCAGTCACTGGGATCAAGGCGTTTGAAGTGGAAGTTGTAGTCTTCAACTGAGATAACTCTTTTTGCAGGTTATTATTTTCTTGCTCTAATAGTTCAGCTATATGTCTGTACTCCTCAACCTCAACCCTCAGAGTTCTTTCCCTCACATCGTATCCAGTAAAACGCTTCTCGTATCCCTTATCGGCAATGACTTGTTGATATTTCTTCTCAAACCCCTCGTGCAAGAGGGTAGTGGATTCCTTATATTGTTGATGAAGATCTTCAAGAGTGCCTTGGAGATCCTCAATCATGTCATAATAAGCTACATTATTGGACACCGCACTATCAAGTAGATACTTCAAATATTGGTAAGCTTTAACTTCCTGTTCCGAATCATCTTGGCCGAGGATGTCAACGATTTGTGCTGCACTCAGATCTGTGTGACCGGCCTTAAAATAATCATTGCATTGCCGCAAAAGCTTTGTATCATGAGCAGACAGTAATTCCATCCTAGCCAGAAACTAGTAGAGAAAGAAAAGGCAATAATCAAAACAGAGCATGAAGAAGAAACAACAGTATACAAAAACAAAAGTTCAAGTTTTATTATATCACAAGGTTCAGAGCTACATGGTTCAGGATTACATTTGTCAAAGAAAAATAAAATAGAGATAAACCCGAACAACTCTACACCTTTTCCTTGTCTCCCAAAACTTTCTCGGGAGGCTGGGACGAGGAGGTAGGTTGCTCGGAGGGAACCGAAAGTTATTCGGGGAGCAATGGCAGTTGCTCGGATGAAGTAGCGAGATGCTAAAGTTCCTCGTTAGCAGGATGGATGGATGGGGGATGAGAAACTTGATCTCCCATCACCATGGAAGACTCTTCGGAGGCAAATTCGTCCTCTTCTTCGTCTTCAGGAGTTGGAGGGAGACCAGGGATGTATCGCTGGAAGAGTTTAGAAGTTTCATCAACCTCCATCTCCTATAGAGCAGCGACCCACCCATCTCTAAAGTATTTAAGGCTGCTATATTCTACTTGAGACATCATGGAAGCCAAGCCTTTGTTCCACCCCTTGTCCCAGCCAGCGCTGAAAGACTTCTTCACAGCCATTTTCCTCTTTAACTTCTCCGAGGAAAGCTTCTCGGACAGAAGATTTTTAACAGGCTTCAGTTTATTCTCAACCTCCTCCTTCTGCCAACTTACTTCCTGAAGCTGACCCAACTTTTCCTCAGCAACCTTGAGCTTATCTTCAAGCTCCCCAGCAGTTTTGAGCTTCCCTTCGAGCTCTTTATTCTTCTTCTCCAGAGCATTCATTTTTTTCTCCAACCCCTTGGAGACTTCAACAACCTGAGCCTTCTCCTGCTCGGTGGAGGTAAGTTTCTTCTTCAGATTGCCTTATCATCATCATATTTCTGGCGAGAATCCTTCAGAGACTGCGCCAGGCCCATCAGAGATTCCTCCACACCAGACGAGGAGCTTGAAGCTTTAATAGCTTCGTTTTTCTTCAAAATTGTGTTAAAACGGCTCACCAACTGTGAAAAGAAAATGAAAGCAAGTCAGAGACAGATATAACAAGGGAAAGATGAAAAGTTCAAAGCAACAAAACTTACAGAAACAATATGGCGAGCAGCCAATGATGTAACCTTGTCCCGAGAAAGGTTCTCTTCAATACCTTGGATCTCGGGAATGATCCAAGTCTTCACCGAGCTCATGGCAGAGCTCGGGGAACAAAACTAGGAACACCAGTTCCAGTAGTTGGTGGCTGAGAGATGGTTTCAGCCAAATTGACCGAGGAACTCTTCTTCAGCTTCCTCGAGAGAATAGGAATAGATTCAACCAAGGAGGAACACTTGGTCGGTAATATGATAATCACTTCTCCTGGAGCAGTAGACTTGTTCGGAGCCACTTGGGGCTTCTCGACAACCTTCACAGGAGCAGCCGAGGAAGGTGCATCAACTTTCTTTGTCCCTTCTGGGACATCATGTTTACTTCTTTTTGCCTCTCCAGAAGCAGAGGCAGGTTTCTCGAAGAGAATGGGAGGTCTTATTTTCTTCATACTTTCGTTTAAAGGAACGTGTGACTCAGGCGAAGAACTGGTAGAAGCTGGTGCTGGTTCTGTGTCACTTATCACCGGACGAGCAGTAAAAGAGGTGGTGTAGCTCTTGTACTGTAGCAGATATGAAGCTGACCTAATGTGCTCTTCAGCAACAGACTGATGCAAACTCCAGATAAGTTTCAAATGTCTTATGTTAACGTTTGCCTCTTTTGGACACTTTCTTTTACTGTCAACTGCAAATAAATAAACATTAAAATATCAGTGGCACATTTTATCAAACATAGAGGAAGCATAATTTCAAAATAAATAAAATGAAATAAAAATAACCTATCCCATTGCCATAGGGAGGGCATCAGGGACCCTGATACACTTCATCTTCAGATAAAGGAGCATGTTGCCAATTTTTTATAACAATCCCGTGCTCAAAATAGTCCCTGTTGGCATCCGGGAGATTGACCACTAAGGCCCTATTTAAAAATCTAGTTTTTAAATAAAAGGTGTTATCACCAACTACCCATCTATAACAAAACATGATTTCTAGAATTCCTATGCGAGTTCCATAGATTTGATTTAATCTATGAACCCCATTAACTATTCTCCATGTATTGGGGGATATTCTTGCAGGAACAACGTCAAAGTATTGACAGAATTCCAGACATAAGGGATTGGGTCGAAAAGAAAATCCACACTCAGCAACAAAGAGACTGGGGAACCAATGTCCCTCAGCCAAACGAAAATAGTCTGAAGGCTCAGAAAGCTCTTCCAAAACAACCCAAGAGGGAACAGAGAAATCAGAGCGAAATTTATCAATCGATTCTACAGGATAAACCATGATGAAAGAAGGAAATTAAGAAGAAGTAAGAAGATCTTACAGAAAAAGAGTGGATCTGTTGACAACGAACGATGAAAAGGATGAACGCACAAGGGAGTAAGACAAAGGAAAATTCGAAGATACAAATTTGAAAAAGTAAAAGGCGATGGGATTGTCTGTGACGCTTAAATACTCTGCCTGGGGAAAAAGAAAAAGTAATGATTACAAAAAGAAACGATTACGCTACTGGTGGATAGAAGGACAAAAAGTACGCGAAGATCGAGCGGTTATAAAAATTCAAAAAGCCTAATTCTATGAATTAGGAAGGAAAAATAAATACAAAAGAAACACTCCTAAAAATCAGGAGGACCATTTAAAACTCCCATATTCCGAGAAAGAATGTTCCATACTCCTCAAATTTTGAACTATGAAACATTGGGGGCTTCTGTTGATATAAAATTTAGTCTTCTGACATGGTGATTGGGCATAAATATTGTATATTTATTCCCCTAATTTCAGTACATTTGTGTACCCGAGTGATGTAACATATATGGGTTTGATTCACATTTATGCTACTAACCTTCGTGGCGAGTATTTCGTGTTTTTTTCTTCTCTTATTGGTTTTACAGGTTAATTATGCAAGCAGTGCAAAAGAGGAAGCAAGACAGTGCAAGAAAAGCTAAGAAGGCAAGTTCAAGGGAAATTTTTGTAATTTTTCAGACCAATCCGAAAGAAGAAGCCAACTGGAAAGTTAAAGAGCTTGGAACAACGAGAAAACTGGAAGAAACGGCACCCAAATCCGAGCTACGGTTGAAACGTTATGCTCAGTTGAAGTTGAAGAAAAATCCAAGAAAAGAAGAGAAAAGCCAGAAAAATGCTAAGTGTTGAACTCCAGGCCAGCATACATTCGCGAACCCCAACCTGAACCTGTTCGGGGGGCAAACCAGTTCGCAGGTACCACTGAACCGGTTCGGGGTACCTGATGCGCGAATTTTGTCTTTTATGCTGATTGGTTCCCAAGTCTCCTATTAGGTTTTAAACTCTCCAATATTGTAGGAAACGTAGGTCACAACTTAGGAGCAACCATTAGGAGTAGTTTAACTCAGTTTTTGATAGAGAAGAAGAGGGAGAAACATCTAGGAACATCAAAGGAATTATTTGCTTCAAGATTCAATTGTTAAGGGTTTGTTTTTCAAGTTTTAATTCAAGATTCAATATTTTTGTGGTTGTTCTTGCATGCTTAGTTTTCGTAATCGATTCAATCTGTTTTCGCATTCATAATACGTATTTATATGCTTCTAGTTAGTTTCATCATGAATTCCTCAACATGCAACGTTACTATTTCATGCATTAGTCAATTTAACATGTCCGTCTAGGTTTTAAAAGGTTGGGATGCATGAACCCAACCTGATGTGTTAATGCGTGTGTCTAACGTTGATCCGATGAATTTAACGATTGATTTTGATCGTATCGCATAATTACATAATAATTGTGGATCTTTATATCTCGTTTGCCTCTGGGTACTCATGATGATTTAGAGTACAATTTGAATGCAATTATCGCGATACCGATTTACTCATCCTCAGATTAGGTATGACGCGGGCTTGAACCTCGTATACATAATGCTTGGGAGTCTTAAATTCCGAGTTGGATTAATCGGATAAATTTATGATTGACGTTGTCACTACATTACACTAGGGTTGGGGGATTGTATTCCCATCCTATTTTCTCCTCATTTAGGTTCAAAAAGTTTCAATTTAATTCTTCATTCTTCATTTAGATAATTTAGTTAGTTGCATATTTTATCATAATTTCATAATTGCATTTAGTTTAATCAATCCCAAAAACCAAAACCAAATCTTTTCCTTTCTTTTTAGAGTCATCGTTAGGATTCCTCCGTCTTATCCCGTCGTCACAACTCCGTTGTCCTTTTTCCCTGAGGATCGATACCCGACTTGTCGGATTATTACTTGAGCGACAGGCTTGCACTTGAGCCTAGAGAGTACACACTTTAGAGACACATTCTGAGTCGTGTCAAGTTTTTGGCGCCGTTGTCGGGGAATTAGGTAAACTTAGGATTAGATCGAGTCAATCCAAAACTTTGACCAAAAATTCAAAAAAAAAATAAAAAAAAAAATATAAAAAGCACAAAAAGATTCACCACCATCTCTCACAAGCTTAATGCAAAATTCCGAAACCACTCCCACATCCCATAATACTCCAACCAGCATTCACGAAAATCCACTTATTGAGTATAATCCCGATACTCCCCACACTCCGAACGCCCCACAGTTCTGGATCACACCTCCCACACCGTCGCAGTCAATCTCTAGTAACACTCCCTTCTCCTTCGTAGGACACACTTCGAGCACACCTAGTGAGAGCGCCGAGTCGTCAAGTGAGAGAGAGATGTCACAACATATTAATGCACCTACCGGTGAAGACGAACTTCCGTACCGCCCGTTGAGAGAATTCTTATATCCTGAGCGCACTGTCACTCCGGGATGCATTATACTCCCGTATAATGCCGGGCAGTTCCGTTTCAAAAATGGAATGATCCAGACGCTACCACATTACCACGGTATGGATTCTGAAAAGCCATACCTCCATATAAGGGAATTTGAGGACGTGTGTGATACTCTCAATGATCAAACCTGCACACAAGAGGTAATCCGCCTCAAACTCTTCCCCTTCTCACTTAAAGATAAAGCCAAAGCTTGGCTATGGTCTTTACCTCCAAGCTCGATTCCATCCTGGAATGAGCTACAGTCTAAATTTCTCAAGAAATTCTTCCCAACACATCGAACAATCTCTATCAAGGCTCAAATTCAAGCGTTTAGACAACATGAAAATGAGCCATTCCATCGATGTTATGAACGTTTCAACGAGTTAGTGGCTTCATGCCCGCATTATGGATTTGATCCATCGCAAATCATATCCTTTATCTATAATGGGATAAATCTTAACTCCAAACAACTTGTTGAAACTATGGGAAGCAGTCCGTTTGTCGATCTAGATGCCCATGATGCTGATCTTCACATGAGGTATGTCACCGAGACTACCCAATCTTGGGATACCTCTGACCGGAACGCTTAAAACCGAAATCGACAAACCACCACTGCTCCATCAGCGTCCGGCCTATTCCACGTAGATAAGAATTCTATGACGGACAGTCGATTGTACACCATGGAGAAAGGATTGCGAGACTTATGTGACATAGTTGGATCTATCCAAAACCCTGTCGTGAAGGTGTGTGCGATTTGTGAGGCGGGACATTCAACTGAGGAATGCCCGACGATACCCGCCTACAAAGTAATGTTGCAAGAGAAAGTTAGTGGTATAGGAGGCTATAAGGGTAATTTCGGTGCCCCGCACGGGAATTCATACAACCCTTCGTGGAAAAACCATCCTGGTTTTAGCTACGGGCAACAACATGCCGCAATGAACCCTCCTTCGCATGTTGCCCCTCCTCCACCACAAAAATTTCAACAAGCTCCGCACATGCAAGGACATGTGCAAGCACCGCCACCCCGTGGAAATTATATCCCGCCACAACGGAGAACTCTCGAGGATACCATAAATCAATTCATTGCAAGTCAGACTACAAACAATGCCAAATATGATCGTCTGATCGGCGACATAAATGCAAATCTGTCAAAAATACAATCCTCGTTGAGTGTTCAAGAGAAGGGCAAGTTCCCTGCCCAAGGCCAACGACCTCCCCTAGGTCAAACTAGTGTTAGCTCCACATCCACTGAACATCAGTAGCAATGTCAAGCAGTGACCACTCTTCGTAGTGGGAGAGTCATTGATTGATCACCTCCTCCACACGACACAACAAAAGACAAGGAGATTTCGCCCGTCATGAAAGAGGACAAAGATGTCCCCTTGAACGAGAGTGATAAGGAAGACACTAGTGAGCCTGAGGTGGTAGTGAAACCACCCTTAGCAGTACCATTTCCTCGAAGGTTGATTCCCGCTCAAAAAGGGAATCCACGTGATGAAGTGCTAGAAGTACTTAAGAAAGTCAAGCTGAATCTACCCTTTCTTGACGCCATCAAACAAATTCCTGCTTATGGCAAAGTTATCAAAGATTTATTGACGGTAAAAAGGAAGATGAAGGTAAAAAAAACGTATTTCTAGCCCAGAACGTGAACTCCATTCTACTAAATGATCTCCCCCCTAAATTCAAAGATCTCGGTGCACCCACTATATCCTGCATCATTGGAGATAATAAAATTGAGAAAGCCTTACTTGACTTGGGAGCAAGTGTAAACATACTCCCTTACTCCATCTACAGGAAACTTGATTTGGGCGACCTCAAGCCCACAAAGGTCACTCTCCAATTAGCGGATCAATCAGTGAAGATCCCACGAGGCATAGTCGAGGACGTGATCGTCCAAGTTGACACTTTCTACTTCCCGGTAGATTTTGTCATTTGGGACACGGAGCCCTCCTTCAACTCGAGCAATCATGTTCCTATCATCCTTGGGCGCCCTTTCTTGGCTACAGCTAATGCAATCATCAATACAAGAAATGGGCGAATGCAACTCACTTTTGGGAACATGACCTTGGATACTAACATCTTCCACATAGGCCAAAATGCAGGGGAGGAAGATGATCTTCACGCAGTGAGCCTTATAGACGAGGTAGTAGAAGAGTACTTAGAGAAAAATTTCTGTGGGGACGCTTTAGAATCCTATTTAGCGACGAGCTATGAGTGTGAGGGGACGTATACCCACTTTGAGAGGGAGGTTGGAAGGTTGAGAGAATTACTCGATGAGACTACGTCGGACGAGGACGTGAGAGAGGTTAATTGGGTTTCTAGGTTCGAGGAATTACCTCCGAGGGATACACACATGGCTCCCTCCAGTGAAAAATTTCCAACCCTTGAACTAAAGAAACTCCCCTCCCATATCAAATATGCATACCTAGGAGAGGATGAGACATTTCCTGTTGTTATCTCCTCTACCCTAGATGAAGGGCAGGAGGGTAAACTATTGAGAATTCTGAGGAAGCACCAAAGTGCTTTTGGTTGGTGTATCGCTGATTTGAAGGGGATAAGTCCTCTGATTTGCACTCACAAGATTCATCTCGAAGAGGATGTGAAGACCTCTAGAGAAATGCAAAGAAGACTGAACCCCAACATGAAAGATGTTGTGAGAACCGAGATCATCAAACTATTGGATGCCAGGATTATCTACCCAATTTCGGATAGCAAATGGGTGAGCCCTATTCAAGTCGTCCCTAAGAAGTCGGGTATGACTGTGATTGAGAATGCTAAGGGAGAGCTTGTTCCCCAACGCACCACCACCGGTTGGGGCGTTTGCATTGACTACCGAAAACTCAATGCGGGAACTAGGAAAGATCATTTACCCTTGCCATTCATTGATCAGATGCTTGAGAGAGTTACGGGCCACCCTTATTATTGCTTCCTTGATGGTTATTCTGGATATAAACAAATTGAGGTGGATGTACTTGACCAAGAGAAGACGACCTTCACTTGCCCTGTTGGTACGTTTGCCTACAAACGTATGCCATTTGGCTTGTGTAATGCACCTGCGACTTTTCAAAGGTGCATGTTGAGCTTATTTAGCGACATGGTCGAGAGAGGACTCGAAGTGTTCATGGACGATTTCAGCATTTTTTGCACCTCTTTCGATCATTGTTTGGACAAGTTGGAGAAAGTACTTACCCGATGTGTGGACAAAAACTTAGTGCTGAATTGGGAGAAGTGCCATTTCATGGTCACTGAGGGAATAGTTCTTGGCCACATTATTTCATCCAACGGAATAGAGGTTGATAGGGCTAAGATAGATGTCATAGCTGATCTTCCCCCACCGAAATCACTAAAAGACGTGCACTCTTTCTTGGGCCACGCGGGGTTTTATCGAAGGTTCATTAAGGACTTTAGTGCCATCGCTAGGCCCTTAAGTAACCTACTTATGAAGGACAACCCATTTGAGTGGACAGAGGCATGCCAAGGCTCCTTTGATAAGTTAAAAAACATGCTAGTGTCCGCTCCCATCATGCAAGTTCCGAATTGGTCCTTACCATTCGAACTTATGTGTGACGCAAGCGATTACGCGATCGGGGCCGTTTTGGGCCAAAGTAAAGATAAGCAAGCTCATGTCATCTACTACGCTAGCCGGACTCTTACCGGACCTCAACTCAATTATTCTACCACGGAGAAGGAGTTGCTAGCGGTAGTCTTTGCCCTCGATAAGTTCCGTTCCTATCTCATTGGTTCTCCCATTACTATTTTCACCGACCACGCGGCTTTAAAGTACCTACTTGAGAAGAAAGACGCCAAGCCGCGCCTCATAAGGTGGATCCTACTCCTACAAGAGTTCAATCTCTCCATCAAGGATAAGAAAGGAGTAGAAAACATCATTGCCGACCATTTATCTCGGCTTTCATCCGACGTACCTAGTGATCCCATACCCATAGACGAGCATTTTTCGGATGAGCAACTATTTGCTACTTCTTCATATCCCTGGTTTGCGGACATAGTGAACTATCTTGTCACGGGAGCCGTCCCTCCTGATTGGACACCGCAAGATAAGAAGAGGTTTCTTAATTGGTCGCGCATGTTCTTTTACGATGATCCTTTCCTCTTTAAATATTGCGCCGACCAAATCATTCGACGATGTGTACCAGATGATGAGATACCGAAAATCATCCAGTTTTGTCATTCGGAAGCATGTGGAGGCCATTTCTCGACGAAAAAGACGGCCGCTAAAATTCTGCAATGCGGCCTCTATTGGCCCACAATCTTTCGGGATGCAAATGACGCTTGAAAGTCATGCAATAGGTGCCAATGAATGGGAGCCATTTCTCGACGCGACATGATGCCCCTTACCCCCATACTCATCATTGAGATATTTGATTATTGGGGTATTGACTTCATGGGTCCCTTCCCACCGTCCTTTGGTTTCCTATACATCCTAGTCGCGGTAAACTACGTTTCTAAATGGGTGGAAGCTATAGATACTAAGACTAATGACAACAAGGTGGTGATAAAGTTCCTACAGGAACACATACTTTCTCGCTTCGTTGCACCGAAAGGGATAATTAGCGATAATGGCACGCACTTTTGCAATAGGCCATTCGAGAAGCTCATGAGAAAGTATGGCGTCGTCCACAAGGTTGGGACGACATATCACCCATAGACAAATGGGCAGGCCGAGCTAGCGAATCGGGAGATCAAGAACATTCTTGAAAAGACCGTCAATCCTACCCGAAAAGATTGTTCCCTTAGATTGACCGATGCACTATGGGTCTATCGTACCGCATTTAAGAATCAACTTGGCATGTCTCCTTTCTGTTTTGTGTATGGAAAACCTTGCCACCTTCCTGTTGAGCTCGAACACAAAGTGTATTGGGCAATTAAGCAATTGAAATATGCCTTGGACAAAGCCGGTGAAGCCCGAAAGCTTCAATTGAATGAGCTAGAAGAACTACGCAATGATGCGTATGAGAATGCCAAAATATCGAAAGAAACGATGAAACTTGCTCATGATAGCATCATTCGACGAAAGGAGTTTCATCCCGGGCAAAAAGTTCTTCTCTACAACTCTAGGCTTCACCTCTTTCCAGGCAAGTTGCGGTCACGATGGTCCGGCCCGTTCGTCGTAAAGACCGTTTTTCCCCATGGAGCTGTTGAACTACACGATTTAAAAGGGGAAAACACGTTCAAAGTAAATGGACAATGCCTAAAGCCATATCTAGAGGCGTGTGCAGAAGAGGTCGACATAATTTGGTTGTCGGATCCCGTTTACGGGATCAATTGAGCTGAGAAACTGAGGTCGTCGCACCCCCGACGCGTATGGGGTGAAATTGTGTGTATAGGAGTCGTTTGTGAATAGGTTAGTTAGGAGTCAGGAGACTAAGTTACAAAAGAGATCGGTTATTACGAATTTCGAGGGAGCTAATACGTATCACGATGTTGAATTCGAGGAATTTTTAGGGAGCCCTAGGGTCTAGAAGGTTTTTAGGAGCCTTATGCACAAGTTAGAGGATGAGAGAGCACTTTGAAATGGAGAGAAGAGTGATTTTCAGCATTCGGACCAGCTTGCTACCCCGAACCCCAACCTGAACCGGTTCGGGGGGGCGAACCGGTTCGCAGGTACACCCGAACCGGTTCGGGGTACCTGACAGATTCTTCCCCCCTTCTTTTCCAAATTCATTCCCTTCCCTCCATTCTTTCCCCCTTCTTTCCCCTTCGTTTTTCTTCCCTCCAAATCCTTCCCCCCTTCCCAAATTCAACCCAATTCACCCCTTCCCTCCTCTCCTTCCCACCCTTTCATATTTCCCACCAAAAACCCACCCCTTCACACCTATAAATACCCCACCACCCCTCCTCCATTTCTCACACCAAAACAATCTCCCTCACTCTATTTTCTCCCATATTTCCTCTCTCTCTCTCCCTCTTTCCGTCAATGTGCCGCGCCAACGCCGCCCCAACCTCCGCCCAAAGAAATATGATGATACCACCATCCTTGACGACCCGGGTAAGGGGGTCTTTCGATGCGTCCAAGAACGTCATTGGGCCGAGCACTACTTCTCGCATACGCGCCCCATTCACATTGAAAGTTTCGTGGATTGGGACGACCTTCCGGGCGATGTCACCGCCCTATTTGCTCGCCGGGGGTGTTGCTCTTTCCTCGCCCCTACGAGCAATAACGTCTTTGATGCCGCCATTCGCCAATTTTATACGATCTTGGTTCGCAAATCCTCCACACTTCACGAGTCGTACCTTGATGGCATCACTATTCCCTTCTCGGAGGCCATCATCGCACGCAAAATGCGTGCCAAAGGGGTGCTCCTCCTCATACCCTTCCAATACCCCAACAACGCTACCCCCCATACCAAAGAAGAATTCATCGCACGCATGGCACCCGGGGTGGAATGGGTGCGCGAGTCCTTTCCTATTGGTGGTTTGTCCGCCATGGTGCGCTTCACGCACCTCATTGCTTGTGGGGCCATCCACCAAACCACCAATGACTCGGTGGTCCGGTTACGGCACGCTAATTTCCTCTATTACTTTTTAGACCCCGGGAGCACCATCAACCTTGCCCAACTCTTCTATGCGGATATCCTCAATGCCGCCTACGATGAGAACGGCAAAACTGCACTACCTTACGCCCGTTTCATCACGGAGCTATTGATGGAAGCGGGAGTGGATGACCCCGGGCAACAAATTCGCCTTCCTTGCCCCATTGGCGGAACTTCCACCACTAGAAGCGAACGACAAATGCTCGTAGCTCACCCCGACCATCCCATTCATGAAGAGGATGTGCCCGAGGAAGCTCATGACGACCCGATAATGGACGTCGACGAGGAAGAAGTTGAGGATGATGATGAGGATTCTGATTTCGAGCCTCCGGGGGCAAACTTCGATAGTCGCCTTTCGGCGGTTGAGGCCCGTCTCGACGGGTTCATCAACCAATACAATCAAGACCAAGCGGACTACCGAAGGGATACCCGGATGATGTACCAACTCCAAGTCCACCTTCACCACCTCAACTTTGGTGGTCCGCCTCCCCCCTTCTATTATGACCCATATGATCCGAATGCACCCTCCACCTCCCACCCACCTCCACCATGACCTATGCTTGTTTTTATATTTTGGTGTATTTGTTAGTTATGGTAGGGCTTTCACATTATTCACAGTTGTTTCCCCATTTCTCATGTAACACAGGTTTCTCATTGGTTATAATACAAGCTTGCATTTTTTCATATTTGTTTATTTTATTTTTTCGCACTTACTATTCGCTTTGAGTTAGATTTTAGTCCTTTTTGCTTGAGGACAATGCAAAAGTCTAAGTTAGGGGGGGTCACAAGTGCGTATTTCTAAAACTTCACAAATTTTCAAAATGCCCAAAAATTTCCAAAAAAATCATAAAATTTTGAAAAATCCAAAAATATTTTTGTTCAAAATAAATAAAAATTGGAATTCAAATTTTTCAAAAATATCATTAAAAGTCGAATTGGAGTCTCAAATTGTAAATACCCAACATACACAAAGCCGAAATTGACCAAAGATGGAAATTGAGCGAAAATTGACGACTTAACGAATAAATGTGGAGATTAACAAACCCGGTGAGATTCGAGCCTATCCTGTTTTGCGAGCTTTTTAAATCAATCCGAGTTAATTGTTAACTCAAAGTTCTTTTTAGCGCTTAATAAGTTGTAAAGGATCTCAATTCTTTCATTTTGATCGGTTTTAAAAAATGTGTGCACTATCGCCTTGAAAAACGTGCCAAATTAGTCTCTAAACTTAAATCCACCTCGAAACGCATATGGTAACGCAATTGGCATTTTGGGCAATGAAGTAGGCCCTCGTTTATCACCCAAAATTTTGGCCAGAAAAAGTAGCGAAAAATCACCCTTTGTAACCCAAATTGAGCCGAATAATATTCCCTTTCAGTTGACAACCCGAAAAAATCCAAAATGGCCGGAATTGTGAAAAATAAAAAAAAAATCAAATTTCAAGTCCAAGAAGTGCATATAAAGGGGTAAGAAACAAAATAGTATGCTCAACAAAAACAAAAAGAAAAAAAAATAGAAAAAGAAGAAAAAAATGAGCAATAGCCCGGAAAAAGCACAATTGAACATCACGAATGATTTTTCCAATTCCAACCTTCCATACCTCCTTCATTTTACCCAATGCAACCTTCAACCCGAAAAAGTCCTAACCGAGTCCAAATTGCGAAAATTAATTACCGCGTGGAGAGTTAAGACACCAAAAGATAATATAAGAGGCTAAGTGCGCGAAATAAGGCAATGTTCCCATTTTTAAAGTCGTAGTCCGTTGAAGAGATCCTTTCGCCATAAAAGTTCCCTCTTTCTAATTGCATGCGTGAATTTGCTTCAATTACATTTACACTTTATATCATGCATGCCGAGAGAATAGCCATAATCCGAGAGGTTCGTTTGAGAGAGTATTCCGTGAGAAATTGAAATCAAAACGAATTTTCGGATAAGTAACGTAATGATCAATCGATGGAAATTGGCGGTTATATTTTCGGCTTCGCACACACACACTACGGTTTGAGACTCGTAAACATGATTTAATGATGACTATTTTCTGGAAAGTTTGAATGGCTCAATTTTTGCGTATTTTGAATTTTCTTTGAGTCGAATTTTGTGGGTATATTCACTGCAAACCCTCACGAGACACCACTCGTCCTACTAGGGTAACCTAGAGGTTTAAAGTCTTGTTGCATGCGCTAAATGCAATCGCTTGCCCGCGAAAGAGGTACTCTATCCCAATAAAGTCTTTGATGGATCCTTAACTCATACTCTCATTCTTTTACATTGCTCGGGACGCGCAAAGTTCTAAGCTAGGGGGTTGATTGGGCATAAATATTGTATATTTATTCCCCTAATTTCAGTACATTTGTGAACCCGAGTGATGTAACATATATGGGTTTGATTCACATTTATGCTACTAACCTTCGTGGCGAGTATTTCGTGTTTTTTTCTTCTCTTATTGGTTTTACAGGTTAATTATGCAAGCAGTGCAAAAGAGGAAGCAAGACAGTGCAAGAAAAGCTAAGAAGGCAAGTTCAAGGGAAATTTTTGTAATTTTTCAGACCAATCCGGAAGAAGAAGCCAACTGGAAAGTTGAAGAGCTTGGAACAACGAGAACACTGGAAGAAACGGCACCCAAATCCGAGCTACGGTTGAAACGTTATGCTCAGTTGAAGTTGAAGAAAAATCCAAGAAAAGAAGAGAAAAGCCAGAAAAATGCTAAGTGTTGAACTCCAGGCCAGCATACATTCGCGAACCCCAACCTGAACCTGTTCGGGGGGCAAACTAGTTCGCAGGTACCACTGAACCGGTTCGGGGTACCTGATGCGCGAATTTTGTCTTTTATGTTGATTGGTTCCCAAGTCTCCTATTAGGTTTTAAACTCTCCAATATTGTAGGAAACGTAGGTCACAACTTAGGAGCAGCCATTAGGAGTAGTTTAACTCAGTTTTTGATAGAGAAGAAGAGGGAGAAACATCTAGGAACATCAAAGGAATTATTTGCTTCAAGATTCAATTATTAAGGGTTTGTTTTTCAAGTTTTAATTCAAGATTCAATATTTTTGTGGTTGTTCTTGCATGCTTAGTTTTCGTAATCGATTCAACCTGTTTTCGCATTCATAATACGTATTTATATGCTTCTAGTTAGTTTCATCATGAATTCCTCAACATGCAACGTTACTATTTCATGCATTAGTCAATTTAACATGTCCGGCTAGGTTTTAAAAGGTTGGGATGCATGAACCCAACTTGATGTGTTAATGCGTGTGTCTAACGTTGATCCGATGAATTTAACGATTGATTTTGATCGTATCGCATAATTACATAATAATTGTGGATCTTTATATCTCGTTTGCCTCTGAGTACTCGTGATGATTTAGAGTACAATTTGAATGCAATTATCGCGATACCGATTTACTCATCCTCAGATTAGGTATGACGCGGGCTTGAACCTCGTATACATAATGCTTGGGAGTCTTAAATTCCGAGTTGGATTAATCGGATAAATTTATGATTGACGTTGTCACTACATTACACTAGGGTTGGGGGATTGTATTCCCATCCTATTTTCTCCTCATTTAGGTTCAAAAAGTTGCAATTTAATTCTTCATTCTTCATTTAGATAATTTAGTTAGTTGCATATTTTATCATAATTTCATAATTGCATTTAGTTTAATCAATCCCAAAAACCAAAACCAAATCTTTTCCTTTCTTTTTAGAGTCATTGTTAGGATTCCTCCGTCTTATCCCGTCGTCACAATTCCGTTGTCCTTTTTCCCTGAGGATCGATACCCGACTTGTCGGATTATTACTTGAGCGACAGGCTTGCACTTGATCCTAGAGAGTACACACTTTAGAGACACATTCTGAGTCGTGTCACATGGCTCAATTAAGTGAAGACACGTGCCAATCTACGTGGCAACAACAAGCACTTTCGAGGAACTCAGACGCTCTGAGGAATCATACTACAACGAGGAACACTACTTCCCCGAGGAACACTGCTTCCCCGAGGAACTCGTACGCTCCGAGGAACAAGAACTCTTCAAGGAACTCTTGAGTACCGAGTAGCTTAGGCGGTCCGAGCAACTTAGGCAGTCCGAGTTGCACCTCGAACAAAGCATTAATAGCTGGATAACCAATAGTTTGACTGTTCATTAAATGCTTATCATTCAGACGCATACGCTTAAGGGGCATTGAATGTATTACCCTTTTATATGTACATCATTTAATGTATTACCCTTTCACATTACAGCCTCAGGGCTATAAATACATTGTACAATCCTCATTGGAAGAAGAGGGGGAATTTCTTGATAGAACTTGTAATCGAGAATTCCCATACAGTCAAAAATAACATAACAGTGGACGTAGGCCATTCTTATAAGGCTGAACCACTTTAAAAACTCTTTGTTTCATTTATTTTATCTGTGATTGAATAATTAGATATGATCTAATTTTTTACATCAACAGTTGAGTAAATTATTTAATTTTATAAATTGATCAATTTGAAATGAATAGATTGTCAATGTATTAATTTTAAATGGGTTTAAATCTAATTTGTGGTGTGTTTGGAAAACAAAATATAGTTATTTACTTTGATATGTGCGCGTGCACGCGTGTGTAGAGAGAGAGAGAGAGAGAGAGAAAGAGAAGTATGGTGAGAGTACTCTATGGGAGTGGTGCATTTAAGTTTTAAGATTCATGTTGTAATTATAAACTGTGCAATTTCCTGCTTTTGGTGAAATGAACTAATTTAAGTTTTTGTGAATCAACATGAATTGGTTCATTTTTTAATTTGTTCATTCTTGCAACCAAACACTAATAATAAGGCAATTCATGAATGAATTAATTTTAAATGGGTTAATTTATAATTTTGGGGATAACCAAACATGCCACTATATAATTAGCGTTCTAAAATAGCTCATCAAGAGTTTTGAAACATTACATATTCGAAAAAAGAGATGGAATTTGTAAAACATTACATATTCAGAATCTGATACTACTACTAATATTAGAGCGATAATCTGAAGAAAAAATGTCACAAGATTATCTTACCACATCAAACCTCAGGAAGCTACATTAATTTATGATACAGATCTCCTTGATCAAGGGGAAGAATGTTATATGTCACATATATTTATATTTCTTTATTTCCTTATAGGAGGGGCAAGCAGTCAATTCAACAACAAAGATATCATAAATCAACACATTATAACTATCTAAATGTGAGTAAAATAGTTTAGAGGATCATTTTACAATTGCAAAAGATATTGAAAAGAAATTGAAAATGGAGGCAACTTTTTCCTACACATGTTCAGGGGGTCATATCCTAGCCTTTCCCATAGGTGTTTCTCGATGGGCTTAGAATGATGGATAGACCCTAACTAGCTTGATCATAACTTTAGGTAATATTATACATCTTATCTTAAATATACTTTTGCACAGTAGTAGACTCACGTAACAAAAGAATAGACAAATAATATAATAATTATATTATACAGTAGTTTCAATCATTAACAAAATATTCTATGTAAATGTTGCCATCCCATCCCAAAGAAAAACTCTCAAAGAAGTGGAGACTACTTCCCATCAATAAATGATTAGTTTTTTCCTATTACATTATAGAATAATAGACAAACAACATAAAACTTATTTAGGCCCTGTTTGGTCGTTCCAAAATAGTAAATTGGCCCATTTACAAATGAGCCCATTATTTGTGTTTGGTTTTCTTAATGAAAATATTCAATAATAGACCCATTTTAGCTCCTTTATTAAATTACAAATGGACTCATTCCACAAAAAACATGAAATGGTGTCATTTGAAATTGGATCGTTTTAGGAGTGTGGCTCATCCTGACCCTTCCTCTCATTCATACCTGTACGATTACCTCATTAATATCATAATATTTCTCTCACTTCTCTCTTCTCTGTATCTTTTATCTCTCTTAATCCTCCATTTTATGATTCAATGATCACAACAACATTAAATTCTTGTAAGATCGTATCTTAGAATTTGATTGTTAATTAGATTAACAATCAAATCTTACTAGAATTTGATCTTATTAGATGCAATCTGATTAACAATCAAGTTATATCTTATTAGATGTATATGATATTCAAATTTGGTTTGATTAACGATCAAATCTGATCCAATATGATTAACAATCGAGTTTGATCTTACTAGATTTTAGGGTTTTTGTATGTCTAAAGTTAATAAAATTGTATATGTTATAAATTTTAGGGCTATTTATGTCCAAAGTATATAAAATTGTATATGCCCTAGATTTTAGGGGGTTTTTTGTCTATTGTTGTTGAAAGTAATCAAGTTTGATTTATTTTTATTTCTTTTCTATTCATGCATTTGCAAAAAACACTATTGAATTGTCTGTAGTTCAGAAATTTCATATCAAAATTTATTAAAGGTAAAATTATCTAATGTTTTTAACCAATTTGTGATTATTAATAAAATTATCATTTAACTATGGACATTTATGATTGAGTCTTGATTGTCATCATTGTCTAGATCTTAGTCTAAGATATGTTTTGGAAATGATGATAAATTACCAAAGTTTAAAGCATGTTTGTCCCGTAGGTTTGTTTAAAATTTTCTTTAATGGGATGATAATATATTCATGTGTGATTGTAGTTATTTTAATGTATGTTTTGTTCATCCTTTGATTAATAGTTGTACGTGATAATCTGACTATATTTACCATTCTTTCTTTCTCATGTATATGATTTATGTTGGAGATTATATGAAATGAAAATGTCCTTTTTTTACGCAACACATTAATGCTAAACTTATTTTTTGCATTTGATTGAAAATTAAATATTTGAGGTTCTTAAGCAACGATTTCCTATTTTAAGAATGCCATATTCATATCCATTTACTAATCAAGCAAAAATAATAGTATCATTGTGTGTTTTTCATAGTCACATACGCATAGAATGTGGAGGTGAAGATTGCGTTTCTGAGGAGTATGATCGTTTAATCAAAGATATAGATATTGAGTGATAAGCACCCAAAACTGTACATTTTATACCCCAAATAGACGTACTTTAGTTGCTAATTCTCGGCAATATGGGTCTTATGAGCTTAAATGTTTATCTTGTAGGTCAAACGTCCGTTTGCGGTGTCAAAATCTTTATATCGAGGCAAATGCGCATTTTATGGAGCTAATTCCCTCCCCCGTATCCTAGCCTACCCTAAACTGAGCCTAAGGCTACCCCGAGCCCCATATGTGTCTAATTTATCCCTTTTTAATATTTTTTTATATTTTTAGCTTGAGTCATTTTTATTTTTAGGATTTATTTTTTATTTATTTAGGATTTCTAGTTTTTATTTTCTATTTTTATATTTCATTTTTATAATTTTATTTTTTATTTTATTTTGATTTTTATTAGTTTTTACTTTTATTAGGATTAGTTTTTTTTAATTTTATTAGATTATTTTTTAGGACATTAGTTTTCATCTATATTTTAAGTTTTTATTTCATTTTACTTTTTATATAGCTTAGGATCTTATTTTTTTTTAGTTTTAATATTTTTATTTTTATGGTTTTTAGTTTGTTTTATTTTGAGTTAGATTTTATTTTTTATTTTTAGTTTTATTAATTTTTGTTGAGTCTTTATTATTTTAGGTGTCTAAATAAAACACACACACACAAACTTATCCTACACCCTAATACACACAAACACCCTCTCACCCACACCCACATTTCCATAGACTCACACACACCTAAGAATAACCTCACCCACACTCTTCTAGCCTACACCCACATCCACACTAACACATCCTAATTCATCTTCAACCTCCATCACCCCATTCATTCTCTCTCCTCCCTCACCCACCATTAACACCTTACTACCATAACCCCCATTACCAATTTAACTCAAAACCATAGCCACCTTAACCCACTTCTGCCCACATCCCATAACCCGAATCCCGTCGAAAAATAAATCGGCGCTGACCCATGTCCCTGCTCTAGCAAACCCGCCAGAATCGCGACCATACCTTCCAGCCGGTGACCTCCTAACCCACGAAACATAACCCGCGACCCACCTGCTCAAAACCGGTTCAGCCCCTACCCACGTAACCCACCAACCTCCCACTCCCAAAACCGTCGGCGTCCCCTACCCAAATTTGCCGACCCCGGCACCGATTTGACTACTCGGGTCGTCCCATCTCGGCCAGCTGAAGCCCAAAACCCCATTTCGACCCAGTACCGGTACCAAAACCCGTCATCCCTATGTAGACCTGATTTTGATTTCAAACCCATTCATAACCCTCCAACCCATTTCACCCAAATCGTGCATATGCCAAAGAACCAACCAAAGACAAAACAAAAAAAATAAAACCTTTAAAATGCCCCAAGGGCCCCCGAATTTAAAATCCTTATACTTAAAATCAATTTCCTTGTTATGAAATATATATGCGAAAGCGTAAAGGTGATGGTTCAATAAATCGAATTACCAAATTTTAATTTCTTTTTCAAATTAAAATTAAACACAATTAATTAATCCGTGTCCTAGAATTTGCCTAAGTCATATTTTGCAATGTTATCAAGTTAGGCCAAACCAATTTTAACAATTAAATTAAATGAATTGAATTAATTAACTAAACATTATCTAATATTAATTAAGCACCAAATTAAACATGTAGTGATTAAATTAAACCAATTTTATCTTTTTACTTAAGCATGCGTTCTAGGTAATTTTACAAAAGATAAAATAAACAATTAATCCACTACGCCGCGATTTACGAGGAAAAATCCACAACGGGAAACAACCTCGGACGTCCCTAGCCTCAAATCCACTAAGTACGGAATTTACAATTACAAGACAAAAGACTTACATCATACGAATCGATCCCTCTCAAGCCTCGATGCTCCTTCTTGTAGATACCTCTTCATAGCGAATAATCACGGAGCTCCACCGCGGTCTCGAAATCCACCGATCGGACTTTATGTGGTCACCGTCACCCGAACTAGGAGCCTTTCTCCAAGTGGGTAAATCACGAAAAACCTCTTCTTCTTTGTGGGAATTAGAAGCAAACCCAAACTTCTCTTCTTCAATGGTGTAGAGAAAACCGGTGCCAAAACTCCAAGAAAGATGTATATATATATATATATATATATATATATATATATATATATATGAACTTGGATAAACTAAACTATGGGTGTAAACTGAAGTGTATATTAATTTTCCCTTGAAAATTGACACTTTAAAACATTGAACTTTTCCCTAAAATATTTTTTCTCTCAAACACTCTCTATAGGTTGGTAGGATGTGAAAAGTTAAGTTAGAAAACGTTGTTCTCGCACATAATAAGTTCTGAAAAAGTTAGTGGAGAAACAAGTGGGGAACATGGGTAAAAACTGTAAAAAACTGTTCCCGCCTGACGTCTCGTTCGAACGACATTAGGTTCGAACGACATCTTGTTCGAATGAGTCTTCTAACGAAGTTCCAGTATGAACTCGTTAGAAGCTCGTTGAAAATATCTTTAGAACGACCATCTCATTCGAACAACATTTCGAACGAAGTTCCAGTATGCCATATTGGGAAGTCGTTGGCAATCTCGTTCGAACGACTTGTGGTTCGAACGACAATCTCATTCGAATGACACTTCGAACGAACTCACAGAATGCTCAAAAATTCTTTTTAAGCCCAGAAACTTTTATATACATTATATATAAGTTTTAATAGAAAACATTCTGAAAACAAAACACATTATTAAAAACCTAACACCCAATATAAACCATTCCAAGCTTCTATATATATATGTAATGCATTCATACCTTGGAAGCATGGAACCATTATTGATGACGTATAAACGAGGCACTTAAACACGATATTTTGATGAAGCTTTATACACTTGGCCGCTATGTCTTCAACAAACACGTCATAGGCTTGAAAGATGATCAATATTCTCTATCCTATGACTCAAACGTTTTTGTCCGGAATTGAGCCAAAACAACAAAGGACTCAATTGCAAATTTGCGTCCTTACAAACCTCATTAACCCCATGTTCCTAATAAACCCAACTTATTCCCTTAAAACTATTTTACCCAAATACCCCCAACTACCACTTCTACCACAATTTCTAAAACTACCCCTTTAACTAAATCAGATTTGTTCCAATCCCCTCACCCACATGACCTCACACCTCTCTTACCTCAAATGTACACACCCCATTTCCATGCACATTAAACCTTCCTAAAAATACCCCTTAGTCCCATGTGTGCCATGCATCTACTATAAAAGAAGACTCAATACCCTATTTGTGAAAATATCATCAAATAGAGAGAGAAAATTCTAGACAAAAGCAGAGAGTTAGGTTAGAATAAATTAGGTAGAAATATTTGTAAATAATTTTTTATTTTTGTTAGATATTTGTGAGGTTAAATTTTCTAAGAGAGTTAATTGCGTGGATATTTAATTTCAAATCACTTGGATGATCAATTAGAGGGATTGTATGCTTCAAATTGGAAGATTAGAGTTCAACTTTCTCAAAGAGATTTGGTTTGCTTGTTCTATTCTCTTCTATTTTATTTTAGTAGCTTTGATTATTTGTTCATCATGTTTAATATCATGTTAGGCTAAATCCCCTTTCAAGGGGTGGGGGAAAACCCTTATTTGATGTTATTTTAGTTTAAATAGTTTGGTTACTTGAAAATTCCCTTTGAATGTTAATTTTGATCCCTCCCCCTTAAATTTACGCCTCGAGAGAGGGTAAATGGTTTTCGAGAGAAAATCATAATTCTAGTTATAATACCCATTTTACATTCGAACTAGAGATAGGGGTTTCTTAAGTGGGGTATTATTACTTGAATTTCAACTCTAAATTTATTTCCTGAGATTTACATAAATTTTAATTGATCAATCCTAGCAGGTGATTAATTAAAAGGAGTTGTTGATACCAAATTTAATCTGCTGACATAGCCCAATCATATGAAGACACGTGGCAATCTACATGGCAACAACAAGCACTTACGAGGAACTCACACGCTCCGAGGAACCATATTACTCCGAGGAACAAGACCTCTCCGAGGAACTCTTAAGTACCGAGAAGCTTAGGTGGTCCGAGCAACTCAGGCGGTCCGAGCTGCACCTCGAACAAAGCATTAATAGCAGGATAACCAACAGTTTGACTGTTCATTAAATGTTCATCATTCAGACGCACACGCTTAAGAGGCATTGAATGTATTACCCTTTCATATGTACATCATTTAATGTATTACCCTTTCATATTGCAGCCTCGGGGCTATAAATACATTATACAATCCTCATTGTAAGGGGATCCGAATCTAGACCGGAATTTCTGGATAGAACTTGTAATCGAGAATTCCAAAACACTCAGCAATAACAAAACAGTGGACGTAGGCCATTCTTATAAGGCTGAACCACTTTAAAATTCTTTGTCTCATTTACTTATCTGTGATTGAATAATTAGAGTGATCTAATTTTTTACATCAACAGATTGGCGCCGTCTGTGGGAAACGACTGGTAATATCATTTTTCACCAAAAATAATCCATTATCAGTGGCTGATATTCCTGAATCTAGCAATCGAAACGCTGGAACCCCTCCAAATCCATCTGCTCCGCTAAATATTCCAGATCTGATTGGAATAATGGCAAATCTGGCTCAGGGCCAGACCGTCATGCAAGAAAAAATGCGACAACTCATCCAAACCCTCCATGGCGGTGCATCAGCCCATTCCGGACCACGAAGCATTCAAAGAAATACCTGTATGCCTTCTTCGCGTACTAAGCGTACTAATTCATATCGCAATGAGGAATCTGAAGATTTTTCTTATCAACCTGGATGAACTTCGTCAGTGCGAGCCACAGATACTGAACAACGTGTCACTCTCTCCCCAAAAAGAACCAGCGCATTGGAAAGGTTAAGTAGGGTTTCTCCTTTCGACCGATTAGGCCCTAGGAGGAACAAAAGTCCGCTTAATGCAGCGTCGAGGAGCTTTCGACGACCATCAGATTTAAGGGAAGGATCTGCCCAGTCGCGACCAGTTGCTCGTCAAGGTAGATCCCATGAGCGACCAGCTGCTCGTCAAGATAGATCTCAGGAATCCACTTCAAAGCGATCAGTTGCTCGAACCAATAGGCCCGAGGAAGGAAATGATGCATGGAAAGGATCTATTCAAAGGCTGGAGGATAGATTAGGGGAAATGGCTAAGGCCAAGAACCCTCTACAACGAACCTTTGTTAGAGGAACACCTTTTGTCCAGGACATTGTGGATTTTCCAACACCATCAAAGTTCAAAGCACCTATTGTGACTCCCAAATATGATGGAAAGACTGACCCTGTCCTTCATATAGAATAATATCAAGCTGCAGCCGACATCTATGCTGTTCCAGATGAGATGAGATGCAGAGCATTCTTGGGAACTCTTACCGAATCTGCTCAAATATGATATAATAATCTTCCTCGGGGTAAGATTTTAACCTTTCTTCAACTGGCCGAGTTATTCATTGGGAATTTCAGCTTTGGGGAAAAGCCAGTTAAACGAGTAGCACATTTTTTGAGTGTTAGACAACAAGCTGGTGAAAGTACCAGAGATTATATAACTCGTTTTAATAACGATAAACTTGAAGTCATTGATTATGAGGAAAAGACAGTGATCACTACCTTGATGAGTGGGTTGTTGCCTAATAAGTTGTATTACACTTTGGCCAAAGATCCACCCACAACTATGTCAGAATTGATGGCGAAAGCGGCCAAAATCATAAATGCCGAGGAGGCTATGGCTGCGAAGAAAAATATGGATAAAGAAACCAAGGTGGAAGTCGAAAAAGCCAAGAAGAAAGAGCATAAGAACAACGGTGGTGAAAAACTATCCAAAAATAGGTCGTCATGGGAGGTCTTAAGGAAATTTGATAATTACACTCCTTTGAAGGTAGATATCAACCACGTCCTGGAAGAAATTAAGAACAACGAGGAGTTAAACTGGCCAAAGAAAATGAAGGCAGATCCTGACACGAGGAATAGGGAAAAATATTGCGAGTTTCACAAGGATAATGGCCATATGATGAAAAATTGCATAGCTCTTCAGAATGAGATCAAAACACTCATCAGACGAGGAAAGATGGCAAAGTATGTTGATCAGGGAAACGAAAGAAGAAACAATAACCGAGCAATAGAGAGGTCTAGATCTCCTCGTCGAGCAGAGGAGAACAAGAAAAGAAACCATGAAGTTGATCCCGAAGATGACCCCGATCTTCCCAAGAGACCAAGGCATCCAGAACGAGAGGTATTTTCAATACGCTTCGGGTCATTTGACTGTAATATTATAACAGGTGGAGATGCAGGAGGAGGAGACCTTACTGCAGAGAGAAAGGCTTACCTCGGTGAGGCTCAAGCTTTCTCTTACATTCAGCGAATAAATCTAGCTGAGGATGATCACCCGAGAAAGTTAAACAAAGAGAAGTTGGTCATTGGGTTCTCAAAGAATGACCTTGCAGGTGTTCTATATCCTCATGATGATCCGTTGGTGATCAAGATGAGAATGAAGGAGGTAATGATTTCAAGAGTACTGGTCGACAATGGTAGCTCGGCAGACATCATGTTCTACTTGTGCTTCGACAGTTTAAATCTAAAGCTATCTCAATTGGAGCCTTATCATAGACCCCTCATCAGTTTTGTTGGCGAGAAAGTTTTTCCACTTGGGACGATCAAGTTGGATATATTCATTGGTGCATGGCCTGCTTGTCGAACAGAAAGAATACGTTTCTTCGTGATGGATAAGAATGTCCAATCATCGTACAATATCATCATGGGAAGAGTAGGATTGAAGAAGTTCGAGGCTATACCATCTACAGTGCATTAATGCTTAAAATTTCCAACAAACTTTGGAGTAGGAGTTGTGAAAGGTGATCAGAAAGTAGCTCGGGAATGCTATTATTCATCCGCCGAGCAAGAAGAACTAGAATAATCAAAGAAAAAGACTACTACCTATCAAGTGGATGAAGGTGCAGAGATTGAAACATTGGATCCTCGATATGAGTCGCAACTCGTGAAGGGTCAAGTGGTGGAAGCTACTGAAAACATCATGCTGGACGAGGATCACTCTGAGTGAACTACTCAAATAGGTTCATCATTGGAAGCCTCATTAAAACAAGAATTGATAACTTTCCTTAGAAGCAAAAGACAAACTTTTGCATGGAGTCATGAAGATATGCCTGGGATAGACCCAAACTTCTTATGTCACGAGCTCAATGTGAATAAGGAGATCAAGCCTGTGAAACAGAAAAGAAGAGTATTCAGTCCCGAGAAGAATCAAGCTATACAGGAGGAAGTCGAGAAGCTCCAGAAAGCTTGTTTCATTGAAGATGTTAAATATCCAGATTGGTTAGCCAATGTAGTGATGGTAAAGAAGAAAAACAACAAGTGGATGATGTGTGTAGACTTCACCAACCTCAACAAAGCATGCCCAAAATATCACTTTCCATTGCCCCAAATTGATCAACTGGTGGATGCTACCTCGGGACACGAGCTGCTGAGCTTTATGGATGCTTATTCTGGTTACAATCAGATCAAAATGAAACCTGAAGATAGGGAAAGTACTTATTTCATTACCCCTAGGGGAACTTATTGTTATAATGTTATGCCTTTTGGTTTGAAAAATGCACGTGCGACATATCAGCGGTTTATGAACAAAGTCTTTGCTGAACAAATCAGTTGCAATATAGAAGTCTATGTTGACGATATGCTGACGAAGAGCAAAAAAGATGCTGATTATCTATTTGACTTAAATCAGACTTTTGATGAACTAGATAAATACCAAATGAAGCTGAACCCGACGAAGTGCATATTTGGAGTAAGAGAAGGCATGTTCCTCGGGTACATTGTCAATCAACGAGGCATTGAAGCAAATCCTGAAAAGATCAACGCTCTATTAGGGTTGCGATCTCCAACGACGAAGAAGGAAGTACCGAGTCTCATAGGACGAGTAGCAGCACTTAACAGATTTGTGTCACGAGCAACTGATGGATGTCTCCCATACTTCAAGACACTCAGAAAGACTTTTGAGTGGAATGATGAACGTGAGAAAGTTTTTCAAGACTTAAAGAAATACTTGGGAGCACATCCACTGTTTTCCAGGCCGGTGATGGGAGAAAAATTGTATTTGTACATTGCAGTGTCCGAGAATGCAGTTAGCTCGGCGTTGGTCAGAGTGGAGAATGGAGTGCAAAAACCAATTTACTACACAAGTAAGGCCTTTCGAGGAGCAGAGATCAGATATCCAAGGCTGGAAAAATTGGCACTGGCGCTGATTGAGGCAAGTAGAAGAATGAGGCCATACTTCCAGGATCATACCATAATAGTATATACCGATATGCCATTGAGGAAGGCCCTTCATAAACTAGAAAAATCAGGGAGACTGATGTACTGGGCAATAGAACTCGGTGAATATGATATAGTTTATGAACCCAGATCATCATTAAAAGGGCAAGTTGTAGCATATTTTATAGCAGAGTTCACCTATCCTGATATCCCTGAGGAGAAAAAGTTGCTCGCTGATCAACCTGTGGATGTTACAGGATCAACAAACACTTGCTCAGACCAACTCCGGTTGGTAAAAGGGCAAGTGGATGTTACAAGATCATCAAATTCAAGCTCAGACCAATTCCGATTGGTAAAAGGGAAAGAAGAGATGATCGACGAAAAGAAAGAAAAATCCGGGGAGGATGAAAGGAAGCAGCAAATATTTCACCGAGGAACTCTGACAGAGTAGAAATTTGAAGACGAGTTACCTATATGGAGGCTATATGTATATGGTTCATCTTGCACTACAGGATGTAGCACGGGGATAGTTTTGAGCACTCCGGATGAGGTCGACATGGAATACGCCCTGCGTTTCCAATTCAAAGCTTCCAAGAATGAGGCTGAGTATGAGGCCATGATTGCAGGACTTAGTTTGGCAAAGATTATGAAGGCGCAACAGCTCATTATTTTCAGTGATTCTCAATTGATCGTAAACCAAATGATGGGAGTATATGCAGTCAAAGGAGAATTAATGATCAGATATCATGCAAAGGCAACAAAGCTGGTGTCAGAATTTGCCGCTATTCAGCTGGTCAGAATACCAAGAATGGAGAACGCGAGAGCAGACGCCCTAACTCGACTAGCATTAGCTACTCGCACTGAGTTACGACGAACAATCCCAATTGAAGTGTTACTTTATCACTCTTGATTTAGGACCATCTTGGATGGAGCCCATCAGGGCGTATATCGAGGAGGGAGAATTGCCAATTGACAAACTCGCAGTCAAGAAATTGAAGTTTAAAGCTGATGGGTATGTATTAACTAATGGTATTTTATATAGACGAGGAATTATGGCACGTTTATAGAGATGCGTACATCCCTCCGAGGTGAAAGAATTAATTGAAGAGATCCATGAAGGGTACTGTGGAGCACATGTAGCAGGTCGGACACTTTTGCAAAGGGTGATGATGCAGGGATACTACTGACCGACGATAAGGGCTGATTGTATAGCCTATGCCAAGAAGTGTGACAAGTTCCAGCGCTTTTCCTCCATTCGAAGAACTCCACAAGCATTGTTCACACCCATAACTTCCCCTTGGCCATTTTCCATGTGGGGAATTGATTTAGTTGGACCACTGCCAACGACGCGAGGAAGGTTCAAATACCTCGTCGTCGCAGTAGATTATTTTACTAAGTGGGCAGAAGCTAAGCCACTCATTGACATGACGTATGAGAAGGTGTACCAATTTGTTTGGAAGAACATCATTTGTCGATATGGTCTTCCTCATGCCTTCATCACAGACCATGGAACAAAATTTGATAACGAGGAGTTCGCTGCCTATTGTCATCATTCAAATATTTTGAAGGTCCACTCAGCACCAGGCCATCCTCAAAGCAATGGACAAACTGAAGTGACAAACAGAACGCTACTAAATGTCTTGAAGAAAAGACTGGATGATGAAAAATTGAATTGGATCAACGAGCTACAATCATTACTCTGGGCTTACCGAACTATTCCCCGAGTAGCAACTGGAGAATCACCATATATGCTGGCGTTTGGAAGTGAAGCCGTTATACCTGCCGAGTTGGGTCTCCCAACACACAGGGTACTGAATTTTAATTCCCCTGTCAGTGACTTAATGAGAAGATTGGATTTAGATATGCTCGAGGAAGTTAGAGAAGAAGCAGCCATCAGAAATGCTGCATATCAACAATGAACAACTCTATTCTATAATAAGAGGGTGAAGAAATGCGACCTGAAAGAAGGAGACTATGTGCTGAAGAAAGTAATTCAAAAGCACAATAAACTGGAGGCAAACTGGCATGGACCATACCGAGTTACAGAAGTTGTTCGACCAGGAACTTATCGAATAGCAACTCTAGAGGGGGAGGAGTTTAAGAATGCATGGAACGCAGAGCACCTGCGCAAGTATTATCATTGATGTATATTCCCATGTAACGCAGTTCCATCGGTATGAATGAAATGAAGATATTTTGCAAGTCTCTCTCTTTATTGAAAATTTTTCGGGGAATACAAGTACTACACACTACTCGGCAAAGCTCAGACTACTCAGCAAAAATATTCATAAAAATGCCAACCTGTTTGGCTAGGAAACAAAATATTCCTAAAAATGCCAACCTGTTTGGTTAGGAAACAAAATATTCGTAAAAATGCCAACCTGTTTGGCTAGGAAACAAAATATTCCTAAAAATGCCAACCTCGGTTGGTTAGGAAACAAAATATTCCTAAAAATGCCAACCTGTTTGGCTAGGAAACAAAATATTCCTAAAAATGCCAACCTCGATTGGTTAGGAAACAAAATATTCCTAAAAATGCCAACCTGTTTGGATAGGAAACAAAATATTCCTAAAAAAGCAAACTTATGTTGGTTAGGAAGTACATATATTCTCGAAAACGCCAACTTATGTTGGTCGGGAGGTAAATATATTCTCGAAAATGCCAACTTATGTTGGTCGGAAGGTAAGGTTATGTCAGAAAGAGCCAAAGTTGCTCGTAGATGAAAAATCTACTAACTGTGGCTGGTCGGGGATAAAAACCCACCAAATGTAGTTGGTCGAAAACATTTAATAGAAAATTTTACTAACTATGGCTGGTCGGGGATAAAAACCCATTAACTGTAGTTGCTCAACATGGAGAATCTAATGACCTTGGTTGGTTGGAAACATTTTAAACATTTTTTATACTCGTTACTTTATTTTTAAGTTGGTCGAGAAACAAAATTTTATTATTAAGTGATTGAGCAACATTATTGATACATGTAACTTTTTAATTATTACTGAGTTGGTCGACAAACAACACAATATCGTTATCTTTTTAACAGATATGCACAAATATAAAGTGTTTGATAATTACAAGACAATAGCAATTAAGATTGCAAACATAAATGAAAGTCATTCATTGAATTCAAAATAAATTACATTGATAATAAAATGAAAAGTACATTGATATTGAAATGTATACTAACTATTATATAAAAAAATCCTATTCTACTGGTCTTTTCCCCTCTGCTTTTGACACAGGTTCCTCGCCAGCAGGCGGATCATTTAAAGCTAGAGGAGAATTGATGAAGTTGAGATCCTTCAACATCCTGACATTCATCACGAATGGTCGATCTAGGAGATGCTCGGGATGAGATATCTCGGCTTGAGAATGTAGATTGTAGTCACCGAGATACTTTGAAATTAAGCTCCGAGGAATGGCCCTTGCAGGGATCCAGCTCATATCTAATTTATATGGTGGCATAGGTAAGTTGAGCAGCCCGGGATCATGGTAGTCCCACAAGTAATGACCCTGTTCGAGCTGCAGCACACCTAAGGCATTCAACCAGCCTTGGTTGTAGCCCTCGTTATTGGCATTCTGGATACGATCGTTCAAGTGGTAGAGCGCTTCGTTGTATCCAGCCATCCAGAACTCCCTGGGCTGTTTGTGGAACTGATATGTTAGTCTGTCGAGCTGCTCATGGAGATTTTTGATGAAGATTTCTTTATTCTCCAGGGTAGACTTCTACGTGGAGAGTTGCACTTCCAGGTCTTTGATCTTCTTTGACATTTCAGCCAAAGCTCGATTCTTCGCCATCAGCTGGAAGGCCTGGTTCTCTAATGTAGACTGAGTCCTCTGCTCCTCGACAGGAACCCGAGCTGCTCTTGCTCATCCCCGAGGAGCTCTTGCTCGTCCACGAGATGATGTAGAGGGCCCAACTCTCTTCAAGTTTTCCAATTCGTCCCTCAAATTGGCGTTCTCAACTTCCAGGAACGAGAATCCCTCATCGGTAACTGGGATTAAGGCTTTCGAAGAAGAGGCTGCAGACTTCAACTGTGATAGCTCTTTCTGCAAATTGTTGTTCTCTTTCTCTAGCAGCTCGGCAATCTGTCTGCATTCCTCGACCTTGCCCCTCAGGGTTCTCTCCCTTACATCATACCCAGCAAAAAGCTTCTCGGAGCCCTTGTCAGAAATGATGAGCTTGTACTTCTTCTCGTACCCTCATGCAACAGAGCAGTTGATTCTTTGTATTGAAGCTGAAGGTCTTCGAGGGTGCCTTAGAGATCCTCGATCAGATCATAGTAGGCCACATTATTGGCCACCTCTAGATCAAGTAAACACTTCAGATATTGATATGCTTCCACTGCCTGTTCTGAAGCATCTTGGACGAGGATGTCGACAATTTGTGCTGCACTTAGGTCTGTGTGACCAGCCTTAAAGTAATTATTGCATTGCCTCAGCAGCACAGTATCGTGGGCAGATAACAATTCCATCATGACCAGAAACTAGCAGAGAAAGAAAAAGCAATAATCAACAAGAAGTATAAGCAGAGTATGAATAGAAGATAGACAATAGTATGTAGAAAAATCAAGTTTTATTATATCATAGTTCAGAGTTACAAGTTCTGGGTTACATTTGATAAAAAGAAATAAAATATAAAGAAACCCGAACAACACTACACCTTTTCCTTATCTCCCAAAACCTTCTTTGGAGGCTGGGAAGAGGAAGTAGGTTGCTCGAAGGGAATTATGAGTTGCTCGGGAAGAGCCAGCGGTTGCTCGAAAGAAGAAACGATTTGCTCGGCAGCAGGCTGGATGGCTGGGGGATGATCTCCCATGACCATAGAAGACTCTTATGAGGTAGCTTCGTCCTCTTCAAGATCTTTTAGGGTTGGAGGGGGACCAGGAATGTGTTGCTGGAAAAGCTCAGAAGATTCATCAACTTTCATTTCCTGGAAAGCAGCAACCCATCCATCCCTAAAGTATTTGAGGCTGATATAGTCCACTTGTGACACCATGGCAGCCAACCCCTTGTTCCACCCCTTGTCCCAGCCAGCACTGAAGGACCTCTTCACATCCATCTTCCTCTTCAACTTCTCCGAGGAGAGCTTCTCGAACAGCAGGTTCTCAGCAGTCTTCAATTTATTTTCTACCACCTCCTTCTGCCGACCTACTTCCCGAAGTTAATCCAACTCCTCCTCGGCAGCCTTGAGTTTATCTTCAAACTCTCCAGTAGTTTTGAGCTTCTCTTCAAGCTCCTTATTTGCCTTCTCCGGGGCATTTATTCTCTTCTCCAACTCCTTGGAGGTATCAACAACTCGAGCTTTTTCTTGCTCGGTGGAGGCAAGCTTTTTCTCCCAAACAGCCTTGTGAGTGGCATATTATTGGGGAGAATCTTCCAGAGACTTGACAGCTTCCTCCAGAGCTCCCTCCACACTGGACGAGGAACATGAAGCCTTAATTGCTTCATCCTTCTTCAGAATTATATTGAAGCAGCTCGTCAACTGTGAAAAGAAAAAGACAGCAAATCAGAAACAGAAATGACAAAGGAAATATGAAAAGTTAAAACTAAGAAGACTTACAGAAGCAAGGTGACGAGTAGCTAACGAGGTGACCATGTCCCGAGTAAGGTTTTCTTCAGTACCTTGGACCTCGGGAATGATCCAGGACTTTACCGAGCTCATGGCAGAGCTCGGGGGAACAAAAGTTGGAACCCCAGTTCCAGTAGCTGGGGGCAGAGTGATGGTTTCAGCCAAATTAACCGAGGATCTTTTCTTCAGCCTCCTCGGGGGAACAGGAACATATTGAACCAAGGAAGAACCCTTTGTCGGTGATATTACAATCACCTCGCCAGGAGCAGCAGACCTGGTCGGAGTCACTGCGGGCTTCTCGGCAACCTTCACAACTGCAGCAGTCGAGGAAGGCGCATAAGTTTTCTTTGTCCCTTCTGGGACATCAGTTTTACTCTTTTTGGCCTCTCCAGAACCAGAGGCAGGTTTCTCAAACAAGGTGGGAGGTCTTCTTCTCTTCATCCTCTCGCTTAAAGGGACGTGAGATTCAGGCGATGAGCTGGTGGAAGCTGGTACTGGCTCTGCTTCACTAATCACTAGATAAGCAGTAAAAGAGGTTGTGTAGCTCTTGTAATGCAACAGATATGAGGAAGATCTAATGTGTTCGTCGGAAACACTTTGATGCAGACTCCAGATAAGTTTCAAATGTCTTGTGTTAACGTCTGCTTCCTTTTGACACTTTCTTTTACTGTCAACTGCATATAAATAAATAAACATCAGTGGCCCATTTTATCAAACACAAAAGAAGCATGATTTTAAAATAAGTAAAATGAAATAAAAATAACCTATCCCATTGCCATAAGGAGGGCATCTGGGACCCTGGTAAACCTCATCTCCAGTTAATGGAGGGTGTTGTCAATTTTTTATGACAACCCCATGCTCAAAATAATCCCTATTGGCATTAGGGAGATTGACTATTAAGGCCCTATTTAAAAATCTAGTTTTTAAATAAAAAATGTTATCATTAACTGCCCATCTATAGCAGTACATGATTTTTGGAATTCCTATGCGAGTTCCATGGACTTGATTTAATTTATGCACCACATTAACTATTCTCCATGTGTTGGGGGCTATTCTTGCAGGAACAACGTCAAAGTAATGACAGAATTCCAGACACAAGGGATTTGGTGGAAAAGAAAATCCACACTCAGCAATAAAGAGGCTGGGGAACCAATGCCCCTCAGCCAAATTGAAATAATCAGAAGGCTCAGAAAGCTCTTCCAAAACAACCCAAGAGGGAATGGAAAAATCAGATCGAAATTTGTCAAGAGATTCAATAGGATAAACCATGGTGAATAAAGGAAATGAAGAAGAAGGAAGACGATCTTACAGAAAAAGAGTGAAGCTATTGACAACGAACGATGGAAGAGATGAATACACAGGAGAGAAAGAGACTGTGGAAAACTCGAAAATACAAATTTGGAAAAGTAGAAGACGATGGGATTGTCTGTGGGGTTTAAATACCTTGCCTTGGGAAAGGTAAAAAGTAATGATTACAAAAAGAAACGATTATGCTACCGGCGGCTAAAAGGACAAAAAGAGCGCGGGAATCGAAGCACGCAGAAAAGTCCAAAAAATCATGATTCTACGAATTGGGAAGGAGAAATAAATATAAAAGACTCCTAAATATCAGGAGGACCATTTAAAACTTTCGTATTCCGAGAAAGAATGTTCCATACTCCTCAAATTCCGAACTATGAAACATTGGGGGCTTCTGTTGATACCAAATTTAATCTGCTAACATGGCCCAATCATATAAAGACATGTGGCAATCTACATGGCAACAACAAGCACTTCCGAGGAACTCACACGTTCTGAGGAACCATATTACTCCGAGGAACTCTTAAGTACTGAGAAGCTTAGGCGGTCCGAGCTGCACCTCGAACAAAGCATTAATAACTGGATAACCAACAGTTTGACTGTTCATTAAATGCTCATCATTCAGACGCACACGCTTAAGGGGCATTGAATGTATTACCCTTTCATATGTACATCATTTAATGTATTACCCTTTCATATTGCAGCCTCAGGGATATAAATACATTGTACAATCCCCGTTGTAAGGGGATCCGAATCCAGACCGGAATTTCTGGATATAACTTGTAATCGAGAATTCCAAAACACTCAGCAATAACAAAACAGTGGACGTAGGCCATTCTTATAAGGCTGAACCACTTTAAAATTCTTTGTCTCATTTACTTATCTGTGATTGAATAATTAGAGTGATCTAAGTTTTTACATCAACACGAGTGTATATTTATTTTTCTAGAGTTGTGGGGTATTCAATTTAATTTTCTAAAAGGTTACTATTAAAATTACATTTGCAACGAGAGTTGATTTGTAAGTTTGATATTAATTTAGGAGAATTTAATTAATTAAATTAATTAATTAGAATAGCTAAAATTTGTGGTGTAATCCCGTTCCTCGATTGATATTACAATTATTTACCTCACTTTATCTATTTTGTTAGTTTAGACTTTATTTTTCATTTTAATACCTTTCTAGTTAGTTGTTATCATATCACATTTAGTTTAGTTTAGTTTAAATCATCATCTCACCCAATTGTTTTAATATTTGAAAAAGCTAAAAAAAGTAGAAAAGTGAAAAACCACAAAAAGAAAATAAAAAGTGAATTACAATTGCGTTCCCTTTGTTTTACCCCCTTCGAAGTGGATTTATACCCTTACTTACTGCTACACTTGAGATTGTCTTATTTTTGTAGGTATTTTAAGGTTTTGACTAACTTGGCTTGCAATAACGACATACAAAAAGCAATGTTATCATTGAGGAACAATACGAGAATCTTTCACGAAGACTGACGCAAAGAAATAATTCAACGAGCGAAAAACTTCGAGAAGGAAAAGTATTACGAGATAAAATAGTGATGGCTATGTGGTGTAATTATCTCAACGAATTAAGGAGGAGGGGACGTGTTGCGTGATATGTCTATGTTGCATTAGCTATAGTAGAATTCGGTGACTATAAGTCATTGTTATGTTGTGGATTGCATGATATTTTTTATTAACTTCTAATCATATGCTTTATGTCATTATTCAGCGACAATATTTCATTGTTATTTTGTGAATTATATGACATTTGTATGAACTTTTAGTCATATGCTTTATGTCATTTCAATAATTTTTGCAATTTAAAAAAATATATTTCATTTTTTTGTTATTTTGCAATTTTTAAAAAATTTGCAAATTCATTGGGTCCAATAATTTGTGCAACCAAACACCTTAAAATTGGTCATTTCGTAATTCTTGTATTTCAATTTTCACTTACCAAACAACACTTAAATTTGATTTAAACTCATTTCAAATCCAGTCATTTACAATTCACAATGAACGCAACCAAACAGGTCATTAGTGGTTGATTGTACTTTTTGAATATTGTGCCGTGATCGACGATTCGAATTTTGAAGACCCACTAGTTGAAAACATGGACAAAGTATATGAGGTAGTAGTAGTAGTAGTAGTAGATAACACTAAGATGGAGTCCTAGAATACACCATTTATCACTTCCAAATCGGGGGGTACCTGGTTAGGCTTTCAACAAGCTTAACAAGTTTTCGTAACTTATTAATATTTAAGTGGGTGACTTGTTAGATTATGGTTTTGTAAAAAGCTATTATGTGTTTTGGAGCTAGTATACTATTATGGTTAAGATATATATTATGTTCATTTATTAAATATGATATTTGTTGGAACTATTACACTATTATCTTGTAATCTCACTCCCCAAAATTGATTTTAAACCGATTGATCATCAACCCACCCCAACCCCATGCGATCTCTTGTCTTCACAAAATAAATTCAAACCAACATCAGAAGATTATTGATGCGACCCAATGTCATACTCAAAATAATCAAAACACACACAGTGTTTATAGATTGTGGATACTTTCTTGACTAAAGATATAAATTTATATTCATATTTATTTTCATTTAGTTGTTTATAAAAAAAACTCAAATTGAGAGAAATAAAAACCTATAAAAGAATATAAATCGATTAAACTTAAAAAAACACATTACGTGCATATCCAAATAAAAAAAAATATTATGTATAGATCTATAACCAAAATCGATTAAACTGGAAAAAACATTCAGTGGCCAATTCAAACTAACCAAATATAAGGGCATTTCGAAGATTAAGGTGTTCCTGGAAAGAATAGGTCATAAAAAATGAGCCAACACCCATGTTGTAAAAAATATAACACTAAAGAAAAGATCAATTAGGTCACTTAAATCCAAATCAAACTTTAGGTAATATAAATCTACATCTGCATATATATAAATATAAAGATATAGAGAGAGGGAGAGAGTATGTGACTAGTAGACTTTAAATATCGAATATATAAATTAGAGGACACCAGCGGCGGGACAACGAGTTTTCGAAGAGATAGTGGATACTGACGTGAGGGGGGGTTGTGTGAGTACGTAGGAAATTAAGAAACCGTCACTACAATAAAAATTCTTTTCCACGACACCCGATATGTGTCGTGAAACTGTTTTCACGACACATTTTATGTAGTCGTTGAAGGGGGGTTGTCGTAGAAAGTTAACTTCTATATCGAAACATTTGTGGTGTCGTAAAACTATTTCACGACACCTGCCAAGTGTCGTTGAAATAAATATCCATGACACCTAGTTACTAGTCGTAAATAGACACGATACCTTTGTGGTGTCGTAAAACTATTTCACAACACCTGCCAATTGTCGTTGAAAAAATATCCATGACACCTAGTTACTAGTCGTAAATAGCCACGACACCTTTGTGGTGTCGTAAAACTATTTCACAACACCTGTCAATTGTTGTTGAAACAAATGTCCACGGTACCTAGTTACTAGTCGTAAAAGTCATTACCCAAAAAAACGTACCACGACTACTTATTATGTGTCGTGAATGTTATTTTATGAATGAACGTACGTGTCGTTAATATTTTACACGACTAAATATAAGTGTCATTATTATCATTTTACGATGTATAAAATATGTCGTTAAAAGTGTATAATTTTTTTTTTTAATAAAAACTAGCTTCTCAAATGGATGTTGCTTATACTAACATTAACATATCCACCACATATATGATAGAATCACAATTAGCAATTCCACAATTCCTGAAATTTAAACCAAACTTATATAATTAAGAGGAACTGTTAATATGTATTCATAACCATAATATCAAAGTCATGCCCAAAAGAGTAGAATGAATAAATATTTGGGTGTTACAATCCACATAAAAACATGGGATTATAATGAAACGAGCATTAGACTAACAAGTTAAATGCAATCTTCCTTAAAAAATAACTAATAGCATTCTTAAAAACATTCGTCCCAAAATGCCTTCAACATCTTCCAAAAATAGGTACTTGTTCAGAAAACAATTTTATTAAATAATCTCGTAAATTAACAACACACTTGTAACAAAAAATAAAAAATCAAAGTATGCCTTCAATCTAAAAAACAACGAAGAAACACCATACCCACTTGATTCCTTATGTTTTTCTAAAGTCGATACGAGAGAACGTTAAAGAAAAATTCTTAGAATAAAATCGAAGAACTATAACTATTCCACTCACATTCTTAGTCAAAACGAATGTATCGATATGGCCATGCTATGGTACTTCATTTTTCATCATCAAGTATGGAAAATGCATCCGAGTATCGAAAAACTGGCACTTTAGGCACTAAAATTTCAACAGCCCATACTTTATAGCAATCAGGCCCAAGGATTTGGTGGTGCACTAGTGACTTCGGGTCTGTAGAATCAAGTTCTGCGCTTGACACTTCTTCTCCGGTCCCCAACCAATGTAACAATTTGCAAGGAGAATTTATTTGTGGAGCACTTTGTGCGCATGAACTTTCTCGATTACACTAATAAAAAAGACAAAGAAAATAATTAAAAAATAATTATTAATGCAATTAGTAAAATAATTTAGACTTAGATAATTCATTAATAATAACTTGTAGAGTATGTGCATGATTATGCATGTCATCCCCACCACCCTCATGTTGACCCTACAGAAAATGCAAGTGAAGTATATAAAAACCAAACAAGGGAAAAACTATACGTATTGAATCATATTTAATTTTAAAAAAATACCACATTTCGTTCATTTCCTTTTGTCATTCGACTTTCCATGTGCATCTTCCATTCCAAAAGTTGTTGAATTTGAGTTTCAAGAGTCATTACCCTTGCATTACTATGTAACGATGCATCTACCTTCGTAGGCGTCACCCCAAATCCAAAACCTCGAACATGACCCAGACGTTCAGGACCAAGCACCTTTACTATTTCATCATCTCTCAATGATGTTGAATCATGAGATGGAATTTTTCCATCTTTTCCTAAAATAAATACAAGAATTCAACATATTAAAAAAAATATAATAAACACATTGTAGCTTTTTAAAAAAAATGTAAAGTGTTGTGTAAGTGTTTAAGTCGTTACCGTCTCTTCACCAACAACTTGATTAATCGGGTTGCCATTTTCTCTCCTATGTTCCCTTATCCAAACATCAACACGGCGTATAGTTTTATTTGGGTCTTCGGCTTTATACAAAATTTTAAAAGATAGAATTACGAAATAATGTAAGCTATTTATGAAGTATACAACTTTAAAGGGGAAACATACCATGTTTTCCATAAGTCTTGCATAGTCTCTACGACTAGTTGTGTGTGGATGGATTTGCTTTGCTCTAGCCTCCTTATGCTTTTCACTTATTTCCTATTAAAATAAGAGAAATCATATATAATTGTGAGAAATACAAGATTACTAAAACTGGACTTTAGTCTATTAATAACAATAAAAAAATAATCAAATTCACTTGCATAAAATTTAGTGCATCCCATTAATTTGACTTCATTCTAAGGGCCTTGAGTAATGAAAGATGGCGAGTGGAATTTTGGTCCTTTAGCTTCTTCTCGTATCTCTGTTGATAATTTTGACTTATATTCTTTCCAAGCTCTGCCTGTCTGACCCAAAACAATGGCCTTTCGACATTCTTCAAGGTTATATATTTGTTGCATCTTACATAACAAATACACTATATTAATTACAATTCAATATGTACAAAGTTTCATTCAAAATATTACATAATTGTGCAAAGGGTAGAGAAATAGAATACTCATAGTAACAAACTCTCGTATTTGATCCTTGATGTTACTTGTCACCTTATCCCAACCTTTATGTGTTACTGGTATGCATTCTCATTCTAAAATCCCGATCATAGAACTAAACTGGATGGAATTAAGTCCAATTGGTTGCCCAAACTCATGTGTGTGTGAGACAGAGACTAACATATTTACTTCTGAAATTGACAGGTGGCAACCAATAAGAGGAGACATTGTCCGAACCCCTGGCTTACAATTTCCAAATGGTTTTCACATTCGAATATTTGAGAAAAATAAATATAAACAAAAGCCCAGTAGCCAACATACAAGGCGTTGCGACTAGAGGCCCAATACCAACGAGTGAACTTAGCCTCCCATTGCACAAGATTCGTATCCTCAATCTGGAAAAAAAAAGGATTGATTAGGATTTCATATGTAGTTTTGCGCTTTTGCATTTAGTTTGTATCCGAAATTTTGTAATATCTATATAATAAAAAAAATTGAAAAAGGTGTGTATAAGGTTCAACATATATCACAGTTATCAATACAAGTAATTACCTGAAACAGGTAAGAGTGTGATGTTTTTTCAGCCTCTTCCTCATGTGCAGACTAATTCTCAGTTTCATAACACTATCTGTAGTACAAATATTTAAAAAAAGTATAATATAAAACTTCACGTTGGGTAAAAAATAACTAAACTATTGTTCAGATTCAAATATCCCCTAGCACTGCATAGATTTTACAACCAAATATTGCCCATGTTTCTTTTAAAACTCTATTACCAAATACTGACAATCATTTTCATACTAAAACTCCCCTGTCTTCCTATGAATTTAAATCTTCTTCTCACCAAGAGTATGTGTCTGGAAATAATTCATACAAGACCAATCCAGTTATTTGCAATGCTATCAATTTGATGAGGCATCCTATCAATGATATTCGTATGTATTTTAAACCTCTCACTGATTTTTCCAGAATTATACCTCCTGAACCAACGCCACCTGATATAGAGACTGGTATTATACTTGATCGTGGGCTGGAGGAGTGCAGATTTATGAAAAGCCAGTACAAAAAGAAAGTTTACAACTCTTCTTCCAGCATTGTGACCACGTCTGGAATGAAATTAACTCAAGTTGGGATCAAAATATATTCTCAGTTATTGGGCTATTATTTTGGAATGTGCGGGGTATTGGTAATGCCCCATCAATTCGCAGACTTAAACAGATTGTCAAAATTCATGATATTGGTGTTATGGCACTTCAAGAACTAAAAATTGAAGAGATAAATATAGTTGATCTTTGTACATTGATTGAATTTAAAGGGGGAATAGCTAACATTATCAATAAGCATGGGCATACTGTTGACGCACCGAGTGACATAAGCATGGGCATCTACTACTGCGATTATTGACATAAAGTACACTGACACGACTCAGAATGTGTCTCTAAGGTGTGTACTCTCTAGGCTCAAGTGCAAGCCTGTCGTTCAAGTAATAATCCGACAAGTCGGGTATCGATCCTCAGGGAAAAAGGACAACGGAGTTGTGACGACGGGATAAGAAAGAGGAATCCTAACGTTGACTCTAAGAAGAAAAGAAAAAAATTGATTTTGGGTTTTTGGGATTGATTAAACTAAATGCAATTATGAAACTATGATAAAATATGCAACTAACTAAATTATCTAGATTAAGAATGAAGGATTGAATTGAAACTTTTAACTAAATGATGAGAAAATAGGATGGGAATACAATCCACCAACCCTAGTGTAGTGTAGTGATAACGTTGATCATAAATTTATCCGATTAATTCAAACCCGGAATTTAGTACTCCCAAGCATTATGTATACGAGGTTCAAGCCCGCGTCATACCTAATCTGAGGATGAGTAAATCGGTATCGCGGTAATTACATTCAAATTGTACTCTAAATCATCACGAGTACCCAGAGGCAAACGAGATATAAAGATCTACAATTCTTAAGAAATTACGCGATACGATTTAAATTAATCATTAAATTCAGCGGATCGACGTTATACACACGCACTAACACATCAGGTTGGGTTCATGCATCCCAACCTTGAAAAACCTAGCCGGACATGTTAAATGGACTAATGCATGAAATAATAACGTTGCATGTGTATGAGTTCATGATAAAACTAAATCTAAACATGTAAATACGTATTATGAATGCGAAAACAAGTTGAATCTAATGGGAAAACAAAGCATGCAAGAACAATAATAAGAAACAAGAATTTTGAATTAAAACTAGAAAAGAAAACCCGAAACAATGAATTCTTGAAGTAATTTTAGCCCTTGATGTTCCTAGATGTTCCTCCCCTTTTTCTCTATCAAAAACTCTCTAAAAATGGCCCTAAAAGCTGCTCTTAGGTTAATCCCTTCGTTCCCCACAAGTTTGGAGTGTTTTAAACCTATTAGGAGACTTGGAGATCAATCCAAATGAAAGACAAAATTCGCGTGTCAGGTACAGCGAACCGGTTCGCAGGTACAGCGAACCGGTTCGCATGTACCAGCCTGGTCTTGCTCTCAGCACTTAGATTTTTTTCTGGTTTTTCTCTTCTTTTCTTGGATTTTTCTTCAACTTCAACTGAGCATAACTTTTCAACCGTAGCTCGGATTTGGGTGCCGTTTCTTCCAGTGTGCTCGTTGTTCCGAGATCTTCAACTTTCCAGAAGGCCCCACCTCCAGAATCGGGCTGTAAAATTACGAAAATGCCCTTGAACTTGCCTTCCTAGCCTTTCTTCTATGATTTTTCCGCAACTTCAAGGGGTCATAACTCTTTCATCGTAGCTCGGATTGAGGTGCCGTTTTTTATGGTGTTCTTGTAATTGAAAGATCTTAAACTTTCTAGTTGGACCCACTTCCGGACTAAGGCTGAAAAATTACGAAAATGCCCTTGAACTTGCCTTCCTAGCTTTTCTTGCACTGTCTTGCTTCCTCCTTTGCACTGCTTGCATAATTAACCTGTAAAACCAATAGGAGAAGCACGAAACACGCAATACTCGCCAAGAAGGTTAGAAGCATAAAAGTGAATCAAATCCATATATGTTACATCATTCGGGTTCACAAAAGTACTGAAATTAGGGGGATAAATATACAATATTTATGCCCAATCATACACCTATAGAGATTATTCCATTTTCTATAAACAAAAAGAAAAGTTCATTCATTTAAGTTTACATCACCATGCACAAACTTTTTAAATAAAAATGAATTTACCATAAGTATGCTAATGTATATATTCATCAAACAAACTTCATATCTACATGCTAAAATTAAATAACAATCACACAATAACACCCTCACAATCTATCCTCATAAGAGGCTCATCGTCATTTCTCTCGTTATTGTCAAGTTTGGAAACATCAATCGGCAAATATGATGTGTAAGTACTCTCATCATACGTCTCCAGCTCTTGAAAGCCTCATGGCGGTGCCTTGAGAACCACATACCAATTTGATATTCCACTTTCTCTCGAATGAAATACTTGTCTTGCTTGTGATGCTAGAACAAAAGGATATTTTTTCGTTGATTTTATCCTTGGTGAAAGTTAACAAAGTGAACCCATCATCAAATTTAACACCATTCGAAATGTTGGCCCAATCACATTGAAAGATAGGCACTCGAAATTTGTGAAAGTCCAACAAAATTATATCTCGTATAATGCCATAATATAAAACATTAGAAACAACATATGTGATATTCCTTGCACTAGATATACATATAGTCTCTGCCTCGAAAAAAACTCCACTATCTTGGGTGGACTTTTCAAACATTGATGTGTGAAATCGTTTGCCATTTATTATGTAGCCTGAATATGACATAGCATAATGTCGAGGCTCAACCGCTAGACACTTTAGGATTGTTGATACTTCAGCTGTGTTTTCTTGAACCTTAATCTGCTTAAAATATCATAAATAAAATTATATGAATTTTTATATACATAACAACATTAGACTCTTACAATGCACAATGTAAAAATTGGCCTACCTTGTTCATAAACCACGAAGCGAATGTCTCAATATTTCTTTTTTATAGTATTATCTCATCTTGGGATAACCTTCAATTGAAATTCTTTAGCTCACTCAAATGCATTCTGATATGAACGTAGAGGAATTTTAATAACAATATTAATGATAACAGAAGTTATAAATTTTATATGACGAGCATCATTTTACTCACCCTATATATGGCTCAACTTCTCGATTGTTAAACAATACATAACGATGGGCAATTTTTAACATGTCATCGGACAATGTTATTGGATTCCCCTTAGAGATAGGTCGACCTCCCAGTATTTGTCTCATCTTCGAACTCTTCAATTCGATATTGCGAAACACCTATTTCTGTTGTTTATTTTAGATACATGCTACAAAACCTTACATAATCATCAGCCAAATAATTTTCTGCTATGCATCCTTTAGGTCGCGAACAGTTCCTAAAATAACCCTTGAGTACCTTCATAAACATAGTGACAAACCATAGCAAAAGAATAGGAATATAACATCAATTGACTACATATTTATCTTGTTAATAAGAAAAAAGTTAAATACATTCTAAATTACCTCTCAAATGGGTACATCCATCGAAATTGTACGGGCACACATAATAAAGCTTCTCGAGCTAAGTGAATTGGCAAGTGAATCATAATGTTAAAAAAAGAGGGAGGGAAGTACCTCTCCAACATGCATATAATCTCTACGATATCTTCCTCTAATTTTCTCATTCTCCTTTTATCGATCACTCTTTGACATAACTAATTAAAAAATGAAGATAAGAGAAAAATACTTGTCTTGGACCCTTTGGTAGCAGTCCCCGTATAGCAACTGACAATAATTGTTGCACTAAAACATGATGTTATTGGGATTTCAATCCCAATAACTTACATTATTCCACTTAAACACAATGACTGATGTTGGAGCTATAACCATCAGGTAATTTTAAATCATATAGTCTTTGACAAAAAACTTTCTTTTTTTTTTCTTTGAAAGTGTTTAAGGTGCTACCAGCAGGTAAAATTTCTTCCCTTTTGGTTGAGGATGCAATTCCTTTATAAGGCTCAATTCTTGCAAACCTTCACGAGACTCGAGGCCATCTTTTGATTTTCCCTTTACATCTAACAATATGGAAATGGGGCTATCATTTATATTCTTCTCGATGTGCTTCATGTCCAAATTCTGACGCAAATCTAATGCCTAGAGAAAAAAATGAGGGAGGATTAATATGAAAAATAAATGTCCTAAAACTTTTAATAGAATTGCATTAAGTTACTGTCTTAGATTATGAGTTAAAATATATGTACATGCCAATATGGTAAATCAAAAAATATTGACTTCTTTTTCAAGAACACGTTATTCCTCTTACGCTTCTTCCCTTTACCAAAATCATTTTCAACACCCTTCAGAGCATCTAAAATTTCTTCTGCATTCAAAGGTTTTGGTGGCCTCCTCAATTCTTCATATCCGTCAAACCAACTCTTTTTGGTAACCCTCCATGGATGGTTCATTGGAAGAAAACGTATAAGGCCCATATACACCGATTTCATACTCTTTGATAACCGTAGTGAGGATGTGTTAGGACCACAAACTGGATATGCAAGTTCACCTTCTGTTCTACATCCGGCTAAATTACCATATGAAGGAAAGTCATTTATTGTCCATATCAAAATAGATTTTAAATTAAAAGTAGATTGGCTAGGTGCATCGTACATCTCCACCTTATTATTCCACAACTCGATTAAGTCATCTGTAAGTGGTTGCAGATATACATCTATGTCATTTCCTGATTGCTTTGGCCCCGGTATAAGCAAAGTCAACATCAAATTTTCCTATAGCAAGCATAACTAAGGGGGAAGATTGTACACAGTTAAAATTACGGGCCAACAACTATAGCTCGATTTAAGATTATTAAAGGGATTAGATCCATCTGCTTCAAGTCCAAGCCTAAGATTTATTGGATCGGATGCAAAATGAGGCCACTTTTTATTACTCGTGTCCCATTGTAATGAATCAAATGGATGTCGCATCTTGCGATCTTTGCTTGTGTGAGTTGAGCGCCACTGCAACTGCTCTGCTCTATCTGATGATAAAAACATCCTTCAAAATCTTGGGATTATTGGAAAGTACCGCAATACTTTTGTAAATACTCCCTTCTTAACCTTCTTTGTGCGTTCATCAACTTTCCATCGCTAGGAGCCACATTTAGGGCATTTGTCCAAATGCTCATACTCTTTTCTAAATGAACAACAATCATTAATGCATGCATCTATCTTCTCATAGCCAAGATCAAATTCTTTTAGAAACTTGTTCATTTCATATAAAGACTTAGGAAGAACGTTACATATAGTGTCGCAAGAAGTTCATTAAATCCTTATCAGATAGTCTGTGTGTAGCTTTATGCTTGTATAAAGATGTAATTGCTGACATCTTTGTATACTTTGTAAACCCGGGATATAAAGGAGTCTCAGCATATTTTAACTTTGGTTTAAAACTTTCATCTTCGCTTTCAAAACTATCATCAGCAAAAACTGCATCTTGAGCATAAGCATCTCTATGCATCCTATGTAAATCTGACAATTCAGTATCAATATCATTAGAGTATGAAGAAGTTACCCACTTCTTATACGTAGGATCAAAGTCGTGATGACTAGGTGTTCAAATAGTTCTTCCTGGTCTTGTTGGCAAAGGTTTTTACATTTTCTACGGGGACATATTATCATATCAGGATTTTTAGCAGTTTTCTTGGCAAATTCAATAATTTTTTACATGCCATTTTGGTACTCCTCGGTATGTATACAGATAGTAAAAAAATAAGCATGAAATCATAATCACATATCAATTTTTGAACAGTGTTCATTCAGAAAAATAGTTTAGGTTTTTCTAATATATGTAAATGTATATGCATACGTGTAATAATAATAAAGAAACCTTGGAAATCTCAACCAATCTTTTTCCATCTTGGGTTGTCCACTTGCTATTTTCTAGTCTGTTTACACCAGTAAACATTAATATTGAAAAAGAGATAATATGTCAACAATTAACAAATAAAATTGATGTTCTTTTCAAATATGTTTACATTCTTCATAATCTCAAATTTAGTCACATTCTACTAAATAACATTAGATTAGTCATTATCTACAAAGGTAGATTGAAATAGATATGTAGTTAGATCATCGGGGATACAAATTAACACGAATGGACTATAAATATTTTTGTCTTATTCATGATTTCCTTGAGCATATAAGCAATATAAACACCCACACTCAACAATACATATTCATACACCTAAATCAAGTTGACTTATTATAATATAAATATGTTCAGAAATATCAATGTGGGTATATTCACTTAATAATTTCAAAGTAGGAGATACACAAATGAAGCAAGATAAAGATACCTATATTGAATCTGATTTGTAGTGTCTGAATACTGCCCAAAACAATCACCTGAAAAATAGAACAGTGATCAACAACAACAATTAAACCAATAATAATTAGATTCCTTATATATTAGCATCCAACCTTGTTCTTGCATGCATACGTTAGATGCATTTGTTTATTTGATCCCAAATAATCAACAACAACAATTAAACCAATAAAAATTTAGTCCAAAGAAACAAATAAATCAAATTACCCATCCCGAATAATCAACACCAAATATTAAATTACCCATTCCCACCCAATTTGCTTTCACCCATGCCCATCGCAAGCATTAATGTTCTCTAACCAAATTTGATTTACATCTCCCAAATGTGGGTAGCAATGGGTAATTAAATATCCACGATTAGAAAATTTGATTTCCATAAAGGTGTGTTAAACTAATTAGAAAATTGGTAAATTTTCTGAATCAATTTAGTCCAAACCAACGATTAGAAAATTTACCCCTTAATTTTTTAAAGCTCCTAAATTGTGAATCCAACTCTAGCTTACTTGAAACACAGTTATTAATTTGGGATGACTACATAGGAAAAATGACTATTAATTCGGAGAATATGATAATACTAACTTACAAATAAATTTTCTTTTCCCAAGGTTTTCAATTGTCTTAAGTTCCTTTTTTATTGTTGCATAGCGTCTCCAATAATTTAATCAAAACACAAAGATCTTTGAAATTGACTGTATGATTAAAGACGACAAAATTAAAAGTAATGAGCCATTAACCAACAATTAAAATATTGAACTTATCTTCCACTCTACTATTTATCACCTTTCATCTTAAATGTTAAAGGTTTTCAAACATTATGTGTGGGCTTAATGTTTTTAATGATTCAAACAAATTAATAATAAAAGGGGAAAAAATCTGAAATTTATGGTTTTCAACTTTTAGCAACTCAGTAAATAAAGGATTAAAAATTGATGCTATCTTTTAGTAAAAGTAAATTTTGACCTTGATTTGAAAAGAAAAAAATCTACACAAGTTGTTAAGGATTTTACTCGCCTCTTTCTTCATTGATTTGATAATTTTACAATAATATGGAATAAAACTACACACTTTCATTTAATCCAGGTGAGTTCTTGGCATGCAAAGGTTGCTAAAAAAATAATTCTTTTAGATAAACGGATAACATTTTATGGTTTGAAAAAAGAAATGGGCTTACCCGGACCAAACCTGGTACGCCCATTACTTGACCTCCCTAAAATCCCTTATCCCCTGCTCCTGTCCCAAATCCAAAACCCAGACAACCTTACAACACCTAACACATTCAGCACCTAAAAACCATAGCTACCCTTACCACACCACCCACCTATAAAAATACTCACGTACACAACCAGGTTACTCACTCCAAACCCAATTCGAGACCACTGGCCCTGTGCGACTTGGTGCAGGTGAATACTCACGTACACAACTAGGTGAAGAGAGTAGAATGAATTTAAAAAGATAAAAAATAAAAAATAGGTCAAATCTTGATTCGTATAAACACTTAGATATTTTTCTTAAATATTTCTTGTAAGAGAGAAAGATTACCTTATATTAATGCCCCTGGTACAGCTCTGTTTCAATGGAGGAGAGATATGTCAATGGAGTTCATACGGCTATCAATGGAGGGTGTAATACAAACGACAGTGGAGGTTTTATATAGGGTGGAGGTGGAGAGTTTGTAGAATGGGATTAGGGGGGAGTTTTTTAGGGGATTGTGCGGAGAGGTCGTTGAGATATTATCCCGAATTTTTTTTCTTTTTTTTCATATGCGACTAAAACTTATGTTTCTCTTTCTAGCACGAAACTATTTTTTTTTATTGGAGGACTAAAACTTTTAGCACCAAAAGTGGCGGTAAAGAATATTTTTCTAACGATCACGACACGTCTCTCAAAAAGTCGTGGAAAGAAATTAACGACACCTAACAACGTGTCGTCTTTAAAAAAGAATGATATATTTATTTTAGATGTCGTGATCTTTATAATAATTGAATTATTTACGACACTTTTCAAAATTATGTTGTCTTTATCTATTTTTCACGACACATTTTTATAAGGTGTCGTCTTTATCTACTTTTCACGATACATTTTTACAAAGTGCCATAAAACATAATTCGTGGAAAGTACTTTTTCTTGTAGTGCGGGGCATGAGAAAAAATAGGGTGCGTGAGAAAAAAGAGAAGAAATTAGGGCGTGAGGAGGGTGCATGAAGACGTGGAGAGATAAATTGGGGAGTGAAGAAGTTTTTTATCACTACCATAAGCGGCGAGTAATTGGGCAAAAATTTGTCACTCTCAACAGCAGCAGTGACAAAGTATTTCTAAAAACAAATTTACTCACTGATAGTGATAGTGATAGTGATAAATACTAAAGACAAAGTTTGTCACTATCACTAATGGGGACAAACCAATTCACATAAATTTGTCACTATCAATAGCAGTGACAAATTAGTTAAAAAAATTATAACTGCTCATAGTACTGACAAATGATTTTATTTGTCTGAAAAAATATTTTGTCACTACCATGAGCAGTGATAAATTTTGTAACTGTCAGTTAGTGATAGAATTAGTGATTTGGTCTAGCGACACGTAATTTTATTTATATATAAAAAGTCTACACCATTTTTACCTTTTTTACATTCTTTTTTTAATAAAATATATATAATTATTTTCACTTTCTTTTTTATTTTTAAAATAAAAAAATGTGTGTCACCAAATTACAATTATTTTATACCATCACAAGTTAAAATTACTCAAAACCCAAAGTCAGGAGTAAAAGGAGATGCGTGTGAAGGCGGGGGCCATTCCCCCACTTCTATCAATCACTCCATCTCCGCCTCATCACTTGTTATCCATTTTTTGTATTATTTGCCCCATATGAAAATAATACACACGTGATGACCCCATTTTTTTTGCACGGGTAGATTTGTCCTTTTTGTCCCAAAGTGGTAGAAAATTTGAAATAATTACTATGCATTGTCAGTTATATGTATATTATGGATGAGGCACCGGTGGTAGAGTAGAATTGAAAGAAAATTTATTTCTAGACCTTTGTTTGGGAGGGAAAGTCATTTCATATATGTTGTGATTAGTAAAACAAGGTCTAACATTTTATAAACAACCAAACATGCCATTTTCATAAATAATTCATTAACTAATTACAACAAATTTTTAGAGCTCCTATGAACTATTTCGAATTTATTTTGAGTATCTGGTAATATCACATAATTATAACATTTTCACCTTACACAACCCTATGATCAAATAAATTTACAAAATTACCCCAATCGGTATTAAATCTATAAATTAACGCATCCACATGGTCTCGTGTGGCAGATTCTCGATATCTAGATATGGGTTGTCATTCCACAATAGTATTTACAAACAACATGAGGCCAACCACACCAATCTCATTGGAAAGATTATTATCATGCATTTTAATTAATAGCGTTAAATTTTTGAATTTATATTAAATATGGTGTTATTTACAAATATACAAACGATTAGGGTAGTGAAGTAGCTAAAAATGATTGCAAACGAATGCACGTCCTTGTTGTTGGAATATCCGAGGGGCGAAATAAGGGTGGACCTAAATAATAAAACTTTTATGAAAGGAAGTCTAGCTAAAAATATAGAGATTTGTTTAGTAATAATACTCATTGAATCCCTATTCTACAACCCAAACCCAAACCAATGTATGTTGAATGTTTCAAATGCCGCAAATTATCATTCAAATTCATCTATTCGATCATCACATACCTTAATAATATCATCACTCTCCCAAGTCTCCTTCAATAATAAATCACGTAGACCACAGTTACTATATGACACGTATGTATACACCTCGCTCCATTGTTACTGCGATAATGATTATGCTAAGGAGCATTGGTTGGACAAGTGGGCCGCAGAATAGGCCATGTATATGAATCCCCATTGGGGAGGCCTACATTTGATGTCCACTCCTTCATGTGTAGCTGTATTTACTAGGCCCCTAAGAGGAAAATGGTTTGTGGTATGCATACGACTCATTAGTGAGTGTCGGTGCTCGTGGGATGCGCAACAATGCCAAATCCTACCATATCTACGTTCATGTATATCGCTAAAGGTAGGAGTAAGGAACCCTGTCTAACTTCCTAATAATATTCATTATATTCAGCTTGTCACACAACGCTAATGTGAGCATTTGGAAGCATCCAATTTAAGTCTAAATTATCATGAAAATCTTCTTTAGTTATTAAGGACTGTTGTTATGGGAGATTGTTTGCTATGTACATTGTGCCAGTGAGATGACGGAAGCATCTATCACCAAAGTACCAAATCCCACTAAATTAGGGGTCCTAAAAAATAATTCGTAACCCGAATAAATAGTTGGAAATAATAATTACATCGGTATGATGAAACATAGACGCCTCGTACGATTGACAAATGATAAACTCGGATGACTGTATCTTAATATTGTGTTAACCAGACGAGGTATTAAATTAGTGAACTCCATTCACCCAAGTTATTTTCTCCATACCCTAATGAAATATCCTCATCCACAGGTCTAAAGAAGAATCGATCAAAATTGGACATGTCGTTTCCATATACTTGTTGCGCAAGTACTTCATGAAAAAAAATTCTTATAACATCATAATTCTATATACAAAAGTAATATCATAAAAAAGATATTCTCTTAAGATATTTAGGTAAATTACTTGCCACATACACTCGACATTCATCAAGGATCGTCGACTTTCTTTGTTCGTAGACCAAATTATATGTGCATAAATCACTGACCTCCAATCTTATTTCCCAATTATCGATACGTCCTCCGAATAATGCAAAAATCTAATGTTGGATGTTAAATTCCCATTTTGGACGAATAAACTACCCATGACGTACATCTAGAATGCACGTGCAATGATGGTCAAGAACTCGACATTTAAATATTTTATTTTCGCTAACCTTTTAATATATTATTTTTAAGGCAGCAACACGTATTCCCTCACTACTAAATTTTGTGATACATATACCCAAAAATAATCGCACGATGGGCCGGATGCATTTGTGTATTTATCATTGGCATATTATGCAAGGGTCTTCCTTGCCCAATCGAGATGCCTGAAATAATAACTTCATCATTAATTGACATATCTAAATAATATGATAATAAACTATAATAAATTACATTTATTAATAAAAATATATAGTTAGTGCTTGAATGAGACATAATTATCCATAAGAAATGTGAAATCAGAAGGAGTGAATCCAATCTCAACACTGGGCAATTGGAATGTATAAGTCATGTCCGAGTGACATTCACTCATCATCATCATAATGCATTTATCCAAGTTAGGCATGACCGTTGAAAAATTGGTGGACATATAACTGATACTAATAATAATATTTCTAATCATTGGTCTTTTATCAGCAAAAATTTTGTACAACCTCATTGGACCTAACGAACTTCCTTATAAGTTGAACTTAGTCTCATTATTAATCGATCTCTGCCCGTCGGATGGGTGGGTATTGTAATCATAAATACGATTATATTTCCTAAACATGAGGCGTACTTCTTCCATCAGAACGGGAGGTAATGATGATGAGGATGATGTCGAACCATTCTTTTTTTATTTGCCTATACTGAAGTATTTTTTTTATGTTTTCTATCCATTTAAAAAAATAGGCAAAAAATCTTTAAATATAATATGATATTGTTGAAGGACTCCGAAAATATGATATAAATTGAGGAAAGGAGGGAGATGAGTTATGTCAGATTACATAAACTTTAAAAGAGGGAGATGAGGAAAGTTGTGATAATAAAATAGGGAAGTGGGTCATTTATATAAATGTGGAATGAGAAAATGGCCATGTTTAACCGTTAGGCATTCCTACTAATGGACTTCTTAAGTTTATACGAAGCTCCCACCATTACGGGCAAGCCACTTAGGCGTTAGGTAAATGACTTACTAATCGGTCGTATTTGTCTTTCGTGCTACCTCATCACTGAACATGCTCTTATTGTTACATCAACTATTTTAACTGCCTTTAACAATAAACACTAAAAATCACAAAGAAAATATAATTATTAATGATTTGTTATAAATAATATATTTATTATTGTAATATTTTTTATTATAAAAATAATGTGATAAATTATAAATATTCTGTGCAGGTACATTTTGTACATGATAAGTTTTTAAAAATTAAAAATTGAGTATAAAACTGATATTTAAACAAATGAGTTTTTATTTAAAAATACATCTTAAAATTATATTTATAGAAAAATGCATTGTATAATATATTTGCAAAAATATTGCACTTTTTAAAATCGAGGTTGAAAATCTCATTTTTATATTTGGTTAAGGCAGACGTTAATTAGTGATTAAGAATTGAATTGAAAATGTTGCTCATAATTGTGATTTCAATTGAAATCGTAGTTGACAATGTCAATTTCAATTAATATTCTGGTTATGAACATCATTTTCATGATAATTATCTTTACAAATTATCAGTTAAGCACCATTTTGATCTCACCTAAATGAGAGACCTGCTAGTGCAATAATTTTTTAATTTGGAGCCTACAAGAAAAGTACACACCATACATTAAGGTGGATGTGTTGTCAAACAAATCCCTACTTCCATATTATTAGACTAGTAGTTGACATAAAATTAGTCCTTTAAACTTGCAGGGGTTATTTTTGCAATTAATAATAATAGGTTCGATTTTCAAAAACATGTGTTAATTAATTTGATGTTGATTTTTTTTTTAATTTCAGTGTTGAATGCCTATAAATATGATAGTATACACCTCCATGACCATCACTTACAATATGTATAAGGGATAAAGCTGTAATAATAAAGGGAAGAGGCTGGAGAAGGCACTACCTCTGTATGATACCCTCCAACATTATATTGAGATGACATTCGAAAGGAGAGTGAAGCTTTTGACTGTATTATGCCCAAACCTTCAGGGAAGGTGCATAAGGCATTGAGAGAGGAGGAGTGTGAAAAGGTTATAGGTTCCCCACCCCCACGCAGGAATTCCTACGTCAATGCCTTAAAGATCCCAACTACGACGATGATTTCAGTAAACCACCCTAGACAATGGCCATCAACTATGGGTATTTGAGGCCAAAACTATGTGTGCCAGTATCCCTAATGAAGATATAAAATTTCCCTTTCGAAAGGTGGAAGGTTTAACATGTAAGTATTTTACTATATTATCATTATAGCTATTGGGGATTAGTATATATTGTAACATAAAATGTATTTTGAAATATGTCATGGCCATACCCACGCCACCGCGCCCAAATGGGCTAGGTGACTTAACCATAGAGCTAAAGGGTCCAACAGGTACCTTGAGCAGCTCCATTCATTGCATGGTCCTTCTTCCTGATTGCAAGTGGGTGAGAGAAATTACTATTGAAAAAGACTTGATTATAAAAAAATACCTATAGTCATGCCAAGTAGGACTGCTTGATACATCAGCATCATGAAATCCAACATCAGCAATGCTCATGGCTGACAACGGTTGTCTGAGAATTAAATGTCTATGCTTGTTGTGAACTTTGTGTTGCTACTTTTGGAGTTTGATTTATGTATTATTTTAATGTCCTAACAGAGTTTGATTTAAATTTTCTAAACGAGATAACTCTTAAAACTAAACTTATCATGAACAAAAAGTGTCCGTAGAACATGGAAGTTAAAACAACATCAAATTTTAATTTTATTAAAAAGTATATAGACGTGTTGACATCAAATACATCACTAGGAGGACCAAAACTATCCCGAAAAGGTACTCGATTTGCAGTTTATTTCTTGCAAGCCAATAGCATCGATGGCTAATGGAACATAGCATTTAAAAATGTCTAGTGATATAGCATTTAAAAAAGTCAAGTGATACACTCGGATGCCTCCATATGTCTATGTGCATCACGTATGCATTCTTATACCTCTCTTACGTGTCAAAGCATTCGAATATTGCATGAGGAAACCCATCGACATAGGATTTACAGTCTTCCGAGCTATTGAAAATCACATTTTCCTTCCTTGAAGAACCACATAGTATATATTTTTGTCATGATTGAAACAAGATAAATTTCGAGAAATGATATATAGGAGATACTGGTTTGTTAAGTGTTATTGAAAGAGGGTATTTAATACGACCAAAATCAAGTTAATAATTTGTTGTAGGAGTCACTACTCATTGATATTTTCACATTGTAGTCATGTTTGTGGCACATGAAATATAGAAATGTGATTACTCATCATATGTAGCAACAGTGGAAAGTCTCATCCATGGAAGATGTGATATTAATGAGGAGACCTTGAGATTTATGAGTCTAACTTGGAATAGTGTGAAACATTGTGTGATATATATACTATATAGTCTCCTTGATATGTAACTAAGGTAACTAACACCACCCCAGTCTCATCTCACAAATGAGACCAACCTTCCCAATAACACTAATATACTCAGGTAGCTAACCATTGCAGCCTCATCTCATAGTGGAGATCAACCTCACTTGTACAAGTTGTAAAATATTGACTCAAACGACACTCATATCATAAGCCTTCAGAATCAAGGTCAAGAAATAGGTGTGTCGGTCACAGATGACCAATTTGTCATGTCTTAGCTTTCAGAATGGAATCGAACACCGCACATACCCTTAGTCGGGCCGATACCTCCAGTATTATCTCGAATGATACCTATAACAAATATGTTCATCCAGATGTGGAAAGCATGATCGTGGCATTTTAATCATATCAACATAAAACCATTATTGGAGATCAACAACCCATTTGAAGGAATATTCACTATGATTACCTTGCTTTATGATTAGATAGTTATCACTCTTTCATAGTCCACGACCTCAACTGGGCATGGGATACGTGTTGGGGATGAAATTGAGCACCCCTTGGCCTATAAAAGGAAAATTATGTGTTCTTCATTGAAATCTACTGATATATATCTTATTATTACTCTGAAAAACAAGTTCTAGTGAGAGATCTTATATTATCTCCAAAGGTATTGTGTGCCCTGTTATATTGAAACAAAGTCACTCCTTACACAATGGACGTAGGATAACGGCCGAACCACTTAAACATTTGAGTTCATCTATATTCCTCTCTCATCTTTTCTGCTAAATTTCTTAATTATTATCATTTCATTACATACATATAATACATACACCCAAGGTGAATCTAGTGTGTGATCTTAGTATTATCATTTTAGCGTCATTTATGGGATTTTTTTTACCGTTCTCATATTTAGCTTGTATTTATCTATCCTCTATGGTTGTAATTAAAGTACACCATTGTTGGATCTGAATCACCATTAAAAGAGTTTAGGTGGAGGAGTTCATCAGCTTCCTATTTGATTCATCATATTTTGTGGGTTTTTACAACCCATTTATTACTATTTGATTTTTTCAATTGTTGATGTCTTTTGATCTGCCATCAAATGTCTAGGTTAATTATAGCCAACTCCCTCCTCAGTTTGAGATGGCCGATGTAGCGGAAGCGATGAGATTTTTTGTAGCCAGTCAACAGGCCATGCAATACTAGTTATTGGATATCAGCCAAGGCATTGTAAGGAAGATCTAAAAGAACCCAATTGTAAATCTCATCATGTTGTCTTCCAAGAGAGGAGATGTGCCAACAACACTTGGAGGACCACCTCCAGTTCCAACCAGAAAGATTCAATATTGCTTGATTAGAAAAGAGGTTGTTGGCTAATGTCGTCTCTACCTTGGCAAGGAGGTAAAACACAAACTTGAGGAAGCAATGTATGAGCAGGAGAAAAGTTGGGACTATGACAAACGGTATGAGATGACTAACACGTCATACCGACAAGGCAAAACTCCCCCTCTTACTTATTGTAATGCCCCGACCCGGATTTAGATTACCGTTGGAATAACACAAATCCGAATTGGGGTGTTAAGGAGGGAGGGGGAAAAAGTTTACTTCATTATTTAAGAAAAATATTTATTTAATTGATTTAAGGACATGAAATTCATTTGTCAAATTTTAATTTAAAAAGAATAAATTTTTGACATGCCTAATAAATTCAACTTATGAATTTGTTCATGAAAAACCATATAACACCACACATAATCTATCGGAATAAAGTTCACTGAGTAAGACAACACGATAGTGCAAATCCCTGAATAAAATTCCAAAATATTAATTAAAGTGCAACAAATATAAATCTTAAACATATTATGAAACGGTCAACAGAGCATCTAACGTCGAGTCACACCCTCACCAACTGAAGTACCTAGGGTGGGAAAAAAGTAAGGGGGTGAGCGAATGCCCAGTAGGGTGGGAAATACTATGCAATAATTTGATAATCAAAATACTATACATATACAATGTATTTCGGTATTTTGTAAAATAATTTTCAATTCATTAAATGTTAATACAACTACATGCAATGCACTCGGGCTATATGCCCAACTCATACTTAAGTATTTTTCATGTCTCGTGCTAGAGACTTAACTTATTAATCCAACTCTATTGTCATTCAATAAGATCCATTTATTCCAATTCATTAATCCATTCATTTTCTCAATCATTCATGAATATTTTTTTTATTACTTTGGGATTTTCTAACATCCACGATTTCAAGGCCTTTCACCGTCAGTATCGAGCACACATATGTTACACTGGCTAGGTTGTTTGGGGTCTTTCACCACTAGGGACGTCATGCCCTCCTTAATTATTCTTTTCGGCAACATTCGAATATCATTATCTTTTCATATATTCACATTCTTCCAAATGTTCACAATCTCACAATTATTCTCATTATCCCAAGTACTCGCATTAATCTTTCAGTGTTACTTCTTTACTTCATTATTTGACTTACTTTTAAAATAATCGAGGAGGCTAACTAATAATAACATCGTACTTTTAACACTAACCTCCAATCATCATTTACCCTATTTATTCATTAATGCATTAAAACATTTTTAGTACCTTCAAAATGATTTTACTAGCATTTAAAGTAAAGAAACATTAACTTCCACTAGTTTTTCACATAATTACCAAAATTGCCATTATGCCATTTTTACACCAAAAATGCATCCTTTAAATGGGTTTTCAAGGAAAAAACATATCTTTTTAAGACCTTACTATTTTTCTATAATAATTTACTCATTTAATAATAAACTTAATTATTAAAATTATCATTTTAATGTAGGGTTCAAATATAAGGTTTTAAATGAGTTTTTTACACCATTTTAAGTCATTATCATCACTTTTTAACATCATCAAAATAGGGGCTGAAATTTATCATTCTTTCAAAATATGATGAAATCTATCTATTTCATTTCAAAACAAATCATTTATCATGGCTAAAAAATTATTCAAGTATATTCACATGAAATGAGGATTTCTACGTAAGAAATCCATGCATATGCATCCTACACATTCATATTCAAGTAGTATATGATTATAATATTTTTTTAACAATTTTCATGTCCTAATAATTCATTTATACAAGAATGATATTATGAGATTTAATCAACAAAGCTAGTACATTTTAACACATAAAAGCATTGATTTGCATAATAGAAATTACAAGAACTAGCAATTTTTTTACAAGAAACCATCTTTTATCAACATGGTTGTTTTAAGCTTTTGAAAATATAAATTTAGGAAGAGAAAAAACCCTACTTGATTTATGAAGAGGAGATAACTTTGGAGAAGAAAACTTCAAGTCCTCCTAGAATTCTCCTAAACTCCACTCATATGCTCCCAAAATCAAGCTTTCAAGCCACACCAAGTTGCCCCACCCCTTGTGTGATGTTTTAATGGAGTTTTGAGCTTCTTTAATGGAGTTTGAGGAGAGAGAATATGGTTATAAGGGTGAGTTATGAAATTTAGAAGTATTTTTGCCCTTGAGGATATAAGAGAGAGGAAGAAGATGGAGGAGTTTATATTTTTTTGGTTTACTAGGTTCATGAATCCCCCCACCCTTATTTATATCAATTTTAAGCTTCCCTTTTCAATATTTTGACTCATTTAAATCTCCTAGGCTTGAAAATATAAGTGAAATACGTTTTTTCCCAAGTTGAAAAATACAAAGCCAACCACCCAATAAATGAGCCAACCACACCACCTAAAATAATTTTTTTTACTATAATTTCAACATAAATCCATCTAAAATGTGGTCTAAACCATTTTTTAGGATGACGAAGAAGGGAAAGTTGTTCAAAATTAAATTTTACATTTTTTTGCGAAGTTTCCTATTTTTCTGAGCACTTTCATTTTTTTGACGAAAAAATGATTTATTTATATATATATATATAGACCAAATTGCGTAAAACTTCACCAAGGTGCTTAAATAAACAATATGAACACAAATAAATTCCCATGTGAGACATTCAAAAGTAGATTTTTTTGTTAATGGGACGTTGACATATAAATAGGTCGAAATACAAGTACGTAATAAAAAGTGCAGTTATTACATTCTCCCCTCCTTAGAAAATTTCGTCCCCAAAATAAATCCTAACTCAAACAACTGTGGATATTTCTCCCGCATCTCGGCTTCTCGCTCCCAAGTAGTGACTTGAACACCCTGTGATTCCCAAAGGACATTCACCAAAGGGATAACCTTGTTGCGCAGCACCCTATCCTCACGATCCAAAATAGATAAAGGTCGCGTCAGAAGTGTAGTATCTTCCTGCAACTCGATATTTTTACAGTTGATCACATGACTAGGATCATGCAGATAATTTTTCAACATAGAAACGTGAAACACATTGTGAACATGAGTGAATTGAGGAGGCAATGACAAACTGTAAGAGACTTCCCCAACCCGCTCCAAGATCTCAAAGGGGCCAATATATCGAGGAGCACGATTGACCTTTTGGCCAAACCTCTTGCTACCGGTTCGGGACCTAACTTTTAGTAACACATGGTCACCTACTCGGAACTCTAGAGGTATACGACGATTATCAACATAATTCTTCTACCTAATCTGGGTCGTAAGAAGTCTATGTCTAATCAACTCAACCTTCTCAGTCATCTCCCTAATCATAATGGAAATCGTGAGATGCTTCTCGCCAACCTCTGTCCAACATACTGGGGAACGACACGGTCTCCCATATAGTGCCTCAAAGGGGGACATCTCGATGCTTGACTGATGACTGTTATTGTAAGATAATTCTGCAAGAGGCAAGTTATCATCCTAACTACCCCAAAAGTCTAAAGCACACGCTCGCATTAAATCCTCCAAAATATAAATAGTACGCTCAGACTGCCCATCAATCTCGGGGTGATAAGCCGTACTCAAATTCAGATTAGTACCCAATTCCTCATGAACCTTCCTCCAGAACCGAGAGACAAACCGAGGAGATCTATCTGAAACAATAGTGAGTGGAACACCATGTCGTCGAATAATCTCCCGAATATATAGTCTAGCCAATTTTGCTATGCTATATGTGACTCTAATCGGTAGAAAATGTGCTGACTTACTGAGACGATCTAGTACAACCCAAATCATATTGTGCCCTCACTCAGACCGAGGCAAAGTCGTAACAAAATCCATAGTGATTTGCTCCCACTTCCACTCGACAATTGGAAGTGATTGCAATAATCCAACTCGCTTCTTGTGTTCGGCTTTCACCTGCTGGCATGTGTAACACCTTGCCACAAACAAAGCCACGTCTCGTTTCATCCCTGACCACCAAAAATCCCTATAAAGATCCCTATACATCTTAGTAGCTCCCAGATGTATACTGAATCGAGAATGGTGAAATTCTGCTAGAATCTCATCTTGAAGCTCCTCAATTGCTAGAACAATTAACTTACCCTTATGTCGAACACCACCATCCTGATCAACTGTGAGAGTATCAAATTCCTCGCCATGCTGAATGTGGTTTCAAAAAATCATGATCTCATCATCACATAATTGAGAATCCAAAACCTTCTGATGAACGATTGGCCTAACCATCAGACCCCATAAATAGGCCCTATCGTTATTTCGTTGAACATGCAAGTCATAATGCTGAAGTTAGACATACATCTTTCCACGATAGCATTTCATCACTTCTAAGGTAGGACCGGAGTTCCTGTAAGGGAAATAGCCAAAACATTGTCCTTTCCTGGATGTACTCCAACATAAAGTCATAGCTTTAAAGAAGCTCGATCCACCATCATTGCCGAAGGTTAAAATCTCGCTGAGTGAAGATGTACCGAAGACTCTTATGATCCGTGAATACCTCAAATCGCTCGCCATATAGGTAATACCGCCAACTCTTCAAAGAAAACACCATTGCAGCTAACTTAAGATCGTGAGTGGGGTAGTTCCTCTCATGCGCCTTAAGTTGTCGAGACGCATAAGCGACCACCCGACCTGCCTGCATAAGAACTGCATCCATACCATATATGGATGCATTACAGTACACCGTATACCCTTTTACACACTTGGGAAGAATAAGAATAGGTGATGAGGTAAGCTTAACTTCAACTCTTGGAAGGCAGTTTCACACTCATCTGACCACATAAAATGAACATTTTTTTTGCGTCAATCGAGTAACGGGTGATGCAACTCGAGAGAAATCCTGAACGAATCTCCTGTAGTATCCAGCCAAGCCAAGAAAAATCCGAATCTCTGTGACTGTCTTCGGTCTTGACCATCCGAGGACGGCTTCATCCTTGGATGAATCAACAGGAATGCCTACACCGAACACTACATGGCCAAGAAATTTGACCTCATCCACCCAGAATTCACATTTGCTAAACTTTGCATATAATCGATTCTCCATGTGTACCTGAAGTCTAGTACGCAAAAGCTCCTCGTGATCAACATTAGAAGACGAATATATAATAATATCATCAACGAAGACCACCACAAATCGGTCCAAGTATGGTCGATAAATACGATTCATGAGGTCTATGAATGCAGCAGGGGCATATTTCAAGACGAAAGGCATGACCAAAAACTCGTAATGTTCGTACCTCGTTCAAAAAGTTGTCTTAGGGATATCTTCCTCCCTAACTCGCAATTGGTGATATCCATATCGGAGATCAATCTTGGAGAACCTGCCCGCTCCCCGAAACTGATAAAATAAATCATCGATTCTAGGCATAAGATGTTTGTTTTTCACCGTCGCCCTATTCAGTTGCCGATAATCAATGCAAAGTCTGAGAGTGTTGTCCTTTTTTTTGCAAAAAGGACCGGTGCTCTCCAAGGGGACACACTAGGGCGTATAAAACCCTTGCTAGTGAGATCATCCAACTGAAGTTTTAATTCTTGCAACTCTGTTGGGGCCATCCGATTAGGAGGGATGGAAATAGGTGACAAACCCTGATGAATATCAATAGAAAAATCAATCTCTCGACTCGGGGGTAATCCGGGAAGTTCCCCAGGAAATACATTGGGAAAATCCCGCACAATAGGATAATCTGCAATCACATGTATAGGCTTATCTTGTGCCACAATGCTGCTTAACCATCCAAAGAAATGTTTCTGATCTCGGGTAGAAGAGAATTTGTAAGGATAATTTATGCTATGCTCACTGCCAAAGCGATAGCGAGACCCATCTGGGAGAGATACTGACACACTGTGTCGATGGCACTCGATAGTGGCATCAAAATTGGACAGCCAATCCATACCGAGGATAACTTCAAAGCCGTCCATATCCATTAATATAATATTATACTCCAGAATATAGTCTCCAGCTATGATTACACAATTCCGACAGACTTTGCTAAGGATAACACATCAACCACTGGGCAATCCCACAAATATGGGTGGGCTAAACTCAACTACCTCTAACCCCAAATAGAAATCTAAGAAACTAGATATAAATGAATGAGATTCTCCTTTAGTACCACTGAAGGTTAGAGGGTTCAGTCATCAAAAATCCTTAAGCATAGAAGTTGCAGTAGTACTTTCCACAGTTCCGCTACAATTACCTCTCTCACTGCGAGAGAGTGTCAGCTAACTGATGCACGGCCCTTTCCATGCGTTGAAGCTCGCTATTCCCAAAACAGTCATTGTTACGCCTAGCTACCATCCTATAAGAACATGTAATTTAATATACTAGTTTATTCAATAAAACATAAACAAGGAAGACCTGTTATTACTCCGTCGCACACGTGGATCGTAATGTTCTGATACCAAGTTGTAAGATCCCGACCCAGATTTAGATTACCGTTGGAATAACCCAAATCCGAATTGGGGTGTTAAAGGGGGGAGGGGGGGAAATTTACTTTATTATTTAAGAAAAATATTTATTTTATTGATTTAAGGACATGATATTCATTTGTCAAATTTTAATTTAAAAAGAATAAACGTTTGACATGCCTAATAAATTCAACTTATGAATTTGTCCATGAAAGATCATGTAATACCACACTTAATCTATCGAAATAAAGTTCACTAAGTAAGACAACACATGAGTCCAAATCCCTTAAAAAAGTTCAAAATATTAATTAAAGTGATACAATATAAATCTTAAACATATTATGAAACGGTTAATAGAGCATCTAACGTCGAGTCACACCCTCTGCATCCTTACTGAGATCCTTTCCAATGTCACCAACTGAAGTGCCTGGGGTGGGGAAAAGCAAGGGGGTGAGCGAATGCCGAGTATGGTGGGAAATACTAAGCAATACTTTGATAATCAAATTATTATACATATACAATGTCTTTCGGTATTTTGTAAAATAATTTCAAATTCATTAAATGTTAATACAACTACATGCAATGCACTCGGGCTATATGCCCAACTCATACTTAAGTATTTTTCATGTCTCGTGTCGGATACTTAACTTATTAATCCAACTATGTTGTCATTTAATAAGATCCATTTATTCAAATTCATTAATCCATTCATTTTCGCAATCATTAATGAATATTACTTTTATTACCTTGGATTTCACGACCTTTCACCGTCAGTATCGAGCACATATATGTTACACTGGCCAAATTGTTTGGGGTCTTTCACCACTAGGGATGTCATGCCCTTCTTAATTATTCTTTCCGGCAACATCCCAATATCATTATCTTTTCATATATTCACATTCTTCCAAACGTTCACATTCTTACAATTATTCTCATTATCCCAAGTACTCGCATTAATCTTTCGGTGTTACTTCTTTACTTCATTAATTGACTTACTTTTAAAATAGCCGAGGAGGCCAACTAATAATAACATCGTACTTTGAACACTGACATACAATCATTATTTACCCTATTTATTCATTAATGAAGTAACACATTTCTAGAACCTTCAAAATGATTTTACTAGCATTTAAAGTAAAGAAACAGTATCTTCCACTAGTTTTTCACATAATTACCAAAATTACCATTAGGCCATTTTTACACCAAACATGCATCCTTTAAATGGGTTTTCAAGGAAAAAACATATCTTTATAAGACCTTACTATTTTTCTATAACAATTTACTCATTTAATCATAAAATTAATCATTAAAATTACCATTTTAATGTAGGGTTCAAATATAAGGTTTTAAATGAGTTTTCTAAACCATTTTAAATCATTATCATCACTTTTTAACATCATCAAAATAGGGGCTAAAATTTATCACTCTTTCAAAACATGATGAAATCTATCTATTTCATTTCAAAACATATCATTTATCATGGCTAAAAAATTATTCAAGTATATTCACATGAAAATGAGGATTTCTACCTAAGAAATCCATGCATACGCATCCTACACATTCATATTCAAGTAGTATATGATGATAACATTTTTTAAACAATTTTCATGTTCTAATCATTCATTTATACAAGCATGATATTATGAAATTTAATCAACAAATCTAGTTCATTTTAACACATAAAGCATGGGTTTGCATAATAGAAATTACAAGAAATCATATTTTATCAACATGGTTGTTTTAAGCTTTTGAAAATATAAATTTAGGAAGAGGAAAACCGTACTTGATTTATGAAGAGGAGATAACTTTGAAGAAGAAAACTTCAAGTCCTCCTAGAATGCTCCTAAACTCAACTCCTATGCTCCCAAAATCATGCTTTCAAGCCACACCAAGTTGCCCCACCCATTGTGTGATATTTTAATGGAGTTTTGAGCTTCTTTAATGGAGTTTGAGGAGAGAGAATATGGGTATAAGAGTGAGCTACGAAATTTAGAAGTATTTTTGCCCTTGAGGATATAAGATAGAGGAAGAAGATAGAGGAGTTTTTATTTTTTTGGTTTACTAGGTTCATGAATCCTCCGACCCTTATTTATATCAATTTTAAGCTTCCCTTTTCAATATTTTGACTCATTTAAGTCTCCTAGGCTTGAAAATATAAGTGAAATGCGTTTTTTCCCAAGTTGGAAAATACAAAAGCCAACCACCCAATAAATGAGCTTACCACACCACCTAAAATAATTTGTTTACTATTATTTTGAGATAAACCATTGTTTTTTAGGATAATGAAGAAGCAAAAGTTGTTCAAAATTAAATTTTACATTTTTCTGCAAAGTTTCAGATTTTTCTGAGCACTTGCATTTTTTTCACGAAAATTTGATTTATATATATATATATATATATATATATATATATATATATATATATATATATATATATATATATATTGTCGACAAAATTGTGTAAAACTTCACCAAGGTGCTTAAATAAACCATATAAATACAAATAAATTCCCATGTGAGACATGCAAATGTAGATTTTTTGTTAATGGCACGTTGACATATAAATAAGTCGAAGTGAAAGTACGTAATAAAAAGTGTGGTTATTACACTTATCAAGGTAAAAGTGGCCAATGTACTCCATAAAGTCAGCATAAGAATCATTCATTCACAAGACTGGGCAGAGGGTCATCATTTGATCATTTTGTCTCAAAAGGATATTGTATTTGAGACAATAGTCTGAAATATCATATGTGGGATAAGGACCACTAGTCATCTCGACCTAGCTCATCCAAAGCACCATTCAGCCCCGAGAGAATATTGAGAGCAAATAGCAAGAAAAGGGACCCAAATAGAAGAACAACATGTCGAGTCATCTCAGAGGTGGAAGGTTCATGGGACAGTGTTTTTATTGATGAAAATCCTTTAAATAGATCAATTCCGAGGCTCTAAGATAAGATCGATCGCCTCATCAAAATTCGAGACCCCGATAACAAAGGGTACATAGAAGGTTCATGCAAATCATTTTCAGCTATCTGACACTAAAAAAGTTCAAACCACTAATGATGACGCCTAGATATGATGGCAGTGAAATCCCATTCACCATACAAAATAGTACCAATCAACGGCTGTCATCTACTCCACTCTACATAAGATGAGATTTCGAGCATTTTCTACCACTCTCACTAGGGTTGCCCATGTGTGGTATATAGTCCTATCGAGAGGAATGATAGAAAATTTCAAGAAACTTACCGAAAAATTTATTCACAAATTTTATTTCAGAATGAAGCTTGCAAAATACATGACTAATCCACTAAACATGAGGTGTAGGAGGAATGGACCACTGATATATTTCATATCTCAGTTCAATAAAGAGAAATTACAGGTTAAAGAATATGCAAAAATTTTGTGATAACAACCCTCGCCAGCGGGCTTCAGCGTAGAAAGCTTTATTAGAACCTCTCCAAAGATCCTCCAAAATCCATGATAGAATTTTTGGCTAAGGATGGGGGAATCATGAATGCGAAGGAGGACAGGGACGCCAAGAGAGGAGATAAAAAAGAGGCAGGTAATAATAAATTTGTATAAAGCCAGGACAAAGATAAGGATAAAGAGGGAAAGAAGAAACTAAACGATGATAATTTTGTAAAGTACACCCCAATCACTATTAATGTCGATATTATACTGAACGAGATAAAAAATAATAAATAACTTAATTTGCCTGAGAAACTAAGGGCCCCTTCCTATAAAAGAGACAAGAGAAAGTGGTGCGAGTTCCATCAGAATCATTACCACACAATAGATAAGTGTGCTTTAAAAGACTAGATTGATAAGATACTAAAGTAGGGAAAGCTGCAAAAGTACATTCATAAGGGAAAAAGCCGAGACGATAAGAAGAAAAGTTTGGGATATGTCGGAGAAGACGATCGGATGAGGTAGTATCCTAGGGAGGGGAAAGAAAGGCATGGTTTTCTTTTGCTCGGAGGTTTTTGAGATATGGCTGAAATGAGAAAAAAATCCTGCCTAAACCAATGCTCAATCTCAAAATGTGGTATTAATGAATCACAAATTTCAAGGCTTAGTACGGAATGAGGGTTGTGATCGTGGGACACACGCACCTTAAATAATGCTCCTAACCTCTTCGAAATCATTCCACCTCTGACATACCCAATGGGTGACCAACAATTGGAAGATATCTCATAATGGGAAGTGACCTTAAAGCACATGGAGCTGATATGACCATTATGTCTAACGATAAGATTATTATGTCCCCAAGGTATGTGTGACAACTAATAGACAACTAAGCCACTAAAGTTATAATCTACAATCCATTCACCATACGAGACTAGACAATAGGCAAACTTGTCTTGAAGGTAGTTGAGTCCGGTTCTAAACCCCAACCTCCTACTGACGCAAAAGGCTAAGGTCTAAGAGGAAATTGATATACATAAGTATAGTCTCGTCCAGATGGCACCCAGGTAACTAACCACTCCATAGTCTTATCTCACAAATGATTCCAACTTTATACCCTACACTTGATATACCAAGGTAGCTAACCACTATAGTCTCGTCTCACAATGGAGACCAATCTTTCTCGTACTAGTTGTAAAGTGTCAGACTCAGACAACACTCATATCAAAAGCCATTAAACTCAAGGTCAATGGATAGGTGTTTTGGGCAAAGATGATCACCCTATCTTATCTCGACTTTCAGTATGGAACCGAGCACCACATGCACTCTCGGACGAGATGATACCTCCAGTATCACCTTAGACAATACCTTCTATAAATATATTTATTCGGGCATAAAATTATGATAAGGGAATTCTATATATATATATAGAGAGAGACGTTATTATAGATCAATAACCTATGTGAGGTAATATTCACCATGATGACCTTTCTTTACGAATAGATCGTTGTCACAATATCATAGGCCAAAAGCTCATCTAGGAGTGGGACATGTGTTGTGGGTGACCCTGTACACCCCTCATCATATAAAAGGAATAATATGTCTTCTTCATTGGTATTTACTCGTTAAATTCTATTGTTACTCTACAAAACTAGTTTTAGATATAGAGCTTGTATTATCTTCAATGGAAGTTTATGCCCCATTATAGTGAAACATACTCATACCTTACACAATTGATGTAGGACAATGGTGGCCACTTAAACATTTATGTTCGTCTCTATTTCTCTCTCATCTCTTCTACCAAATTGCTTGATTATTATTGTTTCCTTATATCTCTGCAATACTATCACCCAGGGTGAATTTAGTGTATGATCTCAGTATCATCATGTGGGCACCATCTGTAAAAACATTTTTATCATTCTCATATTTAACTTGGATTTCTCTATCCTCTCTGGTTGTTATTTAAGTCCACCATTCTTAGATTTGAATCATTATTAACAGATCTTGGGTAGAGGATTTGATCATCTTCCTATTTGATTCATCCTATGTTATGGGTTTTTGCACCCTTATTATTACTATTTGATTTCTATGATCCACGATGTCTTTTTATTCTCCATCGAACTCCGGGGTTGGTTCCATCCAAACACCTCATCATTCTGAGATGGACAACATAGTGGTAATGCGGAGATCTCTAGTGGCTAATCAACAGGCCATGCAACACCAGTTGTTGTCTTTCAGCCAAGACATAATGAGTCGTAACCCAGTCATAAATCTCTTCATTCTGATATTCTAGAGAGGAGATGTGCCACCAATATTCGGGGGACCACCCCCAGCTCCAACCAAAGCAGTTCAATATGGCTTGAGGAAAAAAACTGTTGTTGAACCCTGTCGTCTCCGCCTGGCAAGGAGGTATAATGAAAACTTGAGGAAGTGATGTATGAGGAGGAGCAAAGTTGGGAATATGAAAAAATATATGAGATGACTGAGACATCATAATGACCATGTAAGACTCCCCCTCCTACTTATCAAGGTAAAAGTGGCATATGTACTCCGTAGAGTCAGCAGAGGAATAATGTATTAATAAGAATTTGATCGTCTCGACCCAAAAGGATATTGCAGCCGAGACATTGTTCAAAATAGTATATGTGGGATAAGGAACACTAGTCATATTGGCCTAACTTGTCCAAATGACCATTAGTCCCTGAGATAGTGTCGAGAGGCAACTATTGTGAAAAAGGACCCAAATAGATGAACTACATGTAGAGTCGTCTTAGTGGTGGAAGGTTGAAGGGATAATTTTTCTTGTTTGTGAAGGGACTTGTAATATCACAATTTAGAGGCTCGGGGATAAGATCGGTTGCCTCATCAAAAGTTGACAACCAACGGGGGTATATGGAAGGTTTTGCTTTCGTTCCAAGCATTATCAGATATTCGACACCATGAAAGTTCAAACCACTACTGGTGATGCCCAGATATGATGGAAGCTCGAATATCATTCACCACACAGAAATATACCAGTCAGCGACCTACATCTACTCCACTCCAAAAAAATGAGATGTCTGGCATTTTGTCACACTCTCACTAGGGCTTCCCATGTGTGGTATATGGATCGGTCGAGAGGAAGGACGAAAACTTCAATCAGTTGGCTATAAAATTTGTTCATAACTTTTATTTTTGCATGAAGTTCTGAGAAAGAGCATGCAAGGTCTATATTGATTTACTTGTATCTTAGGCCATACACATAAATTAACTTTTTACCAAATTTTATCGTAATTAAATTAAAGTTAACATGCAACTATGTTATGAAGCCAAAATCCCAACCAAAATAGGAAGAAAAAGAAGAAATTGAGGAAAAATCCCTTTTAAGCGAACCTTTAATTTAGCATTATATTAGAATTGATAGACATAAGATGACTTACAGACTACTTAGAGATCCACTAAGTATAATTCGGAGATGTCTTCACTCTTTACCATAAAATGATATAGTCCAGCACCACCCACAATAAGTAGCTCTTGCCTCGGTACCTATCAATCAACCTCAGGAATCTCAATTCCATTCTTTTTCAGCCATAGAGCTTCGGCTCCATAAATCAATAGTAAAGAAAAAACTTTACAAGTGTTTTAGAACTTTTAATGTATTCTTCTTTATTTGGAAAAGTGATATTCAAAGATCCAATAGATTTGAATGAGAACATTATAGAGTGTGATCACAAAAAGAACTCTAAAAAGTCTTATCTACAACGTCTAATCCCGCATCTCTATTTATAGGGATAGTTGTTACAAAGAGATATGGATTAAATATTTGGAAAAGATTTAATGAAATATCAAAAACACGTTTATTCATTCAAATAAACTACCACCTCGTTCAAATGATATATCCTATCTCGTTTGAACGTTTTCCAACAAAAATTCATACGACATTCCAAAGCGTACCCAAAAGGTGACAATCCAAATCTCGTTCAAATAAAGAAACATCATTCTAACGACCCTACGTAACTCTTTTGAACGACATGTCAATATCGTTCTAACAAGTTAGCTAGTTTTTCAAAATTATTTACGGATCATTTCAAAAACATTTTGAAAACTTTTAAACATAAACTCTTTTAAAAATAACCCCTGTATATTTAAAGCTTTACCAAACCTTTCATAACTCTTCTCGGGTATAGTTGTGATGAACTATCTTCAATCTTTGCTAATGTCACCAATATTTCTTCTCTTTGAAGACTTGATAATAGTCTTGAAGGTGCAATGGGGTGCAACGGGATAAGCCATATTTTTTCTCTTAAACATCTCCGCATTTTGCTATTCCGGTACAAAACACAAGTTGAAGCTGAAATTGACCCCTAAGACTAATAAACCTAATTCCCTCCCAAATCGAGAAATGAAAACACATAAATGTATAAGTCTTCAACTAAAATAGTTTCATCTTGTGTGGTTTATGAAATCATCATCAAGGCGGAGTAACCTACACACGTGAGATAAAAGAAATACCGTGGTGTGTATGAGTTTAAAGATAAAATAAACTCCCCCTCAATAAATTCTCCCCCTTTTTTGTCTGTAGTAACTGGGGGTAAGAAACTAATCATGAATATAAGCATCACATAAATCATAATGAAATAACAACACAAAGATAATAAATTAAGCGCATGCGACGAGATTTCGAAGAAACATACCAACTATTTTTGAAAATTTTCAAATTTTCTCAAGTATAAAAAATATATGTATAAAAAGTATATAAAGGCACAAATACATCGCACTATGTAACAACACTAAAATATCCAACTGATGAAAGCGAAATGTAATTGTGTGAACATTTTCCACGGAAAAAATCAACATATGAATTCATAACATGGGTGCATAAAGTCAATGATATACTTTTAAGGAAAGAACATAATTTTAGCCTTACGTGTAAAAAAGTTGAACATAAATGAAATTGACTCGACTTGTGCAACGTGCCATGAATTTAAATGCTTCTTAAATCAATAATGCCAAAATATTTAATGCTTTTTAGGAGAATCCGTTATGAAAACTCATTGATCTTCTACTTTATAACACCATCAAAATCTCACATATTTAAGAATTCACTCACAAATTTTTGAAAATATCGTAAGGCTCATTGATAGAGAAGCATCAATAATATAAAATGGCCTTGGAACTTCTGTTTTTCTATGTCCTTAATCTTTCAGGATCTTTTTGCAAATGGCAACTTTTAACGTAAAGAAAATTTTATCCTTCGTAGCCCCTTTTTAAGTGCTTAACATAACACAAATTTTTTGGGAAACAAAATTCGGGCCATGGTTCTCACAGGCACAACTTATCTCTGGTAAATTTACTTTGTTATTAAACACTAATGAGATGAGAACACTGTATTCGACACATGATAAGTATGTACAATGTTCACTAAGCCCGTTCATGTCTGTAATAAAGGTGATACAAAGTCTAGCATGAATAAAGTAATCATCAATGAACAACGAAATGCTAGCCACGAATTATTATGAACACTAAATAAATGAAGCCATGTCTCAAAACATCATGAAAAACTCACATGAATGGATAGAATGAAGGGGTGATTCGAACATATTAAATGCACATAAAATTTGAGAAAGCGCGTCCTGGGGCTATACGGATTTACTTGTATCTTAGGCCAAACACACAAATTAACTTCTTACCAAATTTTATAAAAAAAAAATAACATATTTTTTTAATTTTTCAAATTTTTTCTTAGAAATCAAAAATCTTTTCGCATTTTTCAGAATAAAAGCATAGAAATACAATCTAGCAATATGGACAAATGATATGAACATAATAATCCCCCTATACGAGATAAAGTACCCAAACTCAATCAATAGAACAAATACCCAAAGACTTCCTAATATTCTCAAATATAAGTGCCTCTAAAGATTTCATGAAAATATCAACTAATTGATGTTCTATGCTCACAAAGCTCAAGGAAATAACTTTTTCCTCAGTAAGATAATGAATGAAATGCTCACATATCCTAATGTGATCTGTGTGGGATATTGGAACGGATTACGGGATATATGAATTGCACTCGTATTATCACCTGAAATAGTCATTGTGCCTTGGGAAATACCATAATCTTCCAACATTTGCTTCATCCATAAAAATTGCGTGCAACAAATTCCGATGAGTATATATTCGACCTCCACTGTGGATAAAGAAATAGAGTTTTATTTCTTATATTCAAACTCCACTGTGGATAAAGAAATAGAGTTTTTTTTCTTTCTCAATCAAGAGACAAGATCACTCCCAAACTAAAAACACCCACACGACGTGCTCCAATAACCATTAAAATCCCCGGCCGAATCGTCATCCGAATAGGCGGACAAACGGTCATCGATGTCAAAGGAATACCAAATACCGTAGGGAAGAATGACACTCGCATATTTGATGATATGTTTAAGTATAAGCAAGTGAGAACCTTTTGGGGACACTTAGTAACATGAAAAAACTCTAACGCTAGAGGCAATGTACAGTTGAGTAGCGATTAAGTAAAGAAGACAAAAGGGTTTGCTCTACGTGTCTTAATTAAGCATAGTCAATGTACTCATAGGGGTGCATGAGTGCTTAGGAGAGTCTAAACCAAACTTCTTCACTAGGTCCCTAGCATATTTTGATTGAGATATGCATATCCCATCCTTTAGTTAACACAATTGGAGACCTAAGAAGAACATACCTATTATGCTCATCTCAAATTCACTCTTCATATATTCCTGAAACATGTGAGCATTTTAGGTGAAGGTGGACCCAAATACTATGTCGTCCACATAGACTTGGGCAACTAACATCGCACCACTTTATCTCCTCACAAATAACATCTTATCCATTACTCTTTTCTTAAATCCACGAGCTAAGAGATAAGAAGTGAGCCTCTTGTACTAAGCATGGGGTGCTTGCTTCAAACCATACAAGGCCTACTTAAGATAAAAGACATGGTCTAGGTACTTGGGTAATTGAACCCCTTTAGTTATTCCATGTACACTTCCTCCTGTAGAATATCATTAAGGAATGAACTCTTGACATCCATTTGGTATAACTTAAACCATAGATGACATGTTATGGCGAGTAGTAAGAGGACGGACTCAATCCTAACATTAGGAGTGAATGTCTCATTAAAGTCTATAGCCTCAATCTATGTGTAGCCTTAAGCGATGAACCTAGTCTTATTGCGAACTATGGTACCATTCTCATCCGTGTTATTCTTGTAAATCCACTTGGTACCAATCATATTAGTCTCGCTAGGTCGGGGGACTAACTTCCATACATCTTTCTTGCGAAACTAAAGCAACTCATATTAAATTGAGGATATCCAATGCTCATCCTTGAGTGCTTCTTCCACATTCTTGTGATTTACTAAGGAGGAGAAGAAAAAGTAGCTAACCACATTCCCAAGTTAAGCCCGAGTCTTGACATCTAGTGTGGGATCACCAAGTATAGCGAAAGGGTCATGAATTTTTGAACCAAAGCGGGTGAATCCTCTAAGTTAAGCGTAGGTTCCACCGGGGTAATATAAGGAACAATGGGATCATCACTTAGGGTGCACATTCTCACACTCGGGGATAAGGTTAATAGACATCGGCGACTCGTCTTCTCTAATTGTGATGTTTATTGACTCCAAAACCTTAGATCTTGTAAGGTTAAACACCCTATAAGCCCTACATGATGATGAATATCCTAAAAATACCCCCTCATTTCCCTGAAAGCCTAACTTTCCTACGTGCTCTCTATCTCTCAAAATGTAACAAGGACTCCAAAATACTCAAAAATACGATAGGTTGGATATTTTCCCCATCCATAACTCATATAGTGTGCGTAAAGGGAGTGGATGAAGATATACCTTATCCACTGTATAACATATGTTATTAACTGCCTCTACCCAAGAACGTTTAAGCATATTTCTCCCAAGAAACATGGATCTAGCCGTCCCTTAAACCGTCCAGTTCTTGCTCTCAATAATCCCATTTTATTGAGAATAACGAATGGACAAAAACTCATGGTTAATAACCACTACAAACAAAATCTATCCACTTTGAATTTTTTATATTTAATGTCGTTATCACTTAATTTAATTGTATCAGACTGTATCCGAGTAATAATGACACTGTGTTGGCTTTGTAGGACACGGCTGTTGGTTGTTAGGAACTCAACTATATCAGACTTTTCTTTAAGGAACCCTACGATAAAGTATCTTAAAAAGTTATCGACCATAACCAAAATGTATCTCTTACCAACTATGCTCTTCGTATAGGTAGGACCCATAAGATCCATATTTATTAACTCCAACACACGAGAGGTGGTAATGGTATTCAACTTTTAATTGGAACTTCAAATTTGTTTTCCTTATTGGCAAGGACCCCAAACTAAGAAAGTTGAATTCCTAAGGGATGGTAAGACACACACAAGGTCTTTCATCACTAATATCTCAATATCTCTAACGTTCACAACCTAGTCATTGATGCCAAAGGTCCATAGAGGAAACCGCAACATTATTGCACATAAAGGAGGAGTTAGGAATGATCCTTTAATAATTATCGTCGGTCCTCACTCCTTATAGTAATAGTCACTAAATTGACCATAAAGTTTGCGCAGAAAAGTTGGCTTATGCTAATCAAATTTTCTCTCTACCCTTCGATATAAAAAAAATTATCTAGTTTAGGAAATCTGGGTATCTCAACACAATCACATCCTAAAATTCTATAACTAATCCCATCTCGAAAGGTGACTTTTCCTTCCTTGTGATCCACAAGGTTGGTAAAATACGACTTGTCACTGGTCATGTGCCTAGATCACCCACTATCAAAATATCGTTAGGAAGTATCTTGAACCTTTAGAGTAAATTGAACAAGAAGGACTTTGTCGTCTTTCATAGGCACCCAAGTGGAGGTAAGATTTTATTCTCCCTTATCGTTGTTCACTCTAGTCATAGCGTTGGAAACATTCTCAAAAGGCATAGACATCCTTTGAAATTATTCCATTAAGCTTTAAGAAGTGGCGACTAGGAACTCAACTTTCTCTCTAAGACTAGAAAAGTCACTATAGCAGTACGCGAGAGTATGTGTACGTTTAGTTCTTCCTAACTTGTAGAAAAATTCCCTAAGGTTACCCCTCCTTTTGCATTAGGTTCAAATATAGTCCTGTTTGGATCTTCCTTGGTTCACTCATTTATATTGAACTTTATTTTGTGGTTTAGGTTGAGGCCCATAGGTATATACCATAAAATTAGGAACCGATTCCAGTACGACATGGGAAGTGGATGCACCATCGTAGCCCATTCCTTGCCTCCCCTTAAAACCTAAAGTGGGATCAAGGAATATCTTACCTACCTTTTTTTACGTATCCTATATAATAACCTTGACCTTATGGTATTGTTCGATATCTTTCTCGAGTTATGATACAAGGGCTTCAAGTTTCTCATGAGTCTCCACTAAATCTTTAAGATCTCTCATAAGACTAGCCATTTTGTTGGTCAAGTCACCATTTTCCCTCTCCGCTAAAACGACTCCCTCCCTCAAAGAAATTCTCACTAAGGACTCCCTCTCTCTTGACTCTGTGAACTCTTTCTCCAAATCTAACACCCTAAGCGTCAAATTTCTATTTTTCTTTATAGTTTTAAAGGACTTGGCGTAAAGCTTAGTGTAGACTCGACGAAGGCCACTTTCTCTCTCAGTCAAATATCTATCTCCCTCATTCTCTTCGGAATGACTAGACACACTATTGAGGTCATCGTATTTAGAAACTTCCTCATCGCCATGAGGTGTACTAGATAGACTATCATGATTGTCCATGAACGTGGTGAAGTTATGTCCATGCATTAATTCGTCCCCGAAATCTACCGTCATGATATCGACATCACTAAGAGTGGAATTATAGGATGTTTTGCATTTGTCCTGTCTCTTTAACCTCATAAAAAACTCATGAGCTTTGTTACCCTTACTCTCACACTCATAGCTAATGTCTTTATCTTTCTTAGAGTACTTTCCTCTCGCTTTTTCAAAAAAATTCTTGGCTAATTTAAAATCTTTATTTTTCTTAAAACATATATTTTCTTTGGAAGAATTTTATTTTCTTAGTTTCAGAGATTTTTTTAACTTTTTGACAAAAAGAATCATTGAGATCAAAATCAAATTCGGAGTCAGGGGAGACCTCCTCTTTCTTTTTAGTTTGGGTTTCAAAGCAATCCCTTTTTCTATAAACTGTTGAAATTTTGGGAATGTATCGCTTTCATAAGTTTATCTCCTACGAGTTATTCTAACCTATGCATATCTATAATTGTCAAAGAATTAAGGACCATGATTTTAGGGATAAAATGGGATGGCAAGGATCTCAAAATATTTTTTACAACTCTCATCTTAAGAATTTTCTCACCCAAATTAAAACTAGAATTGACTATATCAAATAAACATGCATAAAATTGATCCGAAGTATCAAATTCTAGCATAGTGATAGCTTCAATCTGTGTGGTGACATTTTGTAGCTTAATAGGTTTCACAATATTGGTACCCTCATGAGTGAGCTGGAGAGTATCCCACACTTCCTTAGACGCGGAGCGCATCATAATGCAGCAAAACTTGTTAGGGGTAAGGGCTCCATAAATTGCATCTAAGCCGAGGGAGTTAAAATTAATCCATTTAAAATCACCTTTTGTCCAAGAAATAACAATTTTAAGACTTTCGACAATGTCGTTAGTCATAGTGGGTGTCGTCCACCCTCTTTCACAGATAAGACAAACTATCTCGTCAATCAACTTATGTGCTGACCTCATTCTACCTTTTCAATATGCATAATTTGACCCATCAAAATAGGTAGCCTATTATAAAAATATCCATATAATCCTAAAATTTAAAAGGCTACCTATTTTGATGGGTCAAATTATGCATATTGAAATGGTAGAATGAGGTCAGCACATAAGTTGATTGACGAGCTAGTTTGGCTTATCTGTGCAAATTAAGTTTTTTGTCTTCCTTGATCTCGTTATGACAATTTGAAAAGTACACCCCACTCACTAATAACCACAATATCATACAAAACGAGATCAGGGAAGACAAAAAACTTAATTTGCCTGAGAAACTGAGGGGATCTACCCACAACAGAGACAAGATCAAGTGGTGAGAGTTTTATCAGGATCACGGCTACACAACAGAAAATTGTTAGTAGCTGCTAAAGCAGGAAAAGCTATGAAAATATGTTTATAAAGTAAAAAGCCAAGATAATAAAAAGAAAATGATAGGACATGCCAGAGAATGTAAAATCCTAAGAGAGAAAGAAAGTTATGGTTTTATTTTGCTCGAAGGTTTTTGAGAAATGGATGAAATGAGAAAAATCTTGCCTAAACCAATGTTCAATCTAAAATTATGGTAATGATGAAGCACAAATTTCAAGCCACGGGATGGCGTGAGGGTTGCATGCGTGGACCAGACATGCCTCGAATAGTGTTCCTAACCTCTTCAAAATCATGCCACCTCTGACATACTAAGGGGGTAACCAGTAGTTTACTGATATCTCGTAATGGCAAGTTACCTGAAAGCATATGGGGGTGATATAGCTGTTACCTCAGATGATATGATCGTTATGTCATCAAGGTGTGATTGACAGCTAATATATAACTAAGTCATAAAATTCGTGATTAGCAATCCAATCACCATATACGATAAGACACTAGGAAAATTTATCTTGAAGCCAATTGGGGACAGTTTTAAACCTCATCATCCTACTGACATAGAAGGCTATGGTTTAGGGGTAATTGATATACATAACTATAGTCTCGTCCAGATGTCACCCATGTAACTAACCACATCACAATCTTTTCTCATAAACGAGAGCAACTTTCTCACCTACACCTAATATACTAAGGTAGTTAACCACAACAGTCTTGTCTCAGAGTAGAGACCAACCTCACTCATACTAGTTGTAGAGTGTCATCCCCAAACAACACTCATATCACAATCCATCACACTCAAGGTCAAAGGATAGGTTTATCGGGCATAAATTACTACCATATCTTGTCTTAGCTTTTAGCATGAAATCGAGCACTGTAAATTCTATCGACCATCGATACCTCCTACAAATATGTTCATCTAGGCGTTGAAATCATAACAAGGGCATTTCAATCATATCTACACAAAACCGTTATTGGAGATCGATAACCCATGTGATGGAATATTCACCATGATAACCTTGCTTTATAAATAGATGGCTATTACTCTCTCATACGCCATGACCTTAGCTACGTGTGGGACACATGCTGCGGGTGACGCTACACACCCCTCAACATAGAAAAGGCACACTATGTCTTCTTCACTGAGATCGACTGATAAGCCCCAAAAATATTAAATTTATACCCGCCCCCAAATAGACGTGTTTTAGTTTCTACTTCTTGGTAAAATTGGATGTATGCAGGTATTTGTTTATCTTATAGGTAAAAAAAATTGCAAATTCAAACGCACTATTTCAAGGCAATTTGGGTAAGAAACAACCGCATGTGCTCTTTTTAGGGTCAAAATGGTAATTTCAAACGGCTAATTTCGAACTCAGGCAAATGAAAAAAGTTGTAGACCTCGAATCAAGGGATGCCTAGGTTCAAACGCCGTGTCAATCTGAGTTAAAATGAAGAAATAATGACAGTTAAAGTTTGAAATCGAAAGAAAGCCAAGGTTAAAGCCCTAGGTCATACCCAAAGTCAAGCTCCGTAACCTAAGAACTATTGAAATATTGACGGCCTTGAAATGAAGGTCCCGTCAGTTCTTGCAGTGCATCAATCGAAGGTCATAGAAAGAAGATATGAAGATTTGGGTGTGATTTTTGATTATAAAAATTGGGAAAGATTTAAGGTCATATATTATTTCAGGCATTATTAATATTGAGCCACCACACGGATCAGTGGTAAGGTTGGTCTTTCACATTCCAGGCATCGAGTGTTCGAGTCTCCCCTAGGGGTATTGAAGAACGTGTGTGCTCGCGTTCAAATGATCAAATTATATATAAAATCCTTTTAACATAAACATACCCTAAACATGCAGCAGTATGTGATTGAATAAATTGATAATCTACGCAAGAACATTCAAACACATGCAATTAAGGAAAAATCCCCCACAGGGGCAAAACCATTTATTTTCACTATAATTTGTAAGAAAACGGCTTACAATCGGATTACAATGAAAATACAAGTTGACTAAGAATTACCCTCGGGTATCGGATTCTGTAGTCGCGGCTGGAATTATCCCTTTCCAGTAGGGATGCAATGAAGAAGAAGAAGAACGGTCTCCTCCACAAGGGTTGAATAAACCAAAGTTGTGTTCTTGGGTTGCAAAAGGATTCACAAATATTTGGCAAGGATGTGTGAATCAAAACATGAGTCTTGGGACTCAAAAATATGAAGACTAGATGTATTTGGACTCTCAAATTCGTCTCCTAAAGTCTTGCAAAACAACTCTCCCGAAGTTTGTATTTATAGGGAAATACATGAAGAGACCCACCATTTTAAAATGCTGAAATTCTATCCAGCGTAAAGGTACCCCGAACCGGTTTGAGTACCCCTGCGAACCGGTTCGCCCCCCCGAACCGGTTTCGGGCTGGGTTCGAGAAAGTGTGCTGAGAACAAGGGTTTAAACACTTAGAAAAATTCCCAGTATTTTCAATGACAATATCTCCATTTTCAATGGGCCATAACTTGTTCACCGTAGCTCGGATTGAGGTGCCGTTTCTTCCAGTATCTTTGTTGCGGCAAGATCTTCAACTTTCCAGTTGACCGGTCCTCCTGATGATGGCTGTAAAAGTACCAATTTGTCCTTGAACATCCCTATCATGCCTTGTTTCACTGATTTGACTTCTCTTGCGTACAACTTGCATTACGAGCCTAGAATCATGGAACGTGAAGTCGTTGATGCAGATGAGGGACACATTAATGGAGATAATGCATGCGTGATTCTCGGAATTCGGATAGAGGCCGTCATGTGAGATCGTGAGGTGACGTGCCAAATGTAGCGGCGTATGACATAAATAAATGAAACATTTCGGACATGGTAAAAATGTCCTTACAAATCTCCCCCTATGTCTATGCCGGTACATACATAAAAAAAAATCCGAATTATCAAATATTAAATTGCCTATACAAGTCTACCCCCCCATGAACCCAAAACTGGAAAAGCTACAAATGAATAGTCTTCATCGTTTGTTCTTCAAATCTTCAGGAATCTCAACGCTTTTCTCATCAGGGTGTGCAATCCAATGATAACCCATGTAGTACCTACACACATGAGACAAGGCAAAATACCAAGTGACATATCGAGTTTGAAATGAGAAATAAACATATATACCAATTTATGAGAAAACTCAAACTTTCAAATCTCCCCCATAATAAGATAATTCATTCTCCCCCTTTTTATGATGTCCCCAAATAGACAAATGAGAGAAATAAATCAAATAAGCAAGTGCGGGGTGTCACTAGGATAAAATCACACCATGAATGAACACAAAGCAACCAAGACGATGATAGCGTAAATGAAGTGGTGTGATCAAATTCGATAGGAAAATCAATGCATACAAACATGACATATGTGCACGATGAATATTGGATACTCCTAGAGAATGAATTCAAATGATTCCTTTGGTGTAAAATAGTGACAATATAATGTATTGACTCAGTCAAATTAACAAATCAAAGCTCAAAATGATTTTCACACCAATAACGTCCAAAATGATTTTATGCTATTTCAGGACTTTCAAGGAAGTGCAAACCCGTTTAAATATTCTCCAACAAAACTCCCTCAGATATAATTTTGAATAGAGGCATTCTAAATTCTCAAACTTTGGAGAATTGATGATGAAACCTAAGTGGCCCATATTTGGCATGAATTGCTTTTTATTGCTTGTAAATTTTTTTGGGCTCTTTTAACGTCTTTGGACCACGGATATTAAAATTACTTCATTTTTTAGGTCCTTTTTAACGGTGGATTTTGCTCAAAGGATAGATGATTACCTTTTGCAGCCCCTCCTCGTTATACAAAAACACACAGTCTCACCAAAACGATTTTTACATGCATTCCAATCTTGTCAAGTTTTATCGCATATTGTACATTGTATAGACATGATTGAGATGATAACACGCAAGCCAACATGAGATAGACAAGTGCAATAATCAAATATAGCCGTGCATGTGTGCAATAAAGGATATAGGAGTCAAACATGTAGGAAGATATCACTAATTACATCTCAAAGACTCCATAAAATGTAAAGCACATGGATGAAATGATGTAGCCTCTCAAATCTCTCTCAAACAGTCACATGGATATATGGAATGAAGTTGTGACTTGGCTATCTTAAATGTTCATCCATAAAAGAAGCAAATGCATAAATATTTTTGGATTTTTCAAAAATTTTATCAAAATAAAATCTTTTTGTGCTTTTCTTAAAATTTTCTTAAAGGAAAATCTTTTTGTATATTTTTTTGTTTTTAAAAAAAATGAAAAACTAACTAATGATACATGCTAGCAATAGGTAAAAAAAACATGATAAACAACCTATGCTAGTAATCAAGACTAGATCTCAACCGGGAGTAATGGTGGAGTTTTCTAAAGCTGGTGACATCTTTTGAACCAACTCCACTAGATCATGTGTAGTCTTGATCAAAAACTTCACTTGCTCGCGAATATGTGAAAACTCTCTATCAAAATGAGCAGGCAAAGTATCATGAGTGGGTGCATGTGCATGAATGTGTGAAGTGGCATGATATGGCGCAAAACCCAACTTAGAACAAAATTCCCTAAGATGTCCTCGCTTCATGCAGTGAGAGGAAACATAAACCGGTCTAGGAAGTAATTTATCAACAATTTTGGGATGAGCATTCCTAGACGGACACCCATAGGACTCACTCACAATGGTGGATATAGGCTCGGGTGAATTCTCTAATGTGACTTGAACCTCCCGTGCTTGTTTGAGGTCATCCTCGAGATGGGATACACGTGTCGTCAGACTAGACACCGTGTTGGTCAAGTCACCTTTTTCCCTTTTAAGCTCATCATTCTCTCCCTTCAACTCACCAATCCGAAGACCTAGAATCCTATTATTCCTTTTTGTTTCCAATGTCTCGATAAACAACTTTCTAAAGGCCTTTTGGATCAAACTATCATCACCATTATCATCCTCACTATCACTTAGAGAAGTGGGCATATCAACTTTCTTGTCCTCTCTCTTAAGTCTAGTGGGACACTCAAATTTCTTGTGCCCTGTCCCATCGCACTCAAAACATCTTATCTTCTCAAGTTTTTTATTTCTCTCATTCTCACCACAACTCTCTCTTTCTCCAAACAATCTTAAATCATTCTCTAAAGCGGTGATCCTAAGAACTAAAGCATTATTACGCTTCTTGGTTTCAAACAACTCAGAATATAATTCGGCGTAAGCGCTTGGGAGATCACACTCGCTCTCACTTGCCTCATCCTCCCCTTCACTCTCATCGCTCTTACGGTCGAGGTGTCCTTGTGACGTAGCATCCTCATCGTTGTGAGAAGCATTGGAGGTACTCACATGACTTGCCATGAACGCGGTGAAGTTAAGCTCATGCGGTGACTCATCTCCCGAGTCCACCGACTCGACCTCACTGTCGTCACAAAGGGTAGTATTCAGGACAGTTTTACCCTTTTCTCTATTCAGACGGGTGGCACACTCAAACTCTCTATGACCCTTACCATCGCATTCAAAACATCTCTCACTGTCTATCTTAGGAGAGCCTTTGAAATCTTTCTCATTTTCCTTTTCAAAAATATTTTTCTCAACATTCCTTTTATCATTGAAATTCCCACTTTTCTTGAATTTGAGAATTCTTTTGAATTTTTTTGCAAACAGGGCCAAGTCGTCTAAGTCAAAATCACATTTAGACTTGGACTCAAAAACTTTTTCTTTCTTTTTCTGAAAATGAGTCTTTAAAGAAATCCCATTATCCTTAGCCTTAATGGTTTTGGGAAACATGTCAATCTCATAGGTTTGAAGATCTCCTACAAGTTCTTCCAACTTAAGTGATTTCAAATTTCACAAAGAGTTTAAAACAGTGACTTTAGGAATAAAGCGTTTTGGGAGAGATCTCAAAATCTTTTTAACGACACGCGTGTTATCAATTACCTCACCCAAATTAAAACTAGTGTTAACAATGTCCGACAAGCGTGCAAAAAACTCATCAAAGCATTCAGACTCAGACATGGTGATAGTCTCAAATTGGGTGGCCAAATTTTGTAATTTAGACTCTTTAACAGCGTTCGTACCCTCATGGGTAAGTTGCAAAACATCCCATGCCTCCTTTGACGTGGTGCACGTCATTATGCGTTTGAACTCATCAGGTGTGACAGACCCAGAAATAGCACTTAGACCCTTAGAATTAAAAGATGACCATTTAAATTCTTCATCAGTCCAAGAAGTGTCAGGTTTCAAGTTGGTCACATTATCAACAGTCACGGTGGGAGGAGTCCACCCTCGTTCAACAAAAATCCAGGCACGTTAATCAATGGCTTTTAAAGCCTACCTCATACAGGCTTTCCAATAAGCATAATTTGTCCCGTCAAAAACAAGAATTTTGTAATATGACTTCTCCATTTGAACACGCACTTTTTCAAAAATCAATTTTTTCAGAAAATTGATATCTTAGAAAAATTTTGCGGAAAAAGGAATACGCGATAGATTAGCGTAACCTGCTCTAATACCAATTTGAAGAACGTGTGTGCTCGCGTTCAAATGATTAAATTATATATAAAATCCTTTTAACATAAACGAACCCTAAACATGCAGCAGTATGTGATTGAATAAATTGATAATCTACGCAAGAACATTCAAACACATGCAATTAAGGAAAAATCCCCCACAGGGGCAAAACCATTTATTTTCACTATAATTTGTAAGAAAACGGCTTACAATCGGATTACAATGAAAATACAAGTTGACAAAGAATTACCCTCGGGTATCGGATTCTGTAGTCGCGGCTGGAATTATCCCTTTCCAGTAGGGCTGCAATGAAGAAGAAGAACGGTCTCCTCCACAAGGGTTCAACAAACCAAAGTTGTGTTCTTGGGTTGCAAAAGGATTCCCAAATATTTGGCAAGGATGTGTGAATCAAAACATGAGTCTTGGGACTCAAAAATATGAAGACTAGATGTATTTGGACTCTCAAATTCGTCTCCTAAAGTCTTGCAAAACAACTCTCCCGAAGTTGGTATTTATAGGGAAATACATGAAGAGACCCACGATTTTAAAATGCTGAAATTCTATCCAGCGTACAGGTAACCCGAACCGGTTCGGGTACCCCTACGAACCGGTTCGCCCCCCCGAATCGGTTTCGGGCTGGGTTCGGGAAAGTGTGCTGGGAACAAGGGTTTAAACACTTAGAAAAATTCCCAGTATTTTCAATGACAATATCTCCATTTTCAATGGGCCATAACTTGTTCACCGTAGCTCGGATTGAGGTGTTGTTTCTTCCAGTATCTTTGTTACGGCAAGCTCTTCAACTTTCCAGTTGACCGGTCCTACGGATGGTGTCTGTAAAAGTACCAATTTTCCCTTGAACATCCCTATCATGCCTTGTTTCACTGATTTGACTTCTCTTGCGTACCACTTGCATTACGAGCCTAGAATCAAGGAACGTGAAGTCGTTGATGCAAATTAGGGACACATTAATGGAGATAATGCATGCATGATTCCCGAAATTCGGATAGAGGCCGTCATGTGAGATCGTGAGGTGACGTGCCAAATGTAGCGGCGTATGACATAAATAAGTGAAACATTTCGGACATGGGAAAAATGTCCTTACAAATCTCCCCCTATGTCTATGCCGGTACATACATAAAAAAAATCCGAATTATCAAATATGAAATTTCCTATACAAATCTACCCTCCCATGAACCCAAAACTGGAAAAGGTACAAATGAATAGTCTTCATCGTTTGTTCTTCAAATCTTCAGGAATCTCAACGCTTTTCTCATCAGGGTGTGCAATCCAATGATAATCCATGTAGTACCTACACACATGAGACAAGGCAAAATACCAAGTGACATATCGAGTTTGAAATGAGAAATAAACATATATACCAATTTATGAGAAAACTCAAACTTTCAAATCTCCCCCATAATAAGATAATTCATTCTCCTCCTTTTTATGATGTCCCTAAATAGACAAATGAGAGAAATAAATCAAATAAGCAAGTGCGGGGTGTCACTAGGATAAAATCACACCATGAATGAACACAAAGCAACCAAGACGATGATAGCGTAAATGAAGTGGTGTGATCAAATTCGATAGGAAAATCAATGCATACAAACATGACATATGTGCACGATGAATATTGGATACTCCTAGAGAATGAACTCAAATGATTCCTTTGGTGTAAAATAGTGACAATATAATGTATTGACTCAGTCAAATCAACAAATCAAAGCTCAAAGTGATTTTCACACCAATAACGTCCAAAATGATTTTATGCTATTTCAAGACTTTCAAGGAAGTGCAAACCCGTTTAAATATTCTCCAACAAAACTCCCTCAGATATAATTTTGAATAGAGGCATTCTAAATTCTCAAACTTTGGAGAATTGATGATGAAACCTAAGTGGCCCATATTTGGCATGAATTGCTTTTTATTGCCTGTAAATTTTTTTGATCTCTTTTAACCTCTTTGGACCTCGGATATTAAAATTCCTCCATTTTTTAGGTCCTTTTTAACTGTGGCTTTTGTGCAAAGGATAGATGATTACCATTCGCAGCCCCTCCCCGTTATACAAAAACACACAGTCTCACCAAAACGGTTTTTACATGCATTCCAATCTTGTCAAGTTTTATCGCATATTGTACATTGTATAGACAGGATTGGGATGAGAACACGCAAGCCAACATGAGATAGACAAGTGCAATAATCAAATATAGCCGTGCATGTGTGCAATAAAGGATATAGGAGTCAAACATGTAGGAAGATATCACTAATTACATCTCAAAGACTCCATAAAATGTAAAGCACATGGATGAAATGATGTAGCCTCTCAAATCTCTATCAAACAGTCACATGGATATATGGAATGAAGTTGTGACTTGGATATCTTAAATGTTCATCCATAAAAGAAGCAAATGTAGAAATCTTTTTGGATTTTTCAAAAATTTTATCAAAATAAAATCTTTTTGTGCTTTTCTTAAAATTTTCTTAAAGGAAAATCTTTTTGTATATTTTTTTGTTTTTAAAAAAAATGAAAAACTAACTAATGATACATGCTAGCAATAGGTAAAAAAACATGATAAACAACTTATGCTAGCAATCAAGACTAGATCTCAACCGGGAGTAACGGTGGAGTTTTCAAAAGATGGTGACATCTTTTGAACCAACTCCACTAGATCATGTGTAGTCTTGATCAAAAACTTCACTTGCTCGCGAATATGTGCAAACTCTCTATCAAAATGAGCAGGCAAAGTATCATGAGTGGGTGCATGTGCATGAATGTGTGAAGTGGCATGATATGGCGCAAAAGCCAAATGGCGTCGCTTTCGGCATTTTATGCATTGGACTTTGCTCATTTTTGGAGATAATGATTCCACCAATTTCCTTTGTTGAATTCTCGAGTGGAGAAGCATTGTGAAGACTTGTACATTTTTTCATCTTGTATATATTTTTTATTAGACTAGTTGTATCAGGTTATTGGGGCCTTGTACATTTATTTCTATTTATTTAGACACCAATTATTTATAATAATTAATAAAAAGAAAGAAACAAAAGGAAAACGAGAGAGAGAGAGAGAGGGAGAGAGAGAGAGAGAGAGAGAGAGATAGAGAGAAGCTTCTCTATTTTAGGTCCATGGGACTCTTGGAGCTAACTGAAGTTGGGCAAATTTTCTCCCGATCGACTCAACTCGCTCTTCACCCCATGCATGTTAAAGTCACGGGAGGTATATTTCTTTATCACTCGCGCATCTCTAGTTAAAAAGTTCATTTACGTTTGACTATTTGCTCATATGTGACTCTATTTTATTCATAGTCTTATTCTGAATAGTTTGATGAATCCATTTGACTTAATACCTACACTCGATCATTGAAACGAGAAGAGATTTCATGACTTGACGCAATCACGTATCTATTGTGTGCAACTCTAGCTATTACTAAAATTAAAAATCAATCAAATAGTTATCCCCATACAATAAGGTGTTCATAGGACCCTTTTTGAATAATTTAACTTGTAGAACAAATCGTAGAGTCCTTTCCACCCTAAAAAATCTCTATTGGTTCGCTTTGAGACTCGTTAGTGTCCAGAGAAATAGGGTTTTAAGTATGTCGGGTTTGTATTGTTCCAAACATTTTACTTTATGGAGATTATCTGTGGCAAAACCCTAGTTGTCTTGTAAAGGAAGTAGGGAGTACATTTTTCAAAAGCAACGCATAAGACTCCATGTTTCTCTCGCACGCGGATTAATTAAAATTGACTAACCAATCACCTAATTAAAGATAAAAAATGACTACATGTTAGTTAGGATTTGTCATTTACTTGTACGTATCTAATTCAAATCCTTTGGTAGCCGATTTTGTGTGTTCTGTCCTTGTGTGTTTCAAATCAAGTCCATTTTTATCCCTTTTCAAAAATTCAAAAACATTTTTCATTCGTTTTCCTATATTCATAAATCACAAAAATATTTTCCTTTTTTTTCAAATTACAAAAACTCAAAATGATTTTTCTTTCTTTTTCAAAAAATTTAAAACACCAAAAATATTTTTCGAGAATTCTTTTTCTCCCATTATCCATCCCATCATAACTGAAGAATATCCTTTATGTGCCCACTTTGGCCATTTCCCTTATTCATCGTGCACCTATTGCTTTCAATTGGATCAATTATCCCATGCATGCCCATACCTTCCTTATCCATCCAAACAAACCACGGACCAAGTGTATCCATATGACACTATTTTGAAACTCACTTCAGCTTATTGTCATGACGTATCCAATACCAAGTGGCGTGAGAAATAAAGTTATTTATAGAGACTTTATCATCCTCCCATGAAATATGTATCCCAACCCCATATTGTGGATCCTCACGATTTTCGATAGTCGTCATGGTAACCATGTGCATCCCATCCCCATTAATTCCCTCATTATGCTCCCTATGATTATGAACCTTTTGCTTCTCATGGAGGCCCGCATCTCATATATGATGAACTTGACCTTGTTCCTCACACTTTATATGAGTATTTTTCGTTTATTCATGATAATATAATGTTGTGTCCACCTCAACCGTCCACCATTGTACCACTACCCAAAACTTAACCACCATCATTCACATCTGCTCTCGAAAGCCTCTTGCAAAAATTCATCCCTGAACAAGATCAAGCTACTCAATATCAAAATCAAGCCCTTCAATGGCTTGAACAATTCTTAAATGAATTTGAGTTTGTAAAAAAGTCGTATTTCTCCCCAATTTAGTCTGACCAATCCTATCACCCCAAGCATCTCAAAGTTGAGACCATCCCTGGTCCGGGCCCTAAGTTGACAATTATGTTGACTTATCCGTAATTAGTGAGACTTATCCATACCCACATAATCAAAACAAACCAACATTTTAGGTTCCCCTATCCGCTATATCCAAAAATATGCCCGAGTTTACACCTATTGATCCCACTTTAGGTTTCCCTGAGACATTTCTTGATTATAGGTTAGCTCCGGCTTTGAGTACCACCCAATTAATCAAGATTAATTTGTGGATAGTTCAAACCTATCTTGATGTGGATCCTCTCCAGAAATGTTTGGCTCACTTTTAGTCTGATATTGAGGTTGATCCATTTATGTAGGATCTTAGTGCCTTGTTAGATCGTTTCACCACCACGTATGGTGACATATTAGTAACTAAGTTGATCCCTCCATTATTTTATACCACACTCCCTCTTGTGAGTGTCCTTGAGGATTATTCTGCTCCTCCTAATGAGTGTGTGTTCCATACTCTAGAGTTAGATCAATCTCCCTTATCCATTGTCCCACTCGACCCACTCATTCTTCAACCCGACCCTCCATAAAGTTTGGACCTTGTTATCGTACCTCTCCCATTGCCAACTATCTCATTAGGTCCTTACTTGAACCCACCCTTTATCCTCAAACTCCACGATCCATCTTGTTCCATAAGAGTATTTGTGGTGCCACTCTCAACTTACGTGACGCTGAGCTTGTTCCTCCATTGACACGACTCGCCTATTATGGTGATTTCTCCCCGCATTGATGTGTCGTGACGCAACTATTTTCATCGTCCATTTATAAAATTATTGCGTGATTTCTATGAGGCTCACCCCATCCCAATTATCACACCCTTTTGCCTTCCTCAACAACTAGAGATCCATGCTTAGAATTACCTCATTGCCCTCACCTTTAGGCTTAATAAGGCTCGTTATTAATGCCCTTTTACCATCACCCTTGCCTTTCTTCCTTGTACCCTTCTCCCCACCCATCCTTGGTCCACCGATTCTTTGCATCATGTGAAACAGTTAACCATACAAGTGCATTGACCCTGTAGCCTTTATCCAACAAGATTGACTTTTCAGTCTTGTTTGAGGGTGACTCTATCACCCACACCTTCTTTCACCCCATGTTATCATAGTTTATATCTATAAGGGTAATTACCTTTACGTCTGGCTAAAGACGTTAAACTTAGCCCTATCGAGAGGCAGCCCGTTGTTTCTTATTTCTGAGTATGAGTCTTAGCCTGTTTGGGGCTAGTGTTCTAACCACTTTTTGATTCTTTATAGACTTGTCCCTATTTTTGTGCCATCATTGTTCTTTAGGTTTGCCATTTGTACCATCACGCGGTAAAAATTCATTAGCAGTCGATTTCGATGTAATATTTCATCCCATGTGCTTTAAAAGTTCAAAATATGATTTCAACATTGAGGACGATGTTATATTTTAAGTTAGGGGTGGGGTATTTATCAAAATCGTGCATCTTTTAATTTTTTTTGTCACAAACAAGCCATATTTTTTACTTTTTCTGGGGTTTTATCTCGTTAGTGACGTGATTTATATATCATCCATCATCTAAGTCTAGAATACTCTAAAACAAACTTTAAGTCGATCTTTAAACTTAAAATCTTAAGTAATACTTCATATATAAGGCATATTGCACCATGAATTCATAGATTCAACATTATTTGGGTACTTATCACATCATGACTGTGACAATCCGGATATAATTATGATAAATTATGTTTAAATCATACTTATATAATGTGATATGAATAATGTGTTATTAGAATATCTAATGTTAAGTGATTATGTTTAGTCTATTCCTACTTTCATAAATCGTGAAATGTCGAGTTATGTACGAACACAAAATTTTGTTATTTTCGATAGAAATGTTCCTGTTTAAGACTAGTTTTGACCCTTATAACATTACAAATGACTTGAGGTAAAAACAAGATAGTTGTATACATGTTAGTTAGGGTGGTAACACGACAAACGGTTCATCAAACGGATGTCCGAGTAAGAATTTAGGCCGAATTTATGAACAATGGGCAAATCCGTACATTTCCTTTAAGTGGTAAATTGTCTTTTAGTAATCCAAATGTTTTAATTTGATTGGTTGGCATGGGAGGAAGCCTTGGCCAACTTAAACCTCTCCCTTTAACTTATTTCTTCAGCAAATATAATCCTAGGTTCAGTTTTGGAGAGATTTAAGCTTAAGGAAAGAGAAAGTAGAAGTTTAAAGAAGAAAGATTACAAGAAAAGCTAGGAAAATTCCAAGAAAATCCTTAAAGTGTTTCCAAGGTATAATTTTGTGATTAATATTATTTTAATCTTGTATTATACTTATTGCAAAGTATATAAATCGTTAATTAGGGATTAAAATTCCATCACCCTTTGTGATAATATGTATTGATTCATATGTGATGTAAGTGGTGTTTAAAGGCCATATTGGTTTGTATTAAAACCCCTTGTATTCAAACTTGCATATAATTTTGTGTACTTACTGGAATTAAGAAATTCCATTTGGATAATAAATTAGACTCATATATTCATACCTTATCCAAAAATTAAAATTTAAATCATTATGGTTAGGCCTTAGTGATGGTTTCAAGTTGGTATATAGTTATTATTTGTATATTTCATTTCGGTATACCCTGAGTTTGGTCAATCTTTTGACTTAGCAAATGAAGTCAAAAAATTATGAAACTTTAATTATGTACTATTCAGTATGTGTACTAAAAATGTGTTAAAAATTATGGAAATTTATATGGGATAAAAATTATGAAAATTCTTGGAAGTTGAAGGAACAATAGAGGAGTTTGTAGGGAAAATTTCTTGTGTTGTAAAGAAATGGCCATAACTTGATCTAGGAAGGTTGAAAAATTACACCGTCACTTGTAACGGAAAGTATATTCAGATATGTTTTCATATTGATAATCTTGGACACCTGTATATGTACTATTTATTAATATGGGATGGTTAAGTATAGAGGACAATAATTTGAGGCCATACTGGATACCACATGAAAGAATGTTTGTATCTTCTCTTTTCCAAGGGTATTTTGAGTACATGTTTCATGTGTATATACATTGAGAAGTATAATTTTATGTTTACTTAATTTTAGTTATAAATTCCTTAAAAGTTATTTTATATGGTTGAATGTTCATAACCCTATCAACATATATACCATTGTTTCGTCGTTACACATGTTTCATGGAATGTAATTTGAGTACAATTATATTGTTGTTATATAGTCATTGAAAGTTACATAGATATATTAAGATAATACTTATGATTGAGATTCAGTATTGATTTAGTTGGATCAACTGGTGTAAGGTCAAATTAACCCAGTTTAGCTCCACCAGAAGGAAACGGGAATACATAGTTAACAACCCAATGTAAGTGTACTTACTTAGTTGATTATGGATATGATGTGTATGTATTATATATTGAGATGATATGACTTATTAAAAGTCATGAGATGTTGAGATGTTATGGCTTATTAAAAATCAAGATATGTTGAGATGTTATGGCTTTATAAAAGTCAAGATATTTTGAGTTTCTATGCAATTCAGGAGATGTTGGGTTATTAAAACCTATGGATATGATTATTGCCTACGGGCAGGAGATGTTGGGTTTATTAACTCCGGATATGTATATGGCCTAAGTTGGCATAGATATTGATATATATATTGAGATGTTGAGATGTTAAAATAGTACTTTTACTATATAGAGATGTAGTACATTCACTGAGTTTTTAAACTTATGGTTTTATATGTTTACATTTTCAGGTCCTGAAGCTGCCACTGCCAGGTCTAGGAGGTTGAGTAAATAGTAGTAGGGTCTTATTAGTTTTGTTTTATACATTGTACTAGTTGTAATTAAGTTAAATGGTATTTGAGTTCTGTTTAAATTATATCTCCTTAAAATGATTGGATTTTCAGTATTCAGCATTTTAACCTTGAAGTTGTTTTAATGTGTATGATAAAATGAATAAATAAATAATAAGTGTGGTTTGTGAACTATTTAGTTAATTATATCCTAATGGGGTTAGGGTGTGACAACTTGGTATCAGAGATTTAGGTTTTTATATTCTGGGGTTAGAGAGTCTAGATGTGGAAGTGGCAGAAATAGCGTGGTGTGGGCCATTTATATTAACTTGTTAGAAATACTAACCATTATGTTAGAAATAAATGTTGTATTCTTATTTCTGTAACTGTGGTTTATGACAGATAGTAAGATATGGAAGGAGAAAATGTTCATGAGAGGGTGGATGAGGAGTCTTCAAATACAGTAAACCAATAAAATCCAAATAATGTAGAGGGGACACCTGAACAACTTACAGATATGTAGAGAATGGCTCGTGCCATGACTTTAATGGAAGAACAACAAAACATGTTTATGACGCAAATACCAGAACAACAAGCCAAAAACTTGGAGGAACAGACTTTGTCTAGAAGAGAAAGGGAAATACAACGAGAGGAGAAGAATACTTTGTATGAGAAGTTTATCAAATTGAACCCCCCAGCATTCTCAGGTTCTGTAGATCCTTTAGAAGTTGAGGCTTGGGTTAAAGACACAGAAACTATCTTTGGGGTGATGAATGTACCTGGCACGCAGAAGGTAATTTTGGTTACTTTCATGTTAAAGGGCGTAGATAAATATTGGTGGGAGTCTTCCAAACATTTATTGCTTACTCCGGGGGGAGGTGAGGTAATTACTTGGGATTCCTTTATTAAAGTCTTATATGAAAAGTATTTTCCTCGTATGTATCGAAAGCAAAAGGAGAGAGAATTTTTATCATTGACTCAGGGGAATATGTCAGTCAGGGAGTATGAAACAAAATTTGTATCTTTGTCTCGATTTTCATTACGTTTCTTGCACAATGAGGAGGATAAATGAACCAGATTTTAGGATGGGTTGAATTTGGTTATCAAGTCTAGACTCACTGCATTTGAAATGGTAGATTATACTTATTTAGTTAACAAAGCTATGATGGTTGAAGGAGATGTTAATGATGCAATACAAAATAGGGAACAAAGGGGAAAGAGGAGTAGATTTGATCTATATCAGCAAAAGGAAGGCAATATAGAATACTCAAAATAGGGGAGTCAAAGATTTCAGCGCGGTAGAGGGATTGGAAATTATGTTCAGAATAGGACACCAAGCAGTTTTAGGGGTGCAGGATCGATGGGCCAATAGAATAGACAGCAGGAAAATGACAATGGGCAGTCTAAGCCTGTTACATGCTATTTTTGTAAAGCTGAGGGCCATATCAGTCCAGATTTTCCGAAGTTAGAGGGGGCAGAGTGTTATCACTGTCATCAAATCGGTCATACCAAAAAGAACTGTCCTATGCTACTGGGAGGGATTCAATAAGCTACTACTAGTCGAGGCTCATCACCTAGAGGCATATGGATAGGAGGAGGTAGAGGACAGGCTAGTGGATCCAGGGCTCCGGGAAGGATATTTGCTATGACTTTAGGGGATGCTCAGGCTACTCCAGAGGTGGTGACAGGTATATTTTCTATCATGAACAAACATGCTTACGTGCTTATTGATCCAGGTTCTACTCATTCATTTGCATCACTGTCATTTATAATGCATTTGGGTAGACCATATTCTTATATAGATTGTGGTTTATATATTTCTACACCTATGGGGGATGTGATGTTATCTTGTGTATAAAAATTATGTTTTATATGTGGGGGAGAGGGAGTTGACCATTGATTTAATTCCATTAGATATTCGAGATTTTGATATTATCTTGGGTATGGACTGGTTGTCTTCCTACCATGCATCAATTGACTATTTTCGTAAGGAGGTTACAATTAATATGCCGGGGGAGGAAGAATTCAAATTTACTGGGGAAAGAAATGCGGTTCCGAACTATCTTATTTCTGCCCTTCGGGCGAGGAAATTGTTAAATAAGGGTTGTTAAGGATTTTTAGCATATATTGTGGATACAAACAGGGAATTGCAAAAATTAGAAGATATCCTAGTAGTTAAGGATTTCGCAGATATGTTCCCAGATGAGTTACCAGGATTTCCACCTAACAGAGAGGTAGAGTTTACTATCGATTTAGTGTCTGGTACAGCTCCAGTTTCTATTTATCCATATAGAATGGCACATGTGGAACTAAAGGAGTTAAAGGTTCAACTAAAAGATTAGCTAGACAGAGGTTTTATTCGATCCAGTGTATCACCATAGGTTACTCCGGTATTATTTGTGAAAAAGAAAGACGGCACCATGCGACTTTGAATTGATTATCGGCAGTTGAACAAGGTAACTATTCGAAATAAATATCCATTGCCTCGTATTGATGATTTGTTTGATCAATTAAGGGCTGCTAAAGTGTTTTCAAAAATTGATTTGAGATCGGGTTATCATCAATTAAGGGTGAGAGATTGTGGCATTTCTAAGATACCTTTTCATTCTCGCTATGGTCATTATGAATTTTTGGTAATGCCATTTGGGTTAACAAATGCTCCTGCAGTGTTTATGGATTTAATGAATCGGGTATTTCATCCTTTCATAGATTCATTTGTGATTGTCTTTATTGATGATGTTTTGATATACTCACCTAGCCAAGAGGAATATGAGAAGCATCTAAGAGTTTTATTGCAAGTTTTGCGAGATAGTCAATTGTTTGCTAAGTTTAGCAAATATGAGTTTTGGTTGAATCAGGTAGTATTTTTTGGGCATGTTGTTTCGGGAGATGGAATTTATGTTAATCCTAAGAAGGTAGAGGCAATTGTGCAATGGGAAGACCACGAAATGTAACAGAAATAAGGAGTTTCCTAGGATTGGATGGATATTATAGAAGATTCATAAAGGGGTTTTCATCTATAGCCTTACCGTTGACTAAATTATCCCAAAAGGAAGTGAAATTTGTGTGGAGTGATGAATGTCAGCACAGTTTTGAAAAGTTGAAAAATAGGTTAGTATCAGCTCCAGTTCTCACTGTTCCATCCAGTGGAGAAGGTTGTATGATTTATACTCACGCTTCACATCAGGGTCTGGGTTGTGTTTTCATGCAACGTGGAAAGATAATTTTTTATGCATATAGACAGTTAAAGACACATGAACGTAATTATACAACACATGATTTAGAACTTGCAACTATTGTTTTTCCTTTAAATTATGGAGACATCATTTATATGGAGAGATGTGTGAAATTTTCACTGACCATCAAAGTTTGAAGTATTCATTTACACAGAAAGACTTGAATTTGAGACAAAGACGTTAGATTGAGTTAATTAAAGAATATGATTGTACCATTCACCATCATCTCGGGAGGGCCAATGTTGTTGCATATGCTCTAAGTCGGAAGTCATTGGGGAGGTTATCTTGTATTCAATGTGAACGGGTTGGCAATATTATGGAATTAAGACTGATGGGAGTAGAGTTGAACTTAACTGAAATGGGGGCGGTATTTGCACACTTTATAGTGAGAACTTTACTGACAGAACGCATACGAAATTTGCAAGTCAATGATCCATTCCTTGAGAAGAAGAAACGGAAATCCTGGATGGTAAAGAGAGTGAGTTTGAAATTAAGAATGATGAATCGTTGTGTTATAAAAATATAATTTGTGTACCGAATGGTCCATCCTTAAAGAGGGATATATTAGAAGAGCCACATAGTTCTATTTACGCTATGCATCCTGGAGGTACCAAAATTTATAGAGATTTGAAAGAGTATTACTGATGGAATAATATGAAACGTGAGATTGCAGAGTTTGTAGCTAAATGTTTAGTATGCTAGCAAGTGAATGTGGAGCATTAGAAGCTGACAGGATCATTACTGCTGTTGCCTATTCTGGAATGGAAATGAGAGCATATAACGATGGACTTTGTTACAGGATTACCCCGATCACCAAAGGGGCATGATTCTATTTGGATGATTGTAGACCGATTAATGAAGTCAGCTCATTTTCTTCCAGTTAAGACCACCTACACTGTTGACAAGTATGCACATATGTACGTTGCTGAGATTATTCGTTTGCATGGGGCACCAGTGTCAATAGTATCAGATAGAGATCCAATGTTCACTTCTTAGTTTTGACCTTGGTTACAGAATGCCATGGGCACAAGTTTGAAGTTTTGTACCGCATTTCATCCACAAACCGATGGGCAATCAAAAAGAATGATTCGAATATTAGAAGACATATTACAAGCCTGTGTATTTGACTTCAATGGTAGTTGGGATGATCATTTGCCATTGATGGAATTCGGGTATAATAATAGTTATCAGTCCACCATTGGCATGGCTCCTTATGAAGCTTTATATGGGAGGAGATGTAGAACGCCATTATGTTGGGATGAAGTAGGTGAAAGCAAAATCTTGGGCCCTGAATTAATAAACATGATGACTGAAAAGATCAAAATGATTCGAGAACGGATAAAGATAGTTCAAAGCAGGCAGAAACTTTATGAAGATAAAAGGAAGTACCCATTTGAATTTCAAAAGGGAGATTTTTTATTCCTACATATTTCACCATGGAAGGGCGTCATGAGATTTGGAAAAAAGGGAAAACTAAGTCCAAGATACATTGGACCATATAAGGTGTTGGAAAGAATTGGGAACCTGGCATATAGATTAGCATTACCTCTAGATTTATCTCGTTTACATGATGTGTTTCATGAATCGACGCTTCGTAAGTATTTGGCGGATCCATCTCATCAGCTGAAAACCCAACCTGTTGAACTGAAAGAAGACTTGTCGTACATCGAGGAACCGGTGGAAATTATTGATCGTAAGGAGTAAGTATTAAGGAACAAAGTTATTCCCTTAGTTAAAGTTATGTGTATGAGCCATGGAATTAAAGAAGAAACTTGGGAGATGAAGGATAGCATGAAGAAAAAGTATCCCCATTTGTTTGGTAAGTGACCTTTATATTAAATTTCGGGGACGGAATTTTCTAAAGGGGGACGTTGTGACAACCCGGATATAATTACGATAAATTATATCTAAATCATGCTTATATAATGTGATATTAATAATGTGTTATTATTATATCTAATGTTAAGTGATTATATTCAGTCTGATCCTATTTTTATAAATCGTGAAATGTCGAGTTATGTATGAACACAAAATTTTGTTATTTTCGATAGAAATGTTTCTGTTTAAGACTAGTTTTGACCCTTATAAAATTATAAATGATTTGAGGTAAAAACTAGACGGTTGTATACATGTGAGTTAGGGTGTTAACACAATAAACGGTGCATCAAACGGATGTCCGCGTAAGAATTTAGGCCAAATTTACGAACAAGGGGCAAATCTGTCCATTTCCTTTAAGTGGTAAATTGTCTTTTAGTAAACCAAATGTTTAAATATGATTGGTTGGCATTGGAGGAAGCCTTGGCCGACTTAAACCTCTCCCTTTAACTTAATTCTTCAGTAAATATAACCCTAGGTTCAGTTTTGGAGAGATTTAAGCTTAAGGAAAGAGAAAGTAGAAGTTTAAGGAAGAAAGATTACAAGAAAAGCTAGGAAAATTCTAAGAAAATCCTTAAAGTGTTTCCAATGTATAATTTTGTGATTAATATTGTTTTAATATTGTATTGTAATTATTTCAAAGTATATAAATCATGAATTAGGGATTAAAATTCCATCACCCTTTGTGATAATATGTATTGATTCATATATGAGGTAAGTGGTGTTTATAGGCCATATTGGTTTGTATTGAAACCCCTTGTATTCAAACTTGCATATAATTTTGTGTACTTACTGGAATTCAGAAATTCCAATTGGATATGAAATTATACTCATATATTCATATCATGTCCTAAAATTAGAATTTAAATCATTATGGTTTGGCCTTATTGATGGTTAAAAGTTGGTATATAGTTGTTGTTTGTATATTTCATTTCGATATACCCTGAGTTTGTTCAATATTTTGACATAGTAAATGAAGTCAAACAATTATGAAACTTTAATTATGTAATATTCAGTATGTGTACTAAAAATGAGTTGAAAATCATGGAAAGTTATGCTGTAGAAAAATTATGAAAATTCTTGGAATTTGAAGGAACAATAGAGGAGTTTGTAGGGAAGATTTCTTGTGTTGTAAAGAAATGGCCATAACTTGCTCTAGGAAGCTTAAAAAATTACACGATCACTCGTAACGGAAAGTATATTTAGATATGTTTTCATATTGATAAGCTTTGACACATGTATGTGTACTATTTATGAATATGGGATGGTTAATTGTAGAGGACAATAATTTTAGGCCATACTGGATACCACATGAAATAATGTTGTTATCTTCTCTTTCCCAAGGGTATTTTGAGTACATGTTTCATGTGTATATACATTGAGAAGTATACTTTTATGTTTACTTAATTTTAGTTATAAATTCCATAAAAGGTATTTTATATGGTTGAATGTTCATAACCTTATCAACATATATACCATTGTTTCGTCGTTACACATGTTTCATGGAATGAGATTTGAGTAGAATTATATTGTTGTTGTATAGTCATTGAAAGTTACATAGATATATTAAGATAATACTTATGATTGATATTCAGTATTTATTTAGTTGGATTAACAGGTGTAAGGTCAAATCAACCCAGTTCAGCTCCACCAGAAGGAAACGGGAATACATAGTTAACAACCCAATGTGAGTGTACTTACTGAGTTGATTATGGATATGATGTGTATGTACTATATATTGAGATGATATGGCTTATTAAAAGTCATGAGTTGTTGATATGTTATGACTTATTAAAAGTCAAGAGAGGTTGAGATGTTATGGCTTTTTAAAAGTCAAGATATGTTGAGTTGCTATGCAATTCAGGAGATGTTAGGTTATTAAAACCTATGGATATGATTATTGCCTACGGGCAGGAGATGTGGGGTTTATTAACTCCGGATATGTATATGGCCTAAATTGGCACAGAGATGGATATATATTGATATGTTGAGATGTTTAAATAGTACTTTTACTATATAGAGATGTAGTACATTCACTGAGTTTTTAAACTCATGGTTTTATATGTTTACATTTTCAGGTCCTGAAGCTGCCACTGCCAAGTCTAGGAGGTTGAGTAAATAGTAGTAGGATCTTGTTAGTTTTTTTTTATACATTTTACTAGTTGTAATTAAGTTAAATAGTATATGAGTTCTTTTTAAATTATGTCTCCTTAAAATACTTGGATTTTCAGTATTTCGCATTTTAACCTTGAAGTTGTTTTAATGTGTATTACAAAATGAATAAATAAATAATAAGTGTGGTTTGTTAACTATTTAGTTAATTATATCCTAATGGGGTCAGGGTGTGAGAATGACAGACTAAATTTGAAGTGTGAAAATTCTCAAAATAACCTTAAGGATCACTAGTGAAGACTTAGACCCATGAGAATTGAGTTTTTCAGCATTTTTGATAGTTTTTATGCAATCTCTGAGTCAAAATTTTACTTAAATTCCTTTGGGTTCCGCACTAAAGTCGTTGCATGATCTCATTATTATTCTTATTTTGCTTAACCACTAAGAAATACATCACTCTCGAGTTATTAGAAAAATGTGTCTTATAGTTTGTCCCGAGAAATAATCTTTCACCCATTTCATTTATACATTGACCATTTTTTCATACAACCACATGATATACAAAAGTATAGTTTCATCTAGATGAGACTCAGTCCGACCTCATGACCCTTTCCATGTGCCAGTTAGACTCATCCTCATAAGGGCCCACAACATGAAAGGCCAATGTCAACCAGTCTCAGCCTCCGATACCTCATCATCAAAATAGTTTCAATAATACATGTTCTATAAATTAATAAGTGCTCTTATGTCTCGGCTGCCATGTGTTGGCCTTAGATGACACTAAAAGGCTGAGACCTGCATGCAGTCCCTGGGAAAGTACCAATAGTATTGGCTTAGTTGAGACCCATAAATATAACTTCATTTCCTCACATAAAACATGTGAGTCATGCATCACCAAAACACGTGGACCAAACCGTTACAAGAGATCAATAACCCACGTGAGGGAATATTTCATAATCATGATGTACATATGCACAAGACAGCTCGCTCTCTCCTATTGCTGCATAGACCTCATGCACTCTTGGTGTATGCTTATGGGTGGCATTGCATGCCCCAATACTATAAAATCTAACTTCATCTTCCTTACAAAGGATCAAACAAATCACAATCCTACTGAAACTCTACTAAATTATAACCTAGAGAGAGGAAGCTTGAGTGTATGTAAAAATGGCCTTTAGTGACTTATAGCAATACAAAACCAACCATCACCTTGCATAGTGGAGTAGGCCAAGGCTAAACCACTTAAATTTCACTGCCTTCTATCTCTCTCGTCCCCTTCTCTATACACTTTATATTATTGTAATTTCATCCATTGTTGACATAGCTAGATCGTGAGCTGCACATATCATTGATATGCTGATTTTTAGCATTATCATCATTTTGCCACCGTCTATATGAGAGAGTGCACGTGTGTCCAAATAGAGATATTATTTAATCAAACTCAGTTTTATCAGTTAAGTCCTAAACATGCAGCAATATGTGGTTGAATAAGATGATGAAACATACAAGAACATTCAAACACACACATGTGAGGAAAAATCCCCCAAAGGGGCAAAACCATTTATTTTCATTATAATATTGTAACATATAATTTCTCGAATTATAATGAAAATACAGTGACACAGAGTTACCCACAAGCGTCGGATCTGTAGTCGGCGGTTGGAACTTTCCCTTTCCAGGAGGGAAGCAATGAAGAAGAAGGACAATCTTCTCCATAAGGGTATGAACAGACACACAATTGTGTTCTTGATTTGCAAACAGATTCACAAGGGTATGAAAAGTTGTGTGAATCGAAACATGAGTCTTGGGACTCACAAAGGTGAAGACTTCGAGTATTTAGGACTCTGAAAATCGTCTATGAAAGTCTTAGAAAAAAAATTCCCGAAGTTGGTTTATAAAATAAAACCTGACCCTAAAACATCTGAACACGATCTACACGATTTTATCTCAGGCGGATCGGTCTGCTTCTGAGTCGGACCGGTCCGATAGCGGATCGGTTCTTTTTTTAAAAGAGTCCCTTCGGTTAGCAATCGATCCGGGGTTTACTGGACTGAGGCATTAGCGGATCGGTCTGACTTAAGGCGGACCGATCCGGAGGAGGATCGGTTCTTTTTCCAAATGGGCGGATCGGTCTGAGGCGGACCGATTCCTTTTTATACAGGGCGGACCGGTTCGGTATATGTAGAAACCTGATTCCAAGAAGCTTTGATATTCGGATCCGTTGAAGTAGAGATCTTGAATTTCTTCAACGTTGTAACGGCGTACGACATACAAATTTATAATGGAAAAAATATCTTTACAAATCTCCCCCTATGTCTATGCCGGTACATACATAAAAAAAATGAATTATCAACTATCAAATTACCTATACAAATCTACCCTTCCATGAACCCAAATCAGGAAAGATACAAATGAATAAGACTTCATCGTTTGGTATTCAAATCTTCAGGAATCTCAACGCTTTTCTCATCAGGGTGTGTAACATATGATCATTGATGTAGTACCTACACACATGAGATAAAGCAAAATACCAAGTAATATATCGAGCTTGATATCGAGCTTGAAATGAGATAAGCATAGCCCCAAAATATGATAATTCTTTTTCCCCCTTTTTATGATGTCCCTAAATAGACAGATAAGAAGAATGAATCAAACAAGTAAAATCGGGGTGTCACGGTATTCAAAAACAAAGAATTACACCATGAATGAACACAAAACAACTAAGTCTATGATAACGGAAATGAATGGGTGTGATCAAATTTGATAGGAAAATCAATGCATACAAACATGACATATGTGCATTGTTGATACGAGAAATCGTCCATGAGGCATTCTCATACCCGTGAGTCAAGAGTAAAGTGCGTAATAAACAAGTAAAGCATGTAAATAGAGAGAGGATAAGATTTAGAGTGGTTCAGCCCCTAAAATGGGCCTACGTCCACTATGTTGTTCCATTCTCATTATACGTGTGGTATTGTACAATATAATCATGGTTAAAGAGGCGTACAAGTATGAGAATAAAGGAGAATACATGATGACTGAGGATTCAGTGTGCCAGAGAGGTAACTGCGATGTGGATGAACAGTCCTCAAACTATATGCTGAGGTTGTGTAGAGAGAATCATAAATTTAGAACCTGCCCCGGGTGTGTGTGGAATAGATCCCCTCTTTCGAGGTGTGGTCCTCTATTTATATGATGTAAGTGTGCTATGCCACGTGCCCTCATCACGTGACTAATATCAAGTTTGGAGCAGTCGCGGATGAGGGGGATGCGGCCTGCAAAGCAAGAAGTGTTGTATCAAGCTGCTGGAGGCGTGTCGCGCATCATATGGAGGAGTGTCGTGGCCTCTTCTTGTAGAATAATTACTATGTGCCGCACCCTATAATGGTCAGGGCCGCACTCTGTTAACCATATCCGTGGCATCTTGATGGCATGCCGCACCCTATGTAGGATACCTTTCGCGCCCAGCATTACCTATGAGGCAGGGTCGTGCACTGAATAGAGAAGAATATCACCCACGACATGATGCAATATTTGTACTATTAATAAGCCCCCAAGCCGCAGTGCCAAGAGATATTAATTGGGGCTGCAACTTAGCTGCTTAGGTGCCGTGATGCCAAGAGATATTAATTGGGGCTACGACTTAGCAGCTTATGTGTCGTGGTGCTTCCAAAGAAACGATTCGTCTTCCGCGCTCTCTTATATAAATTATTTCTGGACGTGGACTTCATTACGTTTCCAAAACTTTGAGAGAAGATCGAGAGAGAATTCTGTTATTCCTTTCCCTTGCATTTTTCGAAAACCTTCTGAGGTTGTGTGTGGTGGTGCAAGGCGGTTTGAGGGTAAGCATTGCAAGGTTCTTGATTTCTAGGTACCTTTTCAACCATTCTCTGTACATAGTTTTCATAGCTCACTCTTATTCTTTGAATATACACACATGAGCTTCTGCCTTCACTTAATAGAAAACTAGGTTTTAATTGAATAATCAATAATGGTTAGAATCCATCCTCTTTATATGCTGAACTGAACCTCGAATCCTCGAAATGCCATGAAAATCATATAATTGTTCTTGTTGTTCATAGTCAAACTCTTCATATTCTGCGAGTTTGATCCTTAATACGATTAAAAGTTAGATACTCAATTGTTTAAGATATAGGCCGCGACATGATAGAATTCCAATAATTCAGTTGTTTTGATCTTTATTTGCGGCTCATTGGGTGATGGTCGCGGTCCCTTACATTCTGAGATTATTCGCAGCACATTGATACATAAGTTTTTATTTATCGCGAACCAAGTACACATCCGCGATAAATAATTATAACTGCTACTTGAATCCCTTGAATCGACTTAGCCATTTTAGGATAGTCGTGGCCAAGAATATCTTAAATCAATTTGAGCCTGTGTCCATGGCAGTATATGGTCCCTTGATAGTGTAGATGGATGGGGCTAGTATGGCCAGAGTACGATCCCATAAGTTCAAGTAGTAGAGTTGGCCCATTAATAACTACGCTAGGGAAATAATTCCAAGCACATTTTTACTATTTATAAATAATACTTCAGTTGCTTCCTGTGGACTTTTCCAAACCATACTGGTTGCGGTGCCTAACCGCGAACTTTGCTTTTTAGGTACTACTGCAGCCATATGAGCTTTGACCCAGACAAGTTCCTGAAAGGCTTTTGGGCAAAGCACTATGGAACCTCTCCTCCTGAAATTACTTATGTGCCCCCTCTAAGATCAATAGGGCCTTGCAAACTAAAAGATTGCCCAAACTGCATGATACTTGACTCAGACTCTGTGGACTCTGCATCTGGGAAGGATTCTCAATCCACGCCGATGGAAGAAGAAGCCAAATCAAGTAATCATCCAATGGATGCAGACAATGAGGCCGCGAAAGTTCGAGGTAACCCAGTTGGAACATCTGGGAGGGCTGAGAGACCCTTGGCTGCACTTGATATCTGCAGCGCCATGTCCAAGACTGGGTTGAGCAGGTGGCTGAGGCCTTCGAATTTTTGGAAAATTTAATGTGCTCGGAACCTACCACAAACCAAAGACCTTGCACGATTATAGCTGATGGTGGAATTTGCTTCCCTCTACATGCCTTTGTCTACAGGCTGTGGCTGCCTGTTCTAGTCCCAATCCTCGGCCTTTTTCAGACAATGAAACTGGCCCCAGCACAGTTGGATCCCAATGGCTAGAGAGCCATTCTTGCCGCAGTTGTCCTTTGGGAGAACTTATTCAAAAAAGACATCACTCCCGCTGAATTCTTTCACTTCTACCGCCCAAAGGAGAACTCAGTGAAGTTCGCGGGCTACTACTACTTCTTGAGCCGTGGTAGGGACGAGACCCTTTACACTGGGAGACCGACCAATGTGAAGAACTGGAAGGGGAAATATTTTTACATCTCCGGCGAAGGCTGGGAGATGCACCCTGAGGAGAATGAGAGGGAAAGGTCGTATAGAATGCCGCGACCATGGGGGTCTCCCTCGAAATTAGGTATTAAGACTATAGCCACGTCCTTTCACATAATTTTGTATATTTTCAACTAACCTTTACATTGTCTTTTCTGCAGCCCTTGACAATCTGCATTTGAACAAGCGGCAGGAAAAGAGAGTTGCTGAGGCCGTGACAGTTCCTACGAAACATAAGAAGTTCAGCACACTTATTACATCAGCAACCATATTGGAAGCAGGATTTTTCCCCAACAAGTCCGTTCCTCAATAGATGGGCGCGAAAGGTAATTCAATGTGCCATTATTTTTATTTCGCGGTCATTGTTGCTCTGGAATTCCTTTTCAAATATTTGAAGCAGGATTTTTCCCCAACAAGTCCGTTCCTCAATAGATGGGCGCGGAAGGTAATTCACTGTGCCATTATTTTTATTTCACGGACATTTCCCAATATTTACTACTACTTTCAGGTGAGGAAGTTGACAGGGAATTGCTAGCCGCGCAACTAGTGGAAATGGATGAGGACGCAATCGTCCTAAACAACATTGCGCGGAGCAGAAAGAGAAAAAGGTCCAAAGCCAGGGGGCCGGCTGAGGCTCCTGCAGACAAACATATACAGTCCATGGCCTCTACTCCTATCACGGAGAAAACACCTCTTCCCGCTTCGTCTGAATTTGATGATGACATTGGGGCCAACCTAGCCGCGGAAGGTTTGATGTCTGACGATGTCCCTGTAGACACAACTTCTCCACCGTCGCCCCCTGTTGTTGCAGTGAATGCAAATCTAGCCCCTCCTCAGTTCCGCGGCGAACTTGGTCCCGACGATAGACCGCGCCCACAATTGAGGCATCCAGACCCAGAGTCTTCATGGGACACTGCGACAAAGGATTCTTAAAGAATGAAAAGAATTATTGATGTCACGGACCTGGATAGGTTGGTAGGAGTAGACCACGACGACTTGGAGGACTGTGGTCTCCATAGCCTTCTGAGGGTAAGTGCTATCATTCTTTAATTTTGCTACAAACTTTTTTACCTTCAATATTTTTTCTAACTTGTTTTATTACAGGACGCGGATGTTATGGTGGCCTTGAAGAGGAAGTATGAGGCCCTTTATAAACTGAAAGAGGCTACGAATAGGGTGCATACTTCTGATTCGGAAGCTACGCGAACCTCCTCTTTTGAAGCTGGCAAGAAGTCTTCTGTCGCGGCCCTTCAGGCAGCCCACATGGACCTGGAAAAAGCCAACAAGGCGAGGGAGGAAGCGGAAGAGAACTTCAAACAAGCCGCTGATACCCTTAAAACCTCCCAGGCACAGACCGCGGAAGCTGCTCGTGTCACGGAGATTTCAAACATTAAGCTTGCCCTTTTTCAGGAGAAGTACGAAGAGCTGGAGGCAAAGGCTGCCCAAGAAGCCCAAGATCATGCTGCGGCCATAAAAAATATGAAAGATAATCATGGTGAAGCCCTCCAGCTGGCCATAGACAACGTCGTGGAGTCATTCAAAGGCTCCAAGGACTTCTTTCTTATCAATAATAGGGCATACCTCCGCGGCTATCAGGAGCTACGGCAGAGATTTATAAAGAGCTACCCGGAGACCAAGGAGGAGGTCCTTGCTTGGAAATTAAGAGATGCTGAACATCAAGAGTGCATCGCTGAACTTAGGGCCGTGGCAAAAGAGAGAGCGAGGCTAAGGGTAGAAGCAGAAGCAGCGGCCGCTGATGGAGAAACAGAGACTGCCGCGAATGGAGAAGAGGTTGATGATAATGATGACGCAGCTTCTTAAAGTTGTATTCAATTTCTGTTGAACCCATCATTAATACAGGGCTACGTCCCTCCTTTTTCTTAATTTTTATTGTGGCTGCGGCCTCCTTTCTATAATCTTAACTACTAATCTAAAGGCTGCGGCCATATTTACTACTTGTACATGATTGCTTGCAATTCCTTGCTCTTTTACATCGCCTACCATAATGAATGTTTAAACGTAACTGCATGCATATTTGAAAATGCATCCCTGATTAGATAAACATAAAACTTTAAGTCTGCGGACAGCAATCGATTTCGTAGGATTATTATTTGCTAATTTTTGCGCCCACATAAATAGTGCAATGTTTACTTCCGAAGGAAATTGGCTGCTGCGTGTGAGCCGCGGCCCTTTATTATTCCATGTCATATAAACGATTTCACTTCATTACCGCGGACATTATTTCAAGGCCGTGGCACTCTGATTTCATGGATCCCTGGCTGCTTTCATTGCACCTGGTTATCTTAACCGCTTATCATTTGTCATCTCATAACCAACATGGATTATGTAGAGAAGGCCTTTCTTTTAGGGATGTTATACCTTTTCTATTTTTCCCAGCCTTGATCCTCTTCTACCGTGGTATTTGACCTTGTAGCTTTTTCGTGCTCCAGGATGCCAATACCTTTGCACTTTTTATGAATGAATGGCTCCTGGAGATCTGCAACCATATCGGTGCCGTGAGCGTCACATTTCTGGTCCTTGCATCTGAACATTATGCCTCTGTAGACATACATGGTACTTTCAAGCCTCCTCAGGCTGGTTTATGTTATTAAGCCAGCCAAAGCTATCAGATAGGATATTTTTAAGCCTCCTCAGGCTGGGTTATGTTATTAAGCCACCCATAGCTATTATGTAGGATATTTGCAAGCCTCCTCAGGCTGGGTTATGTTGTTAAGCCACCCACAGCTAATATATAGGATATTTTCAAGCCTCCTCACGCTGGGTTGTGTTATTGAGCCACCCACAGCTATTGATATATATATAAAGCCATCCCTGGCTGGATATTATAAGCCTCCCGGCTTAATGACGCATCCCGAAAGCTAAGAACGAGCACTGTAAGCCCCCGTGGATAATAAAAGCTCCTTGAAATCTCACATGCTTTAGCGAATATGATCATCATACGATAAGATATAGTTGTGCATCGTGAGGGGAACTTCTGAGCTAATTAAGATCGCAATCCCTCCATAGGTGCATCCCGAAGTAAAATAATCCTTCGAGATAATTTATTATTCTTCCTTTGGAATTTGTTTAAGACATAAAGTATTTTTGTGAGATAACAGATTATGAAATCAAGAGAGATATCAGATATGGAAAAATTTTCTAATTCATATATTTATATATGTATCCTCCAACTAATGACTTTGTTAACAAAATATAAAGTCTTTCATATTAGGGCTATGATGAGCTTCATAAAACATGAACAGAAATAGTTCAAATTGGAAAAAATAAGGATGAGATACGGCATGCAGCCTCTGTCAGGTCTGGCTAAATCCTTTATGCATTCTTCAGGAATCGTTGCAGCATCCCTTGCCCAATTAGCCTTTCAACCTCATCCTTCAGAGCATAGCATTGCTCGGTGTCATGGCCATAGTCTTGATGGAATTTGCACCAGGTAGCTTTGTTCCTCTTGTGGAGTGGAGCTCTCAGCTTTTCTGTCCATCTTAACAGATTGTCCTCTTTGATGAACTCAAAGATCTCTTCAATCGGGAAGGTCAACGGAGTATAGACACCCGATTTCTTCTCTGATTTTTCTTCCCTTCTCTGGCTCCTGCTGACTACTTCCGCGGCCGTCTCCTCTTGAAATGCCGCGGCATCAAAGGCTGTTGGTTCATGTATCATAGATGTCGCACCCGCATTGGGAGAGGCCACGACTTCTAGCATTAGGACCCTCTGAGTGAGATAGTTGACCTAGGTCTGAAGCGAGGCATGGATGTCATAGAGGTGATTAAGGTGATTGTACAGTTGTACAATCTCTTTGTTGACTTCTGTACTCTGGCTGGACTCTCCTTCCATTTCTGCTTTTATTAATGTTTATAAAGTATATAGAATCTGGGATAAAACTAATAGAAGTGAGTAATCACAGAAATATTGGAGCAACCAAGTAGGAGATGGGGATGCAGCATTTGCATCACTACATAGAATTACTGATGAGGCCGCGGCCAGTGAGAACTGCCGCGGCCTTGTATTATATACGCCAAGGTTGAGCTTTAGTCCATATGAGTTCATTCCCGGATGTTTTAGATTTTTTGTTAAGCAGTTGCGCTAGCAGGGGCCGCGGCTATAAAAGCATTTGAACTGGCCAACCAAATCCCCTCCTAGGCAGCGAGGGAGCAATCCAAAATTGAAACCCGTGAACTGAGCCTTTCTCCCGAAACTTGTGGAGAGCATACATACTTGGGTTTTTCCATGAGTAAATAACCTCTCAATGCACAAAATGACACAATTTCAATGATAAACCTTAGATCATAAGTTGATAATCAGTAAAAAAGGGGGGTAAACATAACCCTTCCCTAATCATCCATCTTTCTGGGACTAAAGTCCATCATGCTTTTCAGCATTATATAGATGAGATGATATCACAGGGGTATGTAAATAGATCTAAAGACATAAAATGGGGACCCGAGAGTAGATCTGAAGGTATGAAATACCCACTTAAGGGTGTAAGTATAAAATAGAGCTCAATAACCAAAATTTACTCATGCGATGATGATCCAGAGGATCCCCATGAATAGAATAAGGTGTTTAAGAACTCAAATATATAGAGAAACAAGATTGAAATATCTCGATTCCCACAGACGGTGCCAAACTGTTGATACGAGAAATAGGCCATGAGGCATTCTCATACCCGCGAGTCAAGAGTAAAGTGCGTAATAAATAAGTAAAGCAAGTAAATAGAGAGAGGACAATATTTAGAGTGGTTCAGCCCCTAAAATGGGCCTACGTCCACTGTGTTGTTCCATTCTCATTATACGTGTGGTATTGTACAATATAATCATGCCTAAAGAGTCATACAAGTATGAGAATAAAGGAGAATACATGATGACTGAAGATTCGGTGTGCCAGAGAGGTAACTACGATGTGGATGAACAGTCCTCAAATTGTATGCTGAGGTTGTGTAGAGAGAATCATAACTTTAAAACTTGCCTCGGGTATATGTGGAATCGATCCCCTCTTTCGAGGTGTGGTCCTCCATTTATATGAGGTAAGTGTGATGTGTCGCGTTCCCTGAGCACGTGACTTATATCAAGTTTGGAGCAGTCGCGGATGAGGGGGATGCGGCCTGCAAAGCAAGAAGTGTTGTATCAAGCTGCTGGAGGCGTGTCGCGAATCATATGGAGGAGTGTCGCGGCCTCTTCTTGTAGAATAATTACTATGTTTCGCACCCTATAATGGTCAAGGCCGCACTCTGTTAATCGTATTCGTGGCATCTTGATGGCATGTCGCGCCCTATGTAGGATACCTTCCGCGCCCAGCATTACTTATGAGGCAGAGTCGTGCACTGAATAGAGAAGAATATCACCCGCAAAATGGTGCAATATTTGTACTATCATGCATGATGAATATCGGACACTCCTAACGAATGAACTCAAATTCTTCCTTTGGTGTAAAAATGGAAATAAGAGACATTGACTCCATCAAATCAGCAAATCAAAGCTCAAAGTTATTTCCACACCAATAACGTCCAAAACTATTGCATGCTTTTTCAGAACTTTCAAGGAAGTGCAAACCCGTTTATAGTCTCCAACCAAACTCCCTCAGATTTATATTTTCTTTTAGAGGTAATCTAAATTCTCAAACTTTGGAGAATTGGTGATGAAACCTAATGGCCCATAGATGGCATAAACTGCTTTTTATTGCCTTTAATTTTTGGGGGGCTCTTTTAACCTCTTTGGACCCCGGATAATAAAATTCCTCAATTTTTTAGGTCCTTTTGAACGGTGGCTTAGAATCGCAAAGGCTAAATGAATCTTTTGCATCCCTTCCCCGTTTTCAAATAAACATACAATCTCACCAAAACGGTTTTTACATGCATTCCAATTTTGTCAAGTTTTGTCGCATATGGTTAGTTGTATAGATAGAATTGAGATAGAAACACTCAAGCCAATATGTGATAAACAATAACAATAATCAAATAAAGTCGTGCATGTGTGCAATAAAGGAGATAGGAGTTAAACATGTAGGAAGATATCACTAATTACATCTCCTCCTCAAAGTGATGAGCATTTTGGGAGCACGTGGATCCAAAGACTACGTCATCCACATAGACTTGGGCAACCAAAATAGCACCGTAATCTCTCCTGATGAACAACGTCATATCAACTCCCCCTCTCTTGAAGCCACGGGCTAATAGATAGGAAGTAAGCCTCTCATACCAAGCACGAGGTGCTTACTTCAAACCATATAAGGCTTTCCTCAGATAGTAGACCTGCTCCGAATGCTTAGGGTCTTAAAACCCTTTTGGTTGTTCCACGTAAACCTCCTCCTGTAGAATACCATTTAGAAAGGCACTCTTGACATCCATCTGATATAGCTTGAAGTGCGGATGACATGCGATGGCAAGTAGTAAGCGGACGGACTCAAGCCTCACAACATGAGGAAATGTCTCCCCAAAGTCTACACCTTCTATCTATGTGTAGCCTTGAGCAACCAACCTAGCTTTGTTTCTGATTATGGTACCATTTTCATCCATTTTGTTCTTAAAAATCCATATGCTACCTATCACATTAGTCTCACTAGGTCGAGGGACAAGTTCCCAGAAATTATTCTTTTTAAACTAAAGAAACTCATCCTGCATAGCAGATATCCAGTGTTCATCCTTGAGTGCTTCTTTGTGATTCTTGGGCTCAATTTTGGACGTGTAGCAAAAATGGCTAACAACATTCTCGAGCTGAGCACGAGTCTTGACCCCTAGAGTGGGATCACCAACAATGGCAGAAGGGTCATGACTCTTGCGAACCCAAGCAGGTGTGTCCCCTGACACGGGAGTAGGGTCCACATTGTGTGGGTTAGGTACAAGTAAATTACTGACAAAAACATCCTCATCCTCACACTGAAGGCTAGAATCAATAAATGTCGAAGGTTCATCATCTTGCACGATGACGTTTATTGACTCCATAACCTTATAGCTCCTTAGGTTAAAGACCCGGTATGCTCTACTATTCGATGAATATCCTAACAGCATTCCCTCGTCGCTTTGGGAGTCAAACTTTCCTAATTTCTCTCTACCCCGTAGGATGTAGCATTTACTCCCAAAAACACGGAAATATGCAAGGTTGGGTTTCTTTCCAGTCTACAATTCATAAGGCGTCTTAAGTGTGTGTGGACGCAGGTAAACCCTATTCACCGTGTGGCATGCAGTAGACACTGCCTCTGCCCAAAATCTCCTATTAACCTTACGACCTAGAAGCATAGATCTAGCCATTTCCTGGATCGTCCTATTCTTTCTCTCAACAATCCCATTTTGCTGAGGAGTCTTCACAGCAGAAAACTCATGTTTAATCCCAATGCTATCACAGTAATGATCTACCTTTGCTTCCTTAAATTCAGTGTCGTTGTCACTACGTATCCTGTTAATAGTGACTCCGTGTTGATTTTGCAGGACACGGCACTTGGTCATTAAAAATTCTACAGCATTGGATTTCTCCCTCAGAAAACCTACAATCGAATATTTGGAGAAATCGTATACCATCACGAGGATATACCTCTTACCACCCAAACTCTTAGTACGAGTAGGACCCATAAGATCCATGTGAATCATCTCAAGTACTCGGGAGGTGGTAATGGAATGCAACTTCCTATGGGGGATCCGAATTTGCTTTCCCAACTGACAGGGTCCACAAATCGTGGAAGTTGACTTTTCAAGAGATGGTAAGCCACGTACTAGGTCCTTTTTGGCTAAACGAGTCAAATTTCTAACGTTTACGTGACCTAGACGTTGGTGCCACAAATCCATAGGAGTGATTGTGGCTCTATTGCAGACAAGTGAGGAAGTGGGCCCAGTCCCATAACAATTATCTTTTGTCCTCACCCTTCACACTAAAAGTTTACCGGCTTGATTATAGACATTACATGCGTCCCGGTCGAACTTTACGACAAAGTCAGTGTCGTACAGCTGGCTAATACTGAGACGGTTTTCTTTCAAACCTTTGACGTACAAAACATTCTCTATCTTAGGAAATCCTGGTAACTCTACAGTACCACGTCCTACAATGCTAGACTTTCTCCCATCTCCAAAGGTGACTCTACCATCTTGATAATCCTCAAGAGAGGTAAAAATGAGGCATCACCTCTCATATGTCTGGAGCACCCACTATCAAAATACCACTGTGAGGTATTATGTGCTTTGAGAGCGACATGAACAACAAAGGCCTTTTTATCTTTCTTAGGTACCCAAGAGGTGGAGACCTTTTGTTTACCTTTGTTGTTGTTGGTTTTAGCCGGAATACGAGAAGTATTCACTGATGGAAAATACATCCGTCGGAATTCCTCCATCAAACTCTGTGATGTGGCAGCTAAAATATCAACTCGCTCTCTCAGACTGGTAAAATCATCAGCATGTTATGGTGGAGAAGTAGTACGTCGTGTCCGACCCATACTATAGCAAAACTCCCTGAGGTGGCCTTTTCTTTTGCAGTATATACAAAAGAACACAGTCAAAGGTGGACCTTCGTTTGATTTTCTTAGTCAAACTCTCCGTCGAGATTTTCGATGATGTCCATAAGGAGTCATAGTAAACTCAGGAATTGGTCCAGGTGCAATTTGGGACATGGAAGCACCATCATAACCTATTCCTTGTCTATCACCAAAACTTAAAGCGAGGCCAAGATGCATCTTTCCCATCTTCCCAGATTTGTCCTCGATTTGTACCTTGACTTCTTGTGTTCTCTCAAGATCATGAGTAAGTTGGGCTACAAGGGCTTCAAGTTTCTTTTGAGTCTCCACGGAGGAATGGAGCTCACTCCTAAGACTAGCCACTTTTTCACTCAAGTCTCCTCTCGCTTTCTCAAAACAACTCTCTCTCTCTAAACAATCTCTCTCTTTCTCTAAACAAACTCTCTTTATCAACACAGGCAGACTCTCTCTCTCTCTCTTAAGGTAGTGCAGGTGGATGACTATCTCTCTTTCACTTTTCTTAAGTTTTCCTCAAAGGCGGTGATCCTAAGAACGAACGTTTTGTTACGCTTTTTAGTTTTAAAGGACTCAGAATATAGTTCGGCGTAGGCGCGTTGAAGATCGCTCTCGCTCTCACTTGTGTCATCCTCCCCCTTACTCACATAGATCTCACTATCGAGGAGTCCCTGTGAAGCATCATCCTCATCGTCGTGAAGAGTACAAGAGGTGCTCAGATGACTAGCCATGAATACGGTGAACTTACAATCATGCGGTGACTCGTCTCCGAAATCCACCGACTCGACCTCACCGTCGTCACTAAGGGTAGCATTAAGGACAGCTTTTACTTTTTCTCTATTCAGCCTAGTAGCACACTCAAACGCTCTATGACCCCTACCGTCACACTCAAAGCATCTCTCACTTTCCTTTTTAGGAGGATCTTTAAAAACTTTTTCATTTTTCTTTTCAAACTTATTTTTCTCAAACTTCTTTTTATCTTTAAAATTACCATTTTTCTTGAATTTGAGAATTCTTTTAAAAATTTTAGCAAAAAGGGCCAAATCATCTATATCAAAATCACACTCAGAATCTGATGTATCAATTTCTACTTTTCTAGATGACTCCCTCTTTCTTGCCGACCCCTCACCTTTTCTCTCCTGGGCATTAAGTGTAATTCCCTTATCTTTAGGCTTGACAGATTTAGGAAACATATCAATCTCATAAGTTTGCAAATCTCCTACAAGTTCCTCCAATTTTAGTGTATTTAAATTACCTATAGAATTTAGCACAATGACTTTAGGGATAAAACGCTTAGGAAGAGAACGAAGAATATTTTTAACAACTCTAGCATTAGGAATATGTTCACCAAGATTAAAGCTAAGGCTAACAATATCAGATAACCTAGCATAGAAATCATCAAAACATTCATATTCAAGCATGGTGATTGTTTCAAATTGAGTTGTTAGATTTTGCAGTTTAAACTCTTTCACAACATTAGTTCCTTCATGGGTAAGTATCAAAACATCCCATGCCTCTTTTGACATGGTGCACGTCATTATGCGTTTGAAAGTAGCACTTAAATCCTTAGAATTAAAAGATGACCATTTAAATTCTTCTTCAGTCCATGTAGTGCCAGGTTTTAAACTAATCACGTTATTCACAGTGATGGAGGGAGGTGTCCACCCTCTTTCAACCAAAATCCAGACACGTTCATCAATGGCTTTTAATGCATATCTCATGCGGGCTTTCCAATATGCATAGTTTGCCCCGTCAAAAACCGGCATTTTATTATATAACTTCTCCATTATGAACACACTCGTTTTCAAAAATTAATTTTTCAGAAAATTGATATCTTAGAAAAATTTTGCAAAAAATTACACGGTAAAATTGTGTAATTGGCCCTGATACCAATTCGAGAGAGTGCGCGTGCGTCCAAATAGAGATATTATTTAATCAAACTCAGTTTTATCAGTTAAGTCCTAAACATGTTGCAATATGTGGTTGAACAAGATGATGAAACATACAAGAACATTCAAACACACACATGTGAGGAAAAATCCCCCAAAGGGGCAAAACCATTTATTTTCATTATAATATTGTAACATACAATTTCTCGGATTATAATGAAAATACAATGACACGGAGTTACCCGCAGGCGTTGGATCTGTAGTCAGCGGCTGGAACTTTCCCTTTCTAGGAGGGCACTAATGAAGAAGAAGGACGGTATTCTACACAAGGGTATGAACAGACACACGATTGTGTTCTTGGGTTGCAAACAGATTCACAAGGGTATGAAAAGTTGTGTGAATCGAAACATGAGTCTTGGGACTCACAAAGGTGAAGACTTCGAGTATTTAGGACTCTGAAAATCGTCTATGAAAGTCTTAGAAAAAAAATTCCCGAAGTTGGTTTATAAAAGAAAACCTGACCTTAAAAAATCTGAACACGATTTTATCTCAGGCGGATTGGTCTGCTTCTGAGCCGGACCGGTCCGATAGAGGATCGGTTCTTTTTTTAAAAGGGTACCTTCGGTTAGCAATCGATCCGGGGTTTACTGGACTGAGGCATTAGCGGATCGGTCTGACTTGAGGCGGACCGATCCGGAGGAGGATCAGTTCTTTTTCCAAATGGGCGGATCGGTCTGAGATGGACCGATTCCGTTTTATACAGGGCGGACCGGTTCGGTATATGTAGAAACCTGATTCCAAGAAGCTTTGATATTCGGATCCGTTGAAGTAGAGATCTTAAATTTCTTCAACGGCGTACGACATACAAATTTATAATGGAAAAAAATATCTTTACAAATCTCCCCCTATGTCTATGTCGGTACATACATAAAAAAAATGAATTATCAACTATGAAATTACCTATACAAATCTACCCTTCCATGAACCCAAATCTGGAAAGATACAAATGAATAATACTTCATCATTTGGTATTCAAATCTTCAGGAATCTCAACGCTTTTCTCATTAGGGTGTGTAACATATGATCATTGATGTAGTACCTACACACATGAGATAAAGCAAAATACCACAACTCATTTCTAGCTTGTATTAATTTCTCTCTTTTTTGCTTCTGAGTAAATCTCACCAAAGATAGCATCTGACTTACCTCCTAATGCTGGCTTAAGCTCCACCTAACCATCACCTCAGTCAGAGACGGCTGATGTGGCGATGATGCTACAATCCTTGGTGTCCATCTAGTAAAAAATAGAGGAAAATTTTATGGCTTTCAGCTAAAGCGTACGGGGAGAGATCCAAGTGACCCAGCGGCGGGGATGATTAATTCGCCTTCCAAAGAAGTAGAGAATTCGATGATAAGGGGACCACCCCCGACCCCACTCAAAGAGGTGCAACACAATCACAAGTAGGGAGACATTGTCGATCTTAGGCACCTCCATCTAAGAAAGCAAACCCAAGGTTGTCTAGACGACTAAGTTTGTAATGAGCAGTAGTATTGGGAGCCATATGATATTTTTAGTGATACTTTTATCCTTAGAGAGACACCAACCCTAACTTAGCAGGGAAAAAATGACCAACATACCCATAGACTTTTGATAGATTGAGCAGAGGGTCGGTGACGCGACCACAAATGTGTATAAAGTGCGTGCTTTATAGGCTCAAGTGCAAGCCTATCGCGTTATTAATAATACGATAAGTCGGGATCGTCTCTACAGGGAACAGAAATTGGCAATTCTGAATAACGTAGGAAAAGCTTATTTAACCTTCAAATGATTCCTCAAAAGAAAAGAAAAGAAAAGATGATGAGTGAAGGTTTGAAATTTCCAATTGGTGATGAAATAAAAATTTAGAATGAACTACGTGCACAAAAACAACTAAGAATTGTAATGAGAATAGATATGAGTATAAGAGGAAATAGGTTAGGATACAATCCCCCAATCCCTAGTAATTTACCGTATAAAATACTATAATTGTAAATTACAATCTTAACTGAACCCAGTCTTTAGAGATCCTAAGCATTATATATATGAGAGAACTAGCCCGCATCATATGAAATCAAAGGTAACTATAAAGCGGTGTATAACAATTACACTTGCATAGTGTTCTTAAACATCCCAAGTACCTAGGGCAAGAGAGATTAAAATATCTACTATGTTCGTATAATTTCCCTACACGATTCTGTCAATTTTTAATTCAAATTCTATTTTATACATAAGAAATTTACCTATGGATGGATTCATGCATCCCAACCCTTGGAATTTTAGCTAGACATGGTTTTATTAGATGAAAACAGAATTATAACTATGCATGTAATCATATATCTAGGAAACATAACTTCAAAAGAAAATTGCAAAGCAATTGAAAATCTAATTGAAAGTTAAATAGAGAAATAAATAAGAGAATTGAAATTGATACTTGGATTGAAGATTGAAATTTGTAACCACAACTTGGAAAGAGAATTGAACTTGAATCTGGAATACTCCTTTGCCTCAAACTTACAAACTAGGGTTTCTAAAAAAATGAAATTGTCTGCCCAAAAAGAAGAACTATTTCTCTTCCTACTAGGGTTTACCCTTTTATATCACCTAAATATGACTCCTCCCATTTTACAATTAATAAAAAGGGATTATGCAAGAAATTTCAAGAGTTTTGACTTTTCCAGCTTCCACATTAAATTCCAGAAATTCAACAGTCGGACCGGTCCCGATCCCATTGGATTGGTTCATTTTCCATTCGTCGGATCAGTTTGTTTTTTCTCCTATCAGACCGATTCGATAGTGGATCAGTTTGTTTTTCATCGATTCTGTATCGATCCGAAGGCTGCTAGAATGGAGGCATTTTGGATCGGTCTGATATTCTTCAATTTTGACTTTTTCCTCCAACTTTGACTTGCCATATCTTTTGATCCAGAGCTCCAATTTTGCTATTGTTTCTTCCTACGCTCTTGTAGTTATATTGTCTTCAACTTTCATTTAGGCTTAAAATCCGAACTTCGGGGGTAAAGTTACCCTTTTGCCCTTTGACTTGTCTTCCTTTGTTCTCTTCCTTTCTTCCGGTTTCTTTCTTTCTTTTCTTGCACTAAATACCTGTAAAATCAGTAAGAATACACGAAACTCAGGGTACTTATTAGAAGAAGTCATTAGCAATGATATGGGATAAAATAAAATCAATTATGTTGTTCAAGATATTAAAATTACTAAATTAAGGGGCCAAATTCAGAAGAATTTATGCTTAGTCAGTCGGTCTTTGACCATCTAGGCCCCGGAGAAGAAAATGGATAAGATAGTCACTCTCATTCTCACAACATTTGGTGGATCCAAAGGAAATAGAAGACGTGGTGATGAAATACCAATGCAGAGCAGAGACAGAGATGACCAAAGGGAGGTAAATAATCGACAGAGGACTGCTGGCCGAGATCCAACACCAGTGGTACTTCCTATAGAAGGTGTAGGAGATAACACGGTGGCAGAAGAAAAGTCGCAAAATATTTTCATACAAAGGCCGGAAGAAAAAACCGATAACTTAATCAAGAGTTGAGACCTAAGATGCCGAGGTTACATGGAAGGGTTTATGTTTATGCTAAGAATTGTAAGTTATCATATCCCTGCAATGTTCAAACCACTAACTATGATGTCGAGGTATTATGGTAGTTCAAATCTAGCTCACCATATAGAGATGTATCAGTCGATCACTGACATATGCTCAATGGTCGATTAGATGAGATGTCGAGCCTTTTTCTAGAACTCACATGCGCGGCTCACATATGGTACATTGCCTTGTCGATAGGCTCCAAAGAGAATTTTTAGAAGCTAACTGATATGTTCATGCATAACTTTTGTTTCGGCATGAAGCTATCGAAGAACGTAACTCATCTTCTCAGTGTCAAGTAACGAAAAAATGAAACCCTAAGCGATTACATCTCTCATTTTAATAAGGAAAAGTTAGAGGTAGAGGATTATGATGAAAGTATAGGGATGACAACGCTCATTAGTGGTTTGCAGCAGGAAAACTCCTTTGGAAACTCTCTGAAGATCCTCCAGAAACCATGATCGAACTTTATCCATGGGTGGGTGAATCATAAATGCGTAGGAGTTCATAGCAGCAAAGAGAGGAGACATAAATTAGGCTGGCGATAGTAAATCTAGTCTGGCCAAAAACAAAGAGGGGAAGAAGAGATCCAATGAGGATATATTTACCAAGTACACTCTACTGACGGTGAGCCCGGACTTGATTCTTAATGAGAGCAAGGACGAAAAATCACTCAGATGGATAGAAAAGATCAAGTGACAAGAGTGAGTGGTGTGAATTTCACTAGGATCATGGGCACACAATGAAAAAGTACTTTGCCCTGAAGGATGAGATTGAGAAGTTATTGAAACAGGGCAAACTTCAAAAGTACGTGGATAGGCATGGTGACAAGGACGAGTCCATAAAAAAGTTCAATGAGAGGAAAAATGATAAGCCGTGACGAGAGGTTCAGGCTAATAAGAACGATGATGAGTCTGATAATAGTGGGGAAGATGACCCCGACCTCCCAGCAAAGATCCCTAATGCAAAGGGTCATTTGCATATGATCTCCTTATTGTGAAGATGATCTGTGGTGGCCTAGCAAGTGGTGATACAGAGCCAGCCGACAAAAAAATGCACGTGGTAGAGGCATCCCCAAAGAGGTTAGAGGTAAATTCCTTCAAGACCGAGGCGTACTAAGGAAATTAAAGAAAATAGATATGGACACGCTAGTTGACAGATTTTTCAGAATGAACTTTAAAGGAATCCTGGCTCCACACAATGATCCCTTGATCATTAGTACGAGAGTTCATAGATACGATGTTTCCCATGTTCTTATCAATGGGGTAAGTTCAACAAATGTGATGTTCTGGGAATGTTTCCAATGATTGAAATTAAGAAAGAAGAGACTTATACCATATCATGAGTCGCTAATCGGCTTCAATGGGGAGAAAGTTCACCCGTTTGGGGGTATTTGAGATGGACGTGTGCATGGGCACCTGGCCGATGTGTCTCACTAAAAAGGTTAACTTTTTTGTCATAAACGAGCACATATTCATGGCCTATAATATAATATTGGGAAGGGAAAACCTCAAAGAGTTTGAGTGCGTTCCTTCCATGGTTCACCAAATAATGAAATTCTCGGTTTCCTATAGAGTAGGGGAAGTACAGGGTGACCAAGTGTAGGCTCGTGATTTCTACTTTGCTTAGATAGAAGAAAAAGAAGCCCATAAAAGATAAACCACCTCATACAATGTAGACACTCTCGACCTGAGAGACGTGAAAAATCTTTAAAAAGGTAGACCTGAAGAGGAGGTAGAATCCATCATCCTCAAAGAGGACGAAGCGAAAAACGTCCAAGTTAGTTTATCCCTGAAAGATGAGATCAAGGAAGAATTAGTGAAGCTATTGAGAAGAAGGCAAATTATTGTTTTCCCGAAGCCATGGAGATATATCGGGGATTGAACCCAATATTATTTGCCATCGGCTGAATATTTTTGATAGAAAAGTGTAGCCCGTCAAACAGAGATGCATAAATTTTACAAGAGAAAGATACGGGGTTATTCAAGATGAGGTGAAAAAGCTTTAAATAGTCGAGTTCATCAGAGAGGTCAAAAATCTGAATTGTGTCTTCAATATCATCATAGTGCCCAAGTCAAATGGAAAGTAGAGGATGTGCATAGACTTCACTGACTTGAACAAAGCTAGCCCTAAAAATATCTTTCCACTGTCTCATATTGATCAGATGGTTGATTCTATGGCTTGGCATGAACTAATGAGTTATATGGATGCTTATTCGGGCTATAATTATATATTCATGCATGAGGCCAACGTCGAGAAGACTTTCTTTATCATGGATAAATCAACCAACTGCTATAAGGCAATTCCATTCGGATCAAAGAATGTAGAGGAAACCTATCAGAGGTTAGTTAATAATATGTTTACATACCAAATCAGGAAGACAATGGAAGTCTACGTAGACGACATGCTAACTAAAAGCATGATGGTTAAGGATCATGTGGCTGATCTTGAGAGCACTTTTGATAGGATGGACAAGTACAAGATGATGTTTAATCCAATCAAATGTGCCTCTGGGGTCGGCACAGGAAAGATTTCGGGTTTCATCATAAACCAAAGGGGTATAGAGGTAAACCTTGCAGATATTAAGGCATTAATTAACATGTAAGCATCGAAAACAATCAAAGATGTCTAGAGACTTAGTGGACGAGTCGAACCTCTGAACCATTTTATCTCATGGGTGAATGATAAGTGTTTGCCCTTCTTTAAGATCTTGAGAAAAGACTTCGTCTGGGATGAATGGGAGAAATATTTTCAAGAGTTAAATGTGTATTTGGGATCTCAATGTTGCTGTATGGACCAAATCAGGGGGAGGTTGTATTTGTATTTAGCTATCTTAGAATTGGCTATCAGTGTAACTATTATTAAAGACAAAGATGGAGCTCAAAATCCAGTGTATTTTAATAACACATCCTTGCAAGGGGTCGAGCTCAAGTATCCAAAGATGGAAAAGCGAGCCTACGCGTTGATTCATGCCTCAAGGAAAATGACATTGTATTTTTAAGCACATAAGATGGTGGTGCTCAACGACATTCCTCTGAGGTGGGTCATTCATAAACCCAAGAAATCAGGTAGGTTAGTGGCCTGGTCAGTTGAGCTAAGTGATTTTGACATCATCTATCAAACTAGTGTTGCAATCAATGGGTAGGCTTTAGCAGATTTCGTGGTCGAGTTCACATGGGTTGAAACTGATAATGTTGTTTAAGAAGCAAAAATGTCAGCGATCATACCAACAGAGGTTATAATGGATACTACTCTGAATGACATTATGAAGGTTGATACTGCTGAAAGAATATTTTTTTTAAATAGAGTTTTATCTGAAGGTCCTTTCTCAGAGAGAGGCCCAATCTAGAGTTTGTTTGTAGATAGATCGTCTTATGAGAATGGTTACGGTGCGAGGTTGATACTATTGTCCTAGAATGAACTAATATTAAGTATGCCCTGAGATTTAGTTGTACGACGTCGAACAATGAGTCAGAGTATGAGGCCCTGATGGTGGGTCTCTCCCTTGCCAAAGCACTGAATGTCAGCCAAGTGATTGCTCACAGTGATTCATAGCTTATAGTCAATTAGATCATAGGTGTTTACGAAGCTAAAGATGAGAAGATGGCCAAGTATTTGGCCAGAGTCAGAAAGATGATGACAAACCTCAAGGAAGTCAAGAATAAGAGGATTCCCATGCTTGAAAATAATTGAGATGACGCTCTGGTTAGGTTAACATCAGTTACGAGGATTAAAATTAGACGATATGTCCCTGTTAAATCCTATATAAGCCGAGCATTGAAGAAGACGATAACAGCCTTATGTTCTATCTAAACCTAAACTTGGGGGAGTCCTGGATGGATCCACTAATCAAGTACATTCGAGACAACGAGTTGCCAGAGACTAAAGCTGAGAGAAAAAGGCTCTAATATCAAGTTGTGAAGTTCACCATCATTGGTGATGTACTTTATAAAAGGGTAATTCTACTCCCATTTCTTAGATGCGTCCATCCCACTAAGAAAAATTACATCCTCAGAGATGTTCATGAAGGTTCTTAAGCAAGCCACATTGGTGGTCAGTCTTTGGCAAAGAGGACCATCACCCAGGGATATTTTTGGCCGACACTTACTAGGGATACAGCCGAATATGTGAAGAAGTGTGAGAAATTTCAAAGCTTTGCAAGAATTCATCATCACCGTATCTCATCTATCACAGAAGCCTGTCCATTCACAGTTTGGGTAATTGATTTGGTCGTGCCTCTCCCAAGAGAAATAAGAAATTATTGTTATTTGATAGTAGTGATTAATTATTTATCAATGTGGGTGGAGGCCGAAGCTATGATGACCATCACGGAGATAAAGATGTTCAAATTTATTTAGAGTAACATCATCTACCAGTATAGCCTACCCACACCACGATATCTGATAACAATAAACAGTTCAAGAACATGTCACTAGAGGCCTACTTCAACAAGGTCGGCATAAAATATTTTTTCTCTATTTCGAGCCAACCCCAAAACATTGGGGTTAGATTTGAACCTGATTGAAAAAAGATAAGAGGATGTTGTAGTTAGACAATCATCTTATTAGTAGAGAGCTGGAAGATTCTAAAAAAGAGTGAAGACTAAACCGATACGCATGGATGACTTGATCTTGAAGAAGGTCAAGAAAATCCTAACAAACTTCATCCCAATTGTCATGGACCATATAGAGTGACTAAAGAGGTTGTGTCGGGAACTTTTAGGATGAAAAATATTGAAGGCCATCCCTTTTCCATCCCCTGGAATGCCGACCATTTGAAGTGAAATTATCAATAGCCCTATTTTTTAAAGATTGTTGAAGTTTTACTTATCAATGTATTTCTAAGTGTATGACAAAATTATCAATGAAAAGTGAAAGTGTTGACTCATATTTGTTATGTCGATCGTCATCAATTGATGCATGGTCTAATTCTTCTTAAACTAAAGAACATCATTTATGGTGAATTAGTTTGTAACTCTATCTCGGCGATACGAGAACGTATGAGGAGTATCGTCTCCTTCATAATTTCTTAACAATGCCAGAGGGGGAATCGGTGTTATAACATCTCTTTTGTGGTGAAGACAAATTATAAAATCATTTTACATGGTTGTTTAACATCATTTTATGGTGAAATTATAACTCTATCTCGGCGATATGAGAGTATATGAGGAGTATCATCTCCTTCATACCCTCCTAATAACATCGAAAGGGGGATCAACATTATTAAATGATGGACAAACATAAGAAGCATTGTACTCATAAAACCATTCAATGGTGGGTTAAAAAATCAGTTGTAGGTAATAAGCATTATAAATGGTGTGATGAGATAGGGAATACATAGAATGCAGTTGAGAACACAAGAAAAAATTAACTGAAATTGATGTCAAAAATACAAATATTGTTGTACGAAGATTATTTGAGTGTTAAAGTGTTACCAAAATCCAAAGTACGAGAGATGAAATAAGAGATTTTTCATAAAATTGTTACATCAAAGGGCATATAAGGCCATAGGCAGCCACCCATTTAAAAAGAAATTCAATTTTCTTTTGGCTTCTCGGCCTCAGTAGAGACGTCAGTGGCTAATGGAATAGCAGAGAACTTAGTTTTCACTTCCTCACTCACATCATCCGTCATTGTCCTCCCATCCTAGTTGGCCATAGTCATCTCGGCCATGGACACCTAAGGAGTATCTTGAGCTTCAACTTTCCCAATGACAATGGCATCCTTCAGGTCCAAGAAGTCAAAAGACTTCAAGTCATTAGCAAGAATTGGCTTGGCCTTATCGAGGTCTACAACACCTAGCATCAAGCAGTTTCACCCCCTTTCCAAGTACTAGAGGGCATAGACGGCAAGCTCCTTAGATGACTTAAAATTCTTAACAGCCTTCTTCTCAGCCTCGGCTATAGCTTTTTTGATAGCATCCTGATGCTGAAGTTTGAGGTCGTCTATCCTGTCTCAATGCCTCATCTTCTAAGATAGCATATCCTCCGATTGTTTTTTTTTCAACTCGACGATTGCATTGTTTTGGCCTGCCTTAGCATCATTGAGCTTCTTCTTTTATAGATCCTTATTGGCCTTGATAGCAGCTTTGGCTTCCTGATCTTGGGGGCATTCTCCTAAACCCATTAGTTCGGGTGGTGAAGAGTGAGCACAGACCGTAAAACATAAAAGGCAGAGTTAGAAAAAGACGAGACAATACTTTAGTAAAAATTAAATTATGAAGAATGAATAGACGTGTTACCTGATTTTCCTTGTGAAGAGAAAATTCACTGATTCGATGAGGGTTTTGGGCATTGAAAAACCTATTATCGGAATCGACCATGACCAATCCTATTCCATCCTTGGCCCTAGTCTTATAGCCAAGAAGATAGTCGGTGGTGATAGAAAGTTAGGCCAATTGGGTCATAGCAATAGTGTCATTGGATATGGGGAGAGTAGTGTTATCAGCATCTTTGTATGAGACATCCTTTTTTTCTTGAGGGGGGGAGGAGGGACAGTGCTATCATCCTCAAACAAATATTTTCTTTTTTTAATTGGAGGAAATTATCAGTATTGGCGGAATAAATAAAAGACGACATTACAGTTCACCTGAAATTATTGACTTACAAGAATTGGTGAAGGGATCTACCCCCAAACCAGTCTTGATACAGAGTGATGGGTCTGTCAGCTATTCATAGATGACAAGCCCACCCCTCTTTTTACAGGTCCTGAGATGATCATTTTTTTACTGACCGTCTTTGCTTAGGCTGGGATTAAGCCTAGCCGATATTGATACCTTAGCCCATTTTTAGGGGACTCTCGGCTCGTCAACGCCGGAGGGTATATCAGGGTTAAACTCCTAGGCACCTGACACAAAGAAATATTGAGGCCTCCAGTCATGATTCGAAGTTTCATTCATAAACATAACCATTTTGTTAGATTTTTATGCTACGAGATGAAAGTTGTAGGATCGAAACTTCATTGTTGACACAGTGTAACAAGGTCTGAAAACGCTTACTAGAAGATCGGCCTGAAATGCCAATTTCCACATTTGGATAAAGTCGAGGATAATTCTCCACGCATTTGAAAAAAGTTAAGTAAGGGAAAGCCCCATAATGGGGAGAATAACCCTCACATTTGGATGGATCGGTAGTCTGAAGTCGATCCTGAACATATACTCGTAGACAGCTACCTCATCTTCTCTATTATTAATGGCTCTCTCATCCTCAGATGGAACTCCCATTCAGATAGAAGGTTTTATCCCATAAAGGTACCTCCATATGATCAGTTATGCCTCTCGAAAAGTAATGGGAAAGGTTGAGGCATAAGAAGTGTCAAGTTCTTCATCGTCTTCATCATTATTATCCTCGTTTTCAGTGGTATTACACCACCAGGATATCTAGTTGTGAACTCGGCATCCGTCATGGCCGATATAATAATAGCCATTGGTGGTTTCTTAAAATCTACCTCGATTCTTGGCTCGTCGTCGTCTGAGATCTCATAAACTTTGGGTGATTGGGGGTTCCATTAATTTCTCAAAAAAATGGCCCCACTAGTATACAGACGAGACTCTGGAACATGCATGGCCTCCTCAAAAGAGTCAGCTCTCACAGATTCTTTGTATGGGGAAGGACTGTAGACCTCATACGAGGATACAGATTAAGAACCACTAAAAGAAGTACCAACATGGTATAACTGCTAATGCTTTTGAAGACCCTAGGCTCAGTCGCCACAGGATATATAAGAACTAAAGGAAGACGAACTACAACTAAGAGGGTTAGGTGAATTGGAAGTCCAGACTTAGCCACGGCTCTTTGCTTAGCCTTGGCCTCACCCTTGTGAATATCTCTAAGTATCATTTCCCTTAAGCGTGGGTATTGATCACCAAGCTCGTATAGTTTTTAGTACATCTAACAAAAACAAGTTTTGACCAGGGCTAACTACAAGATCAAAGTGGGAAGTTAAGTCATTTTCTAAAAGAACTAGTCAAGAACGGTGTAAATGTCTACCACAGAAGGTGACTGGAAAGTCCATCGGAATGATTATTCATTACCCCAAACTACATCAAACCCCTAAAATCTAATGTTTCAACCTTCCACGGCCTAAACTAAACCTTAAAACCACCATAAAAACCCTAAAAATACCACCAGTGGTGGCCGAAACTCAAAAATCACTAGAAAAATTAACAAAAATAAATCAACTAATATAATTGAAAACAAAGGAACAAGATCAAGAAGAAGGGTTACCTTGGTGGAGGAGAAGACTTGGGACGAAAGAGAAACACTAAAACTCTCCTAAAATGGAGAGGTTTGAAGAGAGAGAAAATGGAAGATTGGGTTTCACCTAAAACAATTGGAGCGAGAGAATGAGACTTGGAGAAGAAAGAGAAAAATAATTTTTTGGGGTATTTAAATAAAGTATGATTTTACGTAATTTCCTAGGACCACATTATTAAGGCATGAGTTCCAATTCCATTGCTCCTTGACTTTCAATCCAATACATCCACTCGCTAACATGTGTCTAGTTAAGGACACTCGAATGTCACGTCTATTTGTGACACGAAGATGATTCTCTTGGCACCTATACGACCCGTACACGTCTCGAAGCATCCTCTAACACTGAGGGGGCATTTCATCACAGGGGGTAAGACAAATATACACCTCAACCTCCCAATCACATTAACAACTAAGGCCTAGGGGGTGATTGATATACATAAGTGTAGTCTCGTATAAATAAGAATCAGTCTGACCTCATGACCCCTTCCAAGTGCCATTAAGACTCATCCTTATATGGGACCAGAACACGAAGGCCCATGTCAGGTTATATCAGTCTCCAAGATCTCATCATTGGAACAGTTGCAATCATACATGCTTTATATATTCATAAGTTCTCTTATGCCTCGGTTGCCAAGTGTCGACCTCTAACGACACTGACATGACGAGACCTCCATACCCTTAGGCAAGTATCACAGTCTCGGAGTTATTCACCTGGAAGATTCTCCCTTAATTTTGGCCTGGTCGAGATCCATGAAGCCAACTTCATTTCCTCACATAAAACATGGGACTCGTTCATTACTAAGACATGTGGACCAAACCATTATAAGGGATCAATAACCCACGTGTGGGAATATTTCATCATCATGATGTATATATGCACAAGATAGTTGGTTTTATCTTATTAATGCATCGACCTCATGCACACTTGGTGCATGCTTGGGGGTGGCTGTAACACCTCATATTTTTAGGGCTTTTATTAATTAACTAATTGGGTAAATTTTAAATTTCGTGTGTGTCGTAATTTAATTGAATTAATTATTTTTAATATTACTTAAATATTAATCTGGTGAGTAGATGATTAATATTTATGGGATTTAAATTTACTAAGTGTATAGTAATAATTTAATAAGTTAATAGGTGAATATTAACTCTTAGTAAAATAATTCAGATGGCAATTCTGAGTGAACGGTTGAGTTCGTATGTGTTAAAATAGTTGGAAAACAGTGCCTGTGGGTGGTAAATGGGTCTCGGGAAATTTTTAGACATATTTAAGCCCACATAAGAGTGTTTGGAACCTTTTAATAAATCCCACAAGCCTAAAAATGGGATTGACTTAATAAACCTAAAAGTGAGAGGGTGTGAGAGACATAACTCATTTTAGAAAACCTAATCAAATAGAGGACAAAAGAGGGAGCAATTAGAGAAACCTTGGAAGCCTAAATAAAGAACAAGTGTGGACATTCTTCATCAAATCATCATTAACACCAAAGAGATTCAGACCCTAAAAACCCTAGAAGGCAAGTGGTTAAACTTTCTTTTAAATTAATTGCAGTTTCATTTCATATCATAATGGGTGGATTAAGATGATATGGTTCTTGGGCTTGTTGACATCTAAATTTAGGTTTCTATTAATTTCGTTTTAAAATCTGTAGATAATTTTTAAATGGGTTTATTAACCTTAAATCTGTGTGGATATTTAATTAAGATTTGGGAATCTTGGAACCTTAGATTTGATGTTAATTCACATGGGTTTCTGTGTAAAATTTATGGGCCGAAGTTTCTAAAAAGGGTATTAATGGCGGATGGCTTGAGCAGCAAAGAAGGAAGGAAGGACTCCAGGGTCATTCGAACGACCTGGGTATGGTTCAATGGACATCCCATGTCTTTCAAATGACAAGCTTCTTCGTTCGAACGATGACAGTTCCAATGGTTATTTCTTCCTTCCCCTATTTTGGCGCTAGGTTCAGTTGCGGGTTACTGTTTTGCGGGTTTGGTTTTTGGTGGCTACAGTTATGGGTTGGTTTATGTGGTATATTAAAGGGACAATTAGGGTAATAATCCCAAAGGGAATTAAGGATTAATTTGAGTGATTTAAGAACCTTAAATTAATAAGTTTGCAAGACTTATTGAAAAGAATTTTGAATAATAAATTCTATTTTTTTTTTTGGACCAAGTGAGAAAGTTCGGGTTAATTGGTTGAGTGATGCCAAGGTAATAAAATTAATTAATGCGTGTTTCATTCAATTTAAGTCGAAATTTAGACTCATGGATAATTTCGGCTAGTGCTACGGGTTTTGTACATGGTATAGCTGGGATCTAATTTAATGTGTATATATATGTGTGTGTGTATATATATATATATATATATTGTGTGTGTGATCATAAATGTGAGTGACCAGATATTTAGTAAAAGCATACCCCCTAGTGCTATCATAGGAGTTGTGCGATATGGGTGAATCCCATGGCTTGAGTAGCAGGGTGACTATAGTCCCTAGGTCATATCGTCCATATTTAGGGGTGAGATGTCTTGGGTATGACTCAATCTCATTTTCGGAGGGAACTATGACCGCCTCCGCTGCATTTATTTTGTTTCACTGATTCGGGGAGCTAACCACGCCAGGGTGTCCGGGTGGATGAGTATACCTGGATTGATAGCAGTATAGAGAACATCTGGTGAGTGCCTACTCGGGAGGATGGTCATATAATTACAGCATGTGCATGAATGTTGTAATATGATGATATGTATATATATAGTGCAAATAATTATATGTGGGTAAAATACATGATGTGAATTGTATTCTTTACTATATAACTTGTGAAAATATTATATGATCGTAAATGAAAATAATGATTTGTTAAGTTAATGTGATATACAACTTATAAATTATATATTAAACATACTCGAGTTAGATTAGGGTGACAAGAAGGAACTATATAATAAGAACTACTTCGGGGTGGATGACTAGGTAGGTTATATAGAAGAACGCTAGGTGTGCACAATAGTTGAGGGGTGAGTCAGTCCTCAAGAGAGTGCGACACTAGCTTAAATATGAAGAGCATTCATGTATTTTTATTTACTGCAATTTAATTCACTTGCTAAATATTTTCAAAATATTTTGGGTTCTAACCCTTGTTATCAAATATTTTCAAAATGCTTTTTGGTGTCTGACCACAACGGCGCCAGACTTGATCCTATTCCAAGGTATGCAGCTGCGGTATATATGGGTGTTGTAGGACTTGCATTAAACTCTTCTCTTATTCACTCCTTAATAGGGATAGTATTTTAGTTGTTCTTTCGAGAATGTTGCTCATGGCAATTATACATTTTTTCGGATTAACATGTATTGGCTATATTCTTTACGTGTCAGATTTATTTTGGTTTGGTTGTTTTTAGTTGATGTTTATTCAGCTAGCACTTGTTTCAAATATTTGTGATATGATCAGACTCTTTTATATTGTGATGGTTATGTTATTGTCTCTTGTTGTACTTATTGACTTGGTTATTTAAAAGATAAAATTTGACACCGGCTTAATTTATCATTAGGTGGTTAGTAATTAATAAGTTCGATAGTGACGCTAAGAATGAGCCAGATGGAAATCCTATTTGATTTGAGAAAGGCCTGATCACCCGGTATTTAATTGGGCGGGGTGTCACAGATGGTATTAGAGCATCAGGTTCTAGTGTCCATAGGATCTGTATGGCTTACTATGACTTCAGTGTTGCGTTCTTTTTATATAGAGCCCTATTATTAAGATTGTTGACTCATCTTTATGCTTTAGATATCGTACTTCTGCTATTAAGAATTGTATTAATAGTGAACTAATATAACTCGTTTTGAATTTCAGATGCTTCCCAGGATAGGGAGAGGTAGACCCGCGAGGGCAACCAACAGAGACGAAAAGGGAGAGGCTCGTCAGGAGCTTGAGATATTACAACCACAGGCCCCATCGGGGTTTGTATCCATAGCTCAGGTAGCTGATATTGTGGCACAGGCGGTCAATGCCGCCATAATAGCCATGGAAGCACGGTTTCCACAGCCCCAGCCATAACAACCGGTGGCCCCAGTTGTTTAGGCCCACCAAGGCCGTCAGAGTAGCAGCGAGTTAGGGAGGCCTTTTAGAAGGTACATCCCGGGGTTTTTATCCTATCAGTGGAAGAGACAGATTCAGTGCCACTTGTGCATGGTCGACTGTAGTGAGGTCCAGACTCGGTTGTTGGCTACATTTAGGCTGACTAGGGCAGCCTTGCAGTGGTGGGAGTCGACGACAACTATTGGAGAGAGAGATTTGATGACTATCGTTGAGTTATGGGTTCGGTTCGATCACAAGTACTTTCTTCCCACAATTGAGATAAAGATTAGGAGGAGATTCAGGGAGGTTATTCAGGGTGACCATTTTGTGGCGGAGTAGGAGGTGGTGTTCACCAGTTTGGCTAATTTAGTGCCAGACTAGGTGAGCAACGAGGAGAGGACGAAGGTAAATTTTGTTGACGGTTTGGCCTGGAGGATCAGGAAACATTTGATTGGGAACCCTGCTTTGGATACATATTTCGACGTCGTCAATACAACTTTGTTACATTTCCAGGACCATCGCTTCCACCTGAAGGGAAATAAGAGGGGATGTGAGCCTAGCTAGCAGGGCAAGGCAATTGGGGGTGCTGTTAGTGGAGAGCACATCCGATAGGCGGCCAATAAGGTCAGGATACCCATTAGGTAAATCCTGCTAAGAGATTTTGGCCTGGAGGTCAAGGTTTTAGGCATGGCCTGAATCAGTAGCAGGTTCCTCGGGGCCGCTAGGGCCAAGGGAACCATGGAGGAGGCCACTAGGGCCAATATCAGGGATATCCTCTTTAGTGCCAGCAAGGCCAGCATCAAGGAGACATTCAAAGGCCTTATTTCAGTTGCGGCCAGCCAGGCCATCTGAGGAGGGACTGCCCACAGAGAGGTAGGGGCCATCAGGAAGGTTCCTCGTAGGGACAACAGGCACAGATACCCCCAGCAGCACCAGCTCTATTAGCTCCACAGTAATAAGGGAAGTTGCACTACGGGCGTGTGTACAATGTCTGGGATGTTATGATTCCACCAGCACCTCAGACACCGCTAGCAGTCGAGGATATATTTCCTATTCATGAATATGAGGGTAGGATTATTTTTTATACTGGTGCATTGCATTCATTCATCAGGACCAGATTCTCTAGAGTTACTGGTTTCTTAGAGACAGTTGATAGTCTCCTTATGTGTGTAGAGTCACTGATGAGGGTGGGTAACTTATACACTCGATCTGTAGAGGAGTAGATATTGTGATTGAGAGACTAAGTTTAGCAGCAGACCTCTTAATTATAGATATGAAGGGATATGATGTTATCCTAAGCATGGACTGGTTAGCAGGGCACAGGGCGATGGTAGATTGTTTTGAGAGGACCATAGTGTTTTCTATTCCGGGACAGGATATGTTTTCGGTGGCGATTCCTCTTCCCGAGGGAGGGTCACGCACTCATTTATATTACATTAAGGATGAAACCTCACAGGGGGTGGTAATTCCCATAGACTTGATTCTAGTCGTGAGGGACTTTGAGGATGTATTTTAGGACATACCAGGGTTACCACCTAGTCAAGAGATTGAGTTCATTATTGATTTAGCACCGAGTACGAGACCAATTACCCGAGCACCTTACCGCATGGCCCCTTCAGAGATGTATGAGTTAAGAGAACAGATTCAGTAACTTTTGGGCCAGGGTTTCATTCGGTAGAGCACATCGCCGTGGGGTTCTCCTGTGCTGTTTGTGAAGAAGAAGGATGGTTCGCTCCGCTTGTGTGTCGACTATAGGAAGATAAATAAGGTCATGATACGAAATAAGTATTCATTATCGATAATCGATGACCTATTTGATCAGTTGAGAAGGGAGGCATACTTCTCCAATATTGATTTAAGATTGGGGTATCATCAGTTGCGTATTTTGGAGGAGGACGTCCCTAAGACCGCCTTTCTATCACGATATGGATCCTACGAGTTTCGAGTGATGCCATTTAGGCTCACCAATGCGCTAACAGTGTTTATGGATCTCATTAATAGGGTTTTCAGATAGTTTCTCGACCAATTCATCATCATGTTCATAAATGACATTTTGGTCTACTCGTGCATGAAGGAGGACCATGAAGAGCATCTGCAAACATTATGGGATCACCAGTTGTATGCCAAATTCGAAAAGTGTGGGTTTTGGCTATGGGGGTGCAATTCCTTGGCCATCTTGTTTCAGACTAGGGTATTGCTTCGGATTTGAGTAAGGTATCGGTAGTGAGGGAGTGAGGACAACCCACGACACCGATTAAGATTCATAGAATTTTAGGGTTGGCTGGGTATTATCGCCGCTTCATTAAGGGGTTATCAAAGATTGCGGGCCCATTAACGAATTTGACTCGCAAGGGGGTGTTATTTGTATGGAGTGACTAGTGTCAGTTAGCTTTTGATGAGCTAAAGGACAAGTTGACATCAGAACCCATACTTGCCTTGCCTAGGGGAGGATTAGAGTACCTGTGGTCTATATGGATGCATCCTTGTAGGGACTTGGGGGTGTGTTACAACAGGAAAAGAGGGCTACAGCTTATGCATCTTGGAAGCTTAAGCACCATGAAAGGAATTACCCCACCCATGACCTTGAGTTGGTAGTGATCATTTTTTCTTTGATGATATGGAGGCACTATCTTCTAGGAGAGCAGTTCATATTATTCATATATCACAAGTCACTTCAATCTCTCTTCACACAAAAGGATCTGAACATCAGACAAAGGCGGTGGCCAGAATTCATGTAGGGCTACGAGTTTGATATTTAGTATCATCCTGATAAAGCTAACGTGGTGGTAGACGTGTTGAGCCGACGACCTATGGAGGAATTGGAAGAGGTCTGGAAAGCGAAGTGGAGTGAACTTTGTCATGATGATGAGGTCGCCAGGGCATATATGGCAGTATTAGCGATCACGCCTGAGATTGTTATGCTAGTGGTGCGAGCACAGGTAAAGGATCCGTTTTTCCAAGAAAGGGTAAGACAGTTACTAGCAGAGGTTGCAGCATCTTACTATATTAGCTCAGAGGGAGGACTATATTTTAATGGGAGGTTGGTCGTGCGAGAGGATATGGATTTGAGGCATGCCATTTTGATCGAGTCCCATGGCTCTAGATTCGCGGTACATCCCGGTGGAGATAAGATGTACTAGGACATGAAGAGGTAGTATTGGTGGCCGGGGATGAAGCGAGATATAGAAGAGTTTGTCTCGAAGTGCACCACATGTCAGCTGGTTAAGGTGGACCACTAGAAGCCTTCGGGGATGTTACAACCGCTTGATATTACCGTGTGGAAGTGAGAGAGCATTTCTAGGGATTTCATTACGGGATTATCGACATCACAGAGAGGTCATGATTCCATATGGGTGTTAGTGGATCGGTTGACAAAGGTAGCCCATTTCTTTCCGATTTGCACGAATTTTGAGATGATGCAGTATGCGCAGCTATTCATAGAGGAAATAATTAAGTTGCACGGAGTGCCGATTAACATAGTGTCTGATAGAGATAAGATCTTTGTATCTCACTTCTGGCAGAGCTTTCAGGAGGCTATGGGCATGGATTTGCAATTAAGCACCGCCTATCATCCATAGACAGACGGGCAGACTGAGAGGGTAAATCAGATGTTGGAGGATATGCTGAGGATGTGCATTCTAGACTTTGGGAGAGTATGCGATCAATATCTTCCATTGGTAGAGTTTGCGTATAATAATTCGTACCAATTCATTATCGGCAAGGCCCCATTTGAGGCACTTTATGGGAGACCTTGTCGTTCACCTCTTGTTGGTTAGAGGTGGGGGACAACAAGTTATTGGGGCCAGAGATGATTCAGAAGACGTCCGCCAAGATAGAGTTGATTCGAGGACGTATTCGGATAGCCCAGGATATGTAAAAGAGTTATGCCGATGCTAATCAGAGACATGTGGAGTTGGAAGTCGACGATCAGGTGTTGGTTCGGGTATCTCCCATGAAAGGCGTGATGAGGTTAGGCATAAAGGGGAATCCAGCACTGAGGCATGTGGGACCTTTTCCAATCGTTGAGAGAGTGGGATCGGTAGCATATAGAATGGGTTTTCCAGACGATCTTCAGCGGATACACGATGTGTTCCACATGGCATCGCTGAAGAATTACCGAAGGAGCGAGAGGGCTTTGTGTCACGTTCCACTCAAGGAGATTGATTTGCATCCAAATATCTCATATGAGGAGAACCCTATAGCTATTTTGGGTCGTAGTGAGCACAAGATAGGGTCTAAAGTGGTACCACTAGATAGAGTTCAGTGGGGACATCACAGTGCCGACGAGTCTACTTGGGAGAGGGAGGATGACATGCGAGATCAGTATCCAGAGTTATTCACCACAGGTACGACCTAATTTCGGGGACGAAATTCCCTTATAAGTGGAGTAGTATGTAACACCTCGTATTTTTTGGGCTTTTATTAATTAATTAATTCGATAAATTTTAAATTTCTTGTGTGTCGTAATATAATTGAATTAATTATTTTTAATATTACTGAAATATTAATCTCATGAGTAGACGATTAATATTTAATCGATTTAAATTTACAAAGTGTATAATAATAATTTATTAAGTTAATAGGTGAATACTAACTTTTAGTAAATTAATTCGGATGAAAATTCTGAGTGTACGGTTAAGTCCGAATGGGTCGAAATAGTTAAAAAAGAGTGCATGTGGATAGTGAATGGGTCTCAGAGCATTTTTAGACATATTTGAGCCCACATAAGAGTGATTGGGCCCTTTAATAAAGCCCACAAGTCTAAAAATGGGATTGACTTAATAAACCCTAAAAGTGAGAGGGTGTGAGAGCCATAACTCATTTTAAAAATCCTAATCAAATAGAGGAAAAAAGAGGGAGCAATTAGAGAAACATTTGAAGCTTAAATCAAGAACAAGTGTGGACATTCTTCATCAAATCATCATCTACACCAAAGAGATTAAGACCCTACAAACCCTAGAAGGCAAGTGGTTAAACTTTCTTTTAAGGTAATTGTAGTTTTCATTTCATATAATAGTAGGTGGGTTAAGATGATATGGTTCTTGGGTTTGTTGACATTTAAATTTGGGTTTTATTAATTGCGTTTTAAAATATGTAGAGGATTTTGAATGGGTTTATTAACCTTAAATCTGTGTGGGTGTTTAATTAAGATTTGGGAATCTTGGAACCTTAGATTTGATGTTAATTCGTATGGGTTTCTGTGTAGAATTTATGGGCCGAAGTTCTAGAAAGGGTATTAGTAGTGGATGGTTTGAGCAGAGAAGAAGGAAGGAAGGACTCCAGGGTCGTTCGAACGACCTGGGTCTGGTTCGAGCGATAACCTCTATCGTTCGAACAACATGATGCTTCATCCCAACGACGTCACTTTCCAGCCACCATTTCTTCCTTCCCTAGTGTTGGCACTGGGTTCAGTTGTGGGTCACTATTTTGGGGGATTGGTTTTTGGTTGCTACAATAATGGGTTGGTTTATGTGGTATATTAAAGGGACAATTAGGGTAATAATTCCAATGGGAATTAAGGTTTAATTTGAGTGATTTAAGAACCATAAATTAATAAGTGTGCAAGACTTATTGAAAATAATTTTGAATAATAAATTCTGATTTTTTATTTTTGGAACAAGTGAGCAAGTTCGGGTATATTAGTTGAGTGACGTGTAACACCCCGTAATTTTGAGGATTTAATATTTAATTATTTTTGGGAGTTATAAAAATATTTAAATTGGAGAAACTTAAATTCATGAGTGGGAGAATTTATTTGAGTGAGCCGAATTATTTATAATTGGCGACTTTTAAGTTTAATTGTCCGAATTAATGTGTGTCGCATTTTGAGGTTGAAATTTGGAAATGACAACAAGTATTTCGAATGGAAATTCTGAGTGAGCGGTTGCATCCGTATGGGTCGAGATAGTCAGAAAAGAGTACCCGGGGGTAGAAATTGGGTCTCGGGGTATTTTTGGGTATAGTCGGGCCCACACGAGGTGAGTTGGGCCATTTTAATTAGGCCCAGATGGCCAAAAACGGGATTTAGATTTTTAACCTAAATGGATAAGTTTAAACGGCAGTAAACACAAATTCTAAGCCTAGGGCTTGAGAGGGGAATTGGGGGGAAAGCAAATCAAGAGCCAATTTGGGGATTTTGGAGCCAAATTATGGGACTACACCAACGGATCAAACTCTACGAACAATTTCAGGCAAGTGGTTAACTATTGTAATTTCTAAATTGATGATAATCAATTAATATCATAGTGATGTGTAAATTAAAATTCATTTTGGGTGTATAACCAAAATTAAAATTTAGGTTTTTATGAATTTAGAGTAATGGGCAGATTTAATTACTCAATGGATGTTAAGTTATGATTTGGGTCTGTTAAGATTAAATTGTAGAGTGGATTATAATATGTATAGTGATTACATGGGCTGAATATGGTAGGGTCGGATTTGGTAGAACGAGACCCGGGTGAAAAACCCAAATCGGATATACTTAGGGTTTTGGACAAATTGTCGATGGACTAAGGTTTCTAGGGTATTTAGAACCTTTCCTTGTGTGGAGAATATGTTGGTTTTGATTTGGGTAAAGGTTTTCGAAGAAACAAAAGCTTGAGGGTTCGTTAATAGCTGAAACAGCAAGCCGGGAAAGACAATCACTTGTTCGGTCGATCGATCGACGGTCCCAGAAACTTGGCAGTTCGGCCAGTTTTTATATAAAGAGAATTTTATTAAAGATTTAATCCCTTATTTTTTTTTTAGTGACAAATTCATATGTGGCATATATTCCCTTAACAATTATAGGGTGATATATTTGGGTTTAGGAGGGTGTGAATGGTATGTCATGAGATGAACGAATTTGGGAAAATAATTCATAAGTAGTGATATTGGGCCGAGGAATAATATTCGGGTATTGTAGCTGGGTGATGATACATTATTAAAGGGAGTGAGGTGAAATATTTAATTATGGACCAAGTGGGCGAGTCCGGGTATGTTGATAATTGTAGGTATATATAATTGGGAGATTTGATGGAGATGAATGTGTGACACTTTGTGGGCGAATATGTGGGAATGAAATTCTGAGATGTAAAAATGGACCAAGTGAGCGAGTCCGAGTATGTTGGTTAAGTGACACCAAAGCATTAAATTAATTATTGAGAGATTAAATTAATTTGGAGTCGGAACATAGAATCAGAAAATATTAAAGGTATTGGCCAAGTGAGTGAGTCCGGGGATAATGGTTGGGTGACACTAAGTTAGTAAATTAATGGATGTGTTAATTAATGGAAGTAGAGTCGAAAGGTAGACTCGAAAAAGTATTAAATTAATTGATGTTGTAATTAATTAATTTAGAGTCGGATTGTAGACTCGGGAAGGGTATTTATTAATTAATGAGTAAATTAATTAAATGAGAGTCGGACCACAGACTCGGATTTGTATAAATTAATTAATGTGTAAATTAATTAAATGAGAGTGGTACCACAGACTCGGTTTAGTATGAATTAATTAATCTCTAAATTAATTAACTGAGAGTCGGACCACAGACTCAGATCAGTATTAAATTAATAGGTGTGTTAATTATTTTAATTAGAGTCGGACGATAGACTCGGGATAGGTATTAAATTAATAGGTGTGTTAATTGATTTAATTAGAGTCGAACCATAGACTCGGGGAAAATAGTATATTAATTGAGGTGTGAATTAATTATATTAGAGTCGGACCACAGACTCGGTTTTGTGTTAATTAATTAATGTGTAAATTAATTAAATGAGGGTCGGACTACAGACTCGGTTTGGTGTTAATTAATTAATCTGTAAATTAATTAAATAAGAGTCGAATCATAGACTCGGGCAAATTTCATATAAATTAATGTGTAGAGTATTATTATTTAGAGTCAGACCACAGACTCGGGAAGATGTAAATTATTAAGTGAGAAAATTAATTAAGTTGAGTCGGACCAGAGACTCGAGAAATTTCAGGCTAGTGTTACGGGTTTTTGAGTACACGGTAAAGCCAGAGTTTATACTATATATATACGGTGTACTGATAGTATATATATATATGTGTGTGTGTGTGTGTGTGTGTGTGTGTGTGTGTGTGTGTGTGCTATTAAATATCAGTGATTAGATATTTATTTAATTTATATATTCTAGTGCTATCAAGGGAGGTTGCGCGATGTGGGTGAATCCCTTAGCTTGAGGAGTAGGGTGAGTATATCCCCAGTTCATAGCGTCCGGTATATGGGTGAGGAGATTATCTCACTTTCAGGGAAGGAATATGACTGCCTCCACTTCGTTTATGTTTTGGGCCATGTTGGTGAGCGATTTCAACTTGGGTAACTAGGTTATGTGAGCACACCTAGTGAGATAGCACTTTAAAGGGAATCATCCGGCGAGGGTATACTCGGAGAGATGGATATACGTATGTTATATGTGTGGATCTTTTAGTAAAGGTACATATATAATGGTATTCAATATTATATGCGGGTAATAATACAGTGTGTGATGTATTTACTTTATATAACTTGTGACACGGTTATATGCTACTATTTAAGAAGGAATTAATTAAGTTAATTGTGAGATAACTTATAATTCAAGAATCATTATACTCGGGTTAGAGTAGTATGGAAAGGGGAGGTTATACCAGGACTAGTTGGACGGGGTAGTACAACTAGGTCGGGGTCAAGGTAACAGTTAAGTGTGCACAATAGTGGAGGGGTGAGAATGTCCACAAAGGAGTGCGACACTAACTTAAATATTACTGCAGTTAATTCACTTGCTAAATATTTTTAAAATGTTTTGGGTTCTAACCCTTGTTATAAAACTATTTTCAAAACCTTTTAGGTGTCCAGCCACAGGGACGCCAGGATTGATATTCTATTCCAGGGTTACGGAGCTGCGGCATATGTGGATGCTAGTAGGAGTTCGGATTAGACGCATCGTTCATTCATTCCTAGAGTGGGAATCATTTATCAGTTCCAGTTTTATTGAGGGTTTGTCGCTCAGACTTCTCAGTACAGTTTTCAGATGTATTTATTCAGGTGTTGGATGTTTATATTGGATTTCACTTTGGTGGCCGATGGTTTATTCGGCAAATTATTTAATTAATTATTCAGTTGAGTTTTATTCAGTTGTGTGAATGGTTTATATTTACTTCCGCATGTACTGTTTTGTTAATTAAAAAGTTAAAATTTGGCACCAGCTTTTGGAATACTAGGTGGTTAGTAAGTTTATAAAAGTTTTTGACAGTGATGCTAAGGATGAACCAACTGGGATTCCTGTTTTAATTTGGTATAGGACTGTTCACCCGGTATTTTATTAGGCGGGGTGTCACATGACGCCAAGGTAATAAAATTAATTAATGCGTATTTAATTCAATTCGAGTTAAAATATAGACTCGGGGATAATTTGGGCTAGTGCCACGGGTTTGTGCACGTCATAGTTGGGATTTAAGTTAATGTATATATATATAAATATATATATATATATATTGTGTGTGTGATCATAAATATTAGTGTGTAGATATTTAGTAAAAGCATACCCCCTCTTGTGCTATCATAGGAGGTTGCGCGATGTGGGTGAATCCCCTAGCCTGAGGAGTAGGGTAAGTATAGTCCCTAGGTCATATCGTCCGTATTTAAGGGTGAGATGTCTTAGGTATGATATTCAGTCTTATTTTCGGAGAGAACTATGACCACCTCCACTACATTTATTTTGTTTCACTGATTCGAGGGGCTAACTGTTTCAGGGTGTCTGGGTGGATGAGTATACCTAGATTGATAGCAGTATAGAGAACATTCGGTGAGTGCTTACTCGGGAGGATGGTTATATAATTATGTCATGTGCGTGAATGTTGTAATATGATGATATGTATATATATATATATAGTGCAAATAATTATATACGGGTAAAATAGATGATGTTAATTGTATTCTTTACTATATAACTTATGAAGATGTTATACTATCACAAATGAAAATGATGATTTGTTAAGTTAATTTGATATACAACTTATAAATTATATATTAAATATACTCGGGTCAGAGTAAGTTGACAAGAAGGAACTATATAATATGAACTAGTCTGGGGTGGATGACTAGGTGGGTTATATAGAAGAACGACAGGTGTGCATGATAGTTGGGGGGTGAGTCAGTCCTCAAGAGAGTGCGACACTAGATTAAATATGAAGAGCATTCATCCATTTTAATTTACTACAATTTAATTCACTTGCTAAATACTTTCAAAATGTTTTGGGTTCTAACCCTTGCTATCAAATATTTCAAAACCCTTTTAGGTGTCCGACCACAGGGGCGCCAGACTTGATCCTATTCCAGGGTATATAGCTGCGGTACATGTGGGTGTTGTAGGACTTGAATTAGACGCTTCTCTTATTCACTCCTATACAGGGTAGTATTTCAGTTATACTTTTGAGCATGTTTCTCATGGCAGTTATACATTTTATTTCGGATTATCATGTATTGGTTATATTCTCTATGTGTCGGATTTATTTTGGTTTGGATGTTTTCAGTCGATGTTTATTCAGCTAGCCCTTGTTTCAGATATTTGTGATATGATCATACTCTTTTATATTGTGATGGTTTTCTTATTGTCTCTTGTTGTACTTATTGACTTGGTTATTTAAAAGATAAAATTTGACACCGGCTTAATTAATCATTAGGTGGTTAGTAATTAATAAGTTCGACAGTGATGCTCAGAATGAACCAAATGGAAATCCTGTTTAATTTGAGAAAGGCCTGATCACCTGGTTTTTAATTGGGCAGGGTGTCACAGCATTGCGCACCCCCAATACTATAAAAGCTAACTTCATCTTTTTTACAAAGGATCGAACAATTGACAACCCTACTGAAAGTCTTCTAAATTGTAACCTAGAGAGAGAAATCTTGAGGGTATGTAAAAATGGACTTTATGCCTTATAGAAATACAAAACCACCATCACCTTGAGCAACGGAGTAGGACAAGGTCGAACCACATAAATCTCAATCTCTTCCATCTCTCTGTTCTCCTTTTCTATACACTTATATTATTGTAATTTCCTCAATTGTTGATATAGCTAAATCTTGAGCTGCACATATGGTGATTCTTAGCATCATCACTATATACTTATATATATTCCCCAACATCATCCATATATCATGTCCATCATTACCCTTACTTTTTAAGAAAAGAGTGTTTGAAATTATAAATGTAAAAATGTCTTCACTAATGTTTCAAAGGAAAAAATGCATCACAAGAAAAAGAATATATATATATATATATATATATATATATATATATATATATATATAAGCTGCTATCAAAATTTTGTGAAATGAAGACATTGATAGTTCAAGTTGTGGTCCACTCTTCTCATGAGCCCTAAATCATTGTATTATCCATGTTGCCCGTCTTATTTCCCCTCATCCATTACAGTAGTCCCATTTTACCTTTGGTGAAGTGTTCGGGCAAATGATAACTTTACATGATGAATAACTTGACATTCTCAATATAGTGGTTTTCATTCCTTTCATGATATCAAATTCATTATAATATCCATTTTTTCATGTATGTGTGGGTGAGGTTTGACCTTATTTATATTTACTCCTCTCCTCGCACGCAAGAGAGATACACTTACCCAAATCTTAAAGATTTTATTTTAGAGAGATATATCCGGTGAGATTTAAAGTTGACGCATTAGTTCTAGAAGAAAATCTAAGAATTACAGTTATGATGCTTGAAACTATTTGATTTATTCACACTACACATTGAGTTCTAGGAAAGATTTGACTTGTGTATTAAATAAGCTTATCTTTTCATACACTTTATTGTTCATTGTTCATATTCCTTGAATTCTTTAGTGATGGATTGTATGATTTTTTTATGTCTAAGAAGAGATTAACCACCTTTTTAATAAATTATTTTCACATAAAATATTTTAAATTTTATGGGTATATTCACTGCAAACCCTCACGAGACAACACTCGTCCTCTAGGATAATCTAGAGGTTTAACGAGTTGTTGCACATGCTAAGTATAATCGCAAGTACCCACGAAAGCGGCACACTTTTGGTTTCTTATCTTTCTTTCTCTCTATTTTTTTCTTAAGGACTAACAATGTTCTGTTTGGAGGTGGTGTGATAAGGACCAAAAAGTGTTAAATTTATGCCCTAAATAGACTTATTTTAATTGCTAGTTCTCAATAAAATTGTCCTTATGCTGGTAATTGTTTATCTTATAGGTAAAAATATATTTAGGGATTCAAAAGCGCTATTTCAAGGAAATTTGAGCAAGAAATAACTCATACGCACTTTTAAGGGCAAAATGATAATTTCAGACGACTAATTTCAAACTCGGGCAAATCACGGAAGTTGTAGGTCTCGAATCAAGGGATGCCTAGGTTTAAACGACGTGTCAATTTGAGTTAAAACGGAAAAATTATGACTATGTAAAGTTTGAAATCGAAAGAAAGTCATGGTTAAAGTCTTGAGTATACCGGAAGTCAAATCCCGTGACTCAAGTACTATTATAATATTATTGACCTCGAAATGAGGATCACATCGGTTCTTGCGGTGCATCAATTGGAGGTCATATAAAGAGGATATGAAGATTTAGGTGTGATTTGTAATTATGAAAATTGGGAAACATTTGAGGTCATATATTATTTTAGGCATTATTGATACTTAGCCACTACGTGGCTCATTGGTAAGCTTAGTTTTGCATATTCAAGGCATCGGTGGTTCGACTCTCACCTTGGGGGAGGGGGGGGGGGGAGAGATTACCCTAATTTTTGCAAAATTAAATCAAGGCGCCACGTGGCAGTGCCTGAACCCTTCAATCAGAGCTGCCCCCACACGCACCATGCATGCGAGATTCATTTATTTTTGTCAAGATATGCTTTTTCCTTTATTATACTTTTTACCTAATAACTTCATTTCTTTAGTATTTTTTCCATAACCCCCCCATTATTCCTCATTTCTTTTTTAAAAGAAGCAATTTTTTTATTTTTTCCCCATACCCTTAATCAATAGCCCACACTTTTATTAAATAAATCATTTCACCATACCCCTTTTTATTATTTAATTTATTAACCTTTCCTTTTGTAAAATACCAAAAGTGTCCCTAGCCTTTCTTCCTACCTATAAAAAGGGTATTCAATCTTCATTATTAAGGGCCTTCATTTTAGTGATTAATATAGGATAAATTATGCCCCATCACTCTGTAGAGAACGTTTGTATTTTTAGCAAATATCTCAATATAGAGTGTTATGGTAGAATTTATGTCTTTAGGATGGGTTCTTATATACAAATTTATAGTGGGAGAGTTTGTAGTTTTTAGCAAATTTCTCTCATATTTAAAAAGTGCATTGAGAGTTCATCCATTATACATATAGTAAATAGTTTTCTTCTCCATTCTTTTATACTATTTTTTTCTATCATTGAGATAATGCCATTTCTTAGAGAGAAGACAATATTTATAGTTCATTTTTGTAGGTAGTTTTAGGTTACTATAGTAATAATATTTTAATTTTGTATTTTTTAAAGAATTGTGTGAGGGAATTTATATTCCGAGATATATTTATATTGTGGGTTTATGAGCTAAATTTCAGACTCAAATATTATTGTAAAATTGAGATTTGAGGGTGTTCTTCAATACATAAGCTTGGAGGTTCAATGGAAATGTAAGGAGACTTGGTTTATATATTGTTCTCTTCATCTATTTTTTTAATGCCTCTAACGGAGTGTTTTTACATTACATATGTAAAAATATTTCATATATTAGGCTAAATCCTCAATTCGAGGGCGAGCTGAAACCCATGTTTATATTAATTTAATTAGTTTATTCTAATTATTTTTTATGTTCATTTGAAAATTAGTTTTAAAGTTTCAATTTTTAATTTACGCCTCGAGAGAGGGTAAATAATTTTCGAAAGAAAATCAAATTTAAGATATAATTTTTATGTTGGAATCAAACTAGGGACAAATTTTTCTCAAGTGTAATATTATATCTTAAATTTCAACTCTACACAGTTAATTTTTTCAAGGATTAAATAATTTTTAATAGATTTATCATAGAGGGTGATTTATTAACGACGGTTTAATTCTAATTTTTGAAAGTTTGTGAAAGTTTTAAAATTGATTTTCTAAAAGGGTAATATTTTATTTACATTTATGACTAGAGTTGACTTGTAATTTTATTATTATCTACGGCCTTTTGAAATAAATAAATTAATTAATTAGAATAATTAATATATGTGGTAAAGTCTCATCCGTTATTTGTTCTCACATTTATTCACCTCACTCATCACTTATTCTAGTTTTTATTTATTAGTTTAGTTTAAATATTATTTTATGAGTAGTTAAAATAAATATCCCTTAAACCATTGTTTAAAAAACCATAATAAGTCTTCACTTTACTCTTGTTCACATTAAGAAGTTGGATTGATATCCCTTACTTGCCATAGACATGTTTTATTATATTTGTAGGTACTAAGAAAATTTTGATTAATGAGTCTTTGCAATAACGATATACACAAAAGACCTCTTATCATCGACTATTAGAAATACTAGTGTTACTCTGCAAAACAAGTTCTAGAGAGAGAGAGCGTTTATTGTCTCCAATGGTAGTTTGTGCCCTATTATAGTGAAACACATTCACACCTCACCCAATTGACGTAGGCCAGCGGTCGAACCACTTAAATTTATGTGTTCATCTCTATTTCTCTCTAATCTCCTCTACTAAATTGCTTGATTATTACTCTTTCATTTTATCTCTGTAATACTTACACAACCCAATGTGAAATCAGTGTATGATCTTAGTATCACAAGTGTGTGAATTCAGAATCGATGGTTGGAGTAAAAGTAGCCTTATTGTGTAGTCAGTAACGCTGGAAACCTACAAAGTAGCCTTCTTTTATATGAGATGAGTGTGGATCCATCCTTAATGTGAGAGCTAAAGAATGAGTTTAAACATGTGTATATAGTGCTAGCACTGTTCAGTTCGTGGTTAAATGTATGGGAACCACATATCTCATTAATAAATATTTATTATATTTATTGTGTTGTGTTTACTCATCATAGGGATGGCCATAGGCCTGACGCCCACCAAGCCCACCCAACCCATCCAGAAAAAAATAGGGTTTGGGTAAGGCAGTAGGCCCGCGTACCGGGCTTGACAAAATTTTATTGGCCCGATTTTTTTCTCAGCGGGTTGGGCTTGTATTCTTAGGCCCGCTTGAGCCCGACCCAGCACGATATATATATATATATATATATATATATATATATATATATATATATATAGTTATTATTCCTTTAAGGTTAAAAGTAATAAAAAAACAATATAAACGGGGAACATTTAGAAATATCAATTTTATAACTTTATTTACTCTTAGTCTTAAGAGTACATTCTAAAATAAATTTGGTAAACAATAAAATAGGCATAAATTTGCTAAACAATAAAATTTAGGCAAAAAAATTTGTGCCTGGGTCACTGCAACGGGCTTGGACAAGAAACTTTTGAATTTGGACGCGCTTGGGATTACGTAATGACACCCGACTCGGGCTTGAGTGGGCTTGGGATAACTCAAAGTTTTATAATCCCAACCCGACTAGGCCCGCCCAAGCCCGACCCATGGCCACCCCTAACTCCTCGTACATAATATAATGGATGACCAATAAAATATATGTTTTTTGTCATGTATGTTTTGTCCTGTGCATGATTAAGTACGTAGCATGGTTTTGCAAAAAATCTTAAATTTCTATGTGAAAAAACATTATGCGCCTTAATTTAGTGGAAACAATAGTTTATAACCACGATTCTAATTTAAATTGAATATGCGATTCTCATCCAAGATTTTATTTAAACTGATATATGCGATTATTTATAGTAATTTTTATTAAATTAATTATGCTAATACTTAATTATCAATCAATTGAGCCCAACATAAATTCGTGATAAGTAGCGTACAACATTTTTATAAAGAGTAATGCTATATATTTCAAATAATTTGTGTCCTGACAGGCGCCGCATCGCATAGTAATAGATGGCGGGTAAGTAAAAGAATGACGTGCCATCCACGTAGGATTTAAAGTAGTTATTTCGTACTTAAAGCATTTTTCTTTTATAAATATATAATTACGGTACAATTTTGAAATAAAAAATTCTAAAGAAAGCTTGTGTTGTCTTTCACATGTGACAAGACGTAACAACCCCCACACGTGTGAGACTAGAAAACATTTGACAGTACTATTACATTTTCTCCTTTCTCGCCCCACCGACGGAACCATGAACTACTTCCATACGTTATCCCACTCTGATTGGTTCGTGTAACCACGTGCCTCATAGTGACGTGGGCCTTAGCATGGTCACAGAACAAGTCAAATTAAGGGTCATGCCATGGTGACAAGCCGCTAGACGATAAGTAATCGTGCGCCTTTCTGTTAAAACAAACATCTTTGTTCACACTCGAAACGTTCCTCTCTCTCTCCTACAAAACTATTACTTTATCTGCCTGTTTTAATCTCTCTCTCAACTCGTTTTCTTGCACTCTGTTTTTTTTTTCCCTTTTATGGTTACAAACATGACCATGCACCAGCACACGACCAAGTACTATCACCAGGTCCCCAGCATTTCTACATCTCGTGTTTCATCGATGGAGATATATGCAAGTGCAAACTTGGGTTCTTTATCAATGAACTCAAGTTACCAAGCTTCAAAACACTCTGAGGAGAGAGATATGTGTCTTCCATTAATGGGGAACTGTGCCAACAGTGAACAAGGCGATGATGGTCAGAGCTCTGATTATTTTGATGGGTCTGATGAAAACAGTGACATCGGGATGAAAAAATTCAACAACTTAAATGAAGAGAAATCAGTGGATGGGCACTCAAAGAGTTGTGCTAGAGGCCACTGGAGGCCTGCTGAGGACTCTAAGCTCAGGGAACTTGTTGCTCTTTACGGTCCTCAAAACTGGAACCTTATAGCACAGAAATTGGAAGGAAGATCAGGTAAAGAAAAGTATTCTCTAATGTTGAATCACAAAGCTTCTTGATTAAAGGACAGTTTATGGTTTTGCCCCCTACATTCATGCTTAACTGACATTGGCTCTCAAAATTTATGTTTGTAAAATGTTATAAATATTTGTCTATAATATTATTAGGATTAATTTTGAGACATTTTAGTATTTCTCACAGTTTAAGGGGGAAATGTACATATTATCATATATGAAACTTGTAGAGGCCAAACCAAGTTGACTTAGAGAGTATTTATGCGTCTACTCACATATGCCATACATTTAGTAACACATCGACTGACACGTGACACGTGACGTGTCGCAGTTATATAGTGACTCGTGTTTGGCTAGAGCATTGTGGTCGAGCAGCAGTGGAGCCAATAAAAGTGCAAACAAGTAATCTTTGTCATTTCTGAGTGTCTCCTAAAATTAATGTAACCTTAATGTGTTAGGTCAACCCAAAATGGCTTATTTAGCATTTGCCTTATTTGTTTAGTATAATTAAATTTGAAAAAATTAGACTTGGCAAAAAAAAATATGATACGATAATACGAAACGAACCGACACGAAATTATAAGTTAATGAGTGGATGAGTTCGGGTCATATCAGTGTGAACCCGATAAGACACGATAATTAACGGGTCGGGTTAGTGTTGATCCATTCACCCGTTAATACCCGATAAAACCCGTTAATTTAAGTAAATAAGATATAATATTGGAATTTATAAATAATTTATATAGCATAATTTTAATTTAATCATAATGAATTTATTAAATGGGATATTTAGTAATGTAAATGAATTAATGAGTCTATTTCGATTAAAAAATGAGATAATATTTCAACTTGTATACAATTCAAAGTAATTAATTATTTTAATGCGCATTAACGAGTGGACACGACACGGCACGTTAACATAACGGGTCGATTTTGGATATGATTTTTTCACATGATAAAAAAACCACTCGTTTAGACACGAACTCAATACGACACGAACATGATAAAAACATGACCCATTGACAGCGCTAGAAAAAATATTGATCGATGTTTTATAGAGTTTTTTCTTTATATTATGTATTTATAGGACTCAAAATAATATTGATTATCGATATAGGGCAATAAAATTTTATTTTTATTTTTAGTTCCTATTTTCAAATTATTAGCTGACGTGAATGCTGTGATTGGTAGACGTTTTATGAATATGAATTTGCGCCAGCGATTTATTTAAAAATATGAACTAAAATTATAAATAAAATATTTATTGTCCTAAATCTCGTTGTCTAGAATAATCTGTTTGAGTGTAAAACTTACACTCTCTATATTATATTTTAAGGCCACATGGATGAAACAATGTCACAATTATTAATATATATTGATTTTAACCGTTATTAGTGATATTCTTAACACACTTGAAAGTGAAATATGTGCTTTCAAATTGAGATGAGAGATTGTTATGCGTAACGGAAGGGGTAAAAAGCAATGTGCATAACAAATGACGCTATAAAAGTTTAACGAACCCTTTAAAAAATATCTTAGTTAATAATCTAACAGAATAATCTATATTGTTTTTTTATGTTAAGGTAAGAGTTGTAGATTGAGATGGTTTAATCAGTTGGATCCGAGTATCAACAGAAGACCATTTAGTGAAGAGGAAGAGGAGAGGCTGATGGCAGCGCACAGAGTGTACGGAAACAAATGGGCCATGATTGCTAGGCTATTCGCCGGAAGAACTGATAATGCAGTAAAAAACCACTGGCATGTTGTAATGGCTCGGATATATAGAGAGCAGACCAGTGGTTATAGAAGAAGAAAACCCACCCACATCCACACCCAAACTGGTGGAGCAAAGTCGGAGGATAATTCATCTTCTTTCGGCAGAGATATCAACGCTACTGTTACCGCAACTGCAACCCAACAAAACAGTCTTGGTTTCTGTAATGGCGGTGGTACAGCAGATCGTGAGTTGTTGCTTGGTTCTTCGGGAAATCAATTGTTCCCCTCGACGGCTGCACCTTTTGCAAACCACGGTCGTCATCAGACTCCTCTCGATTTCTTTTCTGGTTTGTGTTTTTGATACTTCCGCCTCTTTGTACTATATCTATATTCTTTTATGCAGTTTGTGCATTTGCGATTCTGTGATTTTGCTTTGCCTGTTTCTCATCTGGTGATGTGAAATTTTGGCATGCAAATAATTAATATACATTTAAACATTATTTGGCTCTTAATGGCATAACACAGAATTAATTATAAAAGTGGGTTAATCACAAAATAACACCATCTATAATTGAAAGAAATTAGTTAATAAAAAGATTTTGGTCATGTTTTATTGTCTATCTGCAGTGCAAAATTAACAAAATCTTTAATAGTGAGGGTCAAGATTTAGTCAATCAAACTTGAAAGAGAAAGTCAGTTTGAAACCCAAACACTATTGTGGCCAAATCATGACTAATTATACCCAAATAATTTATTAACATAATTTGGCTTAGACAATGTGGTTTTAGTAATTTATTAAGGACATATGTTCAAAGGGTATAGCTATCCTCGCTCCCTCAAACAATTCATGCGCTCCAAAAATGTATTGAATGACAAAAATAGCCTTGATGGTATAAATTGCAAAACCTCCCCCATCTTTCTCCAACACGTAAAAAAATCTGTTGACAAAGTGTTCGAGGTGACAATGTTATATTTCTCTAATCTTTATATTTTAATACAAATTCATATATATTTATTAAATCAATAAATACAAATGCTTTTTTTAACCAAATAAGAATATAATCCAATTAAAATATGAAACGATACGATATTTTTTTACTTAACATGAATACAATCAAAGTACAAGCAACACGACACAATTTTTTTAAACAAATGCAAACACGACTCAATTAAAATTAGATACAACATGGAATATTTTTTTTTAACCTAACACGAACACAATCTAAGTAAAAACAACATGACACAATATCTTATTTAAGGTTTTTTTACAAAAAAAAAAAAAGAAGCACGACCGAATTAAATGCAACACGATACAATTTTTTTTTTTAACTAAACATAAATATGGTCAAGTAAAAGCGATAAAACAAGATTTTTTTTAGTTTTTTCCAAAAAAAATAATATTGTTTTTACCAAACACGAATACAAATTTTTATTATGCGTGTTTTACATATTTTTCATTAGATTTCTTAGTGTGTTGTGTCTTGTCACGATTTAATTGGATTGTGTCTCTTATTTGCGTTTTGTTCGTGTTAAGTAAAAATAAAGATATCATTTTATGTGTTGTGTATCTTTATTACTCGTAAGTTAAATTTTATTTTTTTATTTAAAAAAACAACAACACATGGATCATAATTTTAACGCATTAGTCAACATGTTGTTCATAATGCGTCGAAATCATGAGTTATAATTTTAACACAAACACAACATTACAAGAGTCATAGTTTTAACTAGTACATGACATAACACGAGTCTTAATTATAGCACGAGCACGAAACGACACGAGTCATGATTTTAACACAACTCTTAATTTTGAGTAAGACTATAAATAGATGTAAAAAAATATATGTTAAAATACAACAAGACACGACACGAAATTCTATTTTTTACTTTAAATGAACCATTTAAAAAATTACAAATTGTGATTATGAATATTTTATTTTTTAAATCACACGATCATGATCTAAATAAAACGCGACATGACATGAAGTCGTAACTCTTTTCATTCCGCTGGCGCAGACCATTTTTTACTATTTAAAAAAAATGGTCAGAGGCAGTGGTATGTATAGGCAGTCCGATCACCTACACATACCGCTGACAAGGACCAACATATTAGATAAAATGGTTCACGTCAGCGGTATGTATAGGTGGACGGAACGCTTGTACATATGATTTTATGTGTGTCGCATTTTAATTAAGTTGAGTTCCTTTTTGGTGAAAAAAAATAAGATTTCGCATCGTGAGGGTAATTTAGGATCCACTCAAAATTTTGCATTTTAAGTTTAGGTCTTTTTTGTAATTAGAAAAATTCCATCATCATATAAAATGGTCACAATCACTTTAAACTCTAAAGTTTAAACCCAAAAAAAGAAGGAAAAACTAAACCTTACATTCTAAACACGAAACAAAAAAAAAATCTTAAATAAACCTTAACCCGAAAAGAAAAAAAAAAAACTTAAAACCCTAATCCTAAAATATTTTCCCAAAAACATGCAAGAAAAATAAACAAGTGACTTTTAAACACAAAAAAAAAATAGGTAGATTATCCCTAGAAAAAAGTGTCAAAAACCCAAATTCAAAAAACAAATTAAAATTAACTTTGCCGTATAACTAACTCTAAAGTATAGTCAACCCATTTAAGTTAAAAAAAATATTAAAACTTTCAAAACTTCACCAGTTTTTGTCATGGGCTCTGTATATTTGACAAATAAAGAACGGTAATTTCGTGCTTTTGATTTCTCACAAATAAAGTTGGAGTGCGAGGGGCATTTGTTGGAGCAGGAATAACTCCGCCCATCTTCAAAGTGTTCAAATAAACTTCGGTTTGAAAACCAAAAGGGCTTGCCCCGATGGTGAACCTGGGGAAGGATCATTGTCAAAAATTGCACAGCAAAATGACCCGCGAACTCGTTTTCATATTTGGGGCTCGTCGGCCTAAGTGCGCAAGCGCTCGGCCGACGACTGTTTAATTAAATCAAAGCATTGCGATGGTCCTTGCGGATGCTAGCGCAATGTGATTTCGGCCCAGTGCTCTGAATGTCAAAGTGAAGAAATTCAACTAAGCCCCTTTTTCTCCTAATGCTTCTTAAGCGGCGTTGGGTGAACCTCGAAGTGTTATTCGCGATCCATGTTTGTCTCGCCATCGTGCGTGTGCATGCATGGCTCGTGGAGGATGTGTCAAGGAATTTTTACTAAAGAGCGTGTCTATTGTTGCCCCATTCGCGGTGTGCACGCCGCATTTAGCTAAGGAAAGTCGGCACCAATGTCTTAATGGAAAAACATCAAGTCACACGGGCAGTGTCGCGTTGGTATAGGAGTTCCCTTACACCAAGTTGCTTACAAGTGGTCATGCGTTCAAGACCCAACCCCCTCCCCCCTCTCCCCCCCACGTTTGAAGTTCAGCCACTTGTTTTTTGTTAGTAGACTGAAGTTATAACGTGGGGGTCAGGAAGACACAAGACAATCGTTTAGGAAGGACATTTGCCATTTACTAATGATATAGCTACTAAAAATATATTAAAACGGGTTCATGATATAAAATTATTGTTTATCTCCCATAAACATAAATTTGTTATCTACTATTCGTAATAATGATATAAGTGAAGTTATTCTTTATTCTCAACACTACAACACAATTATTTAAAAGTCTTGATAGGGAGATGTCTTTTGGTGACCCTTTGCTTTAAAGTGTTGTACTTTACTTGTCTTTTATGCCCTGACGGGAGTCATACAAGTAAAGACAAAACAAAGTATAACACTTTAAAGCAATGGGTAACCAAAAAGGGTCACCAAAAGGGGTTTCAAAACATTACTCATTATTTAAACATAATATATAATCATTTTAAAGTTCATTTTGATGCTAAAAAGTAAATTACGTGATGCTCTTATACCAACCGCCATAATATATCGTTATATCTCCTAAAAGTAAAATATGTGATGCTCTTATTACCACTAAAAAAGTATGTGAAGAGTTGGAAAAAATGCATTATTTACTAAAAAAATATGTGATGCTCTTAGAGCATCCTTAGTGGGGGAGTTCAAGAATGGGTAGATTTACCAATTAAAAAGGTGAAATGCCTTTCGTCATCTGTGTGGATATTTAGTGGTGAAAGGTAAAAGCTAGTAATGATTATATGATAAAAGGTTCCTACGGACAAGTTTTGTTCGTAGGAAATAGAGAGTCACTTCTTACGGATAATATTTGTTCGTAGGAACTTCGTACGAACAAATGTTGTTCGTAGGAACCCAAAGATATAGCAAAAATAATTATTTATATTTGTTACGAACTTCATTTGTTCGTAGGAAGTTCCTACGAACAAATGAAGTTCGTACGAAGTGTTTGCAAATTCAGTAGTCAATGAGTAACTTTACAAAACGCGTACCATTTCTTTTGTTGAATTTGTTAGTTTAGCTACACCATTGCAGACCTCCCGATTTGTAAAATTAGCATTTCCTCTGTCTTTTAGTATCACCACTACGGATGCTCTTAGAATGGATTTGGTTGACTTAAAATTAGATGTTAACTTTTAGGGACACTTTACGTTTTATCCATTATTTGGTTACTAATTCGAAGTCCAATCTATCATTTAGACTTTAGCGTCAAAAAAAAAAATCATCATCAAAAGTCAAAATACTGAAAAGTCTAAAATAAAAAATAAAATAGTATTAAAGTTTAATATTGAATGTTGATAATTAAATGGTTAAATCAAAATGACCTTGGTTCTTATTTATATTTATTATTATTTAGAGTAAGATTATAAAATCTGAGATACTGCAAATGATGTCAAAGTATAGGGTCTATTTATCAATAAACCCCTAGCTTAATATATGGTTTACGATAACTTTTGCAGGTATCAAGATGAAGCATGCTATTGTTTACGAGTCCAATTCTTTGGACAAACCAAATGCAAGCGTCACTGACCATTTGTTTTATTATCACCCTTCACTGCTAATGGGTGGCCATCAGTTTTCTCATTTCTCAGACTCCATGGAATCAACATCTCATGTCTCAGTCACTGAACCATCGTCGTCATCATCATCACAACCAGTTGCAGAAAACACAGCAACTTGTCATTTGGAGACAATTGCATCTCCACCATTTATAGACTTTCTTGGAGTTGGAGCCACTTGAAGATATGTTTAAAGTGAAGCCAATAATATTGGCTGCAGAGTCACTATCGGGGTAAGAGAGAGAATATATATATAGTTGTTTCATTTGGGTTACAGAGAATCTCTGATCAGACCTTTGTATAATGATCATTACCAGTCCATCGTAAGTTTTAACCATGCTCATAACAAATCACTATCGCTCCAAAAGCCACAACCGATAAAAGTGAAATTTCTTATCTTTTTAAACCTCATAATGTTGTTTGCTCAATGGAAAAAAACATGTGTAATTATTTTCAGGAATTTGTATTTGACTTGTATTCGAACAGTTTTTCTTATACCAATATCATTCACTAGTCAATCATTACTTAGATCTTATTTATAAAATATTCACACCCATGTCTAAAAAAAAAACTCCAAATCAAACTCATTTATAATAATTTTCGCCATCTCCTTATCTCTCTTTCTTCATCTCATGCCATTGCTTTTTCTTTTAAAAAACGAATTAATATTTTAATTTGGTATATATATTAAAATTCGAAATTAAGTATTTTTTATTAATGTGATCTTAATGAGTCAGAAATTTAATTAAGCGTGTGATAAATAAAAATTATTAAGAAATTGGCTTGGTTCCTATTTTTATGTTACCTCATAGATGGTAGAGCCTAAAAAATAGGACATTATTAATTAGGAATTTCGGTCCTCTTTCCCTTATATGTTGAGTTACGTTGCTCCTTATAGGGTTGTCTCATAACACACAAATATCTAAGGTGGAAGAGAAAATTAAAAATTCATATTTTCTCAAAATTTTGGGCACATATAGATGGAGAATTTTCGGTTGTTTCAAGGGGCTTTTAGGAGCAATGTTTTGGAGTATTCAAGTGAGAATTTTATATATATTCAAGCACTATACATAACCCTAGCAATGGACAAAAGTTGGTATTCGAATCATAGTTATATAACATATTAAATTAGTAATTGCATACATAATAAATATGCTAGAAATCATGCTAAAAACTCTTTTAATCCATGATATAGAAGGTCTGTTTATGTCTTATTTATGACTTCAAAATAATCTTGTGTAACATGTGGTATCAGAGCTTAAGGGTTATAATCTCATGTTATTCATATACGAATTTTTTCTTATAACAATATGGATTAATGTATGCCGAAAATTCTAAAATTTTGAAATAACATATTAGAACTCATGAAAATTGCAGAATTTAAAACTCATAATTGCCAGCATATTAGAGCTTGTATAGGACTCTTATGAAATTGATATATGCCATTAGTGCTTCTAATTTTTAGCCCTTAAATCTGTGTAAAATTCAGTCTAAAATTGTATATGTAACAATCCTTATTCATGTGATTATAGTCACTAATATATCCCATTAATGATTCACTATTTCATATCTCTAAAGTATTCTGAAAAACACTTATTATAATGATAATGTTATAGAAATAAATCTATTTTTAAAATAATGGGTGGAAATTGAGATTTTGTTGCAAAACAGTTTTGACCTAGAATTTTTTTTCGCATTAAATAGTGTTTTTCAAAATTTTAGTGTCCGATTGACTTGAAACTTAGGGGGTTGCCTGGAAACGTAGTAATGATCAAATTACACAACCTTCGGTAATGATGTAATGTGCTTTTCGACGATTCAAGGCTGTTAAAGATCCCAAAACTTCGTTTTTGCCCTTTTTAGTAATAATCTAAGGGCTTATATCTTTTGACAGAAAATTGATTTTAATATTCCGCAAAAGGTTTTAGTTTTCTGGCATGATTTACGTCAATTCTATGGTGATAACTCATATTTGCCATTTTCGACAAAAATCAGGAATTTTTATATTTTGTGTAGTTTTTATCATCATATGAGTTTTTTATTCTATTATAATCATTTAATGTTCGAGCATGCTTATGCTAATTATAAAACACATAATATAATTGACGTTAATGAATATTAAATGAATTTTGTTAAGACTTATAAGTAAATATTCATTTAAGATGAGTCAAAAGATAAACACAGGCTGAGACTTTATGTGAGAATATTACACTTATAGTCATTTAGTTAATTATGATGTTCGTCCTAAAAATAGGGCTCTATATCAAAGAACGCTAAACGGAAAGCATGTTAAGACGTACGGATCTTAAAGGACACTAGAACCTGATGCTCTGATACCACTTGTGACCCCCCGCCTAATTAAATACCGGGTGATCAGTCCTTTATTAAATTAAATCAAAGTGTCCGGTTGGTTCATTCTTAGCATCACTGTCGAAAAATAATTTTCATTATTAATAACCTAATAATTAATTAAGCTAAGTGTCAAAACATTTTTCCAATTAATTATATCTAATAAAAATCCATTAATAAATTCCATGCTGTAAGATATAAGTCATTCCCATTCACAAGAATAAATACAGAACATGAACCAAATAGTGAAATAATGAGACTGGATGAAACATTCCAGTTCAAAGTCTAAACCAATATAATCATAATACTCAATCCAACACGAAAAGAAAAGCTAATAAAAAAAATACAATCTCTGAAATAACTAAGATGGAAATGGGCCACACATGCCCTAACTAAAATCTATGAACTAAGAACTGAATGATACGATAATAGTGTCTAGTATCAATAACCTACAACTTTCACAATCGTTGCAACTCGTCGAATGATCCACGCGTCTACATTTGGTGGTGATCTTGTGGCTGGACACCTGGTATAATATATATATATATATATATATATATAGCTAAGATAAGAGAAATAACAAGAAACAGGTCAGAGCCCGATTTGTAAAAATATTTGTTGTAGTAAGTATTTAAAACTACATTATTGTAATTAATATGTGCATATTAGCTCCGAACTCTCACATGAGATCCTCACCCCTCCACTAATGTGTACCCTTAGCGTACGTCTCCCCTAACCTAGTTATCCATATTATACCCAACTAGGTCAGAGACATATACTATTAATTATAGCTCTTAAGAGAAACCCGTATCGCCCATACAATACGTTATTTAATACTTCACTCCCATTAACTGCATTTGATATTCTTTGTTCTAGTAGTAAATACTTTATCCCCTTAAGTTAACTTGTTTACCAACATTTACATATTTGCTAATTTCACACATTAGGATTTATTCACAATTATAACTATAACTATATATATATATAGTCAAATCATCCCTATATTCACAATTATAACTATAACTATATATATAGTCAAATCATCCCTATATATATACAATTCCTGCGCCCCTCGGTTAGGACCACTTGGCGCAATGCATACTCTGCTAGCATGTTCCGGTACTTCGCTCGCTGCATAAAAGACAACTGGTTCGGCGTCTCTCACGAACCATAAATCTCATAACATAAATATTGGAGGCGAGCATACTCACCAGCTAAATGGGTCACGCACATACCTACGCTCCCATTCAACCGTCGAAAGTATCCTTTGTAACAGTTAACACGTATCCAAGTTCATATGCTCTGGGTACATGTCAAATATCCCCCCATCGGGTCACCCAGGATAAAACCGTTCACTGCGCGAAAGCTCCGCTCGATAGCAAGCAACTTAGGTATACTATACACACAATAATGATAAACATATAATAATAGGCATTTTCGAAGCCTTACAAAAATTTTAGGTATTCACCCAACCCATATTTATATTTTTAAACGTAGTATATTTCTCTTTACTACGTACAAAGTTAAATCGATTATTCACACTCTCAAAATTCTCAAGGTTAATTCACCTATTCAATACTTAAGGTATCATTCTAGGCTTACCTCCCATTTTATTCTGCACTAAGCTAATATTAGTAAATGGGAGTTCTCCTAATGTAATTAACTGGGTAACATGATCTGGGAAAAAATGGAAATTATTGGGTTTTTCTGGAACCTGTCATTCGAACGAGTTAGCAGGTCATTTGAACGACGCTGGATTCTCGTTCGAACGAGACTCCATCTCGTTCAAACGAGATGTGGTCTTTTTCTGGTTTGGCCAGACCTATTACGTTTTATTGTTCATACTTCGTCTTCTTCAAAATTTCAGTAGTAGAACCTCTAAATTTCTCAATCCCAACACCAAAGCAACAATCCTAATTAATGTTCTAACATGTATAAATGATTTCCCTTAACTTTGAACCAGTAATTCATCACAAATCAATTATAAAATCCAAAATCCCTAATTTAACCATTTAAAAACCCTATTTCATCAATTTCCATACAAGAAGATCAATTTCAATTTCGTCCATCATCAATACTTATTAATTTGGGATTTTTAAACTATCTACATGAGGGATTCATCCTACTTTAATCTCAAGATTTTAATAAATCTCATTAATCCTCCAATTTCATCAAGACTTATGAATTAAATAGTGAATATAATACACTTACACTAATATGAATATACTTTTTGCTATAAATTGAAAGAATTAAACACTTGCCTTAATTTTGACGGTCTGATCCGCTGTTGATATGTGTATGAGTGTGTTCCTCGTCTCGCGATCTACGCTTTGGTATAGTTTTTGGTGTGTGTTCTTAAGTTAGGCCCCAAGAACTCCTATGGCTTCTCCTTCCTTCTTTTGTGCCTTTCTCTTTTCTCTCACGTAGGTTTAGAGATGATAACTCCCCACTAACCCATGTACCTCTTTATTTAATTTCTTAATTTTCGTCCATAATATTACTCCAAAATTCCAAAGGACCAAAAATACCACCACGGGGTGCCGGTTAGGCCTAAAATTACCCTAGAGTCCAAATAAAATGTCCGAGTAGAGTCTTCTGACTATCTCGACCATTCCCGACTCAATGGTGCACTCGAAACTACCATAAGAGTTATACAAAAATAATTTATCCCTTTTTTATTCCATACAATTAGTCCCGACACGACTCACACGCGCGTCCTGACTTAAAATACCAAACTGTCGTATTTCGAACTCCGATAATTTATAAACATTATATAATTACATATTACATATACCCACAGTAATAATCACTGATTTCCATCAATAAGTATTAACCCTTGACACGCTAGTTAATAATTATTTTAAATTTGGATTAATTAACAATTAAATTTCCCAACCTTTTTAATTTAATTAATCCAATAATAATAATTAATCCCATAATTATTAAATATCATGAAAATGCGGTGTATTACAACCTGAAACAAGGAAAGCTAAATAGTATCTGAACAACATAAAAGAACACTTTCACACTACTGATAAATTCCTAGCCAAAAAATTAATGGTTGACCAAACCACCGTGAGGTTTGATGACACTTGAACCATGAATGAGCAAATTATTGAAATGACTAATCTGGTTGCTAAACTTTGAGTTTTGAGCATGACCGTGGATGAGTCTTTTCTCGTCCAATTTGTCATAAACTCCTTATCTCCTGAGTCTGGGCCTTTTCAAATTAATTACAATACTATTAAAGACAAGTGGAATGTAAATTATTTGCAAAGTATATTGGTATAGGCGGAATGTAGACTAAAGCAACATAATGGACATGTGTCTAAAGGACAGGTGGCTAATTTGATGGTATAAGGAACTCATTTTAAGAAAAAGACATAAAAGGCATTAAGAAACGTATTGAGCTGGCTCATCAAGTTGAACCTTCATCATCTTCTCGGAAGAAGGAAAAGAATGACAAATGTTACTTCTGTAAAAAGAAGGGCCATTTGCAGAAGGATTATCATAAACGCAAGGCTTGGTTTGATAGAAAGGGTAAGACTTTTACTTTTGTATGTTTCGAATGAAACTTTATTAATGTTCCTTCTAATATTTAGTGGATTGAATCTGATTATATGTGTCACGTTTCTAATTAGGTGCAGGCATTCATTACGATTCGCAAAACAAACCCAAGTTTTCATTTTCTTTACATGGGCAATTGAGCAAATGCTAAAGTAGAAGTTGTTGGAGTCTTTTGCTTTATTTTAAATTCTATCTTTCAATTAGATTTGCAAGAAACACTTTATGTTCTCTCCATTTCTAGTAATTTAGTTTCAGTTTCTAAACTTGCTCTTAATTGTTTTGTAGTTGAATTTAAGAATAATTTCTTTGGATTGATTAAAATTATGTTAATGTTGGTCCCGAATTTCTAGTGGATGGTGTTATACCTATATATATATATCCCTAAAGGTGAATAAGCTCTAAGTGGCAAAAGAGCTAATAAATGTGCTCGCTTTTCTCCAAAAAGAGGTTGTCTCAATATCAATCAGCTCGGCTGACCTGTTTGAATAAGATTGGACACATTTATGTTCCTGTGAGTGCTTACACATAAGACGTCCCCAATTAAACACGTGGGATTATAATAATGTATCTTTTACACCACTATTATATGAGGGCTTATCAACAATACCAGTCCGTGATCCAAAGGCGCCCTAATATATTATGATAAACATGTATCTCTAGGTGTAACTGCTCGACTTATAAGGGAAATCCACCTGTTCTCTTGTAAATATCTACAAATCACCTATAAATAAGGCATGAGCCCAAGAAATAAAGGGACTCCCACTGATGTCTTCTCAAGTGACGAGTTATATCAAGAACCGTAATTGTAACTTTGTCAATAAGTTCAATAATGAACCAACAACACCGTGGATGTAGGTTTCCTCAAAGGGTCGTACCACGTAAAATCATTATGTTTTATTTGTCTCTCATCCCCATTCTCTATACTCCTTATTTCTCTCTAGATTAATTTATTTATTATTTGTGACCTCCATTTTTGGATGTTAACAAATTGGCGCCATCGATGGGAACCTCGTAATAAGCCATTGTAGTTCCTACCCAAAACCACTTATTCAGATACTTAGCAGAGAAAATCTAGAATGGAGGATAACCCTAAGATCAGTCGCGTGGAAGAAGTTCAGACACCACCTACCCCTATCGGGGCAGGCGACCTACACAATATACTAATGAGCCTCGCTAAAGGGCAAGAAGCGATGTAAGAAAGTGTCAGGCAGTTGGCACATACCCTCCAGATGAGGCCAGTGCAACCCAATCCGAATAATGTAACTCCCGGACTCGAGATATCAAGGAGCAATAAAAGGCAACTTACGTAAGCGCTTCACAAGGAGAGGCATCAAGATTACCATAGACAGGCGATGGAGAATCCCAAAAGGCTGTACCTGGGATCCTGTGGAAATGCCAATTCCTCCCAGAGGACCGAGTCGTAATGGGATCGGACATACCGCCATGGCGCAACCTCCTCCATTTAGTCTCCAAGCTACTTTGATGACCAGCCATATTCAGAGGAGCGTCCTAGTGTGCTTGAAAGACTGAGCAGGGGGTCAACATTTGATCGACTAGTCCCACGTTGAAATCGCTGCCAAGCACCAACGGCCTCGCACGACTACTCCCAGAGGAGGGCATCAGGAAGGTCTGTCACTAGGGTCTCTCATCTCTCTACCTGAGCGTTGACTAAAGCCTACTAGACTTCTCAGGAAGAGAGTTCGGTCGAAAGTTGAGGACGAGCAGAAAATCCAATTGAAGGCGGTACCCAAGGCGATAACCATCCATGGAAATGCTTCATCCAACGCCTGGAAGATTTCCTGGGAGAGATGGCTAAGTTGAAAAAAACCCTCCAGTGGGATTTCAAAAAAGGACCCCCCTTGTCTCCTCTGTCGTGGCGTACCCCACTCCGGCGAAATTCAAGCCATTGATTATCACACCAACATACGATGGGAAAACATATCTCATTTTTCATATCGAACAATACCAAGCCGCTGCAGACATTTATTCCATCTTGGATGAAATGAGGTGCCGACCATTCTCCAACACCATAACTGGCTCTACCCAAATATGGTACAACAATCAGCCTAGGGGGAAAATAATTTTTTTCAGCAATTGGTTGACCTATCATTTAGTAATTTCTGATTTGATGCAAAACCAGGGAAGCAAATTGCCTATCTTCTCGGCACTTACCAAAGGGCAGATCAGAGAAACCATGATTATATTACCCGATTCAATATCGAAAAGGTGAAGGTAGTAAATTACAACGAGACAACCGCCATCACAACTCTGATGTGTGAATTGTGACCTGGAAAGTTATTCTGGGCATTAGTCAATGAGCCTCCCAAAACCATGACTGAATTGTTAGCTAAAGCAAAGAAAATTATTAACGTAAAAGAGTCGATGGAGGCTAAAGAACTCGATGGCTCAAAGCCATCGACCGTCAAGAATAACGAAACATAGGAGAAAAAGGATAAAAAGGTTAATAAGCGAAGAAAGTACGACGAGTACACACCCCTAACAATTGGCATCCACCACATCCTAGAGGAAATCCAGGAAAGCAAAGACCTCTGATGGCCAGGAAAGCTGAAAATGCCAGCAAATAAGAAGGACACAAGCAAGTATTATGAATTCCACAAGGACCATGGTCATAATACAAACTATTATATAGCTCTGAAGAATGAGATCGAAGGCTTACTCAGGAGGGTAAAGCTTTCCAAGTATGTGGATGGAAGCAACCGATCAAATCTCGAAGAAAGAAAAGTCAGGAGATGGTCAAAATCGCCCTGCTGGAGGACGACCAACAAGAAAAGGGCGAGGGACTACGATTCAGATGACTGCCCAAATCTTCCTAAAAAAGTTAAAAAACCTATACATGACGTTGGCATGATATCCTTTGACTATCATTTCATCACCGGAGGTGGAGCCAGTGGGAAGAAGACCTTGCCGAAAGGAAGGCCTATCTGAATGAGGCCCAATCTTACGAGAATAAGGACAAATTAATTGTCGACTTATCAAAAGATGACCTGTTTGGGGTATTATACCCACATAACGATCCTCTGGTCGTCACAATGGTCATCCAAGAAGGTCGGGTTGACAGGATCTAGGTGGACAATGGTAGCTCTACAAATATGATGTTCTACAGTTGTTACAAGAAATTAAAGCTCCAGTACATAAAACTAACTCCTTATCATCAACCCCTAATAGGATATTCAGGAGAAAGGGTGTACCCCCTGGGGACGGTGTAGGGTGAAGTTGTTGTCGGCACCCGAACGATCAGCCAAACAAAAAAATACATTTCTTCGTTCTCGATAAGAATGTACTTTTAGCCTACAATGTGATCTTTGGAAGGATCGACTTGAAAAGGTTCAAAGCCATCTCATCCACTGTACATCAGTGCTTGAAGTTTCCAACCCACTTAGGAGTAGGTACTATCAAAGGTAATCAAATGGTGGCACGTGAATGCTATTTTATTTTAGCTGCCCAAGAATAACAGAAGAAGTTGACGACCACATATCACATCAAAACCATCGATCCTCGAGATGAAGCAAAATGGGTCAATGGGTAGCCCACTGAAGAAATTGAAACAATCACACTTGACACCACTCACTCAAAATGAATAGTTTAAATCAGGACGTCTTTAGATCCACTTTTAAGGAAAGAACTCATAAGCTTCCTGCAGCAACGCAAAAATGTGTTCGCATGGAGCCATGAAGACATTCCTGGAATATATACTGACTTCGTGTGCCACGAATGTGATGGAAGGGGCCAAGCCAGTTTAGCAGAAATAAAGAACTTTTTATGCTGATAAGAACCTGACTATTCAGGAAGAAGTCCTCAAACTGCAGAAAACCAACTTCATCGATGAAGTCAGGTTCCCGGAGTGGTTATCTAAATGGAGGATGTGCATTGATTTTATCGACTTGAACAAGGCTTACCCAAAAGATTATTCCCCGCTACCACGGATTGACCAGCTGGTCGACACCACGGAGGTCCACGAACTCCTTAGTTTCATAAACGCATACTCTGATTATCACCAGATCAGAATGAAGCCCTCCGATAGAGAAAAGACATCCTTCATAACCCACAAAAGTACCTAATGTTATAATGGTATGCCATTTGGTCTTAAAAATGCAAGAGCCACCATCCAGAGGCTTGTAAATAAAATTTTTAAGGACCAAATTGGGGTCAACATGGAGGTTTATTTGGATGATATGCCTACTAAAAGCAAACTGGTCACTGGACACATTAAAAACCTCGAGCAGACCTTCGACAAACTATAGAAGTATCAGATGAAGCTGAATCCCGCCAAGTATGTGTTCAGGGTAAAGGAAGGCATGTTCCTAGGCTTTATCATCAACCGGGGGGTATTGAATCTACCCGATAAGATCCAGGCTCTGCTTAATATGCAGTCTCCTACGACGAAGAAGGACGTGCAAAGACTAATAGGGAGAGTGGACTCATTGAACCGGTTCATTTCCAGAGCCACTAATAAGTTCTTGCCTTTCTTTAAGGTATTATGAAAGTTGTTCGAATGGAATGAGTAATGAGAAAACACATTCGTAGAACCGAAGCATTACATGGTCTCCCCACCTCTCTTAATGTGACCAGTTGTTGGCAAAAAACTCTACTTATATCTCGCTGTGTCCGAATCAACCATTAGTTCGGCACTGGTGAGGCAGGAGGAAGGGGTCCATAAACTAGTTTATTATACCAATAGAGCATACCAGGGGCTGAAGTTCGATACCCCCAAATGGATAAAGTGGCATTGGTGTTAAGATAATCTTTGTGAAGAATGAAACCATACTTCCAAGCATACACAATTATAATCTACACAGATATGCCTCTCTGGAAACTCCTATATAAACCAAACAAATTTGGTCGGCTCATGGCTTGGGCGGTTAAGCTGGGTGAATGTAATATACAATATGAACCTATAACTACTATAAAGGTCACGTGTTAGCAAAGTTCATCGCTAAGTTCACCTACGAGGAGAAACCTCCAGATCAGACTCCCCTGGGAGAGATCTCAGTTCCCAGTAGTGAACAATCACACCGAGAGGGGACTATTGACCCCAGTAAAACTGAGCAGACTCCTAAGGGAGAGGGATCCCCCAAAGAAGCAAAGGGACAATGTGGTGAGTCTCATTGCAAACTTTTAGGTTCGACAAAATGAAAGAACCAGATTTTGACCAGGACAACGCTATATGGAGGTTGTATGTTGATGGGTCATCTTGTTTGGTGGGAAGTGGAGAAGGCATTATCATCGCTACGCCTGACAAGATAGACGTAGAATATGTGTTGCGATTTTAGTTTGAAGCCTTCAATAATGAAGCAGAATACGAGGCCTTAATTTTCGAATTGAGTTTGGCTTTATCCATGGGAGCCGACCACATTTCAACACATAACGGATCCCATCCAGTTGTCAATCAGATATTAGGGGTTTACGAAGCTAGAGAGGAGTCCATGGTGAAATACCTGGACATCGTAAAACAAAGGTTGGAAGGGTTTACGGAGGCAAAATCATAAGAATACCTAGATTATAAATGTCTAAGCAGATGCCCCGGCTAGGCTGGCCTCGACAACGTGAACATCTTTAAAAAGAACAATTCCAATTAAAGTTTTATCACAGAGTATAAAGGAAGTCCACAAAAAGTAATGGAGGTAAATCTAAGACCTTCCTTGATGGACACCATACGAGCATACATTAAGGATGACAAGCTCCATGCATATCCAAACGAGGCTAGTAATATGTGCTATAAGGGAGCCCAGTACGTCATGGAAGCAGGAGTACTATATAGGCAAGGGTACACCATCTCACTATTGAAGTGTGTCCACCCGATGGAAGTCAACAAACTCATTAAGGAATTATATGAGGGATGTTATGGAGCCTATTCTGTTAAAAGATCGTTGGTAAAACGTATAGGGACCCAAGGATATTAATGACCAACTATGAAGGCTAATTGCACAGATTATGCGATAAAATGTGATAAATGCCAGAGGTCTGCAAAGATCCACCGTTCCCCCAGAGCCTCATTAACGCCAATTATATCTCCATGGTCATTCGTATATGGGGAATAGCCCTTGTCGGACCTTTATCAAGGATGAAATGACGGTACAAGTACCTCGTGGTAGAAGTAAACTACTTCATAAAGTGGGTGGAGGCCAAACCGTTACTGGACATACCTTGAGAAAGGGTATTCCAGTTTATCTAGAAAATTATCGTATGCCTTTACGGTATTCCCTCCTCATTCATTACAGACCATAGCACGCAGTTCGACAATTAGGACTTTGAAGACTACTGCACTATGTTCAATATTCGGAAACTACACTCCGCACCAGGGAATCTACAATGCAATGGCCAAATTAAGGCCACCAATAGGACAATCTTATAAGGGATAAAAAAGATACTCAATGATGTAAAGGGGAATTGGATCAATGAACTCCATAGTGTGCTCTGGGCATACAGGACCACTCCATAAATAGCTATCGAAATAACACCATATATGGTCGCCTTCGGCACATAAGTGGTCGTCCCTATGGATATATGACTCCCTTTACATAGAGTCCTCAATTTTGATTCTCCAAGAAGTTATTTAGAAAGAATACTAGACCTTGATCTAGTGGAAGAGGTTAGAGAGAATGCGATATTACACGTGGCTACTTACCAGCAAAGAGTTGCATACTACTATAATCGTCGGGTGAAGATGAGATGCTTGAAGGAAGGTAACTACGTCCTCAAGAAAGTAATACTAAAGAGTAATAAGCTAGATCCCAACTGGCATGGTCCATACAGGTTAACTACCGTCATGAGGCTAGGGACTTACCGCATTGAAACTTTAGAGGGCGAACGATTCAAGAACCCCTAGAATTCAGAGCATCTTAGAAAATATTATCAGTAGTTTGTTAGTAATTTTCATTTATGTATCTCGTACTATAGAAATTAATAAAATGATGTTTTCATCTCTCTTTTCATTAACTTCTTCCTAGCACGAGATACGGTGCACATACCTCAATTGCGCTGCTAAAAATATCACCATCAAAATGAAAAGACCTGATCAGATTGTACGACCCTATAGGTCACGAACAGTTAGACTTGTATAAAATTGTTTTCATAAGTTTACCAAACCCTTGTACTACCTTGCAGCTCAGGAACGAGGTGGTCGACTACACCCATTGTACGATCTCACAGGTTGAGAACAATATGGTCGACTAAAAAACTATATGACCCTATAGGTCACGAACAGTTAGACTTGCATAAACTTGATTTCATAACTTTACCAAACCCTTATACGACCTCATAGGTCGCGAACGAGGTGGTCGCCTAAACTCATTATATGACCTCATAGGTCGAGAATAATATGGTCGGCTAAAAAAATGTACGACCATATAGTTCGAGAATAGTTATACATGTATAAACTTGTTTTCACAAGTTTACCAAACCATTTTACAACCACACATGTCGAGAACAATATGGTGTGCTACAAATCTGTACGACTTCATTGGTCACGAACAATTATACTTGTACAAGCTTATAAAAAAATCATTTCCAGCAAAGCAACAAGATGTAAACAGGTAAATTAACAAAGTCATATTTAAACAAAAGAAATATAAACGTAATCAGCTTGATGGGACATCCAATATTACATAATTGTTCTTAAACAAAAGTAAAAAAACACAAAACATCCACATAAGTTATCAACACATGGGCATTAGCTAGCGGGTCACCACTTTCTTCCCCGACCAAGTGTGTGGCTTCCTCATCATCTCCTTGCTACCCGTTCACCATCTCAGCAATGTCGATGCGATTAGTGGCCACTCTCTTATTGAGCTCTTCACACCCATCTAAAAAGTAGCCAAGTCATTCAACACTGAATTCCATTGAAGACTTAAAATCTTCAATAGCTGTAGTACTAGCAATAAGAGCATCATCCAAGCTCCGAATCTTGGCATTATCGGTATCATACTTCTCCTTGAGAGTAACATTCTCACCCTCCACCTTGCTTAACTCTTTTGTCCTCGCCATTAACTACTCATCCTTCTCCTTCAATTTAGAGGAAAGCTTATCATACCCAGCCTTTAATATTTATTTTCCTCAGCAATCTCATTATAGGCTACGTGGTTCACCAAAGATTTCTCATGCAAAACAGTGCAAGCCATAAATGTTTGGAAGATAAATAAGGGAACATGGTCAAGATATGACAATAAGGCACTTAAAAATTGTAATGCAACATGGACAACATATGCATACCATCGACAACCGATGTTGAGACAAAGTCGACAGGGAGTTTGGATCAGAACAACGCAAAAACTTGAAATCTTTCACATGGCCCCAATAGCTGAGTAGATCCAGTGCATTCTTAGCATGATAAAAAATAGAGTCCTCGTCGGACTTCAAGTCTTCATAAGTAACCTTCGACTTAGGGTCAAAGTTAAACTCGAGGACCTTCCCATAACGAGAAGTATGACCTGGGCTCGAAGCATGACTGGGCTCAGAAGCACGACTAAGTCCTCTCAGAAGCTTGTGCAAAGGTTGCATGTCTTACTCATCCTCCCCGAGCCTCTAATCCCTTACTGAAGCATCCACGGGATCTTTACCCTTAGCCTTAGTGGAAGATGTAGCCTCCTGATGATGAGCATCATGGTTGACCGCCTTGGAAGTAGAAACGTGATCGGTTCCTGTCTGTTTTTGGCAAACACCGACTCTGTTTTGGCGATCCTCAGCTTACGCCTTGTGATTAATAGGATTAGGAGACACAACCAAGGTTTCTTCGGATGGATGCTCTTCTACCCTTGACAAAATAACGAACTTATACATCAGTATATTGATTTAATGCATAAGAGGATATTGAGTGAAGCACTAACATAAATTACCTTCTTTGAAATTACCTTCCCTATATGAAAATTGATCACTTGTATCATGATGGGGTTCCTTTGACACCCAACCTTTTTGAGGAACCTCAAACTCCAATGGGACCCTACCACTAGGTGGAGTGTGGTACCCATCAGTAATGAACTTTTTCACATTAAATAAATCCTCAAATTTGGTAGGCTTCTTTTCATAATAGAAGACAACCAGGTCAACTAGAGACTTGGGCAGCCTGGGGGCTCGCTTCACTGAAATACATAAAATAGAACAATAATGTCAATGTAATAAGACAACCATAATGAAGAAACGAGATATAAAATGATAGAAAAAGGATTTACCTATGCCATTAGGCCCCCTCCGTTCCTTGGGAACCTTACACAACCTGTCCTGCTCATGGGCCTTAAACTCCCAATATCCTTTTATAAACACGTATAGACACTTCCGGTATGGTTACTAGACTGGACTAGAGTAACCATCCTATACTAGGGCTTCCGAGCAGAAAAATAGTAATATCCGGGGCTTTGGCGTTATCTTTTAAACTGTACACATAACTATAGATATCCCCCGTCAAATCAAATCCCATCCTATGTTTTTAAAACATCATTGCCCCCAGTATGGTCCTATACGCATTTGGAGGTAGTTGGGTTAGAGTCACGCCATAACCCCTTAAAATGGAGTAGATGGTGGGATGAAGAAGCAACCTCAACCCCACTTGGAAATCCCACAAGTGGAGGAAAATATCCTCAAAATCTTGTACAGAATAACATCTCGCTGACACGTTGGGCATTCTAGTTTGGATAGATATGTGAAGGGAAAATCTCTCTCTCATTGCATCAAATTCCTCCTTAGTCACAGTACATTGATACCAACGGGCATTAGTTTTAGCTGGACTACAAGTATTAGAAGACCCAGTATGGTCCTCTTCTTCTTCATCCGAAGTCTCAGTATGAGACCCCTCAGCAGAAAGGTGGGGACCCACGCTTTCCTGTCTAATATATTCTGCCCTATCAGTGACACACTCCTCAAAAAGGGAACTAAGATTTGTGGGATCCATAGAAACAGTATTCACGAAGTCTCCCTCACCGAAAGGAGGAATGGTAGGGATAGTGTCTGAAGTTTCTAAAATAGGGGAAGAAATATAAGGAACACCAGGGTCAATGGAAGAAACACAACTAGATGGGGTTATGGGAGTATAAAAAGGGTGACCAGGCTCCTACTCTGGTCTAATCACCTGTAAAGGATGAGGAAACCTTCTCTCTGTAATCATAGGATGCTCTGATTCAAGACCATGAATGAAGTCGTAAAGTCTCTAAACGTGTGGAGGAAAACTCATACGACCTCCTATTTTCTTTCTACCAAACCTAGGACAACCAACTCAATGGTTATCTCACGTCGCAATCACTCGATAACAATAAAAAAATCAGCCAACAAATTGGTGCACATGATAAAGTAATTTAATGGCGAGTTAAGCTGCGAAGAACGGGAAAGGAAACACTAAAATGTTTTTGGCGGAAAAAATATTGAAGCTCTCAATAATTATTGAAGCGATGCTTGAATATTTCTTTCTTCAGTTTTGTGCAAATACCCAAAGTGGAGAAAACGAAAGAAGTGGCGTGTATTTATACTCTTTGATAAAAGGTTGAAAAGACACAGTAGACCAAACGTCAACAAATTTGTAGAAATGAAATGGCGGAACAGAATATTAGTACGCACGTCTAGTCACCATCATTACAGAAAAGACTCTTCAGTTGCCTGCCACATGTCCTTGGAATATTATAAAGAAAACCCAAAGGTAATCTTCTCGGCCTAAATCGACCAAAGTGAGCCAATCACAAATGTTTTAATATAAGCATCCTGTAACACCTCCTCCACTCACCTTGCCTCAGGTTATGGAGTTCATGCAAGAGGTCTTGGGGGCTTTCTGTTATACACACACACACGCACACAAGCACACACGCACACACACACACACACACACACACACACACACACACACACACACACACATATATATATATATATATATATATATATATATACCCAAATGTGAATAATCTCTAAGTGGTAAAAGATCTAATATATGTGATCGACTTTACTCCAAAGAGAGGTTGTCTCAATATCAATTTGCTCGGCCGACCTGTTTGAAGTTTGAATAAGATTAGACACATCTATGTTCCCGTGAGTGCTTACACACAAGACGTCCCCAATTAAAAACGTGGGATTATAATAATATATCTGTTACACCATAATTATCTGTGCGCTTATCAATAAGACCAGTCCGTGATCTAAAGCTTGTTAATTTATTATGATAAACATGTATCTCCAGGTGTAAATGGCCGACTTATAAGGGAAATTCACCTTTTTCTCTTGTAAATATCTGCAAATCACCTATAAATAGGGCATGAGCCCACAAAATAAAAGGACTCCCACTGATGTCTTCTCAAGCGACGAGTTATATCAGGAACCCTAATTGTAACTTTGTTAATAAGTCTAATAATAAACCAGCAGCATTGTGGATGTAGGTTTCCTCAAATGGCCTAACCACTTAAAATCATTATGTTTTCTCTTTCTCTCATCCCCATACTCAATAATCATTATTTCTCTCCAGATTAATTTATTTATTATTTATGACCTTGATTTTTGGACATTAGCAGTTGGTTTATATCAATTTAATCGTAAAAAGAATTTTTTCGAATCCCTAGTAACCCTGCATCATAATGTTGGTATGAAACATACACTGAATAATCAAAGATCCTCTTATTTGTGGCATAAACTATTGGGGCATATATCCAAGCCACGAATTAAAAGACTTATTAAAGACGAAATTCTCTATAACTTGGATTGGCCAATTATAATGTATGTGTGGACTGTATTAAAGGCAAATAGACTAAACATGTGAAGGAAGGATCCATGAGAAACACCCAGCTACTTGAAATAATACATACAAGATACATCTAGATTTTTTATGTTCCATCCATTGGTGGAGAAAAATATTTTATTACCTTTATGAATGATTTTTTATGTTATTGCATGTTGTACTTATTGCATGATAAATCTCAATCTATGAATTCCGTTGAAATATATATAACTAAGGTTAAGAGATAACTAGGAAAAAAGGTGAAAATTATTAGGTCCGATAGAGGTAGTGAATTTTATGGAAGATACGATGAGTCAGGAAAACACCCAAGTGAGTCAGGAAAACTCCCTGGCCCTTTTGTTAAACGCCTAAAAAAATTAGGTATTTATGCCCAATACACAAAGCCGGGATCACCTTGGCAAAATGGTGTAGCTAATAGGCATAATCGTAACCTCATAGAAATGGTTGGAAGTATGATAAGTAGGACTACATTGCCTAGTTTTTTTTGGATACATGCTCTTATGACCGCTGTACACATCTTAAATCGGGTTCCTAGTAGGTCAGTTTCAAAAAAACATTTTGAACTGTGGAAAGGATGGAAACCTAATTTAAGATATTTACATGTATGGGTTTTTCCCAGCAAAATCTAGAATCTATAACCCTTAAGAAAAGAAATTGGATCCTAGGACATTATCTTATCATTTAATTATGTATCCAGAAAAGTCAATGGGATATAAATTCTATTGTCCTAACCATAAAACTAGAATAATAGAAATTGGAAACGCTAAATTCATTGAAGATGGTGAAGTCAGTGGGGGTGAAAGATAAAGGGAAGTAATCATTTAAGAACTCAGGGCACAAATTACTATGCCCTGAGTTCATGACATACATGTTGTTCCTAATATTATCGTTAAGCCAGTCATTGACCCAATTAATAATAATGAACAACAAGTGAATGATCAACCACCTAAATAACCACATAATGAGACTATAACCAATGAACTTGTTACAGCACCACGGGAAGTGCCATTAAGAAGATCTCAAAGATAAAGGAGATAGGCAATACCGAATGATTATGTGGTGTACTTACAAGAGGCCGAATTTAACATAAGAAATATTAATGATCTAGTTTCTTATGAAAAAGTTAATAATATTGATGATTATGAGAAATGGATTAATGCCATGAATGAAGAAATAAAATCTATGTGTGACAATAAAGTTTGGGAGTTAGTTGAATTGCCAAAAGGATAAAAAAGTGTCGGGTGCAAATGGATCTTCAAGATCAAACTTGAATTGAAAGGTAATATCAAATGACATAAAGATAGACTTGTTGCCAAAGGTTTTAATCAGGGATAAGGCATTTATTATAATGACATCTTCTATTCATTTTCAAAGAAGGCCTCCTTAAGAGTCATATTAGCGTTGGTGCCTCATTATGATTTAGAGTTGCACCAAACGGGTGTGAAAACAACTTTTTTAAATCGGAGTTTAGAGGAAGAAACTACATGACATAGCCCCAAGGATTCATAAAGAAAGAAAAGAAAACATGGTCCATGTGTTAAAAAAGTTAATATAAGGTCTAAATTAAGCTTCTCGTCAATGGTACCTTAAGTTCCATGATATCATTACCTCATTTGGATTTAAGAAAAATACCATTGACCGGTGTATATTCCTGAAGTTTAGTGGGAGTAATTTTATATTTTAAGTATTATATATTGATGACTTACTTATCGCCAATAGTGACCTTGGTTCATTACGTGAAACCAAGGAATATCTTTCTAAAAACTTTGAAATAAAAGATAAGGGTGTGGCATATTTCGTGATTGGGATAGAATTACCTCGGGATAGATCACGAGAAACGCTGGCACTGTCTCATAAAGGTACATTACCAAAGTTTTGGAAAGGTTTAGCATGCAAAGTTGCAATCTCGTTAACATTCCATTTCAGAAAGGGGATAAGTTCAGCTTAAGTCAATGTCCATGAAGTGATTTGAAAAGGGAGAACATAAAAGGCATGCCTTATGCTTCGCTCGTAGGAATCTTACTGTATGAACAAGTCTTTACTAGACCGAACATCAATTTTTCCATTGGCATGCTAGGTAAATATCAAAGTGATCCAGTGAATTATCATTAAAAAGCTGTAAAGGAAGTGTTGAGGTACCTGTAAGGGACCAAGGGTTACATGCTCACATATAGGAATATTGATCACCTTAGAGTGGTTGGTTACTTAAACTCAAATTTTGGAGGATGCCTTGATACTAGGAGGATCACCTTGGGTTATGTCTTCCTCCTTCAAGGAGGAGCCGTCTCATGAAAAAGTTCTAAGAAGAGTATCATTGCATTGTCTACTATGGAGGATGAATTCTTAGCTTGCTTCAAAGCTACAAATCATGAACTATGGATCTGAAACTTTCTTTCAGGACTTAGAATCATGGGGTCAATATCTACGCCACTGAAAATTTATTGTGATAATGTTACAACACTCTTCTTTTTTAAGAACGATAGGTATACTAAGGCGGCTAAGCATATCGAGATGAAGTACCTATAGTATGAGTGATAACTGAGTAGATCCTCTTGTGAAAGGACTATCTCTGAAGACCTTCATGAACTATGTCAAAGAGATAGGTCTTGATTAGTTTGACTATAATTAATTTTTAGCTTAGTTGTTTGATACTATTACTTGAATTCAATAAAAGTGTTTCTGATTTCTACTATTTACGTCTTTAATGAATACATGCATATAATTATGACCTATTATATGACAATAATAGTCCTTTATTCAAAAGGACATTATGACACCCAAAATTATAGGCCTAGTTAAATAAAATATTAGTGTTGTACTATATGGAAGGAACCATGCCCTTGAATAACATGGAACCGCCATGACTCACATCCATGAATTATTTTTTTATGGAAGATTATATTTATCACTTATTATGCACCTCATGTTACTTAATCAAATTATGAGGATATACTTATTAGGAACAAGTGGGAGACTGTTGGAATTAATATTTTAATTTGAGATATATTAAAATTCAAAATTAAGTATTCCCATTGATGTGGTCTTAATAAGCGGGATATTTAATTTGGCATGTGATAAATCCAAATTATAAAGAGATTGGGTTAGTTCCCATTTTTATGCCACTTGATGGATGATGGAGCCTAAAAAATAGGACATTATTAACAATTTTGGCCCTCTTCCCCTTCTATATTTTGTTGTTTTGATCCATCTAGGGTTATCTCATAACACACAAATATCCAAGGTAGAAGAGAAAATCCGAAATTCACCTTTTTATATTTTCTCAAAATTCTGGGCATATATAAGAAGAGAATTCTGGGCTCTATCAATGGGATTTTAGAAGGAAAATTTTGGAGCATTCAAGTCACAATTTCAAATATATTCAAGCACTATATTTAACCCTAACAATGGATAAATGTTAGTATTCAAATTATAGTTATATAACATATTAAATTAGTAATTGCCTGAAGAATAAACATCGTGGAAATCATGTTAAAACTTTTTTAATCCATGATATATAATGTCTGTTTATATCTTATTTATGACTTCAAAATAGTATTGTGTAACATCCTCCTCCTACAATCCAACCAAAATAGATCTTATTGAGAATATCTCTCTCTCTCTCTCTCTCTCAACTCTCCATTTCAAGAATTTCTTTTTGTCAACTAGTGTTATTTTATTTGTGATTACAAGGCGGTGGGGTCTGTTGATTGATTATTGTGAGTAAGTGGCAATAATATGAAATAATGATGATGAATGTATGGCTTTATGGTTTTGGTGGAAAGGTTTGCGATCTGTTTTTTTGTGTTCTACATAGATCGAGAGATCATGAACAGATAATAAATATTTACTATTTCTTCATTTTTGTTGTGATAAATTTTTTTACATTCACTTTAAATATATAATTCTTAATGTTTTAAGAAGTCTTACACTAAATATGACATCTCGATTTTATAATTTCCTTATCTTTTTCTTCTAATTACATTCACTTTAAATATGTAATGCTTAATGTTTTAAGAAGTGTTACACTAAATATAACTTCTCAATTTGATAATTTCCATATATTTTCTTCTCTTCTCTATATATTAACAATATATTATTAATAAACTAAACACTTCCTATAACAATAAGTAGTTTACTAAAAATATGTACATTTATTATATATAAGAGAAATTATATATATATATATATATATATATATATATATATATATATATAAATTATGAAAGGTTTTGTTCTCTATATCTTAACTTAAAATAAATATTTACTGTGACAATGAATTATTTTACAATTAATGTAAGATATTTATTCTGAAAGTTTTTCGTAGTGTAGATATTTTCTGTTAGAATTGATAATTATTTATATGTAACTATATACTTTTCAATTTAATTCTTCTTCTTCTTCTTCTTCTTCTTCTTCTTCTTCTTCTTCTTCTTCTTCTCCTCATTATTATTATTATTATTATTATTATTATTATTATTATTATTATTATTATTATTATTATTATTATTATTATTATTATTATTATATTATTATTATTATTATTATCTTTTTCTGTTAAGATTATAGAGTATTGTCTTTATAAAAAAAAATAATTCAAAATTTTATAGTGTTGATAAATCTTGTTTGATAGATCTCAATAACTAGGTTTAAAATATATCAACTACAAAAAAGGGGTTTGTACAAAAAAAGTTCTAAATTTTTTAAGTTTGAATAGAAAGAAAAATAAATTTTATTATTTTGAATGATAATCTTCCAACACTTAAGGGTGAGCGGTTAAAAAAAGGTATATACGTCTAACAAAATTATCAAAAAGTAAGAATATGGCTTATGTTATGATTGGATAGTCAATGCGACTTAGATATGAGAAGTCTTTTTTAACATGATATATATGTGAAAGTCCTTCATTTTTATCAAGTTTGTATTGCAACAACATTAAAATGTTGTACCCAAGAGTAGGTACAATTATTTAATGCATTTGGGATACAAACTTCGTAAAACAATACTTGGTATGTATAATATTACTCTTACTCAATACCTATAAGTTGATTAATCCGATTATTTTTAATTGATTAATGTTAACCTTACAATTATTTTGGACATATTCATCCTCCTCCTTATTCTTTCCTCTTTTATAAATAGTTAGAAACTAAATTTTTTTATTGAAATCGTTTTTTTTTCATTGTTAGTATGAATTTGGTAATTTGTGAGCGTGTTGGTCGCATATATGAGATAAATTTAGGATTTACAAAATCAGTTTTATCAACCCATGAAATTATCGGAATGCCTAATTGAAGATAAATTTTTGTAATTGGATAATAAACAACAAATATTGGAAATAAAATTTTCAAATACTACGTGCAGTAAAATAAATGAAATTAAACTGTGAAGGTGAAGTAAAGTACAGTTAAAATTAATTAAGGAAGAAAAATAAAGTAAATTATATTACTATAACGATAACGGTAAATTATAATAAGTAAATGGCAATAAAATATTAATTCTATTGAATAGATAAAATATAAAAAAAATCAATGACAATAGCATAAACCTTCGCAACTTTAAAAGTGTGTAGAAGGGGATATAAAATGTATTCTCTCTATATAAAAACTCATTTATTTTAAGAAGAGGTTATCATGTTATCATATAAGAAGTCTTAAATGTTTGAAGCATTTTGGTGGAGATAGAGTATTTTATTCTTATTCTTCTAACAAAATTTAAGAAAGAGAAATTTGGTCATATCCTTTCACCCTTACTTTTCCTTCTAACAAAATCTCTCTCTCTCTCTCTCTCTCTCTCTCTCTCTCTCTCTCTCTCTCTCTCTCTCACACACACACACACACACACACACACACGCACGCACGCACGCACGCACGCACGCACGCACGCACGTGCACATACACACACACACACACACACCCACACCCACACACCCACACACCAATCCTACATCTCTCTCACCCCCTCATCCATGATTATGACTTTATTTATCTGTTCTCTTATTCCCCCTTCCTTTTACTGAAATAATAAAACCATTAAGTTTCTCCATTTTTGTGAGAGGTCTGATTTATATGAATTTGATAGATGATGTTTTTAATAATGTATGCTTGTATTTATACATATACAATTATACTTTTCAACATCCCTCATTAAACATACCTAAAAACATATTAATAAAAAATATATTTTTTAGCCAAACTTAGTATAAATGATCTCCATGTTGAGGAGATCATCAAGAAAAGATTCATCCTCAAAGTGAGTGAAATGATATTCAAATTTTGAAAGAATAAAAAATGCACATGTGCACCCAATTTTCATTTCATCCAGTTCAGCGATGAACTTTTTCATGATTTTTTTGTAAAAAATCTCCTAGCTATGGAGACCATTTATCCCAATTTTAGTTGAAAAGAATTATTTTTTAAGTATTTTAAAAAACTGATATGTTAGAGAGTGTGATTGTATATATATATGTGTGCATAGTACACGTGGGTTAAACATGCATGAGTTATAGTACTCCTAAAAGTGGAAATTCGAATTTTTAAGTAAAATAACTTGAAATTATAAAGACGAGTGTTGATGCAAAAAACTAGAGTAGGCTAATTAATTGATCACAGATAAATATAAGTAAAAGAGACGAAATATTTTTAAAATGGTTCGACTGAAAGGAATAGCCTACGTCCACTGTTGTGAATTGCTTTGGGCGTGTTCAACTGCCTCTTATCCCATCCCCCTCGGAAGTAGGGTTTACAATGTATTTATATCCCCCAGGGGGTGTATAAGTGTTGGAATATCAAATGATGGAATGTCTTTTATACTGTAGACATTTACATCTATACAATCATTTATGTATACAACTGCTGGCGTTTTACTGTAATTGTTGGTCGGCCTTCCTGGTGTTGGTCGGGCTTCATTGACAAGTTATTTGACATCCCTCGGTAGGTAAACATTTCATCATTTATGACTAGGATTAACCTTCCACGATATATCCGTTTGGTCCATATAGCAGGATAATTGTTGGTATCAACAACGAGTTTTGTTTGGTTAGCAAATCCAACCCCGAACTTCTATGCCTTCTACTTATGGAACGGGCTCCTAAAACTATTGGTGACTGCCTAAAAATTCCTATTTGGTTAATGTGTTTAAAAATTATTGTTTTTCAACACAATTTTACTTGCATTTTCTGTTTAAAAGACATGTTTTTAAAAAGTAAGTTTAATTCATCTTGTATTTAAACTCTTGTTTTCAATTTTTTTTTAAAGTTAGAAAAGTTCATTAATTCTCCAACTTTCATTCATTTATACTTCAATATATAATTTAAATATTACACAAATAAATTTGAATACATATAAATGTAATATATATATATATATATATATATATAGTTACATATATATTAAATAACATTGTTAATACATACATGATATTTATAATAATATATGCATATATTGATAATCTACATGTGCCATTTTATCGACATTGTATGTATGTATTAGATAAAAAATACTCATATTATATGTGCATATATATATTTAAATACATATTATATGTACGTATATATTCTTATATGTACATGCATATATGTATCATATAAATATATATTATATGTTTATGTATAAGTAAATATATGTTATATATATATATATATATATATATATATATATATATATATATATATATATATATATATAGAGAGAGAGAGAGAGAGAGAGAGAGAGAGAGAGGAACGCTCACCTACATCATGATGTATGCATCACACCATATTCTAGACCCTAAGAAATTTTTTTTCCAATTTTTTTTTCTTGAAATTAACCTTTCAATAAACCCATATTCAAAAAAATTAGGTTAGAATACATTTTGTATATATTTTTAAAAAATCCACAAAAAACTAATGGCGCAGACCCTTATAAATAAAGAATTTTGAGCAGTTTTTTTGTGAATTTTTTAAAAATAGCTACAAAATGTATTTTGACCTAATTTTTTGAACATGGGTTTATTAGAAGGTTAATTTAAAGAAAAAAATAAAAAATGTGAAAAAAAAAAGTTTTTGAGGGCCTACAACTAGCTGTGATGTATGAATGATGTATAGAACATGATGTAGGTGAGAATTATCCAGTATATATATATATATATATATATATATATATATTAAAGTATAAAACTTATGTATGTCACAAGTTTGGCTCATGATGTCATCAATATAAATTTTTTTTGCACTCCCAATTTTACCCCACAAATGTTTGATTTCCCCCTCTTTTCTCACACTCTACTTTGTTTCCTCTTTTTTTCAAAATTCAAAAATAAGGGCATTATAGTATTTTTACCATTATCACACTTTCCTACCCTATTACCCCTTCCCCGTCTTTTTATTTTTCTTCCCCAAATTACTCTCTCCCTCCCTCTCTCCCTTTGTTCCTAAAAAATAAGGGCATTATAAGGTAAATTTTTCCCTATTCAGATCCGACGAACAAACCTGCCGCAAGCCCGCAAAACCGGTGTTCATTTCAGATCCGGCGAACCCACGAGAAGAACAACAAAAATGTAAATTTTTCTCTATTCAGATCCGGCGAACCGACTTGCCGCAAGCCCATAAAATCGGTGTTCATTTCAGATCCGGCGAACACCGCAAAACCGGTGTTCATTTAATTTCGTTTTGTTCTTTCCTTTTTCTAATCATTTTGTTCTTGAAAAACAACAAGGTAATTTTTTTTTGCTGTAATGCGTTTCTTTTTTTATTATTATTTTATTTTTCTAATCGTTTTTTTCTTGAATCTTTGTTCTGGAGAGACTACCCACTTACAACCACTCATTTGGGGAACAAAAACACAAGGCCATTGTGTTGGAAGAAAAGGGTATTCTTTGGACCAAAGTCAAAAATCCATTCCAGGAATCTATCAAAGGTTCGAAAATTGCCCTTATACAACTCCTTTAATTATTTTTCTTTTTCTTTCAAAATCAATATAACTTTGCTAGAGTACCTTCAATTTAATATTTTATGTGTTTTAAAGCCTTATGATTTATAACCATTCACTGTTTTAAATACATGGCTTCCATTTTTAATTATCTATTAATAGAATATATTAGTGTCGAATCCAATCATTTGTAATTCTTTCAAGATCCAATTTTCAGTTTCATCTCTTATAACTTCTCGATGTCCGATTTGATTTGGGGTTTCGGCATCTGATTTAATTTTTTTTCATGTTTGTATTATTAATTTGATGGGTGATGGAATCTCTGATTTGATTTGGTATTTACTTTCCAATTTTTTATGGTTTGGGTTTTAGTTTTGGGTTCCAAATTGTAATTTTTAATCTAATATTTTTTTTATAATCTGAACATGATGATGTCTAAGTGGTTGTTTGTTTTTCACTGAACCTGTTTGATTCAGCATACTTATTTACTTCAGCATACCTGTTTTATCATACGCGTGTGTTTTAAAGAATGTTCATTTTTGTACATATCCTTATCATGGTCATGTTGTTTGTTCATATGAAAGCAGCCTCCATACCTACTGCCAAGCGCTACTAAAGTTTGGTATTGTGCAAGTAATACACATTTTAGACAATTCTTGAAATTCATTCGGTATGACCTTTTATGCAAATGTTCTTTTATATACAATATGGAGGGCCTTTGAAATAATATAAGCATGATCTTTAATTGCGTTGTCTCACTGCTGAGCTGGACATGGATTATGTATATCGAGTTTGGGGAAATATTGTTCCGAAGTTAAATTTTTGTCTGATTGCCATAAACTAACGACCATAAACTATATATTTTGTTACAAATTCCCTTTTTTGGGAACTTTCTAGCGTCATCTTAGTGACACAGTGTATTTGGTATATAATTAATAATTATCATGGTTTATATAATATTTGACTAGCTATGTCAATTGACTAACTATATTTTTTGTTTTGCATCAGGTCGCATTTTGAAAACTACGGACAATCATTACATTGGAATACGTGGGACAACCTCAATTAATATATATGTGATTTTTTTAAAGAAGTTTGTTTCGTTGAAATATTTGTTTGATGAATTTGGACTTTTTAAATATTGTAAGATTGGTTATTACCCCTTAAGTAGGTTGGATAGTCCAATAAACAAAGTAGACTATGCCCATTTTTTTTAAATTGACACTTTGTTAATTTGAGACACAATGTGAATTCAATTGATGAATATTGTATATTTCATATTATATATGAGTCTATTTGATGAATTTGAACTATTTGAATGTTGTTGGACTATTTGTTATTTGTTAAGCAGGGTGGATAGTCCTAAAAACAAAGGTGATTATGGCCAATTTTTTTAAAATTATATTTTGTTTTGTTGTGGAACGAAATTTGTGCCTTTTTGCAATTACGTATTTTGAAATTTTCCTGTTTTGCGATTGCCAGCGTGCCTTCAGGCACGGGCATATCCTAGTATATAAATAAAGTAGCAAACTTATGTATGTCATAAGATAGAACAATGATGTCATCAAGATGAATTTTTTTTGCACTTTCTATTTTGTCCCTTAACAATTTGAATTCCCCCTCTTTTGACACACTCTATTTTATTTCTCCCTTTTCTTCAAAATTCAAAAATAAGGGTACAAGAGTAAATTACTTCTAATTTCCAAAAGGAATGCCTTCTTTCTCTTTCTCTGTTATTCATACACATGCAGATTCTTGTCGCACAAAGAGCTGAGAGTAAAACAGATGCCTTCTTTCTCTTCTTACTTTAATTCAAACCTTTGTTTTCCCACGTACCCAATTGCCATTATCCCTAAATCCCCATTTCACGCTCTCAACATATCGAAAAGGTATATTTTTCTTTCAGAATTAGTTTGTGGGTTCACCTCATTATCTCTTTATCTAACTTCATTTTTCCTTTCCATATTTAAGGATTTTCTTGGTGGTCCGTTGGAATTTTCTTCATCATCAGGTAACATTTGGGTTTTCAAGTTAGGGTTTTCATGTTTAGGGTTTTCAAGCTAGGGTTTTTCTTTGCCTTTATTTTTTTGTTACATACTAACATTTTTTGTGGCCTATTTGTTTATTGTAGTTGGATACTAAAATTTTTTGTTATATATTTTTGTTTAAATATCATTTCCCCTAGTTTGAGATTATATCCATTACCTTCTTATGTTAGTAATGTTATTCTATGTCATTATTATGGTAATGATCAGGTGTATTTTTGTTGCCGTTGGAATTTTCTTCATCATCAGGTAACATTTGGGTTTTCAAGCTAGGGTTTTCAAGCTAAGGTTTTTCTTTGGCTTTATTTTCTTTTTGTTACATACTAACATTTTTTTGTGGTCTATTTGTTTATTATACTCAGATACTAACATTTTTTGTTATATATTTTTGTTTAAATCCCATTTTCCATGTTTTGAGATTATATCCATTACCCTCTTATGTTAGTAATGTTATTCTATGTCATTATTATGGTAATGATCTGGTGTATTCTTGTTGTCTATTTTTTATAAATTGAATGTATATGGTGTTCAAGTTTAGGTAAATTTTGTATTCTATTTCATTATTATGGTAACGATCACCTCATAACATATATACCATTGTAAGCATCTCAGGTAATCTTTCTCTCTCTAGATGTCAAACGAGATGGTTTGAGTTGTTTTTTTTTTGGGATATTACTATTGACTGAATCTTTTAGTGGTGTTCATGTTTTGGATTTGTAGATTGCTATTGACTGTTTATGGATATTATGATATGGTTGTTGAAATTAGGGGTATCAAAATAGGTTTGGTACTTGCATGTTTTAGGGGTATACTGTTGCAATGATATATTTTCCATGTTTGTGGTGATGTCTTAGTGATATTGAGTAGTATTTTTTGGTTCCTATTGAGGTAGAAGATTGAGTCTTTAATGTAACTTTGTTGGGTTATTTTTTCAATTGTTTGGATGGTTTGATGGTGTTCGGGCTATATTATAGGTATAATAGGGTGAAAAGAATACCCTTTGAATACTATTGGTTCTAATTTTTTGGGATGAAATTAGTTTTTTGAAGCTATATGCTCTGTAGTTTAGAAGTTATATCTTTAAACACTACGCACCTTGTGTTCAACTAAATGATTGTGCTAATTGTGTTTAAACAAGTTATAACTGTTTATGTAGTTTGTGACATTTATAATTGTTTATGAAGTTTTTGGAAAGTCTTAAGGGCATCTAATGGAACATTGAACATGAGAATAATGCAGAACCATGTTCGAGTCAATCACTTGAAACACTTCTTCTAAGAAAAGGTAATGATCCCTCAATTTCTTTTAGTTTATATATATTTAAAAATATATATTTTTACATCTTATTACTCTTTGTATTGATTAGTGGTTAATAAGTTGATGAACATTGTTTTGAAATGGTTTGAATTTGTATGCATTGTTTAGTCCAAATTATTTACTACTCTCACCATCCCAACCTTTCAGGGAGAAGAAAAGGACGAAGATGCCAAAGGTTATTTTTGGAGTGTTTAGAATTTTAAAGTTCCAATATATGATTTTAGGCATATAGTATGTTATATACCATTGCATAAATGATGCCTCATAAGAAGGTATATAAATGTATGTACAAATAGAACTTGCCGTGCTTTGTTTATACTTTTGGTGTATTCGAAACCATAGGGTTAACATTGTTGTGCATTTAGTTAGGATAAACTTGAGATAATGCTTGGTTTTGTTTCTCTCATCCCAAGTTCTTCAGTAGTTGATGTGTTTGAAGAAATGCCCCTATGAGTTTTTTTCATTATTTGATGAAATATGTTCGAAGGTTTTTTTCATTAAATGCTTCTTAATAGTTTCTTTTAAAGGGTTCAGTTGGGCCCCTAATTATATATATGCTAGTAAAGAAATGTTATTATGAGCGATTATGTTTATGTTTGGTCAAAATAAATGCTTTAATTTATTTAGAATTATTTTTTGAATGGTGACCATTTCCCCGACAGTTACAACCCCTTAAAACCGCTCAGAATGATTTCTTATTGTATTTGTGGGAATCTTGCTTATCAATGGGATCTAATATTGTTGGAAATAGGATCTAATACAAGTTGTATTTCATTGAGTCATTAAACTTTGTAGTATTTACTTTTGTCAATCACAAACTTGATAAACTAGCTATTTAATTGACAACCTTAAAGAGTTTACATATCTAATTTGTTTTAACCTCCTTTCAATTGGAGGTTTGTATGTTAGTTCAACTGGTTTTAGTTTTTAAATGGTGTTTATGAGTTAGTCATGTTTCTAAACACCTGAGTTAATGGTGCATAATAATAGCCTTATTTCTAAACACCTGAGCTACCCTGATACATCTCTTCAAACTGCTGCACAATCTCAAGTTTGTCCTTAAGAACTTGGGGTGAGAGACATAAAGTTCTAAAAAAACTTGAGAGATTGTGCAGTAGAACACTAATGCAGCGTGGAGGAGACCAATGTCCTAATGCAGTGTCGTCTTCAGGTGTTCTACGGAACACCAAAAGAGACCAGTGTTCTAATGCAGCAAAACACTCATCAACATCGAACCCCAAGTTTTAAACACCTGAAGACGTAAATTTTTTGTCCTGCCCATAATAAACGCCCGATGTATCTTAGACTTTTATTTGAAATGTTGGATTCTTTATTCATAGTGGATACGTTTCACGTTGCAAATCATGGCATGTCAATGTGAAATGACTAACACTTTTTTCATTCCAGTTGTATATGACCAACACTATTTGATCTATTTGTTCTATGAAAACTATCTTGACTATTGCTCACCAATATGCCACTAATTCAGAATTCTAATCTACACGTATGTTAGTTTGACATTAAATTATTATGGTGAAATAGAAGAATTGATATTTTTTTTTGGGTTTAGTTAGGGGTAATAGAAGAATCATAGTATATTGGGTTTGTGAAATATGATAAATTTCAACTCAAAATACTTAATAAGTTAACCTTAAATTATTCATAGTTAACTTTAAGCTCCATTGGGCACAAATGATGACTTGGGATCATTTAAGCTTATTCCAAATTACTTTTATTATTTGACGTGATATTTCTTTATTTGTAGCAATTTCATTTTATAACACCGTCTTTGGTACAATTTAAGTAGCAGTGCATTTGTTTTTCTCTGTTGACTTGGCCTTATTCTCCAAATAACTTGGCCTTTTTCTCAAATTTAGTTGCACTTAAATATTATGGTTCTTCTGTTGTTTCCCGATATGCATATGACTTTTCTTATGCCCAACTGTATGCATCTTATATGTAATTGTAATTGTAAGTCACAAGTTCAATTATGTTCTTAGTATCTAATCTTTCCAATTCCTTTTCAAGTCATTAGTATGTTAGATCTCAATCAATATTACATAAATGCTTTGTTCATGGTATCATTTGTAGACTTTTTAACATACTAATGACTTGATAGATCAGACTAACAGTAAATTTCCATGGGAGATGTTTTGATAACATACTAACAGTATTGTCATTCACATTGATTGAGATCTAAGATACTAACACTAAACTTATATGACTTAATAGATCAGACTAACAATACTATCATTCACATTGATTGAGATCTAACATACAAATAGTAAACTTCCATGGGAGATGTTTTGATAGATCAGACTAACAGTAAATCTTCATCTTATAGGTTGTAAAAAACAAATGGATAATTAAAAGAGGTAGCAGATAAATCCATGTCTAAATGGATAATGTCACTCCTTGGTACAAACCCGAGTTTCATTCAGTTTTGGTGTAAATGAAATTGGTAGCGGAGAAACCACTGAGTGGAAACAGGGACAGGGGCTTGGGAAGCAAGGCTAGGGGATTACGACGCCCTTGACGGCCAAAAAGATGGATAGAAGATCCGGATGGTATTGACTGAAAGTTATTGGACAAAAGAAGGGATGGTATTGACTGCAAGTTATTGGACGGAATGAGTCAGTAATCAAGGCAAGCACAGAGTGTTTCAGATCTGCCTTCCATTAAGTTTTACATTGATCCGTGTTTTATGTTAAGACTAAATGCCCGGTGGGTGAGGAGGTGATATGCAGGTGACGTGTTGTTGGTTGATTGGTGTTGAAACCCACTAGCAGATGTTATCCACTTCCCTAGAAGAGCCATGCCCATCATCTCATATATTTTAACACCAAGTTGTGTTGGACTGTCCTAAGTGAACCCATTGGAAACTAAGGTTGTGTCATACAAAAGATCAATAGCCCTCGAGGCTTCTTCATCGTCTGGACCGCTCTTGCACGCAACATCCAATGTAATGTTTTATTCATAAATGTTCTTCGACCGATGGTGTTAGGAAGTCCATTTTCAACTTTTACAATATTATCTATAAGATTATTTCAGTGCTTAATAATTAACTGTCCTGTCTGATGTTCCATTTTTGTTTTTTTAATGTACGGAAATTCATAGTAATGGTAATGGCTCGATGGTAAGAAGATGCTGACTAAGTCGATCAATTTTTGAGTTACACAAGAGTCTGAGACCTGATTGGAAGGTTGGTAAGTTTTCGATAAAATGTATGTATGGAATTCTTTGATTTCTTTTTTGGTGGGATTTTTTTAACGAATAATATAACACTATATAGAAAGTTATACATTACAAGCTTGGCATCTCCTGCCTCTTATAGGTACAAAAATAGTTGAATAATCCAATAGTTTAGCATACCTTTAATTGTTGTTTTAATTAATGTACACAACAATTTAGCATACCTATTATTGCTTCTACGTATTTCGTTGTATTAATTATGGTCGTGATTCGTCTAGAGTGCTGGAAAGTGATTCTCATTTACGAGTTAGTTTTCAAGGAGGGAGGTTGATTTGATTAGTGGCATCTTATTTACTAATTTGAGAAAATTGTTGCGATTGTTCTTAGCACGTGTTTTCTTTTTAAACTGAAACATGTATTTTCAAATTTATGTACCAACTTGAAAATTTTGTGATGTGTTTTTATGATTAGTATTAAAAACACCCTGCTTACACAACCAAAATCTTCGGCAACACTAAGAACCCATTGTGTTACACCTTCAATTATGTGAAGAACCCACAGTCATGCCTTCGGTTACGCTAAGAACATACGCACTGTATTATCTATATGAAAAGAGACCAGTGTCCAAATGGAGTGTCGCCTTCAGGTGTTCTGCTGAACACCAGAAGAGACTAGTGTACTAATGCAGTAGAACATTAATATCCCTTGGAGAGTTAAGATATGGTTATATACTTTATTCCCCCCCAACACCCGCCTTTATCCTTTTTGTATGATGAATTTTTTCTTATTTTATTTATTCTTTTACATCTGTACTGTTTTATTTTCTTCTTATTTTTCATGTAGTTGCTCATGGTAAATTGTTTTTAATTAGTTGAGTATCCTTTTTTGGCTATTGTTGTTACTGATTAGTTGAACTTCATTGAAGATCCCAATTATGGTACTTTGCTTCGTTACATGTTATTATGCTTCGTTGATTTCAAACATATCATCGATAAATATTTTAATTTGATTCTTAACAAAATTGGTACAGTTGATTCTATTTCCTAATTTGTATTTGATGGATTTGGAATTATTCTGATAGTTAATTTACATTTTTTGCAAGGCTAATTTGTGTTTGATGAACCCACGACCGATAGCCATAGAATTACCATGAAGGGTGAGAAACACACATCCACCGATATTCTACAGATTTCATTTCAATACTTTTCAAGAATTTGGCCTTATCCTGGTGGTGCACACATCTCATAGCCTGCTGCTTCTATATACTACATGTTGTTGCTATTATCGTACTGCTTTGTTAAAATATCCTAATGAATTCCCCAGATGACGATCTAATAAAGACATTTTAGCATGACCGTGTTTGACAATTGTTTCTTCCAATGTAACACACTGGAGATGGGATGCCAACATATCATGGCTAGACTTCCCAACAAACTGAGGACTTGATACAACAAAAAAATGGAAGTTGAGGCATTATCCATATCATCCAATCATTTTGCCTCATTACTTTGTCACCCTTTACTTTAATAACAGTTGAAATTCTCTGGAGTCCAGTATGAGCTGAATATTGTGCGTCAAATAAGTAACTTTTTTGAAGCTTTCTATTAATTTATGTGTGGATAATACAGGCATAGATGATATTTTTTTGAGAAATTAACTTTATCTTCATTCATATACAAAGGTGAGGATCTGATATCTTCTCAATAATCAGAATTGTAAATTTTCACAAAAAAAAACTATTCACCTTTTGATATGGGGTTATTTCTTATCAGTAGTTCAAGACATATGTTTGTGGTATTGGGTATATAATTGCTCTTGATCCAATATTATGTATGAGTGCAGAATTTATCATGCCAAGTTGAGACATACACGATTTACATTTTTGATACCACTTACATCATTTACAATTTTGATAGCCAATGCAGTATGATGATGCATGAAAACACGCGTAAAAATACAATTAAAATGATAATACACGATACCACTACTTATGAACACGACGTCACACGACATCATTTAACACGACTTAAACAAATGAAACTTTACCCATTTTTTAAACTAATAGGTTCATACCATAGGTTATTTAAAAAATTGTTTATTTATTGCGAACTAAATACGACGTGTGGTCCTATCAACGGCGTACACTTTCAAAAATTAGCATCGTGCCTTCAGGCACGGGCATACCCCAGTATATATATATATATATATATATATATATATATATATATATATATATATATATATAGAGAGAGAGAGAGGATCTCCAACATACCTCAAAGAGGAAAAAAACAAACCACGTTTTAAAAATAGTAAAAAATATATTCTGAGTTGATTTTTTTGTACGATATTTAAACAATATCAACGAACCTACGAATAAAAATAATCTCAAAATGAATGTTTTTGCTATTTTAAAAAAATTAGTAAATATATGTCAATTTTTAGTATGTTCTTACACACACACACACACACACACACACACACACACATATATATATATATATATATATATATATATATATATATATATATATATACACACACACACACACACATATAAATCCATTTTTAAATCAAGTTTACCAAATATTTAGAAAAAATTTAAAACACAGAAAACTACTATATAAAAATATTCTCAAAAATAATTTTTAAACCAACGTTTCTATGAACATAATTCAACGGCCCCTAAATTGCTCTAGTTGAAAGTCCCATGTCTACACTTAATTTAAATTTCTTTCATTAAGAGCATTCGCAACACAAATGATGTAATTGGATGTCAGTGGGGGTATAAATCATTTAGGAAAAGAAAAGAAAAAGTATAGTGCTAAAATGGTAAAATCGCACAAATTGGATGGTGTCTAATAGAGCAACGAAGGAGTGCTAGATTTTTTATATTAAAATACACAAGCTCATATAAAAAAATAGAGTTTCAAATGAGATTTATAACAAAAAATGACATCATTTAGAATATTCCCTAGGTTAAATTTACCATATAAAATTTACTGTGCAATGTTTAGATTGGTAAATTTTTTATAATTACGGTAAATTTACTGTGCATTTGTGCTACCACATGAATGTTGCTAGAAATAATTTTTTTGACCTGGATTCATTTTAGACATATATGTAGACATAAATATGGAAAAATAGAAATTGTCGATTTATTTTTTTGTAAACATTACAGGGGTTGCATTTATATAAATAAACAATCATTATATCATTGTGGGAACTGATTATAATTATTTTTTGTATATTCATGTGCAAAAAAAAGGTTTGCTCGGAATTAAATTATTCAGAAAGCTTCTTATTAGGTATATACTTATTTTCCTTCTATGTATTCATTTATTTTAATCACGTACCCGATTGAGTAAAACTGTGACTATTTTCACATGATTTTTGATTTTGTACTATAGTAATTCATATTGTTAATGGATTAAAGTTTTGATTAACATAACACATGTTTGGATGTAAAATTAGTAGATGTTCATAAAATTTTTCACAAGTTTTAATGAATTTGGTTGATATAGGATTTTACTAATTTAATGTCAAACATTGTCTGAACGGGAACGTGACAACAACAATGGTTGATTTGACCTTGGTGATGCGAGCAATTGCAATTTTCCAATATATTAGGAGTTATGATCATCTCCTTTATAAGGTTTCCCATAGAAACTGAGATGCTGATTGGAAAATAGCATTATATCGTTTGTTTAAAATGAGTGATCGGGTATACCACACACAACTTATGATGAACATATGTGCATTTGAAAGACTTTGTGCTAGGCTAAGTATGTTTGGGCTAGCTAACGATCGATCAATTAAGGTTGAGGATCAAGTTTCCATGTTCCTAAACACCATGGAACATGATGAGCGATACGTTTTCGAAATATGTCATGTAGTATCATCCAAAAGGGCAAAACATGATTGTACAAAAAAAATCTTTATAAATTTTTTTGTTGAAAGATATGTACGGTCATAAAAGATCATGGTATAGGACTAAAAGATAGACATGAAGAACATAATCCTAAATATGTTCCAACAAACTCAATTAATCATGAAAATAACTAATGAAGTCCTAAGATAATCAATCTAGAGAAATCATAAAGTTAAGACTAACAGAGCATGAAAAACCTATGTATAAATATAGGCAAACCAAGGATGATAAACATGAGCAATAAACATGTATCCAAGGTAAAATTAAAACATTTTTAATATTTATAAAAATAGAACATACGTGGATAAAATAAATGACAAACTAGATATGACAATCCTAAGCATATTTTTGGAAAACCAATGCAAAGTATCTTAAAAAATAAAATATTTTTGAATTTTCAAGGTATGAAGAAATAAAAAATCAAGAATATAAATAATTTAGATATGAGTTATCAAAAGATGATATAATTGAAATATAAACTTACATTCGAAGAAAAAATACACATGCCATTGTAAGATATATAAAGAGAAATGCTAACAAAGGCTATGGCATAAATCAAAAGAACTTATAGCATTTAGAGATGGAAGGAACTAATTTCAGAATCATTTTAGTTCCACCTTTAAGTTCATCCAAAATGTTCTTCCTAACCCATACATATAACACCCCATATTTTTAAATAATTAATTCTAACATTTTTAAATTTCACGTGTACTCGTAATTTAATTAACATCAGAATTATTGTGTACTTATTAAATATTAATTAGTGAGAATGGAATTAAAATTTGTGTGGAAATAAATTTACTGGGTGTGATAAAGTAAATAAAAAATTCGATAGATTGTTAGTACGTCGTAGTGGGTATAAATGATGAAGATTAACGGTATCTCAACACCCGGACATACAAGTAGGCTATTTTTGGGTTGAGATAGAATATTGATGTTTGGTGACTCGAATGATGATTTCGAGTGCACGGTTGATCCAAAATAGGTTAAAATATTCATAATCAAGTACCCGGGGGCAGATATTGGATATCGCGGAATTTTTAGACTAATCGAGACACACTCGGGAGCATACGGATCATTTTACACTATGGGGATAACTTAATTTCGAGATTAAGAATTCATATAAGAGGTTAAGGGTTAGGAGGTAGCCACTTTACATATTAAAAGATATGAGAGCTAAATTGGTGAGAAAACAGAAAGAAAAACACAAAGGATTCAAGGGGAGGCTTAATTGGAGGCAAATCGTTAGGAGTTCTTGGCTAGATTCAACCCTACAAGAAGAATATCATATATCCTTCTACGTCTAAGGCAAGTGACTAAATTTGCTTAATATTTATGTTTAGTTTTATTTTCATATAAAAATTTGGTAGACTTGTAACAAATTTTGGGGTGGGAATTGACATGTAAATGGATTTTCAGAAAAGTGAAATGGATGATGATTTCTTATGATCTTGTTAGAATAAATCCCACATGAAAAGTAGGTTCTTTTCTAGAGAAACCTAAGGAAAAAAAAGATATATATTTTTCTTGAATGGAAAAATCTGAAATTTAATCAAAAAGATGTGATCTTGAATTATGGATTTAGGAATAGTATTAGAATTAAGGTGTAGATAAATTATAGGAAAAAATGATGATTAAATTCCATGATTATGAATGATCTTGATGAATTAGGAAAATCAAACATGTATCCTTATGTAAGTAATTGATAGGGTAATGTTTATATGCACGGGGATGAAGATTTGAGTTGTTTTGGGTTAAAGAAATATGCAAAAAATTGTAAATAGGAAACTGTGTGGTTTTGGGTTTGATAAGAGGGGCGAACCAGTTAGCCCCCTAGCTGAACCGATCCTGAACTCTTGTGTAGCCCAGTCTTGATATTTTAAATGGTTTTTATTATTATAATGGTTCCGAGTTGGTTCGGGGTATTCGTAAAGATGTTAGGACTACTAAAATATGACTTTGGCACATTAGTAATTATCGAAAAATGATTGGGGATAATCCCGAGGTAAATTTGGGTGTTTGGGATGTTTAACACCCTAATAATAAAATAAGGAATTAGGGATGAATAATCGAGTGAATTTTAGATACGGGTTGGTTGGTAAGGTTCGGGTGATCCAGGAATGTTAAGTAATTTAATTAATGGTTAATTAAATATATGAGAGTTGGGAATAGACTCGGAACACTAGGGCTCTTTCTTCGGGTGTTACGCATGTATTAGCCGGATTATGTGATATGTATATATACGGGTTAGGGGAAGTATATATATATATATATATATATATATATATACCCATCTTAATGGATAAGCTATCGTTGAAGGTTACGCATTGTGGGAGGTCACTCTGGAAAATTCTAGCAAAGGTAGTACCGTTCCCCCAGGTTATAGGTTTGTTCACGAACACCCTATGTGAGTTTTGTATTCTCGTGGAATAATGTGGTATGGTTATGACCCACGAACATAAGACCATGGACGCCTCTAGTTTCCATTTTTGTTTTGGGTTTGGTGGTGAGATTTTGACCCAATTACCCACGTCGAGTTAGATACTCCTTGAGCTTGATAGCATGCTTGTGATTTTGCATCCAGTGAGAAAATACTTAGAGTGATTGTAGTTACATATATAGCGAGTGATATATTTGTATATTTTTTATGTGTTACAAACATACATATATAAAGACAAAGATGATTATATATGGGCGTAAGTCCTTAAGTGTGAATGTTTATTAATAACTGGAGTAAAGTTATTAAAACAGGCTTGTGATAATATAACTGAGCATTAATCAAGCATATGGGTAAGCTACTTTAGAAAGAAAAGATAAACAACATAGTCGAGACAGATTAGTGGTTTATATTAAGTTTAGTGATAAGTTTAGTTAGGTTGGGTAGCGTAACTAGGAGGGTTATGAAGCATACGTTAGGTGCGCACATTAGATGATGGGTGAGGGTCGACTCATGGGAGTGCACTACCAGTTTAAATATGACACTACACCAAAATAGGTCAATTGTAACAGGCAAAAACCGTTACAAAAATATTTGTAACTGATTAAATCCGTTAGAAAATTGGAGTTATTTATTTTACTAACAAAATTTGTAACGGTTAAAATATGTTGCAAATTTAATATTTGTAACGGATTAAAACCATTACAATTTATTTTGTAACGGATTTGACGTCTGTACACATCACATATATTAGTAACAGATTTACATATATTGTCTCTTATTTCCTTTACCACGCCAAGTGGATTTTAGTAACGTTTTATACTCACTGCAATTTATCCCATAAGTTCATGTATTAGTATTTAAATGTGAATTTTGATAAATACTTATTAAATTGCTCAAACCTATAGAATTCTTCAAGACCATCAACGTCAAGTCGAAATAGGACCCATCGACGTATTTGTTGAAACTGTTTAGGTTCCAACATCACAATCTTGTCATCTAACAACGGTCCTTCATCAGAAAACTCTCCATCTTCATTTAAAAACGCTTCACGAGTACGTTTGTGGTTTTCGTAAAGAGAATTAGGCATGTATTCCATGCAATACCTAACAGATTCAGCAGTAACATAGGACTCCGCAATTGAACCTTCAATGTATCGCTTATTTCTAGGTATATCTTTAAAATCCCGCATCTTCCTATTCGTGTGAATAAGAAAAAAGTATATATGACATATTCATTAACAATGATCTATACGTATATGCTTGTGTTTGTGCTTGTGCTTGTGTGAAAATAAAAATTAATATAAAGAGTTTACCGTTCAAATGGATACATCCAATGTGTTCCTGTAGGACCACAAGCCAATGCTTCATCGGCTAAATGAACAGTAAGGTGGATATTAATATAAAAAAATGTCGGCGGAAAGTGCTTCTCCAACACACACAATGCCTCTACAACCATAAACTTGGACCTTTGCATATCCTCGCGAATTTAGACTTTTGAGCATAATATTTTGAAAAATAAGCTCAACTGTTGAATAGCTCTTCGTAAATCTTTGTATTTCGAAAATGAATGCTGCAGTTATACGGGCAAAAAATACTCTATAATAACGTGATAGTCATGTGACTTCATTGAGTGCAAACCAGGTGGGTTAAGGGTGACGATATTGCTCAGGTTGGACGAAAGCTGGAAGGTAACTTTAAGTCTTTCAAAATTTGACAAAACTTACGTTTCTCTTCTTTATCCAATATAAATGATGCTTTTGGTTTCCTCCCTTTCCCGGTTTGCTCATATTCTTGCATCCATTGACCACTATGTATGCCCAAGTCTTTCATATCCTTCCGCGCATTTTGTTGTATCTTTAGTTTTCATTTTATCATCGAGGATTGTACTTATTAAATGCTCTGCAACATTCTTCTCAATGTGCATCACATCAAGAACATGTCAAATTTTATGAGAACTCCAATATTCCAAGTCAAATAAAATTGACCTTTTATACCATGCCTCCTTAACTTCAACATTACAATTCTCATTTGCGTCACCCTTCTTTCTCTTATTACTGGAAACTTTTAGAGACTTTCCTAGTGTATACTCGATGCAATGTAACTTCTTTATAAGTGTGTCCCCATTCAACTGACGTGGAGGAGGTGTATACTCTGTTGACCTAATCCCCAAACTCCCACCTTTTCGAAAAGGGTGATCCATGTCAAGGAAAATACGATAGTTTGTATAAACTATCTTATTACTGTGTACAAGTCGGATGGATGGAGTATCATCCCCACAAACAGGGCAAGCTTTATAACCATGTGTAATACACCTAGATAAATTCCCATATGCACGGAAATTGTGAATCCCCCACATTAACATATCTTTCAATGTAAAAGGTTGTATCTCATACATGTCATAAGCCGAAACACCTACTTCCCATAATTCCTTCAACTCATCAACTAATGGCTGAAGAAAAACGTCGATGTCTTGACCCGGTGCCTTTGGACCAGGTATTAACAAAGACAACCTTTGAAACTCGCTCTTCATTCACAATGAAGGTGAAAGATTATTCGGCACCGTGATAACAGGCCAACAGCTATAACTGGTAGAGTGAATGCCATGAGGATTAAACCCATCAATTTCTATTGAGAGCCAAACATTGCGTCCTTCTTTAGCAAATTCAGGCCATTTTGATTTGAAACTCCTCCATTGGGACAAATCACATGGATATCGCTGGTAATCCCATGAAGTGGTTGCCCTATGGTGCCATGTCATTTCTCGGGCTATCCATGAAATAGTATAAAATCTCACCAACATTGGAATCAGAGGGAAACGTCTCAACACCTTTTTAGGTTCTTTGGAAATCCTTCCCCCTTTCCTCATAGTAATTGAATACCTTGATTCTCCACATTAGGGACATTCATCCATATATTCATTCTCCTTCCAATATAAGACACAGTTATTGACGCATGCATGAATGTAATTGGCCTTCATCCCCAAGTCTTTCATCATATTCTTTATCTTTGGATATTTTTCTGGTAGTGTATTACCTTTTGGGTGCCACCTTTTTAAGATAGACAAAAGTGTCGTGACACTATTTACTGACCAACCAATTTGCTTCTTTAAGTTATGAAGTTCTATAATTGAAGAAAGAGTTGTTTCAGGACCCTCGCATGAAGGATATAATTTCTCAACTGATAATCTCTTATATTCATTGTACTTGTAATTTACGACATGATCTTCTTTGGAAACTCGTGACTGATCGCATTCAACATCTACATAAGGTTACCCATGCACTCTGTAGCAAACATCAACAAGATTTTCCACCCCAACACCTTGTTCCTCGATGTTTCTTCTACTATGCTCTCCTCAACTTGTTCTACCGGTGGGGGATTAATAGTGTTCACGGATGCATTTTCACCATGAAAAAACCATACAGTATACAATTGATGCATACCATTCCTCCACAAATGTCTCTCTACTTCTTTCGATTTCAGATGCAATTTTTTGTGACAATTCGAACATGGACAAGGTATCGTTGTCAACCCCTGGTCATTATTCTCTTCCGCAAATTTAATAAAATCTTCAATGCCCTTTAAATACGACAAGCTGCCTTTGTTCTATTCAGTCATCCAGTCTTTGTTAATCGGTCGTGACATTCTATAAAACAAGATAAAACACGTATTAATAATAAGTTGTAACTGTAATCTTCGATAATGATTCGTGTCTATTTATGGCAACTAATTATACCATGACTTATGCTAAATTTATGGTTTCTAAATTCTAAACACACTTTTTATGAATAAAAAGAAAATTTAAGCATATTCATCATATCAAGTAACTAAAACACATAATTCATCGTGATTTCTATTTGCAAATAACTTGATCATTCATAGGGTTCATTTTGATTTACCATAAAACTTAAGATGTGTATCGCAATAAGTGTATTGGGCAAAACTAAATATTAATCAACTTAAGATACATAGATGAGAAAATGACCCTCCCCGTAACGTCTCAAATGGTTGGAGTTTGTATGAGACTATGCTTCATAATGGAGGTCCTTTCACGGGTCACTTACAAAATGTCCCACGCCTATTTAGAAGTGAAAAAGTATCTTCATAGCTAGGGTTCTAAGTCAAATTAAATAATTCTTACTTCATTACTCAATCGTAAAGAAATCTCATGTTCTTAATTGAAATAACTTTTAATTTATCGAATAAAACTAATTAGTTCAATTAGATAATGGTGATGCAATTAATAAATGTGAAAAATAAAAGTAATCACATAAGAACACACGAGTTAAAGTTGAAAACTTCACGAAAAAAATCTACTATCGCACATATCCCTCGCGAGTCCACTAGTATCGAATGTTTTTAGACATCTTATAAAAAAATATTAATTAGAAAATATATAAATAATGCTCATAAATTTATGATTTTAAGTAAATATTCATCAATTAATAGTATTCGTACCTCATGAGTTCACAACTCGATGTGATCTTGTGCAATTGGTTTAGCCTGTTTATCATGAAATGAAAAATACTATACACAAACAATACTTCACAAATAAAATCAGGTACTGTTTATAATAAAGAAATTAGATAAAAATACGATTTTTTTTCTTTACTTAAATACATGCTTTGAAAATGACCTCTAGAATAATTTTTTTTATTAAATATGCTAGAAGAATAAAAAATAAAGAAATGACACAAACAAATTTTAATAAAAATCAGTTGTTTTCAAAACCTCTTCCCCAACCCCATCCCCAATTCCAACCTACACCTACACCCTACATTAAAAAATTGAGAGAACTAAAACTATAAATTGAACAAACTAAAAATGCAATATAAAGAAAGAAAATAACCTAATTTTAAAAATCAAACTTTGTTGATATTTCCCTATCCCCTGCAGCTTTACAAATGAGTGTGTCATATTACTTCTTTGAAAATCAAAGCAAAATTTGAAAAACTTTTGAAAATCAAAAGTTTGATTCCATCCCCAATATATGACAAACTCATTTGTAAAGCTGTAGGGTTTGATTCCATCCCCAATATATGGCAAACTCATTCGTAAAGCTATAGGGGATGGACTCAAACTCATTCGTAATTCGTAATTCGTAATTCTAATGTGATTTTCCAAAAGTTTGATTTCATATATTGAATCCCCAATATATGGAATCAAACTCATTCGTAAAGTTGTGGGGACAATATCGATGAGTATCCCATAACAAAACCATAAATCTTATGGAGAGATAAGGGAAACGAGAGAAACAATACATGATCGTGCATCAACTGTATGGAGAGAGACTAAACACGAAATTATACCAATTTCGCGAGAGGTATGAAGAGACGAACGGGTTGGGGAGGTACATAGAGAGACGGGAGAGAGTTGGAGAGTGGAGCCGCTCGCTCCTCTCCTACTTTCTCTTTTTTTAATGGCTTTTGCATTTAATTCTAATATATTTGTAACAGATTTTTGCTATTGATAATGGATTTTGCCCGTTACAAATGTGTAATGGACAAAATCCGTTACAAATAGGAAAAAAATCCGTTACAATTTTCCTCATTTGGTGTAGTGTGAAAAATTGCTTTACATTTTCATTACTGCATTTTTATTCACTTGCTAAATATTTTCGAAAGTTTTGGGCTTTGACTCGCATCAGATATTTTTCAAAAAGTTTTAGGTGTCCATCCATAGGGATGCCAAGGATGATTCTTCTCTCCAGTGTTACGTTGCTGCATGGAGTAGCTGATCCTATCATTGTTATCTTAGATTAGGTTCCATTTCAAATATTGGTTGGGCATGTCGCCCCTTTTATCAGATTTATTCACCCTCAGTTTTATTTAATTCAGTTCGAATGATTGTATTGGATTATTAATAACCGATGGTTTAATCCGTGCTTGAATTTATTTATTTCCTCATATAGACTTCTTGATTAGTATGATTATTTGTATTGTATATTGTGAACGGGATTATAGCGAATGCTTTACTTTTGGTATTGTAATTAAAGATTAAAATTTAACATAACTTATTAAACTAATAGTTGGTTAGTAATTAATTGAATTTCGATAGTGATGTTAAGAATGAGCCAGATGAGACTCTCGTTTTATTTTGGTAGTGGGATGGTCACCTGTTATTTTAATAGTCGGGGTGTCATAAAAGGTATTAGAGCATCAGGTTCAAGTGTCCTTAGGATTTGTGTGGTTTATTATAATTTCAGGGTAGCCCCCTATTTTAGGACTATTTTATTTATTTACGCATTTACGTTCTCCTGCCATTATGAATTATATTAAATGTGGAATTAAATAATTAGGTCTAGTTTTAGATACCACCCAAGAGAGGATGACCAGCTAAGGCCGCCAAGAGGGCCAATGAGGGAGAGGCTCAACACGAGGCACAGGTGCCATAAGGGACGGTGACGATCGTAGAGGTGGAAACTATAGTTGCTCAGGCGGTTAATACCGTCATGACTGCCATGGAAAATCACTTTCCACAGAATCAGCCACAGCAGCCAGTGGCACCGGTCGTCCGGGCCCATCAACATGGGAGAGAGTGAGGGGGCCTTAAAGAAAAGGCATCCACCAGAGTTCCATGGTAGTTCAGACGTGGTAGCTGCTAGCCAGTGAAAGAAAGATATCACTGGCTAGTTTTAAGCTAGTTAGCGTAGCATACAGTAGTGGGAGTCGATCCACAGAAGATGAGAGTGACATTATGACCATAGCAGAGTTTTGGGTGCGGTTTGACTGCAAGTATTTTTTGTCGGTGATCCAGATAGGGATGCGATGAAGATTTCTCAATGTTACTCAAGAGGGCCGGACAAAGGCCAAATATGAGGAATATAAAATTTGTGCTCAATGATGTGAACACTAAGGAGAAGAAGATGATAAAGTTCATAGATGGACTTACTTGGATGATTAGGAAGCACTTGCTTGATAACCCAACATTGAAAACATACACTGAGGTCGTTAACGTCTCACTACTTCACTGCTAGGACCATCGCTTCCATTTAAAGGAAAGCAAGAGAGCGGGGGAGACTATCCAGGTCGACAGAGTAGGTTAGAATTATGCTAATGGGTCACTACAGAAGCACATGGGAAGAAAGCATGAGAAGGATTCACGATGGGGGGATTCGGCTAAGAGGATTTGGTCGGGAGGTTTTTATCCTGATGGTTGTGGGTTCAGATAGGGCCAGCAGAGCCATTAGAATCCGCATTAACAAAATATTCCCTATGGTTTCTAGGGTCAAGACAATAATAAGGGTGGCCATCAAGGCTGGGGCTAGTGATCGATATAGCCCTGACAGGGCCACCCGCGCCATAGGCAGGGGGACTTAATTGGCCATTGTTTCACTTGTGGAGAGATGGTACATCGGAAGAAATACTGCCCATAGCTGGGCAGAGGACCACAACAGGGTGCCTAGTAAAAATAGAGAGCGCACTTATCACCTACAGCACCGGCTCCACTAGCCCCACAACAGTAAGGGCAACTACAGTACATGCGTGTCTACAATGTTCGGGATGCAGTCATACCATAGGCCCAACAGGCACCACCAGCCGTTGAGGGTACGTTTCCTATACATGGTCATATGGGCAGGGTATTGTGTAATACGGGAGCCTCACACTCGTTTATAGATACTATATTTACATGCACAGCCAGTCTACAAGAGACAGTCGACAACATTATTATGTGTGTAGACCCACCATTGGGCAGCGAAGCTCTTATACACTTGATTTGTCGAGAGTAGATGTAGACATAAGGAGATTATGTTTAGCATCTGACTTGCTTGTTTTGGACATGATGGCATATAATGTTATCTTGGGCATGGATTGGTTTGTACGGTATAATGCAATTATTAATTACTTTAGAGGACTATTGTATTTTCCATCCCAGGACATGAGATGTTTCTTATAGTGCTGCTTCTTCCTAAAAGAGGGTCGAGCACACACCTATACTACATTGAGGAGGAGACCTCACAGGAGGTGGTTGCCTTTTTGGATTTGATTCTGGTTGTGAAGGAGTTTGCATATGTTTTTTAGGAGATCCGCGATTTGATACCTAGCTAAAATTGAGTTCGTAATCAATTTAGCACCTGAAATGAGCTCGATTGCACAAGCACCATATCATATGTCCCCGTGAAGGATGAGTGAACTGTGAGATCAGATTCAAAAGCTCCTGGGGTAGGGTTTTTATAATACCCGCACCTTTAAATTGTACTTGTATGATTATCCTTTATTTAGCGACGCTCCGTTAATGAAATTTTTACGTTGCATGTTCCCGCATGAGTTATGATTTATGTTCGTATAATTATTTTAAGTACCTTGGTTAAGTTTCACGCGATTCGGACAGTCAACGAACGCTACGCGAACTTATGTACTAATTGTCTTACGACGCACGACGCAGCGAAAGTCTAGTTTTGCGGGTATTGTTTAAGATGCCTCGGAAGGTCAAAAAAAATATTCCGACCATATATTTAGGCTCATAAAAATATAAGGAATATTACCACGTGACGAAAAAACGAAAAAAATATGTTTTGCGCGGAGGTCCCATTTCTTGCGCGTATTGTTTAGGATGCCTCGGAAGGTCAAAAAAATATTCCGATCATATATTTATGCTCATAAAAATATAAGGAATATTACCATGCGAAGAAAAAAAAAAAAAAATGTTTTGCGCGGAGGTCCCATTTCTTGCGCGTATTGTTTAGGATGCCTCGGAAGGTCAAAAAAAATATTCCGAACATATATTTAGACTCATAAAAATATAAGGAATATTACCATGCGAAGGAAAATCGAAAAAAAATATGTTTTGCGCGGAGGTCCCGTTTCTTGCGCGTATTGTTTATGACACCTCGGAAGGTCTAAAAAAATATTGCGAATATATTTTTTGACTCACAAAAATATAAAGAATATTACTATGAAGAGGAAAATCGGAAAAAAAATACTTTTGCGCGGAGGTCCCGATCTTGCGCGTCTTGTAGAGGACAATCCGGGAGGTCAAACGACTATTGTAAATATGATTTTTTAGCCAAAAAAATGCAAGGAATGTGAATCTCAAATTAAAAGTTAAAAAAAATGGCAGGAGAGAGAAAGTGACGAAAATATCCCTTAGTTATTGTGTCAACTTGTGTGTGAGAAATGAGAGACTTGATGTGGTGGTGTAGTCTCTTTCACCCATCAGATTTTCAGACCTTAATAAACTCTTTCACTCTTTTGGAAAGTGCCTAGCTCTTAGTCTTTGTCTATAGGATGGAAGATAACTATTTTTGGCTTATAAGAGTCTTGTGAGGGGTGAGGGTTTGGAGCCAAAAACTTCATCTCTTTCCATCAGATTTCTCTCTTTTCCCATAGCCAAAGGAATGTGGTTCTCTTTTAAATTCGTGAGTCTATTTTACCACCCATTTCCCACCATTGTTGCACTATTTTGGAGGTCTTAAACTCCATTAAAGTTTGCCAAAGAAGTAGGACAGCTTGTTGAAGCAAAACAGAGGTGGTTTTGGAGCCTTTGAGTGGTGGTTTTGTGAAGTTTTATGGTGTTCCTCTTCCATCTTCTTCAACCTTCTCCTCTTCCTATTTCCAAGTAGGGTTTTCCTCACTCTTAAACTCTTTTATTTCAAATGCTAATATGAACAAGATGATGAGAAAAATGTGACTTTTTAGCTCTTCTCCCTTATTCTCATATGCTATGAAAAACCCATTTTGTGAAAAATGATAAATGGAGAAGATGATGTTTAGAATAAATTTTCAGATTATTATATATGTTGAAATCATGCTATAAATGTAACAATCTCATGAAATAAACATAGAAAATGTAATGCTACTAGAAAATGACTAGTTAATGCATTTGTTGGGTTTTCTAAGGAAGAATACCCATTTTCATGAAATAGTGTATGTACTATGTAGTATGTGTTAGTCTTGACATTAACATGATTAATATTGAAATATAGTGGTCTAAATATGTGTTTAATAATCTCATAAAAACAGCCCCAAAATCTAATATGTTGAAATATTAGTTTAAGCCTCTAGAATATGTTAAATAAGGCTTATAATAATGTAAATGGCTTTATGTGTACAAGTGTGCTAAAATGGGTTGTACATCACTAATAAAGGTTTAAATGTTGGTGGAAACATGTAGTGCATTAAAGAATGATTTTTGTACTTAAAACCAACTTAAAAAGGTAATTTTTGGTAAAAAAATGCCTTAGTGGTAGATTTGGTAAATATGGAGAAAAGTCACTTAAATGGTGTTTTTACATGAAAAATACTTGAAAAATGCCAAGGAAATGCTTTTTAGATAATAAAAGTATAAGATGGCATTTTGGTAAATCAAAGTGTTGTAAAGGTGACTTAGTATATTTTAGTGTTCGGCGTTGACACTAGAATGCCTCCTCGGCTCGTAGGATGCAAAGACTAATAACGGGCTTTAATAACCAAACCGGATAAGTTGAATTGTGAACATTGAGAATAATGTTAAACACATGAAAGATATGATATTCGGATGACGCCGAGAGAAAATAATTAAGGAGGGCATGACGTCCCTAGTGGTGAAAGACCCCAAACAAACTGCAGTAGTATATGGCGGCGGAGACCGGTGGTGTGAGGCCACGAAGTCCGTGAGTGTCTGTTGGCAAAATCCCAAAAATAATGTTAAGTAAGGAATGAGAAAAATTCACAGAACTTAAACTAATGAATGAATAAGAGTTCATTAATTATTATGTGGATGACATAAGTGGAATATAATTAAGTTCCTGGCTTGGAATATTAAAGTGCTAAGAGTGAGTGGGCACGTAGCCCAGGGCATTGCATATAGGTGCATTTATGACTAAGTTAAAGAATCTTGTTAGTATAGATACATGATAACTTAGTTGAATATAATGAAGGCTTCTTGAATATTGTTAGCATAGTTAAATGTTAACGAAAATAATCATTAATGATAATTAATGAATATGAGACAACGATGGTTTTCAGAATTACGAAAATGCATTGTATATGTATAGTATTTTGCTATGAAAATTATTGCTTAGTATTCCCACCCTACTGGGCATTTCGCTCATACCCTATTTTCTAAAACCCCAGGTACAACAGGTGGTATGTCGAGTAAGGATGTTGGAAAGGCCGCAGAAAGTGCTAGTCGTCGTTAGAGGCTCTGTAACCGATTTTTAATCCATGGACTTATGTTGAACCATAATCCTTTATGTTTTGTTAAGACAATTTGGTTTAAACTTGAACTATTTGGAAATTGTAATAATACAGGGATTTATACTTTATTTATGGATTAAATCTTACCAAAGGTTTACTTGTTAAATTGTTAATTGAATATTAACTTGCAAAATATGGGCCTCACCTTTTCACAATAAAAGAAATCAAAGGTTTTCTTGAAGTATAATGTGGCAACTTTTTTCCATTTTAATAGAATGTTTTATCCCCCTCCCCCTTAACACTTCGGTTCGGATACGGGTTATTCCAACGGTAACTCTAATCCGGATCGGGGCGTTACAACTTGGTATCAGAGCATTAGGATCCTCATGAGCGTCGGAGTGATTCTCGTTTTAGTTCCCTTTCGTTCCGCATATATTATAATCGTACTAAATTTTCCTATCATATAGGATGTCCCCTACTCGTAACACTGCGAGCGAAAACAACGAGTTACAGAGTATTTAGGAGGCAGTGCGCCACTTAGCTGAGACTATCTGCCATCAGTAAAGGGGCGACACCGTACTCTTATGTGAGGTACATCATGTGTCAATTTGATAAATTTATAAGACTAAGTCGTAATAGAACGTCTAGTAATTTTTGTTGCATATTATCTAAAGAGCTTGTAAGTCCATTTATGGGACTAGGTTATTAAGTAGTACACTTATAAGTATTGATTCTATGGAGATTAGAATGACTAAGTAACTTGATTTTGATTTGGGTTTAGATAGTCACACTAATTCAAGATAACTTACGAATGAATCTATACAGTCCTCAGGACTTAGCATTAGAAATGATGGTATTAATTTATGGTTTTAGAAATTTATGGGATAGCTTAAGGCTTAGCATGTAATGAGATGGTTACATAGTAAGATAAGTTGGTTGTCGTGGTGGGATAGTCATTAAAGATTAAACTATGTGCTATGATGAAGTTTGTTTTGGGTAGCATTTTAGATAGGCATATGAATTCATATCAAATTGTCCTTTGGAGTCATGTGCTAAGAATTATCTAATGATGTATTAGTACATGTAGTAGTTATTGCCTAGTAATGATGAACCTTAAATTGTACCCCATGTACTATAGTGACAAAGATGTCCTTCTTCGAACCTTCGGGGTTCCTTATGATGTCAATAATATAAAGTTATAATTGGTGTAACACGTAGTAAATAAGATTAGTGTTTGGACCATTGAGGAATTAAATTAGTGGCCATGATTGGTTGTTTCACATTAAAGGATTATGTCATGACGATTCTTGCACTTGCATGAGTGTGTTTAATTGGAGATGATTGAATTGGTATCCTTAGAAAATTACTATGTTGAGATTTACATAATCGACTATTGATGGTTATAACACGATTTAGTCATATTGATATTGTGGAAATACCTTGGAGTTAGTTCCATGGATTTGTTTATAAACATGTATTATGGTATGAGGTTTATGAAAAATGTCAGGTCGATAAGTGTGAGTTATGCACTTGGGAAACTTAGAACACGATGATGCTCATAATGGATTTATAGATAACACTCAAGATGAAGTGTTAAGCTTGATTATAACACATGTGCATGTTACCTTTACGGTTTAGTATGATCCAAGTGAGGAGACTCATTAGGTCTTAGAACTGGATAATGCTTGAAAAAAAAATTAAGGTGTCATAGTAACTCGTCCAATAGTTATGAATTGAGACCACATATGATTTTGATAAGGATTGTAGTGATGGTCCACGTTGTAAATTTATGTGAGTTTTATGTTTTGTTAGAATGAGTAGGATCTTGAGGCTTAAAAGTTAGAAATCGCATATAGATATTGTGGAGACTTAAGTATGTAGGTCAGTGACTAGACTAATACTTTGGCACATATGTAGGTAAGTTAGAATTTTAGAGCTTAAGTGTTCATTGTGTTTCGCACTTTTTGTGGCATGGTTCGTTTCCCGAATTCAATTATTTCATTCTGGAATTATAATCTCCTAATTCGCTGTATCTTCTTATGTCTTCATTGATCCCGATAATGGGAAGTTGTTGTTTCAATTATGGGTCTATATTCAGGTGTGCGTAAAGCTCAGTAGTAAAGAGGGATATGTCGGGTTAAGTCTAATGCGTTGAGGTACATGAGTACGCTCTTCTTAGGATGCACCTTTGTTTTACATCGGTGGGTGTGTACGCGTTGTCTCGCGATTTATTGCATGTAGTCTGCCTATGTACTTGATAACGTTAGGTTGACAGACTCATTAGTTAACATGTATAGCTCATTACGATGTATATTGTGGTTTTGAGGTCATGGCTCTAAGACATTATGAATATTAGAACTTGATGGGACATTAAATACTAGTGTTGCACTCCGTATGAAACTTGCATATTGAGGATGTAGTGTCTCATGTGTATTTGGGTTGTGATACCTAAGATGACTCTATGATGATATGTAGTCTCATAGGAAGTATCGGTCAGATGGGCCATTGTGATTAAATGACTTTCTTGAAATCATTGATAAGAATAGTTATTGATGTGGAGGATGTGTGTGCCTAAGATAGGTAAGATTCAAATCGTTTGACGAAATGTAAGCTTGTAAATTACGACGTTCGAAATAAATTCATGATGATGAGTTCTTTGGGTGTTAGAAAAATATTTGGTGAAAAAAAAATCGAGTTATTGTTGAACGAACAAGTTAGGCATGCTTGGTAGTTAGAAATAAGACTTTATAGTCCACTATTATCGGGTTACCATGAGGGTGGGTTGATTGTGTCAGTCGTCAAGGAACTGCAGTCGGAGATTCTTGCAAGGTTCCATTAGTCTCGTTCAGCATACATCCTGGTGCGACGAAGATGTATAAGGACCTATGTAAAGATTTCTAGTGGTCTAGGATGAAGCGGGATGTAGCAATGTGTGTGGATAAATGCTATACGTGCCAGAAGGTGAAGGCCGCGCACAAGAAGCCAGTCTGGTTATTGTAGCCACTCTCTATGGTCAAGTGGAAGTGGGAGCACATCACTATGGACTTCATCATAATACCTCGATCTGAATGGGGTCATGATGCAATTTGAGTTGTGGTGGATCGCCCCGCGAAGTTTACACACTTCTTGTCGATCAGGATCACAGACAGCATAACAAAGTTGACCCAGTTCGTATATACGGGAGATTGTCCTACTCCACGGTGTACCGTTGACCATGGTTTTTGATAGAGATCTTCGGATTGTTTCACAACTCTGGAGGAAGGTTTAGCAGGAGCTGGGTATTGATTTGAATTTATGTATGGCTTACCATATGGAGACAAACGGATAGTTAGAGCGTACGATTCCGATTCCGGAGGACTTGTTGCGGGCATGTGCACTTGATTCTTAGGGTAGTTAGGACAAAAACTTGCCTCTAGCGGAATTTTCATACAATAATAGTACCAAGCTAGTATCAAGATGCCCCCCTTCGAGGCTTTGTATGGGTGACCGTGTCATTTTCAAGTGTGTTGGGCAGAGGTGGGCGAGAAGCACCTTACAACTCGGATATGATCAAGGAGATAACTGAAAAGGTTCAGTTGATACGGGAGAGGCTCGCAATGGCTCAGGTCAGATAGGAAAATTATGCCGACAATCGTCGTACACCGTTAGAGTTCGGAGTGGATGATAAAGTGTTATTGAAGGTTAGGGCTAGGACTAGTAGAAAGAGGTTTAGTCAGAAGGTCAAGCTTTCCCCTCGGTACATTGGACCCTACGAGCTTTTAGAAAGGGTCGGGGATGTCTCATACCAATTAGCGTTACCTCCACAGTTAGTTCATGCCCACAATGTCTTTCACATCTCTATGCTGAAGAAGTATCTGCATGATCCTCGCCATGTGATCAACTGGCAGAACATCGAGTTAGAAGAGGATACAACATTCTTGACTCAACCCATATCCATCTTGGACCGAGAGAACCGGGTTCGGTGCAACAAAGTCATTCCGTTGGTGAAGATCCTATGGGAATCATAGGGAGCCGAAGGTGCCACTTGGGATCAAGAAACCGAGATGCGAGAGGAACATCCACAACTTTTCGAGTGAGTTATGATGAATTTCGGGGACGAAATCTCCTAAGGAGGGGAGAATGTAATACCCGCACCTTTAAATTGTACTTGTATGATTATCCTTTATTTAGCGACGCTCCGTTAATGAAAATTTTACGTTGCATGTTCACGCATGAGTTATGATTTATGTTCGTATAATTATTTTAAGTACCATGGTTAAGTTTCACGCGATTCGGACAGTCAACGAACGCTACGCGAACTTATGTACTAATTGTCTTACGACGCGCGACTCAGCGAAAGTCTAGTTTTGCGCGTATTGTTTAGGATGCCTCGAAAGGTCAAAAAAAAATATTCCGACCATATATTTAGGCTCATAAAAATATAAGGAATATTACCACGCGAAGAAAAAACGAAAAAAAATATGTTTTGCGCGGAGGTCCCGTTTCTTGCGCGTATTGTTTAGGATGCCTCGGAAGGTCAAAAAAATATTCCGACCATATATTTATGCTCATAAAAATATAAGGAATATTACCACGCGAAGAAAAATCGAAAAAAAATATGTTTTGCGCAGAGGTCCCGTTTCTTGCGCGTATTGTTTAGGATGCCTCGGAAGGTCAAAAAAAATATTCCGACCATATATTTAGACTCATAAAAATATAAGGAATATCACCATGCGAAGGAAAATCGAAAAAAAATATGTTTTGCGCGGAGGTCTCGTTTCTTGCGCGTATTGTTTATGACACCTCGGAAGGTCAAAAAAAATATTGCGAATATATTTTTTGACTCACAAAAATATAAAGAATATTACTATGAAGAGGAAAATCGAAAAAAAAATACTTTTGCGCGGAGGTCCCGATCTTGCGCGTCTTGTAGAGGACAATCCGGGAGGTCAAACGACTATTGTAAATATGATTTTTTAGCCAAAAAAATGCAAGGAATGTGAATCTCAAATTAAAAGTTAAAAAAAAATGGCAGGAGAGAGAAAGTGACGAAAATACCCCTTAGTTATTGTGTCAACTTGTGTGTGAGAAATGAGAGACTTGATGTGGTGGTGTAGTCTCTTTCACCCATCAGATTTTCAGACCTTAATAAACTCTTTCACTCTTTTGGAAAGTGCCTAGCTCTTAGTCTTTGGCTATAGGATGGAAGATAACTATTTTTGGCTTATAAGAGTCTTGTGAGGGGTGAGGGTTTGGAGCCAAAAACTTCATCTCTTTCCATCAAATTTCTCTCTTTTCCCATAGCCAAAGGAATGTGGTTCTCTTTTAAATTCGTGAGTCTATTTTACCACCCATTTCCCACCATTGTTGCACTATTTTGGAGGTCTTAAACTCCATTAAAGTTTGCCAAAGAAGTAGGACAGCTTGTTGAAGCAAAACAGAGGTGGTTTTGGAGCCTTTGAGTGGTGGTTTTGTGAAGTTTTATGGTGTTCCTCTTCCATCTTCTTCAACCTTCTCCTCTTCCTATTTCCAAGTAGGGTTTTCCTCACTCTTAAAATCTTTTATTTCTAATGCTAATATGAACAAGATGATGAGAAAAATGTGACTTTTTAGCTCTTCTCCCTTATTTTCATATGCTATGAAAAACCCATTTTGTGAAAAATGATAAATGGAGAAGATGATGTTTAGAATAAATTTTCAGATTATTATATATGTTGAAATCATGCTATAAATGTAATAATCTCATGAAATAAACATAGAAAATGGAATGCTACAAGAAAATGACTAGTTAATGCATTTGTTGGGTTTTTTAAGGAAGAAGACCCATTTTCATGAAATAGTGTATGTAGTATGTGTTAGTCTTGACATTAACATGATTAATATTGAAATATAGTGGTCTAAATATGTGTTTAATAATCTCATAAAAACAGCCCCAAAATCTAATATGTTGAAATATTAGTTTAAGCCTCTTGAATATGTTAAATAAGGCTTATAATTATGTAATTGGCTTTATGTGTAAAAGTGTGCTAAAATGGGTTGTACATCACTAATAAAGGTTTAAATGTTGGTGGAAACATGTAGTGCATTAAAGAATGATTTTTGTACTTAAAACCAACTTAAAAAGGTAATTTTTGGTAAAAAAATTCCTTAGTGGTAGATTTGGTAAATATGGAGAAAAGTCACTTAAATGGTGTTTTTACATGAAAAATACTTGAAAACTGCCAAGGAAATGCTTTTTAGATAATAAAAGTATAAGATGGCATTTTGGTAAATCAAAGTGTTGTAAAGGTGACTTAGTACATTTTAGTGTTCGGCGTTGACACTAGAATGCCTCCTCGGCTCGTAGGATGCAAAGACTAATAACGGGCTTTAATAACAAAACCGGATAAGTTGCATTGTGAACATTGAGAATAATGTTAAACACATGAAAGATATGATATTCGGATGACACCGAGAGAAAATAATTAAGGAGGGCATGACGTCCCTAGTGGTTAAAGACCCCAAACAAACTGCAGTAGTATATGGCGGTGGAGACCGGTGGTGTGAGGCCACGAAGTCCGTGAGTGTCTGTTGGCAAAATCCCAAAAATAATGTTAAGTAAGGAATGAGAAAAATTCACAGAACTTAAACTAATGAATGAATAAGAGTTCATTAATTATTATGTGGATGACATAAGTGGAATATGATTAAGTTCCTGGCTTGGAATATTAAAGTGCTAAGAGTGAGTGGGCACGTAGCCCAGGGCATTGCATATAGGTGCATTTATGACTAAGTTAAAGAATCTTGTTTGTATAGATACATGATAACTTAGTTGAATATAATGAAGGCTTCTTGAATATTGTTAGCATAGTTAAATGTTAATGAAAATAATCATTAATGATAATTAATGAATATGAGACAACGATGGTTTTCAGAATTACTAAAATGCATTGTATATGTATAGTATTTTGCTATGAAAATTATTGCTTAGTATTCCCACCCTACTGGGCATTTCGCTCATACCCTATTTTCTAAAACCCCAGGTACAACAGGTGGTATGTCGAGTAAGGATGTTGGAAAGGCCGCAGAAAGTGCTAGTCGTCGTTAGAGGCTCTGTAACCGATTTTTAATCCATGGACTTATGTTGAACCATAATCCTTTATGTTTTGTTAAGACAATTTGGTTTGAACTTGAACTATTTGGAAATTGTAATAATACAGGGATTTATACTTTATTTATGGATTAAATCTTACCAAAGGTTTACTTGTTAAATTGTTAATTGAATATTAACTTGCAAAATATGGGCCTCACCTTTTCACAATAAAAGAAATCAAAGGTTTTCTTGAAGTATAATGTGGCAACTGTTTTCCAATTTAATAAAATGTCTTATCCCCATTCCCCTTAACACCTTGGTTCGGATACGGGTTATTCCAACGGTAACTCTAATCCGGATCGGGGCGTTACAGTTTTATCTGACAAAGCATATCGTCGTGGGGTGCGCCTATATTATTCATAAAGAAGAAGGATGGGTCCCTTTGACTATGCATTGACTATAAGGAGCTGAACAAGGTTACTATTTAGAATTAAAATCCATTGCCTCGAATAGATGACTTGTTCAACTATTTGAGAGAAGCATCTTACTTCTCTACGATAGATTTGAGATCGGGGTATCATGAGTTACATATTAGGTAGGACGATATTCCTTAGTATGCATTATTGATGCGGTATGGTTTGTATGAGTTCAGGGTTATACCGTTCAGGGTAACTAATGCTCTAGCTATTTTCATTGATCTCATTATCAGGGTGTTCAGAGACTTTTTGGACCAGTTCGTGATAGTGCTGATAGACGACATCCTGGTATATTCTCGGATTGAGGGAGAGCATGCAGATCATCTACGTATGGTGTCACGGAAATTACGGGATCATCAGTTGTATGCTAAGTTTGAGAAGTGTGAGTTTCGATTGCCTCAGGTGCAGCTCTTCATATTATGTCCGACAAAGGTATTTTAGTAGACCTGAGTAAAATGTTAGCGTTGAGGGAGTGGGGTCAGTCCACAATACCAATCGAGATTCATAATTTCTTAGGGTTGGCAAGATATTACCACCATTTTATTAAGGGATTTTTGAAGATTACGGGTCAATTGAATAATCTAACTTGCAAAGGGGTGCCATTTGTTTGTGATGACTAGTATCAGTTAGCTTTTTATGAGATAAAGGACAAATTGACTTCAACACCTGTTCTTGTATTATCTAGAGGCTGGGTGGAGTACCTTGGGGGTGTGCTACAACACGAGGAACAGACTATAGCTTATTCTCTTTGCAAGCTTAAGCCCCATAAAAGAACTACTCCACACATGAATTGGAGTTAGCAACAATTGTGTTTGACTTGAGGATTTGGAGGCACTACCTTTTGGGTGAGAAGTTCAGTTTATTCATGAACCATAAGTCACTACAATATCTATTCACATAGAAGGATCTTAATATGAAGAAACGGATATGGCTAGAGTTCATTAAGGACTACGAGTTTGATATTCAATATCATCCTGGGAAGGCTAACATGGTGGCAGACACATTAAGCTAACGACCTACAGAAGGAATAACATAGGTTTGGAAGGCGAAGTAGGGTGAGCTTCGACAAAATGACGAGGTTGCCAGGGAATCTATGGCGGTATTATTTATCACTATATATATCATTATAACAATGGTAAAAGCACATGTCAGGGATAATTTCTGTCAGGATAAGGTGCGCCAGTTAATGGCAGATGGGGCAGAGTCCTACTGGATCAGTTCTGAGGGAGGCTTACGCTTCAATGGAAGACTCACTATTCCGGAGAATGAGGACTTCAGACACGCAGTGATGACTGACTCTCAAGGGTCAAGATTTACGATACATATCGATGAGGATAAGATATACCAGGATATGTGTAGATAATAGTGGTGGTCGGGGATGAAGCGGGACATATAAGAGTTTGTCTCGAAGTTCATTACTTGTTAGTTAGTGAAGGTAGCCCACTAAAGGACGACTAGAATATTACAGTTGTTAGAGATTCTAGTTTGGAAGTGGGAGAGAATATTAATGAATTTCATAACTGGGTTACCGATGTCACAGAGATGTCATGATTCCATCTGGGTTATTCTGGATTGTCTGACCAAGGTGGCCCACTTTTTGTCAGTTCGGATGAATTTTGCAATAGGACAGCACGCTCAGCTGTTTATTGCCAAGATAGTGAGACTACATGAGGTGCTGATCAATCTCGTGTCCAATAGGAACAATATTTTTGTGTCCCACTTTTGACAGAGCTTTCGGGAGGCTATGGGCACTGATTGACGATTGAGTATGGCTTACCATTCACAGACTGATGGGAAGACTGAGCGGGTTAATCAGATGTTAGAGGACATGCTCAGGATGTGTAAACTCGATTTTGAGGGAGGATGGGAGAAGTAACTTCCATTAGTGAAGTTAACTTATAATAACTCTTACTAATTCACCATCGGCATGACACCGTGTGAGGAACTTTACGAATGACCTTATCATTCCCCCACTTGTTGGTTAGAGGTAGGGGATGACAAGTTATTGGGATTGGAGATGATTCAGGATACTACTGCCAAGATTGAGCTCATTCGAGGACACATATTGATAGATAAGAAGTGGCAGAAGAGTTACGCTAATGCCGACAGGAGACACATAAAGTCGAATATAGGGGACTAGGTATTGGTACAAGTGTCTCCCATGAAGGGAGTCATGAGGTTCGGTAAGAAGGATAAACTAGCACCGAGGTATGTAGGGCCTTTCCCGATCATTGATAGGGTAAAGCTGATTGCTTATAGGCTGGGGTTGTCGGAGCATCTACAGAGGATTCATAACGTGTTCCATGTGTCATCACTGAAGATATATCAGAGGAGTGAGGGGTATTTTTGGCACATTCCACTAGAGAAGATAGACTTTCATCTAGACATCTCATACGAGGAGAGACTAGTTGCTATTATTGATTGTAGCGAGCGTAAGCTGCGGTGGAAGGCGGTGCCCCTGGTTCGGGTTTAGTGGGGACACCATAATGTAGATGAGTCGATATTGGAATGGGAGGATGATATGTGAGAGCAGCATCCATAGTTTTTTACTGCAGGTACATTCGAATTTTAAGAACGAAATTCCTTTATAAGTGGGGAGGTATGTAACACCCCGTATTTTTAAATAATTAATTCTAGCATTTTTATATTTCACATGTGCTCGTAATTTAATTAAATAAGAAATATTGAGTATTCATTAAATATTAATTAGTGAGAATGGAATTAATATTTTTGTGGAAATAAATTTACTAAGTGTGATTAAGTAAATAAAAAATTCGATCGATTATTAGTACGTTGTAATGGGTAAAAACGATGGGAATTGACAGTATCTCAACCGAAACATACGGGTAGGCTATTTTTGGGTTGAGATAGGATATTGATGTTTGTTGACTTAGATGATTATTTCGAGTGCACGGTTGATTCGGAATAGGTCAAAATATTCAAAATCAAGTACCTGGGAGTAGAGATTGGATACTGGGAGCTTTTCAGACCAGTAGAGACCCACTTGGGGGCATACATGCCATTTTACACTATGGAGTTAACCTAGTATCTGGATTAGGGCTTTAAATAAGAGGTTAAGGGTTTGGAGGCACCCGCTTTACATATTAAAGCATCTAAGAGCTAAATTGGTGAGAAAAGAGGAAGAAAAACACAAGGGATTCAAGGGGAGGCTTAATTGGAGGCAAATCGTTGGGAGTTCTTGGCTAGATTCAACCCTACAAGAACAAAATCATAATTCCTTCTACATCTAAGGCAACTAACTAAATTTTCTTAATATTTTTGTTTAGTTTTATGTTCATATAAAAATTTGGTAGACTTGTAACAAATTTTGGGGTGGGAATTGACATGTAAATGGATTTTCAGAAAAGTGAAATTGATGATGATTTCTTATGATATTTTTAGAATAAATCCCACATGAAAAGTAGATTCTTTCTACAAAAACCTAACAATGAAATAGATATATATTGTTCTTGGATGTAAAAGTCTGAATTTTAATGAAAAAGACGTGATCTTGAATTATGGATTTAGGAATTGTATTAGAATTAAGGTGTAGATAAAATCTTGGAAAAAGTGATGATTAAATACCATTATTAGGAATGATTTTAATGAATTTGGACAATTAAACACGTATCCCTAAGTTAGTAAAATCTAGGAAAAAGTGTTGATTAACTACCATTATTAGGAATGATTTTAATGAATTTGGACAATTAAACTTGTATCTTTATGTTAGTAATTGATAGGGTAATGTTTATATTCACGGGGATGAAGATTTGAGTTGTTTTGGGTTAAAGAAATATGCATAAATTCATAAAATAAGAAACTATGTCATTTTGGGTCTGACAACAGGGGCGAACTGATTCGCCCTATGGCCAAGACGGTTCGGAAAACCTGTGTCACCCACTCTTGCTATTTTAAATGGTTTTTTTTATTGGAATGAAATCGGTTTGGTTCGGGGCATTCGTAAAGATGTTAGGACTACTGAAATATGACTTTGGCGTAGTAGTAATTACCGAAATATGATTGGTGATAATCCCAAGGCAAAATTTGTGTATATGGGATGTTTAAAGATCTAAGAATAAATAAGGAAATTGGGATGAATAATCGGGTGAATTTTAGATACGGGTTGGTTGGGAAGGTCCGGGTGATCCAGGAATGTTATGTATCGTTATTAATTAAATTAGTGGTTAATTAAATGTGTGGGAGTCGGGAATAGACGCAAAACACTAAGGCTATTACTTATATATATATATATATATATGAGTTAGGGGAAATATAAATATGAATAATAATATCTGTGTGTATGATATTTATTTGAAACATACCTGTTGATGTAAAAAACTAGATTGCTCTAATTATTCAATCACAGATAAATAAATAAGACAAATATTTTTAAAGTGGTTCGGCTAGGAATAAAGCCTACGTCCACTGTTATGTTATTGCTGAGTGTTTGCAGAATTCTTGATTACAAGTTCTCTCAAGAAATTCCCGTCCCCTTGAATGGGGTTGATACATGGTATTTATAGCCTTTAGGCTGTACATGAAAGGTCCGATACATTAAATGAAATACATATGAAAGGGTAAAACATTTAATGCAGCGTGTGCGTCAAGAATATAAACACATTAAATGAATAGCTGAACAGTTGTCTGTTTAATGATACGGCCGAGATGCAGCTCGGACCGCCTTAGTTGCCCTTTGATCAATAGTTCCTCGGAGCGCATGTAGTATCTCGGTTCCTCGGAGCACATGTAATATCTCGGTTCCTAGGAGCGCCTGTAGTATCTCGGAGAAAATGTGTAATGGTTGAAGGAATGAGCTTCCTCGTTGTTATTGTGCCAGGTAGGTTGACACGTGTCTTCATATTATTCGTCGATATCAGCATATTAATTTTGGTATCAACAGAAGCCCCCAATGTTTCATATTTCGAACTTTGAGGAGTATGGGACATTCTTTCTCGGTATATGGTGATATTAAATGACTTTCCTGGGTTTCAGGAACATTGTATTCAAATTTCCTTCTTATTTCACAGCTTCCGCCTTTATTTTGATTTTTTTTTTTATAAGCGCTTCGGTCTCCGTGCAGTTTTTGTCCTTTTAGCCGCCGGAAGTTCAGTAGTTTCTTTTTGGTAATCATTTCTTTCGCCGCTTCCCAATGCAGAGTATTTAAACTTCCTAGGTAACCATACCGTCTTCTACGTTTTCCACTTTTCTGCATTCAAGCTTTCTATTTTCTCCTTCTCTCTTGTGCGTTCATCCTTGTTTTCGTTCGTTGTTAACATTCGTCCTTTCTTCCTGTAAGATCTTTTTCCTTTCTTTTCTTTTATTCAGTATGGTTTATATTGTGGAGTCTGTTGAGAAATTTCGTTCTGATTTTTCCATTCCTTCGTGGGTAACTCTAGAGGTTCTTTCTGAGCCTTTAGATTACTTTCGATTGGCTGAGGGACATTGGTTCCCCAGTCTTTTTGTTGCTGAATGTGGATTTTATTTTCCACCAAACCCATTGTGTCTTGAGTTTTGTCAGTATTTCGATCTTGTCCCTGTAAAAATAGCCCCCAATTCATGGAGAATAATTAACGGGGTGCACAAATTAAATCTAACTCATGGGACTCGTATTGGGATCCCAGAAATTATGTATTGCTATAAATGGGCTACTCTAGATAATATTTATTATTTAAAAACTAGGTTTCTGAATAGGGCTCTTGTAGTTAACCTCCCTGACTCAAATAGAGATTATTTTGAGCATGGGTTGATCATAAAAAATTGGCAATATGCCCCTTTAACTGGAGATGAAGTATACAACGGTCCTAGATGCCCCCCATATGGCAATGGGATAGGTTTATTTTTCATTTTATTTTACTTATGAAATTATGCTTTCATCATGTTTGACAAAATGTATGATTGATATCTCGTTATGTATTTATTTGCAGTTGATAGCAAAAGAAAAACTCCAAAGGAATCAGAAGTTAATATCAAGCATCTGAAACTTATCTGGGGTTTGCATAAGAACATTGCAGACGAGCATATTAGGTCTGCATCATATTTGCTACAGTATAAGAGTTATACAACCTCTTATACTGCTTGCCCTGTTGAACCAGCTTCCACTCCAGAGGACTCTTCTTCAGATTCTCATATTCCTTTAAGTCAAAGGATGGGTAAGAAAAGAGCTCCTCCTGCTCTCTTTGATGATATTACCTCTGTTGCTGGGGCCAAGAAAAGCAAAGCTGATGTCCCTGAGGGGACTAAGAAAGTGGATGCTGCAGCCACCAAAACTACCGAGAAGCCCCCAGTGGCTCCGAGCAAGAAAATTGCTCCTGTTGAGATAATTTCTATCTCCCCGACCAAGAGTTCTTCCCTGGTTGAAGTTGATGATGTTCCATTGAAGAGGTTGAGGAAGTCATCCTCAATCAATTTGGCTGAAACTGCCTCCACACTGCCAGCTGGTGGTGTTGGTGTTCCCACCATTATCCCTCCGAGCTCTGCAATGAGCTCGGTGAAAACTTGGATCATTCCCTAAGTCCAGGGAATTGATGAAAAAATTCCTAGGGATACATTGACATCCCTGGCTACACGTCACCTTGCTTCGGTAAATTTCTCACCTTCTGAATTTCTTTCTTTCTCTGAATGCTTGCATTTTTGTACTGATTTACTGTCTTTCTCATTTTTCAGCTGGTGAACTGTATTAATAATATTGTGAAGAAGGATGAAGCTATTAAAGCTTCGAGCTCCTCGTCAGGTGTAGAGGATGCTTTATTGGGTTTGACCCAATCTCTGAAAGAATCTCGCCAGCAGTACAATGAGGACAAGACTGCTTGGGAGAAGAAATTATCTGCAGTTGAGGCCGAGAAGGTAAAAATGGTTGAGACCTCCAAGATTTTGGAGAATAAAGTGAAAGATTTGGAGGTAGAACATCAGAAGTATGATGTCAAGCTCAAGAACTTGGGAGAGCTTGAAGATAAGTTGAAGAAAACAGAGGAGAAATTGTCTGCTCTGCAAGAGATCAAGGTCCAAAAAGAAAAATTGGATGTAAAGCTCTCCTCGGAGAAATTAAAGAGAAAGGTTGCCGTTAAAAAATCTTTCAGCACTGGCTGGGAGAAAGGATGGGATAAAGGGATTGCTGCCATGACATCCCAAGTCCAATATGGGAAGTTGAAATACTTCCATGATGGTTGGGTAGCTGCTCTGCAAGAGTTGAAGGTCAAAGACGATTCTGATCTATTCCAACGACATCTCCTTGGTCCTCCTCCAGCAATTGTGGAGGAAGAAGAAGATGAGCCTGTTTCTGACGAATCTTCTATAGCCATGGGTGATCAGGTCTCTGCCTCTCAACCATCTGCCAATGAGGACATTTCTTCCATGCCTCCTCCTCCTGAGAAGATTCCTGCCGATCAAGTCGCTGTTACTACCGAGCAACCAAGCTCCTCGTCCCAGCCTCCCGAGAAAGTCTTGGGGGACAAGGAAAAGGTGTGAAGTTGTTCGGTATCATTCCTATATTTCATTACTTGTAATCGAACAATTGTAACCTTTTGATGATCTAATAAAATACATCTTCATTCCTCTTCATTATTGATACTCTGTCTGCTTTTATTTATTAACTCCTGCTTTTCTCTTCTTTATTAGTTTTTGGCCAGAATGGAATTGATATCTGCTCCTGATACCAAATTGATGCAACAATGCACTGGATATTATAAAGCTGGTCATACAGACCTAAGTGTATCAGAGATTGTCGACATTCTTGGTCATGATGCCTCAGAACAAGCTGTTGAGGCTTACCGGTATCTGAAGGATCTACTTGATAGATCTGTGGCCAATAATGTGGCATACTATGAATTGATCGAGGAACTTCATGGTACCATAAAGGATCTTCAAAATCAACACAATGCATCGATGGCTTCGTTGCACAAGGATTATGAAAATAGATATCAGCAGCTCTCTTCTGAAACAGGCCATAAAAAGATCATTGCTGGATATGATATTAGGGAAAGGACCCTAAAAGGTGAAGTTGAAGCTTGCAGGCAGATTGCCGAGATCCTGGAGCAAGAAAATAATAATCTGCAGAAAAAGTTGGCTCAATATGAATCTGCTGCCTCATCTTCCACTGCATTAGTACCAGTTACTGATGAAGGTTTCTCGTTCTTAGAAGTTGAAAACGCCAAATTAAGGCAAGAGCTGGATGATTTAAGAAGATCTGCCATTTCTGGAATTGCTCGGGGGCGAGGTAGAGGTTCTCGGGGACGAGGAAGAATTGTCGAGGAGCGAAGTTCTCCAGTTGCTTCTCGGAGTCGATCAAGAGTTCTTAGTCGCAATGTCGAAGAGGCTCGCACCCAATCTACTCTGGAAACTCAAGCGTTCCAACTGAATGCTAAGGATCGTGCTCTGTCTGAATTGTCCAAGAAAAGCTTATCTTTAGAAGATCAACTGACTGAGACAAAATCTGCTCTTCATACCAAGGATCTTTTTGTAAAAAACCTTCTCTAGCAATTGGATAGATTAACCTTTCAATTTCATAAACAACCCAGGGAATTCTGGATGGCAGGATATAATGAAGCTCTTGTTCATCTGGATGCTCGTATTGAACATGCCAACAATGAAGGTTATAATCAGGGGTGGCTGAACGCATTGGGTGTGTTAAAATTGGAGCGAGGGCATTTTTTATGGGATTATCATGCTCCAGGGTTACTAGACTTGCCTGTACCACCGCTCAAATTGGACATGGCATGGATCCCAGCTCGTTCCATTCCCCGTAGCTTGATTTTAAAGTACCTCGGTGATTATAGCCTTCATTCTCAGGTTGAATTGTCTCGTCCTGAGCATCTCTTGGATACACCTTCTGTGATGAACGTCAGAATGCTCAGGGATGTTAATTTCATTAATTCTCCTCTTTGCCTAGAGGATCCTCCTGCTGGCGAGGAGCCTGTTTCAAAAAATAAAGGAAAGAAACCAATAGAATAGGTTTTCAATGTAACAGTTAGTACATTCATGTAACTTGTAATTTATTCTAGATTTTTAATGAAAAAACTTTCATTTTCTGTTTGCCAATTTTGCTATTGTCTTGTGTTTATCAAACACCTTTATATTTGTGCATATGTATCTCTGTATCTATTAAAAAGATAACAATATTGTGCTGTCCATCAACCAACTTAATTATAAAAAGTTACAAGTATCAAGTTTGTTTAATCACTTAATAATAAAGTAATGAGTATAAAATGTTCAAACTGTTTCCAACCAGCCAGGGTGGATAAATAATGTTTGTCGACCAACTACAGTTGATGGGTTTTTATCTTCGACCAGCTATACTTGGTTCAATTTCAAATATAAAAATGTGTCCGACCAACTAAGGTCAGTAATTTGTCCTCGTCGACCAACTACAGTTAGTGGGTATTTATCCCCGACCAACTATACTTGGTGTATTTTGGAATATATTTTTATCTTATCAACCGTAGTTGATCATGCTGGTGTACACCTCCTAACCAAAGGAGTAGTAGTGGTTCTTTCGAACTTTTTGGCGTACACTTCCTAACCAAAGGAGTGTTTTTTGGCTCCTTAGAGCTTTTGGCTCCTTAGAGCGCCTCCTAACCAAAGGAGTATTTTTTGGCTCCTTAGAACTTTTGGCTCCTTAGAGCGCTTTTTGGCTCCTTAGAGCTTTTGGCTCCTTAGAGCGCTTTTTGGCTCCTTAGAGCTTTTGGCTCCTTAGAGCACTTTTTGGCTCCTTAGAGCGCTTTTTAGCTCCTTAGAGCACTTTTTGGCTCCTTAGAGCTTTTGGCTCCTTAGAGCGTTTTTTGGCTCCTTAGAGCTTTTGGCTCCTTAGAGCACTTTTTGGCTCCTTAGAGCGCTTTTGGCTCCTTAGAGCGTCTTTTTGTTAGTGTATTACACTAGTATTCTACGAAAAACTTTCAACCAGAAAGAAAATGGCGAAACATCCTCGCTTTATTCATAATGAAGGAAATGCTTTACATTGTACATTACTGATAATACTTGCGTAGGTGTTCAGCATTCCACGAATTCTTAAATTCTTCTCCCTCTAGAGTTGCTATTCTGTAAGTTCCTGGACGAACAACCTCTATAACTCGGTAAGGTCCATGCCAGTTTGCTTCCAACTTATTTTGCTTCTGAATGACTTTCTTTAGCACATAATCCCCTTCTTTTAAGTCACATTTCTTCACCTTTTTGTTGTAGAACAGAGCTGTACGTTGTTGGTAAGCAGCATTCCTAATGGCTGCCTCTTCTCTAACCTCCTCGAGCATATCCAAATCCAGTCTTCTCATCAAATCGCTGACTGGGGAGTTGAAATTCAGCACTCTATGAGTTGGGAGACCCAACTCGGCGGGTATCACAGCTTCACTTCCAAATGCTAACATATATGGTGATTCTCCAGTTGTTGCTCGGGGAGTTATTCGGTAAGCCCATAGTACTGATTGGAGTTCATTAATCCAATTTGCTTTAGCTTCACTTAACCTCTTCTTCAAACCATTTAGTAATGTTCTGTTCGTCACTTCAGTCTGTCCATTGCTCTGGGGATGGCCTGGTGCTGAATGATACTTCAAAATGTTTGACTGATGACAATAGGTAGCAAATTCTTCATTATCGAATTGTGTTCCATGGTCTGTAATGAAAGCATGGGGGAGACCATATCGATAAATGATGTTCTTCCAAATGAACTGATATACCTTCTCGTACGTCATATCAATTAGCGGTTCAACTTCCACCCACTTAGTAAAATAATCTACTGCCACGACGAGATACTTGAACCTTCCTCGGGTCGTCGGCAGTGGTCCAACCAGATCAACCCCCCACATGGCAAATGGCCAAGGTGAAGTTATGGGTGTCAACAATGCTTGTGGAGTTCTTCGGATGGAGGAAAAACGTTGGCACTTGTCACACTTCTTAGCATAGGCTATACAATCAGCCCTCATCGTCGGCCAGTAATATCCCTGTGTCATTACCCTTTGCAAAAGTGTCCGACCTGCTACATGAGCTCCATAAGATCCTTCATGGATTTCTTCAATCAATTCTTTGACTTCTGATGGATGCACACATCTCTGTAAACCTGCCATAATTCCTTATCTATACAAAACACCATTAGTTAACACATATCGAGCAACTTTATACTTCAATTTCTTGGCAGCTAGTTTGTCCTCCGGTAATTCTCCTTCTTCAATGTATGCCCTGATAGGATCCATCCAAGATGGTCCTAAATCAAGGGTAATAATCTTCACCGTCAGATCTTCTTCTATGCTCCGACTTTCTAATACTTCAATTGGTATCGTTCTTCGCAGCTCGGTGCGCGTAGCTGACGCTAATCGGGCCAGTGCGTCTGCTCTAGCATTCTCCATCCTCGGTATCCTCACCAATTGAATAGCCTCAAATTCTTTCAATAACTCCATCACCTTTGCATGGTACTTCACCATTAACTCTCCCTTAACTGCATATATTCCCATCATTTGATTCACAATTAATTGAAAATAATTACTTGTCGTGCCTCCATGACTTTCGCCAAATGAAAACCTGCTATCATAGCCTCATACTCAGCCTCATTATTGGAAGCTTTGAATTGGAATCTCAAGGCATACTCCATGTCAATATCATCTGGGGTGTTTAAAACAATTCCTGCTCCACAACCAGCTGTGCAAGATGATCCATCTACATATAATTTCCATGTAGGTACCTCGTCTTTAAATTTCTTGTCCGTCAGAGTTCCTCGGTAAAATATCTTCTGTTTTGTTTCATCATTCCCTGGTATCTTTCGTTCCTCATCGGTCATCTGTTAGCGCCCTTTTACCAACCTTAGTTGGTCTGGGTTTGAATATGATGATTTTTCTACATCTACAAGTCCTTTTACCAACCTTGGTTGGTCTGGACCTGTTTCTGTTGATCCTGTATCGTCCACAGGTAGGTCAGCAAGAACCTTTTGCTCCTCGGGGGTATCAGGGTATGTGAACTCTGCTATAAAATCTGCTACAGCTTGCCCCTTCAATGATGATCTGGGTTCATACACAATGTCATATTCACCGAGTTCTATTGCCCAATACATCAATCTTCCTGATTTTTCTGGCTTGTGAAGGGCTTGTCTTAATGGCATGTTGGTATACACAATGATGGTATGGGCCTGGAAGTATGGCCTCATTCTTCTACTTGCTTCAATTAATGCCAGTGCCAATTTTTCTAGCTTTGGGTACCTGATTTCTGCACCTCGGAAGGCCTTACTTGTGTAATAAATTGGCTTCTGGACTCCATTCTCCAATCTGATCAACGCCGAGCTAACTACATTCTCTGATACTGCCAGATACAAGTACAACTTTTCTCCCGTTATTGGCCTAGACAACAATGGTGGGACTCTCAAATACTTCTTCAAATCTTGAAAGGCCTTCTCACATTCATCATTCCACTCAAAACTTTTTCGCAGTGTTTTGAAGAATGGGAGGCATTTATCAGTTGCTCGGGATACAAATCTGTTGAGCGCTGTAACTCGTCCGGTAAGACTCTGCACCTCTTTCCTCGTCGTTGGGGATCGCAGCCCTAAAAGAGCTTTGATCTTTTCCGGATTTGCCTCAATACCTCGCTGGTTGACGATGTATCCGAGAAACATTCCTTCTCGTACCCCAAAAGTACACTTCGTCAGGTTGAGCTTCATTTGGTATTTATCTAGTTGATCGAAAGTCTGGCTTAAGTCAACTAGATGATCAGTAGCTCTCTTGCTTTTGGTGAGCATGTCGTCGACATAGACTTCCATGTTGCGGCTAATTTGTTCGGCAAAAACCTTGTTCATCAGTCGCTGATATGTTGCACCTGCATTTTTTAAACCAAAAGGCATAACATTATAACAATAAGTTCCCCTTAGGGTAATAAAAGAAGTACTTTCCCTGTCTTCAGGCTTCATTTTGATCTGATTGTAGCCAGAATATGCATCCATGAAGCTGAGCAGCTCATGTCCCGAGGTTGCATCCACTAGCTGGTCGATTCTGGGCAATGGAAAATGATCTTTTGGACATGCTTTGTTGAGATCAGTGAAATCAACGCACATTCTCCATTTGTTGTTCTTCTTCTTTACCATCACCACATTTGCCAACCAATCTGGATATTTTACATCTTCAATGAATTGAGCTTTCTGGAGCTTCTCGACCTCCTCTTGTATGGCCTGGTTCTTCTCGGGACTAAACACTCTTCTTCTTTGCTTCACAGGCTTGATCTCCTTATTCACATTGAGCTCATGACATAAGAAGTTTGGATCTATACCTGGCATGTCTTCATGACTCCAAGCAAAAGTATTCTTCCTGTTTCTCAAGAAAGTTATCAACTCCTGTTTTATTGAAACATCCAACGACGATCCTATCTGGGTTACTCGTTCAGGATGCTCGTCGTCCAGAATAACAGTTTCTGTAGATTCCACCACCGGTCCTTTTACAAGTTGAGATTCATCCTTAGGGTCAAGAGTTTCAATTTCTGTACCCTCCTCCACTTGATAAGTAGTAGTCTTTTTCCTTGATTCTTCAAGTTCTTCTTGCTCGGCAGCCGAATAATAGCATTCCCGAGCTACTTTTTGATCACCTTTCATAATTCCGACTCCAAAATTCGTTGGGAATTTCAAACACTGATGTACTGTAGATGGAACTGCTTCGAACTTCTTCAATCCAACTCTTCCCATGATGATTTTGTAGGCTGACTCCACATTCTTATCCATCACAAAGAAGCGTATTCTTTCTGTTCGACAAGCAGGCCAAGTTCCAATGAGTATATCCAACTTGATCGTCCCAAGTGGAAAAACTTTCTCGCCAGCAAAACCCAGAAGGGGTCTGTGATAAGGTTCCAATTGAGATAATTTTAAATTCAAGCTATCAAAGCATGAATAGTACATGATGTCTGCCGAACTACCATTGTCTACTAACACCCTTGAAATGACCACATCCTTCATCCTCATTTTGATCACCAAAGGATCATCATGAGGGTAAAGAACACCTGCCAGGTCGTTTTTTGAAAAAACAATCACTAGCTTCTCTTTGTTTACCTTCCTCGGATGATCATCCTCGGTCAGGTTTATTCGCTGAATATATGAACAAGCTTGAACCTCTCCGAGGTAAGCTTTTCTTTCTGCAGTAAGGTCTCCTCCTCCTGCATCTCCTCCTGTAATAACATTACAATCAAATGACCCAAAACGTATGGAAAATACCTCTCGTTCAGGCTGCCTTGGCTTTTTGGAAAGATCAGGGTCATCATCTGGATCATCTTCATGGTCCCTCTTCTTTTTCTCCTCTGCACGACGAGGAGATCTAGATCTCTCTCTGGTTCTGTCATCATTCTTCCTTTCACCTCTACGATCTACATACTTTGACAACTTTCCTCTTCGGATGAGTGTTTCAATCTCGTTCTGAAGGGCTATATAATTTTTGGTCATATGGCCATGATCTTTGTGAAACTCGAAATATTTGGTCTTCTTCCTCAGATCGGGATTTGTCCTCAGTTTCTCTGGCCACTTGATTTCCTCGCTATTCTTGATTTTTTCCAAAACATGATTAATACCCATTTTCAATGGGGTATAATTATCGTACTTCTTTAGGACTTCCAACATTGTCCTATTATTCCTGGAATGCTTGTCACCACCATTACCTTTCTGATTTTTCTTCTTAGACTTGTCGACCTCCACTTTAACTTCTTTATCCATATTCTTCTTCGCAGCCATAGCCTCCTCGGCATTCATAATTTTGGCTGCTTTTGCCATCAACTCGGACATAGTTTTAGGTGGATCTTTGGCCAAGGTGTAGTACAGCTTATTAGGCAGCAAACCACTCATCAAAGCAGTGATTGCTGTCTTTTCTTCGTAATCTATGACTTCCAACTTCTCGTTATTAAAACGAGTTATGTAATCTCTAGTACTTTCACCTGATTTTTGTCTAACACTTAGCAAATGTGCTACTCGCTTTACCGGCTTCGCCCCAAAGCAAAAATTGCCAATGAACAACTCGGCTAATTGAATAAAAGTTGAAATCTTACCCCGAGGAAGATTGTTATACCATATCTGTGCAGATCCGGTAAGAGTTCCCGAGAATGCTCTACACCTCATCTCATCGGGGACGGCATATATGTCGGCGGCAGCTTGGTATTGTTCTATATGAAGTACAGGATCTGTTTTTCCATCGTACTTAGGAGTCACTACATGTGCTTTGAATTTCGATGGTGTAGGAAAATCCACAATGGCTTGCACAAAAGGTGTCCCTTGAACAAAAGTTCTCTGTAAGGGGTTCCTTGCCTTAGCCATTTCTCCTAATCTATCCTCCAACCGCTGAATAGAACCTTTCCATGCTTCATTTCCTTCCTCAGGCCGCTTAGTCTGAGCAATTGATCGCTCTGATGTAGCTTCCTGAGATTGACGAGTAGCTGGTCGTGATGGTGGTCGAACATTTCTCGATGGAGCTCTAGGTGGACTCATGTTTCTCCTTGGTCCTAACCGACTGAAAGGAGATGCCCTGCTTAATCTTTCCAAAGCGCTGGTTCTCTCCGGAGAGAGAGATATAGGTTGATTTGTATCCGTAGCCCGTATCGATGAAGTTCGCCCAGGTTGATAAGAAGAATCATTAGATTCTTCATTGCGATATGACCCAGTACGTCTGGATCGCGATTGCCCACGATTACTCCTTTGCCCTGAATAAGTAGGTGCACCGCCATGAAAAGTTTGAATGAGTTACCTCATAGATTCTTGCATGGCGGTTTGTCCTTGAGCCAAATTTGTCATAATTCCGGCCAGATCTGGAGGTGCAGATGGATTTGGAAGATTTCCAGTATTTCCAGCATTTCGATTACTGGATTCTGGGTTATCTGCCATTGATGATAAATGATTTTTGTGAAAAACGATAGTAACAGTCGTTTCCCACAGACGGCGCCAATCTGTTGATGTAAAAAACTAGATTGCTCTAATTATTCAATCACAGATAAATAAATAAGACAAATATTTTTAAAGTGGTTCGGCTAGGAATAAAACCTACGTCCACTGTTATGTTATTGCTGAGTGTTTGCAGAATTCTTGATTACAAGTTCTCTCAAGAAATTCCCGTCCCCTTGAATGGAGTTGATACATGGTATTTATAGCCTTTAGGCTGTACATGAAAGGTCCGATACATTAAATGAAATACATATGAAAGGGTAAAACATTTAATGCAGCGTGTGCGTCAAGAATATAAACACATTAAATGAATAGCTGAACAGTTGTCTGTTTAATGATACGGCCGAGATGCAGCTCGGACCGCCTTAGTTGCCCTTTGATCAATAGTTCCTCGGAGCGCATGTAGTATCTCGGTTCCTCGGAGCACATGTAATATCTCGGTTCCTAGGAGCGCCTGTAGTATCTCAGAGAAAATGTGTAATGGTTGAAGGAATGAGCTTCCTCGTTGTTATTGTGCCAGGTAGGTTGACACGTGTCTTCATATTATTCGTCCATATCAGCATATTAATTTTGGTATCAACAATACCCATCTTAGCGGTTATGTTGTCGATGGAGGTTGTACGCTATGGGAGGTCACTCTGGAGAATCCCGGCAGAAGTATTATCCTTCTCCTGGGTCATAGGTCTGTGCACGACAATGCTATGTGAGTTTTCGAGTCCCGCAGAATAATGTGGTATGGTTATTACCTAAGGACTTAAGACCATGATCGCCTCGAGTTTTCATCTTCGTTTTGGATTTGGTGGTGAGATTCTGACCCAGTTGCCTAGGTCGAGGTAGATACTCCTGGAGTTTGATAGCATGCTTGTAATTTCGCATCCAACGAGGAAATACATCGAGGGATTGCGGTTACATATATAGCGAGCGATATATGTGTATATATTTGTTGTGTTACAAACATATATATATAAAGGTGGAGATAGTTATATATGGGCAAAGTCCTTAAGTGTGAATGTTTATTAATAACTGGAGTAAAGTTATTAGAATAAGCTTGTGATAATATAATTGAGAATGGATTAAGCAGAGGGGTAAGATAATTAAGAAAGCAAAGATTAACAACATACTCGAGACAGACCACTGGGTTATATTGAGGTTAGTGATGAGGCTAGTTAGGCGGGGTTGTGTAACTAGGAGGGTTAAGAAGCATACATTAGGTGTGCACATTAGATGAGGGGTGAGGATCAACTCATGAGAGTGCGCTACTAGTTTAAATTTGGAAAATTTCTTTACATTTCATTACTGCATTTTTATTCACTAGCTAAATATTTTCAAAGGTTTTGGGCTGTGACCCGCATAAAATATTTTTCAAAAACTTTTAGGTGTCCGGCCATAGGGATGCCAATGATGATTCTTCTCTCAATGGTTACCTAACTGCAGCTGATGTGGAGGATTACTGGTTTTGGATTAGCCGATCCTATCATTGTTATCTTAGATTAGGTTCCATTTCAGACATTGGTTGGGCAGGTCGCCCCTTTTATCAGATTTATTTACCCTCAGTTTTATTTAGTTTAGTTTGAATGATTGTATTGGATTATTAGTAATCGATGGTTTAATCGGTGCTTGATTTTATATATTTTCGCCTATAGACTTCTTTATTGGTGTATTTATTTATATTGTTTGTTGTGAATGGGATTATGGTGAACGGTTTGCTTTTGGTATTGTAATCAAAGATTAAAATTTGGCCCAACTTATTAAACTAAGAGGTGGTTAGTAATTAATTATATTTAGATAGTGATGCTAGGAATGAGCCATATAAGACTCTCATTTTATTTTGGTAGAGGGTTGATCACCCGTTATTTTAACGTGCGGGGTGTCACAATACACGACTCACATGAGGAGTCTCAGGTCCAAATGGGACCTAAGACATATTTTTCTTTACTTTTCCTATCTTACTAAGGTCTTTTTTCACAAAAATATTTTGATTCTTACTATCGCACATGAAAATTCATTCTCATCTTTTATAGGTGCTAATTAATTGAAATTTGTTGTTTTGTCACTTTCAAGGGTTTTGATCTTTCCTAATAAGCTATCCATTTTTATGATCAATCAGGAAGGGAAAAAGTCTTCATTCTTCTTAACAGCTTTTTCTTCATTAATTTTTCTTAGCTTAGAAGATAAAATCATATTGGTTTTCAATAATCTTTTGGATTCTATACAAAGCTTTTCATAGGAAGTTTCGATATCATATTATTCACTACCACTATCACTACAACTAATATAAACATTTTCAATGTTAGGAATTCAGTGATTTAAAATTTTAGACACGATTGCAGGTTCGGAAAAAGCATGACAATTAGGTTCACTATTTAAAGCATGAATATTATCGCATATGCTAAGATCCATCTTCACACACACTAGATATACTTGAATGTAGGCCTAACTTTGATTCGGTTTGCATTGGTAAATAGAATTCACCAATACTAATCCACTTTTCATATATAAAAATCGATATTACCATTTGTACCACTCAGTATAACTTAATGTAAACCAAAACCGAACTACGCGATTTGCGATAAAATCAATTTTCTTTGATAAATTCTGAAATAAAAAAAATAAAAAAAAATTCATCAAGTTGAAAACTGAACCATGACCAAAATAAATGCAAGTCAAAATTTTAAAATTAACTTTAGGCCTGCTCATTACAACTTACATAACTATTGTTTGAAAGTATACAAAATTATCAAAAAAAGAATTTAATAAAAAACATAACAAACTACATCATTTTTTATTTTTTTACCGAAATAATTATGTTTACAAAATGACAAAAATAACGTAATTTAAAAAAAAAAAATCGAACAAAAAACTAGTATAAGCATCAATTTTTTAGTCAAATTGTTTTTGACTAAAATAATAATGGATACCAAACATTAAACTCAAAGTCTGCCAACTATTTAACGCTTAGCCAACTTAGATTTAAAGATGGCAAACAAGGTTATATATAAGAAGGGGATGGAAGGAGATTCACACATCCAAATGATGTGGGACTTCACCAATGCATTGAAAGATCAATTATTTTTATCATTTGATCTTGGGCTAAACCCGATTAACGGACAATTTTTTTAAATAGTAAAAAAAATAAGTTTGCGCTGAATAATTGGTAAAAAAAAATAATTGTTTTGCTATTTAAAAAAAAAGGTCGAAAAATTGTGAGTTTATAACCCCTTATAAGGTGATTTTTTTTTTACATAATTCAACCTAAACATTATATTCAGAATTATTTCTGCCAAGTAATAATAGAAATCAATAACCATAATACAAAAAAGATTTGTTATTTATAACCTATTAATCTGCATTTTGGATGGTAATTTCAGTATTTATTTTTGGTACAGTAATTTCGATAAATTAGTTTTTTAGATGTGTAAACCAAAACTAACAAACAAAAATTAGGCAATTTCAGTTTCGGTAGTTATGCTTTTTGGTTGGTAAAAAAAGTAAACCATTGCCACTTTTTTCCAGTACAAAACGGTACGGTATTGATTTTTTCCATACCACAAAATCCCTACCTCAATGTGATTAAACCAACAAAAGTGAAGTCTAACTTTGATACTAGTTGAGAGTGCGTGTGCTCAAAACTGAGATGAACGAATAATACCCAATTATAATTTCTAGTCAAAATGAGATAAGGTTTTACCTTAATTTCTTGTTAAAGGTAAACAAATAATACCTAAGGTCTATGTGACAAATTATTTACGAAATATATTACACCAAATTTTATTTTCGATATTAGGTGATTTAATCTTAGTGCAGAATAGGTAAACAATATAGCTCAACACCAAGGCATACGAGGAAAAATCACAATCGGAAAAAACTTCGGCCCGACAGAACTACAAATGTACTATGGTAGAGTTTTACGACCAGAAGAAATAGGCTTACACCCTCTCGATGTTATGACAGACTAGACACTCTTTTCTATCATATCCTCTGTAGAGAGCGTCAACAGCTGGAGTACGCTACACAACTGTGACCTATTTTCTTCCATATCAAATACCGTAAAGTCCTCGTGCCAAATAAATTATTCGTTTAAAGATTGAAGTAAACTTTATTCTTTTAGAGTTCGAAGAAAACTGTGTTCCAAAATGGAACAATGCGAGAAACCACCAATAAAGATTTACTTTCTTGGATGTGAGGGTCTTAAAGGTTGAGGGAAGTGTATAAAATGTTTGGATAATAAAAAATTAAACTCACAAAGTATTTTTGAGATATATAAAATATTTGAAGTTTATCAAGAACAAATTTTAAAAAGTGTTTTGTTCAAGTCTTGAAAGAAGTAATCAAACTTCAAAATACTTTAGATTAGAATGATATCGATGAATATCTCAAAAATATAAAGAAAGTTTTCTCTCTATAAATATTATGATAAAATATTTAGGCAAAAATATTTCACAAACCTTATTTTGTGTTGAAGGGGAGAGAGTTAAAAAGGAGTTTTGTATTTTAAAAATATGTGAACATAAACTTCCAAATCATTCAACTCATTCTCAACCACATAAATATAGGTTGCTTTCCTAAGACAACAAAAGATATGGCAGAAATATAGAATATCACACTTTACAATGCAATATTTTGGTCAAGTTCACTTCCCACCCTAAATTTGATGTTGTCGTGGCAGTGCCGCTGCAGCTAGAAAATGCATCCCTTTGGCGAATATTAAGCGACCTAGATCACTGATGAGTGCATAACTTGGTATCATTTATAATCAAATATAGGCCTTGTTAGGCCCGTTGTATCATAAATAACGAGATTCTAGAGTTATTTTTGTCATTTAGTATAAAAATGCAAGTTTGAAAATAATTTAAGTAATAATGCCATTTTAGCATCTTCAGGCGATAAAACTATAATTTTAGAAACTTTATACTCCTAAAAATATTTTCTAAATATTTATGTGAGCACTATGAAGTTCTCCCCAAACTTTGGTTGAATTTCGAATTAAAAAGAGTAATACATGAATTTCGAGGGCTAAAATATAAATATGGGTATTTATGTAACTTTTAACGCTTTTATGACCCCAAATCTGAATCAATTAATTTTATTTTATATTTTTACAGGCACCTTGAAAGTTCGAACAACACAGAAGTTGATATACAAAATTTGTTAGGATATATTATGACACAATTGTACTACATAATTTTTATAAATTTATTCGAGTGTCCGTTGAGCTCATGCCATAACTTTTCAAAAAGGTATTTAAAAGACTCAAAACTTTCTAGTTTGGGAGAATTTGAATATGAAGTTTTGAAGGTGAAAAATCAACTTAAAATATTAGATATAAAAACTGACGAAAATGAAAAAGAGACGGAAAAAGGAAACAAAAACAAATCCCATCATTTTCCCCTTGCCAGCTCCCTTCCCATCTTTTTTTTTCCACACCTGACATCATCCAACTTACTTTCCTTCTTTGCTTCTATGTGTTTCCGTTTTTATATTGAGTGATGATAGGCTTATCGGGTACTTAGCACCAAGCTAGTACCAAGTGCCTTGTTGTCATTTTTTCATTGGCTATTTTTTTTTTGAAAAAATGTGGTATAGTTTTTAATAAGGTTACTTAACTTTTTTTTTTTTATAATTTTTTTTTTATAAATTAGACATTGTATTGTTAAAAAACACTATTTTAATATATATTTTTTTGAAAAAAACTGTTTAAAAAATATAAAAGTTAATTTAATATATAAAAAAAAACTTTTTCTTTACAATTTTAAACTGTTTTAAATTTTAAAAATTGAGTTTAAAAATAAGGGGTGTCGCCGGCGCGGACCTTTAAAAACAAGAGAATATTGGGTAAATGGGTGTTTGAGGGACTAAATAAGTTGAAAATATTTAAAAACATAGTTTTTATTAGATTAGTTTTTTAATGCAAAAATACAAAAAATATTTTAAATGTTGTAAAACTAAAAAAAAAAGTGTAAAAATAACGAGTACCGCTTGTGCGGACCTTTAAAAATAAGAGAATATTGGGTAAATGGGTGTTTGAGGGATTAAATAAGTTGAAAATAATTAAAAACATAATTTTTATTAGATTAGTTTTTTAATGCAAAAATAAAAAAATTATTTTAAATGTTTTAAATTTTAAAAATTAAGTTTAAAAATAACGAGTGCCGCTGGCGCGGACCTTTTAAAACAGGAGAATATTGGGTAAATGGGTGTTTGAGGGACTAAATTAAAAATGTAATTTTTTATTAGATTAGTTTTTTAATGCAAAAATACAAAAATTGTTTTAAATGTTGTAAAATTAAAAAAAAAGTTTAAAAATAACGAGTGCCGCTGGCGCGGACCTTTAAAAATAAGAGAATATTGGGTAAATGGGTGTTTGAGGGACTAAATGAGTTAAAAAAAATTATTAGATTAGTCTTTTAATGCAGAAATACAAAAATTATTTCAAATGTTGTAAAATAAAAAAAAGTTTAAAAATTATGGGTGCCGCTAGCACAGACCTTTAAAAATAAAAGAATATTGAGTAAATGGGTGTTTGAGGGATAAAATGAGTTTAAAAAAATAATTGAAAAAAAAACAAATAAACTATTCTAATAAATTTTTTTTTTATAATTGTTTTTAAGTCATTTTACATGAGAAATAAAAAAAAAAAAAAAGGCATCCCTGTGCTAGCCCGGGGTTAACGCCCGGGTAGCCTAACATTATTCATTAACATAGGACCGCCAAATAAAAATATCAACTGGAAAAGGAAATCTCACCTAGTTGAGCATCTTAATTTTTAAGAAGCCAATAGATATTGGCTTAAGAATCAGTGCCCTGCTTAATAAGCACATTAAGTGTATCAATGGCAACAAACATATTGTTAAATTTAACATTCAAGATACAAATATCTTTTTCCTACATGAATATTCATTTTCCTTCAAGTAAACAAAACGTTGGTTACCCAATTACAACCCTAAAAAAATGTATTTACAACTTAGTTATATATTTTATATTTCTCAATTGTTTTGATATCTGTGAAGAACATTCGAATTTGATAAATACATAATATGACTGCACTATTATAGTTGAATTTGAATTCCACAATGAAAGCATTGTCTAACCAATAGATAAACATCCAATTCATAGTCTCAAAAGAATTCTACAACATGGGATAAACTCTTCGTATCATATGGAAGCTTCCTTCAAAAAATGAATCCATGGTCGATCTACATAGTACAAAGCCACGTGGACTATTCAGATGAATAGGAAAATCATTACAGGAGGCAACCAAGCCTCTTCGCCCAGTGGTATAAGACTGCTACTGGGACACTGTTTGGAGGTAGATTGGATTTGGTCCCCAGTTCGATCCCTGGCAGTGCCAAAATAATGCTTGGCCAGCGGAAGCCACGAACCGCGAGCGGAGATTAGTCGAGGTGCGCGTAAAGCTGCCTGGACACCCCGTGGTATAAACCCAAAAAAAAAAATTACAGGAGGCCATGTTTAAATAATTTAATACTTTAAAAGAATGAAAACAAAGGGTCGAGTGCGTTTATATAGCTTCTTATTTATGCATGTGGTTTTGATATGTGAACTTTAAAATCAATGGCAAAATAATCATGTTATGTTTATAGTTTTGAAACTCGTGTGCATTAATTGTTTCAAACATAAACTTTAGTTTCTACATCTTTGTGACGTTTTATCAAATGGGTAATGTTCTTTTACTGGCGATGGATCTTCAGTGTTTCACATAGGCAACAACTTGACAGAATCAGATCCGCACCTGAGATTTATAATACTCTGTGCAATACTTAATTTATGGTCCTTTCAAAAAAAAATATTGTACAAAAGTATCTAACCTTCCCTTAAAAGTATCAAAAAAATATTGACTTGTATTTTCATGAACTAAATTTATATTTTGTTGCTCTTTAATAATAAATTTATCAAGCCCTCTCTTAAAAGATTGTGTCATCTCTTCTATTCTTTTTTCTTTTTTCCGTTTTTGATATCCGGATGCTTGTTTTTTGGTAACATTTCTAAAAATTAGAAATTTATAAATAAAAATAAAACATGCAATTAACAAAGAATCTAATAGATAATTTTATTATAGAAATATCTCAATTGATTGAATATAAAAAATATGAAAAAATGTCACCTAGTTTGAGCCTTTTATTCTCTCTCCAATTTCATCGTCTTGATTAATGTAGAAAGAAAGAACCTGATAAAAAAAATTAATTACATAAAAAACAGATTTGTAAGACCTTGATGAATTTAAAAAAAAATTATTAAAAAAAAAATAGTAATAAAAAAGATTAGCATATGTTTAAAAAAATAATAAATTAAAAAAAGTATCCATAGTTTTAATCTATTATTTATTTATTCATAGATTAAAAGTCCTAATAAAATATGAATACTTTTTGTGCCATTCATGAGTTTCAAGAGATCGAAATAAATTTGAGTTAAAATAACTCAAACTTTCCTTCAGTGATAAAATCGATGATGATCTCAAATTCCTTATTTTGTTCGATTCCTAAAGAAAAAAGTGAAAATGTAAATGTTAAACACTAGAAGTCTTAGTAAGTCATTTTGAAACACAAGTTAACATAATGAAATTTGATAAATGAGATTATACCATTATTTTGAAAGTCTGAATATAACCCTAAACCGACGTTTTTACATTATTCCGTTGCAAGCCATTTGTGCCAAAAAGAAAAAATAAGCCTTTTTTTTAATTGAAAACTCAAAGACCTACCTAACTTCAATTAGGGGTTTAAAACCCATAAAAAGATCCATACCCGTTTTCTGAGAGTATCAGGATAAAATTTGAGTAGGAAAAAGGCCAAAAGAAGATTGTTTGGAAGAAGAATGCATGAAAAGAACTAAGAAGAAAAAAAATGTGGGAATAAAGAAAGAATGAATAAAACGAAATGAAACAAAAAGAATGTGAGTTTGGAAAAGACAAAAAAGGAAAATGGAGGTTAGAAAAAGTGCCTAAAAAGTCAAAATACCGATAAGCTCTATACTGTCAAAAAATTTTGAACTCCGAAAAATATTTTTATTCTAACCAAATCCCAAGCTTATAATATAAACAAAAAAAGTCCTAATCAAAATCAAGTATAGTTAGTTACGGTATGGAAAGAAGATGAATAGGATTTATGGTGTGATTCAAAATTTTCAAAAAAGTAATCGATTTTTCTTTCACGAGATCAGATTCATCCATTATAAAAATGATCATTTTTCATTTGTATATGTGAAATTTACTCATTTTCTACTCTTTTATTCACATAGACCGAGAGAAATTAACCATATTCGAGTGTTTGATTGTGAGTTCATTCCGTGAGAATTTTAATAAAAAAAACACTTTCGGATATGAAACGTAAGGAACAAATCTTTTGAAATAGATGGTTATACACACACATACGATAAATTGAGACTTAAAAACGATTTTTTACTATATTTATGATGTTTCCATTTAAGGCTTAGTTATGTTAATTTTGTGTATTTTATAAATTGAGTCACGTTTTTTCGTATTATTGATATATTCACTAAAAATCGTCACGAGACAAACTTCATCTACTGGGGTAACCTAGGAGTTTAACGACTTGTTGCACATGCTAATTGCAATCGTGATTCCTGCAAATGTGAGTTACATTTTAAAATTTTAGTTTTACTCGAGGACTAACAAAGTTTAGGTTTGGATTTATTTAATATGTGCATAATATTATACTATTAATATCGAAATCTGGGCCTTTCTAGGCTCGTAGTATCATACATAATGAGCTTTTAGAGTCATTTTTGCTATTTAGAATAAAAATACAAGTTTAAAAATAATTCAAGTTAATAGTGCAATTTAGCATCCTCGGGAGGTAAAATTGTAATTTTAGAAATCGTCCTAAAAATAAATTTTAAATGTTTATATGAGCAATGTGAAGTTCGCTCTGAAATTTGGTTGAATTCCGAGTTGAAAAGAGTGATATATGAATTTTAGGGGGCTAAAATTTAAATAATGATAATTATGTAATTTCATATACTTTAGTGATCCTAAATTAATTATATTTATTTTGAATTTTTGCAGGCCATTCGGGAGTTCTGACAATAAAGGAGTTGATATGAAAAATTTGTTAAGATATGTCGCGACACGACATGGTTGACATAGTTGCACAAAATAATTTTTATAAATTTGCTCGAGTGTTCGTTGAGGTCATGCCTAGCTTTTCTAAAGGTCTTTAAAAGACTCACAACTTTTTAATTTGGGAAAATTTGAAAGTATGAAGTTTTAAAGTTGAAAAATCAGCTTGAAAATCTTATATAAAAAGTGATGAAATGCAAAAGAGAAAAAAAAATCCCATCCTTTTCTCCTTGCCACCTCCCTTCTGTGACACCCCACCTAATAAAATACCGGGTGATCAGTCCTATACTAAATTAAAATAGGAATCCCAGTTGGATCATCATTAGCATCACTGTCAAAAACTTTTTAAAACTTACTAACCACCTAGTATTTCAAAAGCTGGTGCCAATTTTAACTTTTTGATTAAACAAAATAGTACATGCGGAATTAAATATAAACCATTCACACAACTGAATGAAAATAAATTGGATCATTAATTAAACAATTTGCCGAATAAACCATCGGCCACCAAAGTGAAATAATCCAAAACAAATATCCAACATAAGAATAAAACAAATCTGAAAACTGAACTGAAAGTCTGGACGCCATGCCCTAAATAAAACTGAAACTGATATAAGATTCCTAATCTAGTAATGAATGAATGATGCGTCTAATTCAAACTCCTGCTAGCATCCACATATGCCGCAACTTCGTGTCCCTGGAATAGAATATCAATCCTGGCGTCCCTGTGGCTGGACACCTAAAAGGTTTTGAAAATAGTTTTATAGTAAGGGTTAGAACCCAAAACATTTTGAAAATAGTTAGCAAGTGAATTAACTACAGTAATCTAAAATGCATGAATGCGCTTCATATTTAAGTTAGTGTCGCACTCCCTTGTGGACATTCTCATCCCTCCACTATTGTGCACACCTACCGGTTACCTTAACCCCCACCTAGTTGTACTACTCCGTCCAACTAGTCCTGGTATAACCTTCCCTTGCCATACTACTCTAACCCGAGTATAATGATTCTTGAATTATATGTTATCTCACAATTAACTTAATTAATTCCTCCTAAATAGTAGCATATGACCGTGTCACAAGTTATATAAGGTAAATACATCACACACTGTATTATTACCCATTTATAATATTTACTACCATTATATATGTACCTTTACCACAACATCCATGCATATAACATACGTATATCCATCCCTTCAAGTATACCCTAGCCGGATGATTCCCTCTAAAATGCTATCTCACTAGGTGTGCTCACAAAACCTAGTTCCCCAAGTTGGAATCGCTCACCAACTTGCCCCAAAATATAAACGTAGTGGAAGCGGTCATATTCCTTCCCTGAAAGTGAGATAAATCCCTCACCCATATATATACCGAACACTATGACCTGGGGATATACTCACCCTACTCCTCAATCTAGGGTATTCACCCACATCGCGCAACCTCCCTCGATAGCATTAGAGTATATAAATTAAATAAATATCTAGTCACTGATATTTAATATCACACACAATATATACACGTATATATACTATCACTACACCGTATATATATAATATAAACCCCATCTTTACCGTGTACTCAAAATCCCGTACACTATCTGTAATTTTCTAAGTCTGTGGCCCGACTTTACACAATTAATTTTCTCACTTAATAATTTATCATCTTCCCGAGTCTATGGTCCGACTCTAATATAATTAATTCACGCCTCAATTAATATAATACTTTCCCCGAGTCTATGGTCGGACTCTAATTAAATTAATTAACACACCCATTAATTTAATACCTCCCCGAGTCTGTCATCCGACTCTAATTAAATTAATTAACACACTTATTAATTTAATACCGCCCGAGTCTATCGTCCGACTCTAATTAAATTAATTAACACACCCATTAATTTAATACCTATCCGAGTCTACAATCCGACTCTTATTAAATTAATTAACACACCCATTAATTTAATACCTACCCGAGTCTACAATCCGACTCTTATTTAATTAATTTACACATTAATTAATCAACACAAATTCGAGTCTGTGGTCCGACTCTAATACAATTAATTTACACATTAATTAATTCATACCAAATTGAGTCTGTGGTCCGACTCCCAGTTAATTAATTTACACATTAATTAATCAACACAAATCCGAGTCTGTGGTCCGACTCTAATATAATTAATTTACACATTAATTAATCAATACAAATCCGAGTCTGTGGTCCGACTCTAATATAATTAATTTACACATTATTTAATTCATACCAAACTGAGTCTGTGGTCCGACTCCCAGTTAATTAATTTACACATTAATTAATTTATACCAAATCCCGGGTCTACAACCCGACCCTAAACTAATTAATTACAACATCAATTAATTTAATACTTTTTCGAGTCTACCCTCCGACTCTACCTTCATTAATTATCACATCCATTAATTTAATAACTTGGTGTCACCCAAACATTATCCCCGGATCTTCTCACTTGGACCATACCTTAATATTTTCCGAGTCTATGTTCCGACTCCAAATTAATTACTCTCTCTCAATAATTAATTTAATATTTTGATGTCACTTAACCAACATACCCGAACTCGCTCACTTGGTCCATTTTACATCTCACAATTTCATTCCCACATATTCGCCCACAATGTGTCGCACATTCATCTCCATAATTTCCTAATTATATTTACTTATAATTACCAACATACCCGGACTCGCCCACTTGGTCCATACTTAAATTGAATATGTTTCACCCAAAATTTTCACTTTAAGTCTCAACTCTTAAATTAAATTGCACATTCCTAATAGCTATCTTTTGAGCTCCTAGCTATTAATTTCTCTATAATTTTTCACCAAATAAAATTATACCCAAAATCCAAAAAAAAATAAAACAAGGGTAACCAATAACCCGACCTGGCAAAGAATTCCGACCGTCGATCGATCGATGGCCCCCGTTCGATTGATCGATCATACCTGGGCATCTCTCCTTCCCCACTGAATTCCACCATTAACGAAATCCAAGGTTTGTAAATCTTAATTTAAACCTCTAATCACATCACCCCATCACATAAACATGGTTAATTCACATCCCACACATCATAGGGATCTTAAGATACCCAATTTTCTCCACTTACTTTCATAATTTACCGAATTGGGTTTTCCATTAAAATTCATCAACTTTGTTCTACCAACCAACTTCCAAATTCAAATCCCACCCGTTTATATTCCGGATTCTCATTCAAATCAAATATTCATATTCAGAGATATACAACACAACAATTTTTACTTTGAATCCCATTCAATAGTTCCATGAACAAAAACTCCATTTTTGTACCCATTTATCCCCAAAACGAATTTTGGTTTACACATCACTATGATATGAATTGATTATCATCAATTTAGAAATCACAACAGTTAACCACCTGCCTGGAATTATTCATAGTGTCTGATCCATTGGTGTAGTCCCTTAATTTGGTTTCAAAATCCCCAAATTGGCTCTTGATTTGCTTTCCCCCAACTTTCTTCTCAAACCCTAGGTTTAGAGGTGTGTTGAATGCCGTTCCCTAATCTCTCAATCAGGTTAAAAATACTAAATCCCGTTTTTGGCCATGTGGGCCTAATTAAAAAGGCCCAACTCACCCCGTGTAGGCCCGGCTATGCCCAAAAATACTCCGAGACCCAATTACTACCCCCGAGTACTCTTTTCTGATTATCTCGACCCATCCGGACGCAACCACACACTCGAAATTGTCATCCGAAATACTTTTTGATATTTCCAAATTTCGACCTCAAATGCGACACACATTAATTCGAACAATTAAACTTAAAGTCGCCAATTATAATTGATTCGGCTCACTCAAATAAATTCTCCAACTCATGAATTTAAGTTTCTCCAATTTAAATATTTTTATCACTCCCAAAAATAATTAAATATTAAATCCTCAAAATTACGGGGTGTTACACCTTCCCATCTTTTTATTTACACTTTGTTCCCATGTTTTTCCTTGTTTTATATTTTTCTAATTTATAATATATTTTAGGGTCATTTAGTGTCGGGGGTATATTTGTTTATAGTATTTGGCACGTGGGATACGTTAATTTCCATTATAGCTACATGTGAATTATATTAACGCTTTAACCTAACAACCGTCTAATAGCTCACCACCTGCAATCAAATACCTATAATACGCTTGTTTTAAAAGTCAACCAATACACAAATATCCATTTGGCAAATCAATACATTAAAAAGTATAATTATTTACAAAATATGTTTTATAATAATATTTTTTATAAATAATGTTTTTACAACTTTCTAAAAATATTTTTATAAACATTTTAAAAATGATTAGAAAACGGTTTAAAAATAAAACTATTTAAAAATGATTTTTAACATAAATTTTTTTTCCACCCAAAATAAAAAATATAATTTCAGTATAAAAATAAAAAATAAAACTTATTTCAGTTAAATCTACCGAAGAAAAAAATCAAAATAAATTTCTACCCAATAATGATTTTAAATAAATAAAATTTATTGAGAGAAAAAAAACTTTTTTCACCAAAAAAAATATTTTCAACCAAAGAAATTTGTTTTCCACCCAAAAAAAGATTTTAAGCTAAAAAATAAATAATTTTCGGCCATTCCCACGTCGATTTCCATGTCAGCATTACAACATCACCTGGACCACCCCTCCGGTCAAACAACGAAGCCAACCGAAAAAAATGCATCTTCGGTTAGTCCTCCCAAACACCTTAAACCTAGTAGACCCATCCAATCCAAACTCGAAATCCGGACCCAGAACACCTGGACCAATCTAAAAACACCCACCTGCTTCCGATGGTTGAAAATTCATGAAAAATACTCCGATTGGAATATATAGTCGAGGTAATTATCTCGACTATTTGTGCACTCATGTGCGTAATGCACAAAACAAAAATTCCACAAAGAGCATAAACCAGTTTATGCTACTGAGAACGATCTTACACCAATAGAAATGCAGATCAAGAAGACATCCATGAATGCACAAATAAAGACTAAGCTGGGTGTTTGGGTCTTCCGGGGGTCTGATTGTAACACCCGGTATTTTTTTAATGATTTTTATATGGGGATTAATTAAATTAAAGTGGAAAATTAATCCGAATTAAAGTAAATATTAATTAGCGAGACAATGGTTAATATTTATTTGTATGAATTATATTGAGTATTACTTAGTGAATGAGTAATAAAATAGTAAGAATGCATTATGATTGTCCTGAGTGAGAAATACAACAGTTACGATAATTTAGTTGGGACGCGCATGTTAGTCGTGTCGGGACTTAAAGTTATGAGATAAAATGTGATTTCTTATGGGTTATCCAGATGGTCATTTCGAGTACGCCAATGTGTCCGGAATGGTCAAGATAGTCAGACAAGATTACTTGGGGGTTTGGATTGGGTCCTGGAGGCATTTAAAGCCAAAGCGGCACCCCAGGAGGGTATTTTAGTCTTTTGACTTTTTAGAGTAAAGGGGCCTACAAATTTAATAACTTTATATCAGCATGTGGGTTGAGGGTGTTAGGGTTATTAGTCACAAAAACAGAGAGAGACCATTATATGAGGAAAGTGAAGGATTCCAAGGCTCCCCACACCATTTTTGCATCACCACCACCACAATCAGAGTTTAGATTGGGAGGAAAGGAAGACAACTTTACCATCTTTCAGAAAAAATACGACCTACAATCTAAAGCCAAGTGTTTATCTTTCATGTTTTTAAAAGGTTGTAATACCCATTTAGTGTAGGATTTTATATTTGATGATAAATTGATGTTCTTGGGATTTTTGATAATTAAACACATAAATCTTGGGTAGGATTTGAATGTAGATTAAATCCCTATATGAATAGAAAACGAGAATTGAATACATGTGCTGATAATAATGAAAGAAATCTGGATTTTGGATGGAAAGAGATGATGAAAAATGAAAAGTAGGGTTTTAAGTATTTTTTGAAGAAAAATCGGTTCTTGGACTGAATTCATGATAATTTAATCTTAGATTTACGCTAGAAATCATTCCTACACACTTATATTATGTTAACAATGTTGGATGAAAATTTGGTGAAGTTTTATGAAGACCTGAGAAAGTTGTGGGCTGTGAAATCGCAGAAAGTTCAACTGCATAGAAACCTATTACAGTTCGAATCGATTCGGCCCAAGGGCGAATCGATTCAGTAAGGCGAATCGATACGATCTTGGGCGAATTGATTCGATTTCCCAGATTTTGGGAATTTCCCCCTTTTTAAGCCTAGAACTTGTGAATAACGATCGGATGGACTTTTGAGGTAACTTTAAAATATAGTGAGAGATATTTTGATTTCCTGTAGGCTAATGGTAAGGTTTGGACTTAATAATATTTAAGAAGAATTAAGACTAAGATTAATTGGGCATAATTTGCAATGTAAGTGAATTCGACAGAATGAAAATGAATCACGGAGAGAATGAGTGATCCTATGATAAAGACGAGTATGTTATGAGGGTATAACTACTGAAATAACTTAAGGGATAACTAGGGCCCTTTGGGTAGAGAATGATACCCGGGAAAATACGATAGCGAGTTATAAATAGTAAATTGAGAAGTATGGTAAGTGTTCAAGAGATATATATATCTATATTACGTATGAAGGATAATTATAGGTTGAGTGTATACCTATATGAATTATATTATAAACTGAGTGGATACCTATGCGGATTATATTATAGGTGCAGTGTATACCTATACGGATTATATTTATAGGTTGTGTGTATGCCTATATGCGACATATGGATTGGTTGTGTGTATGCCTATTATGTGCTTTCTTATGTGTGTGAACATACCTATGCCGCCTACTATCCCGAGAGGTTTCGCATCGTGAGTAATCTTATCCTGATGATCCGATTGGTGGGATTTTAGAATTCTTCCCCAGAACATATAACTTAGGGTTGAGCACTATTTGTGTGTATGATAGTGTGACCGGTCATTTGGGTGCATTAGGTGTGTGTGTAGCCCAAAGGATTAGAACTATGTTCGCCTCCATTGTATGTTATTTGATTTATAGTTCGAGGAGACATTGCGATCCGATAGTCCTTGATGTGGTACGAGGAGTACATGAACTTGATAGCAGAGTATGCAAGTGTGCATCGTGAAGGGTAGTCCGGGAGATACTGTATATATATATATATATATATATATATATATATATACACACACACACACACACACACACACACACACACACACTTAGGTGATTTATCCTACTCATGTACAATAGTTGGGAGACTAGATAGTGTATATCTAAAATAATGCTTAATCTACTTAGTGTGTGATGGTAGTAAAGTTAGATTGCTTATATCTAAAGATGATTTAACTAGAGAAACTTAATGAAATGATTTAAAGATAACATACGTGAAATGATAATTATGGTTTAGTAATAACATAATGTCAATTATTTGTATTATAATAACGTATTGTATGGGCGGTATGAGGGAGTTAAAGAGAAACTTAACTCAGGACTTAATTATAATTAAGGGTATACTGTAGCGTACTTATGGGCATTATGGGTGAGCTAAACCTATTAGTGGTTAGATAAATACTTATGAGGTCTAGTTAGGCTGTGTAGCATATCTAGGTGGGATAAGTAGGGAAGTTAGGTGTGAACTTTAGATGAGGGGTAAATAACTCAAGAGAGTGTACGCGGGCTAACATGTGTAATCAATAACTGCTTTTAAACTGTGATTTAAATGATTCCAAAATATTTTCAAAATATTTTCTTGGGATCTGACCCGTATGCAAAATATTTTCAAAATCTTTTAGGTGTCCAGCCACGGGAATGCCAAGCTTGATGATCTGTTCTAGGGATGCGCAGCTGCAGCACTTGTGGATGCTTGAAGGATTTAGATTAGACGCTTCATTTACTTCATTCGTAGAGTAGGATAAAATTTCAGTTATTTCATTTGGGTATCTATTTCATTTATTCAGTGGTATTAGACTATGTATTATTGGAATCATCAATATTCTCGGCTTGTGTGCATTGTGCTTGTTTTTGTTCATTAAGTTCAAACTTATTTGTCACTTGAGGTTAAAGCTTAGTTTGATAAAGTTTTAAGGTCATTTAGAACTTCTTGAACATATTTGAGTGTTTGGGTTACAATTCCTTTATTACTAGTTTACACCCATTTATTACATCACACATGTTTGGACACATCGATACTTTGCTAGTGTGTAAAGCTTATGTGTTTTGTGTCATGTTTTACGATCGATTATATCGATATATGTGTGCCGGATTTGCCTTGATATATTTTTCATATATTATATATCTATTGTTTGTTGTAATTATGAAATTTATTTTTTCGAAAAAATTTCAAAAATAGTCGGTTGTTTCCCTTTAAGATTATCATTATGTGTGCTCGATTTATATATTTTTGTGATATCTTATCTTTTACGTGATCATTCGTATTTCATGCCTACGTTTCTACTTCTTTGTCAATTTTGGATAAAAACAAAGAGGGAGAGCAAATTAAAATGAGTTTGATTTATGGGGGATAATTGATTTATGAGTTATATATATTTTAAACTCGATACGTCACGAGGTATATGTTTTTATCTCATGTGTGTAGGTACTTAAAGCAGAATTCAAGACATATGGATGAAGAAAATATTTGGGAAGAAGAAGAAGTTTGAAGACAAAAAGACTTATGCCATGATGCTCTAGGGTTAGGAAAGGACTTAGGATTTTTGTCATAAAAGATTTTGTTATTTTAATTTGGTGTTCGGTCATGTTTGTTTATTTTGTACCGGAATAGCCGAAGGGGGAGATTTGTAAGAATAATTTTTCTAACATTGTTCATAACATAACTTTAGACTAGTCTGGCGTATCCCGTTACAAATCTTTATGCACCGTTAAGACAAATCGAACTCGAGCATCTCCAAGTTTGAAGACTTCTCGACACCCCGTAAAGGTTTAAAACAATTTAGAGTTTAAATTAATTTACCGAATTAATTTTTGGGATGTTTATTTTTTACCAAAAATGAACAGGAACTTTTTGTTTCCAAAAAGAAAAATATTTTTGTTTTTAAATCTCATTCAAACTAGATTGACATCTCGTTCAAACGAGATGGTAATTCATTAGATATGTCGTTTTCATATGATTTCAAACGAGGGTTCTGCCTATGATTTTTTAAGGTTGTTAGTAGAGAGACACGTCTTATTCGAACAAAATGAAGATCTCGTTAGAATGACCCTATGATGCCATTTGAAAGACCCTGGTGCCTCGAATTTTATAAACGTCCTATAAATACCTGTTTCGTATTCAAAACGTTCAAGACTTTTGCTAGATTGATTTCTACATAACTTTTGCAAAAATTCTTCATGTTTTAGTGTTTCAAAACATTGTTTAATTCACGACAAACATCATTTAATATTGTTCTTGTGAATTCAGTTAAACCCTAGAAAGTTTTGTATCTTTGCATACACCATGTGGAGAAGGCATCTCAATCCCTGACTTGTGATACATGAGGTGACTCACCGCTGAAGACGAAGGCCGAGGGTGATGGAGGACTGTGATCTTGTGAATCTTGTGAGGATCATAGTAGTTCACTAGAGATTTACGAAGACTAGTGCATTATGCTTGTGGTGGTTATCAAGTAGTCTGTAAGTCGAATGTCTTATAAATTTTTAAAGTGAATAAAAGGTTTTACTCGAAAGGAGTTTCATCCTTAAACCTTGTCTTTGTTGAAGGTTTGAGTCGATTTATATGTTTTATCACATAGATGTATGTTTCGGATAAAAAGATAAAATTGATTTAAAATTAATTGTGCACTCTCAAATAGGAATCCTTGTTGAGCATATGTATTTCTACATTTACAAATTGGTAGAACATTCATTATTTTGACCTTATAAAACTTTTTTTAAAATCATTTTAATTTTTTTTAAAACGTACAATTTTCACTTTATTTAACATTTTTACGTTATTTTTTACTGTGTTGTGTAAAAACAATATTTCAAAAAATGTTGAAAACAATTAAAACATTATATTAAAAAAAATAATATAAAAAATTCTGATATAAAAACAAATCATTGATTTAAAAAAACAAAAACAAATGTAGACAAATCTTGGGTCAAAATTTTTCTTTTAGGTGTGAGAAAGGTAAATTTTTTGACACAAAAGATTGAAAAGCATGAAAAATTATATGTTGCATGGAAATTTTTTGCATGACAAATATTGGCTACTAAACACACATAAAAGTGGCCAAAAATATCATTTGCCATAGCAAATAAAACCTATCAAACACACCCTACGAGGCAAAAACAAATACCCCTAAGTCATTTCATTTTCCAACATAAGATTAAATAAATGATTAATTAGACTTTCCCTTGAACTTTACCACAATTTTTACTCCGCCACCCAAACTTCCATTTTCTAGATTTAACACTCCGAACTTCCAATATAACTTTAAGTAACCCCATGAGGCTAACATTTTTTATTTTTCGGATGAAAAATCGATCATGCGCATTGTTCAAGAGGGGATTTTAATATTTAAAAACATTTGCAAATTAATTTTTTTTAAAAACTTTAAAAATTATTAGAAAATAAATTAAAAAATATGCAATATACTGAATATACTTATAAAAAAATTTGAAAACAAAAAATAATATATTTAAATTTCTAAAAATTACAGAAAATAACTATAAAAATATGAAAAATACTAAATACATATTAAAAATTGAAAAATATTGAAAATACTTTAAAAACATTTGGAAATGAAAAAAAACATTTAAAGCATTTCTAATTATAGAAAATAAATTTTAAAATATGAAAAATACTAAAGACTATTGAAAAATGGAAGATAATTTAATTTATATGATTTTAAAAAAAATGAAATTTATACAAGTTATAGCATTCATAAAAATTGAAATACTTAAGAAATGAAATTTGAAAACTGAAGAAACAAAATCAAAACCCAGAAAAAAAAACATGAATGAACTAAAAAATCTCAAACTTTCAAACAACTTGTTTTCCAACTTAAACTCCAAAAGAAAAAAAAAATCTTAAAGCTAACATATCTAGATTTGGACCCACTTGTGTAGAAATTTCAAAAATCTAGAAATTTTAAACCAACAAATCTCCCCTAAACTGAAAAAACTTTATAATAACAAATCTTCAACCCAACATGTCTAGATATGACTCCAAATGAAAACCCCCAAATCTGAAAGTACTAAACCAAAAATCTCCAAATAAAAACCTGGGTCAATTTCAGATATAAATTGTTCATGTGTGTGATTTTGTGTGTGTGAGGGAGAGAAATGGGAAGATGAGAGAGAGAGAGAGATAGAGATAGAGATAGAGATAGATAGATAGATAGATAGATAGATAGATAGATAGATAGATATAGATAGATAGAGAGAGAGAGAGAGATGACGTATACGAAGACAAATGGTTAAGTTCCTTATAACCTAAGATGCTAAAAGATGACAATGCCCCTTAAAAAAATCACATGAGTGTCACTTGTCATTTTTTGTCCTATAAATTGACGGTGTTATCATTAGGGGGTGACTTGAAATTCTTTTTAAAGTTTAGGGTGCTAAGTTCACAAAATAAAAGTTTGAGTCGTGAAGTGAAATTATGGATAAGGTTTAGGGGGAAAAGTTTAATTAACCCTTAAAAATATTATTATTACAAAATTACATCGTTCCTCAACACACTCTAATTATTAAGTAAAATCGATTACTCCTTTAAATGTATTTTGTGCAATTGACTAATTATCACAGTAAAATTGAGTCATACATCTTAGCTATATTTTTATTCCACGTTTATTGTTGCATTACTCTATAAAAAAATTTACAACTTCATTTATGCTTAATGAGATTTGTATTAGTCTACTTAATAATGTTTATTGCTTCTTATTAGGAGATTCGATTTAGAATTTCAAATTCGGAGGTGATTGAGAACACCTAAGTGGTATAGCCACGTTGGAAATGTAGGGACAACAAAGAGTTTGGAGTACTTATGAATTGTATGTGATGTTTAAACCCATATGCATGGGTATTAAGGGGTGTAGACACCCTGATTTGCTGATGTCATAATCGCCGGAAGAATGACATAGAGATGAGTGAGATTTATACTTGTGAGACTGATATCACAAAATAGTATAGGTATATTGGATTAAGCGTCGTAAGAGAAGGACGATAATCAGTATACTCATGTGCGATCGGAGTCGCACATCCGAAATTGGTTGAAGGGCAGTGGGAAGCCATTTAAAAAGGGGGTATCCCTTCAGAAAACAAATATTTAACTATTATGGGAAATTTGGAGCGGAGTTCCACCTAATCGAATGTTGAGGGTGGTTTACGCGTAAATAGAGTGAGGATGTTGATAAGGTATAAAGAGTCTAGATGTGCCCAACGTGGTGAAAAGTTCACGGGTCGAAACTTTTGGTATACGCCGAGGGAAGAAGAGGGTTATTAAGTATCACTAAACGTGAAGAATTATACGTGGAAGTCGGTATTGAAAGGGGTATAGTAAGTAGTAGACCGGTTGAGGTAAGATGATCATCCAGATAATTTTATATCAAGTCGACGATTCGAGTGATGGAAGAGTCAAGTTAGCAAATTTCTTTTAAGGGTTGCCAACTTATAAATAAGTAACGAGTTCCTTCAAATGTATGGAACAGGTTTTCAAGGAGGAAATAAATTGTTATATCCTTCGATGATTTACACTATTAGATAGTGATCGCGCCGGTATGTGGACTTAACCAGTATTAATCCGAACTAGGATTAGATACCCAAAACCCACATTCAATATGGGGTAGAAGGACGTAGTGGAAAAAAAATTTGTTTTGAGAAAGTTGTATCACCTAAAACCCGAGGAATAGGCGCAAGGTGATTGACGACTGGTGGAATGGTATGAAAGTAATTTTTGATTCATTGCGATCTTTTCATTTCTGGTAAGTGAAGTATAATATGGTAATGGGGAGAGGATACTACCTAATAGGAAGTTGTGAGAAAGCACCCGTACCTATTTATAGTGGACAAGTTGCTTATTGAGGTTTGTGTGGATAAACCTTACTATCCTCCCTCTGTATGCTCAGAGGTGAGCGGATTATCAGAGTGTGGATCAGTCAGAAGTTAGAGTCCGATGACTATAATGGGATAATCACCAACCGTCTGAAGTGGCTTTCCCTTGTAAAAAAGTCACAACGCCACGAACAGAGATTCAAAGAACGGGCAAGAGTAGTTAGATGTTTTATGGTTTCTCCCAGGATGGGAGTTTTGTGTTTATATAAACGCGAAAGTGATACGAAGTGAGGTACGAACTCACAATAATAATGAGATAATGCGTCCAATGATGTATAAGCTATTCTTATTTGAATGTTATTTAGTAAGATCACAACGTGAGGTGCATTTATTAAGGTGTAACCCTATAACTGATAAAGTGTCAAGAGTGTTCAACAAGCTTGTTGTGAAGCGAGGGCTGTAGTGATTGGGCCTTTCTTTGTATTTTGTTTTTAGTACTGGAGGATACCTAATTTTTCCAAGTATGCCTACTTTTCCGATTTTCGGGACGAAATTGCAATATTGGGGGGGGGGGGGGGGGGAGTATGTAATACCCCATAATTTTATGACTTTTAATTATGAGATTAATTAAATGAAATTGCTTTTAATTATTGGATTAATTAAATTAATGTGGGATAATTAATTGGAAATTAATACGGATTTAAATACTAGCAAGACGAGAGTTGGTATTTGATTATGATGATAATGTTGAATATTGCTAAGTGATTATGGTAATAGGTGGTTATTGAATTTATTAAAATTGTCGTGAGTTGAAAATACGACAGTTTCAGTAATTAAGTTGGGACGCGCATGTCAGTTGTGTTAGGATCAAATTTAATGAATTTAAAAGTATTTTATTTTTATGTCATCCGTATGATCATTTTGAGTGCACCAACGTATCTGGAAGGGTCGAAATAGTCAGAAAACACTAGCCGGGGGTTTAGTTTGGGTTCCGGGGCATTTTTAGGCCAAACCGGCAACTCGGGATGGTATTTTAGTCATTGTAAATTTTAAGGGGTTTGGACCCACAAATTTTAGGGTTTATTTAGCAGCTATTATGAGGGCCATTAGGGCCATTATCATCCAAAAATAAAGAAATGGGCAACGTGAGAAAGATGAGAGGTTACAGGAGGGTTACAAGCCATAACAACCACCCACCACCACTTTTCGACGGAAATTATGATCGGAGAAAGGGAGAGAACCAGACTTTAACATCATCACCAGATCAAAACACCAATTATAAGGTAAGTGATTTGATTTCATTAAGTTTCAGCAAATATATTATCCATGTAGATTATAATTGAAGGCTAGACTTGAAAGATTGATATTTTCATGAATTGGGAGAAGTAAATATTGAATATGGGTAGGATTTGCATGTAGTTAAATTCTGGAACTAATAAAGATTGAAATCAGAACCTTAGAAATAGAAATCCGGGATTACAACTTGGTTTTGGGTTGTCTTGAATTGGAAGAAACTACACTAAGGTTGAACATGGAAAGTTTGATGAATATATCGATATATATGTTGTTCTTTAGAGGATTTGATTGTTCTGGAATGTTAGAAAGTGTTAATTATGATGGTATAACATGTCGTACGTTTACTTTGGAGAATGGATTCATGTAATGGAGATTAGAGAGAGAACTAGGGCTAAAATGCAGAAAAACGTGGGCTATAACTGTTCAATCGATCGATCGACATTCATAATCGATCGATCGACTGGATCGATTGATAAAAATTCATGATCGATCAATCGACCTCCCCAGAAATCGTGATATTTTCCCCCCTTTTGAATTTAAGCAGTTTCGACCCTTGAAAGTTATCGGTAGGGACCTTGTGAATACATTTAGATTTAAGTAAGACCAGTAGGGGTGTATATGGGGCCCGAATTATATCAGAATTGAATTGGGACTTTATTTTAGACTTACTAGGGTCCAACGAGTGAGTTACTATTAGAGATTACATGTAAAGGAATTAAACCTATATAGTTGATAATTAAAGGTTAGAGACAGACATATTGACCTTAAGGAGACTTAGAAACCTTTTCGGTTAGGTTTTAAGTACTTGAAACTATATGATGTGAGACGTATCAGCGAAATATTTTATATATCATCCGAAAGTATGATAGTGTACGAATTGGATTAATGGTATAGGGTTGAGAACATACCTTTAATAATATTATAAGTTATCTAAGTTGTGTGAATGCTTAGTATATGGATTATTATGTGTATGACATTCCTACCATACTTGCTATCATGAATGCTTAGTAATTTTCCCACATTACTAAGTTTGAAGGACCTGATGCTAATTTTCTATATTATTTATGTGTTTGACCCTATTTTTAAAATATAGTGGGATCAGATTTTCGTACTATAATATTTTCTTTATCATAGAATAATGTGGGAAAATTTTCAATTCCCCTTTTTAAGTTGGCCTCTCCCCGTACCTGTATAAGATGTTTAAGTTTGAATCCTCTGTAGACTATTGGGAAATAACGATGAGGATATTGTTAGGTCATTTAGAAAACAAGTTTGAGTAACACTCTTATCTTACCTGCCATAATTTTGGCATACTCAAGCCATACCAGACCAAAAAATATCAACATAGAGTACATAAATAATCAACATTATGTTTGTATTCATTATGTGTTTGAAAAAATACCCGAGTATTATTTTTCGTTTTGTATGTCAAATTTATCTCATCAATATCTAGATATATTTATTTTGCGTCACAGTTTAGAATTAGTTTTTCAATTAATTTTATTTAAGTTATTAATATCTATATATTAGTATATAAATTCTTCTTTATGCTAATCACTCTTAACCGTATTGGTTGAATGGGCACAAAACACACGGAAGCATACCACTTATGATGGTGTTAAATACGGTACCACCAAGTAACTGTGTAAGAGTTCTAACCAATAAAACATCAAGTGTGCAATAATGGTGAAAGCATAACAATATAAATGAAGAAGGAGGTGAGGTAAAGAGGAGAAAGACAGTAATATAAGTAGTTCACCCTTTTTAGGCCTAATCCACTATGCAGGTGAGTGTATGTTTTTTTTATCAAACTAGGCTCTAATGGCCTTAGATTACAATGCACTAAACTTTCTCTCTCTAACGCAATTTCAATAGATTTTTTCTAGGGTTATGAATTAAGGATCCTTCTCAAGGTAGAAGGCGGCAAGTATATATAGTGCTGGGGGTGCTATAATGTGCACCCCATGCATGTATCGGGCATGTTTAGCTTGCATTAGCTAATGAATATTAGCCATATGTCACCTATACAAGTAGATCATGATGACAAAATATTCTTGTCACGCGCACATGTGATTCGGTTGTAACTACCTGTCCACGTGGGATGATGATGTTGAAGCTTTGCTTTGTGCATGGTAGAGAAGTCATCCAGAGGTGTCTTGGCTTGGACGAGTATGAGACTTGTAGGGTCTTATTCAAATATAATGTGGAGAGTGTGGTTTCGGCTGAGTAGACGTTAGACCGAGATGGGGTCTTAGCTATCAGGGGAACCAGATGAGATGTGAAGAAGGAGGTCCCGATTGGTAAAAGGTCTCGACCTGAAAAAATGGATGAGGCTAAGATAGTTGAGTTGATAATGGGTAAACAAGTGACACTTGGCGGTTGATTAGTGGCTTGTCAGGTTTGATTGGACACATGCCATTGTTTGCATTGAGTAGCATATGATCCAAACATAAACGACAATCGAAGTGCTTAGGGTTTAGTGCCTAAATGATGACTCTCTTAAAGAAGTGTGCAAAATCATTACTCGGTTCAAAAACTAAGATTTTTACCCTTTTCTCTTTCATTTTTACAAACCTGTTCCCACCTAAGCCTTTCTGTCCAAACCACCATTGGCGTTTCTTGTTCTTCTCTCGATTCTCACTGTCCGATAATTTTTCTGAGCTAATTCTACTTCCAAGAGATTTCTCTCATCTAGGTAACTCTCTCTACCAATATCCTTTTGATTTTTGTTTGGATTAGTGTGGTTTAGTTGAGTTTGATTTTTTGTCAATCGGTCTATCTTCTGGTTTGTTTGTTTGACAGCGTTTGGGCTAAGCCGTTACTATTTTAGAGGTTTTTTAAGTAGTGGGAGGTGTTCCTCACATATGGTTAGGTGTTTTAGGTCCTCAATCTCTCATTTTAAGGATTCCGGTGATTTTCCGTCCATCTTCTCCGGTGGAATTCTCACTATTTTCCTTTTAGTTCTTATACTGTTCTTGTTCCTTTTAAAAAAATAAAATAAAACTCCCCATTTTCGATCTTGTAGTCGACTTGGTGAATTCAAACATTTATTTGAATGCTAATGCCCTTATACAAATTAGTCGAGGAGTTTCCTACCCTTAGGAAGAGGCATTTTAGAGAGATAAGAAGCTACGAAGCAGAGGACGTCGCTAAGCTTAAAGATGAGGTCTTTCCTCTTCATCAAATCTATCATGTTCCTCTTGCTGTTGTTCTCTCTCCTATTATAAAAATTAGTGACTCCATATCCGAGTCGTCTGCTTCACCAAATAGTCACCCTTTCGTCTCCCATACTACCGAGAGTTTGGATTAGTACGAAGAGGCAATGAGGCTTTCTGTCGCCTCTTTTGCAGAGTTTGAAGAAGTCGAGGCCTCTTCCTGATTCTCATCTTCTTAGAATGCTGAGTCTTTTAACCAGTCAGAGCGACCTTATCTATAGAGTGTGAAGAATTCGAGACCTCTTCCTGAGTCTCATCTTCTCAGAATAATGAGTCTTCAAACTAATCAAACTCCTTAGTTCCAGTTATTTTGGATCCTAATGAGTTGAGGGTAGAGGTTGCATTTCCACCCCCTATCATGGCAGTCTCGGTATTGGTCGTTCTGGGCCAACAGTTTTGCCCAAAGTGTTCCAAGTAACATCGAGGTTGAAAATTGAGATGACAATGATGATACATGTGAGGATACACTTGACACTTCTTACGTTGAATCTTATGTCAGTAGAGTCATAGAGTTGGATCTTTTACTCCAGAGACATTTATACGACATAGGTCCCTCTATCAATATTAGGTTCCCCTCTGAGGATGAGAGAGACTTTCACGACCAAGAGGTCGAGATTTTCATCTACGAGCTGATGCTTTATGCTCGGCTTTAGGATACCCGTGAATCCAACAATACAAGCCATTCTAGCAAGCCTAGGTCTCAGCCGTGCTCAACTTTTGGCCAATGACTGGAAGGTTATTCTTGGTTTCATTTCTCTTTGGAAGTTGGTTCATCATACTGAAATTCCAATTAGCATCTTGATGGGATGTTACACAGTCACATCCCCCCAAACTCAGCCTGGCTACTATCATTTCGTAGCCAGGAAAGCCACAAAAAAAGTTTTGCTCGTGACTCAGACTTCCAACCATAACTGGAAGCCTGACTAATTTTTCATATCTAGGTCCTGGGGTTTCATCCTCGAGGTTTCCTGTAGTGCCTATGAGTTCAGAGTCCCTTAGCGATGGGCAAAGACCCCTATATTGGCCAAATTAGATCCAGGCTTGAGCATTGATGCCACAAAGGATGCGAAGAAAGTTAGGAGATAGGGAAAGGAGGGGGCGTATAAAATTTGAGCAATTGATGCCCCCTACTTCTTGGGGGAAGACAGGTTTGGAGGTTGACCCCTTAACTAAACTATGTAAGTATTTTTCTTGTTAACTGTTGTGTCGTCTTTAATTTGGCTTTGTTACTTATTTCAGATTTACTTTGTAGGTCATCCACCTAATACTCCTGAAGATTTTTGGAGAATTTATGCTCCCAGTCTTTTTAATATACTAAAGCAGGTGGGGAAGAAGACTGAATCCTAACCTTAGACAAAGAAGTCCACTTTCATTAACCCTAATTAAGCCGAGGGGTATAAAAAAGGAAGGATGTCTCCGAGGATCATCCCACTTCCCAACAACATAAAAAGCATAAGAACGACTCATCCAAGAATCAACCGACCCAGGAAATACCTCTCGGCTCATATAGACAATATGTCCATCATCATAAATTCCCTCAATGGAAAAAATAAAAAAGCTTTTGAAGTGATGGATTCCATAACACCACCGGCCGACGATCTCTTTCTGGAAACTATGGACGTCAACCTTTTGAATGACTTTAGCTTGCATATAGCTATTCAGGTAGACTCTTATGCCTTTATTTTAATTTCTATTATGTAGCCTCATCTCATATTAATGCCTCATATCTTTTGCAGACTGTTCTGGTTGTGAATAAGGTTCATCATTGGTTATTCTAAAAGCTTCTTAAAATTCGATAAGGTAGAGAGTCCCTAAAAATGAGAGGAATTTGAAGAAACAGATCTCGGCCCATGAGAAGATGATAGAGAGTTGAAGAAAAAGCATATTAAGTCCATTACCAATTTCAATATTTACCATTAAAATGCACTGAAGGCTTAGACTAATAAATAGGAATTTGAGGAGAAGGAGAAGATAAAGGCTGATGTTGATAAGGCACTGAAAGAGGCTAAGAAAGTAGCCGTTGATGAGTTTAAATATTCAGTGATGTTCTTAGGGTACAATATGCAGTACCTTGAGAGGGGAGCCTGAGCAGCCTACCGCTTGACAACCCTCAAGTTCCTTGACTTCTCACATTTATATAAAGAGCTTGGAGCCTTTGACTTCTCTAACCCCTTAGTCCTTACTACCTTGGAAGAGATTGAGAAGGCGGCACAACCTGAGCCGACCCTCAAAACAAGAGCTAACAAAAGCGAGGATGAGCTAGCTGGGGACGAGGTTGAGACAACCGAAGTCTATAATGAAGATAATGTCGATGTTAAAAAAGATGATTCTCCTAATGAGTTGACCCAAGTGGAGGCCGAGGACAACCAAGCATCTTGAATCCTTCTTTTCTATCAGGGCAGTCGTATGTGGCCTGATGCCCTTCATCTGATGTAACACTTGAATAATTATGACTTTTTTTTTTGGAATCTTATGTCTATAATGTCATAAAACAACTTTTTATTAGAAGAATTTGATTAGATCTTTGAATGACAAATGCCTGTATTGTTTATTTATGTCATCTCCTCTTGCTATGCCATGTTTTCTTGTCTTGTCTTTGCACTATTTGTATGTTAAACAAAAGCTAATGACGTTTAATAAGTAACCATAATGAAATGGTTCTCAGATCTCCTCTCGTCCTTGGACGCGATGAGTATAACTAGGTTAATAATGTCCTTATCAAATTATGCTTTTTAATCTGAGATCACCAAGTTAATAGTCCTTCTCAATTCTCCTCCCATCCTAGGACGAGATGAGTATAACCGAGTAAATGATTTTTGGAGATTGTTGAGGTAAATCATGCTTTAATGATTTTTGAATTCGAATTCACCAAAATTATGGTGTTTAATCATAAATCCCCTATGTTGTTTTGAGAGTGTATGGATGAGTGACGTCTCGTCCTACATTGTCGTCTCGACCAAGAGAGTTTTTCACCAAATTAATGATGTTGAAGTAAACCATACTTAAATGATTTTTGAATTTGAATCCACCAAATTATGATGTTTAATCATAAGTCCCCTTTCATAGTTTTGAGAGTAGTGATGTCTCATCCTACACTATCGTCTCAGCCGAGAGAGTTTTTCACCAAATTAATGATGTTGAAGTAAACCATACTTAAATGATTTTTGAATTTGATTTCACCAATTTATGGTGTTTAATCATAAGTCCGCTCTCATTGTTTTGAGAGTGTATGGACGAGTGACGTCTCGCCCTGTACTGTCGTCTCAGTCGAGAGAGTTTTTCACCAAATTAATGATGTTGAGGTAAATTATACTTAAATTATTTTTGAATTCGAATTCACCAAATTATGCATAAGTCCCCTCCCATAATTTTGAGTGTGTATGGACGAGTGACGTCTCATCCTACACTATCATCTCGATCGAGAGAGTTTTTTACCAAATTAATGATGTTGAGATAAGCCATACTTAAATGATTTTTGAATTTGAATTCACCAAATTATGGTGTTTAATCATAAGTATCCTCTCGTCGTTTTGAGAGTGTATGGACGAGTGATGTCTCATCCTACACTATCGTCTCGATTGAGAGAGTTTTTCACCAAATTAATGATGTGGAAGAAAACCACACTTAAATGATTTTTTAATTTTAATTCACCAAATTATGGTGTTTAATCATAAGCTCCTCTCGTCATTTTTAGAGTGTATGGACAAGTGACGTCTCGTCCTACACCGTCATCTCGGCTGAGAGAATTTTTTTTATATCAAAGATGATATTATCATGATGTTTCCACCTCTCAGTGTTATTAAGAATCCATGAATGAGGTTAGCCCCGTATGAATTGTCGTGTCACCGACATGGAGTTAATGCTACTTCACCACATGAGTGATGTCCTATAGTTTAGGACGAGTTGAAACATACAATTTAAATTATTCATACAACAAGAATTGAAGAAAACAATTGTAATTTTTCATTCATTAGTTTTTTCCATACATGTCTTATATAATGCTATAATGATAAAAGTAAAATCTTTACATTGTCCTTTTGATAATATTTATTTAAATGATCAGTGTTCCAAGGGTTTGAAAATGTCTCTTCCTCCAAATTCTTGAACCGATACATACCAGGAACTACTTCTCCTGTAACCTTGTAGGGGCCATGCCCATTAGCATGAAGTTTATTCGGCTTTTGCTAAGTTTTCTTCAAAACCAAGTCTTCAATGGCTAACGGCCTAGCCTTCACACTTTTGTTATAGAATCTAGCAGTCCTCTACAGATAGGCGGCCTACTTAAACTTTGTGTCCTGTCTCCTTTCTTCGATGAGTTCCAAATCCAACCTTCGTTCTTCAGCATTTTCTTCTAGGCTATATGTCTGAACTCTGTGGCTTGATAGTCCAATTTCTATAGGGATCACTGCCTCTGATCTGTAGGCAAGCATGAAAGGGGTCTCCCTTATTGGAGTTCTATCGGTCATCCTATAGGCCCATATGACATCATGCACTTCTTCAGTCCAAAGACCCTTGACGTCTTCTAATTTCTTCTTGATCCTGTCTAGTACAGTTCGGTTAGTCACCTCTATTTGGCCATTTTCCTGAAGTCGGCATGGAGCTAAATGAAAATGCTTGATGTCGACATTCTTACAATAGTCCTCCAAATATGAGTTTTTAAACTACTTTTCGTTGTCCGAGATCAGGGTATGAGGTAGACCATACCTATAAATAAGGTTCCTCTATATAAATTTGAAGGTCTTCATTTCAGTAATGGTTATCATGGCATTTGCGTCAACCCATTTGGAGAAATAGTCGATCGCCACAATGGGATACCTGTAGTTGCATGCTTTTCTAGGCAAGGGTCCTACTAGATCAATTCCCCAAATAGAAAACAGCCAAGTAGAGGTGATAGATGACAGAGGATGATGAGGTTGATGAGGGATTCTAGCCTATCTCTGACATTTGTCACATCTCTTCATATAGATAGTTGTATCCCTAGCCAAGGTTGGCCACCAATACCCTTGTGTGACTACCCTCTTTACCAACAATCTTCCTCCTATATGATTGGAGCAAGAACCGTCATGTATGATTGGAGTAAGAATCATCATGTATATCTTGTAGGATATATTCCACCTCTGTCAGATGACACATCGGAGCAGAGGGATAAGGAATCCTTTCTTGTATTAAATATCTCCAATGACAGAGAACTTAGCTACCTTATACCATAATTTCTCCCTTTCTAGCTTTGACTCTGGTAGTTCACCACCCCTTATACATCGGATGAGATGAGGATAGTGTGTAATGTAGGAAGGATAGGTAGTTTATATCTAAAAGTGGTTAAATGATGAGATAAGATACTTAGTGTGTGATAGTAGTAAAGTTAGATAGCGTATGTCTAAAGATGAATTAAGCAGAGAAATTTAATGAAATGTTTTCATAATAACATACGTGAGATGTTAATTATGGGTGAATGATAATATATGTGAGATGTTTATCACGGGTTAATGATAACATACGTGAAAATTTTAACTATGATTGAATAATAACCTACGGGTAAGGTAAGGCATTAATATTGCAATAGTGTACTGTATGGGTGGTGCGAGGCAATTAAAGAGAAATGTAAATAAGGACTTAATAAGGATTATGGGTATACTATAGCGTACTGTATGGGTGGTATGGGTAAGCTAAACCTCTTATGGTTAGTTAGTTATTGATGAGACCTAGTGGGGCTGGGTTGAAGCCCATATACACTTGACTCACTTGAGTCTATATGGTATAAGTGCTCATCTAGTTTGGAAATTGTGACAAAATTACGTCCATCCTAGAAACCAAAGAACCTCAGATCTTGCATTTCTATTTCATCTTTGTTTGAAGGGATCTAGACCTAATTACCAACACTCACACACAGTAGAATGAATAATTTACATGTCATATTGCATATTAGTCTGTGTACATGTGTTGAGTGTGTTTAAATCCCCAATATTATTTTTTAAATATTTTTTGGGATTTTTTAAACATTTTAAAAATAAGGTTTTATTAATAAAACTTGGTTTTAAAAGGTTATGGGGTAAATCTGCTATTTTAAAATATTAGTTTTATTGCCTAAAGTTGGTTTGGGTAGAAACTAAAAGCGGCAGAGACTTCAGGGTTTACTTTGTAATTATTTCGAATGCGTGTTTTATCTCGTGTTATTGGCCTACATTTGTTGCTCTCTGATTGGTGGGAAGTGTGTTTCTTCATAGAGAGTAAAACAACGCCTGTTTTTAACCTTTGGATCATTTGTGATCAACGATCTGCATGCGCCCCTTTATAATCCCTGTGAATCTCTTTTGAACCAATCAGGTGAGTTTTAATCATCTCTTATCGTATGCCCTTGGATCTAAGTCAATCCATCTTGACTCAATCCGGGCCCTTGATTTTGGCCCTCGTTCTCGAACCTTCTCAGCCACCTATAAAAGGATCCCTTTACTTAGCTTTCTGAGACTTTTGCCATTTTCGTCATTTGATAGAAAAGAAAGAGAGAGTAGAGAGAAGAGAGAGAGAAGAGAGAAACCAGAAGAGAGAGAAAGTTTTAGAAATCCTAACCCTAACCCTAAATTGTCTACACAGTTCAAACCAAATACAAACCTTCAAACCTCTATACTTTACCAAACACAACCTTGAGTGTTTGAGTGTTTTGAGAGATGATTTGAGAGTTGGTTTGTTGCTGTAACCTCTTCTTCTTTGGATCTTGTTTCCAACTTAATCATTTTCTTAGATCTGTTGTTCTTGTATATAGAAATTTTCAGATCTGAGTTTTTCATGATATATTACACTTAAGTTGCATGTTTATTTCTCACCTTGAGAAATATTTTGTTGATTTGTTTTCTGTAAATTTTTTTAACATTGAAATCAACAAAAATGTTTTCTGTTTCTAGTTCTCTTAAAACTAAACCGTTGACCTAGTTTGGAATCACACTTGGAGGTTTTCAATCTCGAAAAACTTTTCAAAACTCTGAGATTGATTAAGATCTTGACTGTCTTCTAAGAAAGATATCCGTGGATTCTGGGATTGATTAAAAGGTCAAAAAGGTTCAAAGTTTTGTGAGAAGAAAGAAAAAGAAAATCACTGCATATAGCCTTATATGTAATTTGCTAGGACTGTTTGTACTTAATAAGTGTGAGTGTGTGCATGCATGTGTTATAAAGCACCTCCACAAACACTTTCACACTACAACACGAAAAGTGTTGGTAATAAGATCTTGAGAAAAAGAGTCGACGTAAAGAGCTTGAACAAATTGGAGTTTACAAACCGAGAGGAGAACATCAACAATCAGAACTGCAGAGAAGTTATAAGGACACCAGCGGGTACATTCCTAAACTTATATAGGTCTGAGTTGTATGCATGTTTTTTATATAGTTTGTAACTGTTAAATTTGTTTATAGTGGATTTTTATTTTACTCCGTAGAGGGAGTCGTGGATGTTTCCTCAATTGGTGAGGTTTTACCACGTAAAAATCTTGTACTTAATCTTCCTATATCTTCTCATCTCATTCTTGGTTGTGCTGGGTTTTAAAATTTGTTTAAAACTATTTTATAAACCTGTTAGTAAAATCTTGAATAGATCTCATACATACTGTTTTGTTAAACACATCTTGTGTTCAAATAATTTTTTTTTCAAGAAAAGAGTTTCCTCAAAAAAACAGATCGGAGTTACTTAAATAGTTTATTTTTTAATAAACGACTTTAGTAACAGAATTTCAATTGGTATCAGAGCGTGGTAAACTTCTTTTAGAGAGATCCTGTGTTTCTGAAATTGTTTTCTGAAAATCAAATATGGACGAGAAAACTGAAAGATTTGGTAACTTGACCAGACCTCTTATCTTTGATGGAACCAATTTTGCTTACTGGAAAGTAAGAATGATTGCTTTCATTCAAGGAACTCTGGGAGGTGATATCTGGGACATTGTTGAAAATGGTTACGTTTTTCTTACAAAACCAACCACTGAAAGGAAGTAATGAGAGGGTTAAGAAAGTTTTAAGTGAGTTCACGCAAGAAGAGAAACAAGTTTCTCGCAACAATAACAAAGGAAAGAATGCCATATTTATGTCTATAAATGAACATGAGTTCAAAAGAATCTCATCCTGTACCACTTCTAAGGAAGCTTGGGACACTTTAGTTACTGCTCATGAAGGTGACACTAGAGTTATGGCTGCTAAAACTCAAATGCTCATTCAACAGTATAATTCCCTAATTATGTTTGAGACTGAGTCATTTGATGACTTCTATATGAACCTGACTGATATTATGACCAAACTGCATGCTAATGGGATAACATATGACAGACAAGAAATTGTGTCTAAAATTATGAGATCATTACCACAGAAATTTGATAACAAAAGATATGCTATTGAGGAAATGTGTGATATTAATCTCACTCCTGAACTACTCAGTAGTAAATTAAGAACTGTGGAAATGAAACTGGAATTTAAGAAACAATTAACGCAGTCCCATAGGAACCAGAATAGTTCCAATCTAAGCTTCTCTTTCAAAATGATTAAGCCTGAGTTTAATAATTCCAATGATGATTCTGATGAGGAATGCGATATAGAGAGTTTGGACAATCAGATTGCCTTAATGTCAAAACAATTTAAGAAAATCATTAAATTTAGAAGCAATATGGTAAATAAACAAGGCAAGTCCAATTATCCAACTCCTTTCAATCACAAACCTCATGATAAAAGCCATGACAAAAATCACAAGGACTCTCACACTAGACCTAACAGAGACCTTAAGAAGACTGAATGCTATAGATGTGGTAAACTAGGACACATTGCACAAGACTGTAGAGTTAACTTGAACACTCAAAGCAAACACACTAGAGCCAACATTTGCAAAACATGGGATGATTCAAGTGAATCTGAAAATGAGGAACCTGAGTCATCTGATGTTTTTGACCCTTGCATGTCTTTCTTTGCTAAGATTATCTATAATGATGATATGGCCGTGTTTGTTAATGAGGATGAATATAGTAATTCTACTTCTGATGTTTCGAATACTGCTGTTACTGGTTTAGATGCTTTGATTACTGAGAATATTGCAATCTGTTCCTCGGGGTGTGTGAGTAAAAGGGAAAGCGATAATGACGATGTCAATGGGTGTGTGAGTATAAAGAATGAAGCCCTAGGGGTCACTTCAGACACTACACTTAGTGACTCGGACAATGAAGACCTCCCAGATATTCACACTCTCTATGCTAAAACTCTCAAGAAAAGCACTAGACTAGAAAAGATTGTGAAAGACCTCACTAAGAAGTTAGAAGATCTAAGCCTAATGGTTAAACTGAATGCTGAAGAGTATACTACCCAATGTTTGACTCATGAAAGCGAAATCAAAATGTTTGATGAAAAACTCAGAAATTTAAATGAAACAAATGAAACTCTGGAGAAAAAATACAAAGGGACATTGTTAGAATTGGAACAAACTAAAGAAAAGATAACAACTATTTTCAAAACATTTACAAAATTTGAAAATAATTCAAACTGTTTTATGAATTTGTTGCTGAGTCAAAAACCAATTGTGATGATCGAACTGGAATAGGGTTTTGCCCCAATTTGAAGACACAAACAAAATCTTTTGAACCTATTAAGTTTGTGTCAGGAGACAAAAGGCCTATTGAAACATGCCCAGACTTTCATTCTCTAAAAACTGAGTTTGATTCAAAACATCAAAATTTTAACATTGGGGAATCAAGTTGATATAAACATGAAAGTTCACCTAAGGCTAAATACGTCTGCCCTTCTATTAGTAAGAGTGAGTCTGCATTCAAGACTGTCACACCTAGGAATAGACTTCAACCTCAAAACTCCTCAAAACCTTTGTTTAGAGACTTTCCTAAGGAGACCTCAATCTTGAGCAATCTTCATTTCTCTTACTGTGATATATACGGTCACTGTTTTGATAATTGCTATGCTAGGAGACTAATTACACCTGTCTATAGTTCTCTTATTTATCAGAACTTTAACTATTCTAGAAGGAACCGAAACAATTATGTACTTCCTAGACAACCTGACAAAAACTCTAATTATAGGAAGAGAAAGACCAAACCTAAAAGAACATTTCCTAGAAGGATTCCTAAGCACTTTCATAAACCAAATGCTCAAGTCTTTCATAAAATTCAAAATCATGCGCAAAACATTTTTCAGCAAAAATCTAATGCTCGCAAATTTTATCAATTGAGAGCTAATAAGTGCAAAATGAAAACTAGAACAATTTGGGTTAGAAAAGATGATCTATTATCTCAGATGAAGTGTAACATAGTTAATACTGTTTTAAAAGCTAAACACACATCATCTGGTTGGTATTTAGACTCTGGATGTTCTAAGCACATAACTGGGGATGAAACTAAACTTTTAAACAAAACCAGCTTTGCTGGAGGTAAAGTCATTTTTGGTGATGGAGTCTCATCTCAAATCATTGGCAAAGAAACTCTCCAAGAAGATGGACTTACTGTTCTTGAAAATGTCCTTCTAGTTAAAGGTCTTAAGGCAAATCTACATAGTATTTCGCAATTTTGTGACTCAGATCATACTGTTAGCTTTTCAAAGAATAATTGCAAAATTTTAAATGAGAAAGGTGAATGCATAATTATAGGATTCAGAACTCCTGACAATTGCTATACTGTCATGAATAATTCTGAAATCTGTAATGTTGCCAGAATGGATGACAACGAGATATGGCATAACATAATGGGTCATATAAATTACGATAACCTTAGTAGACTGACCTCTCAAGAAATAGTTAGAGGAGTTCCTAAAATCAAAACCATTCCTAACATTGTCTGTGGTTCCTGTCAGGAAGGTAAAATTGTTGAGGCACCTCATAAGAAAGTTAATGATATTCTTACCTCTAATCCCTTGGAGCTCATCCATATGGACCTAATGGGTCCCTCCCAAACTGTTAGTCTTTGTGGACACAGTTATATTTTAGTTATGGTTGATGACTTCACCAGATTTACTTGGGTAGCCTTTTTAAAACAAAAGTCTGACACTTTTCAAAATTTCTTAAAAATACTTCTCCGGATTGAAAATGAAAAGGACACTCAAGTAAATAGAATTTGTAGTGATAGATGTGGAGAATTCAAAGACACTGGTATTATTGAATACTATGACTATAATGGTTACAAACATGAATTCAGTGATCCTAAGACTCCTCAACAAAATGGAATTACTGAGAGAAAGAATCGTACCCTTCAAGAGATGGCACGTGTTATGTTACATGCCAAGAATTTGCCTAAGTAATTTTGGGTATAATCTATTCGTACTGCCTGTCACATAATAAATAGGGTCTATCTTAGAAAGAATTCCAAACAAACCTCTTATGAACTTTGGTATAAGAAAAAGCCCAATCTTAAGTACCTTAGAACTTTTGGTAGTACTTGTTATGCATGCAAAGATAGGGAACATTTTTCTAAATTTGAGAGCAGGGGAGATATATTTTTAGGATACTCACCTAACAATAGAGCCTATCGAATGTATAATCTTCGCACTAAAACCTTGATGGAATCCATAAATATAATTGTGAGTGACACTACTGTAGAAAGTAAGACTGGTGAATCAACTATTGAAGAAGAGCCTACAAACATTTTAGAAAATAACTCTCCTGAAATAGATGATTCATTACTAATTGAGACACCTGAAGTACCTAACTGGGTTTCTAAAGATCATCCCATAAATAACGTAGTTGGTAACCCTAGTGAGCCAGTGCGTACAAGATCCCAACTAAGAAACTATGCACATTATGCATGTTTTGTTTCCATAGTGGAACTAAAGAATGTAAACGAGGCATTGAATGACTCTCACTGGATTTCTGCTATGCAGGAAGAACTTCTTCAATTTGTCATTCATGATGTTTGGTATCTTGTTCCTCGTCCTGATCACAAAAAGGTTATTGGCACACGTTGGATTTTTAAAAATAAGTCTGATGAAAATGGGATAATGATTAGAAATAAAGCTAGATTAGTTGCTCAAGGATACTCTCAAATTGAAGGAATAGATTTTAACGAGACCTTTGCTCCTGTTACTCGGTTAGAATCTGTTCGTCTGCTCTTTGCTATAGCTTGCCACATGCATTTTACACTTTACCAAATGGATGTCAAATTTGCATTCCTTAATGGAATATTGACTGAAGAGACCTATGTAGAACAACCTAAAGGGTTCATTGACCCTCAATATCCAAATCATGTATTTCGTCTCAAAAAGGCTTTGTATAGCCTTAAACAAGCACCTAGAGCTTGGTATGAGCACCTTTCCAGTTTCCTCTTAGATAAAGGTTTCAAAAGAGGTGGAAATGATCAAACTCTTTTTGTCAAACATTTTGACAAACACATCATTATTGCTCAAGTTTATGTTGACGATATTATCTTTGGATCAACTTCTCCCTCGGAAGTAAAATTGTTCTCTGAAACTATGCACAAGGAATTTCAAATGTCCTTTATGGGGGAGTTACAATTCTTCTTAGGTCTCCAAGTCAAACAAAATTCAGAAGGATTATTTGTATCGCAATCCAAGTACGCTTTAGAGATAGTAAAGAAATTTAGCCTCGAGAGTGCTAAAGATGCTAAAACACCCATGAGTACTACGTTAAAACTTTCTAAAGATGAAAATGGAAAATCCGTAGATCCTACTCTATATCGTAGTATGATAGGAACCTTACTATATCTTACTGCCTCGCGTCCTGATATTATGTACGCTGTGTGTGTATGTGCTCGTTATCAAAATAACCCCAAAGAGAGCTATTTGAAAGCTGTTAAACGTATCATTAAATATGTAAAAGGCACTCTAAATCTAGGACTTTGGTACACTAATGACACACCAAGCACTATAATTGGGTACACTGATGCTGACTGGGCTGGGTGTACTGATGATAGTAAAAGAACATCAAGAGCATGTTATTATATAGGTAATAACTTGGTAGGATGGAGTAGTAAGAAACAAAACTGCACATCACTCTCGACAGCCGAATCTGAATACATAGCCGCTGGCAGCTGTTGTGCTCAATTACTGTGGCTTAAACAAATGCTAAGTGATTATGGTATTCAAGAAAACCAATTGCATCTCTATTGTGATAATCAAAGTGCGATTAATATTTCTAAAAACTCTGTTCAACACTCGCGAACAAAGCACATAAAAATTAGACATCACTTTATACGCGAATTGGTTGAAACTAAGGAATTAGAAATCAATTATCTTCCTACTGATTTGAAACTCGCAGATATGTTCACCAAACCTCTTGATTATAATAGATTCATTTCCTTGCGTAAATCTATTGGTATGGTTTGTGCTGAGTAATACCTTTGCTGATTATCCAAGTTTTTCCCTTTGTCCATTTGATACAAAATGGGGGAGAAATTTGAGTCGTTATGAATATTTGCATATATGCTAAACTGCTTGATCTTAGTGATTCATTGCAGGTTTTTGTACGGTTTTTCTTAACTGATGTAATAGGGTATTCAATGGTTAATAGTTGAGTTATGTACTTTTGTTTCCTAGGATTTGGGTAGATAGAATTTTTATAGGAATAGGTTTTCCTTATCTTTTTGTCGCCCTAAGAGTCCTCGTTGACTCAAAGGAGATTTTGTCTCATATTTCCAAAGGGGGAGATTGAAGCCCTTATACTCTTGACTCACTTGAGTCTATATTGTATAAGTGCTCATCTAGTTTGAAAATTGTGGAAAAATTATGTCCATCCTAGAAACCAAAGAACCTCAGAGCTTGCATTTCTATTTCATCTTTGTTTGAAGGGATCTATACCTAATTACCAACACTCACACACAGTAGAATGAATAATTTGCATGTCACATTGCATATTAGTGTGCGTACATATGTTGAGTGTGTTTAAATCCCCAATATTGTTTTTTAAATATTTTTTGGGATTTTTTAAACATTTTAAAAATAAGGTTTTATTAATAAAACTTGGTTTTAAAAGGTTATGGGGTAAATTTGCTATTTTAAAATATTGGTTTTATTGCCTAAAGTTGGTTTGGGTAGAAACCAAAAGCGGCAGAGACTTCAGGGTTTACTTTGTAATTATTTTGGACCCGCATTTTATCTCGTGTTATTGGCCTACATTTGTTGCTCTCTCATTGGTGGGAAGTGTGTTTCTTTATAGAGAGTAAAACAATGCCTGTTTTCAACCCTTGGATCATTTGTGATCAACGATCTGCATGCGCCCCTTTATAATCCCCGTGAATCTCTTTTGAACCAATCAGGTGAGTTTTAATCACGGCTTATCGTATGCCCTTGGATCTAAGTCAATCCATCTTGACTCAATCTGGACCCTTGATTTTGTCCCTCGTTCTCTAACCTTCTCAGCCACCTATAAAAGGAGCCCTTTACTCAGTTTTCTGAGACTTTTGCCATTTTCGTCATTTGAGAGAAAATAAAGAGAGAGTAGAGAGAAGAGAGAGAGAGAAGAGAGAAACCAGAAGAGAGAGAAAGAGTTATAAATCCTAACCCTAACCCTAAATCGTCTACACAGTTCAAACCAAATACAAACCTTCAAACCTCTATACTTTACAAAGCACAACCTTGAGTGTTTGAGTGTTTTGAGAGATGATTTGAGAGTTGGTTTGTTGCTGTAACCTCTTCTTCTTTGGATCTTGTTTCCAACTTAATCATTTTCTTAGATCTGTTGTTCTTGTATATAGAAATTTTCAGATCTGAGTTTTTCATGATATATTACACTTAGGTTGCATGTTTATTTCTCAGCTTGAGAAATATTTTGTTCATTTGTTTTCTGTAAATGCTTTTAACTTTGAAATCAACAAAAATGTTTTCTGTTTCTAGTTCTCTTAAAACTAAACCATTGACCTAGTTTGGAATCACACTTGGAGGTTTTCAATCTCGAAAAACTTTTCAAAACTCTGAGATTGATTAAGATCTTGACTGTCTTCTAAGCAAGATATCCGTGGATTCTGGGATTGATTAAAAGGTCAAAAAGGTTCAAAGTTTTATGAGAAGAAAGACAAAGAAAATCACTGCATATAGCCTTATATGTAATTTGCTAGGACTGTTTGTACTTAATAAGTGTGAGTGTGTGCATGCATGTGTTATAAAGCACCTCCACAAACACTTTCACACTACAACACAAAAAGTGTTGGTAATAAGATCTTGAGAAAAAGAGTCAACGTAAAGAGCTTGAACAAATAGGAGTTAACAAACTGAGAGGACAACATCAACAATCAGAACTGCCGAGAAGTTATAAGGACACCAGAGGGTACATTCCTAAACTTATATAGGTCTGAGTTGTATGCATGTTTGTTGTATAGTTTGTAACTGTTAAATTTGTTTATAGTGGATTTTTGTTTTACTCCGTAGAGGGAGTTGTGGATGTTTCCTCAATTGGTGAGGTTTTACCACGTAAAAATCTTGTTACTAATATTCCTACATCTTCTCATCTCATTCTTGGTTGTGCTGGGTTTTAAAATTTGTTTAAAACTATTTTATAAACCTGTTAGTAAAATCTTGAATAGATCTCGTACATACTGTTTTGTTAAACACATCTTGTGTTCAAATAATTTTGTTTTTTCAAGAAAAGAGTTTCCTCAAAAAATAGATCGGAGTTACTTAAATAGTTTATTTTTTAATAAACGTCTTTAGTAACAGAATTTCATGGGTAGCATAGCGAGGTAGATGACGTTTGGCGTGCATATTAAATGAGAGGTGAGGAGCTGAAGATAGTGTACGTTGAACTAACATGTGTAATCAATAATTGATTTAAAATACAATTTAAATAATTACTAAATATTTTTAAATGGTTTTACTTGGGCTCTGACCCATATGCAAAATATATTCAAAACCATTTAGGTGTCCCACCAGAGGGACACCAAGCTATATGATCTGTTCTAGAGATGCGAAGCTGCAACACTTGTGAATGCTTGAAGGGTATGGATTGGACGCTTCAATTGCTTCATTTCTTGAGTAGGATGAAATTCAATTATTTCTTTTGGGCTTGTTGCCCCCTAGACATTCCTTTTATTTCAGTTTGGACATTGCACTCAAGTTTACAGTCTTCTGATGGACTTTATATAAGACTAGGGAACTCATGGTTTATTCGGTATTGTTTTATTCATTACTTATCTTTTGTTGGATTTATATTATTACTGCGTGGATGGTTAGTGATTATAATTATTTTTCCACATGTTGTGTTAATTAGAGATAAAATTTGGCACCAGTTTATTTAAAACGTAGGTGGTTAGTAACTTAAAAAGTTTTCAATAGTGATGCTGAGAATGAACCAGATGATAATCTTGTTTTATTTTTATGAAGGACTAATCTCCCAGTATTTAAATTGGTGGGGTGGAACATATGGTATCAGAGCATCAGGTTCTTGTGTCCTTAGGATTTGTACGACTTTCTATGTTTCAACTTAGCGTCCTTTGATATAGAGCCCTATTATAGGATTGTTGTATTTCTCTACGTATACGACTTACATTCTCCTGCTATTAAGCATAGTTTATGTGATTCATATATGAGTTCGGTTTAGTTTCGTACATCGAAAAAAATGGGATGACCAACGAGGGCCTTTTGAAGGACTGCAGGACAAGAGGCTCATCAAAAGACATCGAGTACTCTGGGAATGATAATTGCAATAAAAGTCACCAAAATTATTGTTCAGACACATGGCAATAGGATAATAACACAAGAACAATAATTTTCCCAAGCACCATCGTACATAACAGTGGAGCAAGTTTAGACCCACCCACCATGGGCAACAAGGGGAGGGAGTAAAAAAGACGCTTTTAAAAAGACTTCTATAAGGATTCGGGGGAAAGACAAAGTGTAATAGGACAATGGAATGAGAGAGCCCAAAGAAAATTGTACATGGTGGAATGCAGCGATACCCATGATTTAACTCCGGGCGATAAGTTTTAGCTCATAGAAGCAGCATTGAGCGATGAGAGTCAGTTACCACATATAGAGAAGTATATATGGAATTAAATGAGGAATTTGGATATAGTTTGATCGTAAGACCTTCCATATACTGTTTGAATAGAGATGCGAATGAAGTTTCGAAAACTTATCAAATGGGCAAGATAGAGATCGACCGCCAGAGAGAAGTTAACTCATTTAGTTAACTTCGTAACCGGCGAAGGGGATATGGAGGATGGAAAAAAGGTTCGAGAGTTGATGATGGACTCCTGAGTAGAATACACCATTATGGATGAGAAATCCGGCTAGGATGACTGTTAGAACAGTAGACCCCCAATTTTAAAAGTCTTTCAATATTCAAATATAATTTCCTTTTAAGATGCGGAATAGCGAAGGTTACTAACAAACTTTAATTTTCCAAAATTTATTTAATTTTCTTTTCTTTAAAAGATGGAAAATTATGGTGAACACAAATTTTAACTTCTTAAAACAAATTAAAATTAAACACACTACAAAGTGAATAAATGTAAACACACACACACACACACACAATTTAAACTCACTTAAACCAAATTAATTTAATTATCAAGTATAAAAAATTTAGGCAAGAAAATAATCCAATTAAATAAGTGCCAGCTTGAATTAAATTAACTTAAAATAAACTTTACCCAAATAGTTAAACACGCACCATTTTGATCAAGATTGCCAATTACACCAAATTTTATCTTTTTACCTAAGCATGCATCTAAGGTGGGTTTTGCAAGATAAAATAAATTCACAACCACTACTCTACGATGTATGAGGAAAACCCAAATGGGAAAAACGTCAGACGAACCTAGCCTTAAGTCCACTAAGTACGGTATTTTTACAAGTACAAGAAAAATGACTTACTCAGCTCGACTCGATTACTTCAAGCCCCTGACGCGTTTTCTTGTACCAACCTCTGCCTAGTCGACAATCTTAGAATCCACGGGAACCTTGTAATCCACCAATGAAGTTTTTAGGACAACCGTCAACCCGCACCCGAAGAACCAAACGCTCTTTTATGGGATAGAGAAGAACCAAAACAACTCTTTTATGGGATGAGAATTAACCCTATGCCAAACGCTCCAAGCAAGATATATATATATATATATATATATATATATATATATATATATATATATATATATATATATATATATATATATATGTGGTACTTGGAATAAATTAATATTGGTGTAAACAAAAGTGTTTAAGAATGATATTCTTGAAAAACAGACACTTAAAACTTGAACTTTTTCATGGAGGAATTAAGCTCTCAAAACTCTCTCTTAGAGGTTAGAAGATGAAAAAGTTAATATGAAAAATTTTGTTCCCACACATATTAAAACTGGCAAAAGATAGTGGGAACAAAAATAGTGGGATGAAGGAAAAAACTGCCAAAATATTTTCCCGTCGAAAATCTCATTCGAACGAGATTTTTCGTTCGAATGAGATTTTCGTTCGAACGACCATGTAACGATGTTTCAGTGGCCAAATGGAAAAGGTTGTTGGCAAAATCCTTCGAACGAAATTCTCGTTCGAACATCAAACTCGTTCGAACGACAATTTCGAACGAAATGTCATAAGTTCATTTTTCAATTTTAAGAACAAATATTTTTTACTCAAAGTTCTAAAATAACTTTTTGAAAATAAAATTCATTTTAAAATAAAATTACACCCATTATTAATTATTCCAAGTCTCCTACAAATATATAAAATCATTCATACCTTTGAAGAATTGAAATATGATGTTGATGACGTGAAACGTGGCACTGAAACTCGGCAATGATGTTCTCTTGATGGGTTGGTCACAACGTCTTCAACTCAAATTTGTCATAGGCTTGAAGGATATACAAGAACACTATCCTATGACTCAAATGTTTCTGTCCGAAATTGAGCCAACACTACATAAGAATCAATTGGAAATTTGTGTCCTTACAATGACCAGTGTCGATGTCGCTAAGATTACATGTTTACTAGTTTATAGAAATGCTTCCGTGAGAAGGGAGCCATGAGGGTTGAAGAATATTACCAAAGAAGAGGAATGGATTTAACGATGACAGTGAAACACCATAGGAGGGTATACACAAGAGGGTACCTATTTAAATAATTAAAATTATTGGGAGTCTTACCAAGTGATGGTAGATTCAGTTAGGGTCATCAAAGCTGGAATCTAGTTCCATAGGTCTAGCGAAGCCCAAAGGGACAACGGGGGTAGTATGTGGGGCCAAGACTACCAGGTCTAAGAGAAAGACACCCTGACATGGCCATCGGAGCTAGATGTGAGGAAATGATATAAATATATGCCCTATGTGGGAGAGTAGGGACACCAGTATTGAACTTATCCACAAGGATAAAAGGTGAGACCAGTCAGATTAAGAAAGTAGAAAAGAACGATGCTAGTGGGGCATAACGGAAGGAGGAGAGAGATTTCCAATGGGGGAATCGGGCTATGAGGTTTAGGCCAGAGTGTACTAACTCGAGAATAAGTGGCTTCAGGAAGTACAAGAAGGTGCCTCAGCAGGAGTAACATCCTATTCCTTAGGGTCATTAGGGCCAATGGAATAAGGGGGGCGGGCAACAGGGCTGTAATGAGAGGTAGAGAGATTTTTAGGCTGGTGTTTAACTTGTGGGTATATAGTCCATAAAAGAAGGGATTGCCAAAGGAGACATGGAGGGAAAGTACATGATTAGATCTTGGATATAGAACCATTTCAATAGATCGTGGGTTCAGTTTTGGAGCGAGAGTTACGTTCTGGAACCCGGCGATCAGGTAAGGCAAATGCCAAATGGATCTGATATTTTTATTTCATCCTTGCGAATACGAGATTAGTTCAGGAGATATGGTTGCATCACAATATATGATTGTTAACACTTTAATTCAAGCGAGGGTTAAGTTTACTGGGGTGTGTGGTAGGTATCAACCTTATTACAAATGAATTTACCATTGGGCAGCTGGACTTTGCGGTGACACTTGTCGGGGAGCGGTTGTGTGCACTCAGAAAATTCTTATGTTACAATAAACTACTTTTGAGAGTTAGGAAAGTAGGACTTATTATGAACATGTATAGTGATTGTATACCAATTATTTGAACGGTAATAGATTGTGTGATAAGATTATAACGCTTGTTATTCTAGGGTGAGTCATATTGTTTTGCGAGGCATCACTTGAAAGAGGGTTGGTCTATGCATATGTATATATAAATTGTAGTTTATCGTATACTTCATTGAGTATGTTGTCTAGTTACATTTAATACCAGTGTGTAGGGACTTTTTACTGATGTGATTGATGATGCATTGTGTTCCTTGTCGAGCGGAGAGATATAGCTCATCATTTATACAACGTCGAGAACTTGAGATAGTAGAGCGATGTGTTATATGACGCCTTTAGTGACATGAAAGTGGAAGAGTAGACTTTTTACGTCAGCAGACATAAATTTGGGATTACGTGTTATGGGCTAAGGGCCAAACGGATCTCGACGATCGATAATGTTAGATAGTAATGTATCAAGGGGTTCCTTATTTTGATTTCGCTCTGCGAGACATCCCACGCATGAAACTTAGATAATGTTTGAAGTTGGTAGATGTTTGGTCTTTAGTACATGGGTTTATTACCTTAGTTTTTGTGCGTATTGATCAAGTGGAAAAACCGAGCGTCCGTGTAATACGCTAGTCATTGCTACCGGCTTCGAACCTCAATACAAAAAAAAACCTAAACTTGTAACTACACTTCTTAAGGAGTATAGTGGCGAGTCTGGGTATCGAATCCACAGGGAATTAGGACGTGCGAACGTGACGAAAAAGGTAAGGTAGTTTAATCCTAAAGTTGATGTTAAAATAAAAGAAAAGAAAAATATGATTGATGGGTTTAAATTTCCAATTGGTGCTGAAATAAAATGTGCACAAAAATACTAAGAATTGTAAAGAAATTAGATTTGAAAATGAGAAAAAATAGGGTGGGGTACAATCCCACAAACCTTACAAAATAATTGTATAGAATACTAGCATTGTAAATTAAAAGATTTGACTAAATCCAATATTTATAGATCCTAAGCATTACATATATGAAGGATCTTGCCTGCATCATATGAAATCAAAGGTAAATATAAAGCGGTGAATGGACAATTTCACTTACATAACGTTCTTAAACATCCCAAGTACCTAGGGCAAGATAGATTAAAAGGTCGGCTATGTTCGTATAATTTCCATACACGATTTGGTCAATATTTAATTTACCCTCTATTTTCTACACAGGTAATTTATACCGGAATGAGTTCATGTACCCCAGCCCTTGAAAATTTAGCTAGACATGATTTTATGGGAAAACAATTTCATAACAATGCATATAATTGTGGATCTAAGAAACATGGTAAAAACAAAAATTACAAAACAAGAAAAGATGATTAAATGAAAATAAAAATTGAGATTAACTAAGAGAATGGAGTTTTATATTTGAATTTAATTGAAGAATGGATACTTGAAATCTGCACTAGATGAACTTGAATCCAGAATACTACTTGTTCTTCAAACATACAAACTAGGGTTTTTCTAAGAATATGAAAAACTAAAAAGGATTTCTAAAAAATGACTTTCTCTCTCTAATTTAGAGTCCCCCTTTGAATGAGTTAGGGTTTGGTCTTTTATAGCACCAAGTTGCACGAATTTCACATCTAATTTCCCTTGTGGCACAAGTTTTTACCAGCCAATCACCTTAAAATCTGCATAATTAATGACAGCAATTCGCACAGCCGGATCGGATCCATCTGGTCCCGGATCGGTTCTTTTTTTTTTGTGATTGGACCGGTCCGGTCCCCACCGGATCGGTCCTGTTCCATTCGGATCAATTTGGTTTCTGGTCCATTTCTCTTCATTATCGCACAACTTCAAAACATCGTAACTTCTTCACCGTAGATCAGATTGAGGTGCCGTTTTTTCCAGTGTTCTTGTAATTTAGAGCTATTCAACTTTCTAGTTGGACCCACCTCCGGACTAAGGCTGTAAAATTACGAAAATGCCCTTCAACTCTCCATTTCTTGGTTTCTTTCACTGTTTTGAGTTCTCCTTCGCACTAACTTGCGTGAAATACCTGTAAAACACAAGAGAAATACACAAAACACGAAATACTTGCCAAAAGGGGTTAGCAGCATAAATAAGAGACAAATCCAAGATATTTACACTACACGGGATCATAAAAATACCGAAATTAAGGGGATAAATGTGAAGAATATGTGCCTAATCACACCCCCTAACTTAGAACTTTGCGCGTCCCGAGCAATGTAAATGAATCTAAACAAAAATCCACTCTTGAAAATTATTTTATGGGGATATAATACCTTTTTCGCGGGCAAGCGATTGCATTTAGCGTATGCAACAAGCCTTTAAACCCCTGGATTACCCTAGTAGGACGAGTTTTGTCTCGTGAGGGTTTGCAGTGAATATACCCACAAAATTCTTTATTGACTCAAATAAATATCAAAATACTTAAAAATTGTACAATTTAAACTTTTTGAAAAATAATCACCATAAATTCATATTCAAATGTCTCAAACCATAGTGTGTGTGTGCAAAGCCAGAAATTAAACCTCAAATTTCCATCAATTGAGCATTACATTACTTTTCAAAAATTCGTTTTGATTCAAATTCTTACGGAATGATCTCACAAACGAATCACTGGGATTGTGGCTATTTTCTCTCGGTATGCATGATATAAAGAGTAAATATAATGGACACAAATTCACGCATACAAAATTGAAAAGAAGGAAATATATGGTGAAAAGATCTCATCATCGGAATACAGTTATTAGGAAATGGGAACATCATCTCTAGTTCGCACCATTTAATCTCTCATATTATCTTTTCATGTCTTAGCTTTCCATGCGGTAATTAATTTCGCCATTCGGACTCGGTTAGGACTTTTCGGGTTAAAAAGTGTAAAGGGGAAAAATGGAAATGGTAGGGAATGTTCAGAATTGGAAAATGTCCTTATGATGTCCATTAGTGCTTTTTCAGGCATTTGCTCATTTTTCTCTTTCTTTTTCAATTTTCATTTTTTTTCTTTTTTTCTTTTCTTGCTATTTTTGTTGAGCATATCTATATATATTTTTTTCTTTCCCCTTTTTGTTGCACTTTTCGGACTTAATGAATATTCCATTTTTGCAATTCCAGGCTATTTGGGTTTTTCTGGTTATCAAACGAAAGGAAATATTTATTAGGCTCAACTTGGGTTGCAAAGGGATGATTTTTTTTTTCACAACTTTTGATGGCTAATATTTTTGGGTAACAAACGAGGGCCTAATTCATTGTCCAAATTTCTAATCACATTACCATATGCATCTCAAGATTAATTAAGTTTAGAGATATATTTAGCACGAATTTTGAGACAACATTTCACACATTTCCCATAACCGATCAAAACAAAGGATTGAGATCATCAACGACTTATTAAAACGCTAAAAAGAACTTTGAGTTAATCATAAACTTGGATTGATTTTAAAACTCATAAAAAATTGAAAGGCTCGAAATCTCACCGGGTTGGACTATTCTCCGCACTTATTCGTAAAGTCATCAATTTTCTTTCAATTTCCATCTTTGGTCAATTTTGGCTTAGTGCAATTGAGATTTAACAATTTGAGACTTTAAACAGAATAAAGGTGATATTTTTGAAAATTTTAAATTCCAATTTTTATTTATTTTGGACAAAAATATTTTTGGCTTTTATAAAAAATTTTCAATTTTTTTATTTTTTATTTTTAAAACACACTTGGAAAGAACATGTGATCGAATCAATGAATCTAAACAATAAATGGGAAGAATATCCCACACCCCCTAACTTAAATGTTGCATTGTCCTCAATGCAAATCAAGAACACAACATAAAGAGAGGAAAAGAAAGATATTACCCAAATGGAGCGATCCCGATGAGTGTGAGTCCATTGAATCTACAAAACATGTTAGAACCAAGCATAACAAAAAAGAATAACAAAAACTTTAACTAATTACTCTAAATGCAACAAGATACTATATAACACTTATACATGACTCAAAAATACAACAAAAATCACCCCATACGCGTCGGGAGTGCGACGACCTCTCATCTCTCTCCACAAATCACCCGACCCCTTTCACTGGGTACGATGCGCTCCTCGTCTCTCCCGTCTTACCATGATAAGTGAATAGCCGGAACAAATTGGGCCCGTGCCCATAGATAAAGGAAAGACCGGGAGATGCATTATGATAAACCGGAAAAGGATCCTCGTGTTGCGTAGCACGTGGGTTGATCTCGAAGTCCGACGAGATTTGAGTCGTATCTTCAAGTACCTCCGAAGACTCAAATGGTATGGGTGGAGGTTTGGGAAGGAGAAATTCATCAATTCTATTTTCCCACTCGCTTTCGTCTAAATGACGAAATGAGGCCCTGAAAGATTGGACTTCAACATTTAGGCTTGCATCCACCTGTCCGAACTCGCTCTCAAACTCTGCTAGGCTCAACTCCTCTAGCTCTCTCTCTTGTTTGGTTTCCTCAACCTGCGTTTCATGCTCACTCGCCGAATGATAGGGTGGTGTGGGTGGGTGGTAATCGAGGAGAAATGTATCGATAGTGTCCTGCCATTCGCTTTCCTCTAAGTATTTCGACGAGCCTCTCCCGACACACTCTAAATCTCCTCTTTCACTCTTTTTCATGGGCTCACTCATGCTCTCGAATGCATTAACTAAACATACATCCCCTACCTTGCTCTCGATGTTGCAACCACTCCTCTCACTGTGCGCAACATAACCTTTCCCTAATGGCTCTTCCTTGTAAGTTCTTTCTTGCACGTGCGCTTCCCTCAAAAGATCCAACCCTCGCGGTTCCCCTTCATCACCCTCTCTCTTGGAATTATTAAAGATATTTGTTTCGAGGGTCATGTTCCCGAAAGTTAATTGCATACGCCCACTTCGGGTATTGATAAGAGCATTAGCTGTAGCTAAAAATTGGCGGCCAAGGATAACAGGAACATGATTACTTGGGAGAACGGAGGGTTCTTCGTCCCAAATGACAAAATCCACCGAGAAGTAGAAAGTGTCTATTTGCACAATCACATCCTCAACAATTCCCCGAGGAAGCTTCACAGAACTATCCGCGAGTTGGAGAGTCATATTTGTGGGCTTAAGGGCCCCCAGTTCTAGTTGCCTATAGATGGAATATTGCATAATGTTAACACTCGCCCCTAGATCTATTAGAACTCTCTCGATTCGGTTCTTCCCCATGATACACGAAATAGTGGGTGCACCCGAATCTTTATATTTTAATGGAAAGTCACTCGACAAGACCGCACTGACATTTTGGGCCAAAGAGACGTTCTGGTTTACCTTTAGCTTGCGTTTCACCGTGAGTAAGTCCTTAATAAACTTAGCATACGCGGGAATTCTCTATATAGTCTCGAGAAAAGGTAAATTAATTTTTACTTGCTTAAGGACTTACAGAACTTCATCACGGGAGGTCGTTTTGGAGTGAGAGACCAACCGTTGAGGGTATGGGGCAGTGGTGGGGGTCTTCATTCCACTAGTGTTTTCCTCCTCCTCACTCTCAATTAAAGGGGCATCTTCGGCCTATCTTGTGCCGGGCGAAACCTCTTTATCTTTAAATGCAGTGTGTGGGGGAGGTGACAAATCAACTAATTTCCCACTACGTAGAGTGGTAATTGCGCTACATTGCTCTCGATGGTCGTGGGATGTAGTGCCAATACTGGTTTGTCCCAGGGGAGGTCGTTGGCTTTGAGCAGGAAATTTGTCCTTCTCTTGGACATTCGATGCATTTTGCAACCTTGAGATGCTAGTATGTATTTCATTGAACATTCGATCATACTTAGCATTGTTCTCCTTTTGAGATTGGATGAGGTGATTTAAGTTGTCCTCAAGAGATCGCCTCGGTGGAGCAACATACAGACCAGGAGGTGGTACATTCATAGGAGGAACAACTTACTGAAATTGAGGGGGTGGTGGTGGTAAAGTCACATGTGGGTTAGGAGCCGTCCCCCCTTGTGGTTGTCTATAGTTGAAACCAGGATTATTCCTCTAAGATGAATTGTACGCGTTTCCCTGGGGTGTACTAAAATGTCCGCTAACCCCTCCTATAGATTCCACTTGCTCAGTGTACATTGCCTTGTAAGCGGGTATTGTCGGACATCCTTTGGTAGAATGACCCGCCGCACAAATGGCACACACCTCTTCTTTTTCAGCTGAGATATGTCCAGTAGCTTCTCTAAACCGAACCTCAAGGATGTATCTTATCCTCTTTTCAAACTGATCAAGCCGACGGTATAACAAAGTGTCCTTGTCCAATTGATAAATACCGGAATCAGCAGGTGTGTTGGACACTTGTGGATGTCTGTTTTGGCTGTTGGGGTCAGAAATATCCCATTATTGCGTAGTCTCTACTACGTATTTCAAATGAGCCTCAGCATCGCTCGAGTCTAATTCCCAAAAAGGTCTTTTGCACATTGTATGCACAAGTTGGTTAGACGCCAAAGTAAGCCCTTGATGAAAGAAAGAAATGAGATGATGTTTCTCAAATCCATGATGTGGGCAAGCGCTAACTAACTCCTGAAATCTCTCCCAACACTTGTCGAAGGCCTCATTCTCATTTTGTCGAAAATATTGTCCTTGGACTTTAACAGAATTGGTTTTGTGTTGAGGAAATTTTTTTGAGAGAAACTTGGTTTACATATCTCTCCAGGATAATACGGAATTCGGGGGTAGAGACCATAGCCAGGTCTTAGCTTTATCCTTTAAGGAAAAAGGTAAAAGCTTTAATCGGATAACATCTTGTGGGTAGGCTTGATCACCAAACGTCTCACATGTATCTTCGAATTCTCGAATATGGAGATATGGTTTTTCAGAATCCATCCCATGAAATGTAGGAAGAATTTGAATCATCCCATTACGAAAGTGGAACTGACCGGCATTATACGGGATTAAAATGCAACCAGGGGTAACAGTTCTCTCTGGAAATAACAAATCTTTCATGGGAAGGTATGGTATTTCTTCCTCTCCAGCACCAACACCAACACTACCGTGCACCGACATATTTCTACCCAACGATTAAGAACCCTCACTCAGTGTTTGACTCAAAAGTGTGGAGCGTTGGTAGTATGAGAATTTTCAGAGTTAGCTTCAATAAGGGGATTTTCATAAAATTAGGCTGGAGACAACGGAGGAGTTTGCATGAACAGCTTATGAAAGATGAGATGAGAATTTATTTAATTTTTTTAAAGTCAAATTCGGGATTAACCAACCTAACCTAAAGTCTACCTAATTCCCCAGAAACGGCGCCATTTTGATTGAGTGGAAAAACCGAGCGTCCGTGTAATACGCTAGTTGTTGTTACCAGCTTCCAACCTCAATATAAAAAAACCTAAACTTGTAACTACACTTCTTAAGGAGTATAGTGGCGATTCTGGGTATCGAATCCACAGGGAATTAGGACGTGTGAACGTGATGACAAAGGTAAGGTAGTTTAATCCTAAAGTTGATGTTAAAATAAAAGAAAAGAAAAAGATGATTGATGGGTTTAAATTTCCAATTGGTGCTGAAATAAAATGTGCACAAAAATACTAAGAATTGTAAAGAAATTAGATTTGAAAATGAGAAAAATAGGGTGGGGTACAATCCCTCAAACCTTAACAAATTATCGTATAGAATACTAGCATTGTAAATTAAACGATTTGACTAAATCCAATATTTATAGATCCTAAGCATTACATATATGAAGGATCTTGCCTGCATCATATGAAATCAAAGGTAAATATAAAGCGGTGAATGGACAATTTCACTTACATAACGTTCTTAAACATCCCAAGTACCTAGGGCAAGAGAGATTAAAAGGTCGGCTATGTTCGTAGAATTTCCATACACGATTTGGTCAATATTTAATTTACCCTCTATTTTCTACACATGTAATTTATACCGGAATGAGTTCATGTACCCCAGCCCTTGAAAATTTAGCTAGACATGATTTTATGGGAAAACAATTTCATAACAATGCATATAATTGTGGATCTAAGAAACATGGTAAAAATAAAAATTACAAAACAAGAAAAGATGATTAAATGAAAATAAAAATTGAGATTAACTAAGAGAATGGAATTTGATACTTGAATTTAATTGAAGAATGGATACTTGAAATCTGCACTAGATGAACTTGAATCCAGAATACTACTTGTTCTTCAAACATACAAACTAGGGTTTTTCTAAGAATATGAAAAACTAAAAAGGATTTCTAAAAAAAATGACTTTCTCTCTCTAATTTAGAGTCCCCCTTTGAATGAGTTAGGGTTTGGTCTTTTATAGCACCAAGTTGCACGAATTTCACATCTAATTTCGCTTGTGGCACAAGTTTTTACCCGCCAATCACCTTAAAATCTGCATAATTAATGACAGCAATTCGCACAGCTGGACCGGATCCATATGGTCCCGGATCGGTTCTTTTTTTTCCTGATTGGACCGGTCCGGTCCCCACCGGATCGGTCCTGTTCCGTCCGGATCGGTTTGGTTTCTGGTCCATTTCTCTTCATTATCGCACAACTTCAAAATATCGTAACTTCTTCACCGTAGCTCGGATTGAAGTGCCGTTTTTTCCAGTGTTCTAGTAATTTATAGCTCTTCAACTTTCTAGTTGTACCCACCTCCGGAATAAGGCTGAATAATTACGAAAATGCCCTTCAACTCTCCATTTCTTGGTTTCTTTCACTGTTTTGAGTTCTCCTTCGCACTAACTTGCGTGAAATACCTATAAAATACACGAGAAATACACAAAACATGAAATACTTGCCAAAAGGGGTTAGTATCATAAATACGAGACAAATCCAAGATATTTACACTACACGGGATCATAAAAATACCGAAATTAAGGTGATAAATGTGAAGAATATGTGCCTAATCACGTATATGTGATTATAACTGAGAGTTGATAGTTATATTAGGATTTAAGGCCGGTAGAGGTATAAAATCCTAATGTGAGAATCCGTGTAGAACATTTACACCATAAATATATCGGTGGGACAACCTAAGGAATAGTTAAGTTGCAATTAGTAGGGTGGTTGAGTATAACCTTACTGTACGGTCATGCTAAGTATGAGAGGATTTACTTGACACAAGGATATTATAGTCAGTTAAATTGTGTGGTGATTCGTGCGTATAGGGTATATGGGTGCCCTAGTTAATTGGATTTTTAGTATCGTCCACAGTCAGAAGATGTGGGACAGTATGTATAATTAGAGTAAATGAATAAAGGAGTTAACACATGTGGATGTTGAAATGTTTCCCGATAGAGGAAATACTTTAGCCATGAGTAAATAGGCTTATAGTGGTGACCAAAAAGGGGGACGAAATTGCAAAGTGTAGTGTAGGCGCTAAGGTAAATTGATAGATTAAATAATGAAGTACTTTTATTTGAGATGGCTAAAGAGAATTAGTCACTAGAATGAACGGTAAGTGGGGACCGATGGACTAAAGGATCCTGTTAGTAGAGATATAGCATGAACAACATAACAATTGAGATTTTTGAAAGAATAGAGTTCCGGGCTTATCCTAATTTCGAGGACGAAATTCCTTTGTAGGGGGAAGTATGTAATACCCTGTATTTCTGAGAAACTAGAATTTAATTAATTCAATGATTATTTGGGTATAATTTTTAAATTACACGTGTGACGTCATTTGATGGAATTCAATATTTTTGGGAGAGATAAGGATTTATTAAGATGGAATAATTTGTGTGACAATTACTATACGTCGTAGCGAGTAAATTGACGGAACTACGAGGAATCTCTCTAGGGAGTCACGTGTAGAATATTTGAGGACTAGATGGGAAATTATTATAGGGTGACTCAGAAGTCGATTTCGATGTCATGGTTAACTCCGAACGGCTTGAGATAGTCAAAATGGTGTACCCGGGGGTTGTGTTTGGGTTCCGGGGCCTTTTTAGTCATAATCGAGCCCATACGGGAGTGTTCGGGTCACTTGGGATTGACACGTGAACCTAATTTCGGAAAATGGGATTTTAAACCTATGATTAAACATTTGTGGAAGCATCATATCATATCTAAAACTCTAAGAATCAAAGGAGAAGAGAAGAGGGTCCATTAGAGAGGAAGAAAAGAGAGTTTTGAGGTGTATCACCTTGGTTCGTCTACAAAAGTTATCGAAATCGTGATTGGAGTGAGGAGGGATAGACTCCATCATCTCATAAATGAATTCAGACCTAGATATTATAAGGCAGGTGTTTATCTTGCTTGTTTCTAAAAGGTTATAATACCCACATGTAGTGTAGGGTTATTATTTGATGATTTTAAATGAGGTTCTTAGAAAATTGATAGTCTAAACAAATGGTCTTGGGTAGGATTGCATGTAGATTGAATCTATGTATATGAGTAATATGAAATCAGTATATACGTGATGATAAAAATAAGAGAAATATGAGTTTTGATTTAAAGAGATAAAGAAAAATGAAAACTAGGGTTTTAAGGATTTTAAATAGAAGATCAGTTCTTGAATTGAATTCGTGATGTTTTAATGATAGATTTACATAAGAAATCATCTCTATACACTTATATAATGATTGGGTGTATTGGAAATAAATTTGGTGAAGTTTCATGGAAGTATGAGAAATCTTAAATGGTGAAAATTCGTAAAAACGCAAGGAAGGAGACGACTTGTTTGTGGCATATTGATTCGGCTGCCAAGATTTCCACAATTATTCCTATTTGTTGTAATTTACTCATGAAGTGAATTGGGGGAAACTTGGGGGAATTTGTAATTAAATAAAGACTTTGATAAGGTCAGTAGGTATATAGTCAAGGCCTGATTGATCTTTAATGTGATTAAACTTGGGGGTGTGAACCGATGATGATAAAACGATCGAGATGCGTATTGAGAAATTTAGTAATTAGATTATGAGAAGGGTGAGCCATGACCTATGACTTAGACCAGTAGTGTATGAGTGTAGTAACTACTGAAATAACTTAAGGGGTAACTAGGACCCTTCGGGTAGAGAATGATACTCGGGAAAATGTGATAGATAATTATATTCGTATAATGAGTAGTACGCGAGTATTCGAGAGATATATTTTACGTACGAATTCTATTTATATGGTGGGTGCATACGTAAATGGATGATATATATAGGGTGAGTGCATACCTATACGGATTATATTTATTGGGAGAGTGCATACCTATATGTATGATATGTATAGGGTGAATCGATACCTATACGGATTATATTTATAAGTTGTGTGTATGCCTATATGCGACATATGGATAGCTTATGTGGATGCTTATTATGTGATTTCTTATGTATGTTAACATACCTATGCTTTGTGTTATCACAGAGGTTCCCGCGTAGTGGGATATCCCACCTTATCGATTCCAGGGAGGTATGGATTTGTGACCCAGGACATAGAACTTAGGGTTACTCACTATGTGCCATGTATTAGTGAGACTGACATGTCATTTAAGTATGTTAGGTAATGGCGTAGCGCAAAGGCTTAGAACTATGTTCTCCTCCATTGTTTGATATTTGATTTTGGGTTCGAGGAGACATACCGAGCCAATAGTCCTTATTTTAGTACGAGAGGTACATGTACTTGATAGAAGAGTATGCATCATCACGAGGGGCCATTTCGTAGATGCTATAGTTGTATATATGATATGTGTGAAATGTATATATACAAGTGAGATTTATCCTACTTGTGTGTAATGTAGGAAGGCTAGGTAGTGTATATCTAAGAGTGGTTAAATGATAAGATAAGCTACATAGTGTGTGATAGTAGTAAAGTTAGATAACATATATCTAAAGATGAATTAAGTAGAGCAATTTAATGAAATATTTTCATAAAAACATACGTGAGATGTTAATTATGAGTGAATGATAATATATGTGAGATGTTTATCACGGGTTAATGATAATATATGTGAAAATTTTAACTATGATTGAATAATAACCTACAAGTAAGGATCGGCATTAGTATTGCAATAGTGTACTATATGGACAGTACGAGGGAGTTAAAAAGAAATGTAACTAAGGACTTAATACGGATTAAGGGTCTACTATAGCGTACTGTATGGGAGGTACGAGGGAGCTAAACCTGTTATGGTTAGTTAGTTATTGATGAGACCTAGTGGGGATGGGTATCATAGTTAGGTAGATGACGTTAAGCATGGACATTAGATGAGAGGTGAGGAACTCAAGAGAGTGTACGTTGAACTAACATGTGTAATTAATAACTGATTTTAAACTGCAATTTAAATACTTGCTAAATATTTTTAAACGGGTTTACTTGGGCTCTAACCCATATGAAAAATATATTAAAATCCTTGTAGGTGTCCAACGATAGGGATGCCAAGCTATATGGTCTGTTCTAGGGATGCGGAGCTGCAACACTTATGGATGCTTGAAGGGTTTGGATTAGATGCTTCAATTACTTCATTTCTTGAGTAGGATGCAGTTTAATTATTTCGTTTTGGCGTGTTATCCCTCCAGAAATTCATTTTATTTCAGTTTAGACTTTGTACTTAGGTTTACATTCTGATGGATTTTATATTAGACTTGGGAGCCGATGATTTATTTGGTATTGATTTATTCATTACTTATCTTGTGTTGGATATATATTATTACTGTGTGGATGGTTAGTGATTAAAATTATTTTTCCACATGTTGTTGTGTTAATAAAAGATAAAATTTGGCACTTGTTTATTTAAAATGTAGGTGGCTAGTAACTTAAAACATTTTTGACAGTGATGATAAGAATGAATCAGATGAGACTCTTGTTTTATTTTTATGCTGGACTGATCACCGGATATTTAAATAGGCGTGGTATCACAATGTATCTTTGTCCGTTATGAATGAGGTTTTTTCGGTGTCGACTGGGTCCATGAATATCTGATTGTAGCCTGAGTAGGCATCAACAAAACTCATTTGTTCATGCCCAGCCGTGGCATTAACCATTTGATATATTCTTGATAAGGGAAGCTATCTTTGGGTCATGCCTTATACAAATCTGTGAAGTAAATAAATATTCTCCATTTACCATCGGGCTTAGGGACAATGACAACATTGGCTATAATGAAGTCAAATTTATCTAACTTCTTCACCTTATCTCTTATCAAATCGTATTTCTCCATAGAGTAGATCTTTTACCTCTGTCTCACTGGTTTAGTTCCCTCATCTATGTTAAATTTGTGGCAAAGGACCTCCATATCAATTCCCGACATATCTTCATAACTCTAAGCAAAAATGCTCTACTGCATCCTCAGAAGTTTAATTAACTCTTCTTTGATCTCGCTCTTCAGGGCTTTATCGATCTGAACAATTTTTGTGACTCGTCCTCATTGAGGATGATGGATTCTACCTCTTAGACGACTTCTCCCTTTTTCAACTTTGCCTCGTCTCTGAGGTCAAGTGTGTTTATGTTATAATTCACTACAAGAAAACTATTTTTTTCCAGCACTTTTTTCTCGGTATTATTTAAAAATGCTGAGAATTTTTTTTACCAGCATTTATTTATAAGTATTGAAAATTCACAGCATTTATATTGATGTGCTGCACAAACAAAGATTTTTTTAATTAATAATGAAATAAATGTGGTATTTTTTAGGCATTTTATAACTAATGCCACTAAAATTAAGAAAAAAGCGCCTCTCCTAAGATTTTGGCGGGGGTTTGTTTTTTTGTAAAAAAAAATACACCACGTTTCCTTACCACCTCAATCCTCTCTCCCATCACATTTCTCCCATCATGTTTATTCTTCTCCAAAAGAATCTCATCAATCGTAATCCTCCCCAAACCTCTCTCCCCCTCAATTAGTTTGACTTAATAATCCTCTCTGAGCCGGAGACCTATTCGTGGTATTAGGCATACCCAATCGTTCTGTGGTATTGTTTTGGAGGTTGACATTCACTACAAATATTGATGTTGGGACCATTGGTGTTATTGGGTTTTGATCTTTGAAGGCTTTATCATTGGTAAGTTGTTATTTTTTTATGTGGATTTCCCCCATCATGTTTCTTCTTCTCCACCATTGCTGTTGTTTTTTTCTTTTTTATTTTGGTGCATTAAAAAAAATTATTTTTGGCATTCTTCTTATGAAAGATGTCAAAATTAAAAAAAAATTGACAGCATAGGGTAAGCTTTCTTTAAGACCCGTTTTCTCATTGTTAGAAATATTTTAGGACATAAAAAAAATATTTTAACACCACACCCAAACAAAATATTATTAGATTTTGACATCTTTGTTCTTGAAATTTGACATTATATAATCATGTATATAAAATAGTGTGATCTTTGTTTTTAATTGATGTGTGAGAGAAAAAAGTGCTGAAAATTTGAATGCTCAACTGTACTGATTCTACGTCGCATACTCAAGTGTTTGTCTAATTTTTGATTGATATGTACTCGGAATTTTTCTATACATATCTCTTTTAATTATATATATATATATATATATATATATATATATATATATATATATATATATATATATATATATTTATATATATATATATGGAGAGGATCACAAGAGAACCTAAAAATCGAACTTTTTAATGAACCTTAACAAAAAAATACCTAATAACCCGTTAGTTTTAATTCCTATGGTGTAACTGGATAGCTCCAGCTACAACGGACGCTCGTGTGACCCGAGACCCCCTATCCCCACCATGGTAGACGACTAGTTAAAAAAAAAAGTTGTTGGAATGTTCACTCAGGGGTAAGGGCTGCCATGGTGGGGGTGGGGGTTGGGGTTCGGGTGTGTAAAAAAAATATTTGATCGACAAGCATGTCCATTGCTGCAGAGCAATTATAAAATATGAATTAAAATTAACGGGGTGTTAGGTGTTTTATTTGTTAAGGTTCATTAAAAAGTAGGACTTTTAGGTTCACTTAATCAGTATCTTGGATTCCATAGCCGCGATCCTCACAGTCACTTTATTAGTTCCCCCTTCTTCATTGAAAGGGAACTCCACCACTGACCTCAACAACCCTATTTCAATGAATTCCCTGGGTGGATGTCCACCAGTGGGGTCCTCGAACACATATTTTCTCCATAAGTGTTAGCAACACTTCTCTAGTGAGCATATCATTCCTCGGAAGGGCTCTCTCTTTGTTTTACTTACCTCGTCTCAGTACAAAATTCACTTATCCATAAATCTCTTTATTCACTATCGGCCTCTGACCGATCCTTACATAAATAATTTTTAAAACTACATTCTTCTCATTCTTGTTAAATCATGGGGACTCACGATGAAAAACTATCCGTAAGTTCCTTCTAGGGGCAAAATATCATGCTTCTCTGAATATGGTTATCACCATTCCCACCATTCCAAAATTGCACCTACAGGTGACAAATTTCCCTCAAATTTTCACATCTAGGTATTTCCATACCCTTCCCTAAGTCGAAACTTCTGAGCCTTCTTACAACAACTGTCAACAAATTCCATAAGGAGAAGGACCTATACTACGGTCCTAATCTCCAATTTCAACTCATAGCTCCAACTAAGTCCCACCTCCTACAGCCTTCCTTGCTCGGCACACGAATCTCGAACGAGCACGCAAAAGATTACTATAATCTTATACTATGGCAGGAGAGCGAAATCTCACGAGAGGAATCAACGATCCTAATCATAGGTATCTATAACAATCAAGAGCAACGCTGAAAGCGTAGTTCGTCTGCACAGATTCCTAAGAACACTAGAACCTGATGCTCTAATACCATCTGTGACACCCCGCCTAATAAAATATCGGGCGATCACTCCTATATCAAATCAAAACAGGAGTCGCATATGGATCATTCTCAGCATCACTGTCGAAAACAAAATTAATTACTAATATCCTATTAGGCTGGCGTCAAAATTTTACTCAACTAATCTTTTTAAACAAACTATACAAATAAAACATTCACACAGTTTATATAAATGGAACTAAAAAGAAAGAAAATAACCGAACACTCGGTAACAGTAATACCCAATTAAAATACGCACAAAAATGTGGTAAAAGAATAAATAAAAGCAGTTGGGTTATTAGCCCGAATGTTCATACAATACCTCCTATCTAGATCACAAGGATAGAAGCGTCAATAGAACACCTGCATGCATCCACAGCTTTCGCAGCACACGACTGAGTAGAAGGAATTATCATCCAGGCGTCCTTGTGTCTGGACACCTATATATATAATATATAGCAAGAGAGGAAAAAATATAGAAACGGGTCAGAGCCCGAGTTGTGAAATTATTTAGCAAGTACATAAATGCTTTATTTTTAAAAATATATTTTCATCTCATATTTAAATTGGTACCGCACTCCCATGAGATACCCCTCACCTCTCTGCTAATAGTGCACACCTAGCGCATCCCTATAAGCATCCTAGTCAAGCCACACTGTCTAACTAATCCGTCACCCCCAACTCTAGAAATCCTAAACAACCCAAGTACTAAGGGATAACCTTATCCCTAGTCTCAACGATATTCTATATTCGTGCGTGGGGTGTCTCGCAAAGCGAAATCCAAACAAGGAACCCCCGATACAGTACTACATGGCAAGGTCGATCGTCGAGATCCATTAGACCCTCAGCAAATGACGTAAACATCAGACTCATGTAATAATAATAATATATACATGTATATACTACAGTTTTATAATTATTATCGTACTCATCTTTAACTTTCATTCTCAATTTTACATATGTATCATGTTACACTTCCGGATATATCTCCCGGAATGAGAATTCATTCTTTTTCATTTCATATACATTATCTCTTTACTCTCATAGAGATATTATATCTTGTTCTCATACACAAGTAATGTACTATCACACAAGTACAATAACCATCACAACGAGATATAACTCGAGGATGCGGTCTCTTAATGCTATCATCTTCCAGGGCATCACTCACATACCATCCCGGGGACCAGTGGTCGGACTCAATATCACAGACATAGTGGCCAACACACGCACACAACGTTTGGGAAACGGTCATTGTTCCTCCCCGACAATGAGACGAAACATACCCACCACGTCTCATCCCTAATAAAAATCGCACAATATCACAATGGACGCTATGACCTCGGGAATATCCACAGCCTGCTCATCGAGCCAGGGTGCTCACCCTCATCGCACAACTTCCCATTGATAGCATTAGAGGGGGTATGCTTCACATATATATGTACCATCCACACATATCCGTACCATATAATATATATACTCTACTCACATAGTATATATATAATCCACATAGTTCCTCAAATAAATATAAATGGCCATAATTATCAATCACACATAACGACGGCCAATAATCCCAATGATTCTCACTAATAATAGCATTTAAGTAATCGCACACTCACGATACTAAACCCAAAAGTATCCCAAGCATTCATTAAATCCATACCCCAGATCGTACACTAAATTAATCCGAGGTTCCTTGTTTCATCCCGGGGTTTACTCACCCTCAATACCATTATCTAGGAGTCCTAATATCATGTCTATAATCCCCTATAGTAATCTTCCAAACCATACTTTAAATTGCCCTAAACTTAAAGGAGAAAACTTCAAAAATCTCCCAGAACCGAATCGATTCGGCTTGTCCGAATCGATTCGCTGGCCACCGAATCGATTCGTACTATCCGAATGGATTTGAAATGGTTCTACTTTGGATTCGTCTTGTCCGAATCGATTCGGTTGGTCCGAAATCTCCAAATTTTCTTAGGTTTTATATATATCCCCCAAACCCAAAACTCAATCCAACATCCATTTAAATTATAACTCGAATTTATTTCAACGAACCCAATGTTTTCATATCTCCTCAAGTCCTTTAGAGGTCCTAACACTCTATTTGGGAACCCCTAATATTTATCTCCAAATAATTCTAGCCTTAATTTCTAACTAGAGATTTCGATCTCGGATAACCTTCCGTAGAAAAATCATTATAAATCCAAAAAAAATCAGAAAAATATGCGGTCAGCGCCCACGTGACCGTATCGAAAAGATATACAATTTTCATTTTTTGACAAAGAGCCAAATCGATTAGCATAAGGGACAAATCGATTCGGAAAGGCCGTTACATTACTATTCATCATCTTCTCCAAAATTTCAAATATCAACCCAACCTCCATTTTTATGGTTTTTAATCTCAACCAACATCACCACAATCATCCTAGCACTGATTTATAACTAACACATCAATTTATTTATGGTATTAAACCATTTCTCTTAGATTTAGACCCTAAAACCATTAAAGCCTCAACTTATCATTTTAACCCATTTCAATCCCTTTCTTCACTTCATTTACATGGATTTAACACTAGAAATCATTAAGAGTTTACATTACATCAATATGTAAACTCATATTCAAATTTTTCCCAATTTATTTTAAGGGTTCTAACCCAAAATCATATAGTTTACCAACTATAATATGAAATAAATGCACAAAATGAAATAAAGCAAGTATACACTTGCCTGGAGGATGAAATCCGACGATCCCGATTCGAATCTGGCGGAGTTTGGCCCGGAAATACTTTTTATCTCCTCTTTTCTCCTCTTTCTTTCTTCTCTTCTTCTTTTCTCTCTTTTTCTTTCTTTCTCTTCCTCTCTCTCGTGAATTATAAGAGACAAAATACGGGTTTATCCCTTATTAACCCAAAAATGACTCGATTACTCAATTGCGAGTCCCTATTAATCCAAAAAATCCCGAAACTCAATTACGAATCCCGGATACTCTATTCTGACCATCTCGGCTATTTCGAGACCAACCGCGCAATCGAAATTTTCATCCGAGGTACTTGACCACAATTCACTATTTCAACCCAACACAACTTAATGTGATATTTCCATTCAAATATTATCCTTTGTCGCTTTACCCGGCTACGACATATAATTAAAATACTTTGTCTTACTTACTTAATCCCAAAATTTAATATTACAGCCATCGAAAATCATCTAATCCTTGAAAACTCCAAAATTTTACTATTCATGAAAATTCTTAAATTCCCAAATTACACTTAATTATTGGATTTAATTTCCCATAAAAGTGCGGGGTATTACATACTTCCCCCCTTATAATGGATTTTCATCCTCGAAATTCTGATATAACCAATACTACCGACACTAGCCTAGGATCGTGAAGCACTCCACATCCTAATGCCTCAAAGTGGGATGGTACTACCCAATAGCTCTTAACTGTATACTCAATAAGCACTCACTTCTCAAGGTTAACCAACCAATCTTTCTATATTGTCACCACTAACTCCACTGGCTTCACTTCCCAATAATTCTAAGATCGAAGCGTTTCCTACCTACGAGAAATAGTACAATCCTAAATTGTGTCCCTGGTGCCCAAGACCTTTCTCAACCCCAACATTTTTTTCGTTTCATGCGTGGGACGTCTCGCAGAGAGAAATCCGAACAAGGAACCCTCCCGTTACACTACTCCCTCGAATTGTCGATCATCGAGATATAATGGCCTAAGGCACACCAGCGGGACGTTTTAAATCCTACCTTGCTAACCAATTAATGCATTTATACTATTTTATCCTTACACCTATAAAAAAAGTAAATCTAACTAACCGAGGCGCCAACTCTCTGCAAAAGCGTTACGAACATCATACCCAAAAGATACTTCCTCTAAAATTTGCTTTTTCATTAAGGCCTGGCTATACTCCTCAAATTAATTTCTCTAAGTCCTATTTCACCCACCCACTTGTGGTGAGAGGATCACTTTAGTGCCTTTCCATAGCACAATATTTCCATAATCATAGCATTATCATATGGCTCATAGTCTATAATGTTTCATCCACACTATATGGCTTATCAACAAAACCAACATCCTCGCATCGTATAACATCTCTCCACTCCCGACGTCGTTAAGGTTCATGCGTGGAGCGTCTCGCAAGAGAAATCCAAATAAGGAACCCCTCTAATACACTACTACTTAACTTTGTTGGTCGTGGAGGTCCGTTAACTTCAGACATGTAACCGGGATAACCCTATCACCTCTTTCAATGAAATGTGGTCTGAACTCATTTATCTATCCAGGAGCCACACCACTAAGCGCTCACACTAACACTCAGTCCTTGCGCAATCAATAATGAGCTTAAGTCCACAACTCAACAATTAACCCTGCATACCTTAAATCACACCTATAAGGTAGCCATACACTCGAATCATGATGATGAAATTCTACTCACAGACGCTCCATCCATGCATTTAATAAAGGCGAACTCAAACTGTATCCATGTAAGATATCGCAATAACAACCCGTTCCACCCTAGAACTGCGGACATGATAATCTTGCCATCATTAACCTGCTATCGCTCTGCTCAAAATAACACAATACTCATATCATACACACACAAAATGAGTAATACCAATCTGATATACACTTAATATACTAACACCCTCTCTTCACAGCGAATGAAGAAAATATATTCCCACTATCGCGAAAAAACACATAAACATATACTACATAACGTTATCGATACTATTTACAAACTCATATCACACACGAATCTGGAGCTAATAAATTATTGTGACTCAATCTTGTCACACATAACATACCTCCTTCAATTGAGGTGAAACTCATAACAACATCTTTGCCTATCACCCTGGCTACTCCAAAAGGATGTCGGACTTGGTACACTTGCCGTAACTGAACCAAAAATTACTTTAATCAACGCCCCATCTGGGCACCTTACTCTTGCCCCTTAACTCCCACTGGTTAATGACTAACCGTATGGTTCTACACTCCACATTACAACATTCCCCATCTCTGGTCACCTTGACCCATTCAAGGTTATCAGTATCTTGGACTCCATAGATGGGATCCTGACAATCACTTTATTAGTTCCCCCAAACTTCTTCATGGAAAGGGAACTCCACCACCGGCCACAACAACCCTATTTCAACGAATTTACCGGGTGGATGTCCACCAGTGGGTTCCTCGAGCACATATATTCTCCATAAGTGTTAGCAACACTTCTCTAGTGAGCCTATAATTCCTCAGAAGGGCTCTCTCTTTTTTGTACTTAACTCGTCTCAGTAAAAAATTCACTTATCCATAAATCTCTTTATTCACTATCGGCCTCTGATCGATCCTTACAAAAATAATTTTTAAAACTGCATTCTTCTCATTCCTGTTAAATCATGGGGACTCACGGTTAAAAACTATTCGTAAGATCCTTCTAGGGGCAAAATATCATGCTTCTCTGAATATGGTTATCACCATTCCCACCATTCCAAAATTGCTCCTACAGGTGACAAATTTCCCTCAAATTTTCACATCTAGGTATTTCCATACCCTTCCCTAAGTCGAAACTTCTGAGCCTTCTTGCAACAACTGTTAACAAATGCCATAAGGAGAATGACCTATACTACGATCCTAATCTCAAATTTCAACTCATAGATCATACTAAGTCCCACCTCCTACAGCCTTCCTTGCTCGGCACACGAATCTCGAACGAGCATGCAAAAGATTACTATAATCTTATACTATGGCAGGAGAGCGAAATCTCACGAGAGGAATCAACGATCCTAATCATAAGTCTCTATAACAATCAAGAGCAATGCTAAAAGCGTAGTTCGTCTGCACATATTTGTAAGAACACTAGAACCTGATGCTCTAATACCATCTGTGACACCCCGCCTAATAAAATATCGGGCGATCACTCCTATATCAAATTAAAACAGGAGTCGCATATGGATCATTCTCAGCATCACTGTCGAAAACAAAATTAATTACTAATAACCTATTAGGCTGGCGTCAAAATTTTACTTAACTAATATTTTTAAACAAACTATACAAATAAAACATTCAAACAGTTTATATAAATGGAACTAAAAAGAAATTAAATAACCGAACACTCGGTAACAGTAATACAACCCAATTGAAATACGCACAAAAATGTGGTAAAAGAATAAATAAAAGAAGTTGGGTTATTAGCCCGAATGTTTATACAATACCTCATATATAGATCACAAGGATATAAGCGTCTATAGAACACCTGCATGCATCCACAGCTTTCGCAGCACACGTCTGAGTCGAAGGAATTATCATCCAGGCATCCTTGTGTCTGGACACCTATATATATAATATATAGGAAGAGAGGAAAAAATATAAAAACGGGTCAGAGCTCGAGTTGTGAAATTATTTAGCAAGTACATAAATGATTTATTTTTAAAAATATATTTTCATCTCATATTTAAGTTGGCATCGCACTCCCATGAGATACCCCTCACCTCTCTGCTAATAGTGCACACCTAGCGCATCCCTATAAGGATCCTAGTCAAGCCACACTGTCCAACTAATCCGTCACCCCCAACTCTAGAAATCCTAAACAACCCAAGTACTAAGGGATCAACTTATCCCCACTCTCAACGATATTCTATATTCGTGCGTGGGGTGTCTCGCAAAGCGAAATCCAAACAAGGAACCCCCGATACACTACTACATGGCAAGGTCGATCGTCGAGATCCATTAGACCCTTAGTAAATGACGTAAACATCAGACTCATATAATAATAATATATACATGTATATACTACAGTTTTATAATTATTATCGTACTCATCTTTAACTTTCATACTCAATTTTACGTACGTATCATGTTACACTTCCGGATATAACTCCCGGAATGAGAATTCATTCTTTTTCATTTCATATACATTTTATCTCTTTACTCTCATAGAGATATTATATCTTGTTCTCATACACAAGTAATGTACTATCACACAAGTACAAGAACCATCCCAACGAGATATAACTCGAGGATGCGGTCTCTTAATGCTATCATCTTCCAGGGAATCACTCACATACCATCCTGGGGACCAGTGGTTGGACTCAATATCACCGACATCGTGGCCAACACACGCACACAACGGTTGGGAAACGGTCATAGTTCCTCCCCGGTAATGAGACGAAACATACCCACCACGTCTCATCCCTAATAAAAATCGCACAATATCACAATGGACGCTATGACCTCGGGAATATCCACACCCTGCTCATCGAGCCAGGGTGCTCACCCTCATCGCGCAACTTCCCAATGATAACATTAGAGGGGGTGTGCTTCACATATATATGTACCATCCACACATATATATATACACATATCCGTACCATATAATATATATACTCTACTCACATAGTATATATATAATCCACATAGTTCCTCAAATAAATATAAATGGCCATAATTGCCAATGACACATAACGATGGCCAATAATCCCAAATATTCTCACTAATAATAGCATTTAAGTAATCGCACACTCATGATACTAAATCCGAAAGTATTCCCAAGCATTCATTAAATCCATACTCTATATCGTACACTAAATTAATCCGAGGTTCCTTGTTTTATCCCGGGGTTTACTCACCCTCAATACCATTATCTAGGAGTCCTAATATCGTATCTAGAATCCCCTACAATAATCTTCAAAACCATAGTTTAAATTTCATTAAACTTAAAGGAGAAAACCTCAAAAATCTCCCAGAACCGAATCGATTCGGCCTGTCCGAATCGATTTGATGGCCACCGAATCGATTCGTACTGTCCGAATTGATTCAGAATGGTTCTACTTTGTTACTGTCTCATACCAAATCGATTCGGCATGTCCAAATCGATTCGGCTGGTCTGAAATCTCCAAATCTTCTTAGGTTTTATATATATCCCCAAAACCCAAAACTCAATCCAACATCCATTTAAATTATAACTCGGATTTATTTCAACGAACCCAAAGTTTTCATATCTCCTCAAGTCCTTTAAAGGTCTTAACACTATATTTGGGAACCCCTAATATTTATCTCCAAATAATTCTAGCCTTAATTTCTGACTAGCGATTTCGATCTCGGACAACCTTTTATAGAAAAATCATCATAAATCCAAAAAAAAATCAGAAAAATAAGCGGTTAGCTCCCACGTGACCGTATCGAAAAGATCTACAATTTTCATTTTTTGACCAAGAGCCAAATCGATTAGCATCAGGGCCAAATCGATTCGGAAAGGCCGTTGCATTACTGTTCATTATCTTCTCCAAAATTCCAAATACCAACCCAACCTCCATTTTTATGGTTTCTAATCTCAACCAACATGACCACAATCATCCTAGCACTGATTTATGACAAACAAATCAATTTATATGTGGTATTAAACCATTTCTCTTAGATTTAAACCCTAAAACCATTAAAGCCTCAATTTATCAATTGAACCCATTTCAATCCCTTTATTCACTTCATTTACATGAATTTAACTCTAGAAATCATTAAGAGTTCACATTACGTCAATATGTAAACTCATATTCAAATTTTCCCAAATTTATTTTAAGGATTCTAATCGAAAATCATATAGTTTTCCAACTATAATATGAAATAAATGCACAAAATGAAATAAAGCAAGTATACACTTGCCTGGAGGATGAAATCCGATGATCTCGAGTTGAATCTAGCGAAGTTTAGCCCGAAAATCCTTTTTCTCTCCTCTTTTCTCCTCTTTCTTTCTTCTCTTCTTCTTTTCTCTCTTTTCTTTCTTTCTCTTCCTCTCTCTCGTGACTTATAAGAGAGAAAATAAGGGTTTATATTTATTAACCCAAAAATGACTCGTTTACTCAATTGCGAGTCCCTATTAATCCAAAAATTCCCGAAACTCAATTACGACCCTTGGATACTCTATTCTGACTATCTCGACCATTTCGAGACCAACCGCGCAATCAAAATTTCCATCTGAGGTACTTGACCGCAATTCACTATTTTAACCCAACACAACTTAATGCGGTATTTTCATTAAAATATTATGCTATGTCGCGTTGCCCTGCTGCGAAATAAAATTAAAATACTCCGACTTACTTACTTAATCCCAAAAGTAAATATTACACCCATCGAAAATCATCTAATCCTTGAAAACTCCAAAAATTTACTATTCGTGAAAATTCTTAAATTCCCAAATTACACTTAATTATTGGATTTTATTTTCCCTAAAAGTGCGGGGTATTACACAAATCAATCTATATATTCCAAACGCTTGGATATAGTCTCCTGATGAATAATTGCTATTTGTGTTTGAACCTTTATAGGCAAGTATTTGTGTTTTTTGATAAATAATTGCTTGGATATAATCCCAATGGGCTAGGAGATACATGGGATACATTGTAAATGGGTTTAGGTTTCGCACAAATAAGCGTGAGAGAAGATTGAATACTCAGAATAGTGGAGTTATGCTTGATGCCACCACCGAAAGTTTTGCAAGTTCAAAGGACAAACTACCTATTTTGGGGGATGTAACATATTATGGTCTATTAACATATATATTTGAATTGCACTATTCAAATAATTTCAAGTTTATGCTATTCAAGTGTGATTGGGTTGATACTCATTCGGGGACGGCAAAGGATAGTTTTGATTTCACATTAGTGAACTTTAAAGATTCACTATATAAACATAATCGACTGTCAGAAGAGCTATTTATATTAGCATCTCAGGCCAAACAAATTTGGTATGTGCGAGACCCGATTGAAGAAGATTGGCAAGTTGTCGTGAAGATGACACCGAGAGATTTGTATGACATGTATGGTAAAGATACTTATGGAGATGACACAATAGATGCAGAAGTTGAGCCGTACAACATCCAATAACTGGATGACACTCTAATAAACTATGATGGGGATATTACATGGGCCAGGACTGGTGTGGAGGGAACGACTATTGATAACATAGTTGGTATAGATGACGGTGATGATATATTTTGTTGATATTGATGAGGATTGTAGTGATAAGGATGTTTTTGAGACTTATAAAGACGATTCAGTTATGATTATGATACTGACATGGATGAAGATGACAATTGCCATGAATTATTCAGTTATGAATGGTTTTATGTTAAGGATGCTTATATGTTCACGAAATTTCACATTCTTTTCTTAGTTTAATATTTTAAAAATGTGTAATGACTGAATGCATTTTATTTGTTTCACATCATATGTATGAATGGATAAATAATGACGGAGAGTCATGTTCTTTTTGTATTTAGTTTTATTTATGTATTTATTGATGATTAATGAATGACTGCTTTTCATATTTCTTGCCTTTTATTGATGATTACATCTACTACTGTATAGGTCTTAGTCAATGTGTGATGCTATGGTATAAAATAGGATTTTCACTCACATATTCAATGGATGTTGTTCAAATTGCAATTAGAAAGTTCCTTCTAGACCTAAAATTTTAGTGCTTGTTCGGTGCAATAGGGCATTTGACATCTTTGGCATTGGTGGTTGTCAATTTATAAAAGTATTTTTTCTCAGTTGATTGATGTGCTTCAACATATATTTGTATGTTTGTTTATGTTTTGTGTTTATGATCAAGGGACTTGATATATGTATTCTTGAATACCATTTTCGAGGGAACTCTTATCAAATTATCTAATATGTTATTATTTCAGTAAGTCATCCTATTTTTTAAGGCAAAATGTACATATATATGTTATGTTTCTCATATGTTACGCAGAGTCTGAAATAGTATTTTTTGTTGATGGCGTTGAGGTTGAGTGATGGAGATGTAGGTGGGTTTAAGTTGTTGTTTAGTTTGGGGTGGGAAAATGTACTGAATAACAAGTTCTGGGAATTACCTACAGAGAAGAGTGACGTTCTTTCCGCTTTAAGATTGAGTTATCATTATCTGCCACCCCATCTAAAGTGGTTGTTTACATAATGCTTAATATTTCCTAAGGACTATTAGTTTGACAAGTTTGAACTAGTTTTATTATGGATGGTAGAAGGCTTTTTGCGACAAGCAGAGGAAAATAAGAAAATGAAGGAGATAGGTTTTCAATATTTCAATGGGTTATTATCAAGGTCCTTTTTGCAACATTCAAGTGGGGATGAATCACAATTTGCGGTAAAAAACATTGGTGTTGAGTTGTATGGAGCTTGTCCGGCTTAGGTTCTTTCTTTCCCGCCACTTGAGATTGTCAGGTTTGATAACATGAAGTGTTGGGATGAATGGCTTACTTGTTTAATAGACGTTGATGTAAGTGTTAAGAGGATTGTATCCCCGCCTTTGCGAGCTTACTGTACATAATTTCCCTAAATTGGTCAAGGTTATACTTCTAAGGATTCCATCTCTAAGGGTGTTAAAAATAAAATAATGCTGCGAGGTGGTTCTGAGAAGTATGGTTAGTGTCACCTCATCAGTAAAAACCTTGGAGAGTTCGGGTATCACTGGGATTATTAACCTATGTGAAGGGGTTGTACAATCTATGGCATCACTTGAACGTTTAGTTGTTGAATACTGTGATGAACTGAGTCGTTTATGGCCAGAAGAATCTTTTTTTCAGAATCTTATAAATCTGAAACATTTAAGAGTCGATCATTATACCCAGCTTGTATCCATAACGAAAGAAGAGGTGTTGAAGAACTGATAATATCTGATTGTGATAAGCTCGAGAAGTTGCCTAATTGGGGGAACAACCTCACGTCTCTCAGGTTTCTGCATATACAAAAATGCCTAAGACTCCAGTCCAATCTAAGAGTAATAGATTTTCAAAGCAACAGTAGCGGCCATGTGGAAAGCTTTCCTTATCTCAAAATTTGATTATCGATGACTGCTCTTCGTTGACATGTCTTCCAAAAGGCCAAAATCTACACCCTGCCCTAAAGTCAATTTTCATTTTCGGTTGCCCAAATTTGGATCCAGATTCGGAGAAATTTTGGCTACACATGTAAGTATATCATCACTTAAATCTATTGATGTGAATCGTTGGATGAATCTGAAATTTTTCTTCAATCGTCTCACCATATTGATCATACACAACTGTTTCGGGATAGAATCCTTTCCAGAAAGAGGTTTTCCATAGAGCCTGATAGAACTTGAAATTAGTATAATTGCGAGAATCTGAAGCCCCTGCATGAGGTTCACATGCAAAGCCTCACACCTTTGGAAGTAATAAGAATAAGAGAGTGTCCAAGTCTCTATTCCTTTCCTCGATAGTCCGACCTCCAAACCTAAGAAAAAATAGAATTGGGGAAGTCAAGAAGCCCATCTTAGAGTGTGGGATACAAAGGCTTCCAAACTCTATTGTTTCATTTTATATGGTAGCCTTGTGGTACTAAGTATCATATCTTAGTGAAATAATTACAAATATTTTGTTTAATTAGGATGTAAACTACTAATTAGATTTTAATTATCATTTGGTCATTAAAATATGCCAACCAGTCTAAGCACACCACTTATTTTTTAATTAAAGATGATTTGAATTGAATTTCTATAAGTTGTTTATTCTTTCTTATCAGACTTTTTCTCCATGTGTGTTTGTCTTAGGAATTTGGATCTGTGAAAACTATAGATCCCGCAGTTTGACTGAATTTGGAATTCAACTCTATATCTCTCTCAATTTTTTAGTCACTTATGGCTCTCTCTAATCTGAAGTAACTTCCTATCTTCTGTGTTGTGTTTATGTACTCTGTGTGTGTATTTATGTGGTGTATATCTATTGCCCATTCTTAAAGTTACGTTGAAGCGCAATGCAACTTTACATTTTCTCACGCTTATATGATGAATGATATGAACTCCCCAATTTTTTAGTCTAAGAAATTATACTCATTTTCCAAGATTTTGGTTATAGTACTAGGTATATTTAACACATGATAACATTACTTATGCAAAAAAGAGAGAGAAAAAAATTTTGAGGTATATTTTATGTATGGTAACATTACCTTTGAAAACACGATAACATGTTTAATATGGGGCCAAAAATTGTATCATCTCAAGAAGATGATGGATATACATTTCTGTTAAAGAATCATAAGGGGAAAAAGAAAAGTAAGTCCAAAGATAATACTCCTGAGACTGACAGATCTCTTAGAAATTTCCACTTTGAAAATTATACCATAGTAGTCCCAAAGTAATTTATGCCCTGTTAGCCCTCAAATTAAAAACGAATTTAACTTTGACACACTACACCAAAATGGGCAAATTGTCACCTTTCAGCCGGCCAGCCTTGTCAAGGTCATTGACCGTGACAAAAAAAACACGCGTTTTATGTCACGGTCATTGACCTTGACACGACCGTGACAACTAATTGTCACGGTCATTGACCGTGACAAGTCCGTGACAAGTTTAATTGTCACGGACAATGCGTGTCACGGTCAAAGACCTTGACACGACCGTGACAATGTTGGCAGCAAAAACCCTATCCCCCTTCTTTTTTCCTTCCCGCGCCGTTCCCTCCATTTCTCTCTCTCTCTCTCTCTCGACGCTGCTCTCTCTCTCTCTCTCTACTTTCAGGTCCATTTTCTCTCTCTCTCTCTCTCTCTCTCTCTCTCTCTCTCTCTCTCTCTCTCTCTCTCTCTCTCTCTCTCTCTCTCTCTCTCTTTCATTTATATATATATTTGTGTGTATGTGTATATATATATGTGTGTATGTGTATGTGTGTGCGTGGAGGGGGGCAGGGGGTGGGGGGTGGGGCGGGGTGGGGCAGGGTGGGGGAGGGGGTGGTGGAGGGTGGGGTGGGGTGGGGTGTGTGTGTGTGTGTGTGTGTGTGTGGTGTGTGGTGGGGGAGGGGGTGGTGGAGGGGTGGGGTGGGGTGGGGTGGGAAATCATATGAAATGAATTCAAATTATTGTTGTAGCACTAAGGGAATAAATGAAAATGAATTGGAACTATTGTCTTTTCAACCATCCAATAAAAGTTTTCCTTCATGGAATGTTAGAATTGTTTCTAGGATAATAATCCTACTATAAGATAATTGCTCAAAATAAATATTAAATAATAATTACTAAGATATCAATTCAAATAAAGTCTTAATAACCTAACCAAAACAAATAAAATAAAATATCAAATAAATTATCATCCACCTCATAGACATTCCCTACCAATCATTTTAAGATAATTTTATCCTTATAAAGATAAATACCTTTGATTGCAAAGCATGCACTTGTATTATTATTATACAACATGTATTATTTTGACGTGTAATTCTAAAATATCACCTAGTTTTGTATACTATTTTTAAAATCATACTATCAATTCACGAGACACTAAACAAGAAAGAGGACATATTAATTTGGAAATGCTTGTTTTTCTTTCTAGAGACCCGTGTCGTCAAAACTTGGTAGTGTTCGAGTGTGTTTTTATCACTAAATTATTATTTCACTAACAAATACTCCTTATATCCTAGATTAAGAGTCCATATTTAATTTTTGTACTTACTAATAATACACTTAATCAATGGCTAGGATTAACCCTTATTCACTATTATGAAATTTGGTTAATTGATTATTTAAAAAAAAAAGCAAAAGTAGACTAACATATATACACAACACTAAAAGTAGACATCAATTTTATAAATAATTGATATTTTCATTCAAAATAAATATTTCATTCAAAATAAATATTTCATTCAAAAATATTGGATAATAATTGATATTTTCATTTAAATTGATAATAATTTTATTCATGAAATTAATTCAATTAGGTAAAACCCATGATAATGAAATTTATGCTACAATTATCTCATGTCATAATTTTATGTAGTTGTCACGGTCGTGGTGGGGGGAGGGGGTGGGGGTGGGGTGGGTAGGGGTGGTGTGTGTGTGCGTGTGGCGGGGGGTGGTATTGACGGAACTTACACATACGTTATAATATAGACGAAACATTTTTTTATCTGTACTAATAACATTTTTTTTATCTGTACTAATAACATTTTTTTACAGCAAAAATGTCTCCTTCAGATGTTAGGGCGAAGATGATGATGCTGTTTATGATGATGTCGTCGTCTGAGTTCGGTGGTAGCGGAGGCGACGAGGGCTCCTCCCCCCCTAGGCTCCCCAAATATGGAAAATTTGGGATTACCGTCGAAAACAAGTCGGAGCTTTTAGCGAGATCCCTCGAGTTGCTAAAGACGGTCATCGGCCCGGGGTTTATGAGTTGGAAGGAGGTGCCGTATGAGCTCAAGTTAGCTGTTTGGGCGGCACTACAGGTGATATTTATATGAATATTTCAATTTCAATTTCAATTTCAATTTTAATTTATATTTATATTTATATTTATATTTATATTTATATTTATTCGCAACTAACATTGTATTTGTTGGACAGGAACAATTCAACTTGGATCCAAAGCTACGCGATTCCGTCTTCGAGCAGTTGAGGGAGCAACACAAGACGTGGAAAAAAAATATGCGGACACGGTACTTTGGAAAAACACGAGAGACCATTTTACAATGGCGCGGATCCGTCCCGCCCAAGGAGCCGATCTCATTGGCACAATGGCAAAAGTTCATTGACAATGAGATCGAGGATCGACAATTGGCATCTCGCCAATCGGGGAGGGAAAATCGGGCTAAAAAGACGGACGTGCACTACTCCGGCCGGACCTCTTACGCTGAGGTGGAGCATAGGATGAAGGTAATATTTAATTTATCTATAACTACAGAAATATATTATTGGATATTATTTTACTTTGCGGGGCCGATACTAATTTTACTTTACTTTATTTTATTTCAGGGGGTAGGGAGTGGGCCAGGGGGTAAGCCACATAGGCTCGATACTTATGTGGCTCTTCGGACGAAGAAGGGGAAGGACAAGGAGGTGTCCCCGAGCGTCGCGGCCACGATTGTAAGTAATCCGACAGTTTAATTATTGTTAATTACGTTATAATTTTTTAGTTTACTAATCATGTGCTTTTTGTCGTTTCAGGCAAAGCTTAAGGAAGTGCATGAGTCGCAGTCTGATGCCGACAAGGCATCTTTGTCCACAGACGCACTCAGCCAAGTGCTTGGCTCTGATCGCAAGGGGAGGACAAGGGGAGTGAGCTCGCGGGTGGCCAAATCTAGGATCATCGTATTGGAGACGAGCGACACCGGGTTGGCTCGAACGGTGGATTCACACGACGCGAAGCTGTCCCGTTTGGAGGCGACGGTCCAAGATATGTACGCATTCATGAAGCGTACGTTGGGTGGAGACCGTAAAGAGAAAGGTAAAGGGAAAGGGAAGGAGAAGGCGGTGGAGGAGGAGGTGCGGGAGGACGAGGAGGTGCGGGACGATGAGGCGCAGGATGACGAGGATGTGGACCTCGCTGCTTCATCACCAACACGTTCGTACTTCGACGATCCACTTCCCTATTTGACGCCCTCCAACAGACCATTATCGACAATTGGTTGGCCGAGCGTGTTCATATTGGACATATTTGATGGCCAGCGGATAGGGCGGGGGTTGAGGGACCCGAATATCGTCGAGGGTATAATCGTCCATGGACGTGTGCTTCAACAGATGGAGTCCAGGGTGCTCGTCACGCATGTCATACCCGGGAAGGAGAACTCCCTATTGTGGTTGCGCGAACAATGCGGCACGACGTATATTAGTGGGTGCGTCAATTCGTATGTCGTGTGGCCTACTCACCTCCTCAGTTTTATCTAAGACATGTAGTAACATTATTTTTAAGTTTGTCCATTTTAATTATATTTGGATTATATCGTCATGTATATTATTTTTACTTTGAAGATTTGGATTATACTGTCATGAATATATATTTGCATTATCTTTAGTTTGTGTTGGATATATGATGTTTGGAACAGGTACAACGTTGCTATAACAGGTACAAATATACTGCTGGGCAGTGGCGGTGGCCATACGGCCCGGCAGATTTTTTTTAAATTCTGCCCAGAATTGTCACGGTCAATGATCGTGACAATTTTTTTTAAAAAGGGTCACGGCTTTGTCACGGTTTATAACCGTGACAAACGTGTCACGGTCATTGACCTTGACACGACCGTGACACAAAACGCGAGTTTTGTGTCAAGGTCAATGACCGTGACACGACCGTGACAAAAAAAGTTATCTCGCCTTGAAATGTCACGGTCATTGACCTTGATAAGGTGAATTTGTCAAGGTCAATGACCTTGACAAATGGGCAAATTTGGTGTAGTGACACTTATGTCTGGTTCAACTCTTAAAATTCTTCTGAGCCTTGATTATGTTGTTATGCAATGCCACGAAATCTTCTTCTGGTATGCCCTTGAGGATATCTAAAGGCAGTCTCATAAAGTGTTTCAGCAAGGTTGTGCAGGGGCCACTATCAGGTAAGGATGCTTATAAAGCGCAACCCTAAGAGTTCTCACAGGAGTTCAGAAATTCCCCATAGTTACAGATCTATTTTGAGAATTACAACTACCAATTTCTCCGGCATCCAATATTTCTTTGTTAGTTAAGCCTTTAAAATGGTTGGTTTTAGTAATGATTAAGCTCTACTTTGCTCCTTTTTCTGCTATCGAAGAATCGATCTTATCAGTATGTTATAGGTGCCATTCAATTTTAAAATTGGTGTCTTACAATTCATTGGATTATTTTTATTCCTTATTTTGTTCAAATGTTATGAAATACTAGTCTTTGACTAATCTTACGAGTTAAGTGCTAGCAGCATTGAATCCCACTGGTTACAATTGTCAAACTGAAAAAACAAGTTGGCCTTGTCTTGGACAATAGCTACGGAAGCCCATATAATTGCTTGTAATTAATATTATTTATATCATTATACTCATTTTGCTGCTTTAGCTCAATGCCTTTTGCCTATTTAGATTCAAAGTGTTGCCTGATTTTATGATGGTAGATAATTTCGTTACTATTTCGGCACTTTTTGTTACCTTACGGTGTCAGATGATCATGAAATCGACAAGAACATTGGAATACTAAAAATCAAGAAGCTCATCAAGGCACTCAAAGTTTCTAGAGGCAATATAACCATCATGATTTCCTTTATTATGCATTCACGTGATCAAAGCTCTCCAGTCACTAAGATGTCAGGAGATGAATTTAGAAGTGCTTCAAATATAAATAGTAGGGTCACTTCAATTTCCAGCAATGATTGAAACTACAACTCCGGTGCATCCGGGTGGTAGTGGTGGCGATGTTACCAATTCAGATGGTCATATGATTGGACTTGTCACAAGGTATTATGAGGGTGTGATTGAAAATTCCAGTTCCAAGGTTCATTAAGAATTGGAATTGGAACAAAATGAGCATTAAATTTGACCCATCGTTGCTCCAATTCCAATTCTAATTCATGGAATTGAAGATCTTAAACAAAACTTAAATAAAAAAAATTGCAAAAGTAAATGACAACTTTTGTGGGACTAATAATATTTTCCTGCTTCCCCCCCTGCTCTTTCTGTGTTTATCTTCCTTAAGATGCTGGCTAGTTCATTATTAGTACTTGCTTTCGGGGATGGCGGTTAACGAAGACAGTGATGAAGATAGTGTTCAAACTCTTGGCAAGACTTGAACTCCGGCTTTGGCAGGGGTAGGGATAGAATTTTTGGTCAAGGTTAGCAAAGTCTAATATTAACATTTTATCCAAAAATTAAGTGAGACAACATATTATATTTTTGTAAAGTTATCCCATTTTCTTTCAAAACATTATATTTCATATTACTAATTTTGAAGACTATCAAAGGTTAAGAGAGAAATTTCTCCTCTACCTATCCATTTTATATTACTAATTTTCAATGTTCGATTACTTTGGTTATAGAAACTCGCTCAAAAAGTTAATTTGGTGGATATGCCAAATGTTACATGAACTGTATATAACACACGACTTAATTGGTGTAGCAAACAAATAATAGACTCTGATACTGTGGCACTGTTACTTGGAATGTAGATCACTACGGTGTTTGAAAGGCTATGGGTACGCGATACGTCTCTGCTACATATGCAGTGTGTTAGGGGTAGACTCAGTTATGGTGTTGTTTTGTTTCGAGGTTCACTAGACACTATTATTTAGAGTGTTTTAAGTATCTCATAAAGTCTGTACACATATATATGATACCCGAGCACACTTATATTCCTTTTCTTATTATTACATTGGGTTTTTGTATTAGGCACCTCAGTATTAGAGTTTTAATCGTCAATCTTTCCATATCTATGGCATCTATTTAGTGTATACATGTGCATAAAAAGATAGTATAAATGATATATGTTTATAAGGAAATACCTCATCGGATCGAGCTTGACCATGAGCTGGGATGGGAGTTCCGCTGCCCAGAAATTGTGATATTTGCACTGAGGTGATTGAAGATGAACCCCAAATAAATATTTAGAGTTTGATTTTGAAGCTGAACTCGGCAGATGTTTAATGCAGTATTGGCGTTTCACTGTCTGAACGTGTCATTTGTATACACCTGCTAAATGGACTGGCAGTGTTCAATTTTCTTAAAACGCCAATGGCTCGCACTCGTGTGATGTGTCAATCGTTAATATATATACTCAACTGAACAAATGTACGACCTCTTCCCAAATTGATTATAGTTTATTCCATCAGATGAAATAGTGAGTCTGGATAGTTTATCTTCATTGATTTGAACAAATAATGTCATGTCGTTGGTTGTACCAATGATGCATAACTTTTAGACACTATTTATTACCTAAACAATGACATTTAAAAGTTGACTCAAAGTATTTTCTGTTGAGAAATAAACTCCAAAACTATAGAAGGACAACATTATATGAGAACATGCTTTTATTGCACTAATTAAATAAGCCACTTATCGTCCAACTTCATGATTACTTTATTAATTTTTATTTTTGTGGCTGACTGGATATGCGATTCAAATGATGGCTCGGTGGTTTTGCTATCCATTCTCTTATTAGACATGTGTTTGGTGTATAACATGCCTAACCTTTCAAATGATAATAGGTAGAAATTAGTATATTTAGAATCCGGTTTCGATATTTCAGAACTCAACACACTGCCAGTTGCTTAAGAAACCAATGAAATTATATGAGCCTGCATTAATTTTGGGACCGAAAGCATGATGGGGCTGCAAAGCAAAGATATAGCTGCAGTCAAAATTAATTCTGGAGTTTTAAAATCCTTTATATGGGGTATTTATAATCTATTGAGGAATGCTTGATAATCATAAATGGATAAGGAGATATGGGAACACATCGGCTCAATCACAATTTCGATATTATCGTTACAAGAGTGGTGCACAAAGATCATTTCGCTAGTAAAACAATAATTAGTATTAACTTCTATTCTAAATAAAAAAAATATAACTACAAATAACATTTTTTATATAGCATCTTCCGACCATTGCATCTATATGATCCAATATTGCTGACTTGTCGACTTCTATTATGTTATATATCAATTTCTGAACAAATTTCAGCAAGCCTATTTCGTATTGATATTTGGTTGGGTATCTTAGTGGATTATCTTAAGTACTTACTCCCATTTTGAATAATGTAGTTGTAATCGATGCTATGTTTTTTAAAGTTGTATAATAATATATCTTCACTTTCATTTCTTTCAACTACTCAAATTAGTGCATTATCTTGCTCTTTATTTTTCACTTCAGACTATCCCCCCTCCCCCCCGCACACTCTCCTCCTCCTCCACACACAGCAAATATCAAGCAATAAATCAGGTTCTTACTTGATCCTCATCCTCTACACGCAGTAGGTGCTCAGTGCAGCAAGAAGCAAAAACAGTTATAACAAACATTGTTGTTAGATGAGTTCACTTCTTATTAAAGACACAAAAAGATGAGCAGAAATCTTTGCTTCTTCTTTAGCATCCCTTGGTGGCAACCCCAAATCATGAAAATATTTTGACTTCAGATATCAACCGAGGAACGAGATCCGAATTTGAACAAGGAAGTTGTTTCGATTGGATCTCATTTGATAACCTAGACTTTCAATGCTACAACTTTCAATGCTACAAGACTTGCCAATTATGGTTGCTGTCATGGATGTAGATTTTTCTAATGTGGATGCTTTGTTCTTCTGTTTGCCATATGGGACCACTCAAGAATTTATCAAAGGGATTCCTAATCGGTTAAAAATTATTGATTTTTCTGCGTACTTTCGACTGAGAAATATTGATGAGTATGAAGAATGGTATGGTCAGAGCCTCACAAAGCACCAGATATGCAGAAAGAAGCTGTATATGGTTTGACAGAGATCTTAATAAGTGAAATTCGAACTGCACGCATAGGTGCACATCCTGGTTGCTATCTTCCTCTTATTCCCTTGATAAAGGCTAATCTCATTAAAGTTATAGACATCATTGTTGATGCAAAATCAGGTGTTAGGGGGGCAGGGCACGATGAAAAGGAGACAAATATGTTCACTGAAATATTACCAATCATCGTGATATGCCTGAAATTGAAGAAGGATTATATTAGGTTCACTCCACACTTGATGCCAATGAGCCGTGGTATGCAATCAAGTGTATATGTGGAAATGGCTCTGAGAGTGTCAAGTCAGGATCTCAAGAAATATTAATATCCTAGTTGTGTTACTAATATCCTAGCTTCTGAAGCACCTTATACCCTTGACTCACTTGAGTCTGTATTGTATAAGTGTTCATCTAATTTGGAAATAGTGACAAAATTATATCTTTCCTAGAAACCAAAAAACCTCAGAGATTGGTTTTCATTTTATTACTCTTGCTTTATTGATCTAGGTATAATTACCAACACTCACACAGATTAGAATTGTATTCATACATTTCATATTGTATATAAGTGTGTGTGTGTGTATATGTTGAGTGTGTTTAAATCCCTAAATTTAATTTTTAATATTTTTTTGGAATTTTATTAACTTTTAAAATAAGGATTTTATTAATTAAAATTTGGTTTTAAAAGTTTTGGGGTCAATCTGCTATTTTGGATTGTTACTTTTATTGGCTGAAAGTTCACTTAGGTAGAATCCGAAAGAGCGAGAGACTATAAGGCATACTGGGTAATTAGTTTAGACGCGCGTGTAACAACCAATCAATTGCCTACACCTGTCAAGCTATAAACGACCTATATTGTGTTTTCTCTGTGAGACGATTGCTGTTCGTTATTTCAACCCTTGGATTATATTTAATCGATGACCTGCATGCGTTCTTATACAATCCTGGTGAAACCGACTTGCACCAATCAGAAGCGTTTTAATCACTGCCTTTGTTTAAACCATTGGATAAAAGTCAAACCACCAAGACCAGATCGTAGCCCTTGATTTTGGTCTGTATTTTCAAATCTTCTCAGTCTCCTATAAAAGGAGCCCTTCCCTCAGCCATATGAGACTTTTGTGACTTTGTTTATTCAAGTGAGAAAGAAAGAAGAGAGAGAAGAGAGAGAAAGATAGTGAAACCAGAGTTAGGAAACCCTAACCCTAAATCGTCAAATTCAAACCATAACCTCTTTAAAAACTAGATTATATCAAACACAGCCTTGAGTGTTTCAGAGATTTTGAGTGATTGGTTTGTTAGTTTTGTTGCTGTAACCTCTTTGTTCTCAGATCTTGTTATCAACTTAAATATCTATTTAAATCTGTGTTTCTACTTTTATAGAAATCTTAGATCTAAGTCATTGCATGTTATATTTCACATGAATCTTCATATTTAGTTTCTCATCTTGAGAAAATATTTGTTGATTTGTTTCTATAAATGTTTTTATGTACGAAATCAACAAAAACATTTTCTGTTTCTAGTTCTTTTGAAACAAGACCTTCGACCTAGTTGGAATCGCACTTGGTGATTTTCAATCTCAAAAATATTTTCAAAACCTGAGATTGATTAAGATCTTGATACGTCTTTAGAGCAAGATAGCCATGGATTCTGGGTTATTATAAAGGTAAAATAAGGTTAAGTTTTACAAGAAGAGAGAAATAGAAAATCACAACATATAGATCTTATATGTAATTTGATAGGACTGTTTGTATAAAATAAATGTGTGTGTGTGTGCATGCATGTGTTATAAAACACCTTCACAAACACTATCACCCTACCACACTAAAAGTGTTGGTAATAAGATCTCAAGAACAAGAGTTGACGTAAAGAACTTAAACAAATTGGAAGTTAGCAAACTGGGAGAACAACATCAACAAACAGAACTACAGAGAAGTTATAAGGACACTAGTGGGTACATTCCTAAACTTGTATAGGTCTTATTTGTGTGCATGTGTGTTATATAGTTTGTAACTGTTATAATTTGTTTTAGTGGAATTTTTGGTTTACTCCGTAGAGGGAGTCGTGGATGTTTCCTTAGTTGGGTGAGGTTTTACCAAGTTAATAATCCTTGTTCTTAATCTTTCTACATCTCCTCATCTAATTCTTGGTTGTGCTGAGTTTAAATTTTTTAAACTGATTTATTAAACCTGTTAACCAATCTTGAACAGATCTCATACATAATATTTGTTTAACACATCTTGTGATTAATTTGATTTGATTTTAAGAAAAGAGTTTCCTCAAAAAACAGTTCAGAGTTACTTAAATAGTTTAATTTTATATTAAACGGCTTTATTAATAACATTTCAATTGGTATCAGAGCTTTGTAAACTTCTTTTAAAAGATCTTGTGTTTCTGAAATTGTTTTCTGAACATCAAACATGGACGAGAAAAATGAAAGATTTGGTAACTTGACCAGACCTCCTATCTTTGATGGAACCAATTTTGCTTACTGGAAAGTAAGGATGATTGCTTTCATTCAAAGAACTTTGGGAGATGATATTTGGGACATTGTTGAAAATGGTTACATTTATCCTACTAAACCATCCACTGAAGGAAGTAATGAGAGGATTAAGAAAGTACTAAGTGAGTTCACACAAGAAGAGAAGCAAGTTTCTCGCAACAATAATAAAGGAAAGAATGCCATATTTATGTCCATAAATGAACATGAGTTCAAAAGAATATCATCATGTACCACTTCTAAGGAAGCTTGGGACACTTTGGTTACTGCTCATGAAGGTGACACTAGAGTTAAGGCTTCTAAAACACAAATGCTCATTCAACAGTATAACTCTTTAATTATGTCTCAATCTGAGTCATTTGATGACTTCTATATGAACTTGACTGATATTGTGACCAAACTGCATGCTAATGGGATAACATATGACAGACATGAAATTGTATCTAATATTCTGAGATCATTACCACAGAAATTTGACAACAAAAGATATGCTATTGAGGAAATGTGTGATCAAAATCTCACTCTCGAATTACTCAGTAGTAAACCAAGAACTGTGGAAATGGAACTAGAATTTAAAAAACAATTGACCCAATCCCATAGGAAACAAACTAGTTCCAATCTGCTTTTTTCTTCTAAGCTGATTAAGCCTGAGCTTAACATTCACAATGATGACTCTGATGAGGAATGTGATATAGAGAGTTTGGACAATCAGATTGCCTTAATGTCAAAATAATTTAAGAAAATTATCCAGCTTAGAAACAACATGGCAAATAAACAAGGCAAGTCAAATTATCCATCTCACTCTAATCACAAACCTCATGATAAATGTCAAGACAAACATCACAAGGACATTCATGCTAGACCTAACAAAGATCTTAAGAAGATTGAATGCTTTAGATGTGGAAAACTAGGGCACATTGCATAAGACTGTAGAGTTAATTTGAACACTCATAATAAACACACTAAGGCCAACATTTGCAAGACATGGGATGATTCAAGTGACTCTGAAAATGAGGAACCTGAGTCATCTGATGCTTTTGATCGTTGCATATCTTTGTTTTCTAAGATAATTTACAATGATGATATGTCTGTGTATGAGAATGATGATAGTATCACTACTCCTGCTGTTGTGAATCATGCTACTACTGGTTTAGATGCTTTACTTTCTGAGAATATTGTTTGCTCAACCACGAGGTGTGTGAGTCAAAGGGAATGCGATAATGACGATGTCCATGGGTGTGTGAGTTCAAGAAATGAAACCTTAGGGGTCACTTCACATACTACACTTAGTGACTCGAACAATGAAGACCTCCCTGATATTCACACACTTTATGCGAAAACTCTTAAGACAAGCACTAGATTAGAGAAGATAGTGAAAGATCTCACTAAGAAACTAGAATATCTAAGTCTGATGGTCAAACTTAATGCCGAAGAGTATACTACCCAATGTCTTACTCATGAAAGTGAAATCAAACTGTTTGATCAAAAACTAAAAAATTTGACTGAAACAAATGAAACTATGGAGAAAAAATACAAAGGGACATTGTTAGAATTGGAAGAAACAAAAGAAAAGACAACAAATGTTTTCAAAAAGTTTACAAAATTTAAAAATAACTCAAACTGTTTTGATGGATTTGTTGCTGAATTAAAAACCAATTTTGATGATCGAAGTGGAATAGAGTTTTGCCCCAATTTAAAGACACAAACAAAATCTTTTGAACCTATCAAGTTCGTGTCAGGAGGCAAAAGACCTATTGTGACCTGCCCAGATTTTCTTTCTCTAAAAACTGAGTTTGATTCAAAACATCAAAAGTTTGATATTGGGGAATCAAGTTACTCCAAACATGAAAGTTCACCTAAGGCTAAATATGTCTGCCCCTCAATTAGGAAGAGTGAATCTACTTTCAAAACTGTTCTATCTAGGAATAGGGTTCAACCCCAAAATTCCTTAAAGACTATGTTTAAAGACTTTACTAAGGAGACTCCAACTTTGAGCAATCTTTATTGTTCCTACTGCGATATATACGAACATTTTTTTGATAGCTGCTATGCTAGAAGACTAGTTAAACCTGTCTGTAATCCTCCTATGTATCAAAACTTTAACTATTCTAGGAGAAGCTGTAACAATTATGTTCTGCCTAGACAAACAGACAAAAACTCTAATTTTAGGAATAGATAGACCAAACCTAAAAGAACATTCCCTAGAAGGATTCCTAAACACTTTCCTAAACCACATGCTCATGTGTTTCATAAAATTCAAAATCATGAGCAAAACATTTTTCAACTAAAATTGAATGCTCGCAAATTTTATCAATTGAGAGCAAATAAGCACAAATTGAAAACTAGAGCAATTTGGATTAGAAAAGATGATCTATTACCCCAGATGAAGTGTAATATTGTTATTACTACTTTAAAAGTTGAACACACATCTTCTGGTTGGTATTTAGATTCTGGATGTTCAAAACACATGACTGGTGATGATACAAAACTCTTAAACAAAATCAGCTTTACTGGAGGAAAAGTTATTTTTGGTGATGGAGTATCATCTCAGATCATAGGTAAAGGAACACTCCAAGAGAAAGGACTTCCTGTTCTTGAAAATGTTCGTCTAGTCAAAGGTCTTTAGGCCAATCTACTTAGTATCTCATAATTTTGTGACTCAGATCATACTGTTACCTTTTTAAAGAACAATTGCAAAATTTTAAATGAAAAGGGTGAATGTAGAATTACAGGATTCAAGACTCCTGATAATTGTTATACTGTCATGAATAGTTCTAAAATCTGTAATGTTGCCAGAATGGATGACAATGAGATATGGCATAACATGATGGGTCACATAAATTATGATAATCTTAGTAGATTGACTTCTCAAGAAATAGTTAGAGGAGTTCCCAAAATCAAACTCATTTGCAATATTGTCTATGGTTCCTGTCAGGAGGGAAAAATTATTAAGGCACCTCATAAGAAAATCAAAGATATCCTTACCTCTAACCCCTTAGAGCTCATCCATATGGACGTAATGGGTTCCTCTCAAACTGTTAGTCTCTGTGGACACAATTACATTCTTGTTACTTCACTAGATTTACTTGAGTAACCTTCTTAAAACAAAAGTCTGACACTTTTCAAACCTTTTTAAAAATACATCTTCGGATTGAAAATGATAAGGACACTCAAGTAAATAGAATTGTAGTGATAGAGGTGGATAATTCAAAGACACTGGTATAATAGAGTATTATGACTATAATGGTTACAAACATGAGTTTAGTGCTCCTAAGACTCCTCAACAAAATGTTATCGTCGAAAGAAAGAATTGTACTCTTCAAAAGATAACACGTGTTATGTTACATGCCAAGAGTTTACCTAAATATTTTTGGGTAGAATCTATTTGTACTACGTGTCACGTTATCAATAGGGTCTATCTTAGAAAGAATTCGAAACAAACTCCTTATGAACTCTGGTCTAAGAAAAAACCCAATCTCAAATACCTTAGAACCTTTGGTAGTACTTGTTATGTCTGCAAAGACAGAGAACCCTTATCCAAATTTGAGAGTCGGGAAGGTAAAGCTATTTTTCTAGGATACTCGCCTAACAGTAGAGCCTATCGTGTTTATAATCTTCGCACTAAGACCATGATGGAATCCATGAATGTAGTTGTAAGTGACACTACTGTAGAGAGTAAGACTGGTGAATCAACTATTGTGGAAGAGCCTACGAATGTTTTAAAAAATGACTCTCCAGAAATAAATGATTCATTACCAATTGAGACACCTGAAGTACCTAACTGGGTTTCTAAAGACCATCCCATAGATAAAGTTGTTGGTAATCCTAGTGAGCCTGTGCGTACAAGATCTCAATTAAGAAATTATGCTCACTATGCATGTTTTGTTTCCCTCGTGGAACCAAAGAATGTAAATGAGGCATTGAATGACTCTCACTGGATTTCTACTATGCAGGAAGAACTTCTTCAATTTCTCATTCATGATGTTTGAAATCTTGTACCTAGGCCTAATCACAAAAGGTTATTGGCACACGTTGGATATTTAAAAATAAATCTGATGAAAGTGGGATAATCATTAAAAATAAGGCTAGATTTTTTGCTCAAGAATATTCTCAAATTGAAGGAATAGATTTTAACGAAACTTTTGCTCCTGTTACTCATTTAGAATCTGTTCGTCTTCTCTTTGCCATGGCTTGCCACTTGCACTTTACACTTCACCAAATGGATGTCAAATCTACATTCCTTAATGGAATATTGACTGAAGAAACCTATGTAGAACAACCAAAAGGGTTCATTGACCCTCAATATCCAAATCATGTATTTCATCTTAAAAAGGCTTTGTATGGCCTAAAACAAGCACCTCGATCCTCGTATGAACGTCTTTCCAACTTTATCTTAGATAAAGGTTTTAAGAGAGGTGGAAATGATCAAACCTTATTTGTCAAACATTTTGACAAACACATCATTATAGCTCAAGTTTATGTTGACGATATCATCTTTGGATCAACTTCTCCCTCAGAAGTGAAATCCTTTTCTGAAATTATGCATAAAGAGTTTCAAATGTCTCTTATGGGGGAGTTGCAATTTTTCTTAGGCCTTTAAGTCAAACAAAATTCAGAAGGATTATTTGTTTCACAATCTAAATACGCATTAGAGATAGTCAAAAGATTCGTCCTTGAGAGTGCTAAAGATGTAAAAACTCCCATGAGTACTACGGTCAAACTATCTAAAGATGAAAGAGGAAAATCTATAGATCCAACTCTATATCGTAGTATGATAGGAACCTTGCTCTATCTTACTGCCTCTCATCCTGATATAATGTATGATGTTTGTGTATGCGCTCATTATCAAAGCAACCCTAAAGAGAGCCATTTATCTTCTGTTAAAAGAATTATTAAGAATGTAAAAGGCACTCTGAATCTAGGACTTTGGTACACTAGTGATACATCTAGCACAATAATTGGGTACACTGATGCCGATTGGGCTGGGTGTACTGATGATAGTAAAAGCACATCATGAGCATGTTATTATATAGGTAATAATCTAGCAGGATGGAGTAGTAAGAAACATAACTGCACTTCTCTATCAACAGCTGAATCTGAATACATAGCCGCTGGAAGCTGTTGTGCTCAATTACTTTGGCTTAAACAAATGCTAAGTGATTACGGTATTTAAGAAAATCAATTTCATCTCTATTGTGATAATCAAAGCGCGATCAATATTTCTAAAAATCCTGTTCAACACTCGTGAACAAAACACATAAAAATAAGACATCACTTTATACGCAAATTGGTTGAAACTAAGGAATTAGAAATCAATTATCTTCGTACTGATTTGCAACTCGCAGATATGTTTACCAAACCTTTAGATTACAATAGATTTATTTATTTGCGTAAATCAATAGTTATGGTGTGTGCTGATTAATCTCTTTGGTCTCTATACATTTTTTTCCCTTTATCTATTTAAGACAAAATGGGGGAGAAATTTCAGTCCTATGAATTTCTTTTAAATATTCTAAAAAGCTTGATCTTAGTGATTCATTGCAGGATTCTGTACAGTTATTCTCAACAGTTGGAATTTATAATAGGGTATTCTATTGTAATTAGTTGAGTTATGTACTTTTGTTTTCTAGGAAATGGGTAGATAATATTTTTATAGGAATATGTTTTTCTTATTTTTGTTGCCCTACGAGTCCTAGATGACTCAAAGGAGATTTTGTCTCATATTTCCAAAGGGGGAGATTGAAGAACCTTATACCCTTGACTCTGTATTGTATAAGTGTTCATCTAATTTGGAAATAGTGACAAAATTATGTCTTTCCTAGAAACCAAAGAACCTCAGAGATTGGTTTTCATTTTATTCCTCATGATTTATTGATCTAGGTATAATTACCAACACTCACACACATTATAATTGCATTCATACATTTCATATTGTATATAAGTGTGTGTGTGTATATGTTGAGTGTGTTTAAATCCCTAAAATTAATTTTTCATATTTTTTGGTAATTTTATTAACTTTTAAAATAAGGATTTTGTTAATTAAAATTTGGTTTTTAAAGTTTTGGGGTCAATCTGCTATTTTGGATTGTTGGTTTCATTGGCTGAAACTTCACTTGGGTAGAATCCGAAAGCGCCAGAGACTATAAGGCATGGTGGGTAATTAGTTTAGATGCGCGTGTAACAACCAATCAATTGCCTACACCTGTCAAGCTATAAACGACCTATATTGTGTTTTCTCTGTGAGACGATTGTTGTGCCTTATTTCAACCCTTGGATTTGATTTAATCTATGACCTGCATGCGTTCTTATACAATCTTGGTGAAACCAACTTGAACCAATCAGAAGCGTTTTAATCACCGCCTCTATTTAAACCATGGGATCAAAGTCAAACCTCCAAGACCAGATCGTAGCCCTTGATTTTGGTCTGTATTCTCCAATCTTCTCGGTCTCCTATAAAAGGAGCCCTTCCCTCAGCCATATGATACTTTTGCCACTTTTTTCATTCGAGTGAGAAGAGAGAAGAGAGAGAAGAGAGAGAGAGTGAAACCAGAGTTAGGAAACCCTAACCCTAAATCGTCCAAAACTATATTCAAACCATAACCCCTTTAAAAACCAGATTATACCAAACACAACCTTGAGTGTTTGAGAGATTTTGAGTGATTGGTTTGTTAGTTTTGTTGCTGTAATCTCTTCATTCTCAGATCTTGTTATCAAATTAAACATCTATTTAGATCTGTGTTTCTACTTTTATAGAAATCTTAGATCTAAGTCATTGCATGTTATATTTCACATAGATTTGCATATTTAGTTTCTCATCTTCATAAAATATTTGTTGATTTGTTTATGTAAATGTTTTTATCTACGAAATCAACAAAAACATTTTCTATTTCTAGTTCTTTTGAAACAAGACCTTCGACCTAGTTGGAATCACACTTGGTGATTTTCAATCTCAAAAATGTTTTCAAAACTTGAGATTGATTAAGATCTTGATACGTCTTTAGAGCAAGATAACCGTGGATTCTGAGATTATCATAAAGGTCAAATAAGGTTAAGTCTCATAAGAAGAGATAAATAGAAAATCACGGCATATAGATCTTATATGTAATTTGATAGGACTGTTTGCATAAAATAAGAGAGTGTGTGTGCATGCATGTGTTAGAAAGCACCTTCACAAACACTATCACCCTACCACACTAAAAGTGTTGGTAATAAGATCTCAAGAACAAGAGTCGAAATAAAGAACTTGAACAAATTGGAAGTTAGAAAACTGGGAGAACAACATCAACAAACAAAACTGCAGAGAAGTTATAAGGTCACCAGTGGGTACATTCCTAAACTTGTATAGGTCTGATTTGTGTGCATGTGTGTTATATAGTTTGTAACTGTTATAATTTGTTTTAGTGGAATTTTTGGTTTACTCCGTAGAGGGAGTCGTGGATGTTTCCTCAGTTGGGTGAGGTTTTACCACGTTAAAAATCCTTGTTCTTAATATTTCTACATCTCCTCATCTAATTCTTTGTTGTGCTGAGTTTAAATTTTTTAAACTTGTTAACCAATCTTGAACAGGTCTCGTACATAATTTTTGTTAAACACATCTTGTGATTAATTTGATTTGATTTTAAGAAAAGAGTTTCCTCAAAAAATAGTTCGGAGTTACTTAAATAGTTTAATTTTATATTAAACGGCTTTAGCAACAGCATTTCAGCTTCATGTCCCATGCCTTTTTTCTAATGGAAAAATTGCGTTACTAATTTTTTTAGTAACGGTAAAATTGTTTTACTAATGGTGTGTTTTAGTGTAGTGCACTTTTGTAGCAATTTAATGTTTTTTTTTACCAGAACATTTTCAGTTGTTATGTATAAAGAACTTTCAGCTATAGCTAATGAACTGACATGAGAATAAGTTTTTTCCATACTGATATAGATCATGATGCAAGTATAATTATTTGATTTTATGCATTAAAACTGTGGACACAAAAAGTTTCATTATGTCGTTTCTCAATTAGATAAAAGAATACCATCTTCTCCTAAATCTCAATTTTGATTTGATTTTCATGTTTGCATGTCTTGCATATCCTCTGACGTGATACACCACTAAATCAAATATTAATTCATTCCTGGTATGTTACTCTCTTTCTTTCTTGTCTTTTATCAAATGAATTTGTATCGAGTGTTGCTTGTATAAATAAGTATCTTGGTAAATGTATACAGTGCATTTTCGTATTGACTGAATGGGACTATGAAGTACATTTGGATGCATTATGCAACAAATATCGTTGTTAATGGCTGATTATGAGGTGACTTAGGATAAGTAAGAAGAGTATATTTCTTATCACCAAGAAGAAATACACGGGTATTTTATTCTAATGAATCAGTTCCCAAAGGGTACAACATATAGTAATTTGAGGCACTTACAAATATAAGAAATAATATATTTTTTGGGGTGGGGTAAGTCACTTCTTTCACCCCCTTTTTTTTTTTTTTGGGGGGGGGGGGGTGGGGGGTGGGGGGTGGGTAGGTGCGGGGGAGATAATTTTTTATATACAACATTTTTGAAACATAATCAAAATTATTTAGTTTGTCTTGCCTAATGTGTACTCTGACTTGCCCTAAGATAGTATTAAAAGAATATTTGGCTAACCAACTGACAAGTTCCTCCCCCCCTCACCATGTCTCGCTAACCAATTGACAACTAATCAATATAATTTTGTTGGTTGTTTAGAGTTCAATAGGTTATTTGGTTTATTTTTAATAATTATAAATATGTTGCATCATAAACATTGGGCTCCGATGGCAATGTCTTGTTCAATATGCCTTGCTTCCATTTCCCAAACTCTATGAATAATGAAAATTTTGTTTATTTATGAGTCATCGACCATCTTAAAGTTCTGTTTGTATTATACTTTTTTCTTTTCTTTTCTTTCATTGTTCTTATCTGACCATCCCGCTCTTTCTCTTTAAGGAAATTTATATAGGCCTTGGTTTAATGGAAATGAACAGTTGTAGGTGTTGAGGTAGTAATGCATGGATATAGTTCAGGATATTCTCTCCTAGTCAATGATGAGGTTGACTCCATAGGAGGAATTGTTGAACAACTTCTATTAGATTGTAATGAATCCGTCAGTCGTAAAGATGAGAATTTTTATGAAGTCCTAGGACCTGATAAACACGGTCATTGTCGAGCTTATGGGTATGGACCATCTCCAACTGATGTATATGGAATTGAGCGGTTGAAGGTTAATAAAAAAGAGTACGAGTGACTACAATCTGAGATTCGATCTGAAGTTCAGGATAAATTGGAAAATTTAGAGGCTCAGTTTGAGTTGATACGCACACACATGATGACTTGCCCTTCCGTTGTATCCAAACAGGTTAATAAGTACACACTTTTATCTTTTGTAATTAATTAGAGTTTATATATCTAAATGTATTTTCTAATATTAAATCATGCTATTAACATGTTCCTTAATCCTCCAAAGAGTAAAACACACCATCATATAGGTCTATTTTACAACCCGAGCAATAATTAGAAGAAACCAACCAATTTCAACTTGTAGTGATATCATAATCAAATCACCATTTAGCTACATCTCAATAGTTAAGTAGATAACTACTTTTTAAAATCATAATTTAAGAATTTACGTTTTCATGACTAAAATAATTAATTCTTTATAGATTGCAAATTCTCAACACATGACTGCCCCCGAGACTACTGCTCGTGTTAGTGAGCAAACGAATGCTACTTCAATTCAGATATGCTACTAATTTAAAGGATTTAAAAGGGCACAATATATCTGTACTTTCTTGGGGAGTTTACTTGACATTGGGTTGTTGGTTTATTTGGTTGCATATAGTCTTAAAATTTTTGGGATGTCATAAAAACAAATAAAACTCTGTCGATTTTTTTCCAGAAATATATGGTTGATGACATATTCATCTTGTTTGTATAAAGAACCATCAAAGAGGAAAAAGAAGCACCATCAACTACGACAAAGGATCTCACATAATGCACTTGCTAAAATTGTAGACCTTATTACTACCGGACTTTTAAAAGTGGTTGTGGCACATGGATTCATTGTGAGCAAGGACCCTTCAACAAAAGTAGGGGGTACGCCACTTGGTGAAGACTTTTGGAAAGTATATATTGATAAGACATTTGTAAAAATGAACCATTGCCTAAACCTTATGGAAGCAAGTCCACAATTAGAGATGCATATCATTCAACCGTAGCGTGGTATATTACTAATGTACTAATTTTTAATTTTATTTTTTAATTAAAATACTAAAGAATAAGTATCAATGGCTAATAATTGACTTTTTTTTATTTGTAGGCCGAAGAGGATGTTTGACGTTAATGGATAAGGATCGTACATTATAAAAATTTCGTTTCATTTCATGTTTCCCCACCTTTTCTTATAAGACATGTAATACATTTTATTTTATGGATGGATAATTGTTCCAACGTCAATTATGTTTATTTACGATGAATGCTATTGGTTTTAATTTAATGACGTTTTAATTTGATTACTTCCCTCTTAATTTAATGTTATGGTAGTGTATTTGAACATAAATACGATACTTGTAATAAATGAATTTTTTAGCACTTGTTCCCACTCATATATTGCAAAATAATTTCAAAATTTTGTTTAATGCCGCTATTATCATTCTAGGGATTTGTTTAGTGCCGCCAAAAGTGTGTTGAACATTTAATAGGTGTTGCAAAAGGTTATTATCAATATTTTTTTAATGCCGCTAAAAGGTTATTACCAACATTAATATAATGCACTTGTGAAAATGCCGTCAAACGTGCCATTAACTTTTCGCTGTATTTTTTAAAATGCCGTTGTTCTTTTACCACATTGGCTATTACCGTACTTGTAAAACTGCCGCCAAAACTGCCGTAAAAAGTGTTACCAGTATTTTTAGTGCTTTTCTTGGCATTTAATTTATGCCAGGAAAAATCAATATTCTTGTAGTGATTAGTGGTGGCCCTCTTATGCCCCTCCCTTTTTTCGGTCGAATTGAAGTAGCATTCTCATTCCTCAACCTCGTCACCTTGAACTTCCCCTACTCCATAAGGAGTAGGGAATGTTATCATTTAGTGAACAGTTGAGGGCACGACCTTAAACTCTTTGAGGGCTACTCGTCCCATAATTATGTTATATGATGAATAGACGTTCTCATCCATCATGAAGAAATTGATCTTCTTTGTGAGACATCTCGTCCAAGTCTCCCCCGTGTTGACGCCCATCTCATAAATCCCCATATGATGTAGTTTCTCTCCACTAAAGCCAATTAATTATTTATGATATGGGACGAGTTTCTTCTTGATTAATCCCAGGACAGTAAAACAATCCCAGAACATGACATTGGCCGAACTGTTATCGTCGACCAATATCCTAGGGACCTCATACCCATGTACTCTCGTAGTGATTACCAAAGGGTCATCATGTGGGGATAAAATCCCCTTGAAGTCCAATCGCAAGAATTTGAAAACTAAGGTGCTCATGTCAACCTTCTTCCTCTTACCCAGCTTCGATTCAACAACGACCAAATTCACTACCTCTAGATTGGGAAGAGATTTGGCTTATGTAACATAGGCTTTACGATCCGCTATCTCATTATCACCACCGACCAAACCGCCACATATCATTTTCATAGCATGAGAAATACAATGCAACCGACCCTTGGGATCAGTTTTCTTCAGTGGGAGGTCAGGGTTAGCCTCCTCATTATTATCTGATGCATCGTCATCCTTATTCATTGGATCAATAGGTTTACACTTATCGTATATTCTCTTACGGGTGTCGTCTCGACCACCCCTCTTATCCATGTACTTTATAAGCTTCCCTTGCTTCAGCATCTTTTTTATTTTATTTTTCAGTGTGAAGCATCTGTCAGTGTTAAGGCCATGGTCTTGGTGGAATTCACACCATTTACCTTTATCCCTCTTATAAAAAGGGGCTTTGAGATTCTCTGGCCATATCAAGGAGATATCATTCTTGATCTCATTTAGGATCATTTCTGGGGTGGCAGTTATTATGGTATAGTTAGCGAACTTATCGTCCGTTGACCTCTTCTTGTCTTCTTTGCCTTTGAATTTTTGGGACTTGCTCCCACTAGCTCCCTTTTAATCTTCACCTTTGGCCGCTATGGCCTCCTCGACATTAAATACTCTCTTAGACATAGCCAGGAGTTCTTCCATGGACTTAGGAGGATCCTCAGCCATCTTCCACAAGAGATTTCCTTTTTATAATCCTCTTATCAGAGAAGTCATTGCAATATTATCATCATAGTCCTTCCCTTCTAGTTTCTCTTTGTTAAAGCGGGAAATGTAGTCCAGTAGAGATTCATTCTTCCCTGGATTTATATACAACAAGTGGGTGGTCTTCTTTCTCGTCTTAACCCCAAAACAGAAGTTATGAATGAACCTCTTTGCCAGTTTATTGAAGTTCTTAATTGTGTTTCTTTGGAGAGAGGTATACTAGACATGCGCTACTCCAGTGAGGGTGCTTGAGAAATCATTACACCTCATCTCGTCTGATACCGAGGATATGTCTATAGTGGATTGATAAATTTCCACATGGTGGACTAGACTGGTACTCCACTAGTACTTCGGTGTCACTACCGACAACTTAAACCTAGTCGAGGCAGGGTAACTCATAATTCTAGCAACAAATGGAAACCCTTATATATAACCCTTATGCAGAGGGTCTCGGATCTTCAATAAATCTCCAATCTTATCCTCTAGTATTTGAATAGAGTCGATCCATGGTTTGTCAGTAGCAGTGACTATAGAATTATCTCCCTCAGCCAGAGCAGCATTATCGCCGACCCCTCCCCTCTTGGCCTGGTGCTGGATGGGTTCTTGGCCGATCGTTCTCTGACGGTTATTGACTTCACGTTGATCCTCGTTTTGTCCATGGAAGGGTCGTCTGTCAGCACACCCTTCATTATTCCTAAATCATGCGCTGCTATGAGTCCTGGATAGCCGGTCTCGAAGGTCACCAACATGGCCGAGTCTGTCAAAGGCAGAACCCCTGCTGAGTGACGCGACTAAGAATGTGTCTCAAAAGTGCGTTCTCTCTAGACTCAAGTGCAAACCTGTCGCTCAAGTAATAATCCGATAAGTCGGGTATCGATCCACAGGGAAATAGGACAATGGAATTGTAACGACGTTGGATAGACGAAGAAATCCTAACTCTGACTCTAAAAAGAAAGGAAAAGATGATTTTTTTTTAGAATTGGTTGCAACTAAATGCAATTTTAAAATTATGAAAGAAATGCAACTATTTTAAATTACCTAAAATACTAACGATGAATGATTTAAAACTCGAACTATATGATGAAGAAAATAGGACGGGAATACAATCCCTCAACCCTAGTGTATTGATGGTATAAAACTAATCATAAATTTAAGTGACTAATTAGACCCAGAATTTAGTACTCCCAAGCATTACGTATATGAGGTTCAAGCCCGCACTATACTTAATCAAAAGGATGAGTAAATCGGTATTGCGATAGTTACACTCTCATTGCATTCTAAGCATCCCGATTACCCAAAAGCAAACAAGATCGAAAGATCTACAATGGTTTTGATGCTACGCAATACGGTCATAATAAATCATTAAATTTAGAGGATTAATTTTATACACATGCAACTACCACATCAGGTTGAGTTCATGTATCCCGACCTTTAAAAGCCTAGCCTAACATGATGAAATTAATGAAAACGATTGTAGAATTGGAATAAATCATGATTAAACTAAGGGAGAATCGAAGAATGATATAGAAGGAAGATTAGACAAAAGAAAGTAATCAACTAACTTACTAAATCACTAAAAGCGTCAACTAAAATTACTTATAATCACAGAAATCTGAACAAACTTTAATCTTGGAATTAAAATTGCAATAAATCTTCAAACTAGGGTTTTTAGTGAGAAGGGAAAAATTGGGTGATTTTTTCGACCCTTAAAATGATAATAAATCAGGTTTAAATACCCTACAAGACTCCAAGAGTTTTAGCTTAACCAGGACTTTGAATGGGAGGAAGAGTGAAAAACCAAAATTGCGACAGTCGGACCGATTTGGTCCTCCTTCGGTTCGATGCTGCTTGGATCCGGATTGGTTCTTTTAATTTCTGACCGGATCGGTCCTGTCCGGATCAGTTCTTTTAATTTCTAACCAAATGGATCCTGTTCAGATCGATTCTTTTAATTTTCATCAACTTTGATCCGTCTTCAGTTCGGGGTTCACTAGAACTTTGCATTTCGGATCGGTCCGATCCTTCCTTGACTTTTTCTTCTATCTTTGACTGCTCATAAGTTTCACACCGGGAATCCGATTGAGGCAGCGTTTCTTCCTATGTACTTGTAAACTTGATATCTTCAACTTTTCTTAGATTCCTCATCCGAATTTCGAGTAAAAATTACAACTTTGCCCTTTCGACTTTCCTTCTTTTCTTTCTTTATTCTCCCGATTTCTTTCTTTCTTTCTTTAGTGACATCAAATACCTGTAAAATTAGTACAAAATACCAGAAACTCGGGGTACTCATTAGAATAAGTTAGTAGAAAGATTATGAGATAAAATTAAATTGATTACGTTGTTCGAGGTTCTAAAAGTAACAAAATTAAAGGGATAAATTTTAAATAATTTATGCCTAATCACTGAGCCTATAAAAAGCTAAAGGATGAGACCGTCCTTCTCGACTCAGCCTTACGATGTTTCCCCTACTAGCTTAAATAGTACGCACAATATCTCCTAAAATTGCGTATGGTTCCCAGTTCTGCGACATCATCATACTCATTGTCTTCATATTCTTTACCTTGCCTCCCCAGGCGTAGACGCTTGGGGTCAGCACATCTCTCCACCTCTATTGAGGTTGCGCATCCTTCTATGGGGCTAGGGGTGGTCCCCCTATCACCAGGTGTATACCCTCCCTGGCGGCCAGAGTTATCATCTTCGCCGTAGCGCCAGTGCGCCTAGTCAAGAAATTCTCGCTGAAGGCAACTAACTTCTCTTGCATTTTAATTTGACTGGCTGCTAATGAGTGTAGCGCTGCTACGATGTTCTCTATCTCAGATTGTGGCATTGCTTGACTGGAATTAAGGCCACCACATGGTGGAATATTTGATGCCATGGAATTCGAAGAATGAAAAGAACAAGAGGTGCATTGGAAGAGACGAATAAGAGGTATGGAAGCTTTAGCAAGTCAAACCATATCTATTTCAATGGTGGTTCAAGCCCAGGCCAAAGTACGGGTGGACCACCACCAGAGAATCCGACGAGGAGCAAGCTGTAAATTAGAGTAAGAAGATGATAATCTCGCTGCCCAAAGGCGACACCAAACTAATGGTGCCAAATATGGTACCACCAAGTAACTGTGTAAGAATTCTAACCAGTATAACATCAAGTGTGCAACCAATGGTGAAATCACAACAATATAAATGAGGCAAGAGGTGAGGCAAAGAGGAGAAATATAGTAACATAAGTACTCCAGCCTTTTTGGGTCAACTTCACTGTGCAGGTGAGTGTATGTTTACTGTCAAACTAGGCTCTAATGGCATTGGATTACAATGCACTCAACTTTTTCTCTCTATTGTAATTTCAACAGAGTTTTTCTAGGGTTACGAATTAAGGATCCTTCTCAAGGTAGATAGAGTCAAGTATATATAGTGATGGGGTGGTACAGTGTGCACCCCATGCATGAATCAAGCATGTGTAGTTTTCATTAGCCAATGAATAATATCCACCTTCCACCTATGCAAGTATATCATGATGTAAAAATATTCCTCTCACGTGCACATTTGAATCAATTGTAACTACCTGTCCACATGGGATGATGATGCTGGAGCTTTGCCTTGCACATGGAAGAGAGGTCGTCCAAAAAGGTCTTGGCTCGACTGAGTATAAGACTTACAGGGTCTTATTCAACCATAATCTGGAGAGTGTGGTCTCGATTGAGTAGACGTCAGGCCACGATGGGGTCTAGGCTGTCAGGCGAACCAAACGAGATGTGAAGAAGGAGGTCCTAGCTGGTAGAAGGTATCGGCCTCAAATAATGGATGAGGCCGAGATATCTGAGTGTAGGCTCCTTAGGGTAAGCATGCTTTTCTATGTCGACTGGGTCGAATATGAGCTATGCCCAAACGAGGTCACACTTGGGCATATCATATATGGATTCAATCGTGTGAGTATTTACATTTATCTTTTTTATGGACGTAAAATGAATTGTATAAATAGGTTAACATTCTACAGGATTGAATATTATGAGAACAGATCCTTCTCTTCAATTGAATAAAGGATGCATTAATAGGCATCGAGTAATTTGGTTTAATGTTTCTTTTTTTTCAAAAATTTCAATTCCCATTTATTACATCTGATTGGGAATTTCGACAAAAGTTTGATTTCATTTTTAATATCTATATATTAGTTTATATATTCTTCTTTATGCTACTCACTCTTAATTGTATGGGTTGAATGGGAAGAAAACGCACACACACATACCCTTTATATAGATGGATTCGATTGTGTAAGTATTTACATTCAATTTTTTTATGGATGTAAAATGAATTGTACAAATAGGTTAACATTCTACATGATTGAATTTTATTAGAAAAATTCCACCTCTAATTTATTTTTAAATATACTAATAGGCATCGAGTAATTTAGTTTGATGTTTCGTTGTTTTTGAAAATTTCAATTCCTGTCTATTACATCTTATTAGGCATTCCGATAAAAGTTTGATTTCATTTTTATTATGACACTGCAACTGAACATAATTATATTTTTCTAGAACTCTAAAATTATAATTTCGGTTAGATAAAAGATATATCACGTTGGTCTTAGAAATCAATATATGAATAGTAAAAATCATAACGGTCACAAAAAACATATCATACCTCAATGCGGCCCATCACAATGCTGCAGGTACTCAAACCTTCTACCACAATATAGCTATGATCCATGTAACCCTATAATCCATAATATGTTGGAGTGTTGTTATGGAAAGAACGGAATATATTTAATTAATTTCTGCAAGGCACGTTCTTGAAACGCTTTCTTTTAGGCAAAATTTCTCCCAATTCGGTTGAGACAGAACTAGAACCGCGAGTACACTATGGGTTTTATAGAATCTGCCTTCAGGATACAATGCAGTGTATGAATAGTTGTTTGATTCAAACTATGTACTGTTTGATTAAACCGAGAACACTCTGAATTTGTAACTTGATAATGCCAAAGTATAGAGGACAGAGAGAGGAGAAACTAGCAATTTTCGGTGTTAAAAAAAAAGGTCGGGAACTCTTTTTATAGCCATTTCTGTGATTGTTCTTCATGGAGTGACTCAGCAAACGTTGGATCGTGCCTGTTTGGAACAACTGAAATCTAACGGTTCAGATTAGGCGTCCCATCGTAAGCGAATGGATATCCCCTACACTAAATGCTACGAGTTCATTTAACGGTTTAGATCAAGTCGTTTCAGATTTTAAACCCTTTGATCGGATCATTTAATCACAACCGTTGATCTGTTTTACCTCGTCAAAACTTTAGGCTCCCACGCTCCAAGCGACGATGCCAAGTGCCAAGTGCGCGTCAAAGCGCGCAATGCGCCCAATCGCCCTTTCGCGCACCGCGTGTCGCGATTGGTGGTGCTTAGGCACCACCGCAATGCGTAGGATCATAGCCTCTTATTTGACTTGTCAACTAAGAATCTTAGTTGTCCTTTAGTTAATATACCACTACTTTTTGTAGTATTCTTCCAATGTAGGACAATATGAGATTTTGTGCACTCCCATATCTTTCACACCCATTTGCTCATGTTTCTGCCTTCTAAATTAAAACCCAAACTATGTTCAAAATAAAACACCAATAATATAATAAAATATTAACAACTAAAAATTAAAATATCAATAAATGTTGGAATTTATCCAACATAATAATCCCATGATGGTTTGTTTAAGTCGTTTATTATTAATAAGAAAATATTATAAAGGTTGTTATATGAAAAAAGATGGTCTAGTATTTGGGTAAGATAGAATAAAAACCAATAATAACATCAACCTTCGCTCGAAATTATAATGTTGAAGTAATAGAGGCACTAAAAAGCACAAATAAAAAGCAAGGCATCGTGAATGTGCTATGATTTTCTAGCTTCAGGTCGTATGCTAGAATTGACAACAAAGGTAGAAACTAAAGCCCCAACAACCTGGACTCCGGCCATGACCCCTGCCTATTCTAACCCTCTGAAACTTATCTCTCATTTCGTTGCTCCTTTTTCACCATACTTATGAGTAGATAGTTACAGGGATTGCTTCTGTTAGTCGTATGGACTACCTGTACAAGGAGAGGTTTAATTACATATTAAGTGGGTAAAATTAGTTTGTTGTTTATATTTGGATTCATCTTATAATTTATTGATTGAGTGCATTTAGTCTTAGATTCCTAATAGGAATATTTGACAACCCATGCTGATATTTCACAATCTGCACCGATATTTTACCCACTCTAATAATGTCAATGATCTGCACAGTAATTATAAAAAGGTGTGATAGAATTAAATTTTAAAAAATACTTACTATTACCAAGTCTTAAGAGCATCCGCACTGGTTTACGTCAGCGAAAGGTAGGTTAAGTAGCGTGTGTGGCGCGTGTGTCTCTTTTACCTTTCGCCCAAATGGGCAGCATGCAGTGGGGGGATTCCTACGAACTTCTATAGTTTGTAGGAACTTTTTACGGACAAATGAAGTTCGTAGGAAGTTCTTACGAACTATAGAAGTTCTTAGGAACTTAACGGTCACAATTAAAAGGTAACATTCCTCCGTGTATTTATTCAGGAAGCTTCACGAAATTTATCAACCTTTTTATACTCTTCATCTTTTTCATCTTCTGCATATTCATCTTTTGCATCTTCTTCTCCATCATCATCAGTCCTTATTTACTCCTTCAGATTCCTCCATTTTCTTTTCTTATTTCCTCAAAAGTTTTACGTATCAGTCCCATATAATTCAGTCCCAAACTTTTTATATATTTTCCATAAATTTATTCATATACTCTAAAAAAATTATTCCATATAATCCCAAAAAGAATTTCAAATCAGTCCCAAATTAGATATAGAGAATCCTCCAAATCAGACCTTCTCAACACGATGGAATTAAGTAGAAAATGGAAGAAATATATTAATATCTGGAAATAAAAAAAACACGGGTCGACTTCAACGATAATTCCCGATTCTTCCGCGCCGATTCAATCGTCGAATCCCGTAAATGACAACTATACCCGTTACGACGGAGTATCACACGCATCGGACGACGAAACTCCGATAATAAACGGAAACAAATTTGAATTTCGGGGGAATTGGGCGGGGCAAATGAAATTGTACAAATTGATTCAAGAGAGAAAGCCCGATATCAAAACAATTATCGACAGTGTCGGTTTTATGTTGAATTTCTTTTCTGTGGCGATGCTCAATTCCGATCAATGTATTGTGACGACGATGATCGAACGTTGGTGGGACACGACGCATACCTTCCAACTACCATATGTCGAGTTTGCGTTCACTCCGCTGGACTTCACAATACTTTCCGGTAATAATTTATGGCATATTTCGTTCTACTTATATTCATAGTTGTTTAAAAATGTGAAAATAATATGTTGTACTTAAATTCATAAATAAATGTTTGAAATATATTTTTAGGTAATTATATTCATAATTATTTCAATGTACGATAAAAAAATTGAAAAATGTACCCGCATTCCGATTATGTCAATATATGAAAATAATTATTTATATATACTTAATGTTTCAATATGTGAAAATAAATAGTTGTACTTAAATTCATAATTGATTGTTTGAAATATATATTCTGATTTTCATTTTTATAGTTATTTAAATATATGACAAAATTTTAAATATATGTACCGGCATCATAATCGTTTCAAAATGTGAAAATAATATGTTGTACTTAAATTCATAAGTAAATGTTTGAAATATATTTTTAGGTAAATATATTCATAATTATTTCAATATACGACAAAAAAATTATGAAAATGTACCCGCATTCTAATTGTGTCAATATATGAAAATAATTATTCATATTCACTTAATGTTTCAATATGTGAAAATAAATAGTTGTACTTAAATTCATAATTGATTGTTTGAAATATATATCATGATTTTCATATTCATAGTTATTTAAATATATGACAAAATTTTAAGTATATGTACCGGCATCATAATCGTTTCAAAATGTGAAAATAATATGTTGTACTTAAATTCATAATTAAATCTTAGAAATATATTTTTAGGTAATTATATTCATAATTATTTCAATATACGACAAAAAAATTATGAAAATGTACCCGCATTCCGATTGTGTCAAATTATGAAAATAATTATTCATATTCACTTAATGTTTCAATATGTGAAAATAAATAGTTGTACTTAAATTCATAATTGATTGTTTGAAATATATATTATGATTTTCATATTCATAGTTATTTAAATATATGAATTTTTTTTAAATAAACGTACCGGCATCATAATCGTTTAAAAATGTGAAAATAATATGTTCTACTTAAATTCATAATTAAATGTTTGAAATATATTTTTAGGTAATTATATTCATAATTATTTCAATATACGACAAAAAAATTATGAAAATGTACCCGCATTCCGATTGTGTCAATATATGAAAATAATTATTAACTTAATGTTTCAATATGTGAAAATAAATACTTGTACTTAAATTCCTAAATGATTGTTTGAAATATATATTTTGGTTTTCATATTCATAGTTATTTAAATATATGACAAAATTTTAACCTTCGTGCAGGCATTGCAATTGGACAAGGGCGACCGATTGAAAATCTACGAATTGAACAATATACAAATTTTGTTAATACCATAAATGAATTTTTCCCAGAAATTCATATACAGAGATTTACTGGTGCAGGAATTCCAGTTTCTGACCTAAAAAAATACATTGAAAATTTTGTCAAGGTTGAACCGTTACCAGATTATATGTCCCCAATCATAGCTTGGGCATTTTGGTTTTATGTATTGGGGAGTGTATTTTTTCCAAATGCTCACTCCACTGCCGCCCTCGGTTATTTACATTATCTTGAGGATATTCCTGCCATCGGCACATACGATTGGGGTTCAGCTATTTATGCCCGTATTTTATGGTCTTTGGACAAAGCGAGTCTACGATCGTTGACTAGCGTTGAATGCATGTGGCAAATACTCGAGGTATATTATCGTTTCATCTTATTTATTAAAATTTATGTTTCATTACAATATACGTCAACTTATTCTAATGAATTAAATTTATTGAAAATTTTTGCAGTATTTACATCACGAGTACATGGCCACGACATGTCCTATTCTCGTCGATCCGTCTATCGATGCGTGTCCCCGCATATTTCGTTGGTCAAGGGGGAACATAAAGAAAGTAAAGGGAGCACAAAGGTTTAACATCTCAAGCAGTCAACATCATCTTGAGATGTGGTCACCCGAGTCCATTATATGGCAGCCATACGAGACTTCTCCCTACCGTGACTCTGATGTCATCTTATATGCTCGAGAGATATCGGGGTTACGGATGATTTTTTGGGATCCCCAATTTAAAGGTTTTTGGTACTTGGGTGATCGGGCCATCCGACAATTGACTGGGAGGATATGTATCGCAGAGAACCCACCATCAAGTTTGTGTTGTGCCTCAGGACATGATTTCCGAGCAGCTGCCGCCCAAAATTGTCCTATCACAAATCAATACGTAAGAGATGTGTCACAAGAAGAGTATGATGCATATTGGAAGGCAGTAGCACTCGGGCCAATACTACCGCCGATTGCCAGATATGTTAATGTAGATTTGATTGAAGTTGGTTCAGTGGCACCTTCGACGTTGCGAATCCCGCAAGCACCAGCACCGACAAATGATCCGCATGTGTATGAGACACAATTCTCTGTGGGTGGTTCTACGCACATCCAACCACCGAGGCAGAATTGGACGGTTGACGTAGGCCTACCGGAGGGGGCTTCATATACTATAGATGTGCCGAGACCTGAGTTTTCAACCAACGCACCTACAGCTCAATCTTTGACGCAGTTAGAATGGCTTCAGTCCTACGTCGAGGCAGCAGATAACATTCGAGGTCTACGTCATTTAATATTACATGAGACACGTCAGCGAGAGGATCAACTCAAAGCACGTGATGATCGCATCGATGAGTTGAAGCGTAGACTAGCACGTTTTACTATGCCTAGTCGAGGGTTTGAGAAGGGTGGTACTAGTTCAAGTCGTCCGAGCATTTACAGACCACACCTAGCCCCACCATCTGACCCGGTCCCGACATATGAGGCCCAACAAGGTTGGGGTAATTTATTTGGGTCTGACCCTTACACGGGTTCACATGCAGATTTAGGTGCTGATTTTGAGTTCTGCCCGGGGCGCCAGTGATGTATAATGTACAATTGAAAATGTTAAGAATAAATTTTCTTATTGTTGTCTCAATGTAATTGTGATGATAAATGTTATGATGTATAATTTCTCATATTTATGAAATATGTTATGATATAATGTCTCATATTTATTTTCATTTATTACACATAGAATTATTGCGATTGCTCTGAAAAATGTTATGATATGATGACAAACAATTATTGGGATTGCTCTGATATGATATAATGACAAACAATTATTGCGATTGCTCTCATATCATTTTTTATTATTGACTTAAGTAGTAAGAACAATAATAAACGATCAAAATGATTATTAGGAGTATGTGTTCAAACGCTTAGGTCGAACTTAGTAGAAGTACTACAATATGGTTTCCCATTGCGCACTAAACATTTAGGTAAGTAAGATCTTTGCATATCTGAATCAACATATTCTTCATTGTAGTTTGATATATTTGGTTCGTACTCTTCCCCATCATTTTCATATATGCATTTCGAAAAGTAATCATAATCGGAATTAGTGTAGTCTGAAATATCGTTATCTGATGCCAACGTAGAGTCGTTATATATGTTAATTAATTGTTCTTGAATGTGACGACCTGATAGCATCGCGCGTTGTGCTTTGTGATAATGTTGTAGGCGCCTCTCCATTTGCCATATCTCTTCCTCCAATAAATGAAGACAAAACATATCCGCTTCTTCGGGATACGATATTGGCCAAAGTGCGGCAACCCAATTTTTTGGCACGGATATGTGATGGTAATGGCAAAGCACCTCCAGGTCACACCTTTCATCATATTTATCTGGCCATGTGAGGTGTTCCCAAGGATACACAACTCCGTTTTCAGGTTCCGAATTGGGAGAGATTATGAATATATGACCAAAGTCATTGAGAAAACGTCGAGAAGTATCAATTGGATATGTTTGGAAAATTATTTTTTTCCCATGCAAATCGTTACCAAAAATATCTGTGTAAGAGCCATTGTAAATGGATGAATAGTAGGGAGATGAAGCCATTTTTGAAATATAAGACAATTGTAGATAAAAAATTGTTGCAATCCTTCTAATTTATTTATAGGTAATTTTAAACCTTCGCAGATATAATTTTATTTTACAATGATACAAAATATTTATAATAATACAAAGGCAGACATACCAATGGAAAAGATAAATTATACAAAGGCACACATACCATAAAGCTGATAAATTATCACATAGTAATTGTAAATCCTTATAGTAACTCTGTAATTGTAAATCCTTATAGTAATTATATATAACTGTACTAGTAACTATATATTGACGTATTAATTTGGTACTCGTTAATATAAAGTGATAGTAGTAAATACATACAGTTATATTATATAAATGTACTAGTAAATATATATTGACGAAATTTATTTAGTAATATACAGTGGTAATTGTAAATTCTTATAGTAATTAAAAATAATTGTACTAGTAAATATATTTTGACGTATTAATTTGGTACTAGTAAATATACAGTGGTAATTGTAAATCCATATAGTAATTATATATTGACGTATTAATATACAGTGGTAAATCCATATAGTAATTAAATATACAGTGGTAACTGTACTAGTAACTATATATTGACGTATTAATTTGGTACTAGTTAATATATAGTTGTAATTATAAATAGTAAAAACATATACAGTAGGTACACATCCCAATTGACACTGGGTACACATCCCAAGTTTTAGAGATACCCCTGTAATTTCTGCATCCCAACTTCCCAAATACACAGGAGGTACACATCCCAATTTTCTGCATCCCAACTTCCAGAGATACCTCTGTAATTATTACGACAGATACACAAGAGGTACACATCCCAACTTCCACAAATACACAGGAGGTACACATCCCAATTTTCACCAATTCTTACGTTGGCATTTATTTACCTGGTACACATCCCAAGTACCATGGCAAACCTCTGTAATTATGATGACATGAAATAAACAGATCCCAAGAAATTTATAAATAGATCGGTAAATCTTGATAAATTATAATACAACTTAAATTATTAAACTTCAAAGCAAAACAAATCATGTACTCTTCTAGTTCTAGCGACGAGGGCCGAAATCTTATGCTACAATATGCTCAATTTAATGAAGGTGGATCATCTGATGATTCAGACGAGGAGATGATAATTATGATGGAGATTACGCGGTGGTGTGCTGAAAAAAATATAATTTGCGATGGGAAAGAACTCGAAACGAGATGTCGAGTGAATCGTAGGAGAGAAAGGGGACATGCAATACTATGGGAAGATTACTTTGGGAAAGATAAGGTATACAACGAGTATTTTTTCCGAAGGATATTCAGGATGCGGTATAGTGTTTTCAATCGCATCCTTGAATCTGTTTGCCTTTATGATAACTACTTTGTTCAGAAGAATGATGCTTGTGGTCGTCAAGGTTTAAGTTCTCATCAGAAAGTGTTGGGGGCAATTCGACTGTTAGCTAATGGGGGTTCCCATGACGTGTGGTCTGAGCAGTACGCTATGAGTGAAACCACTCTATTAGAAACTGTTATTAGATTTACAGAGGCAATTGTACGAATTTTCGGTCCCCAGTACGGCAGAAATCCGACACAAGGCGACGTTACAAGGTTACTCGAACAAAATGCAAATAGAGGTTTCCCAGGAATGCTAGGGAGCATAGATTTCATGCATTGGCGTTGGAAAAATTGTCCAACAGCATGGCACGCTCAATATAGTGGTCGTAAAGAGTCACCAACTATAATCCTTGAAGCGGTTGCCTCCTACGATCTTTGGATTTGGAAATCATTATTTGGGGTGTCTGGTTCTTGCAATGATTTGAATGTCTTGTACCGATGTAATGTCTTTCAAGAATTGCGCAATGGGACGACAGCTCCCGTTAATTACAATGTTAACGAAAATTCTTACGACATGGGCTACTACCTTGGAGATGGCATTTACCCTCCGTACTCTTCAATAGTAAAAACATTTAGGAACCAAAATGGTATTATACAAAAATAGAAATTATTTTGCAAGTACCAAGAAGTGTGCAGAAAAGATGTTGAACGTGCGTTTGGTGTATTACAAGCTCGATTCGCTTTTGTTCGGGAACCTTGTAAATTATGGAATAGGGCGTCACTATCAAACATTATGAAATCGTGCATTATAATGCATAATATGGTTATTGATGATGAACGTAGAGATTGTCCATGATAAAATGAGTACGAACAGAATGATGAAACACCTGTAATTATGAGGGGCCAAACTAATTTCTACGACTACCTCATACGGGATGCTAAGATAAGAGACGTAACTAAACATCAATAGTTACAGAATGATTTGGTAGAGCACATTTGGAACACCCACGATGATGAAATGGTCGGTTGATGAATTTATTGTATTTTTTATTTTAACCGTGGTTAAATGTTATGTTTGTTCCATTTTCAATTTGTATTTGTAGGATTGTCGTAGTGATCATATACCTGTTATTCTATATAAAATAATTGTTTAACCAACAATATTATATAAGCAAAAAATTAATAAACAATACTCACATTTCATCTATTTAAGGGTGACATTTCATTTATTAAGATGGATACACTCTCCATATACCGAAAAGAAAAACGAAATACAATTATGAGGGTTCAATACATCATTTAAAAACACTACTAATCATTAATTGAACCACTTGGACCAGAGGACCCGACAGAGTTCGATTGCAACTCAGATATCGCAGCTTCGGTCACAACAACCATCATTGTTAGGTCATTGAACCTTTTAAAATGAAACTGCTTTTGTATTTCATTCAGCTGGGTCATATCCAGCTCCATGATGTACGATTGCGCTCATCCTAGGCGCACGAGTTGATCCTGCTTTTTGGTGAGTTGATCAGCTCGCTTCATCTGAATGAACGCATCCATTTGAGAGTCAAATTTAAGGGCACGATTATTCTTCCACTCTTGCTTGCTTTTAAACATTGCATTGAAGTCTTCGCAATGTTTGAGTACTGCCGTGTTACAATCCAAGCTGTCAGAACGCGCTCGTTGACGTGCACGTTGTTTCTCACCCTTCCTGCCTGGGGGTCTATCCGGTACGTCTCGTACCCCCGGAGTATCATCTTCGCGTACAGGTGTAGGGCTGTCGTCGTTCCCCGCTGTATTTTTCAAGTCAAATTTTGGTAAATATTTTAAAATTTGATTGCAGTTATCGAACGTAAAATGTTTGTTGGTTTCGGCGCGGTACGCGTCGCGTGCATTAGTAACCGCTTGGAATTTGTTCGTCCCGCTTCCCATATTATTCATTTGGTGAGAAAGCTTTGCAATATATAGCATTATTTGATGCGATATATGATTATAACGTGTTGATAGCATGGATCTCGTACGAGTAATTGTAATTCCATGCGTGATATTATATTCATCTTTCACAGTGTCCCAAAATGTACCCGATGATATTGAGTTTCCTTCAATACTTCGAGCTGTATATTTTGCATAAATGGTACATAATACTTTATCCTCAAAAGGAGTCATATTATGTTGTCGAGATGTACCAGAAATAATTGGTTGAGAAGAAGACATATTTTTTTATAGAAATATAAAATATTTAAAATGAAAATAAGAAAATGGAAGAGAAATTGGAAGTCTAAAAATTTATAAAGGGAGACAATAACAAATTGGACGAAACTTGGTCCTATTTATAAACAATTCTCTCAAACGGTGTTAGATTTCACTGAGGGTAAAAAGGGTTTCCTACGAACTTCTTTTCTTCGTAGGAAGTTCCTACGAACTTCAGAAGATCGTAAGTAGTTTTTACTGAATCAGCAACCAACCGGTAACTTTGCAAATCCCTTACCCTTCCTCTCTCCAGTTTTGGCAACTGCCTATCCCCATTGTACGTCTACAAATTTGTAATTTTACCATTTTTTTTGTCCAAACCCTCCACCATTGTGGATGCTCTAAGGACCTGATGTTAATTTTCTATATTATTTATGTGTTTGACCCTATTTTTAAAACATAATGGGATCAGATTTTGGTACTAGCATTTTCTTTATCTTAGAATAACGTGGGCAAAATTTCAATTCTCCTTTTTAAGTTGGCCTCTCCCTGTATCTGTATCGGATGTTTAAGTTTGAATCCTCTGTAGACTATTGGGAAAGAACAATGAGGATATTGTTAGGTCGTTTGAGAAACAACTTTGAGTAGCACTCCTATTTTACCTGCCAAAATTTTGGCATACTCAAGCCATACTAGACCAGATAATATAAAGAGACTACATAAATGATCAATATTATGTTTTTGTTCATTATGTGTTTGAAAAAATACATGAGTATTATTTTTATTTTTATTTGTCATATTTATCTCATCAATCTTCATATATATTTATTTTGCCTCACAGTTTAGATGTAGTTTTTCCATTAGTTTGATTTAAGTTGTTAATATCAATATATCAGTATATATCTTCTTCTTTATGCTACTCACTCTTTAACTGTATGGGTTGAATGGGTAAAAAACACACACAAACATAGCCTTTACATTTGTGGATTCAATTGTTTGAGTATTTACGTTCATCTTTCGGATGAATGTAAAATGAACTGTAAAAATAGGTCAACATTCTACAGGATTAAATTTTACAAGAACAAATCCACCTCTTCAATTTGTTTTAAAATATACTAATAGGCATCGAGTAATTTGGTTTGATGTTTCGCTGTTTTCAAAAATTTCAATTCATGTCTATTACATTTGATTGGGTATTTCGACCAAAGTTTGATTTCATTTTTAATATCTATATATTAGTATATATCTTCTTCTTTATGCTACTCACTCTTAACTGTATGGGTTGAACGGGTAGAAAACAGACACAAACGTACCCCTTATACATATGGATTCCATTGTGTGAGTATTTACATTCATCTTTTGGATGGATGTAAAATGAAGTTTACAGATAGGTTAACATTCTACAGGATTGAATTTTACGAGAACAAACCCACCTCTTCAATTTGTTTTAAAATGTACTAAAACAATGCCATGATGGTTTGTTTTAAAATGTACTAAACAATTCGTGTCTATTACATCCTATTAGGCATTTCGACAAAAGTTTGATTTCATTTTTATTATGACACTGCAACTAAACATAATTATATTTTGCTAGAACTCTAAAATTATAATTTCAGTTAGCTAAAATCAATATCATGTTGGTCTTAGAAATCAGTATATGAATATGTAGGAATCATAATGCTCACAAAAAACATATCATACCTCAATGCGGCCGATCACAGAACTGTAGGTACTAAAACCTTATACCACAACATAGCTACTATCTATGGATGCAACGCCTTAATCCAAAACAATCCCATGATGGTTTGTTTAAGTTGTTTATTATTAATATGAAAATATTATAAATGTTGTTATATGAAAAACGATGGTCCAAGATTTGGTAAAGATAGAATAACAAACAATAATAACATCTACCCTCGCTCGAAATTACAATGCTATAGTAATAAAGGCACCAAAAACCGCAAATAAAAAAGCGAGGCATCGTGAAAGTGTCATGTTTTTCTTGCTTCGGGTCCTATGATAGAATTGACAACAAAGGTAGAAACTAAAACCCCAACAACCTTGACTCCGGCCATGACCCTTGCCTACTCTATCCCTCTGAAACTTATCTCTTATTTCATTAATGCTTGTACTCCACTTTTTTGTAGCTTCTTATACGACATTCACCACTTAATCTTTGACGTCTAATGATGTGAACATTAACTCTTCTATTGCTAATGCCTTAGTAATTGTTAGTAGCAATGATTTCTTTGTATGTCAATTTGGTTTGGATGAAATATTTTTATGAACACTTCTATAAATGGAAAAATGTGTTACACTGTATCCATTAAGGTTTTATTATTATGGATGCTGTCATTTCTCAGTTTCATCATTGTATACATATAAAACAACATATAATGTTGCATAACTTAATCTGTAAATTGAAAAGTACAAGATAAGAGTAATGGTGTACTCCATAAATTTAAATTAAAAATTGAAAAGTTAAAGCATTTTGATTGATTTCAGACATCCACATGTTTTGTAAATACCAAGAGATATAATACACAGAATGAATAAAAACTCAGAACATATATTTACGCACAACGCACATGCTCATATATATTCGTTTTATTGAAGGAAGTAATATATTATATGTTACAAAAACTGATGTCGATGCAACAAGAGTAATCCTCAAACTATCTTTTTATAGTACCAGAAGATGTTGAATTATTTTGAGGAGTTCATCTTTGAACTTCACCATGGTAATAGTTATCTCTAATGAACAGGGATCATTTTGGATGGATGAGTTATAGTAGTGTTTATGTTTACTAGGTGGATAAGGTTTCTTTGTTTCCGATAAATGAAATACTTAAAATTTTCGTTACATGTTAAGGGGAAACATGATTTACGATAATTCTGTGTTTTAGAAATACCAAATTTGAACATGTTTTGTATTTGTGCAAATCATCATGCCTTATTAAATCTTACACATTGATGCGCAACTTAAATGAATTTAACAGTGGTAAATATTTCTTATTTGTGTGCTCTACGTAGTATTAATATATTATGTTATTGAATAAGAATATATTCACCTTCTTACATTCAAATTATACGTAAGCATAAATAATTTTCATTCCATTAATTAATTCTATATTAATGACGTGCATAAATTTTCCTACTTCATTGTAGTGGGTCAAGTTTTCTTCGTCACATTGTCTTTCCAAGTTAATGTTACCTATTTTAGGTTAATCCCTTATTAATTAGCAAACTGATTTCCCCTACTTAGGAAATAATTCTTTTTATATGGAGTGTAAATGTATGATATCAAAATAATAAAGAATACTGATGCAGGAGCATTCATTAATAAGGTCCAAATATTAATTGATACTATCTGGTTCATGTTGATTTTTGCCATCTTTATACTACAAGCACATGATGTAACACGTTGTTGCATTGTCATGTTAGATATCTTGCAAGCTATTATTCATCGGTAAACCATAATTGTTATTTTCGTTCAACTTAAATGGATCAAGCTGTAACACCCCACCCGTCTGGGGAGAGCGAACGGTGCACTACTTTCGATAAAACTAACTAAATCCACAAATAACAAGGTATAGAACATCTAAAAACCCACAATAGAAAGGAAACCACTAATCTCAATTTCTTCAAAATAAATACAACAATTTTCTTTCGAAATAATACAACTATCTATCTCGATATATAAGTACATGACCAATGTTCTATACGTAAAAAATAAATACAATCTTCTCATTTTGCATTCTCGAATATTCTTCCCAAAATAATCCTCGCTACAATCATCCCAATTGGTCCATAACGCTCAAATCCGCGCTAACCTGCCAACTAAAAGAAAATATGGGGAAGTACACAATATGACAAGAAAGATGCTCCACAAATATTAGCGGTGAATAAAGCGTAACAATACGAGTAAGAATATTAAAATTAAATGCGAATCTCATAAGCATTTTTATCAATATAATTTCTCAACAACACATTAACTGAGTCACCATGCCTCACCATACTTTATCAAGTAGCCGGAATAGGAAGCTTGGCAGGTACCCAACATCAGTGCCATATTAAAATCTCATGACAACATGCCCAACACAATAATAATACCACATGAATCAAAATCAGATTCCAACAATAATTTTCAGATTCCAAATGAATTTAGCAATTCAAATATGAGGTCAATAATCACATGAAATCAAAGGGAATAACTCTCGAGAGATTTAAGAGCATATTGTGTAAAACCCTATACCTCAAAATCATCACATGAATCATCACATAATTTTAGCCTCAAAATCTAATCACACCATCACGTTATTCTCCCAAAAATAATCAAATCTCGTTCTAGTACAAACTCGAGAAAATACCAAATAAGCCTTCTAATCTAAGATTGAAATCTTATATAAGTTTGGGTTTATGGTTTGTAGATAAAAGAGAGTAATTTTGGAGAGGTCTTCTGGTTGAAAAGTTTGAGAAAAAGAGATTTGAAAAGTCCATCCACAAATTTGTTGATATATAAAGGATTAAGAGTTTGATTAAGAAAATAGTTCTAATCAAATACAAACACATAAAAAATTTATTTTGGACTATCGGAACGTTGGAATTGGATGAAATTTGGCGGAGAATTAGCTGAAGACGAGAGGAAGCTGTCCAAAAATTTTTAGCTCCATCAGACCATTCAATATTTTTAAATATTTTGTTTGCTAGAGAGTTTTATGTTTTGAGGATTCTAAGAGAGTTTTATGTTTTGAGGAATCTTCTATATAATAAAAATTCAATTGAAACTACATTTTAATTTCGATTCCAATTCTGTTTGAAAATTTATTTTTCAAATATAAAAACCAACATTTTAAATTATAAAATTTATAAAATCCAAAATTTCATTTTTCTTCGATTTTCAAAATTAATTTAACCCATTTAAAAAATCCCGGTTGTTACATACTTGCCCACTAACAAGGAATTTCGCCCTCAAAATTCAATGAAGCCGAACACTAAAAAATCAGGCCACACTAATAATATCCAAAAATAAATCTCGTCTCCAAAAATCAAGTTTGAATACCTCATATCTAACCTTGACGCCTAACACGACTTATCACCAAAAATTTCTATCTCCAAAAAAAATCCTGTCTAACCCGCATGCTAGACCCAAAACTGAAGACCCGAGGGTTATCGTATACCTAAGCTCTGATACCATTCTGTAATACCTCGCCCGCCCAGGGAGAGCGAACGATTCGCTACTGTCGATAAAACTAACTAAATTCACAAATAACAAGGTATAGAGCATCTAAAAACCCACAATAGAAAGGAAACCACTAATCTCAATTTCTTCAAAATAAATACAACAATTTTCTCTCGAAATAATAAAACTATCTATCTCGATATAAATACATTACCAATACTCTATACATAAAAAATAAATACAATCTTCTCATCTTGTATTCTCGAATATTCTTTACAAAATAATCCTCGCTAAAATCATCCCAATTGGTCCATAACGCTCAAATCCACGCTAACCTGCCAACTAAAAGAAAATATTGGGAAGTACACAATACAACAGGAAAGATGTTCAACAAGTATTAGCGGTGAATAAAGTGTAACAATACGAGTACGAATATTCAAATAAAATTTGAATCTCATATGCATTTTTATCCATATAATTTCTCAACAACACATTAACCGAGTCACCAGACCTCACCATACCGTGCCATACTCTATCAAGTAGCCGGAACATGAAGCTTGGAGGGTGCCCAACATCAGTACCATATTAAAATCTCATGACAATGTGCCCAACACAATAATAATACCACATGAATCAAAATCAGATTCCAACAATAATTTTTAGATTCCAAATGAATTTAGCAATTCAAATATGAGTTCAATAATCATATGAAATCAAAGGGAATAACTATCGAGAGATTTAAGAGCATATTGTGTAAAATCCCATATCTCAAAATCATCACATGAATCATCACATAATTTCAGCCGCAAAATCTATTCAGACTATCACATTCTTCTCGCGAAAATAATCAAATCCCGTTCTAGCCCAAACTCGAGAAAACACCAAATAAGCCTTCTAATCCGAGGTTAAAGTCTTGAATAAGTTTGGGGTTATTGTTTGTAGATCAAAGGGAGTAATTTTGGAGAGGTCTTCTGGTTGAAAAGTTTGAGAAAAAGAGATTTGAAAAGTCCATCCACGAAATTGTTGATATATAAAGGATTAAGAGTTTGATTAAGAAAAGAATTCTAATCAGATACAAACACTAAAAAAATTATTTCGGACTGTTGGAATTGGATGAAATTTGGTAAAAAATTAGTTGAAGACGAGAGGAATCTGTCCAAAAAATTTCAGCTCGATCGGACCGTTAGATATTATTAAATAGTTTTTTTGCTAGAGAGTTTTATATTTTGAGGACTCTTCTATATAATAAAAATTCAATTAAAACTCCATTTTAGTTCCGATTCCAATTCCGCTTGAAAATTTATTTTTCAAATAAAAAAACCAACATTTTAAATTATAAAATTTATAAAATCCAAAATTTCGTTTTTCTCCGATTTCCAAAATTAATGTAAAAATTCCAATTTAAAAAATCCGGGTTGTTACATAAGCATCCCAATCTCGCATTGGTAGATTTCGTTGTAGGCTGAATATGTTTCATAAGTGCTCAAGTAACTTACATCATATGACATCACCAATATCGTATAACCTACATCGATCAGTTCAAAACATGATGTTCATTCGACATCTAAGTTGTGCTCCTGATAGTTTAAGTAATTGACAGAGTTCTACAGTTAAGAAACAAAAGACAATTATGCCTCAATCAAAAGTACTAGAAAATAAAGATGTCATAATAACAACGATTGCTGATAACGCATCAAATGTGATTACTCCTGCCAGTAAATATTGTGGATATACCATTACCTATATAAACAATGCGTTGTAATCACTCCATTATGTAGCTGGATCAGGTTAGTCATTTATTAACATTACAAAAAAGTAACACGTATTTATATTAGAAATAAATATTTAGTTATTTTGAATAGAATTTATGAGTATTCTGTGAAAACTTTAAGGGATACATCACCAACCGAGCGTACGAATCGAAGTAAGGATCAATGAAATAGGATGCCTAAAAGTAAGTATGGTATTAGTAAGTACTCATTGAATACACTTATAAAAAATTATGCATTTTCTTCAATTATGGTCTAACACAAGCGAACATTTAACAATTTTATAGGCATGTTTAATGAAGCATGGGATTTCGGTGGTCCAAGCGCAGTTTGCGACAATTATAGTGACATTCTATGGTGAGAGGAGAGAACTGATTATCACCGTAATCATGCATCGCCTAAATTGTCATTGTGTTGCCAAGAAGGCAAGATCATCTTACCCATTATAAATAACGCACCTCGAATTTTGAATAATCTATTGGATTCTGAAAATGAGTGGGTGTCATCTAAATTTAAGGAGACCATTAAAGCATACAATTCAATGTTTGCCTTTGCCTATACTGGTGCTAAATTTGATCATAAATAAATAATGGATTGTAATACCCCGTATTTTTATCGATATTTATTTAAGGGATTAATTAAATTAAATGTAAATTAGTTGAAAATTAATCCGGATATAAATACTAACGAGATGTGAGTTGGTATTTGATTATGATGTGTATATATGGCAATATATGAATATTGAAAATATTAAAATTGTCGCGAGACTAAAATACGATAATTTGGGAAATTTAGTTGGGACGCGCGTGTCAATCGTGTCAGAAATGAAATTATTTGAATTAAAAAGTGAATTTTATTTTTATCAACCGAATGGTCATTTTGAGTCCGCCAACGGGCCGAAAGGGTCGAAATAGTCAGAAAACACTAGCCGGGGATTTAGTTTGGGTCCCGGGGCATTTTTGGGCCATACCGACAACTTAAAAGGGTAATTTGGTAATTTTGAAATTTTGGGGATCAAAGCCTACGAATTTTAGGAGTTAATTATACATTATTTACTAACCCACTAAGCCTATTATCAGCATTTGGCAAGTTAAAGGGCTACGGGAGTTATAGGAAGAGTTGGAAGAGGTTCCCAAAAGAAAACCCATAACCACCATCTTCAACCTTGGGAGAAAATTTGTAGAGAAAGGGGAGAGATCAACTTTCAACCTTCAACATCAAATTCTGAAGAACAATCTAAGGAAAGTGATTTAGTATTTTTAATGCATTGAATATGTCTTCCATGCTTAGTGTAGGAATTATCTTTTATTGAACTTTTTTGAAGAAAACCCATGAAATTTGTTGGAGAACCCTTGAATTTGGGTTAGGATTTGCATGTAGTATGATAATGGACTGATTTAATACTTGAATAGTTACATATGATGATTTAAAAACGGATTTATGATGAGTAATTAGGCATAAGAAAATTAGGAGTTCATGTTCATAGGGTTTGGAGAAATATTTGAAGATTCATAGTAATTCCATGGTAATTTGTAAGATTTGACCCCTTAAATGTGTTAAGGAATGATCTAGGGTGATTAGAAATGGTTTATATACGTTAAAACACAATTTGGATGGTCTTAGGGTGGGTTTAGAGGAGAAAAGAATTGAGAAAAATGGAATTGGGATTTTCTGGGCTGAAACTGCCATCTCGTTAGAAGACCTGCCCAGGTCGTTCGAACGACCTCGTTCGAATGAACTTCTAACGAGATGACAGTATGCCTTCTAACGAGTTGGTATATCATTCGAAGCCCTTCGTTCGAACGTCCTCGTTCGAATGAGACTTCCAACGAGTTGACAGAATGGACTTTTTTGGCCTGATTTGATTTCTAGCATCCCGTAGTCTTATTTAAATGGTGAGATAACTTTCCCTTATTAACTAGTGGGTATAGTTGGGAGATTTGGGGTGTATTGAGGAGTAAAATTTAGAATAGTGCCTTGAACCGGATGACACTTGTGGATTAGGACGCGAGTGACTAATCACGAAGTGAGGATAATTGATGACGTAAATATATATAAACCGGGGACTTATGATTCGTATAATACTAAGAGTTGGTATAAGAACGAGAAGTATACCACTAATAAATATTGTAATATCTAAGATGTGAGAATGCTTAGTATATGTAGTTATCTGTGTATGACATACCTACCATACTTGCTATCATTGGAGGTTGGCGTTCGTTTAGGGTCATCTAATCTTTGTGTGCCTACGGGGGGGGGGGGGATTTAGATTGGTACCTAGAGGACATAGGTCAGAGAAGGCCTTATTGAGAAGTTAATAAGTCTGCTAATCATGGGAGCGTAGGTATGTGCGTGACCCATGTGATGTGAACTATGTTCGCCTCCATTGTTTGTGATTGTTGTTAATGAAACGTTTCCTGAGAGATTCGGAATACGTGGTCCTCATGTACGTGATGTACCGGGATTTGATAGCAGAGTATGTGTGCACCGCAGCTTAGTCTCGGGGTGCTAGTATTGTATATTTTTGGTGAGAATAATATACTGTTGATTGAAATGAATTGTCGTGAATAATCGTGAGTATAAATAATAGCAATGGTTTGTAAAGTGAAAATGTAAGATTTCTAATAAATTGTAGTGCTAAAGTGGGGAAACTGTGTAATAAGGTACAATACTCTATTAAATAGAAGATGTTGGAATTTGAATTGGTTATTATATAGAAATGTTAGATTTAGCGTTGGACTAGATATATATGGGAGTTAGAATGAGTACGGGTACGATCGAAGTGCACAATTAGTTGAGAGGTGAGGAACTCATGTGAGTGTATACACTATCATGTACTTTATATTCACTATTTAATAATATTAAACACTTGCATAGTTTTAAATTATTTTCACATTCGGGCTCTGACCCGTTTGCTTTCAAATCCATTTTTGTAAAAACCTTTTTAGGTGCCCAGCCACAAGGACACCATGCATAGGAGTTCTATTCAGGTGACGTGCTGTAGCTGCTGTGGAAGTTACAGGACCTTAACAGTAGATGCCTCCATTTCTGATCTTGACTCCATTATCAGTTTTTATCATCTGTTGGGCATGTCTCCCATTCCTTTTAGAGACATTTTACTTATTCAGTTATTTTAAACTTTGGGTTGTAATTAATTTTAGTGATGCAGACTTTGTATTTATTTATTTTGGAATTTGGTTTGTTGTGAGGAGTTTTCCTCCACACTCATTAGTATTGGATGGTTATTCTATTGTGGCTATATATTGTGTTGGTTATGTTAATCTCTCATAATTCATTTTTGCATGTTAATCAGATTTAATTAAAATGGACAACTCACTTTTTAAATACTAGGTGGTTAGTAAATATTAAATTGTTTTCGACAGTGATGCTATGAACTGAACCAACTTGGCATTTTGTATTAATTTGATAAAGGAGTAGCTACCCGGTATTTAATTAGTCGGGGTGTCACATGGATTGGTCCGTATATTTCTCGTATTAGCGGGAAAAACCATCATCTTCTTGGTTCATTGTCAACAGTTGTTGGTCAAAGCCCAAAAATTGCACATCTATATATTTATGACGCGAAGAATGAGTTGTAAAATCGAATGAAATCATTAGGAGGAGATAGGCCAACATAAAAGTTGGATCTAGTAGTAATTTTGAAATTACTATAAATGCTTGATGAGCACAATAAGATTGCAAAAATGTTTCGAATGGAACGTGAGTGTTTTCAGCATTAAAATGTCATGCCGATGAGAATAAGGTTCATTAAAAATCGTTCCAAAGACCCATCGATTTACAGTATGCCTACCGATTCCAAAATAGTTGCACTCATTATTGGTGACTTTTTAAGGAAAACGTTATGAGTGATATTATTATTGACCATAAGTCAAATGGTTTATAAAGGATTAACGATCTTCATCCATCTTTTATGAGTATGAAATACCCATTATTATTCCCATATGGGGAAGATGGTTATCAACTGGGTATAACTTATAAAAATTGGGAAATGTAAGACAAAACGGAATTGCACGACTATCAGAGAATATTACAAATACCGTTTCCATCAAAGAACAAATGAAGCTCCCACTATTTTGCACTCAATATGACTTTTGCAACAATATGTTATTGATGCATATTCGTGCATATAATAAGAAAGGTTGAAGTGGATTAGAACAAACTAGCCATGTTTAAGGGATAAGTTATATAATGACTTGAAGTATATTATTCTTGAAGGAGATTCAATGCCTTCGTCTATAGGAAAACATATTGTCCTCCCGTCAACTTTTAATGGAGGTCCACATTATATGGCTCTTTCAAGATGCAGTGGCTATTTGTAGATTCTTAAGTAGTCTAAATATATTCATAACATTCGTGACGAATCCTACATGGCCCGAAATCACAAAGTTTCTTGAAATCATTCCTGTCCAGAAGCCCAAGGATAGGCTAGATATTATCAAACGAGTTTAAAATAAAACTTGATGCTCTAGTAAAGGATTTAGTAGAATGAAAACACTTTGGGAAAGTAATGGAATGTACATGTTATATATTTAGTAAGTAATGATCCAAAATTACAAATCATATTATTTGTGATCCTAACCATTTATACTATGCCAATAACTATAATACCCCGTAATTTTATTGATTTTTATTTAAGGGATTAATGGAATTAAATGTGAATTAATTGGGAATTAATCCGGATATAAATACTAGCGAGAGGTGAGATGGTATTTTATTGATTATGATGTTAAAATTGAATGTTTCTGAGTATATATGGTAATATACGAGTATTGAAAATATTAAAGTTGTTGCGAGGCAGAAATACGACAATTTGGAAAATGAAGTCGGGACGCACGTGTCAGTCGCGTCAGGAATGAATGTAATTAAATTAAAAGGTAATTTATATTTTTATCAACCGAATGGTCATTTTGAGTGCGCCAACGCGTCCGGAAGGGTCAAAATAGTCAGAAAACACTATCCGAGGGTTTAGTTTGGGTCCCGGGGCATTTTTAGGCCAAATCGGCAACCTAGAAGGGTATTTTGGTAATTTTAAAAATTAGGGGATTAAAACCCATAAATTTTAGAGGTAATTTAGATATTATTAAAAGGGCCACTAAGGCCATTATCAGCCAAAAAGTGAGAGAGTGGGCTACGGAAGTTTTTGGGAGAAGTTAGAAAGAGGGTAAAGGAAGATCTAAGCCAAACCATCTCCACACCATCATTGTTAGAAGAGATTGTGACCAAATAGAGGGAATAATCAACCTTGAAGACTGATAGAAAATCTGAAGAAAAAATCTAAGGCAAGTGATTTAATGTTATTAATTTCATTGAATATTTCCTCCATGTTCAGTGTAGGAACTTTAATTACCTAGAAAGTCTTGAGGAAATCTAATGGGATTATGGTGAAACTTATGATTTTGAGATAGGAATTGCATGTAGAATTCTTATGGACGAATTTAATACAAAAAACATAACTTTTGATGATCTGAAAATGGAGTAATAAGGAGTCTTTAAATACATTTAAATTATGGGTTCAAGTTCATAGGGTTTGGGGTGAAAATTGGGAATTTATGTTGATTGCATGTTGATTTGGAGGATTTGACCCCAATAATATGTTAAGAAGAGACCTAGGAGGAATTATATTTGTTTACTAACAATAAAACTTAATTGGGATGATCTTAGAATGGATAATTAAAAAGAGGAATTGAAGAAAAACAAGTTGGCAAAATTTCTGGACGTATTCTTCCATCTCGTTAGAAGACCTGCCCAGGTCGTTCGAACGACCTCATTCGAATGAGCTTCTAACGAGATGACAGTATCCCTTCTAACGAGTTCGTTCGAAGTCTTCGTTCGAACGACCCTCGTTCGAACAACCTCGTTCGAACGAGATTTCTAACGAGTTGACAGAATGGCCTTTTTAGGCCTGATTTTATTTTAAACTTTCTGTAGACTTATTGAACTGAGTGATAATCTTCCCTTATTGACCAGTCAGTATAGTTGTGAGAGTTGAGTACGTTGAGGAGTAAAACTTAGAATTTTGTAGTAAACCGGATGACATTTATGGGTTAGGAAATAAGTACCTAAAATTACGACGTGAGAAGGGTTGACAACTTTTAATGTATATTATTCGGGGAATTGTAAACGTGCAACATCTAATGACGGTATAGGAATGTAATACATAACTCTATTAATATTATCAAATATCTAAGATGTGTGAATGCTTAGTATATGTGGTTATCTGTGTATAACATACCTACCATACTTGCTATCGTGGGAGGTTGGCGTTCGATCCGGGCCATATAATCTTTGTGTGCCTACAGGGGGATTTAGATTGGTACCTAGAGGACATAGGCCAGAGAAGGACTTATTGAGAAGTTAATAAGTCTGCTGATCATGGGATTTGATATAGTTATCTGAATATATGCTATGATTTTTAGGGGTTCTTAGTTCATTGAACCTTGGTTTTATTATGTAGATCCGAATTTTTTAGATTGGTACCTCGAGGACATAGGTCAGAGAAGGACTTATTGAGAAGTTAATAAGTTTGTTGATTATGGGAGCGTAGGTATGTGCGTGACCCATGTGATGTGAACTATGTTCACCTCCGTTATGTGTGTTTGTTACTTGTCAAAACGATTCCTGAGAGATTCGAAATACGTGGTCCTTATATACGTGATGTACCGGGATTCGATAGCAGAGTATGTGTGCACCGAAGCTTAGTCTCGGGGTGCCAGTACTGTATATTTATGACGAGAGAAATATACTATTAATTGAAATGAACTGTCATGTATAAATGTAAGTGTGAACAATATCAACATTTTTGGGTAGAGTTAAAAATGGAAAAATCCCTAGTGATTAATATTACAAATTTTGGGAACTAAGAAGAAAAGTAAAACTTTCTGTTTAAATTAAGATGTTAGGACACCAAGTGTAGGAGTTCCATTCCCGTGACGTGCTGTAGCTACTATGGAAGTTACAAGACCTCGACAATAGACGCCTCCACTTTCTTTCTTGACTCTATTTTCAGATTTTCTCATCTGTTGGGCATGTCGCCTCTTTTCTTTTAGAGACATCTTACTTACTCAGTTTTATTTTAGATTTTGGGTTGTAATTAATTAGTGATTCAGACTTTGTATTTGGTTGTATTCAGTATTCGGATTTATTAGAGGAGTATTCCTCCAGATTCATTATTATTCCTTAGTTATTCTATTATGACTATGTTATGCTTGTTACGTTAGCATTTCATAATCTAATTCATTGCATGTAAATCGGATTTAATTAAAAATTGACAACTCACTTTTTTAAATATTAGGTGGCTAGTAATTGTTAAAATATTTTTCGACGGTGATACTATGAACTGAACCAACTTGACATTTTGAATTAATTTGAATAAAGGAGTAGCTACCCGGTATTTAATTAGTCGGGGTGTCACAGGTGGTATCAGAGCATCAGGTTCTAGTGTCCTTAGGATCTGTACTGCTTGTTATGTTTCCGCTGAGCTTTCTTTGATGTAGAGCCCTATATTTTAGGATGGTTGTACTCTTTTGTGTATATATCGCTCTTCAGCTATTTTGAGATAATAACTGCGAACTTATAAGACTTTATTCTCATTTCAAATGGCTCCATGATGTGCACAAAGAGTTCCAGGGATGCTCAGCCCAAGTCACAGCCTGCACCAGTTCAGGGCTCCTTGAATGCCGCAGAGGTTGCCGCTATTATAGCCCAAGCGGTAAATGCCGCCCTAGCAGTTGTACAGTAGGCACCACCTCAGGCGACGGTAGTAGCGCCAGTTTAGGCTCATACATTCCCATCTTCTTGGGAACGTGTTCGTGATTCTTTTCAGAAAGCACACCCTCCGGAGGTTGCAGGTAGCTCCGACGTCGTTGTGTCCAGTCAGTGGAAGAAGGACATCCAAAGGCACTTAGGATGTACGAGTGCATGGATGTACAGAAGCAGATACTGGCTACTTTTAAGCTAGTAGGATCAGCGTTGCAGTGGTGGGAGTCCATTACCACCACGGAGGAGAGAGACGTTCTTTCTATTTAGGAATTTTGGGTGCGGTTCGATCGCAAATATTTTCCATCAGTCGTTCACGCCGAAATGAGGAGGAAGTTAATGAACCTCAAGAAGGAGGGGAAGACCGTGGCCGAGTATGAGGCCGAATTCACTAATCTCTTGAACATCGTTCCCGACGAAATTCCAATCGAGGAGAAAAAGATGAGAAGTTCATGAATGGGTTGACTTGGAGGATCCGTCAGCACTTGTTGGGTAATCTCTCATTGGCCACTTATTCTGATGTGGTTAACGCAGCACTGCTTCACTGCCAGTACCACCGCTTCCACATGTCAGAGAGTAAGCGATCAGGAGAGTCCAGCCAGCAGGGCAGGACAGGGGGAAATGGTGCCAGCGGGGCACAATCTGCTCAGGGTCAACATAGGCAGGGAGATCAGGGTTCCCAGCAGGGGGATTTTAAGAGGTTCAGATGTAGGGGTTTCAGAAATGGTCAGGGAAATTTTCGTCAGGGCCAACAGAGTCAGCACGGCCAGCATGGCCAACAGCAGCAGTTTCATCAGGGCCAGCACGGCCAGGGGAGGAATGGAAGAGGCCACCAGGGTCGTGGGAAGCAGGGTCAGAGAGGGGGGAACTTTCCGGGGAAACGTTTCACTTGTGGCAAGCTTGGCCACAAGCACCAGGAGTGTCCTAATAGGGGCAGGGCCCCACATCAGCAGCAGCAGGGTGCTCGACATGAGTCCTAGAGACCTATGTTTCCCGTCGCCCTCCCAGCACCACCATCTATGCCAGCTTTGCCACCCATCCCAGCAGTCCCAGTCCAGCAGGGATAGCTTCAGTACGAGCAAGTTTATCAACTATAGCATGCCACAGTCCCACAGGATCCACCTACTATTGAGTGTATGTTCTCTATTCAAGGGACAATGGGGCATATTTTATTTGATACGGGGCCACACACTATTTCATTGCTACGAGATTTGCACGCACTTTGGGGTTATTAGACACTTCAGAGAGCAAGATTACTTGAGTAGATTCACCGTTGAGTAGGGGTTCTATGATTTCTCTTATTTGTAGAGGTGTGGGTATAGAGATCGGGAGATTTACTTTACCTGCTGATATGTTAGTATTAGAGATGACTGAGTATGATGCGATTCTTGGTATGGATTGTCTAGTTGCGTACCAAGCCATGATTGATTGTTTCAGTAGGAGTATCATTTTTGCCATACCCGGGCAGAAGATGTTTTTAGTGGCGATGTCTCGCCCTGAGGAAGGATCATCCACTCACTTATACTATATAGAGGAGGAGACCTCTAAGGAAGTGGTATTACCACTCGATTCGATTCCAGTCGTTAGGGAGTTTACAGATGTATTTCAGGATATACCTGGATTACCTCCTAGTCGAGAGATAGATTTTGTTATCGATTTGACGCCGGGCACTCGACCAATTGCCCACGCACCTTACCGTATGGCTCCAGCGTAGATGAGAGAGCTAAGGGATCAGGTAGTGTAGTTGTTAGGTTAGGGGTTTATCCGAAGGAGTACTTCGCCTTGGTGTGCCCCTGTGTTGTTCGTAAAGAAGAGGGATGGATCGTTGAGGTTGTGTGTAGATTACCGGGAGTTGAATAAAGTCACGATACGGAATAAGTATCCATTGCCCCGAATCAATGACTTATTCGACCAGCTGAGAGGAGCTTCCTTCTTCTAGAAGATTGACTTGCGATCGGGATACCATCAGTTGCGTATCAGGGAACAGGACATCTCGAAGACTTCTTTCTTGACGAGATATAGTTCCTATGAGTTTTGGGTTATGCCTTTTGGCCTAACCAACGCTCCAGCCGTGTTTATGGACTTGATGAATAGGGTGTTCAGAGAGTTCCTAGACCAGTTCGTCATCGTCTTTATTGATGACATTCTGGTTTACTCCCAGACAGAAGAGGAGCACGCCGAGCACTGGAAATAGGTTTTGCAAACGTTGCGTCAGAATAAACTTTATGCGAAGTATAAGAAGTGTGGGTTTTGGCTGAAGGAGGTACAATTTTTGGGGCATATCATTTCAGACCCGTGGATATCTATTGATCTAGGGAAAGTATCAGCTGTGAGGGAGTGTGGACATCCCACGACACTGACTGAGATCCGTAGTTTGTTGGGCTTAGCAGGATACTACAGGAGGTTTATTCGGGGTCTCCCAAAGATAACGGGTCCTTTGACACATCTGACTCGCAAAGGTGTACCATTTATTTGGAGCGATGCCTGTCAGTTGGCATTCGATGAGTTGAAGGACAAGTTGACCTGAGCGCCTGTGTTAGTATTGCCAAGACCGGGAGTTGAGTATCTAGTCTACACCAATGCGTCCTTACAATGACTTGGAGGTGTACTGCGACAGGAGAGTCATGCCATAGCTTCTGCTTCCTGTAATCTTAAGCCTCATGAGAAGAATTACCCCACCCACGACTTGGAGTTAGCGGCAGTTGTATTCTCTCTTCGGATTTGGAGACATTACCTCTTGAGGGAGAAATTTCGATTGTTCACAGACCACAAGTCTCAACAATACCTCTTCACGCAGAAGGAACTGAATATGCGTCAACGTCGGTGGCTTGAGTTTGTGAAGGATTATCAGTTTGATATCCAATATCACCTAGGGAAGGCTAACGTGGTAGCAGATGCGTTAAGCCGTAGGCCAGTAGATGAGATGGCCGAGGTATGGAAAGCTAAGTGGAAGGAGTTCGGATACCAGGATGCAGTGGCCCGATCATTCATGTCTATGATGACTGTTACACCTTGGATTGTTACGAGAGTGATAAAGGCCCAGGCAAATGACTCATTCTGTCAGGAGAAAATAGTTCAATTACTAGCAGAGGGAGCCGAGCCCTATACCGTTAGTTCAGACGGGGGATTACGCTTCAATGGGAGACTGGTCGTTCCGGAAGGAGAAGACTTGGGACACGAGGTAATGACAGAGTCGCACGGCTCGCGATTCACGGTACACCCTGGTGAGGATAAGATGTACCAAGACATGAGATGACAGTACTAGTGGAGCGGGATGAAGAGATATCACAGTGTTCGTTTCTAAATATGCCACTTGTCAGCTAGTAAAGGTGGACCATCAGAAACCGACAGGACTTCTACAGCCGTTAGAGGTTCCGATGTGGGTATAGGAGAGCATATCCATGGAATTTATCACGGGGTTACCTACGTCACAGAGGGGTCACGACTCCATATGGGTAATTGTGGATAGGTTGACCAAAGTTGCTCATTTTCTGCCCGAGAGGACAGACTACACTACGGGACAGTATGCCCAGATTTTCATTGCGGAGATAGTGAGACTTCACGGGGTGCCTCTAAATATCGTGTCTGACCGAGACAAGATATTCGTTTCATAATTTTGGGAGAGTTTTCGGGAGACCATGGGTACGGAGTTGCGATTGAGTACGGCGTATCACCCGCAGACTGATGGACAAACAGAGCGGACAAATCAGATGTTGGAGGACATGTTGCGTATGTGCATCCTCAACTTTGGAGGTAATTGAGAGTAGTACCTTCCACTGGTGGAGTTTGCTTATAATAACTCATACCAGTTCACCATTGGCATGGCTCCATTTGAGGCGCTCTATGGTAGACCTTATCGTTCCCCAACATGTTGGTTAGAGGTGGGGGATAACAAACTCCTTGGGCCGGAAGTTATTCAGGACACTTCGGCAAGGATATAGATTATACGGAGCCGTATTCGGGTAGCTCAGGACCGGCAGAAGAGCTATGCTGATGCAAAGAGGTTCTTCAGAGAATTCAAGGTCGGGGACCAGGTGTTACTCAGAGTATCTTCGATGAATGGGATTATGCATTTTGAGAAGAAAGGGAAACTGGCACCAAGATATGTGGGGCCATTTCCTATCATCGAGAGGATTGGGACATTTGCGTATAGACTTGTGTTACCGGAGCACTATCATAGGATTCATGATGTGTTCCATATTTCTCACTAAGGAAATACCTTAGGGATGATTTGGCCCATACTCACATTACTTTAGAGGACATCGATCTTCAGTCCGATAGTTCCTACGAGGAGGGGTCGATTTCTATTCTTGACCACAGCGAGAGGAAACTGAGGTCGAAGATAGTACCATTAGTACATGTGCAGTGGCGACATGATAATGCCGAGGAGTCCACATGGGAGCACGAGGATGAGATGCACGAACGTTATCCAGAGATATTTTTACCAGGTATTCATTAGTTCTGAATTTCGGGATGAAATTCTGTTATTAGGGGGGAAGTATGTAATACCCCGTAATTTTATTGATTTTTATTTAAGGGATTAATTGAATTAAATGTGAATTAATTGGGAATTAATCCGGATATAAATACTAGCTAGAGGTGAGTTGGTATTTGATTGATTATGATGTTAAAATTGAATATTTCTGAGTATATATGGTAATATACGAGTATTGAAAATATTAAAGTTGTTGCGAGGCAGAAATACGACAATTTGAAAAATTAAGTCGGGATGAGCGTGTCAGTCGCGTCAGGAATGAATGTAATTAAATTAAAAAGTATTTTACATTTTTATCAACTAAATGATCATTTTGAGTGCGCCAATGCATCCGGAAGGGTCGAAATAGTCAGAAAACACTAGCTGGGGGTTTAGTTTGGGTCCTGGGGCATTTTTAGGCCAAACCGACAACCTAGAAGGGTATTTTGTTAATTTTAAAAATTAGGGGATTAAAACCCATAAATTTTAGAGGTAATTTAGATATTATTAAAAGGGCCACTAAGGCCATTATCATCCAAAATGTGAGAGAGTGGGCTACGGAAGTTTTTGGGAGAAGTTAGAAAGAGGGTAAAGGAAGATCTAAGCCAAACCATCTCCACACCATCATTGTTAGAAGAGATTATGACCAAATAGAGGGAATAATCAACCTTGAAGACTGATAACAAATCTGAAGAACAAATCTAAGGCAAGTGATTTAATGTTATTAATTTCATTGAATATTTCCTCCATGTTCAGTGTAGGAACTTTAATTACCTAGAAAGTCTTGAGGAAATCTAATGGGATTATGGTGAAACTTATGATTTTGAGATAGGAATTGCATGTAGAATGCTTATGGACGAATTTAAAACACAAAATATAACGTTTGATGATCTGAAAACGGAGTAATAAGGATTCTTTAAATAAATTTAAATTCTGGTTTCAAGTTCATAGGTTTTGGGGTGAAAATTGGGAATTTATGTTGATTGCATGTTGATTTGGAGGATTTGACCCCAATAATATGTTAAGAAGCGACCTAGGAGGACTTAGATTAGTTTACTAACAATAAAACTTAATTGGGATGATCTTAGAATGTATTTTTGAAAAGAGGAATTAAAGTAAAACGAGTTGGGAAATTTCTGGGCGTATTCTGCCATCTCGTTAGAAGACCTGCCCAGGTCATTCGAGAGACCTAGTTCGAATAAGATTCTAACGAGATGATAGTATCCCTTCTAACGAGTTCATTTGAAGACTTCATTCGAACGACCCTTGTTCGAACAACCTCGTTCGAACGAGATTTCTAACGAGTTGACAGAATGGCCTTTTTAGGCCAGATTTTATTTCAAACTTTCAGTAGACTTATTGAACTGAGTGATAATCTTCCCTTGTTGACCAGTAGGTATAGTTTTGAGAGTTGAGTACGTTGAGGAGTAAAACATAGAATTTTGTAGTAAATCGGATGACATTTATGGGTTAGGAAATATGTAGCTAAAATTACGACGTGAGAAGGTTCAACAACTTTTAATGTATATTATTCTAGGAATTGTAAACGTGCAATGATTTGTATCGAATATTGCATATTTCTTCCCTTTATCTTTATGCATTCTAGCACTTTTACGGTCCTAAATGTCTATAATTATGCTCATTAACCAAACAACCTTGGATTTGGATATATACATGCTTTACAGGGATTATTTGTGCTTTTGTAGTTATTGGAACGCTAAAAGTGAGGTTCGGCTGCATTTCGGAGAAGTTTCGTCGTCGAATGCTACTTCAAGAGAAATTTGGTCTTTTTAAAGTCACTATTTTTTATGTAATGAAGTTACCAACATGTATATTATCAAATTATCTTTCTTTGCCCATTGACCGTGCGTCATTCTGACTCCGTATGCGGAAGTTATGCCCATTTCCGGAAGGTTTCGGTATTTTCTTCTACTTCAAGGGCATTTTGGTAATTTCATACTGCATAATTTGGAGGGTTTCAAAACATAATCATGTAGAGAATTTAATTAGCTTTGCGTCTGTTCCGACCACGCTTCATTTCGATTCCGTATGAGGGAGTTATAGCCGTTTCTGTGCAACGCCTCAAAATTGGTTCGGAGGAAAAAGTGGGTTGTCTCCAGCCCAAGGAAAATTCCAAAAGTGCGGTCGACCGGTCCCAAAATAGAGGTCGACCGGTCCCATTAGATATGGATGAAAATTGACTTATTTTGGGTTTTTTGGCTTGGTCTTGTTTGGGGTTTGTTTTGGGGTATAAATAGAATGTTGAGGGCTTTTATTTGTGAGAGATATTTCATTTTAGGTTGGAGATAGGGGATTTTTGGGTGAAGCTTCTCTTTCTAGGGTTTACACCCTTTTGGGTATTCTAATCACTATTCATTATCTCCTCCATTGTTATTAATTGTTGTTTCTTTGTTTAAGCTTTGTGTTGTCCATTTCTTGCTTTCTAATTTAGGTTTATTGCTTTATTTACTTGCTTTTCATTTATTGCCTTCTAGTGTAGATTTACTTTCTTTGATTTATTTCTTGCTATTTACCATGCTTTGTAGCTAGGTTAAATTAGGTTGTGTCCGATTGAACTCACCTAGGGTTGATGTGTTGCTTTGCTTTGGTGATGGAGTTTACGAGTCTATTTCGAGTGTGTTATCCTAGTTATTACGCCTAGGGGATTTGACGGGGTATATCATGTATGCTCCATGCTTACGACCTTGCGTGCGCAATTTTTGGGATATTTGTTGACACCAAAATCTTATTAGACTTTTATGCGAATTTAGGGGTGTGACAACTCTTGATTTAATTAACTGTCGAAACGAGTCGCAATCTTAATAACTCGTCGATCCATGTAACCATTTTATACTAATTAACTTGGGGTGAGGGATATTCGACGCATCCTATAGTTTTTATTCACTTTGTTAACATAGTTTAATTACACTCGCCTAGTTTAATCTTTTCTCTTTATTATCTTTTCCTTTTTGTTAAAATTACCTTTTACACTTTTATTTCGGAATATTAAATCATATAAATTCTAGCAACTTGTCTCTGTGGATTTTCGATACCCGACTGACCGCTATACTCACCCGTTGAGTGTAGTCGTAATTTAGGTTTTTGTGTAGTTCAGGTGAGCTATATTCAAAACGACCGGCGCGTAGGTGACTCTCGCGCCGCGGCAAAACCCTGTCTATCAAATGGCACCGTTGCCGGGGATAAGTTAGTTTTAGACTTTATTTGATTTATTATTCTATTGTATTTTCTTTCTATTTGTATTATTTGCTAAATTTTTGCAGGACTTCCACATTTGAGCACTTAGAAAAGCTCGAATTTCCCACGCGCACCTATTTTGTGGAATTCGCCACTTGAGCCATTTTTGGGGTAAGCATGTCTTATTCCAATTCTTTCAGTAATCCTTGTTATAATTCTCAAAATTCTAGGCCTATGACTTTCGGTGAATACTTAGCATCCCAAAGTAAAACAAATTAAAATATGACTTTGGGTGAGTATAACGAAAGTCAAAACTTAGGTTATTGGAATTTTGATGATGATGACAATGATTTTGGGCCTTTACCTCCTTATAATAGGAATTTTGAAAGGAATTGCAATAGTTTTCAAAATTCCTATAATAATGAGTTTTCGTTTAAGTCCGATGGTAATTTTCAAAGTTCCCATTTTCATGCATCCGCACCTCAACCTATGACTTTCGGTGAGGGTTTGCGTATGTATGAAAATGAGAAAATTGAAAATCGTTATCGGGAAGAAAATCGTTCGTGGGAACATGAGTGGGATTTATTATTTGAGCCCGACGACGATTTTGCTTCCGAGACTTTCGAGGTCGACGAATGTTTTGAACCAAATGAGGTGCTTGTGCCTACTTTGGAACAAGCCATTCTAGACTTTGCCCATTGCGTAATAGATATTGAAAGTGAGGATGATAATGACGTAATATCTATTTGCAATGAAATGATTTCTTCTTTGGCTCCCAAAGAAGAACATTTCATTGAAAATGATATTATTTCCTTTGAAATTCCAACTTCATGTGATGATGATTCATCTCATGAGTTTGAATTTCTTTCACCCCCATTTTCATTCTCTATTACCCCACCGGAACAAGTACTCGATGATTCGGTTTCGAACTTTAATGTTTTAAATCCTATCGCCGATGAGGAGTACTAGCTCGAGTCGCCCTCCACAATCGCATCTTTGCCTTTGTGTGCGCCGCCTCCCATTCCAACTTCAAAATCATTGGGAGGATATTTATCTTTTCTCGGTCCCCACTTGTTTTTGTCACCCGTTCAATCCAAACCCCCCATCGTCCCTCCAAAACTTTTAATTGGCGATGGTTCATTTCTTCCGCCTTACACATGCCTTCCGTTGTTAAAATGGATTTCATATTTTTCGGAAGGCATGCTTGTATGTGAGGGTACACCGGTTATCCTTCAAAGTCAAATCGTTCTTATGGTGGACCCTCAGCTATTTAGACTTCTAGTGTACAGTTAGTGTGAAGTCTAAATAGTAGGTTGTTTATAGTTATCTTTTTATTCTTTCTTTTTATTTTTTTCCTTCCTTTTTAATTTAGTCTAATGTAATTAGTTAACTTTTTATTATTTGTTTTTGCTATGCTCAGTACTAACTTGTTTTGTAGATTCTTTGGACTTGTTCTTATGGGGATCGCTCCACTTTTGGGTAATATCGCTATTTTCCTCTCTTTGACTTGGTTCTTAATTTACATTGAGGACAATGTCAAGTTTTAAGTTAGGGGGTGTGGGATATTCTATCCATTTCTTATTTTAGTCCATGTTTTTGCTCACATGTTAGTTACTTAGTATGCTTTTCTTAGAAAAATCCAAAAATTTCAAAAAGATTTTCTTTATTTTTCTCCTTTTCTGGGCATTTTGCCTTTATTTCCGATGATAAATTTCAATAATTGCCCGATCCAATAGAGAGCCCAATGATGCATGTTCTCGATTTTAGAAGTTATTAGACTTTAGTCTCGATTATTTTTTTTTGTTTTTTTATTTTTTATCAAAGAGGGACGGTACCCCCACACATTTTATTAATATAATAAGGAGAAAAAGCCTCTCCGAAGCTTACAAACCCAAGCAAACTTAAAATCTAGAGGTTGGGTCCAATACTCTAGATAGAAAGCAATAAATATGGGATTTTATAATAACCCCATTACATAGAGAGAACTTGAAAGAAATATGGAGATTTATCTTATCCCCATTTACAACTTTAAAATTCTATGCCTTATTTGAGGAGTATGCAGACTATCCAGCTTTAGTAAACCTTTAACCAATCTCCGGAGAGAGGTATGATCCCAATATAAAAAGTTCGTGTTGAAAAGGGAAGCCCTTGAAGCTAAATGGTCAGCGACTGAATTTGATTGTCTCCAAATATGATTGTAAGTCACTTCATCAGAGCATTGGAAGTCTTGAAGAATCTTTCTAGCTTGCCAAGGAGGTTTGGCTTTATTCAATAACACATCTATTAATAGCTTGCAATCAGATTCCACTATCACTTTTTGAATATTTAATTGAGAAACCAATTTCATACCTTCAACCAAGGCCAAACTTTCTGCAAAGAAAGATGATTGAACTCCTATAGATCTTTCAAACCCAACAATGAAGTTCCCTTGCGAATCTCTAATCACCCCTCCAATACCACTATTACCCGGATTACCTTTAGAGGCGGCATCAATATTTAATTTAAAAACACCACTAGGGGGATTAGACCAAACGCATTTTATAAGCTGAACAACTTTAGGACTGATTTGAACTTGAAATTGATTTATGATATGAAGATCTAAAGAGTTAGGAATATCATAGATTTTCAGATTTTGTAGAACGGAAGAAGCTAAATAAATTATTTGATTGATTATAAAATTAGCAGAAGACTTAGAGTTTTCAAAAATCAATCTATTTCTAGTTTTCCATAATTCCCAAAATATAATTTTAGGAATTATGACATAAAGAATTTTTAGAAAATCTTTGTTATTTTTGATCATCCACCAAGATAAAATCATAGCCCTACAAGAAATATTATTAGGAGTAACATTAAAAAGGTGACAAAAATATTTCCAAACTTTTTTAGCAAGATTACAATCAAGCAACACATGATTATCGCTATCATCATTAGCTAAACATTCCCTGCAAACCGGAGCAAGTCTTATACCAATTTTTTAGATTTCAGTCTCAAAAGGCACAGTATTATTCAATAACTTCCAAATGAAATTAGAAATTTTCATGGGACAATCTATAGACCAATTTATTTTCCAAGTGAGAGAAATCGGATTATTTTTCCTACAAATTTGAAAAGCTTCTTTCAAAGAGAACTCACCAGAGTATGAAGGAGTCCATATTTGATTTTCAAAATCAATATGATCATCCGCTATGCTAGAAATAGATTTAATTCTTCTAATAGTGGAGGAACCTGACTTCAAAACCATAATATCCTGATATTTATTTCTCATAAAAGAAGCCCAAAGACCTCTATCAAATAAAAACTTCCAATGCAATTTCATGCTAGAAGCATTATTGATATCTTCCATTCTTCTAAAATTTAATCCACCTTCTTCAAACGGAAAACACATGTCATACCATTTAGACCATTGGTAAGGTTTATCTTTTTTAACACCACCCCAATAAAATTTAGAAAATATATTGTGCAATCTTTTAATAATAGTTTTAGGGGGGGCAAATAACAGAAATGATATGAATGGGGATAGATAAAAGAACACTTCTAATTAAAGTAGCCCTACCAGCTTGGGAAATTAACTTGGATGACCAAGAATTAAGCTTTTCTCTAATAGAATTCATTAGATCAGAAAATTGAGACAACTTAATTCTACCTTTATTAATGTTGCAACCTAAATACTTCATGGGCAATGTTTTGATAGATAAACCAGAAATGGTTCCCATCTTCGTTCTAATAGACGAAGATAGATTTTTATCAATATAAATAGAACTTTTAGATATGTTTATAGACTGACCAGAGGTATTTTCATAGGTTTTATGTAATTTAAAAATAGCAAGCAAACTTTTCTTATTCCCATTAGCAAAGATTATAATATCATCAGCATAAGACAAGTGGGAAATCAGATTACAATTTCTAGGATGGGAAAAAGGAATGGCTTGCCCATTCTTAAACAAATTATCTATATTCCTACTTAAACATTCAGCAGCTATAATAAACATTCTAGGAGACAGTGGGTCTCCTTGCCTAAGCCCTCTAAAAGATTGAAAAAAACCTTTACATTGCCCATTAATGGAGACAAAAAACCAATTATTCGAAATTAACCTCCAAATCATGTCAATAAACATTTCATTAAAACCAAATTTCCTCAAAACTTGACATAGGAAAGGCCAATACACTTTATCATAATCCTTTTCCATGTCTAATTTAATAATAACATTATGATCGCGAACTTTTTTTCCTATAGTTTGAGATAACTCATGAGCGAGAAGAATGTTATCATTAATACTTCTCCCTTTAACAAAACCAGATTGGTTAGGGGATATAATAGTAGGAAGAATCTCGGCTAATCTGTCATTAAGAATCTTAGATATAATTTTATTAGAGAAGTTACATAGGCTTATAGGTCTAAACTGAGAGCAATTTATAGGAATATCCACTTTGGGTATAAGAGCAATATTCGTAGCTGACCAGCTTTTAGGAATTTCAGCTCCAGCAAAAAAAGAGTGAATGGCCTTTATAAGATCATGCTTTATAATATCCCAATATTTATGATAAAATTCTCCACCATAACCATCAGGACCAGGAGCACTGGCAATATTCATATTATTTATAGCTTTAAGAATTTCTTCTTCAGATGGGAAAGCCGAAAGGTTTTTATTATCCTCTTCATAAATAACTTTATCAATAACATTAAGGAAATTATTGTTAATAGTGATAAGATCGGATTTCCAAATATTTTGAAAGTGGGATACAAACACTCTATCAATATCCTCTTGTTTATCAATCCAATTGTTATGGGGGTCTTTAATCTTAGTAATGTTCAATCTTCTATGACTGATCTTAACAGAAGCATGAAAAAGTTTTGTATTCAAATCGCCTTGTTTAAGCCATTTTTTGTTACTTTTTTGGAACCAAAAGCTTTCCTCCCTTTGTAAAGCGACATTCAAATTAGCTCTAGTTTTAAATAACTCAGTTCTAGAAGATGAAGAAGGATTTTGCTCAAAAGCCTGCTCCTTAATCAAAACTTCATCTTCTAGATCACTGACAGATTGAAACACATTTTTAAAAACTTCTTTATTCCAAATTTTAAGTTTCTCTTTAAGAATTTTAAGTTTAATAGAGAAAAGTTTCATCGGAGGGCCATTAACATCACAGTTCCAAGATTGCTGAATAATATCTTTCACATTAGATTGAATACACCACATAGATAAGAACTTGAAAGGTTTAGGCAGATCATCATTCTTACTTTTTATAGACAGAAGCAGAGGGCAATGATCAGAGCAAGCCTTATGTAAATAAGAGATAGAAGTAGATGGAAACTTATCAAGCCAATGCATATTAACCAAACCTCTGTCTAATCTACAAAATATAGTACCATGAATATGATTATTGGACCAGGTAAAACGAGATCCAGTGTACCCAAGATCAGACAAAGAACACGAAGTTATCATATCATTAAAATACTCCATAGAATGAAAATCTATATCAGATCCACCTAGTTTTTCTTCCTGTTTCGAGACAAGATTAAAATCGCCAATTATTAGCCAAGGCATATCCGAGTTTTGAGCAGTTAACTGACAAATATCAGTCCATAAGCTTTTTCTTTCCATCGCAGTGCATTTGGCCTATATTATGACCAAACGTAAAGAGGAATTCAAGTAATCAAAGTCAATTTTAAGACAGAGTAATTGATCTGTATTATAGGTTATGCTGACTTTTAATTCAGTTTGCCAAAAGAACCAAATTTTATTAGATATATTAGATGCACTATAAGGGAATTTCCACTTAAGTTTACATTTAGTTATTTTATCCGAACCTACTTTAGGCTCTAATAAGGCAATAGCAGGGAGTTTGTATTTCCTAATAAGATTTTTCAATCTTCTATTAGTTGCTTTATTGGCAACACCCCTAATATTCCAGCACAAGAAATTCAGCATTTAGACAGAAGAATTAAAGTTTGAGGAAGAGAACTAACCTGATTGTCTGGTTATTCTTCTGAATAGAGGATCAAAAGGAGCTTGCTTAGTAGAATTAACTTGCTTTGATAACTTGGAATTGGCTTTGTTAATACCAGGGGCTTTCTTAGTTTTTTCCTTTTCTTCTTTATCTTTCTGAATCCCATTCCATTTGACATCAAACCATTTAGCAAACCTTAGTAATTCCTCAATCTTAGGAGACTTTTTTAAAGAAACTTCAGAGTCAGATACATTATCTTTCATAGCTGCTGGATGTTTTACTTGTGGAGGTAATATAGAAGCTTTTGGAGATAGATTTTGATTAACAATGTAAGTCTCTTCAGAATTCAAATTTTGAGAACGCAGCAGCACCTCCTGTTCTCTCTTTTCACCTTTTCTTGAGTAGATGGTTTGATTCTCAAGGTTCTCCTCTTCTAGAATTGAAATGTTGTCATCTTGTAAGACTTCAAATCTATTAGTTAATCTTGCAAGCTGATTATCTTTGAATCTTGTATCAGGAATTTTAGGATCCACCTTGTCTGCTAATCCCGGACTGTTGACAGCTATTTGAATTACTATATTATCCAAAAGAAGCTCTTCATCAGCTGGTATCTGAGTACCATTTTCTTTGGTCACTTCTTGAAATTCCTCATGCTTGGATTGATTTTTTGGCATATCTTTCTTGGGCTTTAATTGAGGGAATTTGATCATGCATTTGATTTCTGAATGCCCTTGTTTTTTGCAGAAATCGCAGAAAGAAGGAAAATTTTCATATACTATATTTTGCCAGAATCCAGAACTACCACTACCAATCCAAATCCTATTAATTCTTTCTCTCAAAATGATAATTTCAACACAAATACGAGCCAAGCTAGATCTGGATATAGAAGCAGTAGATCCATCTAACTTGAGAGGTTTTCCCACGAGTTGGGCAATAGAATACAACGCTGATTTCGCATAGAAATGTAAGGGAAGGTTGGGGAGATTAATCCACATAGGAACTATAGGGATTTCTTCATCAGGCTTGAAATCAGTTGTCCACTTGAAAGTTCGTATAGGGAATTTCCCAATGTACCAGATATCTCTTAGCCAAAGTCTAACATAGTCTTCCTCACTATTTAATCTAATCAGAATATGCTTTGAGTCAAGAAGCCCAATTGAAAATGCATATTTCAGGGAAAATGTTTGGAATATTTTTCGAATATAATCAATTGGAGGTCTTCCATGAGAGAATTTCCCCACAATTGAATGTTTAAAAGGTTCAGCTAGGGCTTCAATGTCTTCTTGAGAGAACATGACAGCTGGCTCTCCCTTAAACATTGATGGACTCTTCAATGGCAGATCTTTAGTTTGTTGGTTCATTAGAATACTCGCGAACGATTTGGTCCATGTAGAATCAGGTGGCTTAGGAGGAATCAGTTGCAGGCATTGTCATTGATACGCAAGAGGAGAAAGAGAATTCTCCTTAGTTTCTTGGAGGGTTATTGAAGAGAGGGCTCATCAGCTTTTTTTTATTGAGTACTTAGTCTCGATTATTGATATTATAAATAACTTCATGAATTAAACTTTAATCCCATGAGCACATGCACTTTCCTTGCTTTATTGATTTGGTCTAAGATTTTTATTACTCGGTAATCTTTTGTTGCATTGTATATACTAACACCGAGTAAGATTTGTACCTTTCGTCCTTTGTGAGTGTATACACTATTCTTTTCTCATTGAAAACGTTGAATTCGTTGGTAATCTCACTATTCTTTCATTTGACCGTTCATTAATTGAGTTCATACTTGAAATGTGTTACTTGAGCATGATTTTCATATATTGTTTTGACTCGAGAATTGCGTAAACTTTGTGAAATGATCATAGGCCCTCTTTGATATATCACCCATATTAGCCTTGACCTCACCCTTATATGTTTACCCTCGTTAACCCCTTTGAGCCTAAATATTAGCCTTTCGTTTCATAACCCCATTACCATAACTAACTCTAAATTGGAGTTTTAGCCCATACATACACTTTCCATACATTTGTTTGGAATGTTACTTGTGATTGAATGATGTTGTTATGATGCCGGTTGCAATTTAGGCATATGAGAGTTTGCTAAGTAAAGAAAAGACAGTAGTGAAAAAGGTGAAGAAAAAGAGAAAGCAAAAAGCAAAAGAAAACAAAAGAGAAAATGAGAAAAAGAAGAAAAGAAAAAGAAAGAGAAAGTTGTAAATGTTGTATATAGTTCAATAAGCTTTGATTACTCTCCCTGATGATATATCTAATATCGTTTTGGAACTTGTTTTTCCAATTTTGACATTGCCCGCATTTTCCCATTATCCCGAGTTTTCATTCCGAACACTTTGAATTCGTACATATATTCCTTCGTTTCTTACCTTAGCCATACCTACATTATAACCCTACTAAAGTCCTATGTGATCTTAGGTTGATGTAATTTAAAAGTCATAATAGTTGTGATAATCTGTGAAAATGCATTTCGCCTCTTTTAGTGTGCGGTATCTTTCATTGAGATTACAGTTTTTCAGTTTATATATAGCGTTCTTCATCTATGACATGTGTGCGACCTAGTTTCCATTTACATTTACTCCTAATTCCCGCATGTTCCGTGTGTTACCTCCCTGTTTCGAGTGATTTCGCTTGATGAGTGTAACGCCCGTGAGGATTGAATATATATGCTTGCGTTAATTTATTATCTGATTTATTTAAGTTTTTGCCAAATCACACTTTGCATGTGCTCGCTCCCCTCCCACATTTTAAGGTTTCAATTCTATGAGGTGCATTTTATAATGTTAATGATTCAGACTTTTGTGTGAATTCATTCACTTTGCTAATAATGCATATGAAATCTTTTTCTCTTTTGTTGGGCTTATCTCATGTTGGTTTGGGCATATTTTAAGGAAATCATATGATGTTTGTGGGTACCATCCCTGAAAACCCTCACGAGACGACACTCGTCCACTAGGGTAACCTAGGGGTTTAACGGCTTATTGCATATGCTAAATGCAATCGTGTTCCCTACGAAAGTGGAAATTATATTTCGATGCATATATGCGTTTTGTATTTCCTTCTATGAACTGGTTTTGTTTGTTTCATCACTAGGGACTAGCAATGTTTAAGTTAGAGGGTGTGATTCGTATCGAATATTGCATATTTCTGCCGTTTATTTTTATGCATTCTAGCACTTTTACGGTCCTAAATGTCTATAATTATGCTCATTAACCATACAACCTTGGATTTGGATATATACATGCTTTACAGGGGTTATTTGTGCTTTTGTAGGTATTGGAACGCTAAAAGTGAGGTTCGGTTGCATTTCGGAAAAGTTCCGTCGTCGAATGCTACTTCAAGGGAAATTTGGTCTTTTCAAACTCACTGTTTTTTATGGAATGAAGTTAACAACATGTATATTATCAAATTATCTTTCCGTGGCCACTGACCGTGTGTCATTCTGACTCCGTATGTGGAAGTTATGCCCATTTCCGGAAGGTTTTGGTATTTTCTTCTACTTCAAGGGCATTTTTGTAATTTCATACTGCATAATTTGGAGTGTTTCAAAACATAATCATGTATATAATTGAATTAGCTTCGAGTCGGTTCTGACCACGCCTCATTTCGATTCCGTATGAGGGAGTTATAGCCGTTTCCGTGCAACGCCTCAAAATTGGTTCGGAGGAAAAAGTGGGTTATCTCCAGCCCAAGGCAAATTCCAAAAGTGCGGTCGACCGGTCCCAAAACAGAGGTCGACCGGTCCCATCAGATATGGACAAAAATTGACTTATTTTGGGTTTTTTGGCTTGGTCTTATTTGGGGTTTGTTTTGGGGTATAAATAGAATGTTGGGGGCTTTTATTTGTGAGAGATATTTCATTTTAGGTTGGAGATAGGGGATTTTTGGGTGGAGCTTATCTTCCTAGGGTTTGCACCCTTTTGGGTATTGTAAGCACTATTCATTATCTCCTCCATTGTTATTAATTGTTGTTTCTTTGTTTAAGCTTTGTGTTGTTCATTTCTTGCTTTCTAATTTAGGTTTATTGCTTTATTTACTTGCTTTCCATTTATTGCCTTCTAGTGTAGATTTACTTTCTTTGATTTATTTCTTGCTATTTACCATGCTTTGTAGCTAGGTTAAATTAGGTTGTGTCCGATTGAACTCACCTAGGGTTGATGTGTTGCTTTGCTTTGGTGATAGAGTTTACGAGTCTATTTCGAGTGTGTTGTCCTAGTTATTACGCCTAGGGGATTTGACGGGGTATATCATGTATGCTCCGTGCTTACGAACTTGCGTGCGTAATTTCTGGGATATTTGTTGACACCAAAATCTTATTAGACTTTTATGCGAATTTAGGGGTGTGACAACTCTTGATTTAATTAACTGTCGAAACGAGACGCAATCTTAATAACTCGTCGATCCATGTAACCATTTTATACTAATTAACTTGGGGTGAGGGATATTCGACGCAACCTATAGTTTTTATTCACTTTGTTAACATAGTTTAATTACACTCGCCTAGTTTAATCTTTTCTCTTTATTATCTTTTCCTTTTTGTTAAAATTACCTTTTACACTTTTATTTCAGAATATTAAATCATATAAATTCTAGCAACTCGTCTCTGTGGATTTTCGATACCCGACTTACCGCTATACTCACCCGTTGAGTGTAGTCGTAATTTAGGTTTTTGTATAGTTCAGGTGAGCCGAATTCAAAATGACCAGCGCGTAGGTGACTCTCGCGCCGCGGCAAAACCCTGTCTATCATGCAACATCTAATGACGGTATATGAATGTAAGACATACCTCTATTAATATTATCAGATATCTAAGATGTTTGAATGCTTAGTATATGTGGTTATCTGTGTATAACATACCTACCATACTTGCTATCACGCGAGGTTGGCGTTCGATCAGGGCCATCTAATCTTTGTGTGCCTAGGGGGGGATTTAGATTGGTACCTCGAGGACATATGTTAGTGAAGGACTTATTCAGAAGTTAATAAGTCTGGTGATCATGGGATTTGATATACTTATCTGAATATATGCTATGATTCTTAGGGGTTCTTAGTTTATTGACCCTTGGTTTCATTATGTAGATCCGAATTTTTTTGATTGCTACCTCTAGGACATAGGTCAGAGATGGACTTATTGAGAAGTTAATAAGTTTGCTGATTATGGGAGCGTAGGTATGTGCGTGACCCATGTGATGTGAACTATGTTCGCCTCCGTTATGTGTGTTTGTTACTTGTCAAAACGAAACTTGAGAAATTCGGAATACGTGGTCCTTATGTACGTGATGTACCGGGATTCGATAGCAGAGTAAGTGTGCACCGCAGCTTAGTCTCGGGGTGCCAGTACTGTATATTTATGACGAGAGAAATATACTATTAATTGAAATGAGCTGTCATGTATAAATGTAAGTGTTAACAATAGCAACATTTCTGGGTAGAGTTAAAAATGGAAAAATCCCTAGTGATTAGTATTACAAATTTTGGGAACTAATAAGAAAAGTAAAACTCTCTACTTAAATTAAGATGTCGGGAATTGAATCGAAAATCGTATAGAATTGTTAGATTGTGTATTGGACTAGTTAGATATGGGAATAACTAGAACGGGTATGGGTACGATAGGAGTGCACAATTAGTTGAGAGGTGAGGAACTCATGTCAGTGCACGCACTATCATGTATTTTATATTCACTGTTTAATGGTATTAAACACTTGCTGTATTTTAAACTGTTTTCACAATCGGGCTCTGAACCGTTTGCTTTCAAATCTATTTTCTTGTAAAAATCTTTTAGGTTCCCAACCACAGGGACACCAAGCGTAGGAGTTCCATTCCCGTGACGTGCTGTAGCTACTGTGGAAGTTACAAGACCTCGACAGTAGACGCCTCCACTTTCTTTCTTGACTCTATTTTCAGATTTTCTCATCTGTTGGGCATGTCGCCTCTTTTCTTTTAGAGACATCTTACTTACTCAGTTTTATTTCAGATTTTGGGTTGTAATTAATTAGTGATTAAGACTTTGTATTTGGTTGTATTCAGTATTCGGATTTATTAAAGGAGTATTCCTCCAGATTCATTATTATTTCTTAGTTATTCTATTATGACTATGTTGTGCTTGTTATGTTAGCATTTCATAATCTAATTCATTGCATGTAAATCGGATTTAATTAAAAATTGACAACTCACTTTTTTAAATATTAGGTGGCTAGTAATTGTTAAAAGAATTAAATCATGCCGATGTTTAATTAGTGCAAGTTAAATCGTCTTCAAATTTAATTTCATTTCGAGATCACTCAGGTATGAATGCGTATAATTAATAGTGCTCGAAATTATTTAATAAAAGATAAGGACGTAATTTTTATAAAGAAAAATGTTTTAAAATGGTTTTAAGTGTTTTAAAAGGTTTAAACTTCATTTTATGACGATAAGCTCGAAATAGAGTTTGACTAATTTGAATTTCTTTGTTAAGAGACATTTTTATCAGAAAGTAAAAGAAAGTCAAACTTTCACGCTGTCGCTCGAATGACATTGGATCTCGTTCAAACGAGATACAATGTCACGCGAACGCTATGCTTAAGTCGTTCGAATGACACATTTTTCGAAGCGGTGTTTAAATCCTATTTAAACAGTGTTTTCTTCATAATTTCGGAGGTGTGCTTTCTGGAAAAGAATTTTACAAACTAGAACATTGTTTGCACATGTTTTCCAAGGTTTACAAAGCTTAAACACATCCTTAGAGTTTGCAAAGATCCGAGTTGTCATTCTTATATGTTTAAGTGATCTTGCTGCACCAAAGTTGTTTGTTCTACACATTGAACACAAATGGTTTTGCGGTGAAGAAGCGACGGACATCGTGTTCGACATCGTAGACATATCAAAGCCATATCGGTGGACACCGGGACATACGTGGACACGTGTGTTGTGGATAGAGATCTTGGAAGATAGAATTTCTGCATGGGCACTATTGAAGAACAGAAGGAGCGTCAAGACCCATGGGGATCAAGTCTTAGTGTAAGGCTAATCTGTCTTTGTAAAACCATTATTCATAGTGATTTTTTTGGCTTGGGCCGTCCGAGGTTGTTTTCTCGTTTTGGGTTTTTTCCTCATACATCCGGCATTGTGAGTATTCTTTACTTTATTTTACTTGCTTTAATCACTAG